>CP136869.1:22289685-23779685 GCA_033000465.1 Sciaenops ocellatus
GTGATATTAACCACAACATACACACAGTCTCAGCGCTCTGAGACTTTGAGCCAATCAGGGATCTCAAAGAGGAAGCTCATAAGGCCTGCAGACATGCATGTGGAGGCACTGCAGGATTTCCTGCAGATAATTCTCCATGATCCATTTGAGAACATACATGGAAATAGTTTTATATTTTTACATCTGCTGATGTTATGACTGTGCAGCTTCCTCACAGATGAAGACAGCATGAGCTCATCCTGTCAGCTGGTTATAGCAAGGTTAGCTCTCATATGGATTTACTCTCCGTTGCTGGCACTTGTAAAGCCTACATCACCTTGAGTCATGATTTGTCGTGTCATAGCTTCACTTGCAGTCCAAGGTTATTGCTAAGGCAGCATGAAGAATCCAAAAATAAACGTTTCACCCTGACATGGGCGGTTCTTTGTTAGTTTTTTACACAGCAGCAAAAGCACATTAATAACTTCGCTCAGTAGCTGTGTGTCGTAAAGCTCCAGCTGTATGCTTGCATTGTGCTTAATTTGTTCATGTCTGTGTGTTCCCATGCTTGGTTGGCTGGCTCATTAGCTAGTCAGTTATTGATTAGAATAACGATCATATTTATCAAACTAATGAGCCACACAGCATGGATATGGTTTGTGGATCACTGAGGCCAATTATGGATTGGTTTGGTGGTTCCAAATGTACATAAGATGCATATGAGCATCCAAAAGTTAAGAGGTGAAAGGTTGTTCATACTATCTTGTGTCTGTAATGAAAGAGGCTGCTGTAACTTCTGGGGATATGTCAAAAAGTGAGAACACATTACTTCACATTATGATCGAACTATGTCTTTTGTTATTGTTTTGATAGAGGCATCAATCCATAGAGAATTGATGCCTACATTTACCTAAAGCAACATTGCGTAGAAATTGGTATTTTGTGATTTAGCAGCACCAGTTTCAGAGTGTAATATCACTGTGGTAAATATGCACAGCTGTACATGTGTATTTGTTCTGATTACATAACGTATGATAAAAAACTAGCAAGTTGACAACTTTGCTAACAGCCAAACACCAAGCAAGGGCAACAACACAAGTCACAGCAGTCAGTTAATATTACTTACTAGTCCAACAGCAGTCAGCCCAGCTTGGCGTCTGTCTTTCAGCCTTTTATTTCACCAAGCTCTCGCCAACGACTAAAAGTCAGTCCCAGATTTACTCTTGTCTGGTGGCTTCTTGCTTGCTCACTCTCTCCTTTTCTCTTCTTAGCTTCCTCCCTTAATATCTTTGGTCCCTTCGTCTTTGTCCTTATGTCCATAGAGGCTGCTAAGCCTGCTTGCTCAGCTCAGGTTCTGGCATGACCCCAGCTCCACTCCCCATTCACATTCCCCATTCCCGCATTGCTGCCCCGGGTCTGAGAAGCTTCTGGTCCAGGTGGTCCAAAACACCAGTGGTACAAACACTAACATTCACCAGGTGGCAGTCCGGCTAACAAACTGAGCTAACATTAGCTAACAGCAGCTACAGTTGGCAGCAGTTTACTGTCCAACAGGAAAAAGAGTTGAGGCGGAGCAGCCAGAGGACTTTAGAGGGAAAACCAGAAAACATTTTCTCCATAAAATATGATCCAGTTGCACCAAAATCACCGAAATAGTTGGTGGTGTGTGACGTAGTGCCTTAAATTGTGTGGGTCATTGTACCCAAAGTTACATGTCTAAGACACACCATTCACCTAATTAGAAGGCCGATATTGGTATCGGTATCAGCCCTGTATTGAAGAAAATTCTAGATCGGGTATCGATGACAATGGGCCGATCCACAGAGTCCATGACGTCATACACAAGCAACACGCCGTGCGGAAGCCCACATTGTTTTCAAAATGGAGCGAGCGAAAGGATCGGCTATCTGGAACTTTTTCACACTACCTCAGCCAACAAACTTGACGGCTACTTGCAATACCTGCATAGTAAATGTTCCGAGGGGCGGTGGTAAAACTTCAAGTTATTACCATTACAAAGAACTGACTGTTTATTTTGAATGTCTGTCAAGCTTGTGAAGCTATTGTTTTTTTTAAGATTGTTGTACTGGTGCACAGTTATTAAATAAGTAATTCAGTACATTTATATCTGTTTATTTGTTTTTAAAAAATAGGAAAGAAATGTTTAAGTCAAGTCTGATGTTGCCTTGCACAAAAGAATGATCCCAGTCTTTTCCACACAATGAGACATACCGTTTGTTACTGTAATTCCGCGCTGGAATCGGTATCGGATTGGTATCGGCCGATACTAAACCTCAGATATCGGTATTGGTGTCGGAGGTGAGAAAAGCGGATCGGTGCATCCCTAGTTGTGGTACAAAAGTTACATAATGTTGCTTTAACGCAGGGTTAATTTTTAATGCTGCCTTTAAGTTTGTACGTGTAGTCTGTGTAAAGCAGTGTACTACTATAAAATAAAACATTCTTTTTCATTTGTTTCTATTATAGGAAAGATAAATTCTGTGTGTGTGTGTGTGTGTGTCTGTGTGTGTGAGTGTGTGTGTACTGTACATACAGTATAAAGTAAGACAAGTTCTTGGAGCTGTGCTTTCATCAGGCCTGGCTCTGATGTACGGCCTCGCCAATGGAACCTGACCCTCCATCCAAATTAGAGTTCCCCTGCTCCCCGGGCTAGAAAACATAGCGGGTCTTGTTAGTCCTTGTTTTCTGTGTGTGCATGATGTTTACACATAACTCATGCTAGCCTCACCCTCTGGCCACAAACAGAGGAGGAAGAGGAGATGAAGGAAAAATGAATGGAGAGGACACAAAAAGAGAAAAAGAAAAGGGAAGAGGCAAACACTCAGAGGATGGATGTAGATGTGATGGCTTGTGTCTCTCCCAGTCACACATCAAGGTAACAGCTGCAACAGATGAGCTTCAGGCTCTCTTTTACACTCTGGTTTCTATCACACAGCTTATAAACCGACGGCCGGTGACAGTCGGCAATAAAGTATCACACACACACAAACACGCACACTGCACTTGCGTGTCAGCGGCACTGTAACACTACGTTCCACTGAGTCCTTACATTTCAAACCTTGACAGTAGTCCCCGTTCTCTGTTTTCTGTTTTGCTCTCAGTCTTTCCCCCTTTGTTACCAAGGCAACAAAGCTCTCAGTTTATGAAGCCGTCCCTTTAAATTAGGGAGCAGGTGGTGGACAGTGTTTGTTGAAGTTCTCCTTCATTCTTAATTAAATAAAGAGATGATGATATTATGGTCAGTGCTTTGCTTTTCTGTTGTCAACAGATTTTTTTAAAGCCCTCGTGTCCCCTTATTACCACAGCTGATTTAAGACGCTTTGCCAATAGCTCTTCTCTTACACACCCTCAGTTTGACTTTGTTTCTCTTTCCTTCTAATCATTTTTACCTTTTTCCCTAAACTTCCTCTCTGGCTGTCCTCCTCTCCTCTCTAATGCAGACGATTGGCTCATTACAGTTAACCAGCTTCGTTGCCCATTTGCCAAAAACACTTATCTTGCCGCTTAGCCAAACCACAGATCATCAGACCGACAATTACAAACTGTGTTTCCAAGTGGCTCGGCTCCATACAGAGGAGACAATTACAGATTGCGTTTTGAAGAGGCCGGCTGCTAAATGAGCATGCCAGCAAACAGCAGTGGATGAGTGCTGCATTCACAAGCTCCAACCTTCTTTTGGAAATTAGCACTGCTTTTGCAGATGGTGTTTGGTGGTTGGAGGGCGATTTCTTCATCCTGCTCTTCTGAGGAAAGAAAGGCTCGGAGAAAGCTGAAAAACGTACATCAGAGTATATCTTTGAAAGTACCCGTACCTAGCCCTGTCGCTGTCTCTCTACGGCAGCCTATACTGCTGAGAAATCTTGAGATCTTACATAACCACATTCAAAGACAGAGAGAGGGAGGGAGGGGGGGAGGGAGAGACAGAGAGGACAACACAGCGGGCAGAAAAGTGCACACAAAGGAATAACAGCAAAGAAAATGGAGAGGGAGATCACAAGTTAAAGAACAGTAGATCTGTATACAGATATATGTATAATTAATTATAAAATACAACATTTATTGAAGTCATAAACAGCCCATACAGCACAGTGTGCATGTATTTTTTTAAGTGTATGCAAATCCCTCGGGTCAGGTCGGCCAACTGCACATTGTGCGCCCTATCTTTGTCGAGGACCATGAAAACGATGTAGAGCCGCAGAGTTTTCCATTCAAATAAGCTCTTGTCCTCTATTCAAATAACCTCAGCCAACCTCCAGTTGACATGATTCCCACCACCTGTGCCCTCCCCTCCCCCACATGTACCCTCTCCTGCCTGTGCATACAGCACGTCTGCGTGATCTTGATTTTACTGTGTGGTCTGTGCTGCTCTGGATTCGTGTTTTTTTGCCTGTGAACTCTGTCACCTTGTTCCTCTCTGATCTGCGAATGTTCCGTGTTGAATAACAACTGTGAGATGTTTCGCTCAGGCAGAAACGCTCTTAAAGTCTTCTTTATCTAGATCTGACTCTCAGGTTCATCCTCAGGATTTTTTAACGTACATACCTGTCAGGCTTAAGTGTGCATTCCTGTCTGTCTTTAAACAGTAAGAGTGCAGGAATGTCCGGCAGACAGGGACAGAGGAGGATGGGAATCATCATCATATTAAATAACTACAGCCATGGACAGGAAATGGAACTCTCTTGTTCTTTCTCCTCTCTCTATCACTCTTCTACCTGCCACTGTCTACATAGTCCTTTCTGAGAAACAAGATGACCACAGAGGTCACAATGTGTGTTTGACCCTACAATACAAAAATGTTGGATGAAATTGACAACATAAATTATGTTTCCAGTTTGTCCTGAGGGTGGCATTAGAGGGCAGGGTTTATTTTTGAGCATATACTGAGTCAGTGTCAGTGAGTTCAGTATGCAGTCAGCAGTCTGCATACTGAAGTGTAAATTTTGACTTAATGGTGTGGTTGAGTCAGCAGACCCAAAAACATCAACCATAAATATCATGAAAAGAATGAAATCTTATGAAAGTAGCCAGAATCTTACTTTCTCTGGCTGTGTTTAGAAGTAAGTTCACTAAATCACTGATTTATCATTTAGTCTAATGACAATTTTCCATCTATAAAAATAGCTTGTTGTCAAACTAACTGTTAAAACCACAAAGATATCCACATACGTTTTGGCAATCACATGATTTAAATGTTTCAGCCTAAATAAATGAATGAAGTTTCATGTAAGGGACCAAAGTGCTGGTCAAGCTTAAGTTTTGACCTGGTGGTGGCACTAGTGGAAAGACCAGGGGGTCAATAGTGTCCAGATTGCATGGCAGTCTAACAAGTTAAACACCTCACTCAGAATCAAAAACAGAGGGACAAAAATCATTGAGAATCACATCAGTAGTAAAATATAACATTCACTTTGTATATGACCAGTGCATATTATATGTACAGTCAATGTTTCTTTAAATACGTTATGGTAACACGTGTGACGTGTGATGATCCTGACTTAAAGGTTTATGTACAGTGTGTCCTTGATTTTGCATCTTTGCACTTCTGTGCCAACTTGGCCCCTCCTAAGCCATACAGCGTCGACGTCTGTTATATGAAGCATATTTAGATATTTTCTTGGCAGCATGAGCTCATTCTGGCACCACCTTCTACTTCATAAGGCATTAGAAAGTCAAGTCCGTCAGGGCATTTACTTGTGCATAGAGGGTATTGAGAGTACCAGTCACATTATTAATGTACTAATGAACAGCATTGCACGTCTTTATTTGACTTGAAAGTTCATGCTGTGCCATTACTCTGTAGATATTTTCTTTATACGTGGGAGTACTGTGTACAGAAAGCATGCAAATGACTTAAAGTTCCACATCAGACCATAATGTGAATTAATTTTGTTTCTAGCATTATTACTGTTCAGAACTGACTGTTAAGTAGTGTGCATTTTATTCCACCACAGTAATTTTCTTGCTACATTAAATGAATGTTGGATAATATATTACCCACAGTGTTGAACTTGAAACATCTTTACTTTCAGTGTTGTGCATTAAATAATATATGCTGTGAAGATGCTGTGCCTCTTCTTCTTTCTCCTGTAATGTAAACACATCACATAAAGTCCATACATACACGTTCGCTGCTGCTAACACAGTGAGTCATGTCAAAAAAATAAAGAAAATTCCAGCCAGCCATTGTGAAATAAGTCTCTTTAATTGAAGAGGTTCTCCTAGAGAATAGTAACATCAAGTACGTCTCTGCTAATGAGCCTTTCCTGATCGAACCCACATTTGCCCGGCCGATAGAGGTGTATGGAGCTTTAATTAATCCAAGAACGACAATGTCGAATTACATCCTGTTTCTAGTCATTTATTATTGATTTATTTTAATGTGTTTGGTAGGTATGTTGTAGAGGTTCCAGCTTCACCAGGTTTCTACTTGAGGATGATTAATTTGTCTCAGTGTGCATTGGTATACTGACCATAGTATAGACAGTTTAAAACCTCTCATTGGCAGTCGGCTGTGCATATCACTACATAAATCCTGTTCCACATGAATGTGCATGATGGTTTCAGAAGAGTCCCAGCGTTCCTCCCGAGCTCCATGATGTAATTATAAAGAACAGAAGAGAATGTGATCCACAAACCTGCAGGCAGAACCGATGATGTGTGAATTTTCTTCCTCGAATGAACATCTGAAAAGCGGGCGAGTGCTTTCAAAACATGTAAGAACTTGATTTCAATTTCATCTCACTTACTAAAATCATCCAACTGTAGCAAAATGTGAAAATTAGACAGGAAGTGTCGTGAAAATGTTCTCTCATTTCTTGCTTCTCCTTTTTGCTCTTTTGTCTCGTCACCTTGAAGGAAATGTAAGGTAACAGTGAGCTTTACCTGGATTTATGGCTGTGGTGGTATAGAGTTTTTCTTTCTGTGATGTAGGTGTTTAGGTTACAGTTTGTCAATTAATGAACGTCTCAAGACCAAGAAAAATCTCATCTCATTTAAGTCATTTCTTAAATGCTGGTAAAGTGAAGGAAGTTAGCCCTGAAGTAACAGTCAAAGTTGGATGTTACTGTTGTGCCAATTATTGTTGTAGCCTTTTCAGAAGTTTTGTAATGTAGCCTTGTACTGCAGCAACTTTTTGGAGGCTGAACGTCTTCTCTGATCATTTTTTCCCCATTTTTGTTGCTTTTGTTACTGTAACTGTTGTTAGCCGTCCACGATCAGTCCCATGATCTCTTGGGTTGAGTCTGTCTACCAATCAGAGCCTGTGTTTCTGACTTGTCAGTCAATCAGAGGAAGAGTCGGGTTTTCACGGGATGGCGGTTGGAGCAAAAAAAAAACAAATGGCTGGGCAGCAGATCTCAAACACGTTGCAATGGAATAACATGAGATTGACTGATGCTGGTAATGAGCCCTACCTGGATGGCAGTGCTTTAAAACCAACCTGACATGTAATCTGTATGAACCTGTGAGTCTACGAGCGTACATGTGCAGATGTTTGAGGTGTGTGATACATAGGTGTGTGTGTGTGTGTGTGTGTGTGTGTGTGTGTGTGTGTGTGTGTATTAGGCCGTCCGCGTGTGCCTTTTCACTTGACAGGCACTCTGGACTCCATTTATACAGGTTTCCTGCGCTCCAGGACTGACATGTAATCTCCTAATAGCAGTGTGTGTGACGTGAGCAGAGTGGGGTGAACGAGACATACAGCCGACCATGCTGTATGTGTTTGACACCACCGTGTCATACAGTGTCACTGGTGGAGACAGCTCGGCCATTGATCCTTCACAGGAGTCTTATCATACTGTCACAAACAGTGGAGGAGCCTGGAGGCACTCACGCACCGTCCTGTGTGGTCACAGTTGTACCCTTTTGTGCATGTGTGTCTACTTTATGTGTGATTTTATGAACTTATCATTGTATTTATCAATTTAAATGATCATTAAGAAGAAGCAACACTATAGTCCAACCAAAATTTGATATTTCAATATTGGACAGTAATCTGTTGGACAGTATTTCTTCAGTTAAACGAACAAGTAACATTGAACACAATTGATAATGACCCTTACAGTTGACTAGTTAGTGCTCTCTAATGGACAAACTATTTAACACAGATACTGTCAAATGACTTAAATTATGAATCTAAACAACCTCATTCTGAACTGTTTTGGCCTTTCTAAAAATGTATATATATTGTTATATCTGTGATAGGCTTACGTCAGCTAACAGATCAGCCAAGGTGATATCAGTCTAACTCTAAGGTACTAAGATTGTATGTCCAAAATCACAACCACTTGTTTTGTGTCTCTTTGTGGTCGTTCCATACTCAGTTCTCAGAAGTGTTATTGAAGAGTCGGGATAGAGACAAGGCAGTTAGATGCAATATAGAACGTGGAACGTGATCCATCAGCCTCTGTGTCCACTTTATTGCCTAAATACCTGAACCGTGTCATCTGGGTCTGAACTGAATTGTTGTTAGATGCAGTTCCCAGCGCAATTCTGTTATATTTAGTGATCATGTCAACTCCCTAATGTATTTTGTTTTTTTGATTGGATGATCTGCAGTCCGATATTGTTTAATTCCAAACACAAGCAATCCCTAACCAGGCTCGGTGTTGTTAGAGTTTTGTCTGTACCGAGGCGAGGCTGGGGTATGGGTAAGGTTCTGCTCTGAACTTTCGACCGTCTGATTACACTTCATCTCCTCATGTCTCCTGTTATTGAGGTATGTTGATCAAGCGTGAGGGTTAATGTAAAACCTCAATCCCTGATCAGTCACCTGATCTCTCCTTCCCTCTATTACTTGAGTCTCTTATTTCTCCATCGCATCAATAGAAGAGGGTATGGAGGACGACTTACTGAAGGTTCAGGAAGAGAGTGATCTTGATTGGAAACAAGCTTTTCTGATTAACTTTGCACTAACACTAAGTGGTATGGAGGGGAAATGGAGGGATATTAGATTGATCCTGGCAAATTCTTGTTAAATCTAATTATTCTCTTTATTTATCTTGTCAGAAAATTTATGACAAAACAATTTATCTTCATGGCATTAGTATGTATCAGTCAGTGTTCACTCCCAGAAACAAATACCTATTTGATATTCAGTGGTCACACTGCAGTTCAAAAGGTGTTATTGCTTTTATCACAGCCTCACCTGCAGTTGAAATATTGAAACCTTTTTCCATTGTTTATTCTTTCATTTTCATCATTTCAGTCCCACTAAGCTATCGTGGATTTTTTTTAAAAAATGACAGGAAAGTTGACTACAACAGGTAAAATCATCACTTCATCTCAGACACACTTTAGTGAATTACCACTCACAGAGAGTAACCAGCTCTACTTTTCAACAAACCTGAAATTGGGGACCTGTTTTGGCCAATCCAGCCATTCACCTTAAGGTTTCCAGGCCTGGATAAGCACCTCAGGAGAAACAGAAACCATGAGTCCACTCAACCACGAGCACACCTCATCCTTTATCCAGGGCAGGTGCCCTCTGGGATGGACAGCTGGTTTAATGGATCCCTATGGTCAGTCTGGAGCTTTGTCAACTTCCCAACCACCCTGCTTCCATCAGCCCTGCCACATCAATCATATCTACAGCTTGACCACCATTATTTCTTATTTCCTTACCAACAGGAGGCATAATTATTCATTCGGGGTATCATATGGAACAGAAATATATAAACATACATGTTTGATTCATAGCTCAAAGCATACACACATGCAGGCTCGCACACCACGGCAGTCTATTACAATCCAGCTACCACTTTACAGGACAAACACACAGCTCTCCAGTTGGCTATTTGTCTCTATTACAGGTGAGGGAGGCTGATGAATTGTTGTCTGGAGTAGTTTGTCCTTCCACTGCTTCTCTTCTCTTCCCCAATCTTGAAAAAGGTACAGGGGTCAGCCACATGGCATTTATGTGTGCGTGTGTTTAGGTGTGTACGTGTGTGTGTGTGTTATCAGTTTTGAAAGATGGAGTAATGTTACATCACTAATCAGAGGACAGCTGGTGGCCAAGATCAGAGGGACAGGGGGGTTGCCACGCCAATATAAAGTCTGTGTGACATTCACACACACAGGCAAATACCACATGCACACAAGCACACACACACACACGCACACACAATTTATTTTTCCATTCTGTCACCCATCTCCTGCCCAGCCCTGTCAGAACAACACACCTGTATGAGCTCAGAGCTGTGGTGTAGTATAGCCAGACTCATTTCTCGTATCTCGGTTTCTGAAGATCATCATCACAGCAGGCTTGCGTGTGTGTGTGTGTGTGTGTGTGTGTGTAGCTGCATTTTCCACTATGTATATTACTTGAAAGAATATGAGGGAAAAAGTTGCTGTGCCCTGCCACCTAGTGGTTCTCTAGGACCAGTTTACTGTGTTAGAGAGATTCAGGAAGATTTCCTGTACTAAAAGTACTAAAAACCTGATGACATGATTCTCACCACATTAACACGCTCTACTGTAATGCGCTGAGTGTTAATCAATTACCATAATTACTAGAACCAATAACAACAATAGTTAGTTAAGGAAAGCTGAACCCTGTGAGTATAATTTGTTTACCTCGACTTAAACGGTGTGTCTTTTGCTTCCATGGTGATTAATATATATGTAATTAATGATCCCGGTGCGTTCTGGGTGAGCCTGCATGCAGCAGTAGCTGACTGCCTCGTTCTGTCCTCAAACAGTTGATCTCAGAAAGCTCTCAAGGTAATGGGGCAGCACTCAGGATGCAGCAGAGATTCCCTCGTGAGAATGACTCACAACGGAGTTGGTTGGGGCTTGTTGATGTGACTAATGACACTGGAGTCATTACTCCTACACATCCAAAGGGACGCTCCCTTTTCTCATTTCCAGGGGAGTTGGAAGTCATAACTGCCTATAAAGTAGCATCCATGCAGCTGGTAGGAATTCAGTTTTTTTTATTATGGCATTTTCATCAACTTTTATGGACAGTAACAGTTTCTTATCCTGCACAGTGAATCCTCACTGTGCGTAAAGGAGAGGGCAACTTGTCACCTCAGTGTCTTTTCCTTCAGTTCTCATTGAATGTACAGTGTGCAGTATGTCCATCAACTCATGATACACTTCCTGCATGAGGAAATCAGTTTCCTTTTGGGAAAATGTTTCATTTGCTGCAGATCTTCATCTCTAAGCAGAGGGTTTCCAGTAGGAATGTCTTTGTTCAATGGGTGTAATTGGAGAAAGTTTCTAGTGTTTTCTTCATTATCAGCGTCATTGCCATCTGCATCAGAAACTTGAAAACCACAAGCAACCAATCACAGTTTTGGTGCCCACGTTGTGTCTCTGTAGCTGATTCAGTCACCCTGATGTGTAGGTACAGGTTTGAGAGGGTGTCACATGTGGTGTGAACGTGGTCCAGAGCTTGTGATGCTCATCCATTGTCATTAATAGTTAATTCCACTACGTGCAGTACATTTTCTTTGTGATGAATGACACTTTCAGGCAATTATGCAAGTGCGTTTGTCAGCTTGGGCTGAGTGTTTTGGATTTAAGCGGGGTTTCTTTGGCTCTGATTATGACCAGGCACATAACAAGTGTTGCCAGTTGGCCTGCAGCCAGCCGGCCTGTAGAACATTTAAAGCCGTCTCAGTGGATCTGTGGATTTGAAGATCTGCAACTTGTCCTCTTTTAGTTTTTCTTCTAATTTTTTTCTGCCAAGGAGTGATGGAGCGGAGGAGAGTTTGTCTGTAAATGAGGCTCTCCTCCTCTTCCATTCCCCGCTGTCACATTGTCGTGTGTGTGTGTGTGTGTGTGTGATACAGAACAGAGCAGCTGAGAGGAAACACAGCTCACATCCTCATCCTCTTACATCTCTGCAGCTCTCACTCTGTCTGTGATGGACAGTAACCATGAGCTAATGGTTTTCAGATGTGATCCATCCTGATGGAAACAGACATGTTCTGTGCCAGCACTCTCACAGCAATTAAACAAAAGCACATTGTTTGTGAATCTGAACAGCTGTGGTTTATGTACATGACACTCTTTGACAACAATTCAAAAACTAATAAGAACTGGACATTGCTCATTGAACTGGACTGCTCTGCCCAGCTGCTATACTCCCTTTTTTAACCTTTCAAACTACTTTACATTTGCTGTTGTTGCTGTCTGTAAGTGTGCAGAGACCACTGTTGTCCACTAGGAGGAGTGGCTGTACGGAGTCCCAATGATCCAGTTGTGGATGATAGTGTTTTGGTGCTTTGTTGAATTTCTGTCATGTGGTAAAACTTTTCAATGTTTCCATTAGCATTCAGTAAAATGATGGGAAGTCAAGATGTGTTGATGAACAATGATGCTTCATGTCAGATCACTGTGCTGTGGGTGAACAAACTTAAAATATTCTAATGGTATTGGTAACTTGTTGATGGTATGGTCCATGCCAGTGAAATACATTTTTAGAATAGAATAGAAACTTTTATTGATCCCTTAAGGGGAAATTCTTATTCTTATTCTTATTCTTATTTCACATGCATTTTTACCTGATATACAGTCACACACACACATAAGGGGCTTATGGACTTGCAAATGTGGAGAGGTGGAGTGATGGGCAGCCACACAGACCGGCACCTGGGGAACAGTTCAGGGTTCGGTGCCTTGCTCAAGGGTGCCTCGATAGTGCCCAGGAGGTGAACTGGCACCTCTCCAGCTACCAGTCCACGCTCCATACTTTGGTCCATACTGGACTTTAACTGGCCACCCTCCGGTTCCCAAAGATTAAAAAAAAGCATGTTTCTAGAAAGACATATAAGAATATATAATGATAGATACATGCTGTAATAAACATTCTTATACTCATATATAGAGCAAATACACAGCTCTGAGATGTCATTTGACTTCATGGTTATCTCTAAGCACACCGCTCTGATCCCTTCACCTCAGTAGAGGAGTGAGGAGCTGGTTGATTGAACACTAATCTTTTTTCTCCTTTAATCCACTTGTTCTGCAGCAGAGATTATGATACTAATTTGTAATCCAGCACAGTGCAGGATGCTCTGTGACAGAGTGGAAATAGAGCTGTAGATTCACCTGTTTATGTTCAGGTTGAAAAGGTTAAGAGGAGAGGAGAAATGCTTAAAAGCTTCTTGACCTTCTTGTGTGTTTTGTCAGCAGAGGAACTGCTCAGCCTCAGTGTTAAACGCGCTCTGACATCAGGTTAGTTGGGAGCAGCCAGATTCTTGTTTACTGTTCAGCAATCCTCTCTCAAGAAAGATGTTCCTGTACAGCTAATCCTTTCCTCTTCGTCCCTCTAAACCCACTAAGCAACAATGTAGCCTGTCTGACTGGACTGATAAACCAACTATAGATCATTCATTTCTTTCTTTTTTATTGTTTCTCCCTTTCATCTTTCTTTCCTACTGTTCCTCTTTCAATGTGTCTCTTTTCATCTCGTTTTCTTCTCTCTCTCTTCACTCTTTTCCTCATTTCAAACCTGCTTTACTTCCTTTCCCCACTCTTTTCTCTTTCAGTTTTACCACTTCAGTAGCAGCTTGTGAAGATCCACATGAACTGATTGAGTGGTTTAAGTGCAGCACAACTTTGACCCAGAATAGCCTTTACCTTGTAAGGACCTGTAGTTCAGTCATTTCTTTAATCCGTGCGTGCTTTTGAGGATCGTGTGAGAGCACTTTATCTGGCTGTGAGGTTTAGCTTCTCAAATCTGAGCAGTCCTTTTAAATCTGAAGTTCAATGCACTGCTGTCTGATCACTGGACCATCCCTGGTGGGCCATGAGCAGTTTGCACTCTGTGCTTTTTTTTTGGATGTGTTTTAGTGTATTGTAATAATCTCCTAGAGCTTTGTAAATCAGCAACGCTGAATCAGATTATCAGACGGTACACGCTGAATTGGAATCCATCCAGGGGGAGCATTTAGATGAAATGGCATTTGCCCTCTTAACCTCAGAGCTCAGTTTATTTCAGATGCTCTCAGAGGAAATCTTGTGCGGCAGACAGAGATGGTACGCTGGTCGACAACAAAATCGGTCTGATGTGCTTACAATATGTAGGCTTAATACTGGATGTTCACCACTCGGGACACACGCTCGGATAAACCCCCTTATGTGTGCATGTGTCTACAGTAGAACACACTGTACAATACACTCATGCATTGATGCATGCAGCGCATTCATGCATGCATGATTATTGTACATCATATGTGTATTTAGAGGAAACACACACTTGCATTATACACACACACACACATAGAGAAGTGGAGTGAGTGTTCCAGATGCATCCGAAGAATTGACAATACATACTCTGTCTTATCATGTATTAGACTTAAAACAGTGAGCTGAAGTTAAATCCTCTTGTGTTGACATTTAATCCCACTGTGTCGTGTGTGTGTGTGCACGTGCACATGTGTGTGTTTGTACAAATCGCATTTGTCATCCACAAAACACACATCTGTGTCCTGTGTCTAAACAGAAACATGCGCACACACACACTCACAGCTCACTGCCTTTATAGTTTGGTTTGGGAGACTGCAGATAAAGAAAGAGTTGCTGGTTCAGTGTCTGGAACCGACAGCTTGCAGAGGTATCAAAGTAACTCTGAGGTATTGTCTTCCACCAGTACATGTACACCAGTTCCAAGAATCCAATAATCCACCTAGCATCATGGGATGTTAAAATGAAAGCTGTCTAGAGGGAGGACTAGTGCTGGAAATTAGTCTCTGAACACTGTTCATGTGACAGTAATTAGAATCAGTGTGGGGAAACCATTAATCCAATTTAATCTATTGACAAATTAATATGAGATTTTTTATTATTTCAAGTGTTTCACTGAAACCATTTACATCAAACACTGATAAAACATCAAATCATTTCCTCCCAAAACATGTCTTCTATTAGTTTGACTTTTTCTTGATTTACACACATTAAATGTTTAAGCTTCTGTCAGAATCATGTCAAACAGACAGACGTCTTCAGAAGTGTCTCCTGTCTGGACAGGTGACCATTAAAGCAGCTTTAAGCGTAATGCAGCAACACCTTAAGTGATTAAACATTCTGCAAATGCAACGTCACAGCTGTTAATGAAAGTATGACATGACCCAATAGCTTATGAATGAAACATGAGACCGGGCATCTACCTACTGTACACATGTGCACATAAGCATACGCACAGACACACATACACACATGCGTTGCTAGATATGGCCAGATGGTCTAATCCTTCAGTTTTCTGTGTGTTTCATATTTTTTTTTCCCCCTTCTGTGTTGGGATTATGCTGTTGTCCAATCGGATTTGGGCCCACTCTCCAGCGATGATGTGACATGAATGACAGGCGGGTGGGTGGGTGTTTGAGGCAGGCATGCAGTAGACACACTGTACGTTGGGTCGCACAGTGCTGGCTGTGCTGGCTGTAAACGCTCCACCAAGTCAAAACCACTTTGGCTGCTGTTTGTAGGGCCGGTCACTGACCATCACTGTGCAGGCAAGAGACGGGACGGACCAGAGCCAGGTATGCTGGGAAACGTGAGAGGAACTGTTTGACAGTAAAGGACCACTTTAGGTAGTGACCAAGGCACTCATGTTTGGAGGGAATTAATGTTTGCACGAGGATTACAGTGCCAAACTGAATCGGATTGTTAAATTCTCAGAAAGCTGATGCACAGTGTGAGCCATTTCAGTGTTGCTTAGTTTTTATGTTATTTTTTTCAGTCAGTGGAAGACAAGGAGTTTGGTGCTGTAGACGGCAGGTTTAATTAGATTTAGATGATGTGTAACATGACAGTATGGCTGCAGGATATTAGTCATTTAATTGCTGTTTGTTCATTTTTGTGTCACTGAGATGAAGCTCTATTTAGACATGCAGTAAAATAATAAAACCTTCCACCCGGGACAAAATCATTTTTAGCTGATCATCGAAATGACCTGGATCTACATGTTGACTTTGTGTTGTAACTGATGTTTTTACTTGCAGCTTATTGTTCTTTACTTCTTCTAAACCTACTTTGAATGTTGTTCATTTGTCATTCCGTAAATTTAAGTATCCATTATACCTTGAGCTGGATATAAACTTGTAAGCCGTCCATTTTTCCTGAACGTTTTCAGAATGCTTCCAGATAATCTCCACTGAATGTTACAAGTGTAGTGAATACTCCTCCACTTTGAGGTCTTCTCAAGTGGCCTCTCAGTAGCTGTATTGATTTTGCTGTGTGATTCCTTTTCAGTGTTTCAAATTAAGATGACACTGTCTTTTTTTCATGTCTCAGGTTGTATTTTGATGCTTTGAAGGTTCAAATTCCACGTGTCACAACCAGAATAGCAGCTTATGTTTGCTAGGATGTACCATGTATCCAGGCCTGTAGACCTGGTAGAAAACTCCCGGCCACTTACTGTCATATGTCGTCTAATTTCACGCTTACTTAGCTGTTTTAGCACTCATGTGGCAGATTAGCGAACATGGCCGGCCTCACACGCAAGAGAGTGTCTGAGCTGATTAAACACAGATGCACATTTAATAAGGAGAGAGAATTAGAAAGTGTGTGTGGAAAAGTGGGTGTGTGTAATTAGTGCATATATGTTTACATTCACAGTGCGATGTGTGCATCTCTGACTGCTCATAATGCACATAATACATGTGTGTTTCCACACATGAATTATGAATTGTCACTAAAACAGTGATTGGACTTGTTTTGTATAGAAAAAAATATTTTACTGTTACCTCAAATAACTTCACCCATTCAATTGAAGGTTTTAATCTCAGAATTACTGTCAGAGGTCCAGTCTGAGCTTGATCTTCTTCTCTTCCCACGCAGGCCACTGCTTCCTGTGTATGGTGGATGTGGTGCCAGTGAAGAATGAGGATGGCATGGTGATCATGTTCATCCTCAACTTCGAGGTCATGTCAGACGAGGCACTGCAAGACCACAAAGAGGAGCTCAACCACCGCCTGCCCACCTGGCTTGTCACTGGTAGCTACTGACTGACGTTATTTTTCTTTGTTTGTTGTCTGGTGTTCTTTGCTGCTCAGACTCCAGGTCATCCTTCCTCATCCCTGTTGTCCCTCACTCACTCTTAAACCATTCAGTATGAATATTTTTAAAATCAACAGAACAAACAAGTAAATGGCAGTAACCATTAATAAAGAGGATTGAATTCAAATGCCCCGTAGATTGACACACCTTTTAGGAAAATGTCCAACATATCTAACTGTTCATTTACATTTCCTTTTTCATAACTGAAGTGGATTTAACAACGTCAGCTAGAAGTGACAGCCATCACTTTAATTCACCCGGATCATTTGTTCATTTCATTTTGCACAGTAGCCAGGTGGTCATGACATTTGCATTTCATTTTATTCCTGTGAAACGTGGGTTTTTAAACGTGCACTTGATGTTCCAGAGCGATAACCAGAGCGGGGAACAGCATGAAGTAGGACACTGATGATATTTGGAAACAAGTCTGTCTCTTAACCAGATTTCTTGTGTTTAACTTTGTGGCTAAAACCTAAATCTAATCAATGTTACTGTCCCAGATTCCTGCAGTAAATTGTTTTTGAAGCTGTGTTTTAAAAGTCTATTAGACTCTATGTGATCCAGTTGAAGTCTCCCTCTCTTTCTAGCGTGACCTCCACTGCCTAGAATATCCTCCCATATCCCATCTCTACTTCTTTCTCACTTTGATTCACACGTTCCTGTCAGCTTCCTACACCAATTCTCCTTCCTGCCACAGTTTCATATTGGAAATCCACCTTTCACTCTGCAGGTGATGATTGATTCTGTTCCACCTTCCTCCCTTCTCTTCCTCCTCTTTCAGGTCGTCCACGAGGCTTCAAGCTGCGTCTTCCACTCCTGCGCTCCTTGTCCAACAGTAAAGCGTCTCTGGACGACGCAGAGGCTGGTCACATTCCCACTGCTACACCCCTGCCGCTGCACCCAGACCACCAGAGTCGAGAGTCCCTAGGCCTGGGAGAGTTCCTGCCCCTTCCCCCTTTACCATCAGACCACCACGAGCAAATCAGTGGAAGCAGGTTGGATTACATTACACTTACACAAGTGTTTGAAGACATACAGAGCTGGACTAGCAGAGGCTTATCTTAAATAATATTTATGTGGAACGTGTCTCGCTCATTCTTATTACATCCTTTTCTGTTTCTCAGGTCAGCTCTACAGAGTTGGCCAGAAGACCGCCAGGAGGACCAGTGCACCTTACTGAGCTCTGACCCTTCTGTACCCCCTCCTCCACCTCCTCCACCACCACCACACAGAGGCCACCTGGTGGGTCCCCTCACCCAGTCGTCACCCTGTGTAGCACCTCACCACCGCCTCAGCCTCAACCCGGACGGTTCGGGCTCCAACTGCTCCTTGTCGCACAGCCGCTCGCGGGAGAGCTTCCACAGCATGCGTCGTGCCTCCTCTGTAGACGAGATCGAGGCCATGAGGCCTGACTGGGACCGAAAGAACCGGAGAGCAAGTATCCGGCTGGGCAGCAGCAGCACCGGTGAGGACAGTGGTAGAGGGAAAGACAGATGAGCCTTTGTGTTATCCCCTTTGATTTTTACCTTACTGTCTGCTCTCTGTGTGTGTTTGCAGGTGCAGTAAACAGTAAGTCCAACATACTGAACTCCACATCGGACTCGGACCTCATGCGGTACCGCACCATTTCCAAAATCCCTCAGATCACCCTCAATTTTGTGGATTTCAAACCTGACCCCCTGATCGCCCTGCCTAGCGGGGAGATGGACATCATAGCTCCCTGCAAACTCATCGACCGGACCCACCACGTCACAGAGAAAGTCACACAGGTAGGTTCATATGTCGAGTGTGCGGTGTGCAACGCAGGGAGAGAGACTGTGCTTGTGTCATTTGTGAGTTGCTGATGCTTTTCTGAATCAGAACTTGAATTACTTGAATTAAACAGTACTGGTTATATGTGTGCATGTGCTCATGCACACAAAGAATATTCATGTGCATATGTGCTCTTGGACAGATATGTAACTGAGTTAGCATAATCCACTTAGCTTCTGCCAGCTACCTCCACTCAATGTTATCTGACGAGTCTTCCTGGGGAGATGATGCTTGTAGCAGCATCTCAAGTGAGATTGATTGAGCTCTGATGAGATGATGATGGAGGACGGCATGGCTGCATTCCAATGACTGATAATTAACTCAGGGAGTGACAGAGAAAGGACGTATGGGACATGTTGTGAAGCAGCACCAAGCCTGCGTTCTTCCCTCCACAGCCTCCACCTCTCACTGGAGATGCAAAACATAGCAAATGTGGTAAACATCAACTCTGATTCCGTGTATTTTGAGACAGATGGGTTGTGTATTGTCTCTGCGTCCATGCTGAAAGATGATTTGTGTCTGGCCACCAGCCGTGTTTTTTCACCACATCTGCTTAAAAAGCATTTGTCATAGTAACTCAGTTGAGGAGACACAGAAGAGGCGACCATATGGGACTTGTGGAGAGAAGGATGGTCTGCAGTGACTTCATCATTTTACCAAGGTGCTTGTTCTGTCGTACGAAAACCAAACCACATTTAGCAAACAAGTAAATAAGGAACCTCAGATTATAAGAGTAAGACACAGAGGTGTGAACAAATCAGGGGAAGTTTTCTTGCCTATTTACACAGAAAGTTGAACTGAGTATTGGGCCTCATTTCTCCATTAGAGGAAGATGTGTTCCAGAGGAGCAGGTTGATTAGGCTCCATCACAGTGTTATTCTGCCTCGTTTCAAGTGTCCTGAGAGTCTTTCAAACTCTTTGGATGAGCAGAGAAAATCTAGTATTGGAGGTGAATGACATTTACTCTTGTTCACTCTAAACTTAGTAATTTTCTCTTTTTTTGTGTTATGGAGTTGCTTACTTTATTCTTTTTGAATATGCACCGTGCGTGTGTATTCAGCAGATATGTCTTGGACTGATTGCATCTCATCAGTCAGCTTCCTGTAGATGAATCTTCTCTTTCTTAAAAGCCCGTATCTCCTGTGGAATTCATATGACTGTGATGAACAGCAGGGGAAACAATTATAGCACCAAATGTGCCATAAACTTAACAGCTTAGAGCCGTCTGATACAGACGACACCTCACATCACTAAGACAGTGACAGCTTTGTAACAGCCCACTGTAAATCACCTGGTGTTCTTTCATGCCCTATTTTCAAATTAATGATATTTTTAAATGTCTCTTTCGTCAGAAAGATTGTTGAGACTGACTTTTTGATTTTTAAGTGATGCTGTCCTGTCAGTTATCTTAGGTTTGTGTGATTTATATTTGGAAATACAGTAGAAGAGCACCTCCTTTAAAACGGCTGAAAAATAGCGTAACCTGAATCAGTTTTGTCAGTTTCCTTATTGAATTGTTGTTTCAGTGTAGCTGTTTTTATGTCACTGTCACACCAAACAATACATAGTACGTGTGCATTGTCACAGTGTGATTGTCTATAGTGAATGTCATGATTTATTTAAGAGAATAAGGTCTCTCAGAAGATCTCTTAACCGTCTGACATCATCTTATTTTGTTTTTATTCAAACTTTAACATGAGGTCAGTGACCCTGAGATGTGAGCCTGGTTGTTTTCTCACATTTTGAAGCCCGTGTTGAGAGTTAGGTGAACAAAGAGCAGTGAAAGATTAAGTTAATCTCTCTGCTAGGACTCTAGTCCGCATGGAATTACTGAAGATGAATATGAGTGGTCTCTTCTTTCATATTGTGCGAGCGAGACTCCGAGTAAGAACTGGAACATCAACAGAGAATAATCCAAAGTTGATGATGCAACACAATATAAACCTAATGCAATCATGCCACACTGTGTGTGAGGTGCAGCTGCCAAGGTCAAAACGTAACCCTCAGTGGATGTGAGTGTGTACGTGCATTAACTCATACTACATATTGTGGTTATGTTACAGTGCAGATGGAGGAGACAGCACCAGCTGTGTCTCCAAATGCTATAGAGTACTATTTATAGACCGTTAAGGGGAAAATAGAAAAAAAACAACCAAGACGAGCTGCTTTATCACTGCACTTATCTGATATCATTTCAATGATGGAAGCTCTCTTTGTACATTACATTCCTTTTAAAGTAAGAAACTCACATCAGGGGGTGACAAGTAAAGACAAGGAAGTGTAGGAGTCATAATAACACCACCACAGCGGGGTGTTTTTGTTTTGATGTTAGTCCCTGAAGGCCCCTAAAGATCTGGCTCCACATGCCCTCTGACCTTCCTGTGGAGTCCAAAAGTCTGCTGGTTTTCAGTCGACCACAGCAGCTGATTTCACTGATTGCTTCATTTTTAACTAGAGAGACCTTAAATCTACAACTGAGCCGCATGGTTTAACTCAAAACGTTCTCCCTGTTTGATCTGTGTGGTAAAAGCCTGAGAACAACTAATCTGTGGCCATTATGTTATTGTAAGAGTGCATGCAGTGCCTGCTCGGGCCTGAAGATGGCAGCACCGCACCAGGTAGTGTGATGGCAGGCCCTCGGCTCTCCCTCAGAGGAGCAGAGAAGAAGATGTTGAAAGGCAAACAAGGCTGAATAATTTAAGTGTTCCATAAAACATCTGACACCCTGAACAACAGCACATGCAGAGTTCCTCTCTCATGTGGAATGGCTCCTGGCACTGTCCGCTTTTTCCTGCTCTGAACATGGTGTGACTCCTGTGCTAACACTGGCTCATTAATGCTGACTTTGTTGCTTGGTCCACAAGTAAAAGGCTGTAATGTAAATGCACCGACTGCTTTTAAATGTTCTTAGTTAACATCGGCACTGTCTGCTCATTGGTTATTTCAACAATCGATGAAAAGCTTTCTTCTTTCGGTCTTGCCTCTCTGTGAGCTTTTTATATAGACTTGAGTGCAGCTGACCTGTGATTGACACATTACCCAGTCTGATGAGGAAGTCTGGATGGATGGATAGATGGGAGGAGTGGCTGATAGAGTGCCAAGCAAGAGGAAGGTCTTACTTAGTGTTTGGAGAGGCATGAAGGACTCAGCAGACCACAGAACAGTGTAGAGATAAACTGGGATCATGCTTCATCGCACACTCGGACACACACGCTCATAGCTGCTCTGACGATTGTCATGTCCTATAGGCGATACTCGACTATCTAAGGACTAAGATATACAGTACACGACACACTCGCCCATTGCAACCCTCATATCTCATACAATATTCCTGACACACACCCAGCTCCATACATGGCAGTCCTACACACACATACTATAAGCATCCACACACACACACACACAGGAGGGCAAACTCACTTACAACACTTACACTCAGGCATACACACACACACACACACACACACTGCCTCTCCTCTCAAGCAGCATGTCACATCCAACTCCACAGTGGGATCCAATGGAGCAATGGATGGCACACACCGCGCCCAGCAACAAAGCGGTAGGACCAGTTTCCTTAAAATCTATCAGAGAACGAGTGCGGCTCGTGTTACCAGTTTGACTTTTGGTGAATTGTGCTGATGGTGTTAGAAGGCCCGTGCACTGAGTTCTGTACAGGAGACCGCTGATACTGTAATCTCTTTCACATTGTCGAAGGCTTAAAATGTTGAAAACAGTGTTGTTTTTATTTATGGCTTAACATGATGTGTGATTCAGTCTCAAAGTGATGGCTGTTTATTTTGTTATATTTAGGAGGTTTTGGAAGGAACAGATGAAATGTAGATAGATTCTCGTCTCTCTTCTTTCTGATTTAAAAAAAGGGTTTGTTTGAGGTGTTTAATGTTTGATTACTCACAGGATTACTCTGGAACACGTTAAATTATAAGACAACTATAGCGATATATAACATTCAGTAATGATTGATCACTGTTGGACTGTATGTGATTAAAATACATCCTATAATGGGATTTTATTTTTTGTCCTTAATCTTGCTATTATTTTGATTTTATAGTGAAGTAATCACAAAGCATTCTCTGTAAGATTACAGACGCAACACTGATCAAAAATGGATTATGCTTCAGTCTTCTGTATTTCCAGGACTCTTAGATTTGCATTTCCATACTTTTTATTTAAATAATTTGTCAGTTAGTCATGATTTATTTTTCTCATGGTCATTGAGCAGCTACTCATGGACTCTCTGCTCTTTTTTCGCTTTGATGATGAAAATAAGAAGTCAAACTGTCAAGTCCTGTTTTGGCTTTTAGGAACTCTCTTGATCCAATTTGTGATCATGGTCGAGGTCCACTAAACTTGAGCTCCAGTGAACTTTGTGCTACTTTGACAAGATTCAGTTCCAATTAAGCAGCGTATGGAAAGTGGTAATAATCTCCAAAGTGTTTTTAGTGGCAAAAAAAAAGTTTGAGAGAAGACTCAAGTCTAATACTTAGTATCCTGGTGGTGAAATTGTGAATGTGGGTGTCAAAAAATTGTCTTAATTAGAATGATTTATTTGGTTAGTTTTTCTAAGCCAGTGCATTCCTCTCCTCTCCCTGCTGAGGCACTGAAACCTGCACTGGAACAGTTTTCCTCCAGCATATTTCATCAAGACACCCACGTAAATGTGGGGTGGCTCTGTCTCCAGAGGTAGAGTGGGCAAAATGTAAGTCGCTTAAGGTAGAAAGTCACAGTAAAAGTACAGGCCATTTACTGTAAATAATCCAAAACTCTTTTTTATCTGGCTGCTAATGATTCAAAATCATACTTTGTCTCTTAAATTCTGTGTCACCATGTAAAAACTGACGCTATTTTGCAACTTATACGGTATTCTTTAATGAGCCACTTATCAAAGTACACTTGTTATGCCATTATAGACTTACATTAAGTGGAATGTAGGTTGTGTATATTTCTTTAATGAGCTGCTTTACAGGAAACGGGAGGAGATCTCTGTGGAGAAAACAGGAGGACCGTGTTTGTGTTTATATATGCGTCCTCTTCTCTTCTGTGATGCGAACGTACATAAGAAAATGTATTTCTTATGTACGTATGAGCACATAAAACACTTTCACATTTCTCTGCTGTACCGAGACTGCATGCACATACTGGGGCAGTAATGGTGTGTGCTCAAAAAAAAACACTCATTTCATATCATTTCATTTCTCCTCTTTAAGGGAATTAGACAATAAATTTGTTGAGTTTAAGCCACCTTTTGTTGAAGTTTGACACCATCTAACTGACACTGCAAAAGAAAAAGTCTCGAGTACATGGTTCACAACATTTTCTGTGTCCCTTATGTCCCATCTGCGCTGTCCAAACACTACACATTTTATAAGTGTGTATACAGTGGTTGCTGTTGTGGGGATCAACTTATTTCAGTAAAGCGATGCCTCCTCAAACTTTGTGGCAACCAGCTGGAAGACTTGTGTTTTAAGAACTGGTGGGCCTCACAGTGAAAATCTTAATTATGCACTGGGGCAAACAGCCACAAACGTATGTTATGCTAGAAGATTACAGTTTGCTAGAAGTATCACAGAGACTTTGATCAGAGTTCAGTTTCCCTGCATGCCACTGCTTCATTCAGGTTGTTAATGTACAGTGTTGTACCCTGTAATGTACCCTGTTATTACATTAATTGAATTCCCTACTAGTCAAAGTCTGACGATACATATTTGAATAGGGTCATGATTATGTATGAGCTCTCTAAATAGTGTATGACGTGAATGATTCAAAAGCAGGTATTTTTAGCAGTGCCACATGTTTTTTGCTGAGAAAGCGCCAGGGGGTGGGGGGGGCTGGGCTCTCATGTGACACTGTGGTTGTTTTGGTGAGAGATGCACCTCTGGCAAAGTCCCTCAGCAGGGCTGTGTTCGTTTAAATAGGACACAAATGAGCAGAAATGAGGGAGAGGGAAGAGAGGAGCGTTAGTCAGTCGACCTGGAGGAGAGTACTTTATCCAACCGTGTGGCTGCTTCAGCCTGGGGGTGTTTCAGAGACATCTGAAGGTGTTAATTGTTTAATTTCTTGCTTTTTCTTGTGTCACTGCTTCCAACAGTATTTGATGTGTTAATAGAAGTTAAAAGAGCTTAAGTTGAATTTTGCAAACACCTCCTCCAGATATGAGTCTGGAGTGAAAGAAGAGAGCATGCTTTAAACCTGTCTAGTTGTTCTTGTCTACACATATTATGCACTTCACTTCATCAGCAAGAGAAATTACTTGAATGGCAAGAAGACAAAAGAAATGGGATTTATTTTGGCTATTTGCAGTTTGGGCCTGCGGCCATACTCCATACCTCAAGTAACCATTATCCTGTTTGCAGCTTGTGTCTTAAATGGTCTTCTTTTTGCATTCAAATTGCTCTATTCCATTTTAATTTAGAGGATTTTTGTCATTGGGGAGCAGCTTTCAGCGTGACAGCATGGTAATACTTTGGTGAGAAATGCACATGTGTGGAGTGCCAGTGCCTGCCTCTGTCTGTTAAATGGGCTGGAATAGAGTAGAGTCTGGGAGCATGTGACGCACTCAACCTGCAGGACTGTAATTTAGCCGCCCGCTCTGTGGCTCTGCCTCAATACCTCAAATTGATTGAGGTATTGCTTCCTCCATGTGAGTTCAATGACCCACAAAGAAGGAAAGCATGTTGTCAGTGTATTGAAGCAACGTGTATCTACCAAAAGACTGTCTTCAGCCCTGTTCAAATGGGACTGCACGGTGTGTTGTATAGATCAGAGATGTACATGGTGATAATAATTATGTCCTACATGTTCAGTGTCACCTATGGGATGCTGTAAGCAGTCTTTCACATCAAATGCACATGAGGTAGATTTATTTTACTTAACAGAGTGTGAACAATCCCATTTGAAGTACTTCATTTTTATTATCTGCTGTTTCAGTATACTCTCTGAGATATTTCTGGTCATGTTTGGATTTTTTTACACTGTCCTGTCAGGATAGGAGAGCAATGTAACAATTTTCTCTTCAAATATACAAGCCTACACTTCCAAATACCACTGGACAGGTGTGGTGGAGGTCAGCATATTTGGGGTCAAAGTTCAATTTAGTTTCAACTCTGGCCGGACGGCTATGGCTATTGCAGGAGCACACAGCTACACAATCTATTTAAAACAACAGCTTTACTTTTGGATATGTTGCATAAGTGACAAACAACCATTTGGTGTAGAAGAAGGGTTAGCATGAAATGCTTCAATCTGCTGCTGGATATTACTAGCTTGGATGCCGTAGGAGTTGTATCACATACTTACTTGCTTAAGATGTAAAGTCATCAGTCAATAAAGAGAGTTCGATCGTGCATGCTGCTGAGCACAACCACTGTATTAACCCTTCTTCTTAATTTGACTAAACTTAATCTGTCTGCCATTTATTTTCCATGTGTGAAATATTCAGAAGAAACAAAGCTGATTCTAATCCCATCCATCGCTGACATGTCAGTAACGTACAGTTTGTGAAATGAATCCAGTGTGAAGGAGTTGGACTTTTATCAGGTGCAGAGTAAAACCTGCTGAACAGGATTGTGATGAATCCACGAATCTTTGATTTAATGCAGGAGTGTCAAAAGTGACTTTGAAAATGTCGTCCCCGTAGAACAAATGTGCTCATTCTCAAGCAGCTAATCTATATCAGACTAATCTATTTTTCCTTCCTGCTGCTGAGAGGCTTCCCATTCAAACAACATTAGAGACATTGATTTGGCCATTTGCAACGCTCTATATAACGTTAGCTGGTTTCAAGTAAATTAGGTGTGTCTTTGAAATAATGTGATGACACTAGGGCTGCAACTCATGATTATTTTCAGTATTGATGAGTCTGTCTGTCGTTTTCTTGATTAATTGACTCGTTTTTTGGTCCATAAAATGTTGATCAGTGTTCTCAAAAGCCCAAGGTCACATCTACAAATGTCTGTGTTTGTCCACACCCCAAAGATATTCAGTTTACTGTCACACACATTCACATTTGAGAAGCTGAAATCAGAGAATATTTTGTGATGATTTTATTATCAAAATAGTTGGTGGTTAATTTAATAGCTGACAACTAATCGATTCATTTCCTAATTAGCTCTAGCTCTAGATGACACTCATGTTGACTTAAGGACAGTCACAAATGTTTTTTCATGGGCGTGAGAGGGGAACTCCTCCAGGATTAACAGACTCTAAATATTTGTTTTAATTTCGTGGTTTGGGTTAAACAAATTTGCAGCTTGAACAGTTTTAGTGTAAAGTTTTACAGGCTTTAAGTATGAGACATTCATGAAGAGAGAAGACAAAAGCCGGTTATAATATAATAACATACAATTTCTTCATGACTTTACTCTTCACCTATTCATCATCAACCAGATCCTTGTGTGTGTGTGTTTTTGTTTGTTTGTGTGTGTACCTGCTCAGCAGGGACTGGCTAACTGAATCTGTCCGGCTCTAATTCACACCCAGGCAGGAAGGCTTCTCAATCTGTTTGCAGTCTGATTGAACGCCTTTTAGCACTGCTGGCAGGCTTCCTCTCTGTCTTCATCGCTCTCACACACATACATACACACACACACACACACACACACACACCGAATGATCAATGGCAGACTTTGAAAGGCAGGTGGCATGACAGTGGAGGTGTGACAGAAGGTTCAGTGAGATAGAGAGAGAGAGAGATAAAAGTTAAAGTGAGACAGGGAAATGGGAAAGGATGGAGAGTGATAGGAAAGAAGGACAGAAAAGAGAAGCAAAACACAACAAGGAAGAAGAAAAGGAAAGGAAAGAGGGAGTGGAGGAGGGAAGGAAGGCTAGTCAAGGCGGATAGGAACAAAGAGTACAGAAGATGGAAAAATGGTACTTATAACAAATAGAGAGGAAAAAGTAGGAGAGTCGGGGCAGACAGGCGTGAAGGGGCAGTGAGGACCACATAGAAGTAAAAGTTCAAAGAGCAACAGATGAAGGATGAGCGGGGCGTTCAAGGCCACACAGTCTGCTCCACACCTTCACTGACTCTGTCCCTCTCTTCATCTCTCCTTGTTTCTCCACAAATATTCTGTCACATTTCTCGTCTCTTTTTCTCTCCACGTCTCACGCTGCTTCTCATTCCTTTCATTTTCTTTTTCTCTCTTTTCTTTTTTTTTCCCCCTCAGCCTGTAATTTCTCTTTTCTTTATTTCCTCCACTCTTTCCCCTCCTTCTCTTTGGTCCTCCTCCACTCTCTGTCTGTATGACCCATTTCCTTGGCCCTCGCCCCATTAATCACAGCAGTGCTGTGGGCTCGGCCTGCCTGCCTCCCTGCCTGGCTGCCCTTCCTCATCATAGCAGGTAATTGAATCAGAGAGGGCTCAAGGTCCCAACAATAAGCAACCATTGATTGGTCTGTCATTTACTCTGCTTTCGTATGGCCTGGTTGCTTTTTAGACTTGGATGGTTATGGTGTGGATACATGTCTGATAATGGAGATCTGTCTATATTTACCAGATCAGCTGTCTCTCTGGGAAAGGGAAAAAGTGCTTAACACTTTGCAACAGTACTGTTCATCAAATGTTTTCTCGTTGTGTTGCAGCATTATGTTACCCCTCATATTGTATTTGCTTTTGCAGCTTAGTAATATATGTGACCTCTCTGAAACAGCGTACCTTGTACCTTCAGAAGAGTACATTACTGTATTTACACCTGTGTCCAGTCAGAATGACAGCTGAACTGAGTTCTAAGATTAAAGTTCCCCCAAAAAAGAAAAACAGAAGCAGTCCCAGGCTTTCAGTTTTACTTTAACAAACATCATTAGGAGCAGGTAGAGGTGTCAAGAAACATCTAATACATACCTGGTGTGTCAGCTGATTGCATCAGCAAAGCTAATGATGTCACAGGCCGACACCCATAGCTCTCAGCATCAACTTCAGTTCCTTGAAGCTTTCACCGATCAAAGGTTTACATCTCCTAATAGTACGTTTTTCTTTAAGAATTGGGGCTTAACTTAAAGCTCCAGACTTTTTAGTGATCAGAGCCTCTTTAAATTACTCTGATGGCAGTTTTTAAGTTTTTAAATGAAAAGTCTTGCAGTCTCTCGTCTGTTGTTTTCAGCCTTAATTTTCAGTATTCAGTGTTGCTGTGTTTTTTCATGTCACCAGTAGGAGTCGCCAAAGTTAGAAATGTTTAAATCCTACACAGAGGCTTAAACTGTAAGAAAATCTTAGGCTCATAATGTGCCTGTAAATGCATCTTAGTGAAACAATTCTGCCGAAATGTTAGTAAATAAATACTTTGGCTATATTAAACTCTTCACACTTCAAACTCTTCAGATGCAATCAGCTTTATACCTTGCATAATTGATTTTGCTCGTTACTCCACATGGGAGTTGGTCGAATCCAGATTGGGTTAGTGAGGCAGTCAGGGACCCGCCCTGGGCCGATCCATTAGGATGTGGAGGGGGTGGGGCGGGGTGAAGAAATGGGCTCATCTCAGGATGCAGTGGAGTGAACCAGGGAAGGTGCCGAGGTGCTCCGTCACTGACACACACACAAACATGCATACATGCAGCCTGTGACGCTCATCCCCACGGTGTAGCCGGAAGCTTCCATTCTTCTGTACGATGTGTTCCACTGTGTCTACTGTAACAGCACTTGTGTTATACTGAAGCAGTGTGGATGTGTGTGAATCTTTGGTTGGCTCCACCAGTCAGAAGTGATGTAGCTCTAGCTTGTTGTACATTAATTCAGGGTTTGACTCAACGTTCCACACAAACACATACAGTTCACACACGCCTGAACTTTCTAAATCACCCATAAGATCCACTTTAACACTGTGACGAGGAAATCAATAGCTGCCTCGATCTGTCACATCTCTCTCTCTCTCTCTCTCTCTCACACACACACACACACACACACACACACACACACACACACAGCGATGCGATTACCTGCAGTGGTATCAGTACAGCAAGTCCTCTTGAGACTACAGAACCTCTTGAGAGATTATCTTGGTGTCGGCTCCTCTGAGCCGCCAGGGAATGGAAACGGAGGCTGCCATTTACACCCAGTCATTATCCATGACCCTGGTCCAGACCTTGAGCCCTGCAGAAATATCATGGTAAATACCAGCAGAGCAGCACTGCAACAAGACATGCTTCAGCCAAATATAGACCCTGTGTAATGCACCCAAGGCAGACAGAAATACTGTCCATACACAGCTTGAGTCTTCTCTAACTGTTTAATGTTGAGTGTTCATTGGTTTGCAGGTTTGTGTTTGTAAAGAGAGAAACCAGGAAGAAATCATTAAAAAAAAAAACTCTTTTGAGGCCAAACACTTTCTTTTGTAGAGCGAGACGCCCAGCCTCTGATGCACCTGCTCACTGGACTCACAGGATTTCAGTCTTAGTGGTGATACTCCAGAGACTTTTAATAAACTTTAGTTGCTTTAATGGAGAAAACACTGAAATACTAATCTTTGCCCGCACAGAAACAAAACATCCGAGCTTTTATATTTATTTCAGTGCAGACATAGAAGTGTGTGTGTGCTTCCCCAGTGTCTGCCCATTGCCTTGTGAGTCGACCATCTGCGTGTGCAGCTTGCATGGAGATGCTCATGTTCTCAAGGTCTCTCGTTCATTCGTGTGTTAATGAATGACTCCATCTACACACACACAGTAATAATAACCCTATAGTCCTATACCTGATATATCTCTCTCTCTCTCTCTATATATATATATATATATATATATACACACACACACACACACAAAAAAAAACAGGCCTCCCCAGTATGACACAGTGAGAAATCACCCTTATTGTATTCTATTCAGGTTAGTGTATTTCCTGCGTAGAAAACTGCTTAGCACACAACTTCACTAACTGGGAAACAGACCAATCCATGTAGGAATATCCGCGGGGTGGGTTGTCTCACCTCAGTGTGTGTGTGTATGTGTGTGTGTGTGTGACTGTGTGTAAAATAGTAGCACCACCTGGCCGGTTCAGTGAGAGTAGATCTTTGTGTCCTACTAAAGCCGGAGGTTGTTCAGTACCATTACAGGACATGTCAGCGTCGTAGCAGCGTGTCATGTCATGTCATGTCGGCCCTGTCACGAGCTGCTGCAGAGCATCATGGGAGCTGGGAAACTGTCCAGAGATTCTCGTCGACCCACCTGCCGAGACTGACTCATTTTCCAAAAGTTAAACTCCACAGGAGGCTCTCCTCTGTTCTCTGCTCTTTCATTTACTCCCCTTTCTCTCTGCTTCTCTCTCACTCTCTCTCAGTTTATCTTCCTCTGTTATTATTTTTTTATTGCTCTCTGTTTTGGACTCTCTCTCTTCTGGATTCCACTCAGCACCTGTTCTGTCCTTATTTTTGGATGTTCTGGTTTTGTTCTTTGAATCTTTTTCTCTATACATTTTAGTGGTGTTGATCAGCAGGCCTTGATTTAAGTGGGAACAGTTAAGAAGGAGAAGAAATGGGATTCGTGTAGAATGCAGGGAGGGAAACGCATTGACTGAGACCTAGTAGACAAGTGGGCAGGGCTGACTTTTGGAATGGAACAAAGCCATGCGGACCAGAGACTACAGTTCAGCTCGAGGACATGTCTCCTGGGTAATCTCGGGATAGTGACATTGTAACTGAACGCTGCCCCGCTGCTTACCAAAAGGATTTTGTGATTACTGTGACAGCTAAGTCACCTCCACTGTAAAAAGTGTTGTGCTGAAGCCAAAACCCCCTTAAAGAACGTAAAAATCTTGTGTTCTGACATATGTGCACACAGTTTGCGTCACATACAGAATATGTTACACCACATTAAGTTCATTCTTTTTAAAAACTACACTATTGTTTTTAAAACTACACTACAGTGTCCATCTTTTCACTTGTTTTCAGGAACATGCCCTGTAAGAGGGAAAATATCGCAACTGAATCTTTGAAAGTTGGGAGCAGTGCCAAGAGGCATAGCTGGACTGCAAAAAGAGGTTTTTGGATTAGCTACAAATAGAAGAATGCTTCATTATTTATGTCTTTTCTCCAGGCTTCTCCTTAACAGAGTACTCCTCATCATGTCTGGGAGACTGCATCTTTGTTGGATTTTTAACAATTTTGTTAGAAACAACACAAACATGAAACAACAGGAAAGCAACAGCAAAGAACAACAACACCTCAGACAGCTACTCGAGGCTCTTTAGTGTCTGGGACAGTCGAGGTATTTCTGCTTGTCTGCAGTCTGTTGAAGGTCGCAACATAATGGCAAGTTCTGGGATTTTCGCGCGTGGCAAATACTCAACTCTTCAACTGCATGTGTATATTTGGTACAGTGTCACATTAACACAGCAATCGCACATGCACATATGCTCCAAGTTAACAGAGGCACAGTTACAGACAGGCTTTGGGCCAAAAGACGAGAAACGGAGTGAAAACTAACTGTCACATTACAACAAATTGTAGCTGAGGTGTGTGCGGTTCTTTGTTTAAGCCGAAGGTGACATGTCCTCTGTCATGTCTAATGGTGTTCCATTGCTTCTGTTAGCCCTCTGGACCCTCATTAGACCTCCTGCAGTATCAGTGAACTGCCATGTGTTTGTTTGTGCGCTTTTGTGTGTATGCATGCTCACATAAACGCCCGTGAAAGGAAGCGAAAACATCTGAGAATGGAATGTGTGTCGCAGGACTTTATCTGCAAGAGTGTGTGGGTGCGTGTGTGTTGTGTAATCCATTGGGACTGCTTGTCACAGCTGTCACAGTCCAGGCTTATTGGAGCTGTCAGCCACTTCTTGGTGTCTTTGTCTACCTTATTCCAATACCTCACTGTCCACTGGGAATGACTGAGCTAATGTGTATTGGAATAAATGTTAGGAGCTATTTTCTTTATGCTTCTCTAGTTTTGATTTCACCTTAGGTGTGCTAAATATATCTTCTGTTGATTTCAAATATTCAATTCTCCCTAATTCTGTAGGAATTTCTCACTTTTCCAAATATTAGATTGCATGAAAGATTTAGAGAGACACTGGGAAAACTGCCCTTTTACCCAAGTTGACATTCTGCTGGACCTCATGGTCAAAGTCATTTCATAAACACAACATGGAAGCAGAAATTGCTGAGCAAATACTTCTGGAGCTGTAATTGCCTGAAATAGTTTTTGCTGTGTTGTCTGTTAGTTTCCACAGCGTAATGACAAACAGAGACAGTCCAAAGAAGATTTGGCATGTTTAATCCTCAGTAGTGTTAGCTTTGACAACTTCAACTAAGTCCATGTTACTCAAATATAGAACTGCTACAGTAGAAGCAGCTTGAGTGCTGCACTTGTGCTTGAGCTTCTTAATGAAGTCATAGAGATGTTTTTATTTGTTTGTGGAAGTGCTAAAGAATTTGAATGAATGAATTCATTAATCCTCTCTTATTTTATGTCCCATCAGTACTTTGAATCTAGCTGTAAGAGTTCTAAAGTAACAAGCTATGAATATATGCAAGCAGTCAGTGTGCACCAAACAATATATTGACACAAAAAGACATTTGTATAGATTATAATCAAGAAATCATGAACTCATCACATTATAATATGTCATAATTCCCATCAATAGTTGACATACATGTTCATATGAACACCTGAACTCATCTCTCCCTTTTGACTTTGTCCCATTCTCTCTCCATGTAAACTGTGTTGTTATGCACTAAAGCAGAAAGTTAAACCTCAGGGTGGAGCACTGTGCAGCCAATTCTCCAAGGAGAGTTACAGTGTCAATGAATCACACTGCTACACCTCCATCACAACACTGCTTAGCATGCATCGCCCATGCTCTGTGTCCCCATTTTATCAGCATAGTCAGCGGGGACAGGAGAATGAACCCCCTGATTCATTTGGTCATCCCCACTATCACGCTGTACAAAGGAAAGAGATTTTTATTGTTGACAAGACAGGAGAAATATAATCACAGATCAGTGTGTTTATTAGCATACTGTAATAGTGTCCCACGAGCCTACTTACAAACCCTTTGTTTATCATGGTGGAGGGCCATCCAGGGAAAGGGCAAACATGTGATGAGCAATGTCATGATCATCAGCACTTTTCGCCCGCTTTTTCCCTTCAACATCACTGTGAAATATATCAAACCTGGCTCCACGGGAGTGGACTGTGTTGGATTTGCCACGTGTTAGCACTTTTTTATTCTCCCATCATCACAATGTGTCAGGGACATGTCCAAACAAAGACACAAATAAACACACACATCACATTCAAGGTACAGGAGAGAAAACAAGTCGCCTCAAATCAAGTTTTTTCCAGGAAAACGTTTAAACAGAATGCTAGCTAGACAAGACAAGTGCTGGTGAATGGTGGCTGTAGCATACTGTATACAGTGTGATTTCAGTTTTCATTTAGAATTCAATTCAATTATGATTTGTTTTATTAGGCAGTCTCTGTGGTCCATGTTTATGGTAACTGAAGGTATAAAGAGGATTATTTACTGACGATGCATTTCAAATGGCTGTAGAAGCCTTGAATCCACCTGCCACAGTGACTGGTCCTTTAAAAGTGAGTTGAGTGTTGTGAGCAGAACAAAGACTAGAATAAAAGGGATCTGAATTGAGAAGCAGTGTAAACAAAAACAGAGCAATGAGACTGAAAGTACTTTGTTCCACTAGATTGGCTGTGAGATGCAACACTGTGGCATCCTGTGGTATTTCTAAAAGACTACCAATTCACAGCTTAAAAGAGCAAATCCCTCACAGCCTCGGCGGCTCTCTGTGGGAGTCTCTCTCTATTCTTTCCCCCTCTTCACTCTTTCTGTCCCTCTTTCTTCCTCCCTTTCTCCCGCTCGCTCCCTCTGTTTGCCAGTTGTCTTAAAAGGTCATCCCCACCTGGCGCGGCACCCAAAGTGAACTGTCAAATCCCATCTGTCATTGTGTTTGAGAGAAGAGTGTGTGTTTCTGTGTGTGTGTGTGTATAGTAGACCATTCAGGGCATTTTGTGAGGGTGGTAAATGGATGAATACATTATATTTAACTGGTGAATGCATGTTGAAGGATGTGGTTTACTGCATAATGAATCTACAAGTGCAGAGTGAACATTTGGTTCTGTAGTTTTTAACATCTTAATATAAAATGTAGGTTTGATTTAGAATTATTTTGTGAAATAGCTGTGTGGACAGGCAATAAGAATAGTTTGTAATGTCATAAAGGCAGTTAGCCAGCAGGCTGATGTTGTTGGCCAGTGTTTATCCTATTTGCATGGAGCTCTTTCTATGTTACAGCGTATATTAGTTACTCCACGTCGACATTTGAACCATGAGGTACAGAGTTGTTCTGATACCAGTATTGATACTGCCTAAAATGCTATATCAGGTATCAGCAAGTACGCATCCAACGTAACCAACCCAAAGGAAAGGCACCCTGCACCAGCCAATCAGAGGCAGAGTAAGGCAGATCATATGTGCCGTGCTCTCACTGGACACAAATACTGTTTCAGAGCAGTGAAGAAGAGTTGATTTCTGGTAGTGTAACATAAACCAGAGCTAGCTAAATGTCAGCAGACTAGATAATGAAAGAAAGTTTTATGGCGTTCATTCCCTGTGTATATTTTTTCATGTTTTAAAAAGGGCTTCACCTGAATCAGACCATGCAACAACAAAGATAGCAATCATACAAGATTTGTGGTGTACTGATTGGTACTCTGTATCAGCCGATATGCAAAGTTCAGATATCAGAATCTGTATCAAGAAGCAAAAAATTATGTTGGAACATCTCTAATGAGGTAGGGGACAGAGTGCTGAGGCCCCTTTGTATAATGTGGAAGGAACACAACACTGTCAGGGTGGTAAGACAAAGAAAATGTATCATTTAGTGCAAACAGGGTCAGTCTAACGTAACTCCCACAGTCTGAGTGGAATATAAAGTTAACAGCACATTGGGTTATCCTGATGTTGAATGTTAATTGCGACGTCATCTTGGTAAATCTACCTGTTTCTTACCTTGTGTATCACTTTACTGTATAGTCACATACACACACACAGAAGCACACACACAGTTTGATTCTCACAAATCCAACTACAGCAACCAACTGGGCTACTTTGATGAATAGGAAAGTAGACATTAATAAGAGTCCTGTATGCATCTGTGTACATGTGCGTGTGTGATTAATTCTCCTGGCCCTGTAACCAGTTTACCTGTATATATGCACATATACACTGTTACACACACAGACTCATTGTACTAATGAGCAGGTTGAGTCATCATGTTGTCACCGCCGCAGTAATGAAACATGGAGGTCAGGGGACATAAATAGTTGGTAGTGAATTAGCCCCTAGCAATAATTTGTAGAGGCTGACGGTAAAATAATGAGTTGGATGAACCTGCGAGGTGGGGTTAAGGTTATACAGTTGGACTACATTATTAGAGCTGTTGGTTGGACTGTTTGTACCTGTGTGTTTGTGTAATCTCCCTGTCCACATGACAAACACAAACACACACATTCCGTCACTGACAGATCGTGGATTGCTGTTCCCATCACCACTCCGTTTCTAAATATCATCTGTGGTGACATTTATTAGGAGGGGTCTTGTGCTATTTAGCCTCTGACACACAATCAGCCCTGACCTTTATATGCTGGCCAACAGATGCATAATGCACAGTCGCTTTTCACCAGCCTTCAACACTCTTCCTCCTTGTATCAGGATGTCTGCTGATCCTTAAAATGTCCTGAAAGGTCTTATTTTTAAGACCTGGACTCATGATAAATCACATCGATCCACAGAGTTCAATGTTACGTATTTAAATATAAAATCAGTTGTCTCGATCAAATCCATTTTTCCTTCATTTTATAGGCCTGGATGTCCACAGCCAGCCACCTGCTCTGGTCATTAAATCTGATTCCAAAAAGCGATCAAATGAGCTGTTGTATACACACAGACATGACAAGACACTGGCACAGACAATGCACATGCACACACATAAATGCACTCACACAAAAGTATATTTTATACACTGGCTTATGTAATAGGTAAATGTCAATTTTTTGACAATTTTCCTGACAAATGTGTGCGATGTTCCCAAGTGAGAAGGTGCCAGCAGACGGACGATTTCCCCCAAAATAACAGAGGTGTCATTTTCTACATCCAGCTTCTGTCTGTCAAACAGGTTTCTTAAACTGGAGCTTGGGACAGTTATGACAGAGACATGGGCACATTTTTTGTGTCTTTACTGTGTCTACTGTTATTAATCTCTGTGTTATGGGATGTAAAATGGTGCGTGAAGTAGGATTCAGCATTTTTTAAATTACATTCTGAATGCTAAAAATGAGATTTGGTTTTTGATATTCTGATACAAACAAAGATCCATCGCTATGGATACTGCTGACCTTCACTGAGCTGATTCCAGCACTATCGTCTTAGTCTCATGGACAGCTGGTTTGGCCCAAAGCTCTGCACTCAGCTCTCAGAAAAACTTATACAACTCTGTAATGTGCGCTTGCAGTCCTTGGTCCTTTGCACCTTGCTTATTTTAGCTTCCTGATGGTAGGCTACACCCACCCACCAGTCCTTGATTCCCTGACTCCCCTTGGTGTTAGCCTGGCCTTCAACCTCTCCGCCCCATCTCCTCCGATCCCAGCCTGTCTATATTCATCACTCATGTGTGTCCCCTGTTCAATACATGGTCCACATTGCCTTGTCTCACAACCTTCAAGATGTTATATATGACCACAGGGCTTCATCCCATCAAAACACTTATGAACTCTTAAAAGCTTTTAGACACCGGACACAAGAATTACCAGACAGAGAAAGTTTAACTATGAAAACATGAAGATTTGAGAACAGAATCATTTCTACTGATCTTCCTTTTGCTAAATTGTTTTATATACGTTAAAATGGAAGATTACATGTGGAGTAGGGTGACAGCAGTGTACTGATACCATGGTAAAATTATACCCTGTACACGTGCTTATCCTTGGTAAAAAAATTATATATAGGACATGATATTCTATAAAGTTATCAAAGCATTTGTTCAACCAAAAAAAAGGACTTTTCTGTCCTTTAAGGGTCATTTTAACTGATAATAATAATAATAATAATAATAATAATAATAATAATAATAATGACTGTGTAATACAGTATACCATTATACTGTGAAACCCAGGCCATTATCATACTGTGAAAATATCACACTGTTGCAGCCCTCGTGAAATTCTTCAATTTCTTGTACTATTAAACTCTGATAGCTTAACTTAATTAGCTTTAGGATGTTAGAAAGGCTATGAACAGGAAAGTGTTATGTTCCTAATTACAGTGTGCTTGGCTGACCCCCACTTTGTTTCAAAGGTACACTCTATATCATTCACTGTCCTCTGATTATTGCTCCCATACATGGTCCCCTGTCCCTCATAATGTCCTGTCAGACTGCAGAGATGCCCATTAATTAAAAGATCTAAGCCATCTGCGTGTGTGTGTGTGCCCCAAGCATTTCTCGTCTCCTTAAAATAATGTACCTCAGTTCCCAGCCTGTGCCTTCCGCTCCTTCACTTTCTAGATTAAAGGTGGTTATTTTCATTGTCCCACCACTTTATTGGACAGTTTTTCATCAAGATTGTCACACAGCTAGAGTTGTGAGTCGGGGAGAGCATGCTCATAGCATTGAACGGGATCTTAAAAATTGTTTCATCACATGCAGTTCAGTTTAGATACACCCCTTCATTTGTTTTTCCCTCGTGTTTTCTTGGCTCCTTTCCTCTTATCTTATCTGATGCTTTGCTGTATTCTTAGTGTCATTCGTCTTTGGCTTATTTGACTTTTTTTGATTTGATTTATTTGATCGATTCAGGTTTAATGCTCCTCTCGGGTTTGTGAGATAGTAGATCAACTTCTAGTTTTATTTATGTGGTTTAGTCTCCGTCAGCAGATTCTCTCCTCCTGTCTCATAAGTCATTGCTGTGTGTGTTTTCTAAACTTTTTATTTATCCCGGAAAAGTTAGCTTAAAACGTACTTCATAGTGTTTCAAACAGTCCTCCTTCTATTTTTGTGAGCTACTTTCTAATGTCTGTTATTGGACTCATTCCCAGGAGCTTTGCACAAGGGCACCTCGGCATTACTAATAGAGGGGGGAGCTTTACTCATTTCCCTGCTCACGTCTGCCCAGCCTGAATTTCATGCCATGCCGTCCTGCTCCAGGCGTTTTCTACGTGCATCACCCTCCTGTACTTCACGTGCCCTGCCCTTCAGCCAACCTCTGACCTCTGCCTCCCCTTCCTCTCCCTCCCTGGAGCTTTCTTCTTCACCAACCCATCCTCCTCTTCCTCGTCCTTCCCAATCCCTCCCTCTATCCCCATCCCCAGAGACAGATGATATTCTTCATTCTGGAGTCCGTTTGTTATCTCATCCTCCTTTTCTCGTCCCATATCTACCCCCTTTTCACCATAGACATCATTAATGAGGGTAGAGGGATTGTTGGGGTTGTCCTTTGCCTGTCCTTGGGGCACGGTGCCTTGTGCGTCACACTTGTGCGTCTGTAAATTCCCCTCCCGTCTGTTGCCGCCTGACATCTTATACACAGCATCAAAGGCAATGAAGGTTTATTTATCTATGGATTTATTTATTTATTTACTTATCTTTGCGGCAGTGATAAAGCCATTGAGTGATGGGGGACAATTTAGGGCCATTGGACGTTTCCCAAGGCTGAGTGAACACCGGATGCCAGCCAGAATGCAAAGTTGAGTCAGTGCGTGTGTTTCGGTGGGTCAGCCTGCATCGGGTTGTCACTTTCAATGTACCGCCAGGAGACTGATCTATGTTCGTACTACAAGTGCCAGCCTAGCCTGTGTCACCTCTGTGTCCGGTTCGCTCACAGTGGTGCCGAACATGCACCCACGCAAACTTATGCACACATATGTACGCTCGTGCTGCTCAGCTGTGTCATCTAAGAATGACTAGATGTGTTCCCCACTCTGCGGGGTGCTGACGACACTGTCATCAGTCACACGCACACTAAGATATCAGCAATCTTTAGCAAGGGCACCTAGTATCGCTCCAGAGCGGCCAACGACAGAGTATCTGTACCTGTGAATGTGAGTGTGAATGAGTGTGAATCAAGGTGTTTCTGAAAAAGAGCAAAAGAGCTCAACCTGCTCAAGTACACACAACACACATACACACAGCCAGGACATACACATTCATACAAGGACATGTAACTTGGCCATATATAGCACTGATGTCACAATGTCGTACGTCATATTGAGCATTAGGAGCACCTGGCCCACAGTTGGGGGCCTCAGTAGACACGCAGCCACACATGATCTTACACACACACACACACACACACACACACACACACACACACACACAATGTGGTACTCAAACATGCGTACATGAGGCAGAACCTGGGGATGTCACATTCACAGGATACCTTAGAAGATGCATGAGCTGTGACGGGGGGGTGTTGTTCTCCACCATCCTACCTGGAGATGTGGCCCCCACAGTACCACAGGGGGAGGAGAGGGTGGGGGTAGGCGAGGGGCAGGTGGCAGTGGCGCCTACCTCAGCAGTATGCAGACATTAAGTGGGACACCGACATGAGAAGTAATGGTGTCATTTATTATCGGAGAGCATCGAGAGAGGGAGGTGTGAGGAAATGAGCGCTGTTCCGTTTTCTCTCACCTGCCACAATGGCTGGCTCGTGTGTGCGTGTGTGCGTGTGTGTGTGCGTGTTTGCCAAATTTAAAAAAACAAGAGTATCCTTAAACCACCTCGTATGAAGCAGCTACAATATTTCTGCTTATTTTTTTGTCTTTTAAAGCAACTCACCTGTGTCATAAAGGTTCTTTTATCTGTTACCCGATCCTTCTACTCACTGAACTGGATATATGAGCTGCATCATTCCACTGACATGGTTGTTATCTCACTTCCTGTTTGATGACAGTTGACAGTACTGTATTGGCCTGTTAAACACAATATAATGAGATATCTGTTGCTTCCAGTCTGGGCTATCTGCTCCCTATGTTCACTTCTTTGGAGTTTTTAGAGCATTCAGTCTGTCCATGTAAAGAACTGAGCTTGTTCTGCTCAACACGGCCTCCTCCCCAGTCCACACAGCATCTCATAGCTTGTCCTTGTGGGAGTGACCATTGCTCTGCAATACTACTGTGAAAGCTGTGGACAAGTGACCAAGAACACGGGGAAGGCTGCTGTTGTCTCTTTTACAATGGCTGTATGTCGTCCCTCTATAGCATGTGCATTACTTATTCTTTCTGTTTTTATATTTTTTATTTTATTTGTATTTTATATTTGGAAAGAGGCGGAAGAAAAAGTATTTGGGTCAGGAGTACCACAGACCAACCCAGTAAGCCTGCTGCACATTGTAATGTAGCTCTGAGTAGCTCATCTGGTCAAGCACGCCTCATGTACGTAGCCTGAATCCTTACCACAACAGCCCTTGTTTGATTCCAGCCGGCGGCCCTTTGGTGCACATCGCCCCCTCTCACTCTCTCTGTCTGTTTCTACAGCTGTCCCTATTCAGTAAAGGCAGAAAATGCCCCAAAATATTTAAAAAAATAAAAATAAAAAAACATACACACCAGGGTCCATGTGCCAGCTGCAATTACATAACTGCATACGTGAGCTAGCAAAGCACAAGACAAGAACCATGCAGCTGGCTTCAATCAGCTAGATCTGAAAAGAAATCTTTTTCGTTTCATTTTGTCTTCCATCCATGCAAAAGTAGTATTCTTCAACCCAAAAGGAAACGTCTCTTGTGCATGGAGCGAGGGTTTGTGGTCTTGCTCAGGACGGGGAGAGGCTGTTCTGAGAGATCTTCCACTCTTTGATCACTGACTATCTTCACTGCTGCTGTTTACAGCATCTTTGATGCTGAGCACATGGACCTACCAACCAACACAACCAACTTCACTACTGACTGTCTGACACTCATATATGAAGACCTAAAAAAGAAAACCACCCAGAACCATCCATCTATTGGAATGTCTGTCTCCAGGCCTTATTCTATCATTGATGAAATCTAATTTAAGGAAGTTATTTGAGGACAGGATTCCCATTTAATCGATACAAGTTGCGCCTTCTGACACCATAAAGAAAATTGTGCCATAAAACTCTGATGACACTCGGAAATAAATTCTAGTTGAAGTCATTTTCTTTACACAGTCAATTAGGCTGTGGAGTCCTCCCTCTGAATGGTTTAACCTCACAAGGTCCTTCCAAGACATTTGTTTGGAAATCCAATCACTGCAGTAATTAGTAGAGTTTACCGGCCGTTCTGGAGGAAGGAACATGGTGGATTTCATTTCAGGGAGCCAAATTTAAATTGAATATAAACATCAAAATCATTATAGACCTTTTAGGCAGATTACATTACTCTTTGAAAAGTTTGTGCCACCGGTGGAACAGATGTCCATCAGTACAGAAACCATTAATATTGACGATGCTCAGGCCAGGTCGGCCATTAAAGTTTTACCGTACCAAACACTGATGAACATGTGTATGCATCATATCAAAACACTGCTGTTCCATTGCTTTCAGTGATACTGTCGCACTAACATGGCGAGGGTCACACAGCATGACGTGTGCGGAGCAGGTGTTGCTGCACCTGTCCACCCAAACACACGCATGCACACACACCTGTCATCTTGTCCCTTGACATGTGTGCTCATATCACCATAACACAAACATACGGCGATGACACACAGCTTCCACTGCCACACATACACGCACTTCCTTCCCGACTGCTGCACACACACACACAGACACACAGACACACACACACACACACACACACACACACACACACACACACGTACACGCACACCTGTCTGATGGCTGTCATTGCAGCAGTAGTCACACGTCATTTGTCATGATCCCCCCTCGCAGCCTCCACCCAGGGGGCCATTGACAAGCCAGCAAGGCAGTAACTGATGTGTCCATTGTGTTTGTGTAAATCAACCCCCAGAGCTAATTAAATATGGCTGCCTGGTCCATTGTGTAGGGGAATGGTAGCGTAGTAGTAACAACTGGCTGCTGAAGACTGCCAGAGAGACACAAAGACAGAGAGAGGGAGAGATTTGCTTCTTTATGCAGACTGTAACTTTGGCAGAGCACACGGGGCTGGTGTTGGTTAGACCGAATGCCAAGCGTGAGTCTTTTTTCTTCGTCTGAGGTCAGCTCCCATTTACTAAATGTAACGTACACCTTGATGCCAGAGCAGCAGGAACACTGAGAGATGAGTTAGGAATATTGAGTAGCACTTTACAAGATGCAGTTGTTGAATTTTGTCTTAAGAAACAAGAGACAGAACAAGAACCCTGCATAATGGATTCTGACATGCACTAGCACATTTTAAAAAAATGACTTATGGCCTCAACAGAAGGGCTTGTCGGATGTTTGAACAGTACCTGGAACCCCCTGTCCCTCACGGCTTTCTAAAGCCGGAATTGGGAGTCAGAGGGGAGTCACACAATTTCTGTCACTTTCTAAAACTGCTCACTTCACGCAGTGATTGGGCAGGTGTCCGGAAGTGAGACAGTCGACTCTCTCTCAAGCTCTCATTCTTTACACCACTATTTCTATCACCTCTCATATCCAGTACAACCTAAAGCAACATTGTGAATGTCTTCTAGTAGAGACTGTCTGTGACTTATTCTACAGATATACACTTAAACTGTAGTGAAAGGTGTATATATGGCTGGTGTGATGTCTGCATGACTATGAACAGTCTGTGTTTGCTGAGAGACGTGCAGCTCACTGATTATTCTCTATTCATGCTGCACTTCATGTAGCCAGTCTCTCCCCTCTCTGTGGAACACGGTTGGACGGCATATCATACAAACTAGTTCTTTCTGAACATGCCGTTGTCCCATCTGCGAATGTGCGAATGGGCACCTGCTGTTTCAGTGCTCATCTTTATGTGTAATGAGCTTTTAGGATTGATCATTAACCCTATACCAAGAGATACCTCTGAAGACTGCTTTATAAATTTGAAACCATGTGTTGTTTATGAAAAGAAGCTCAGAGACTGTGTCTACAATATAGCAGTCATATTTTTTTTTTATAAAAGAATAGGGCACGTTTTTTGGAATGTAAATGACAAGAGCAGAAATGGAAACTGAAGTGGCTGTAGTAGAAAAAGCTTTATTCTCACTTTAGGGAAATGTGCTGAGCTTTCACTATGTTTTCAACAAATCCCAGCTGCAAGCACACTGCACTGAGGGCATTCCTACTCCACTGTCCACCCCTGCACAACAACACAGAAAGCACGTGAACATTACGTGTTTGGATCAAGGGCTCTGAGGAGGCAATGAAAAGTCTGAGGGCATGTTCACTTCAAATTGAGTATGAGGGAGTTTGGGATTGGAAGGTACACCGTAAAAAGCTATACTGGTACATACTGTAGTCAACACTGTGGAAGTATATCTACAGCTAACACAGAAGGAGAACACACAACACCATATTTATATATTTATTATATACGTGTACAGGAAATGGAAGGTCAGAAGACACAGTACAGCCAAACCGCCTAAAGGCAAACCACAGGCTGGACTGAAGACAGTGTGGAGTTGTATTCTGCTTTGCACATGTTTGTGCTGCTTATCCCCAGACAAATAAAAACCTGCACACACACGCTCAGCTGTGCATGTACTACGCACTCTTTCCAGGTTGACAGGTCCACAAAATTTCAGTAAATAAGCTACTCTGTCAGCCCATGAGAATTTAGTTCACAGGAATTGAAACTTTTCTGCAGTGGTGGCAGAGGATTTAAACCACCAATGTTAACTTCTTCATCGGGTCCCAATGATGAAGTTTGGAGAGCTTGTTAATCTCATTCTTCCTCTTTCTTCTTGATGAGAGAAGCTTTTCAGAGGTCCATATTTAGTATGAAGTTTGTCTGACGTGTGTTTACCCAAGTGTTTTGCTTTTCTGATAAAACTAATATCCTGGATATAACTGCTTCCTGCTGCCTTTAGTCAGGAGACTTATCTTATTAGTTTTTCAGTAAAGTATCAAGGTGCCTCAATGAATGCATCATTGATATGTTTAATTAGAGCTGAAGGCCTATAAGATAACTTCAGGTCATTCAGAGGGCCAAACCATTGCCTGAAGCAGGACAGCTGTGTGTTCAGTAGATTACAAATACACATACAGTTTAAAGTTTTCTATTCAAACACTGTATAATGACAACACATGTGACACAGACATGCACAAAAACATCTCAACATCTCCTGGCACAGCAGCATATGTATGCATTGTTTGAAGGACATCTTGTATAAGTCCTCTCACTAATTTCAATGTTGATTCAACCGTCGTCGATATGCCGCTGATTTTGCCATCTCAGCTCCCGCACTTTATTCTGATTCTGTCAAGATTGCATTGTGATAAGTAATAAGTCAGCTCTCTGTCTCCGCCCCGCGGAAGAGTGATGGTTGAGAGGGATCTGAGCATGCTAATGGAAATGGAGAGCAGGGAGCCGCCATAATCTCAGTGATTAAAGATGAATTTATTCCACTTGGCAACCTGTATGAGAACAAAAGACCTGCAGTCGCCTCGGGTTTGGTGGTGAGGAAGGAACAGAGAGAGGGAAGGAAGGATGGAGGGATGGAGGAGAAGTGCATAATTCAAATGATGAATTATGTCTGTGAGCCAATTATGACTGGATAGGGGAGAAAGAAAGGTAGGGAGCCAATTAATAGTTCCATGGGACTTTAACTGCAGCTAGTTATGTGTTTGCCGAGAGGAACTATGCAGTGTTGTTCATGAATACACTTCAAATATGATCTAAACTTTATTTTGCAGCATGTCACTTTGTATCTTTGTTATGACTCCTTCATCGTGTTATGCACATTGGTCAACACTCTTATACAAACAGTTACTCGCTCCTTTTATGGAGTGTTTCTAAGCAGCCTTTATTACTACAAATGTCTCCTAAACCAAGCTGGTTCACTGGTATTTATCTGTTTAGCTCCTTGCCTTCATCACTGTTTAATAGCCTGTTGTTTGGTTATTAAAGGAATGACACAAACAGTGTTGATTTTATTTTACACGTCTGTCGACTGCACCCCTGCTGGCCTCTGACTGAAACTTAAAAAGAGGACCTGTAGTCATGTGTGATCTGAAATAACTTGATCATGTCTATAGTTGGAGATGTTTTGGTTGGTGGCTTGAGAAGCAAGTTTCATTTCATCATCTAAATATGGTTTTGTTTACATAGAAAACCAGGCAGGCAGGCAGGAATGGGGAAAGAAAACACGAAAATGCTGAAACATGTCATGTCACCACAGCTGCAGCCTGGGCTTGTTTTTTTAAGTATGTGGAGTGTTCCCCGTTCAAGATCTTTTCTGTATTTCACTGTTAAACTTCATACACAAAGACAGCAAGGGTCAAACTTTACCTCATCCATCAAAGCAGCCCCTCTGTGATGGCATATAGGTCCGCATTGCTGCTGTGTTTATTATTTATGAAGCCTCCCAGATGAAAGAGACATAGAGATTCATTCAGATCGGAGGAAGGATGAGCTGTCAGCCTGGACGGACCAGCAGGGGTGTAATGACGTAAACAACAGCGTTATACGACCGATGAAGATGACGAGAACTTAATGCACCACTTGCACGGCTATGCCATCAGTCCATATCCTGATGTTATTTCTGACATGAATTACAGAACTTTCAGTGAAGAAAAACAATGCACCATAACTGTTTATGGTAGTTCTTATTGTGCTGCAATGTTACTATGTCAGTTAAGTTAAAAGTGTAGGTCTGTGCATATACAACATGCAGTTTCTGAAAATATGCATTTGTGTGCATGTATGTAAATTGGAGACAGAAGAGAAGAGGCAGAAAATAAGTACCGAATGTTCCTGCTGTGGATTTCAGCAAGGCCGTGAAAGTCTCACATTATTCAGATTTCAGTGCAGCCCTCTTGAATCAGCCCAATTCTGAAAGTTGCAGATCCAATCAGCCGCGGTGTTTGTCTCATAATATATTCTGTAGATTATTTGGTATCAGAAATATGGAAGCTGATTTTGATTTAGCAAAGAAGAGCTTTGCCATTGTGCTACCCTGCTCTGTTCGCGTTGTTTCACCAAGTAAGGTCAGAATTGGAGGCAAAAGAGAAAAAAATAACATTACAGAACTTGCATGTGTGTGTGTGTGTGTATATGTGTGTGTGTGTGCTTGTGTTTGTAGCATGTGTCCCTGTAACAGCTCCAAGCTAGAAGCTCTGTGGTCCCCATTCATGCAGCGCCAGCAGTCTGTTACCAGGACTTGTCAGAGAGTTTTTCTCTCTCTCTCTCTCTAGCACACACACACACACACTCAGCTGTGCCTGAAACAATTTTGGTTTGGTAATGAGATTCATAAAGCACACTATTCTCAGTGCGATTCATCAAGGAATATTTCCAGGCCATTGCAATTATTGTTTGTTTTTTCTTTTTTTTTCTTTTGGCTGTGTCGTAAAACGTAATGCACTGCTGTTCAGAGGTGTGCACGTTTGGATGTCAGAAACAGAGCATGACTTACAAATATCTGTCTACACAAGCATACACAACCACTTCCACCCACACAAACTAGGTCAGCAGAAGACGCCATCGTTTGGTATGAATCATAACCTACCATCATGGAAGTAGGCTCACAACAAATCAATATGAAGCATGCCTCGTGCTAAAGACCAGTGACTGGCTGATATGACGCAAGCCGGCCTGTTAACAGGCTATCACCAGCTCAATTGTTTCTCCAACAATGCTCCTGATTGTGTTGATGGTCTGTGTGAGGATAGTTATTACCGTGGTCAAATCTACAATCATATTTTCCATTGAGAATTGTATATTTTCAGGAAACAACTCCCCCTAGATGCGTTTTTCCTCACAGCATTATTTTAAGAACAGTTTAACACTTCAGAGATGATCTGAAGGGCCCTCCAGAGCTGTGAAGCTTATTCAGTTCACAAAGGAGAAGGTAGTATTTAATAATTTAAAAAATCATTATCCAATAATTTTTAAATCCCTGTAGGGAAATCCTCTTTTCACCTGCTTCCACAAATGAGGTCAGAGGTAGCTCTCAGCCACAGAGGAGCCCCAGCAGGGACTCGTGCTCAAAGACACATTGGGAGGGTTGCTGACATGCGGCTTGAACTCAGGAAGATAAGATTTTTCTAACCGCAGATTAAGTCGAGCAGCGTTGTTCATGCTTCAACAAATTTGATGTTCATAATGAATCACTTTGAGCGATGCTGCTTGAGCTATAGCGAAGACTGTGTAAGATCGGGCTGAGAAATCAACCTGAAAAACAAGAGGGACAAAAGACACATAAACTGTGCTTTAGTGGTTTGGTGATTTGACATTTTCTAAATTGCGCAGACAACATGTTTTTGTTTGAAAGTCTTTGCAGCGAAGTCACTGAAGTGAAAGTGAGAGTGAAAAAGTGAAGCGCAGAGCGGGAGATGAAGAAAGTGACATACAGACCCAAAAAAAGCTGTGGAAGCAGAATCCTAGTTGAGGGCGTAAAACACACACACACACACACAGACACTAATCCAGCAATATGTTCGGTAATGAGAAGCGAACAGAAGGGGATGAGAGGATGGGGTAAGAGAGAAAGAGAGAGAGGGATGTTAAGAGTTTGCAAAGGCTGACTGGATGGACGGCTGGAAGGAGGTTGGAGTTTTTTATGTAGGAGAGCAATTAGTACTGACACAGGCTGAGATTTAAAGAGAGGGAGAGGGGATGGAGGGAAAGTAGCAGACAGCAGAAAAAGAAATAAAGGAAATATTTTTTTTAAATAAAAGTATTTAAAGTGGAAATAGAAGTTTTCTCTCTGTAGGTGCCCTCTCTGTCATCTGGTGGCTCACAAGCTTGCTAAACATTCTTTTCAGCTTCCATTTATTTCAGTCAAATAACACATCACTCCCTGTGCGACCGTGTATAGATTTTTCAGGGACATATCTACCCAAAACTGAAGTTTTATCAGTGACATTTTGTATTCTTATTGATATTTTTGGATCCAGCACCCATCCCACTGAGGCTTAGTGGATGTGCACGCAACTGTTCAACCAATAGTCCGTCAAATTCCACAGTCTGATGGCAATCAATACTTTGAATTGCCTGTAAAGAGAAGTGGACCTGGTCCATCTCCTTGAAAATAAAAATAGACACAGAAAATAATGGACAGACAAAGGATGGAAGTGAAAGAAAGAAACAGAGGAAGAAACAGATTCGGTATGTATGGTTGGTTACACAAAGAACTATAAAACTCGAGAAGAGGGTATATTAAGAAAGGGAAAACTGACACTTGTATCAGATAAGGAGAGGGAGATGGCAGAAAAGATTGATTTAGTTTGGAGAGATGAAACAGAGATTGGACACGAGAATAAGAGATGCAAAAGTCAAAAGAAAGACAAAGAAGCAAATCAACAGAGCAGCAGAGAGACAGATACATCAGGTGTATTGAAAGAGAGAACAAAAGGAAATCCTGAATAAAGAACGAGTTCAGTTCAGAGAGAGAGAGAGTGAGAGAGAGAGATCCTGTGTAGAGGAACGGTGAGAGAGCATCAACATAGAAACAGAGAGGGAGGGAGAGAGAGAGCTGAGCGGAGGGAAGTCTCAACAGCAGCAGCAGCAGCAGTTTGGCTGAGCGCTCAGTCAGACCGGCTACAGCTGTGGATCTGATACGAGCTCTGTTTCTCGACCGGCCCCAAGAGACTGACTGAGACACAGACGGAGGGAGAGAAAGACAGAAAATGAAAAACGAACCAACAGAAAGAGTGAGAAAAACTGTGGAAGAGCACAGCAGAGTAACAGGAGAGTAACAGGAGAGAGGAGAGACTGAGGGGAGGCAGAGGGACCAACCCCAGGAGCCAAAACTCTTTGTCGCTGCCGGAGCATTGGGGGCCGACCAGTGACAGCACGGTCAAGGGGGAGGAGGAGGAGGAGGAGGAGGAGGAGGAGGGCAAGGGTGAGGAGGTGGAGGAGGAAACGACGAGGCCTCGGGGGCACAGTGACGGTGCCGACGGTGCCAACTGTAGTGCCGCCTTCGCCCTTTCCGTCTCTGGGGGAGAGCGGAGGGGGGAGGACGGCCGACGGAGTGGCAGGACGGGTGAGGGCGGATGGCGGGCGGGCGCGGGGTGCCAGCTGGGGGGGGACTGGGGAAGCCCGGTGGGACGTGCCCGTGCCCGTGGGCCGGGGATCCTGGGCCGACCAGATGAGCGAGATGTCGCTGAGTGGGCGAGACAGCCTCCCCCAGGAGGGGGGGAGGAACGGCAGGGTCCGAAGGGCTGTCCGCATCTCGTCCCTTGTGGCACAGGAGGTGAGTGGAAGAGGGGCGCTTTTGTGTGTGTGTGTTTGGAAGTGAACGTGTGTGTGTATCTGGTTCAGAGGCAGATTAAACAATCAGAAAATGAAAGGAGGCCTCAGAGTGTGAAAAGTAGGAGACGTGTGTGTGACAGGGTAAGCAATCAGTGAAATACACGCTCTGTGTATTATAGATGTGTGTATGAATTTGCTTTCATCAGTGGTCCAAGCTCTGGTACATGTGACCCTTGACCTCATCAGCGTTGGTTGTGTGTAATGTGCTGTAGATGTCCAGGAACTGTTTGTGAAGAACACCGGAGATCATCAGCTGTGAGTCTTGTACTCAGATCTGTTCTGCCCAAATCCTTCTGCCTGTGTGTGACGCTGACACGACTTCCACAGTGTGTATCTCAAATACACACTGGTATCATACCATCGTTGTCATGAACACTGTGTGCTCATCAGTTCACAGGTGGATTATTTTGTAGATTAATTAAACAGTCGTTTGGTTGATCAGTAACTAGTGAAGATCACAGTTTCCTGAAGCCCAACGTGATATTAAATTCCAGATCTTCATCATATAAGACAAAGAAAAGCAGCAAATCTGCACAATTTAGACCAACTGGTGAATTTAACAATGAATCATGGATTGGCTCATTATTTTTCTGTCTATTGACTACTTAATTTATCAGCTCTAATGAACAGAAAATGGATTCCTCACTTGTACATTGCAGACACTGGTGTGCCTGATAATATACATTTAGAATGGCAGAGGATGGACGAAGCAGTGATGTATGTTTTCCATTAGTCATCACTTTTTTGTGTGTTTAAGTTCTGAACACATTGAACATTTATGGCTCTTGTTGCACGGATGCACCGAGATAATTGAACTTTTTTGTCATTTTTCGGTTTCTAATTTTATTGCTGCACATTCCCTGAAGTTTTCATCATTTCCGCCTTCCACACAAGCAGAAAAGAAGTCTGGCTGGCAGAGAAGTGTTTTCAGGTTTTCAGTAGTTGGATGTCTTGCCTGTTATGTAATGAGAAAGCGTATCCCAGGTAGATCTTTCCATTAAATGTTCACACTTCAACATGAACTCCATTTAGTAAGTGTATGCTCCGAGCATCTCAAAAGTGAGAAAGTGACGTCTTGGCAGGGCTGAATGTAAATGGTAAGTACTCATAAATCATAGCTAATGAATTCTGGGAGTGTGTAGAGCAGATAAGGAAAACATCAGAATGAAGTGATGATGAATATGTACTTTGAACAGCCATCATGGCATACACTCTAGACTTTAGGACTGATGTAGATACATACAAAGAGAATATTCATCATCAGTTAAAATAATAATTCATTAATTTACCTGCAAATGAAACCAACCATATCCAGTGACCTAACAGTTTGACATCAACTGACTCTGAACCGACTTTCTCATTGGAACAATGGGCATAATTCAGTCACACTCAGTGGTTACTGTAATGTGACTGTCTCCTGTGTATACGTGTGTGTGTGTGTGTGGACTCCCTGTGTCCCTGAGCGAACACTGTTTCCATTTTGGCCCCATGTCCGATGTCGCCTGTGGAGAGAGACAACACATCTGCACCAAAGCATCTGGGAACATTAGGTCCAAGAGTGCACTGAACCCAGCTCTCCTCCTCTACACTGTTCCATTTCTCCTCTCCTCTCCTCTCCTCTCCTCTCCTCTCCTCTCCTCTCCTCTCCTCCATCACCCCAGCAGCTGATGTAGATCCGGTCCAGGGCTATACTAACAGAACAGTGTGAAGCGGGACACTCTAATTATAGCAAGGCAATGCACATGTGTTCTCTTTTAGTTCCCTTCATTTTGTGTGTGTGTGTGTGTGTGTGTGTGTGTCTGTGTGTCTGTGTGTGTGAGAAAGAGCAAGAGAGATTGAGGTTAGAACTGGGCTATTGCTGACATTCTTCAAATATTGCCATTTAAGCTGTCCGTTCAGCAGCTCTGTAAACACGGGAGATTTTGCTGCTATTTAGAGAGAGACACAGGCAAGAAAGAGGGAGAGAGCGAGGGAGAGGGGGAGAGGAAAAGAGTGGAAATGAAAGAGGAGAAGACGGAAAAAGCAGTATGGAAATGTCCGTAGTTTATTAATATTTCTCTTTATATAAAATACTGGCAGATGGTGCATTTCTGGACCAGTCTTTTTTATTTTAAGTTGGTAGTGTTGGTAGAAATGTTGGTTATAGTTTAATAAGCAGCTGGAGAAAAAATTACATAACATTATAAATGCATTGACAATATGTTTAATATGTGCTTCTGTGCTTGTGCATTTGTATGTTGCTTGTGTGTATTGACCCAATGTGTGTGTGCATGTGTGTGCAGGAGCAGATGATATATGTGATGCTGGTGATCTGTTCATCAATAGAAACGACTGTTTACATAAGGCACAAGCTAAGAATTGGTGGATTGTACACTGTGCCCATGTTAGCTCTCATACACACACACACACACACACACACACACACACACACACAAACACCACACATTAGCCTACATGTCTAGTGGCATGGCTTCATGGTAAATCCAACACCAGTGAGTTTACTCAAATCGGGGCTTTTCACACTCATTTTGAATGATTGTTAAAGGGACACACAACTTTCAGAATTTACAACCTGCAGGCGTGGAGTCTGGAAGAAGTGGGCATTTGAGTTGCTTTTAGAAAATGTTGCATCCAGCATTTTTGGAGCTTGAACAATACTAGAAAGTAAAGAGTCAGGATTTCTCAGCCTCTGCTTCTTTGATTTTGATTGTTCTTTTTTTTTTAAATGGTCTCGTAAGTTCTTCCACTCTGCTGCACTAAATCACTGGGATGCCCCTTTGAATGTGAAATGCAGCAGAACAGAAGCTATTGTAGATTATTGTTCCCCAAAAATATGACTCAGTGGGTGAGTGGTATACGGCAGTTTTATGACACGGTAACAAAATCTCTTCTGTCATCTTTTACAGAACAATATGGCAGCTCAGACAAAGTGCTGTGTCTGCGTCTTTTGTTTTAGTCATTTTCTCTGACATGAACAGGTGGACGCAGCTAGAAGAAATGAGGGTGAAACCGGTGTAGTATTAACAGCTGACATAATAATAGTCTGTATTTTTATAACACATGAAACATCCAATAGACAGCACAGCCTGTTTTACTGACTCCAACCAATTTGTCTCTTTTATCTAGGAAATGTGTGTGCGCGCGTGCGCTTGTGTGTGTGTGTGTGTGTGTGTGTGTGTGTGTGTTTGTCACGTTACTTGCCCGAACCCGACCTCATGTGGCTGACAGGGTGTTAACAGTCAACTCAGTATTCTAGTATGTGTGTGTGTGTAGTATGTGTGTGGGTTTGCTTCAGTGGAAGTACAAGGACTTGTGCCATATGATTTAAATAAGACACACACACAATGTCTCGCAATGCATTGTGGGAACACATGCCCTCATGTTATGGCTATAGGTGAGTATCAGGTATGTGTGAGTTATATTCACCAAACAAACACACACAAACCAATATTTTGAGTCATACATATTTTAGAGAACTATTTAAAGGACTATTTTTCTTTGTTGAGGAATTCTGTAATATATTTCAGGGAGCGCACGAGTCACTTTTCTGTTTCCACCACATTTAGTTTTTCTCCTTCATGTCCCAGCTGAGGCAGAGCACAAACAGCCTCCATACTGGACCGTAGTGAGGCAAAATAAATCAGTAAACGCTTACAAGACAAATTGCTTTTTTTATTGTCCGGTCCCTCTTTTTTCTTGCCCATGGGAAAAGTTATGTCGGCGGTCTGCAGGAGTGTTGGATCAGAGAGAGAGAGAGAAAAAGAGAGAGAAGGGACGTGCAAACAATTCCCATCCATCAGCGTTACCAAAAATGCCCTTGAACACAGCAATCAGTAGCTCTGGACAAATAAATCAGGAGTCTCTTCCTTCTGCCATAAACTGTATCCTCTCACTGCACTACATTACACACATGCACACTTACACACCCCTACATTCCTATCTTACTAACAGTGGACTGTCATTCTGAACCAACCATGTATGTACCCGTTATCTGGACATTCGGAAATGGAGTAAAAACATGTTATTTTATGGTCTTTTTGTATAATATAATGTGTTTTTTCTTCTTTAATTGCTAAGTGGGGACTGAGCCTGCAGTGAATGTGTCAGGTGGTGAACACAAACTGAATAATTACAAAGATTTTATGGTTTTCAACATTGAAATATTTCTGTGACAAATGTTCTGAAAAAGTACACCCGCTTAAAATCTGACTGTGACTCATTAATTACTACATTAGTTACAGTAATAGCCTACACTTATCAAGAGCTGATGTGTTAGACACATTGTACACTTTTTACATATGCATACATACATATTTAATGTATGTATGTTTTGCTTACTTTCTGTTTTATACCTCCATCACACCAGTGATCACAAGCACCAGTGGGTGCACTCACATGTTGCTGTGTTACAGTATGTCATTAGTATGAAATGTGTGGAGTATGAATTTAAATAGAACTTCCTTCATCATGTGGTATACATCTGATTTTGTATTAGGTATTAATAATTTCATTCTTAGTTCATAAAGTCAGGCTCTGTTTTGAATGATGATTGGACTCCAGTGTATTGTGGTTTTTTAAACATCTTCAGAGCATTGATTTGAAACTCATTTATAGCACTAGTCATATAAAAGTTGAGGACCGCTGTCATTCAGTGCAAGTGTCTTTTCAACCTTAAAACCAAGCCTCAAAACTTATGAATAAACACCCACTTTGTTTTAGAATAATTTAATAGAACTGACTGATATATTATTTAACAGGCTTTTCCAAAATTAGATTTTGGCAAACACTTAATTAATTAATGTATCACATCTACAAGCACAATCAGATGAAAACAAATGAATCTCAGTATCAGTTTTATCACATAAACACACAAAGACACATACAACTACAAACAGTCTAAATATTTCACATGTCATCATCTCTGAGAAAAGCAGATGCTGACCCACATAGAGTAGCTGATATATTAACTATGTCTCACACATGATTTAGTTCAAAAATTATAATTAAAATGTGACATACTTCAGTGACTGCTCTTAAAATCTTAATTGTTGCAGAGGCAGCTGGTGTCATGTACTATTAAAGTTAGGACTCTTTTTTCAGTTACGTGCATCAACATACAAATTGCATTCCTATATGAGTAGAGTGGATCTTATTGCTGACCCCTTTCCTTTCAAATACAGTTTACTCCCCTACTTTCATGGTAGCCTTTCATTTTGATACAGTGTGAAGCTTGAAACTAGTTAAGACATCCACTAAAGTTGAACATTTCTATTTTTTGAACATAAACATTCTACAACATCAAATACATACAAAGCCTATCTGTGGCTGCAAGCCATTGGCTCACTGGTCAACTGCTGGTGAATGTGTAACACTGACGCCACACACACACACACACACACACTCACTCACACATACCCCACCCATCTTTTGCTTGGTGGATGATGAAGTGTTGCTGTTGCCCATGAGTGAATTCCAGCTTTCTCTTTCTTTCTGTCCGCCTTGCTCTCTCTGTCAGTCTCGGGGCTCTGGTATACTCAATTTGAAACTGAATTTGGCATTTTCTCAAAGGCTGTCAAATGCAGTGCCAGTTTTAAATGCCAGTGTACTGACAGTGATTGGAGGTGTGTTCCTCTATGCCAGAGCTTGGAGTTTGTGAGTCATGTTGAAAAAAAGCATATTCCAAATAATCAGGATGGTATTGATGTAGTTGCATTAAAATCTAATTTTAGTATAAAACATAAAAATAGTACAGTAAATAATATCAAAAATAATAAACCTAACCAACCAGGTGCTTTCTGTTATTCTTCTTCAGTGTGTTAGTGTGTGTACAGTGTAGGCCCAGCCATGATAAATAGGGTCAATAAATATGATAATTAGCCTTCCCTGTTTACCTGTGCAGTGCATACAGTAAATGCCGGTACTTATCATGTGCACAAAACTGCAATTAAACTATGCCTTGCTATCGTGTTCTTGGGGAGTTGTGAATGAACCTGAAGCTGTGTTTCGTGGAAAACAACACCATTACCGCTCTTGGTGATCTGTCTTCTGCATCAGGGAGCTGACTGTGAGGCTGGAGAATTTATCTCAATTGTTCCATCCACAAAAATGTAGCAATAACACAGAATAATCAAAAAGTAAACTGGAATGGGGCCCCACTTGTTAAGAAAGTGCCACTAATTGCCTGACATTGTTAAATAATTGCAGGGGATGCTGCATCAGGAGGGTGTTGAATAAAATCATGTGAAACTTGAAGTCATGCCTGCAGGGCTTTTCTGTCTATATTTGCTGTATATTATTTTTCTCTGAAAATGTTCCATTTCAGTTCTGCTGTTCAGCTGCTTTTTGTCTTATTTGCATTCAGCTTTTTCCTCTCCTCTCCTCACCCTCCCTTATTTCTTTACCTCCATCTCTCACACACATGCACACAGCAACTCTCCCTCGCTCTCTCATATTTGCAGCCTCCTTCTCTAAATGATAGTTATCCATGCCTCATTCCCCCCTCTGTTCACTTGTGTCTAACTATTTCTTTGCCCTTTACTTGTGCTGTGCCTTTGTGTGTTCTTGAATGTGCATATGTGTGTGAGCATGTGAGCGACCTCTCTTGAGGAAGGCTATTTATTTATTTATTTTCTTTTAGCTCACCCTAGGGTGCTGCATTCCTGCCCCAATCCCCTCTGTCTGTCTGTCCACGTTCTCCCTCCACTTTGTTTGTCTCTGGAAGGTGATTGGAGGGTTGTTGAATTCCCTGTCGGTTAGTCTGTGATGCTCCAGGGAGTGTGAATGATGGTGGAGCTGGAAGACGGACACTTTGAAGCCTAAGGGCAGATAAGGACACTTGCTCTCTGCCCTTTGAAACAGTAGGGGGAGTTGTCCTTGTGGATTATTGTGTTTCATTTTGGGTCATGTCCTTTAACCTTTTTAAAAGTTTAATATATGTCAGTTATTCAGGCAGGAGAAGAGAGAATGGTTGATGGTGTGAATGCGTCACCTGGTTGACTGCATTCAAATTGATTCATTCATCTATCCAGACATTCTCCTGTGTATCCATTTACTTCAGTTTCTAGTTATGCACATGTAAATAGCTGTAATTTTTATATGGTGCCATGCACTGCAATCCTTTTGTATACTATATGTGTGATTTGTGTAAACACCTGACTCTAAAGCTAATGGAAAAACCCTGATGGGAATGGTTGGCAGGCCATGCATCACTGGTAAATCATCACGGGGTGTATGAATGTATATTTTCTTCTCTTTCATCATAAAACCTGTGAAACTGAAATCAAAGCTCACTTCATCACTCATGTATTTTAATAAAAAGGAAATAAGGGAGTGATTTTCTGCATGAATTGGTGGCAGTGAGTATTTATGTTGAGGAACTGTGCTGTAAAAACTGATGTGAGAGCATGTAAAGACGGCACTGTGGGCTTACAAGGTGCAAATCCACCCCACATCCTACAGTAAAGTTCAGACTGACAGAATCTAATCAGTCATGTGACTCAGTTGCACGTTCCACTGATGTTTGGAAAGAAACCTTGTGCACACTGCGACATTTAGTAAGTATTTTTCGGGAATAATGTTGCCTTGAGAATGAAGAAACTATTTTGGTGACTTTGTAAATGCTAATTTGCAAAACTTTGCTTTACTTGAAGTAACTCAGAAGTAGTTGACAGACACACACCGCGGGCCTGTTATTATTATCCATTTGGAGTTGTTATTCTGGCTTCCAGATGAAATTACTCTCATGGCATGGTTTACACGATTTAATTACGTGGCAGGTAACTCATCTCAGAACATATGTGTGTGTGTCTTAGTGTGTGTCTCTGGGGTTTGAGGTGGCGGGTGTGCACATTCATGTGTTTCTTTGACGGTGCCAGCTCAATGGTGCAGAGTCTCATTCAATATATCTGCTATTTTATTTAGCAGCTCAGCTTGTGTGTGTGTTTGTGTGTGTGTAGCTTGCTTCTCATCATCCAAGACATCCCACCAATGGGAGAGAGAAGCTGATAGGAACAGAAAAAAGGTGCTAAACAGCCAATCACACACGCACAAAGACTGTCTGGACTGAAGCTGCCACCAACACTTGCGTGTGCACCTGGAGCTTCATTCATTCTCCATCACATCCTGCTCTTCTGTGTACACATGCAGACACACAGACAGACAAAATGCATCGTACATACAGAGACAGGTTAGTCTGTCTAGTCTCTCTCTCTCCATCCCTCACACTTAAAAACCCACACACTCTTACACACATGCAATGAAAGCAGCCGAGACCCTCCCTTAGGATCCAATCAATAGTCAGTCTAGCTGCCTCCCACGTTGTACTGATGATGACAACTTGTCCTTGGCAGCTCTCACTGTCTCTCTCTCACTCTCCCTGACTTACACACACACATACACACACTTGCCCAGTACCTTGCTGGACTCTGACTTGTCAAACATTTCTGCCTCTTTGTCCTGATGAATCTAGCTTCAAATTGGGAATGGGAATGTGTGGAACATTTTAATAATAATTACACACCAGTCACGAGTTCTCCTCTGTCATTAAACGAGAGGGGGAGAGAGGAGGGAGAGAGAGAGAGAGAGGAAGAGAGAGGGAGAGAGAGAGTTGGCACTTCCTCCTATTCTCTTCACACCTCATTTCTCATTCTTTTTGGTCCTCGCTGTCCGTCTCTCCAGCCACATTTACACCTGGCATTAAAAATGCAGCCTGGACCAAGATATGCTATCTAGATAATGGTATGGTTCTTGAATATATACTGTACACCTGCCATTAAATATGTATTCTCATTATCTGAAATTTGTCTTCATTGTGTGTGTGTGTGGGCAGGGTGGATGCCGAAGTGATGGCAGATGCTGTAATTTTCTTTCCAATTTTGAGCAAGCTGTTGAAACTACACTTGCACCTCGTTGACTGTAGTCAAGATCCCATCACAGCTTAAGTCAGACTGTGCGTCCAGATGTGGTCTTCTGGATGTGTGTGATATGTATGTAATGCGCAGACGAGTTTGTCTTTTTATGGATAAGATGTATAGAATGAATCACTTATAAACAACACCTTTCTTTCTTACAGGACTTACTCAGTTAGCTGAGATCCAGAAAGTGGCACAAAAAAACTAAATGTTAAACACATAAGTTTATTGTTAGAATCAGGACCACTCAATAATCAGACACGTACACAAGTATATAAACATGCATACATATGAATTAAAATAGATACTGCAAAGGCACACGTTTATCTACATATCTGACTACACATTTAAAAACAGATATAGGTATGTATACCTTCTTTTATTGTGAAAACATGAATGAGACACTTAACCAGCCAAAATAACTTGAGTGACTAAAGCAGATAAAAGGCTGGTTAAGTAATATTCTGTAAGTGTCTATAAACTCCTGACCAGACTTGCGTCTGTCGTCTGATCGTGTTTCTTGTCACGTCAGACTTTGTGGTGGTGATATCATCATGTTCGCAGATCTTAGCAGGTCTTTAGAGATGAAGCCCAAAGCTGTGAATGTGCAGCCCAAGATATAATAAGCCTCAGTGTCTCAGATAGTCATCTCAATGAGCCAGCTGGCGTAATACCAGAACCCCGAGACTGACAAAACTCCAAGTGATGCAGCAATCATTAATATTATTAATTAGACCTGTGCTCTTTCCTGCTGAGACATGTCATGGTATCTGCTGTGTCTATTTTAGGCACACTTTATCAACTCAACGAACTAAATTTAGGAGCAAAATGAGCATTCAATAGAGGAGGAATAATGGGTGTATATCCAACATTAAATATTATGTGCCTATTATGCATTTCATAATCTTGGTTTGCTCCTTTAGATGATGCTCTCCTCTCTGTGCGTCGCTCCATCTTTTTTTTTTTCTTTTTTTACCCAGCAGCATTAGTGACACAGGAATGATAAAGGGAGAGAAATGATCCACTCACTTTGCCGCTGCAGCCTGATTCATTTCAGCTTGGTCGATAGTGTGAGTCTGGCAGTGCATTGTGGGAGTCAGCTTTCTGGCTTTGTTCCCCCCTCTCTCCCCCTTAACATCATGTTATCCCTATAGGTCAGTACCAGGTGTGTGTGAGTTATATTCACCACACACACACTAACACAGACCAAAAGCTCAAAGAGTTGATTCCTCGTGTTTCGATACCTGTTCCACACAAGTCAGACAGTTTGCTCACTTTTTAATGAACTCTGTGTTTTAGAGATTTGTATTGGTGGTTTGAGCTCTGTGCTTCCTTCTTCTGCTTCTGAGTGCTGCTGCATCACCTCATAGTTTGCTCTAACATGAGGCAATCACTGCGGAGTTCCCCAGTCATCTGAATGATGATACTGGATTTATGCTTCAGGCGCTGACTGTTTGCGAGTTTTATGTGTTGGCCATGCTGAACTCGACTCACGTCAATTACATTGAAATCCCAGTCCTAGTTTACGAATGGATGAGACTCAAAACACATTCTGGATTTTTCAAACTTTCATGTTTTTTTTTTTAAGCACGCCTCAAGGGCATAATGAAATCGGCTGTGAGGCATCATCACATATTTTATAGGAGTATTACCTGTTCCAGGATATGTCTCCTCGCCTGCCAGCAGGTCAGTTGTTAACCTGCCATGACCAGAGGGAGGTGTCTCCCCTGATAGATGGACACTGCTCTCGGATGAGCTCAGGGGGTTTTTGGCTAACGGACGTCACTTTCTGCTCCTCTGGGGGAGGTTGTTGGCCAAGGTCTCCCCTCACAAAAGGAGCGTCGCCTCTGCAGCCGTTTATCACCCTCAGAGACAGGACTCAGATTCGCTGTTGCGGCTGCCAGTCGTGCCGTACCCATTCATCAAAACGACAAATGGCTCAAAGGGGGGCGGGGCTATCCATCACCATGAGGGTGCCCCATAGGATGATATCGGGGTCTGTCAAGCTCTGCTAGATATTAGCCATGAATCAGGGTTGTTTCTCTTGCCAAAATGGCCATACTGTGTGAATGGAATTATCATAATTTTTGCAAAGAGAAGTCATTTAAATGATTTGTTCAGATGAATGGCTCCAGTCTGCTTGTCACTACATCCAGATAAAAAAAAACAAGTCAATAAATGTTTTTGCATTATTGGTTACTGAACTCACAGCAATGATTGACCGCACTTTCTCCATCAAGTGAAGCCCATAAAACATCTAGCTTGACTGCAAAGGAACAGAACTAATAATGTATTTTCTGTGCGTTCATGCGTGAATGTTTGCGTGTATGAACCTCTGTGGAAGCTGTAACTTGACTTCGGTACATCGTGTGCATCTTTCGAGGCAGTAAGAGTGGCACAAAGGACGCTGCTCGCTCACTCTTGTTTTTTAGCTTAGTTATCAGCTCGTGGTTACATCACATGACAAGACACAGTGCAGCAGCCGGGAACACACACTCCGCTAAAAAGCCATCCGCCCACGTGCTCAAAATGCCTTACAGAAGATATGTGTCACACCGCGACAAAATGTGCATCTCAGACTGACACTTCAACAGCGCTACCCTCTCTACAGTACCCTCAGCTCACCCCAACTTTCTTTTTTTTTCTTTTAGGGAATATTTATGAGTGAACACACACACACAGTGTTCTCTTCCTCCTTATTTGGGCAATTCATCAGAATAACATGCAAGCAGACCTGACATGAATTACGTGTGTTCTTCTTGTCTGGGATAAAGGATGCCCAGCTTCCTCCCGGGCAAGTGAATGTGAATTATGAATTTGAATGAATCAGGAATTTCCAGTGTCTTTCGGGAGTGTGTGTGTGTTTGTTTGTTGTATATGCTTACACGCACACACATCCCTACATGTATATGTACATATATGTACATGAGTGTGTGTATGAGACATTGCTTGGAGGTTCACTGAACTCCCAGAAAAAGAAGCTTCCCTCTACGACCTCCTCCTCTTCTTCTCTGGATTAATACATCCAGCATTCTAGACACATGTCTAATATGAAATATTTAATATTTCATTGACACTTGCTCCAAAAGTGCCTCAGCCTGCTGCATGATTCAAGCAAAGTGCTGTTCAGAACCTTGTAATCCATTTTTTTTACATGCTTCATGTCCATGCATTTTTTTGACTTCTTGACACCAGCCATCAGAAATCTGTCTCTCTATAATGATTGAGCTCATTCTTCACACTTCTTCTAACTCAGTGTTCAGTGCTCACCATGAACAGCTTCAAGGACGTACTCTACAATGGTTTCACTCTCCAACTTTTTCATTATGGTGTTCAGCACACAGCATGAAGGGCTAACAGTGACATCAGCATTTATTTGCACGTATACTTTATCTATATAACCTTTTAGACACAAGACTTACTGTACAGTATAGACATGATATATAGATATAATGTGTAGTTTAAAATATCTTAATCTCTGCTAGTTATTCTCCTTCCTTCGGCTCACAGCTAAGAAATTAAGTCAAAAATTTGAAAAGGTTGAACTGCTCGGTGTTTGGGGTTGGTGCATCAGCTTCATCTCTGCTTCATTAATCTGTAATTGATTGTGTAAATGATGAATATGATCATGACATCAGCTTATACTTCAACAATGTCTGTACTGCTTCTCCTGAATGTCTACAACACTGGATGTGTGAGGATGTGTGTGTGTGTGAGAGAGAGAGAGAGAGAGAGAGAGAGAGAGAGAGACAGGAGAGAGAGAGAGAGAGAGAGAGAGAGAGAGAGAGAGAGAGAGCGAGTGGCAGAAACAAGTGATTTATTGTATGTGAAAGCTCATGTTTATGAGTAAACACAAATACATAGACTCATGGCATACTGTGGTTTCCAGTCGAATGAATAGAAAGCAATTTGTGTCTCATCTGATGATCCACACACACGCTCACACACACACACACACACACACACTAAGACACCAGTTTGGCCTGGTATCACCACTCTTACCACAACTAAGTGGTTAAAAAAAGCTCACTGGCTTGTGGATGTTGTAGTTTTGTGATAGTCTGTGACAAATTAAAGGACAAATGTGATAAATGGAGGTACAATGTATGTAGATGGTTTTGTATAAGTTACTCCTAACCCAGCTGAACACCTTAGAGCACCAAATGGTCAATATCTGTTCGAAAAATGGCGTTCATCCGTCCAGTGGAGTTCGCAGACCTGGATAATCTGTGATAATAAGAACTGAAGACGTTCTTGCAGCTTGTGGTCTCAGAGTGTTACTCAGACGCTTGCTGCCTTTTCCTTTAATTTGCATGTGAACACACAGTATGTACTGTAGCTCAATCTTGATGTGTCGTGACAGCAACTCCTCAGTATAAGAATTTCTTTACATGAAACTTTTAATCATCATGCCTAAAGTCTAAATTACACATCACAGTTCTCCTCTTGGTCCTATATTTTATCCTCACACTGACAAATGGTTTGTAATAGTTAAGGAAAAATATATACAGGCTCTAAATCCAGACAGCCACTGCACAGTGGTGACATTTTGAGACCTCAGTGTCCACTTTGTCCACACTCTGTGCCTTTTACCTGCAGGTACATGACAGACCACATACTCTCAGCAGATATTACAAGGTCTGTAGAGCTTTCTCATATCTGGTGCTTGAATGTCATCTTTCAACAAATCCATAGAAATATAAATTTTAATCAATCAGATGGAAGAAAAATCTAATTGTACAGTAGAGATGTAAATTTGGGGCACAGCAGTGCTTCCAAGAGTGTGTAGACTCAAGCATGTTAACTTAAACACACTGTGTAATGACGTCATAGTGTGTTTTTAAACATGTTGGCCATAAGATGAAAGTGTACAGCTGTCTGAAGGACACGTGTGCCCTTCACATACCTCCTTCAGCACACGAGAACATTTTGGGGGGGGGGCTCATTTACTCACAGCCCATGATGGACGATTTCATCCAGGTGCAGCACAGTTCGTCCATCAGCCTAATGTGTAGCTCTGACACTGACATGACCCTAGGAGGTTGCTTACAAGGTGGCGGCCCTGTAGACATTATATTAATAATGACTGTTTAAGGTTGCCCTTGTGACTGAGGGAGCCATGTTGTGTGGTCTGCACGCACTGCGTTAGAATTTTTCTCCTTTAACATACTTGTGGTTTGCATTGCAAATGTTTATAAACAGTAAAGAAAATGGATGCAGCCATTTGGACAACCTGAAGAATCACAGACTGCAACATTTCTGCCTTACACATTCAAAAACAAAATATCATCAGGACAGGACAGAAACCACTAATGGGTCTTTCCCCCTGTGATATATTTCACACCCCCCCCGCCCCCTGGTAGGTGCTACAGGCCATTTGGAGGAAAAACAAATCATTTACGTGCAAGCTGTACAAATGATCAACTCCTCCTCCCTGCTTTTTTAATGGAGACAAGTTAAGTCCATTTAGTTTGCAGTGTGTACATGTTGTGTGTTCTGTTGCACTGTTGGGTTATACATGTGATATCAAACACAGGTAGAACTAATTGTCATTGCTCGCGTGGGCTAAGAGCTTGTAATCAGAAAGTCTCCAGGACAAACTTTTACACTAACCACTTTTACAAATTCAAAGTCATTCCTGGCCCCGAGCCAGCTGCTTGCCTAGGTGATATAAAGTTTAATCACATACAGCAGATCCACATTTAGATAAATGTTCTCTGCACTTCTACACAAACATACTTTTTGGACATGTTTATCGTGTTCTAATCTCCATAAAGATAAGATATTATCTGCAAACAGGATTTTGGCATGGGGAGTGTCCTTGTTTCTGTTGGTAATCGTAGTATTACCAACCAAGAGTAGTATTGACCAATCCGGTTTGAGCAGTCTTTAATTGCATGCAGGTAAACGGTCTGTGCAGCAAGCAAAAGAGAGGGAACACACAGACCAAAAATAACTGTATTACCTTTTTCAAAATGTACATGTCTGTTTATAGAGATCAGAAGAAATGTGTCTTTCTTGTTGTTTTCAGGGCTGCAGAGCAAGATAGCTGTTATCCATTTTTGGGATATCATTGACTACTGCCCCCAGAGGCTAAATGGATGGATAAGTTGATGGATTCTGAGATTGATCACATTGTTAAACCGACACACTTGAGGACTGGACTATCTGCTTCCCTTTATGGACCTCATTCTTAAATCCTTTGGGGTTAAGCCAGATTTCTGTTTGACACAAGGTGTTAACAGCAGTCCCATTGTAGTTACGTACAGTTTTGATTTATAGACTTCACCTGTTCTGTTCTCCAGTGTCTGTGTTGTGTTTTAATGATATTAAACATTCTTTCACTCACTTTGTTGACGCTGTAGCACCTGCTGTGTTTAATTATGAAGCATGAGACTGCATTTGCCATATTTATGTTGTTACTTCACTTCAATAGAGAGTGACAGTCACAGTGAGCTGGAGTTCTGCAGAGTTGTCTTTGTCCATAAAACTACATATTTCACATGATAGACAGTGGGAGGGAGGTTGCATTATAGAGTTGTTCCGATTCCGATAGCAGTATTGCTCCGATACTGCCGAAAATGCTGGCATCGGTATCAGCGACTACTGGAGTCCAGGCACCGATCCGATACCACGTAATTTATTAAATTAGTAATCTATTTACTGGTTAGCTCCGTTAAGCTCTGGCACAGTTTTTCTTCGCCGCTCTTAAAACAGTGGCGCTGTGCTGCAACCTGCAGCCTGCTGTTTTAGAAGGACGAGGAAGAGTTGATCACATGACACAGACACAACAGACACACACGTGTGTCAGAGCCGGTTGACGCAAGGCTTGGAGCTAAGCTAACTAGCAGCTAACTAGCACTAGCATATCATATCAGCGGTGTGGCAGTATTTCATGCTGGATGATGCTCCCACCAGTAAGACTGTGACATGCAACATATGCAAAGAAATGCCTTTTTTATTTAAAAATATTGTGGCTGCACTTTTTTTTTTTTTTTTAATAATTATTCCTAGATTTATTTAGTCAAATTGCGTTTGCACTACTGATTTTTATACTGTTCTATTTAAGAATAAATTTAAAAATAAATGGCTTGAATTTGCTGTATTTATTCATGTTTTACAAAGGGTTTAACCTGAGCCAGGCCTTACCACAATGATAATCATATCATAGTCATGCAGGCGTAGTATGATATTTTTTTTATAACTTACTGGTATCAGATCGGCACTCGGTATCGGCCGATACCCACAGCACAAGTATCGGTATCGGTATCTTATTCCCATGTTCACTCAGTCCGCCGTCAGACTTTATAGAGCTGTTAATGTAAAAAAGTTTTTCATTGACTTTGTTGTCCTGACAGAATACTGGATTAAACCCAAATTCACCTTATGAAATAAGGCAGACCATTTATCTCCCATCAATCTTTCACTATAAATTTAGACCTGCCCATCAGTGAGTGAGTCTTCAAAAGTTTGAATGTGGCCTGTTGTCTTTCAAAGTCTTTCCACTTTGCCTTACAAGTTAACAACACTTATTTGTTCTGACTGAGAGCCATTGGACTGCCGTGAATACTGGGGGACCTTTTGTAGTCGTGACCATCGACTGTAGCCGGTCTGAATGAGCACATTCTTACTGTAAAGAGCGGATGTAGAGGATGAGTGGAATTTGAGGACGTGCAGCCTTGATGGCAGTTACATCCCCGTGAGGGATTTGATGAAGGCTTTTATGCCGCAGTTAAGGATGATAAAGGGAAGTATTCTTCATGCATCTGCTGTCTGATAACACCGTTAATCCAAGATTACTTTTGGCACTTGATAGACTTTGAAATCCACCTCAACCACCCATGATAGAAGTGTGGGAGAATGTTTCCAGGCTGTGATCTTGACTCAGCTGAACCTAAATTAACCAAAGCACTCATGGATATCCTTCTTGAAATCCTCTGCCTGCTTTCTGGACCTCACACCTGCATACAGATGCATAAAGAGGTCATAATTATTATTATAAATGATTCATTATCATCACCCTCCTGACTTGGCTCTCTAAGCTTACACTCCTACAAAAAGTACTGGAGACAGTCTGTCAGTCAGTTCTGTCTCTGATGGATTGGCAGTTAGTTCGGGGTGTCTTCCCGCCATCCACACAGTGCATGCTAGGAAAGGCTCCAACCATTTTTAACGACGTCCCTGTTTCATTAGTCATTTTAACAAGCCTTCATCAACCTCCACTTGCTTTTTCCCTTAGGGGAATCCATCTTAAGTGCTGTTCCATTAGTCTGATAACTCTGAGATCGACCTTTTGAGGGAGCAGGTTCAGAATGACCGCGTTCAGACGTCAGGAGGACATTTGCCAGGAGCGCATTTAGATCTGCTGTCATTTACTGAGCACGACCCATCATGTAAGAACAAGCAATTTGGAGAGTTTATGCTCCCCCTCTGAGCCAGCCCGTGCTCTGCGAGTGGCCGTTAGCTCAGTGTATCACCAGAGTACCAGAGGGAAGTCTAAGAGAGCATGTTAAATGACAAACAAAATGAGCCTCCTGAATACAAATAGACATGTAAAGGAAACGAATGAGCACAAAGGCAATGAGACAAAGACCGAGGAGAGACGAGGAGGAGCGCTGTGCTGAAACTTCATCAGCTTCCCTCAGCTCCCTCGCAGTGATGCAGCCACATGCTGTGTTGTGATTTCCCGGCCAGGGAGGGGAGCTGCTGGCTCCCGGATAGAAACGATCCCAGCACAGCTCCACGTTACATCAGCATCATGCAACGCTTCATTTGGAAAGCACAGCCATTTATCAATGCCACCATTGATTTGTGACTCTGCACTAACAGACATCTTGCCCGGGGCAGAGTTTGCATGTGTACTGTATGTGTGTGTTACCATGATAGTCTTGTGATAAAAGAGCCGTGTGTGTGGGGGGGGGGGTGCAAAAACATTTTAAATGGTAACCTGTTTGCTTGTGTCTGTCTATATCCACCTATAACTGGGAAATGTTTGAAATAGTATTTAAACACATATTGTTCACACAGACGAGAGGAAAGATTTTTATTTCTTACGTCTGCTGGCTGTGATGGCAATACATGTTTGATGAGGGGCTTAGCTATAAGAGCTTTACTTCTTAACACCCCAACCTCTTTCTTTCATTCTTCCTAGCGTTCTTGCTTAGTCAACTTTCCATCGTTGTATCCAGATAAGCATGTTCTGTGTCTGTCATTTGTACGGTCAGCTCTCATGTTCGCTGTCCTTTTCTGCCCCCTTTTTCATCACCTTCCACCTCTCATCTGTCTCCTCTCACCATTTCTTTCACCTCTCCATTGTCCTCTCTCATTCTTTCATCTCACTCCACACCAGCTTCTCCCTCTCTCTCTCTCTCTCTCTCTCTCTCTCTCTCTCTCTCTCTCTCTCTCTCTCTCTCTCTCTCTCTCTCCTTCTCTCCAGGTTTAAATTTAGATTGGAGTTTCTCTCCGCTGTATCCAGGCAACCTATCCCCCATATGTAAAGAACCAGCCTCTTCTAATTTTCATCCTTACCCTCTCCTCTCCTCTCCTCTCCTCTCCTCTCCTCTCCTACCCACTTTATTCCTTTCCTACCATTTACTATGTCTTTTCCTGGTGTGTGTGCATGTTTGTATTGGTGGGTACGATTGTGTTTATGCACAATAGTCAGGGATGTGGAGTCATGTCATATGGTCATGTGGAGTGTGTGGTGAGTGAGTGTGTGGTGAGTGAGTGTGTGGTGAGTGAGTGCGTGGGTGGGTGGGTGGGTGGAGACTCTGGCCCAGAAAAAACCCAGAACATTATTTACCCCTGGAGTCACAAGCTGTGCTGACAGAGAGGGCAGGCACAGAAAGCATTGCAGCCGGCCTTTAAAACAGTTTGTCAGCCTCGTAGGAGACCACAGAGAGCACCACAACACCAGTAACACTATTATTCACACAGCCAAACACCAATCAGAAGGACGGTGCACATGAGAGACAAATTAATGTCTGTGTAGAGAGTGTAGTGCTGTTTAGTTCAAAACTTACATACAGCTTCCAGATGATCGTTAATTAGGGGCTGACAGTTTGAAAGAAGTGTGTGTGTGTGTGCATTTAAATAGTTGTGAACTTGTTTTTGTGTGTGGTGCATCTTTTCATGTTAGAACTTTGACCCTTTCACTCTGCGTTTTCAATTAATTGTAACATTTCGATTGCCTAAAAATGTCTTGTTCAGCGTTTGGTTGTACTAAAAGACACTCCTGTTAGTTTTAAGCTTGCTAGCTAAAATTAGCATCTCAATTAATATCACAGTTAACGTGAATTATGGAAGCATCTTTGCTAGCCAGGCTGCACACACACATTTCTGTGCTTGGACAGGTGCAGGTCCTATAAGGAGCTGTGGCACCCCATCAAATCCACAATCAATTTAATTTATCACTAAGCCAGCTGGGTCCTAATTATGAAGCTGCTCTCCCTCGCCCCCTCTTTCATCTTCTCTCTGTCTTTCTTACACACACACAGTTTTCAATCACACAGAACACACCTAGATACTGTAGCACGCCATCACACCACACATCCGCCCAGGTAATTAGCATAAATTACACATGAATTTATATAAAACACACAGGTATTCACACGGACATATTACTCACTCAAACAGATAGAATCATAGCGTTTGCTAAATTTGATCAGTAACAGAAATTATCCACCCAATCCAGTGGAGCACCAGCACCAAATAACCAAGCAGTGTGTCCTGGGAGCCATTGATAGGTGAACTGGTCTCAGATTTAGGCCATCTGACAAGATGAGATAAAACACACATTGCAGCTTATTTCCCCAAAGAAATACAAAAAGTTTCTGCAGAGTAAAAATGTACCAGTTCCTGACAGAAACTTGGATGGTCAACAGATTTTTATCTGTGTCTGAGGAAAGTTATTCACAGTAGTTATCTAAATATTTTCAGTTTGCTAAATAAGGCTCAACTTGCACTATACTATTGTAAAGAAAGTGCTTTTGTGTAACTCAGCACATGAGATGCAACCAGTCACACCAACTAGATGATCACAGATAAGAGAAAACATGAAATACAGTTTATTGTGTGCAGGCATATGTAATAAACTTATTTATAAAGCATGTTTCATACAAAGGGTGTTACTCCAAGTGCTGCACTAATACACACAAAATAAAACAAAAGCAAAAAAACAGGCACATTAAAACCACACAATCAAATGAATAACAAATAAAAGAGGCAGAAAACAGCAAGATGAGGTTCCTAAGTAGCAGTAGAATATGTGCAAGTTAAAGATAAGGAGTAACAGAAATGCTAAATTAATTTAGCATAAATGCAAAATGCTTTAACGCATGAATGATTAAGCTATGGTTGGAGGAACAGCCTGCCAGTCCAAAGGACGAGGGATTTGTTCGCAGCCTGAGAGGGTCTGCCTGGGTGGCACCACACGGGCTACAAAAATCTCCCTGAGCCTATTTTAGGACAGTAGCAGGCAGAGCATAATGAGCTTGCTAGCCTGTAGGTGCCTGTGCCAAGCAGCGGCTAACTGCTCTGTGACCTTTACCAGCACTGTGTGTGTGTGTGTCTGTGTCTGTGAGTCAGCTAAAGTACACAGCGCACGTCCCTTCTCACCTGTCACCATGGTTGCAGTGCGGGCATACACTTACATGTACATTACACACATGTATACACACATGGACAGAGGGCAGTATGGGTAACTGTCACAGCGATTTCTAGTGGCTGAGAAATTCCCTCCGAGCAACACCCAACTCCAACACACACACACACACACACACACACACACACACACACACACACACACACACACAGCCCATGTCCACATGAACAGCAGCTTCTACTACAAATCTTCTATGATGCTTCACTCCAGCATCACTCCCCCATACTGTCTGTTATTATAGGTAGTGTCTGTGCTTCCTCCTCTCTGTCTGTGCCTTTAGAGGCAGGACTGTACAGCCTGGTTGTCAAGGCAGAGCCACTGAGCTGCGGATAATACATTAATACTGGCTGCCTTTTCTGCCCCAATAAACAGTCCAGTCTGGCAGTGGGCAAGACCCTCTTATTCTCCCTCTAACTCTGGATCTGTCAGTGCCTGTCTGCATGCCTACAGTATTATTCATCTGAAAGATTGGGGATATTATTTGGGATATGAGCCATTTGATATCATGTACAGTCAAGTCTGTGAGGCTTCCTCAGTGACCACAGACAAATTGTCTAGTTTAATGTTCTGAATTGAGTTCTGATAAGAATAAAATCATAAGGTGACACAAAACGTTAGTAATTGCAGTGGTAGAATATAAAGATATTTGATAAATGTCAATCAGTATGTCTATCAGTTAGGGCTCCGGTGGTATGTTTCTTTTCTTACTGCAGTGAAAAAGCAGCGTGAGTGTGTGTGTTTGTAGTGAGTGTGTAAGAGAGCATCACAAAAGTGGGCAGCATTTGCTGCCAGATTGACAACTTACTGCTAACCTTTCCTCTGCTTATATTCACCATCACTCTCTATTTCTCTCTCTCCATTTCTCTCTCTCCAACATGATTCATTAACAATAATAAATTCCACACTGAATGTCTTCTGTGACAATGTTTTTGTTCATAGCCATTCAATCAATAGTCAATTCCAAGATGCCTTGGGTTGACTCAGTTGACTAATCAGAGGCCATGGTCCTAACTCGTCGACCAATCAGAGGCTGTGTTATTGACTAAACGTATGTGTGACAGCTCTGATTTCAAACGTGTTGCGCAACAGAATAACATGAGATTGACCCCATTTTCGTATCGATAGTTCCACCTGTGGTGTGGATCACATGACTGTGAGGTTGCACCACTATTAATGACATAATAACATACAAATATTAGTATATCAAAAATATGAACATAATGTGTATGTTGTGTCTTACTGTATGCACACAAGGGATGGAGACAATTACATGAACACCTGTATAATCTAATCTAATGTAACACTCCTTTGTTTCTTGTTGCCACTCTCAAAGGTTTTGATTCAGCTCCGTGATCATGTTCGATCCCACAGTTTGTAGCATTGTTGCACTGGATTACGTAATATTGTGAGACACACCATTCTTCCATGCTCCTGTATGTAAGGTGAACAATAAAATGGTAAAACACAAAAATACAAGCACCTATACCACTGTGTATGCATAATATGCCACAATTTCCCCCTTTCTCTTTCTGTCTCCCTCTCTCCCTCTCCATCACCCCCGTCTCTCTCTGTCTCTCTCCCTCTCTCTCTCTCTCTCTCTCTCTCTCTCTCTCTCTCTCTCTCTCTCTCTCTCTCTCCATTCCTTCCTCTCCGATTATCCTCAACAGAGCATCTCCTCTCTTCTGTACAGAGGATTTTTTTTTTCTCTTACCGAAACACTTCCCAGAACAAGCTTCTTTTCTCTCTCTCTCTCTGTCTCTCTCTGTCCTTCTGTAAATCTCCCTCCTTTTCTCTCTACCACTCTCTTTTCGGAGTAGTAGTAGTAGTAATACCAGCAGCAGCTAAATGGCATCGGGGTTCCATCTACAACTAATGGAAGCCGACTCTCCTGTTGCCGTCTTCCGTCTCTCCTCTCCTCCTCCTCTTCCCTTTTGTTGCGTGCTGATTTGTTCAGCGATTGAGAGGAGTTAACAGCCAGACAGCCGTCAAGCAGAGTGCGGTGTAGGGGGGGGCGGGCAGTCGAAGAAACTCATTGAGATGTTCTGAGAAAAAATAAAAAAAAGTGACGCCAGCAGTGGTTTAATAAAGAACCGTGGGCCAGCTGAGGACTGATCTGAGCCATGCAGAGGGAAGGCAGAGCAGAGACAGAAGGCATGCTGGGTTTCAGTTGCGTCAGGCTGGAAGCTGTTAAATAGTTACTTCCGAATTGCTACGACTTCTTCAATTTGTAAGCCTGAGAGCGCAGGAGCCTACGAGGAAGAAGACGAGTGAAGAAGATGAGCTTTATCCAGGAAGCAGGGGCATAGAGTGATTGCCCCTCTCCGATGTGACATTTGACAACGTCTCCAGGGATGAGACTCAGTCTACGCCACACTACGCCTTCTGGGCTGCCTTTGCGCCGTGACCTCCTCGACGTCGCAACACCACATAGTGAAGTCTCGGCGTGGGTTTGCGCGGCCACAGACACCCGGGGGGCCGCCCTGACCCTGACCCCGCCGTGGTGAGCTGCCGCTAAAGACCATGGTCCTGCCATCGCTGCTCAAGCTCCTCAACGTCTTCCTGCGCCAGTCAACCTTCACCAGAGCCTCTACCTCCGATCATTGCCGCCGCCCTTCCTGCTGCCCGGCTGCTCTAATGCCGCGCCCGCCCGGCCTGCCACTCTCTTGCCGCCGCGGGTGGGAGGCGAGAGAGCACCCACAACGTCTGCCCGCCGAAGGGAGAGAGGTGAGACAGAGAGGGACAACTGAGGTGACGGGAAAGGTTTGGAGAGGCGTAAAGGAGAAGTCAAAGTGTAGGAATGAATGTAAGATGATGACAGTAGACTGTGCACTAGATGTTAGAAGGCTGGAAGATTACGGCAGTAACCTGTAAGCATATGTAAAAAGGCAACAGTGCTCGATACTAGACAACGAAGATTGTTGTCCATGAGGTTCAGTCTGTGCACAGCTTGAAGCCATTTCAGAAGAATTCATGGCTGTGTGTCGTTGTTGCAGATCATTCTGAATGTTTTACGTCGTACTTGGGAGTCACATTTTCTCGTATCTCTCACCAGAAAACAAAGATGTATTCTGTTGCAGTGACCTTTTAAATTTTACACTTCATCCTCCGGTGGTGTAAAATGTAAAATCAGCTCACAGATGAAGAGGAAAGGCAGCCCATCTGTCTAGTTTGTGGTAAGGTTGGATAGTAAGAACTCAACCAGTAAGGCTGTGAAGTATTTTACAAAGTTGCAAATCAGCAGCATATTCCTTCAAGATATACAGTGGTGTAATAGGAACATTTCACAGTTGGATTTTCTTTTGCTCAAGCGTTGATATTAGTCCCTTCATGCTGTTGTTAGTTTGTTCTTTGGCCTGCAGTATCTCAGGGCGAAACAGAGTCACTCTCTATCATGTCAGCTTAACCAGCGGGACAGCCAAGTGTTCTAAATCTAATACTGACAAAAAAGGAGTCACGATTCCTGAGTCATCTTGATATCAGCTAAAATCTGACTTGGATTAATTTTAAAGTGGAATTTTTTCTGTATGATTATATCTAACAATTACTACTACTGCTACTACTTAAGACTTAGAAACTTAGACGTAGAAAGCTACTGGTGGTAGCACCTTGTGAGCATCGTAGGAATTCCATTCTGTCCTCAGGGCTAGTGCTGTTAGCTAAAGTTTGTGATTGTAATGGATGACTTGATAGTTTAATGTGCAAGTGGGATGGCTGCATGGTTGAGGAGCTTTCAGAGAAAATGGATCAACTCTTACTTTGTTTGACCTCCAGGGACGCATAAAGTAATCTTTATAAATCTGCAAACAGGTCTGTGCTCAAGGAATTTAACATTAAACTCCCTTATGAGACCAACCACAAATCCTGTATCAAGTTCAAGACTTATCATATGCTGCTCTTGATGCTGCCTCCTTAAATTGGTACTTAGTCATCAGAAACATAATAAAAAACAATTTGTTTCTTACTATTGTGGGTTCACTTTTGTCCTCGTGTCAGTTTCAGAGTGACCTAGACTTCTGCTTTGATTAAATGTCCTTGAGCAAAGCATTTAATAATTTCCAGACCCATGCTGTTCTATCTCTGACCTTGACCTCTAAGCTCTCAATGGGAGATAGAAGAGAAATGTTAGTGATGTAACTTGATAACTTGTTAATCACCACATATTCTTGATAAGGATTGCTCATTAGACCCTTGGTTACAATAGGAGATGGCACATGATTCATCTTGTAGATAAATTGTTTGCCTACTCTTTGTATAATGGTCGATTGTTGGCACATTCTGCTAAATTTGAAGTTAAATTGGACGTAAAAGTGATGCTGCAAAGCCCAATAATCAAGCTGGCTCATTTTGACTTAACGTCATTTGGCATCAATACTACTTCTACAGATTGGACAGCAGCAAAGAAAATAAAAAGACACAGAAATACAAACAACAAATAGAGGTTGAATTTCCTGTCTCTCATTTCTCACATACATCCAATAGTCATGGATCAGTGGTCAAACAGGCAGCACATTTTCACCTACTCTGCAGAGTATGTAGTCGTGATACAGACTGGCAGTCAGATATCCAATTTTGGCTCAGTCTCTCTTTCTCGCTTTTTCTCTCTCACTCTCATTCTCTCTTCCTCCTACACAGCTTTCAGACAGGCCCTGTTTGACACCTGAAAGCACCCTTAGTTTTAAATGTACCTGCTGCCAGTGTTAAAAGTTATGCAAGAGTTTGGCAAACCCAGAAATAGGACAGAGCTGTGGATCCACATTGCATGAGATGGTTTTTTTTTTTTGTTTGTTTGTTTTTTGAGCAATTAAAAGAAAATCCACCCTCACAAATCTACAGTATCTTTGACCATACATGGATGTCCTCTGTGCAGTGCCAGCAGTTATTAACTAGAAAGTGTTCCCATAATACCAGCTTTTGATACTGCCATACTATTCATAAAGTCTGAGTCTGTTTCAATGAACAGCTCTGGGGTTTGCCTCAAACCTTGTTGGCTAAACCTTTGTGACAGAAATACAGTCAGCGTGTGTCGTAATAGCTAAGTTGCGGTGAAAATAAACAGTTTTCATCTCAAGGGGCCTCCGGTTGACTCACATCAGTGAACAGAAGCCCATTTGATCTGATATTCCTGCTGACACCTCCTTAACAATGTTGTTGATTTTGTATTGGACTGCTTTCTCTGTATACAGAGAGAAAATAGTCTCAGGTTGTTCAGGAACTGTTGAGAAAACTCTTGAATCAATGAGAGATTAATTCAAACCAGGTCCTGGATCTACGACATTCAAATGAGACTTTGAGAATGGCTACATTGAGAATTTAATTCAATTAGAAGCCTGGAATCATTGTGCTGTTTGTGTTTTAGATTAATTTAGTAGGGATGTCCCCATGAGTCCTTTGATGTTGGTTATCTGTGATACCGAGTACAATCTGATACTTCTATTTAAATGTTATCGACACATTGAAAGAACAGCTATAAGCTATTAATACTTTGACAAAACCATATTTTTTAAGCTTCTTGGTCCTGATTAAAAACTATAAAGCTGGTGAGCTTAAATTACTGATGGAAGTTTACCTGAGAGAATGCTGTCATATCACTCTGTTGGATTTGGTGGGGCTACACTCGCAGTTGTACATTGGTGTTACAGAACAGAGGTCGTTTTTGAACAATCTTTGGCTGAGTACGCCGAGAGCAAACCTGCCAACAACAGTCAAGTTTTATTTTGGCTCATCATAAAGTTACTGGCAGAATCACGTTAGCGTTAATTAGCAGCGGCTGATATCACCTGCAGGCTGTCATTAAGGAATTCAGAGCTGCAACACAATCAGCTGAGGTGAGCAAAACTGACTCACTGAACAAAGGATGCAATTTAGATTCTTTTACTTGATACTGATCTGTTAATATACGAGCGCAGAAGAGTTACCAGTAACACTCTATGTTCACTTGGATCATTTCTATTGTGAAGTTTTTGTCACTTTGCAAGAGCTCCACTTTCAGGACTACAACAACAAACCAGACTAAATTAGACTGCGATAGTAAGTCAGACAAACAAAGTCCCAGTCCATGTGGTGCTCGTGCACACTGTACTCACACCTCAATAAGACAAAACCAAGCCTGGTACCTAAAGCAGGGAAGATGAAGAGAACAGGACGCAGAGGGAGGGTGAGGTAGTGGAACTCTGGCGTTTCCTGACTCCCACACATGTTGTACATGCCTAAAGCGATTTGCAAAGACACACTATCTTCCTGCCAGCTCAGGGATGTGGGTTTACAAGTGTGTACAGTACAGTACAGTGGATGTCCACTTCTTGCTACATAATTGCACTACTGCTGCACTTTTTTTCCCAAGTGGAAATATTTAGATATCGAGTGTTGCCCTTGAAAAGCTGTTGCAGGTCTAAAGCAGGATAAATACAGCTACCACTGTGTTAAATTGTTCAGGCAGCTGTTCTAACTGCATTTACCTTCATTTGTACTATACGGTGTAGGTTGCACATGTGGGTGCTTTCCTCTAAGACTGGTATATGTACTTTTTCATTTCCTCACAATAATAGTGTCTGGATGTGTGTGTGTGTGTGTGTGTGTGTGTGTGTGTGTGTGTGTCACAACCAACCACTAGCAGCTTAGCTCTCACCAAAGTGGAGGTGAAGCTTGAGGGGAAAAAAAGAGAAATATCTTCTTTGCATGTTTTACTGGCTCGGCACAGCTCAGCTCGCCTAGGCTGGGATTAAGAAACCTTGTGAGATGACTTAATATGCACCCCGCCTCTGTCACCCCACTGTGAGAGAGACAGAAAGGGGATGGCGGGGGGAGAGGAGCCGAGGAAGTGTGGGGATGCAGGGATGCAGAGGAAGAGAAGGTGACTGTGGATTGCGTGTGCTGCTGGGATTAATTACATGTACGTTTCCCACCAGGAATGTTACCCAAACTTTGGCCCTGAAGTTTGTGGGGATATGTTATTGAACTGGTCTAGCTGTGGTGCTGCTACCTTAGCCAGCTGTTTGTTGATCTGTGATACAAATAAGAAGAGGGACAGAGAAAAGGTTGGTAGAAGACAGGAAGGTAGGAAGGTGTAGGCGGGCATGTTGGCAGGCAGGTAAAGAGTGAGAAACAACAGGAAAGATCCAGTTTGGTTTCTGAGCCATCACAGCCTGTCCACAGCTGCTCCCTGCATCCCCTTCATGACACCACCTCCAAACACCCCCGAACAGTTCCGAAATCTGAATTTCTGCTGTGTCATTTTATTTTTAATGAAAATGGTTGTTTGGGTTGCAGGGTTTGACTTCCTGTATATAGTATGTATATCACTCACAATGTTTCTGTATAATATCCTCAGTTGCTGCTGTTAAAGTTTTACATTTTTTATATTATGAAAGTAAAAGTGAGGAAAATACAGCAAAGTCAGTCAATCCTGAGTGAAGTAGGACTGTGGTTGCTTTGACATAGGACACTTACAGATACAGTACATAGGAAGTTTACATAATATGTGTGAAACAAATATGAAAACACTCACCACTGCTGGTTCAGCTGATACCAACCACTAGCAGCTCCTAAACTGTGAAAGCTCCAGCAGATTTCACGACACTGAAATGACTCACCGTCATCCTCTGCCACATTTAAACTCACCACATGATCTCATGAATTTGTGAAACGCACAAGATCTGAGTGGAAGAAAAAACTATTTTCATATCTATTAAGCTCAGTTTTTTATTATGTATTCACAGGATTTATTAGTCCGTGATCATACAGAAACCAGGATTTGGAGACAGGTGTTAGATTTCAACTGCACTATAGAAACTTTTTTTAGATTTTACAAACTCTGTAAAGGAACTTTACAAGAATATTTGAAGTTTGCAGTCATGCAACATTAAATGAGTTGTCTCAGTAACCTTTAACCCTGTTTTTTTTTTGTTTTGTAAAGATATTTTTTGGCTTTTTCAAGCTTTATTTTTGATAGAGACAGCTGAAGAGTGACAGGAATGTGGGGAGAGAGAGATGGGGAATGACATGCAGCAAAGGGCCGCAGGTTAGATTCAAACCCTGGGCCGCTGCTGAGCTTTCGTTCATGGGGCGGGTGCTCTACCAACTGAGCTAATCAACACCCCCTTTAACCCTGTTTTAATGAACAAAATGTGCCAAACCGCTCAACCCGTGTGTGAACATTGTCGAAACAGAAGCTGGGAAGATTGCGTAATTTACATGAGAAAATATCTGATCACAGGAAAAGTAAAGAAGTCTGAAAAGCAGCAAGTGCCATGTTTTGATACCTGACACTTAAACATACTCAAAATGATGTCACATTTTTGTCGATACTTAAAAAGTATTGAGGTTTGATATCCAACACTAGTGAAATGGAGACGTCTGTGTGGTAAGAGCACACTCTCTTGCCTGAATATTGGAGGAAGGAGTTGGAGTTTTATGATTTTTTTTTTTTTTTTTTGCAGTTCTCAAAAATCCCAAAGAACATGCTGCAGGCTACTTTACATATTTTGGAGACAAGTAGCTGTTCTTGTAACCTTGCTGTTTTTGGGTGATATAAACCTCACAGACATTTTGACTTATATAGGGATGACTCCATAATGAGGAACCTTTATTTGACGATTAACTTTAATAGAAATAATAGATCATAGATTGAAGTGTGTATCATTGACTTTAACGAACCTTACAATGAACGGAGTCTTTTAGAGTGCAGTTCAGTGTCAGTTCGTCTTTCATTCACATCTTAACATCTCATCAGAGCTTCTGTTTCTTGGACTTTGTTTCTCAGAGAAGCTAAATATGGTTTTCCAGGTTCATTCATGCACATGTACATTCATGTATCCACACTATGTATCCAGAGAAATGTGTGAATCAGTGTGTGTGGATCAGTGCCAAGTGTTTCTGCGATGTCAGTGACTTGGATAATGATCTGTGAATTATAATGGTGCTTAGTGAAGCAATGGGCTGTGAAACAAAGAGACAAGCTTTGTACCCATGTACCAATCCCAGAGGAAGCAAACCAGAGGGCGTGAGCACCATTGTGTTCGCTGGGAACTCTTGCTTATACACACACTTGGTGATTCAGTGCGATGGCTGCACATATGCAAAACAATGGATTGTACATGATTGCTAGGTGAAGCAGCTCTTTTCTAGACACTGCGAGCATCCATCCATGGAAAGCACTGGACCAAATCTTTTTATCCGCCCTTTCCACCATCTTCTTGACCTCTCTGTAGGATGACTGTGGATGACGTTGCTGTGAGGGCTGAAAGTCATAGTGTCACTACAGTTCTAATTCTTACAACAAATATCTTTCTTTTCAGAATCGAACATTATGTGCTTAGTCTCTAGTATTCATACACTGCAGACAAGTTCATTCTGGATCTTTGGTAACAGTGTGCTGAGTAGAATCTAAACACAGTGCGGCTCAGGTGTCATCACGTGACCTGATCCGAGGTGTAGGTCAGCTGTGGATGGGCAGGGAGACGTCATACATGAACCCACACATGACCAAAGAACAATATTTAATTCCCCCTGCCCTCAGAAAGAGCTACAAGACAGTTTTCAGATGTATTTTCTGAACATGTGCTCACCTTGCAGTTTAAGGCGTGTACAGTGAGCAGGACTTTGTGACATCACAACTCATTTGGAGCCAGTCACAGTATGCAGCTTACACAAATGTGAAGCCTGCAGTGCAAATATACTGAGAATGGACTTTTCAGTGACATGTTGTGTCTACTAGTTTGAAATGAATATTTGCATACTCATAGATTGTAGGTTTTTCAGAGGGTTGGTCTTCTATCATGTCTGGGGGGGATTCTCATGGTCACCTGAGCCACCGCTATATGCTGAATAAAAAACAGAATTGTTACAAATGATTGTGACATCACGTTTCCCATAGTTGCAAATCCTGTGTTATCTCATGTATTATATTCCATGTTGTGAAAGATAAGTATGTAAGTAAATATAATATTGCCTATCCAATGCCCAATCCTGTCTAGTTACCCTTTTATACAGACGTTGATTCAGTTTTGTTAATACATCTGTCACCAGCCCAACAATCCAATCATGAACAGGCTGTGTCATTACAAACATCTGTATAACACTAAATGAGGTTTTATTGTGTATAAAAATGTGTATTCCTAATATATATACAGTATATAAGACTCTGCATATCCATTCTAACAGCATGGTGCATACATGATGAAACTTGGCTGACTTCAGCTTCTTTTGATATATTTACTTGTCTTGTCATTTGGCAAACAAGATGGCTGCATCTAATGCATCGGAAAAATCAGGACAGAGCACACATGTAATACATACATGAAAAAATACAATGAACGTTACCAAAGCTCACTGCACAAACATCCAGCATGCCACGAGTCTTCCACTGATTATGTGTTTGTCCCTCTGTGGCTTCACACACCAGCATCTTTTATTCAAGTGGCCTGATTCCATAGTTTGAACTGATGCATGATGGCATCCCCTGCTCCCTTTAAAGCCACACGAACAGCAGCTGTAGCTCTACACTAAGCCCCATCAATATTGCACAATGTGTACTTTGCAAATGGTGAAGGATAACTTAAATGAACAGGCTCGTTTATGTATATATTTTCTGCAAACCTGGATAATACGACAACAATTTCTCCCAAAAAGTGATGATTGAGTTCTCTCCTGGATATGAGCTTTAGTCAGTACAGTTTAAATCCCCTGATGGGTTCTTATTGAACTGCAGTTTCTGGACTTAAGGCCACCATCTCTCTGGTTTGAATACTAGTGGATGAAAGCAGTTTCTCAGACAGAGAGAGAGGAGATTAAAAACTTAAGCTGGGGGTCGACTCTGAAGACTCCTTGTGCCGTAGATTAACGATTGCATTTGTGCCTGTGTCTCATTGCTGCATTTATATTTCAACTCCCCTCTGTGTTGCAGAGAGAGGGGGAGCTGGATAAAGTAATGTAGAAATTTAGGCAGAGAAAGATCAAGACAAAGACTCAGAAAGAGTCAAATAAGAGACAGAGATGGAGCAAGATTAGATCATGGAGGAGATATGGGGACAAAGACAAAGAGATATGGAGAGAGAACGATATTCAGAGAGAGGGGAAGCAACCTCCCTAAGCGCTGATGGTGCTGATGAATATTGGAGGAGAAGGCTGCGGTGAGGAGGAGGAGAAGGAGGAGAGGAGGAGGAGGAGGAGGAGAGAGATGGAGGGAGAGCGATCGGGGCTGAGGAAATATGCTCCTTTGTTATGTCTTAATGGGAGCTGTCAGAGCTGGAGAGAAAAAGGTCAGCCAGGAAGCCAATCATAGTGGTAGGCAGATATCAAACTGATAGAGACACACTCACAGATGCAGGCATACCCATACAAATGCATAATCATAACCATGGATATGAACAAAATGCAGTATGTTTCTATAACAGACTAACACGCAGGTTGTTTTCATATGTCTTTCATTTATTCTTTGGTCATCACAAGTGTTTAAGTACTTAAAACCATGATAACAGACTAACTGGATCTTATTGTCCAAGCATTATTTGTTTATCTCCCTGCATAAAAATATAGTAATTCAACTTAGGTTCACTCTATATTTTTACACTGGTCATCCACACCCCCAAGTGCAGTGGCTCTATGCCCCACAGTTTGAGGATAACTGGTGTAGAGCAATAACACTTGAGACAAACAGCCAGGGTCAGTCCACTTGCCCAAAGTCAACTTTTACTTGACCCAATATAAATAGTCAGATATCAACAAAGGCTCGTAGCTACCTTGCAAATGGGATGCTGTTGGCTCTTGTTTTTCGGAATCTGACACACTTGAAAGGCTGCAAAGTGTGCAATACATAGTTGGAGTTTCACCCACATCCTGTAACGCCACCTCAAGGCCAAATTCCACCAGGCACAGATGTAAATTGCAGCCAATGTAGTCGATGTTTCAAACCCCACCAGAAGTGTCATGGTCCGTTTCAAAAGTGTCCCAGAAGCCGGTCTCTGCTCGTCTCTGCAAAGAATATGCGGCTGTTCTATTTTTGATGGATGCTGCGAGCATTGTGTCAATTTGCACAGGGCAGCCAGAGCTGGCTGGAGGTCAGACACTGAAACAGCATAGAGAATCCGGTCAACTTTCAAAATAAAACACCATGTGAAAACTTCCAGTCGTAAAAACAGCCAAAAGGGAAACAATTTAACTACGTATTTTTAAATATTTAGAGGCACATAAACCAGGCAAAATGACCGTATCTGAGCAAGACAAAGTCTGGTGGGCAAAATACTTGGAGAATGGATCAAAACAGCATGGCGGCAGTGATGTGACATTCACAGAAGGGTTTTTTCCATAACTAAACTCCTGTTTCTAGAATAATTGAACTGCTTGCGAGAGCTATATCTAAGAAACGTTGTCTTGTCCATCGTTTTCTTCTATGTGCCTGGCCGGTGCTGCTTTGTAAGACTCTTAACAGAGATGAGAAGGAAGTGAGATGGCTCACTTCTTAGCTACTTCCATCATCAGCTCTGGAATTGAATTCATTTTTACCACTTGTCCAATCAGGCAAGTTTCTACATTTACGAGTCTAACGTGGCATTTCACTTGTCCCGGATCAGTCGGGCAATCCTCATTGTTGAGCCCTGACAAATCCAGGGACTTTTTATGGAACAATGGTAACATGAATGAGCTGTAAATGGGTGTGAAGGTAGTCAAATTTGGAATACCTTGGGCAGGTACAACAATGGATATATTCTGGTTTTTGAGGGATTCAAATAAGGAACAATATAAAAAAAAATAACAAAATGACTTCCGGTTTAGTCCATCTGATGACTGGCTCAGAAACTAATGGACTCCAGTCTTGAGTCTGCTTTGTAACCATAAGGAAAAAGAACAGAGTGCAGCTTTGGCAGAGAGAGGATTTGGAAACTAAATTCTGGGGGAAAACAGCTTTGTGGCAAACAGGGATAGAATCCAATCCAAAACTACTTTGACCACAGAGATTATTATTCCCTTTTATATATGCATTTTAGTTGTTTATTTAATATTACATCTAACAACATGGAAAATACTGATGCAATGCAGATGCCTTGAAATTCTAGAGGAGAATTAGAATTGCTTTAATCTTTCAAGTACAATTATGACTTCATACTTGTTTGACTTTTTTCTTATGGTTTGTGCAGTAATGTTTTTTTTTCTTACTTTGGAGGCAGGAACATTTTAGTGAGAGTTGGTCTCATTAATTTTAAAAACTATTGGACTCTGTTGGGATTTAACAGCACAGAATTCAAGGTTACATTTTTTTGTAGATTTTTGTTCATTTATATTTTACCAGAAGAATTCAGTATTCTTCTCCCTCTACATTGTCCAGGCAGCAGCGGCGGTCCTGTCCACTGACTGAACTTATCGGCTGACACCATCTATTAATATCACACAAGTCTTTTGGTAAAAAATAAAGGCGCCAGCCAGTGTCAAACCCTTATGCCCTTCTGTGTGTCCATGAGTGCGGCTGCACAACAGTGTGTGTGTTGGTGTTGTAAGATGAAAATCCAGACCTTCATTGGAAATGTGTTGGACTAAGGATGAGAAAAGGTTAGGATGGAATTTATCTGTTCAGCTGACAGGCTTGAGTTCAGGCTGGCAGGAGAACATCAGTGTAAAAATGTGTGTGTTGGTGCTTGTGTATATATGTGTATACACTGTGCATCTTATGTCTGGGTTATGTACAGTTGGCTTTGAAGTGTGTTTTTGGTGAACATACATTCTAAGTCATGCCAGGATACAGAGTGACATGCACATCATTCGCTGTCTGAATATTTCCATCCTATGAAGTTGGCGTTGAACACCTGTCCTCCATCCCGGAGCCTCCTAACAATCCTCTCTGACAGCTGTGTAACTCTCTGTCGCCTGTTTGATTCACATGATCTTTCTAATTGGATTTCTGCACAAAAACTTCCATTAGTGCCTATGTTTGCACAGGTGATGTCATGCATTTGCACCCGATGTGTCTATAACCGCCTCCAGAGGTGGGTTGGATTATTGTGCGTCTTTAAGCAAATTTTCAGCTAATTCCTGGTGGAAAGGAGCTACGTAGACACACACACACACACACACACACACACACACACACACCTTTACCGAACATAAATGATTTGATACTGCGTTATTAAATCAACCATGTGAGCCCTTGCTCTTAAAATAACAGCCTGCATCCTGCTCGGTGGCTCACAGGCCGCTTTGTTTACAGAAGAAATTGAAGCCTCTGAAATTTTTATGTGCTTCTTTCACTGCTGTTTGAACATGGTGCTTGCCAGGACAGGCTCTTTCTAATACAGAGTATGGGCATGAATGAGCAGTGCTGTTTGACTACGTATAAAATATTGATCAGTTGTCCATCATGAAGTGTTGACAGAGTTTGCAGAAGCTTTCCAAGCAACCATAACTGGAGAAAACCAAAACAAAAATCTATTGGAAAGAAAACAGGTGGAAAAGTCCCCTCTTCTAGACATGCTGTGTAATGAGTTGTCTTATGAAAGCAAACACAAAGAAACCTTTACTGTACTTATTTGAATAATCACAAAACAAACAAAGAACAAGGATGTGCTGACACTGACACTGTTTTTTGTGTCTCCTGCTCACAGTTAACGATGCTTTCTTTGAACCACAACCACCATCTATTCCCATCTCTTTATGCATGAGGCCGTGTTGAAATACAGAGAGAGAGTATAAAGTCAGTTTTTAAAGTGAGAGGATGAGCTCAGTGTTTTTGTGTTGTGGCAAAGCTCAGCTCTGGGTTGGCAGAGAATCTGAGCTGCTGTAGATATCCAAATGTTCTGTTTTTTGAGCACGCACTAACATTTTCTATTTTAGAATTCAGTGTGTGTGTGTGTGTGTGTGTCACATTGACCCCAGCCTGTAAAGTTGTGTCATTGTTATACCTCTTTCATTTTTATCACTCCTTTTTATCTCTTCCTTTGTCTTTCTGTATATTCGTCCCCCACGGCTCTGTTTCTCCATCCTTCTCTGTCTCGCATACTAGCTCCCTCTTTCACACAGATACGCACACGCAAACACACACACACACACACACACACACACACACACACTCTCTCTCTCTCTCGCCTTTTCTCTCGGTCTCTGTTTCATTCCCTCCATCTCTTTGTTTCATTCTCTGAAACAATTCTATATTATGTCAAAGTGGTCGTGTAACTTCGCGCTTTGTTCTGAGACGGTGCATTACACACACCCACACAGACACACACACAGACGAGGAGTGTGTGTGTGTGAGGTTCTGTAACTTGCACTGCATGGCTACCTGGTTCTGATTATAGTAGTACTCTCACTGTTATAACTATACGCACACTCAAATGCACATAGACAGATCTGCACACTTGAACATAGAAGCATATCCTGTACTTCAAGTTCATGCTAATATCTGCACCTGTATATACACACACACACAGACAGACACACACACAGACAGACACACACACACACACACACACACGTTTTTTCTGTTCTTCTCACACAGACATCACACACATTCTAACACTCTCAGTATGGAAGTTAATTAATGACAAAACTGTTGAGTAGGAACCTTTGTTGTGTCACCTCACATATCCACATCAGACTGACATTCAGTTTTAGAATAAATCACAAATGTATCACCAAAAAGAAAGTGAAGACAAAAAAGAGATAAAAGAGGGTCAGGGCAGTTCACAGTTGACACAGCTCCCTCTGCAGCAGTAGTAGTACTCTTCTACTCCTGGAAACACACTGTGATGTGTTCAATCAGTGGAGTCACTCTTTAAAGCTGAGCTTTGGTGCTCACGCTGTAGTAGTAGTAGTAACAAAAGCACTCACCAACATGAACATGCATATGTGGAGGCTCCTGTGTGTGGTCAGTTAATGTTGGTGTGATGTTCCTTCTTTAGCTGTGCTTTAGGAGTATTTATGACTTGAGAAATCTGTCGGTAACCACTGCTGTTTGCAAAGCTCTGGGGAAGGCTCTTTGCCTCTACCCCTCATGAGATGTTTGCTGTGTGACAGCTTGGTAACAAATGATTTGTTTGCTTGCATTCAGAGGTGAGTGACTCTTTTCAAACAGGGGAGTACTAACCTAGCAACCTACTTTTTATTTACTGTGTTTTTTTTCCTGTGTCAATCCACTTGCATGCACACAGTCCCTCTTATACAGAAACACACAGTATGTAACACGCATACATACAGTGCCCTTTAAGAGAGTGTGTGACACACAAACAGAGAGGCTGATATCAGTTTGACTCCCTATTTGATCCCTCAAAGCTTTAGACTGGAGGGATTGGTATGTTCAGTAGGAACCAGCAGTTGGTAGCCATTGATCTGCGTTCTCATATTAATATTCAACATAAAGTTTACATTCATGCAGGCTTTGAGTGAAACATTTGTGCTTGTGTTGCTTGGTGTCCATGTTTGTGAAGGAGTGTGTGTGTGTGTGTGTGTGTGTGTGGTTATGTGTGTGTGAGGTTTCACACATTCAGGGATGTGGATTCATTTTCCGCACATGAAAACTAAAAAATCCACTCCAGATTTCAAAACATCTAGCAACTCGACCAACTCTCCTGTGGCTGAGACAACACCACAGTAAGTGAAGAATGTTTTTCATGTGACACACACTCCCATGATGCTTTGAGCTGTTGGAACGCACTTGATTGAAAATTTCCTCGGTCCATCTCCTCCACTCTAAATTAGAACAAGAGGCCAATTGAAAAGATGCTAATTAATGTCTGGCTAAAAATATCACTGTAACAGTATTTTTCTTTTGTCTTCACTTTCTGTATCCATTTGCCTGCACGCTGGACTGTAATTGTTTTTGGTTTTTTGGGGTTTTTTTTGTTGTTGTTTTCTGAAGTTCAACACAAGTGTTTCCTGCCAAATGAATCTCACGCAATGTGAGAAATGGAAGCCTCCCAAAACCATCAACACCCCTACCAAGCGGATGGATGGTGCTGCCTTCCGCTGCTGTTAACCTCATACCATGTTATTTTGTTGTTTTTTGTCTGTCTCCTTCTGAGACCTGCACAACGTTATCAATCAACAGGCGGGGTGTCAAAGCTTGTATCATGCTGTAGGGTTGTCAAGTTGAGGGTTGACGAGGTTCTGTCTGGTAGACACAACTAAAGAAAGTTCTTTTAAAGGTCCGGTGTGTAAGATTTAGTGGCACCTAGTGGTGAAATTGCAAATGAGTAGTCTCCATACCTCACCCTCTCCTTCCAAGCATGCAAGAAAAACTCTAACTGCCAAATTTACATAAAAAGCAAAAGGCCATATCTAGATCAGTGCTTGGTTTGTCTGTTCTGGGGTACTGTACAAAAATGGTGGTTCAACATGGCAGACTCTGTGGAAGAGGACCCGCTCTCAGTGTAGATATAAAGGGCTCATTTTAAGACAACAAAAACACAACAATTCTATATATTAATGAATATTGTATTTCATAACTGCCAATAAATCTCACACACTTTAAGCTGGCTGTGAGTTACACCATGTAGTGTTATCCTGCAGCTACCATTCGCCTGTAAAATGCAAAATGCTCAGGCTGTCCATCAACTGTGATGATGTACAGTATTGAGTGACGCCTCCACTTTTGTTGCCAGAAAAGTTTCTGTGAAACACACAGACAGCTGTGTGTTCGGGTGCACCTTGACTTTCCAGCTTCACTCTGCGTTTGATTTTGCAACTTTGTGTGCAAAACTTTGTGTTTATACCGCTGCAGCTGTACGTGCCTGTGACTCAGTCTTCTGCACCAACAGAAGATTTGATTGAAGATTAATGGTGGAAGTGGCTGTTCAGTCATCACCGTTTATAGGACTGCAGCGCTACTGAACACCTCCCAGGTGTAGGTGTGTGTGTGTGTGCTATTTAAACTTTGTTGGCTGTAAAAAGGTGAGTCATAACCTTCACAGTTCTCAACTTCAGACTCAGTCAATACTGTAACCTTGTCCTTCTGTCAGCTGCTTTGTAGTTGTAGCACTTACTCCTTTAAACAAATGAGTTACCTCATCTTTGATTAGTTTTACTGAGAAAAGTTTTTCAAGGAATAAATCATATCAGTTGACGTGGGCAGTGCGGTACACTTGACTATCTTTGTGCGTCATTTCCTTTCTCCTCCCTCTCTCTCTACATATATATTTTTATCTTTTCATCTCTCTGTCTTTCCTTTAATTTCCTCCTTTATAGGAAACAAAAATGAATGATAATGGGAATAGGCTTCTAAACGTGTTATATTACCCTTCTACTCTGCTGTCGTCTTACTGACATCACAGAAAGCAAAGAGAACATGACAGGTTTGATAGTTTAGCAGGTGCATACCATGTATCTGACATTTTGGGTTTAAATTTGATTTATATTTTGTCACAAGTCATCTCCTCTTGTCATCTGCTCTCCTGTCACTCTAAAGCACGCGCTGCCGTGTAAAGTAGAACAGACTGCAGCAGTGTAATGGACAACGTGAGCTTTGGCTTGTATTCCAATTCAACTTTTGAATAAAATTCAGCTCTGCATGCAGCAATGTAATGTACTGGCTAAGACTTTAAATCTCCACTAAATGTCAAATTTAGTATGTTTTATTCAGTTTTAAGTCAGTTAGATGAGAAAACTCAGCACTCTCAACCTGACCTAAACCCAGTGTGTCAGGTGCAGTCCAGGCAGATCCCATCAGTTTCTGCAGTAAATGTCAAACTCCAGGAAAGAAGCAGAATTTACTGATGACACTGCTGTCTGCTGGACCGGGGGTTTCCACTCTGTAGACTGACTCCAGGAAGAAACAGCTTGTTGTGGGTGAAGTGAGAAAAACACGTCGTCTTCACTGCGCATGCGGTTAGCTCTGGAAACTGCCCCTCCACCCCCTACCCCGTTGCCCCAAGTCTGCTCCCTCCGGTGCTGTCCCCAAATACAACCCTATCCTATCTGCACTTGAATGTGTCTTGACATCTGCACTTTTAACGGTCCTTGTGGCAATTTTTTTTTTTAGTTTCACACAGATGGCTAAAAATAACCCGCAAGATACTCCAGGAGGGGACTCACAGCTGAGAGGGGCACTTGACTGAACTGTAGGGGTGTGAGGGTGTGTGTATGTGTGTGTGTACACATATCCACATAGTGTTTGTATCGACTCACACTTGTATTAATGAGTGCATGTCTGGATCCAGATGTGTTAGTGTTAACCTAAGGTAATGTTAGATATTTGTGTGATAGCTTGACCCTAAAATGCCTGAAATCAAAAAGTAGAGGGCAGAAAAAGCCTGACATAAAATATTAATGTGTGACTGAAGCAGCTGCCCTCAGTTGGCCACTGTAGGTGATCCTTTGATCAGAAAACAACAAAGCACAGAGCCTGAAGCAATAGAAAGCTTTGGCACCACAAACCTTAACATGAGAGGAAATGTCAAGCTGACACTCAAACAAAACTAAACCATAAAAAATCACAAAACTGCTCAATGATCAGAGACAAATGTGGACCAAAAACTGATGTTAGCAGTGTGAAATAAAGTGTTTTAGTTGATGCATACGGTATAAAACTTTTTTCCATCTGTTCCAGCCACGTTTGTCATCATAACACCGTGTATGTTTATGTCCTTTCTAAGGAACTGAAAACAGATGAACAGATTGGAGAAAAACACAGCTGCTGACCCTGATCAGAGCCTCACATACTAAGTTTGCTGTGTACTACTGATGCATGAAGACCCTGAGAATCTCTGTTGAGCTTTAAAAAACCTTATCAAACTTTGTGTATGATTATGATTATGTATATCTCACATTCCTGTTTTATGAATTGCAAAAGATTTGCTCAAGAATTCAGTTTGTTTAAAGAGGTGGTCAACAAAAGAGAAAATGCAAGAGTAGGCATTGCTAACCCTAATGATCTGTTTTAAGTTCACTTCAGTTCAGCTAGTCAGTTTGGGTAAAACACTATCATGAGGTGAAAGTTCAATTATTTGGAAAACCTGAACTGTAAGTCTTCCTGTTATAGGTCTCTTGGGATTTTAGCCATGCTAGTAGCACAGCTTCATAGAAGGCAACGCTCATCTGTGGGTCTGCCCACCGCTTTGGTCCAGACTGAAATATACCAACAGCCATTAGATAAATAACATTCATGGTTTACAAAGGACAAATGCTTCTGACTTTGATCATCCCCTCCATTAGGGTTAAAATGTGTTGTTTTTGGTGACATATCTCAAGAACTATTAAATGGATTGCCATAATATTGAATTTATTACATTTATGTTCCTCTAATGAAGATTTGTAATCATGTTGTTCATGGTGACGTTTCATCTTGTGCCATCATTAGGTGAACATTTCAATGATCAATAACAAAACTGACACTTTCATCAGCTGTACTTTTGTGCTAATTAGCAAATGATAGCATGATGCCAAGCTAAATTAAGAGTCAACAGGGTAAACATTATACCTGCTTGTTATGTTAGCATTGTCAGTGTGAGTGTGCTTTAGCATTTAGCTGTAATCACCTCCTTGCCTCAGTACAGCCTCACAGAGCTGCTAGCATGGCTGCAGACTCTTCATAGTGTTGTATGGAGGCAGTAGTTGGATTTACAAAGACTGCTGCAGCACAACAGTCATGTATGTGGAGAGTTCTTGTACTGAATGTCATGAGCTGTGCTGGATAGTTGATAACATCCATAAATCAAATAAGCATTACTGTATTTTCTATAGAAGAGATGGAGGCAGATCAGTGCAAGAGAGCCATGATTACACTCAAATCAACTGATAATTCAAGTTTGATAGTTATACATTAGATAATTCATACAGTTTCCAAGAAAAGCTAAAGTGGTCTATCTCTATGAACAAAATACCAGCACAAGTGTGATTTCACACAAGCATAAATGCATAAAATGAAGCCTTTGAAGGAGCCAGAATGTGAAGAGCTGGCTTAGATATCAAACAGCTGGCGCAATTACAGCATAGATAGACACTGAAATATTTCTTGCTCATTCATAATAAATCAAGCAAATGTGATCTTGCCAAATTTTGGTATCTATAAGAACTCTTGAGGAAATACAGAGGTCCTCATACACCAGATGTTTTAGAGATGGACTAAACATAAGGTCTGTACATAAATAAAGCCTGTCATTGGGCATGAGTATGTGAAGAAGAGATTGATAGTGGAATAGAGAATGGGTGATGATGAAAGTGGGAGGGCGAATAAAAGCACGAGGGAGAAAGGGCGACTGAGAGTCAAATGAGGCAAAGATTCTAAAGGGATGAAAAAAAAAATCGACCATTCAAGCGAGAGAAGAAAGGAAGGTGAGATGGGAGGAAGGATGAATAGTAATAGGTAACAGGTAGCAGGGAGAATGAAAATGTCTAGGCTGCTGGCCGTGTGGAAGAAGAGAAGGAGGTGGAAAGATGGAGCGAGAATTTCTGGAAGAAGAAAATGTAGAATTAGAAAATGAGAGATTCATCGGGTCAAGGGGAGAGCAGGATGAAACGGGAGCAAGAGAAAGTGGAGTAAAGAGTAATGAAAGCTAAATGGAGTGAACCAAAAAAATAAAAAACACAAAGGTGAGAGGAGGTGAAGGAAACGTGCCAACCAGGAATACAAGGCTGTATGTAAATCACAAAACAAGTCTTCCTTTTATTGCTTCACTTCATCTTTTAGAGCTTCTGTTTGACTTATTTCATTGTGAGTATGATTCCCTTTTTTTACTCGATTGTTACACACTGCACACACTCTGTCCCCTCTGTGGAGACTGTGTTGGAACTCTGTCAGCCTGCTGTACTTGTCGCTGCCTCTCAGGCCAAACATAGGTCAACTCTACCTGCATACAAATGTGTCTGTTGGTCCGCTGCTCCAGTGATAAATTTTGCTCTGAGCTGACAGGTATTGTTTGGAAAAAGCCAACGTGGTCACACAGAACAGATGCATTTTGATGAATGAATCATTTTGAAGAGCTTTCACATCTTTTAGAAATGGACACCATATCCAAACAGACAATTGCACAAATCATTTCTGACGTCTTTATACATTTTTGTGATCACTGTCCAGCAAGTGGTAGGACATGATATCAACATCTGACAATACAATACAAAGCAAATAAAATGCACAGAGGCTCAGCATTGGATTTGAAATGTGTGTGTTGATCTGCAGCATGATGGGGGTATTTGCATCCACACATCCAACAGTATAAGACTGTGCCAAATGATCCACATTTTCTTGTGGACAAACAGAGTAATTTTCAAGTCAGTCATCTAAATTTAATCCAACTAAACATTTATTTGACTGCTGAAGACCAGACCGAAGGCAAAAAGCCACAAAACAAGCAGGGCGTGAAGTTGGTTGTAATACCTAGAAGCCTGCCAGAGAATCAGCAGAAGTGTCTGCTGTGGGTCACAAACTTCAGACAGTCATTGACTGCAAAAGATTTAAAGCCAAATTATTTTTAAATGGACTCTTTGGTTTATTCCAGTTCCTGTGCCTGGGTTGTCACTGGTCTGGAAAGTACTTGAAAGTGTGCTTGGATTAGAAAATAAAAAAGCGCTCTTGAAGGGGTTTGGATTTACCAAGCAATTAAAAGGTTCTTAAGAGTGCTTGGATTTAGGAGTTCAGTCAAAATTCACCCATGATACCATTTTTATACGTCTGGAGCGCTGGTCTTGTCTTAGTCCAAGACAAAGAGGACACAGGATTTTAAATCAAGAGCACAACTGCAGGGATATCACTAAATTACCTGCAAATGATCAGATTTATCTGTTATCATCAAAACTGATTGGATGTAAAAATGCTTCAAATTTAACCAAAACTTAACTTGTTTCTAATTTAACATTTTTGATACAGTTGCTGTGACTCAGCCTTGGTCTTGGTCGTGACTTGGAATCAGGTTATTGGGGCCTTGACTTCAACACTGAATTGTGCTGGGTTCTTTTGGTTGTTTGCCTGGCCTTAAATTCAAGGTAACCCATTCAGGTCTTTGTACTGTGTAAACATTCAGTGTGTGAATCATTGGCTGTTCATTATGAAATAATTCATCCATTAAAAAATGTTTGAGAAGTCCTTGAAATGTGTCATTATAAAAGAGTGGTGTCTCTTAAAATGTAGGCTTTATGTATAAAAGGTCTAATTAACTTTTTCATTTTTAAAACCAATGTGTTGGTTCAGAAATAACTATTAACAAAATGTGTAACTCTTTTTTACTTTACTTCCTGACTGTATTGTAATGGAATAATTCAACTCCAGGCCACAGTTTTTGTTGTGTTGGATTGCATCATATTGTTGATCTGTGTCATATTTTGATACAAGCAACAACATGCCATCTCTCTTGTAATGCATTCCTCCATTCAGTTATTCCACTGTTTATTTTACATACTGTTTGAAACACAGAGAAAGTCGATCAAAACTCTCGTCTGGATTTGTCACTCCCTTCTCTGATGATCAGCGTGTTTTTTTTGGCACGGAGGCCGATGCTTCTGCGGGTCACTGTGTGATTCTATTAAGCAGAGACACAAGGCAGGCTGAGCTAATGCCTCTTTATACTGATTCATTCCTGCTCTCATCCAGGCCGAGTGCAGTGCAGACAGTGGAATACATTACTGCGAGAAAAGCTACTTAGAACTGCTCCGTAATACCCGAGATTTCATTCCTGGTGTGTGTTTGTGTGTGAGGCAGAAGACACAGGGAAAGGATCTGTGTGTGTGCGTGTGTGTGTGTGTACGTTTGAAATATGGTTATACTGTATGTGGTTCCTTGTCACTTTTGAGTCAAAGCCCTCGTGTCAGAGACACTGGTACAGAGAAATAGAGGATGTGTGCATGTGCCTACATCTCTGCATTATTGTACATTTGCATATCTAGAACGACTGTGTAGAATGTGTGTGTGTGTGTGTGTGTGTGTGTGTGTGTGTGTGTAACATGCCACCAGGGCGGGTAACCTTAGGAGGGTCATTGCCTTCAGAACAGTTCTCATCATCGTCATCTTCAGTGGACACTCTGGCTCTATGGCTGTAATTGCAGAATGCTGTGGTTGTAGTCGGTGTGTAAGCACAGCACACATGTCATAGATGTTGATGTATATTTCATGGAGCTGCTATATGCACTCAGGCTGTGTGCAAGTGTGCATATTGCATGTTTGTCAACTCATCTTCCATCACACTACCGCTAGTCTCTGCTCCTCTTTTCGCCACATTTTCTCTACACCTTCTATCAATCCGTCCTCCTCCTGCCTCATCACTTGCCTTCCTTCCGCTGTCTCTTATGATTCAATGTCTGATTGCCCCTCTGCCCCCCTCTTTCTACCCAGGTGCTGTCTCTGGGTGCAGATGTATTGCCAGAGTACAAGCTCCAGGCTCCTCGCATCCACAAGTGGACGGTGTTGCACTACAGCCCCTTCAAGGCGGTGTGGGACTGGCTCATCCTGCTGCTGGTCATCTACACCGCCATCCTGACACCCTACTCAGCGGCATTCCTCCTTAACGACCAGGTGGGGTCTCATCTAGGAATAGAATCATTCATCAGCCAGCTGTCAGCTCGAGTCAATTTTATTTATATTGCTCGATCACAAATCACAAAAGTGCTTCAAAGGGACTTTCTCTTCAAAGGGACTATTCTATAAAATATACAATCCTTTGACATGACTCAAGGATGTGAGGATCATGCAATGTAAAAGCAAACGTACAATACTGACAGTTTTATAGAGACTAGTTAGAATAAACTTAAATCATTGTGGATCCATAATAAGACAACGTGTAATGGGTACAAATTGATATTAAATATATAGATAAACTTATTCACATCTTCTGCTCCTGTATCATTTTCATAAAAAATGACATACACATGAACAATTTAGTGTAAATATAACATTTCAAAGACTTCTTCATCTGTAGATTAACAGATTATCTTGAGTGTATACGTGATAATTCATAAACAAACCTTGACCAAGACGTTTTTTGTGCTGAAACCTAAACAAACCTGAACCACAGTGGTTTAATGTCATAAAACTGTTGTTGAATCTCAGCAATAAGCTGTTAAAATGTTACAAATACTATCCATAGTCTGTCTTAAAGTCAGCTCACGTTAACCATAAGTAACACTAGGTAATCTTGCTTGCCTGCTCAACACTTATCACAGTAAGTTAGTTTCACAATAAAGGGCTATGTTTTCATATACTGTGAAGCACATGTATAAATTAGAGTTTAAGCATCAACATTTTCTGTGAGGACGTCCTTTGTGTGACAAATAGCTTTGTGTTGAAGCACTGTAGCTTCTGCTAAGACTTGATCCTCCTGAAAGCTCTGTTTTTGTGTCACTTCCTCATGTTGTGTCTACATATGTATGCAAATTATCTCGACATCCTTAATGCTGATCCATTTGAAGGAGGTAATCACACAGAAGTGTTCTATTTTTAGAGCATTAGACTATAATTCTCTTCTCTGATTTTTTTTTCTTTCTTTTCTGCTCTCTTCTATATTCTCTTCTTCTCTCCTCTCAGGAAGAGGTAGCCATACAGAACTGTGGTTACTCCTGCTCTCCTCTCAATGTGGTGGACCTCATAGTGGATATCATGTTCATCATTGACATCCTCATCAACTTCAGGTCTGACTTTAGACACATGGATACACAGTGTAGTCATAGTAACAATAATGGCAGTGTTATTTGTTCTTGTAGAAACAGCTGCAGCAGTAGTAATAGTTGAATTATTCATAGTAAATTAAAAAAAAAGTTGCAAATTCCACTGCTCTGTCCTCATTAGAGTTGTTTGTAAAAGAAGAAACTTTGCTAATAGCTTCAGTAAAAATAGTTAATGACAAACAAAGTGGTCTAGTGTTAGAATAACATCTATTTATGCCTGTAATTTAAATATAATCTGCACTCTTCCTCTCAGGACAACATATGTGAACTCTAATGATGAGGTGGTGAGCCACCCGGTGCGTATCGCCGTCCACTACTTCAAAGGCTGGTTCCTCATCGACATGGTGGCTGCTATTCCCTTTGACCTGCTCATCTACCGCAACGGAGAGGAGGTACGTCATGATGGAGGGCGGGAGGGGGGGATCGAGGGAGGGACGGTTGGGTGTTGATATACCGCACAGAAGGTGTGAGGGAAATGTTGCTGCACTGACATCGTGTCTGCCGTCTCTGCCAGTGAGAGAAACAGAAAGACATGAAGAGGGACGAGGAGGAGGGACACAGGGAGGTGGGAGATGGGAAAGGAGGTCTAGTTTTTGTTTCATAATTTAATTGTCTCCATGGGGAAGTTGATGTGCGTTCAGCTGTGCTGGAGCATCAAAATAAAACCTTGCATTACAAGATGCATTGTAGTAAAAAAAAGTAGCCAATTAATCAAATTTTGTCTTGAGAAAATGAAATACAGTCACGATAATTAAGTATTGAAGTGGTTTGTTAAATGTACTACAAGGAGTTTTAAGGGGTTATCAAATAATCACAATTTAATATTGATGCTTCTATGGCCAAAAAACAACAACATGACTGCCACCGGGTTGGATTTGGTCAGATTCCCCTCAAAATGAAATGAAAACAAAGATGGTAGAAACATTGCCACTTTTGACCACAGAGGGCGCCAGAATCTACACAAAATGAAAGTTCCTTGTAGCTTTAAGTGAAATAATAATAGAACTCAGTCTGGAGATGTACCATGGATGATTTGTATGCTTTGCTTCACAGGTCTTCCTCTTCACTCATTCACTAACCATATACACCATATACATATAAAAATATCTTAATCGTCATCAGTGTCGTCAATGACAGCTAGAGTGGCACAAGGGTCGTTTTCTTATCTGTAAGATATGACACATTGCATTGTGGGATTGTTAGCAGATACTACATGCCGTGTTCAATGGCATACATTTGGCTTTGCACACAATTCAGACTGCCAAATGAAATTGTGTGGATGTAGTGCGCCGCACTGTGAAGAGGGATTAGAGGGATTCTGGACACAGTCTGTAATAGTAGAACAGATTCATTTTTTGGAAAGAGAAGCTCAATTTCACAAGTAAATATGAGTCAATTATTGAAAACTTTCTTCTCCAAACATCTTACATTGTTTGCTGTATGATTTTAAATATTCAAATGACTAAAAGGCTCTCAAGGTTACACTAGCAATTAATTTAACAGTGTCTCTATTCTTGTAGCTGTAATTGGCACCAAATTACTTTCTTTCAGGTAACTTTGACGAAAGGATTTATCAATAGATTGAAAAAAATAATCAGAAAATGACTGGTGTGCTGCAGTGATTTGTTGTTGTGCTTCCATATTCCAAGTTGGGGGACAGATTAATCAAAGCAGCAGAGGCTGAGATATCCTGACATTTAATGTCTAGCATGGTTCATGTTCCACAAATTCTGGATCCGACTTTTCTGACGCTTTGATAGCATCTTTCCAGCCTCCTGAATGCACACATTTCCAGTTTGTAATGTGAGCTTTCTGTTAAGAAACGTAAGAGGCAAGCCCAGTCTGCGATAACTCTGATGACATTAAACCGCTGAACAGAACTCCTACTTACTAAACAGAACCTCACGTGTAGAATCGTTGAAGTGTCCCTTTAATCAATAATGAAGATAATCACTGGCTGCACCCCTAATGAAGCATAACAGAGACTAATATGCAGCGACACGCGCAACAGCTGAGAGGATTCTACAGGTTCAATGTTTTGCTGAACGATTGAAGACTGAAAGAGATGGAGGTGTTGGTTGGAGACTTAAAGGAAGTGGGTGTCTGGAGGAAGAGGTGGGAGGGGAAGTGCTGGAGCGCTCTGGCGATACTTCCCACATAATAAATAAGGATGAAAAGCACAGAACAGCTCAGCCCAGGGGAATTCAACTGACCGAGTAAGCTGTACTTGAAATGCATCTATAAGTGATGTGAAGCGCGTAAGTCATAAAAAAAATTGTTATTTATGTGATTAAGCCACCCAACGAGCCAATAATGATGAATATGGAATCTCCCCAACATTCAAATACTGCCTGGGGAATGTTTCGCCAAGGTTCGTTTCACTGTAGCTGTCTGGAAGGGTCCACAGAGCCAAGAAAGTGGAGAATTTCCTCAGCAGACCGTTATTATTTACTGTGAGGACGCACGCAGCACACGCACATTGAGAAGGACTAGGCGCTGTGCCAGCGCAGTATCGGCCTGTTATTTATTTGTTGTATGGACATGAAGGGGGCCACCTGAATACAAGTAGAAAGGAGAGGGAGTAGACAGCCCACAGTAATGAAAAGGAGTCAGGATTTACCACCTCCACAACAGTGAATCACATCAGGACAAGGCCACGGCTGCACCACCTGTGTGTGTAAATGTGTGTGTGTGACAGGATGACAGCAGGTGGGATCAGTGTGACGAGATATCAGAGCCGAGGGACTTTGTTTTCTGTCACGCTTTACAAAACCTTATCTCTACTTTTCTCTGTCTCTCCCACTGCTCCCCCCCCTCCCCATCAGACCACCACTCTAATTGGTCTACTGAAAACTGCTCGTCTCCTGCGATTGGTGCGTGTAGCCAGGAAGCTGGACCGCTACTCGGAGTACGGTGCGGCTGTCCTCTTCCTCCTCATGTGCACCTTCGCCCTCATCGCTCACTGGCTGGCCTGCATCTGGTACTAAGAGTGTCTGATGAATGATTTAAAGAGGAGTAACACAGGAATTATCTGTCTGTGCACATCAAAGTGGGATTATGTGGGCACTAGTGTATAGAGGTGTGCTGTGTGTTCTCAAACATAACAGCATCTTACAAGTTTATTTAATTCTACCCACAGTCACATTGTAGAGGTTGTTGCAGCAGAAAATGAGTATTTGAACAAAGTATTCATCAAAAAATAGATATTTTGACAGCACCATTAGGACTTTGAAAATCAATCCTAGTGTACTTATCTTTGTACTTAGTGCAGCAGCACCGTCCTAGTTATTGCTAACAGTAATTTTATGCAGTTCAATCATAGTCTAACTGTTATTTTTCCCCAGGTATGCCATTGGTAGCGTAGAGAGGAGTGGTTCAATTGGCTGGCTCCACACACTCGGGGACCAGTTGGGAAAACACTACAATGACTCTGTCCAAGGTACTGAGAGTAAAAATACTGTAGTACTAATATTTGTTGAAAGGTATTGTCGTGGTACTGTCTGTATGGTAAATCAAAAATGTGTTTTTTGATTTGTTCTGATTGTGGAAGGATCATCAGTGTCACTCTGTTTTTTACAATATTTGTCCACGCCAGGTTCGGGACCCTCCATCAAAGACAAGTACGTCACAGCTCTGTACTTCACCTTCAGCAGTCTGACCTCTGTGGGATTCGGAAACGTGTCTCCGAACACCAACTCTGAGAAGATCTTCTCCATCTGCGTCATGCTCATAGGATGTAAGTACTGGATTTTATGGTAAAAGCAACTGTTCTTTGGCTTCAGACCTGTGTGGGAGAAAGTGCGCTGTCACCGTGTGTGAAATACGTCTTGGCACACTGACAAACACTGATACGTGCTGAAATAAACCAATGGAGACATTCAGTGTAGCAGTGTCCAGCACCTCCATGACCGAAGCGTCTCACTCACATCTATTCTATTGATCTGTTCTTGTCTGAGCATGCACACGTGTCAGACATTCAGAAAGTTTAATGTTTACTGTAAAGAAACTGTATTTGTAATGTAGGAGAAGGCAATTAGACAATACCATGATTTGTGGGAACATTACTTGTTCCAGCTCTTCTTGAACTTTTCTGCAGACACCAGGCAACACAACAGGAATCACTTTACACCAGATAGTGTCAGTCAGAGAGCTGGGAAGTTTTAATTAATGAAGATATTATTTTTTTCCTTTTTTACATACTGTTCCTCTTATAGTTACAGTGGCTGAACAGAGCCATAGATCATACTTTTCATTCTCAAAGCATATCACTTAATAATTTATTAATACAATCCATCAGCAGGATTGTAATATCCCCTCTCATGCTTATCATCTCTCTTCAGAGTAATTACCTCTGCAGGCTGGCGGAGGCCTGGACCTCATTGATCAAGCAAACCATAGGATGAGAAAACAAATATGACATTTAAAAATAGTTCTGAGTCTAAAAAAGTGACTAGAAACTAGTTACGATTTGTTTATGGCGTGCAGGTGCTCATTATTTTCTGCTGTGCTGTGAAATAAAATTGAAAAAAAAGTAATATGTATTTATTGTAGGGACAATTAAACAGAGTTAAAGTCTTGACTCAGAGGCCGGTTGTTGTTTTTATTTTTAGTTTTGGCTCCGTTCCTCCTCCAGGCAGTTTGACATTTGCTTGGCCAGCAAATGAAAAGGCTTGTCAAATAACCATTATTAAAGTACAATATGGAAGTGTGCTATGAAATAACAATGAGCATTATAAAACTTATTGCAACAGAGTCAGAGATAAGCTGTGTCTCTTGTAGCATACATATACACAAACACATGAAGCAGTTTTAGTGGGTGATGTAGACAGTGATGGGAGCTGACAGAGGTTGAGAGGTTAGCAGAATCCAAAATGACAACAGGACAAGCCAGGGAGGCTCGTGAGCGATAAAACACTCTGTCCTCTACAGACTAAACTCTTGTAGATCAGTCCAACTGCTGCTCTGTCTGCTCTCCAGAGGACTCACCTCATGCAAAACACTCTGGAGGTATGCTTCTGAAGTTACAGAGGCACAGTGTCACAGTAAGAAGGTTCTGGGTTCGAACCTGCCAGCCGACCGGTGTCGTTCTGTTGTGTAGTAGTATTTAACTGTAGTTCTGTAGAACTGTAGTTCAGATTATAATTCAATTTGAACTGGCTATTGAGCATAGTATATATACTGCTATAATATCAACATCTTAAACTCATTAAAGTTTAAGTTGGCAAATACTCACTAGTCCGTAGACTGCTATCATTTTTGGGTGCTGTAATTATTCTTCCTGTCTGTACTGGCCTTCAGCACCCTCTTAACACTATTTGAATGTAAATGATAGGAGCGAAAATCTGTGTACAAATGCATTCAGAATATTATCTGAAGGTAATATTCAGCAGTCTGAGTCAGAGGACGTTCTTTTAGTAAGAACCTCAACCGACATGCTGAACTTAAACTTCAGCTGGCTCTCCGAACTGACGGTAAGAACAGGAGGAACAATCAAAGTGACCTTTCAATATACACATGGACATGTGAGTGTTGTTTTAGGATAGACTGGAAACAATGTGATCCTTTAATACATTGCACTGTGTTATGTTGCTAACATGACTTCAGTGGGAGAGATGTGGTGACAAAGTTCACATTTCTTGTTCAGTGTAAAAATGTTTTCTAAAGTTCAACAGAAGATGAAATAGAACTTCAACAGTCTGAGTGGTTCAAATTAAGTGTGTATATTTCAAAGTTTTAGAGTTTTTACACACAAAGTAGACAAACTATTTAAATGTTAGTGCCTGTTGTTCAGTGTGACAATCACATATTATGTATATGTAGCATATATATCTGTCCTCTAATGCAAAAGGACAAATATGCTTATCTATCATATGATAATAACTTTAATTGTATAAACCTTTGATTTTGAAGTTATTGTACTGTAGTTATCTAATCATATAATAAATTGTAAACTTAGCAAACACATTAAGAAAAAAGTTCAGATGAAATAATATAATGCAGGAAGTACAGAAAAAAAGTCTGTTTGAGCTGATGTGTAAAAGACAATACAGAAATAACAGATTATCAGAACTCATCTCACAACTTCAAATCAGCTGTCACCTTTGGATTCACACAGTCTGTAGACTCTATGTAGACCTTTACCCCCCTACAAAGACACTTATAATGTATATATCTGTACACATACTTCAACACAGCTCTAATATAATAATATATCTTCATTATTCTACATCATTACACCATCAGCTTGAAGTTTCCTCTCTCTCTTTTCTCCATAATCTTTACTTGCCTTTGTCCACAGTATTTTTCTCAAACATATCACCTGAGGATTTAGTTTAATTTATTTAGAGAAGGGACAGTAAAATTAATAAGTACATATGGTGAAAAAGATTCAAGAATTCACCAAGAGGAGAGACTTCCTAAAGGAAGTCTAATAATATATATTTTTTCAGATGCAGAAGACAGAGAAACAGAGATGTATCAGTCCCTACACTCTCTGTTAGTGTATATATTATTCTCATTTCCTCCCTCCTCACACTTCCAAATCCTCCTTCACCTTCTTCTGACCCTGTACCTCTGCCACCTGCAGCCCTGATGTACGCCAGCATCTTTGGGAATGTGTCAGCCATCATCCAGCGGCTGTACTCGGGGACGGCCCGCTACCACACCCAGATGCTGAGAGTCAGGGAGTTCATCCGCTTCCACCAGATCCCCAACCCGCTCAGGCAGAGGCTGGAGGAGTACTTCCAGCACGCCTGGTCCTACACCAACGGCATCGACATGAACGCCGTGAGTACTCATCCTCATGCACCCAAATCCTGTGTGTGTACACCTAGTCTGTTCATGTTAATGAGTGAGTGTTGCGCATGAATACCCACATGTACACACAGAAGGCTAGAAGAGTATTTTGAGCCTGCGTTGTACGTTAATAGGATGATTGGAAGACTTTGTCTCAGCATGCATGGTCCGACACCTTCAGAGAAAATAGGAATGATGTGAGTATCATAAATAATATGCACACACACACACACACACACACACACACACACACACACACACACACAAACATACTCAAACATGTGCAAATAGACGGGTTCATGTCTTTGCAACATGCATGGACCTACATCAGTCTGTTCACATGCATGGGGGCTAATACACTCTTTTCACATATTTAAGTTGAAACACAAACACACACACACAGTGACTCACACCTGTCGAAGCACACGAACACACCATGCATGCTCACACACACACGCAGAAGGAGTGCTTCCAACACGCTCGCTGTGTACGGTCGACCTCGACCTGAACTCTGAAGCGTCGAGCAGTGTTCTGCTAACACACACACACTCACACAAACACACACACTCTATCTCACATCTTCTATTTCTCTGTTATGAAGGCTTTGACTCAAACATCACATACATGCATGTGACCGCAGACACACAAACTCGAGATCTGCTGATTCAAATCTGTCCTACAGTGCATGAGTCAGTGGATGTCATCTTTACAACACTTCATATGTATAATATGAACAGAATATATGGCTCTATAAATATTAATGTCTGGTATTTTTCAGCTACAGCTCTGTAAACTGTTTCACTGTTACGATATCTGCTCAGAAAGTCTAATTTACCAAAAATATCTCCGCTCATAACTGCAGGTAGCCTCTCCAGCATCCATATTATTTTTAAACTTGCTTGTCGGGGCATAATCAGCTCCTCATTATTGCCTGTGAAGGCTTATAGAGGCATTGAGGATCTGCGTTTGGGAGGAAAGACCAAGTGCAAACACAATATTCCATCAGCGAAATGTTGTTTGATTTCAGCGCAATAAGTGAGTCATTGAAGTATAGAGGGAGCAAATTTGACAAGCATCCATGGGGAACGTGTTTCCACGGTGTCGTCCCCCTCCTCTTCCCTCATTATGATCCCTCTCTAAAAGGCCAGTGCAAGTGCAGCGTCGTGAGCAGACTGGATTAAAGTATGTTTACTGTAATGATTATTATGATTACGTGGAGCAGACCCTGTCTGTCTGCCTCCACTACTGATTTCATCAGCCGCGACCTCTTTCATTCATGAGGATGGAGAGAATAATAATGCAGCTCTGATGAGGATCTGAACTGGAGCGTTGAGGGCAGGAGGAAGGAGACAGAAATCTGTTGTGTTGTTTGGACGGGCAGGACACTGAATCTGCTCTCAGGTGGCACTTTTGGAGCTGACCTCTGACCTCTGTGAATATGTGCCACATCTGTGGAGATCAATAACATGTAAAATAAAAATGTTCTTTCCAGGATCGACTTTAGGCACAGCCACAGCTCGATGCGGCTGTCAGATTTGTTCAGCTCAGGGGAAGCAGAGACAAACATTACTTTATTATTTATCTTATTTTTTCTATCAAACTCTTAAAAAATATATTAGTGGAGCGCACTGGTAGCTCACCTGGTAGAGTGCATCCCATGTACTCAGGCATTACCCTGACCCTTTGCTGCATGTCATCCCCCCCACCCCCCTTCCTGTCTCTCTCAAGCTGTCACTATCTCATATTTATTTATTATATGGACACAGAGGTATACAGATGGAGTAATACAATAAGTAAATGCGCATATTGTTTGTAGGATTTCATAAGTACAGTGTCAGTGTTAGTGCTTCACCCAATGCTTCCAATCCCAATTTTTTTTTTTTTTCATAAACGTCTTTCTCAGACCAGTGACCTATTACTTTTCAGTCACCGTACTCCACATGAAAGAAGACTGTAGCTGACAGAGATGTTAATACACTAATCTGAGTTGCCTTCAGTGATTACTGGACAGCAGAGCTTTTTTTCCTGGGTTGTTGCATCTGAGGCTTTCTTTGGTTGTTGTTGGGGTTCAGAAGGAGACTGCAGGCAAAACTGAAATTAAGTCCACCCCTCCCTTAAGGAGAAAGAACAGACAATAATAAAAATAAACAAAATGAAAAATAATCTAAGGTAAAAATAAATAAATAAATAAAGCATCAGGAAAGACCGAGTGAAAAGAAAAAAAACTAACAATCATTAAACAACCATCCAATAAAAACAAAGAGACACATGAAAAAAAAGTTTTTCATTATTATGGACACAATACACATAAGTTTCACCGTGATTTCTTATTTGCTAGATTGATTTAAATGTATACAAATGTCATATATAATACATGTATATGTATATGTAAACCAAACCTTGCTCTTGGCTACACCTACAGCAGTTAAAGGCGGGGTCAGACAGACTGGAGCCTGTTGTGTTGTGTGGCTGGTTTGTTTCCCTTTTCCGTCAGCATCTGACAACCTGACATTGAGACTCAACAATTAACAATGCTTGTCCAATATGACTGACCCCACCTTTAACTACATATACATCACAATGCCAGACATCACCCGTGTGTGTGGTGGAGGTCATAAAACCAAAAAGACACAAAAGTCCATAAAAAGACTATTTTCCCACACTACTGTAAACAGAGACTGTGCACAGGAGAGAAGCTACAGCAAAGTCTCCAATAATATATCACGACAACAAACATTTATATGAACAATAACAGCGTAGCCTTGAAAGTCAGCAGTTCAGCGTCTGCTAAATGTACCATTAAACTGGAGCCAGAGGAACACCTGATACTGCCGGCCTGTAAAAACTGACTTCAGCATATTTTGGTGTTGTACCTGTTGGCACCGCAGACATCGAACAAAATGGTTGTTGTGCACTGGGAATAACAGTAGGCAATTACTCAAATCCACACAGGGGAGTTGTGTTGTTCCATTCATTCGCATGTTTCTATGTGTGTGACTGTCTTCAAACCAGACCATAAAACATTTAAAAAGGTTTGTGTGTGTGTGTGTGTGTGTGTGTGTGTGTGTGTGTGTGTGTGGGGGGTGGGGGGGGCAATGAGGCTCGCACAAAAAGACAGTAAGTGAGGAACGAGATGGCAGGTGAACAATGTGAACAGAGAGAATTGACATCGGCTGATAGAGAGATGAAGACAGAGCCCAGTGAAGGCTGAAATGAAAAAAGCAGCTTGAAACTGATGAAAGAGAGAGAAACTCGGTGTGGGTGTTTTATGTACGATTCTGTTCTGTGCAGTCAGCCAGAGAGTTACAAGAGAAGCCCGTAGCCTGCTGCTTAAAAGAGCCGGGGCTTCGAGTGAACTCATTAAAACTGCACAAATTCTTCACATTAATTACACTCTACGGGCCTGCTGACTGTGTTCCTGTTGGCCCTCTGAAATACAGTTTGAACTAATTTTACTGTGAAGCTCTAAAAATGACTGCACAGGCTCTTTTTAAAGAATAAGAATCCAAATGTGCTGATGTTCCTCTTTAAAATCACAAAAAGATCAAACTAAAACAATCACCTCTCTGATAGTTTGAACCAATATCCTGTGATAAATATATAGGCATAGTTAAGTCATTTGTGGAACGGTGTAATAACAGTAAAAAGCTAATGTCCCCTGAGTGTTCACCAGTAGGGATGGGGACAATAAAGACAGTAAAGGCTCCGCTTGTTGTTATTCCTTTTAAAGCATCCATAATCTGTGACATTTATCTGACATTAGCTTTATGCTCTGACTCATCGTATCAGTCACTGGCTGCTAATAGCATGTATCAATACTGATGTAACCTTTCTCTATCAATTCATCAGCTTTCTTTATCCCTCCTCTCCTCCTTTCTTTTTTTCCCTCCTCTCCTCCTTTTTCTTCCTCTCAACTCTTTTGCCGCACTTGTATCTCTTACTTTTTCTCACCTGCTATCTTCTTTTGTTCTTTATTCCCTTCTTTCCTCTTCTTCTATCCTCTCCTACTTCTCTATCCCTCCTTGTCTCCTCCGTCCCTCTGCTTCCTTGCTCCCTCGCTCCCTCTCCCCAGGTGCTGAAAGGTTTCCCAGAGTGTCTCCAGGCAGATATCTGCCTCCACCTGAACCGGACACTGCTGCAGAACTGTAAGGCTTTTAAAGGCTCCACCAAGGGCTGCCTCAGGGCGCTGGCCATGAAGTTCAAGACCACCCACGCACCTCCTGGTGACACGCTGGTCCATGCTGGGGACGTCCTCACTGCCCTCTACTTCATATCCAGAGGATCCATAGAGATACTGAGAGGAGATGTGGTGGTAGCCATCTTGGGTACAAAATCTTATATTTTATATTTTACTAACTACTGTAGAGTTCCCTCGTTAACTTTTAGCTTATTAGAAACTAAATCTGGAGCAAGAACATGACAACATCCGGATATATTTTTCTTTCAGGAGATTACTTAGATTACTTAGTTTAGACCAATATTTAAATTTGCATTGCAGCTCGTACGTCCGGTCCTTTGCAGACCAGCCCAGGGCTGATCCTTCAGCATGCACAGACTTATCAACAGGATAGTGGTAATAAAATGTATCCACTGGTGCATAGCCTCCTGTATCAAACTAGACTTTGAAAAGTAGAAGCCGATCTCTTTCTTTCCCAGTTACAGTTTCTTTTTGGTTAGATATGCATTATCTCGTACCGCCATCTGCTGGTGAACACAGAGTGTTACTCCTGACAGATTCAGGATTACACAACATAAAACATGTTCAGGGTGTAACTCGCCTCTCGCCCAATGTGAGCAAAGTTTTGATCTTGCTCCATAAACAGAAAAACAGTTTACAAAATGGATGAATTCTGTTATATAAAGATCAGTTTTACATGTGTTGACCTAAAAGCTACTGAGCTTAATATTTTTAAGTTGGGAAAGAAATCTGTTAGTCCGAGAAGAATCTACTTTGAAACAGTTTTGGTAAAATATCTTAAACATGTTGATTACTTTTGTCACATTTTGAGATACAGTACGATGCGGCTTTGAGAATGGTTCACCGTTGTCTTTCCAATGCATTTCATCCATAAAGGTTTTCTTCATTTTCACCTTTCTCAGGGAAGAACGACATCTTCGGCGAGCCTATCAACCTGTATTCCCGACCAGGTAAATCCAACGCTGATGTGAGGGCTCTGACCTACTGCGACCTCCATAAGATCTTTAGAGAAGATGTTCTGGAGGTGCTGGACATGTATCCAGAGTTTGCAGACAACTTCTGGAACAACCTGGAAATCACCTTCAACCTCCGAGATGTGAGTTTACAACTGTAAATATAACGTGAATTCAGATTCAGACAGGCAGCCTGAATACTTAAAAATATTAAAACCACAATAATCTCTGCACATTGAAAAGTGCATGTTTCCAGGTTGTTGGTTCCATTTTCTTGAACTTTTGGAAAGACTCATTGTTGTTTGTTGTAGCGTCCCTGCAGTGTTTCTTTTAATAAAGACTAATGCTGGTGCTCATTTCAGACCAACATGATCCCAGGCTCTCCAAGCAGTGATGACTCCAACTGTGGGGGATTCAACAAATTACGCAGACGCAAGTTATCATTCCGAAGACGTACAGAAAAAGGTAACCCACCCTCTGTAGCACATCTCACCATGACCTTTGGTTTTATTGTCACATAAAAAATCACATGATCTGACCGCCTGAATGGTTACAGAAATACAACTTCAGTGAATTTAATTTGATAATGACGTTTGTCCATGCCAGAGTTTTTCTGGCAATCGTCCCACTGGAGTCATCTTTGAAAAGTCGTCCTGATCCAGCCGGTCTGACTAATCCGTCTGTCTTTTTTTAAAAATTTTCCTGGCAAACCTCCATCCAGATGATGCAGATGCCGGAGAAATTAAAAAGTCCCATAAGTCTGTGAGACGAAGACACAGGGAAGCAGCCAACAACCAAAAACAGGAGGAGGCACCCAAGCGTCAGTGGGAGGCACATCGGAGCTCGGTGTCTTCACACTCCAGCGGTGACGAGGTAGAACTTTTCATCAGCACTCACTCACACTTTGTCGATGTCCACCATGGCACGATAAAAGGTGGTGTTAATGTCTTGGATCTACGCCTCTTACAGGGGGAGGAGTCAGTTGTGACCAGACTAGCCCCTCCACCGGCAATGATGGAGAACCCGCATGCTCAGGCTACGCACATGAAATATAATGAGAACACCGAGGGTGATGGAGACCCCAAGACTGGGAACACCTGCAACGCCCTGTCAGGTAACACAGAACTGAACAGCATGCAGTGACGCCTGCACAGTGTTTTCACACACTCACTCTCTTCTTCTTCACCTGTCCTCCTCCTCCTCCTCCCGCAGGTGCATTCTCAGGCGTGTCCAACATCTTTAGCTTCTGGGGGGAGAGTCGAGGGGGTGGTCAGTACCGGGAGGTTCCCAGCTGCAGCCTGGCATCCCCCCCACCCCTCAACACGCCGCTGCACAGCCTGAGCCGACAGCAACGCAACCAGTTGGACACACGCCTGGACCTGCTGCAGAAACAGCTCAACAGGTGTGACGGGTTGAAAGTCTGGGTGTGCGTGCGTGCGTGTGTGTGTGTTGCTGCTCTTTTTGTGTTCTGTTTTGTACCGAGCAGTTGTTGAAGAAAGACTAAAATTAAAGTCCCTGCTTAAACGCTGCAGTCTTTTGACACTTGGAGTCATCTGACAGTTGGAGACTATTTCTTTTAGCCGGCTGCCTCTAAAGGAAGCCTCTTCTCTCCACCACAGTGGAAAAAATGAGATTTTCCATCCCTGCAGCTTAGAGCTGGATGAGGCTTCTTTGTCAGGTTCTGTTGAGATCACAGGCTGTGTGTCTTTGTGCTGGCTCACAGCTCTGAGGCTGGCTGCGCCTCCAGCTGAATGCTTTTAACGCATGATTGACTGGATGCCTCCGTTGGATAGGATGTGTCAGCGGGCTAAAGGTGTGTTTGAGGATCTTTGGATGAGGAGTAGTGTTGTGTAAGGAGAGCGCTCTTCTTCCAAGTGCTGAAAACATTTGCACATATGGCAAAGTCTCTGTTGGCTCTCAGAAAGTTGAACCAAACAAAGAAATCATCAGGATGAGGCCTAATTAGCTGCATGGGAGCCTCGGATAGGACCCAGCAGGTTTGATGGTTAATCTTACACCTCCTGTGTGTGTGTACCACACACTCATCTATTTCCACCAAGATAATGATTTACTAATAAGAAAATAAAACTTTGTTGACTCCTGTGGGGGAAATTTATGTTACGGCTCCAAAAGTAACAGAATAAAGATGGGAAAAGAAATGCAGCATCAGCAACGCAGAGTTTAGAACAGTATAATTAGAATGGAAAGTTTGTGTGAGAAGTGGAGGCTGACAGCATTCTGCACATACAGATATTATTATTATTATGTTAGTTTTGGACATTAAACCTAATAGTTATGATAGCATATTACACACAAACCGTCGAGACTTCTGTACTTCCCACAGCTGCTCTCACACAGCACCGAGCGATCATATCTGTTCCCAAATCTTAGCCACTGACTCTGTGAGTCCTTTAAGATGGAGGATAGAAAAGCATGCATCTCCTTTAAATGTGGAGTACTAGTCGTAGATCATGCTATGAAATGTATGACTCTTAATGAACAGTCCAGGTCAGCCCAGACTGATCTGAACTTCTCAGTCATCTCCTGTACTGTAAATGACTGCTAACATGTAGAAGAATCCCTTTACTGCTGTAATTATGAACAAAGTTAGACCCTGGAGGATAAACAAAAGCATACATTTCCTTTAGATGTGGAGTACTAAATGTCCTAGATCATGCTAGCAGAATGAATTCAATGACATGTATTAAAGGATTAAATGTATAGAATATAATGTAGTGATTAACAGACAATCTTCTGCTACACAGGTTGGAGAGTCGCATGTCAACGGACATCGGAGCGATCATGCAGCTGCTGCAGAGACAGATGGCCCTCGTTCCTCCTGCCTACAGCGCTGTCTCATCACCACCTCAGGTAATAACACACACACACACACACACATATACACAAACTGGGTATGTACGTAGAAGCTTGTTGTCACAGGGGTTGTGACAGCAAGCATCTGTCTTTGAGCAAGACTAAGTCACCTTAACAACAGGAGGCAGGATGAAAAACAGCTTTCTATTATTGTCAGAGACAGGGCCAGGCTGTGAATAGACACAAGGCCACACTTCCTGCAGACAAATAAGGTGCTGTCTCTTGCAGGCCTCACCCTACCCTGGTCCCGGCCCAGGACCAGGTCCAGGAGAGAGACTGGTCCAGCCTGTTACACCTCTGGAGACCGACACTCTGGCGTCTCTATCACAGGTGAAGCACATGTGGTATTAAAATGTGAAATCTGTGAATAATAATAAGTAAAGAGGAGAAGTAGCCAGTTCCTCTGAGCTCTCTGTTTCTATCCTGCAGATCTTGGATTCCCAGGACTTTGAGGAGTTCCCAGCTAAGCCTCTTGACTCCCTGCAGCCACAGGACTCTCCACTGATCAACACCAACCAGGGCCAGCTGGTCCCCTCTGGACTGGACAGCTTGGGGCAGCAACTGGAGCTGGAGCTGGGACTGGGGACCGCGGCTGGGGTCATTTCGGGACCAGCGGCAGGTTCAGCCTTAGCGTTAGATTTAGGCAGCGGGGCAGCATTGGGGTCAACCCTAGGTGCAGGGTTAGACTTTGGTCCAGGGGTGTGTATGGGGGCTGGGGCTGGGCCAGCAGCTGGAACAGAGGTATCTTCCCTGGATCCTGAAACCCAAAGGAGGCTGTCCCTCCAAGAACCACAGACACCTCTGGACTCACGGACACCACAGAGACACAGCTCTGACCCAGGGGGGAGCTAAGGAAGAGGTGAAGGGGGAGGAGAGTGGGATTGAAGAGGAGATACAGAGAGAGTGATGTTTAATCCTGCTGTAATCCGACTGTACCACCAAAACCCTCCAGGACACCCGGCTACTGTATCTTCACTGTTGACCTCTCCAGATAGGACACTGCTCAGAGAGAGTGAAGCCAGGTGGGGGGGTCCAGAAAAGGGTGGAGGCCTCCTCTCTCTGTCTCTCTCTTCCACAAGCCCTCCCCCTCCTCCCCTCTCCTCATGAAACATCTGGAGCTTTCTGAACTCCACAACAGTACAACCTTTAACCAAAACCACAAACAGAGCAGAGAGGAGCTCTGCCTCTTAACGAACACAGTCCAGATCAACCCAGACTGATCTGAAGCACTCAGTCGTCCACTAACGATGACACATCGTCACACACATCAGTGACTGCTAACCTGTAGAAGAATCCCTTTACTGCTGTATCCAGTGCTGGATGACTGACGAGAACAAGAAACAACAACAACAGAGAGAATAATGACGAAACAAGTAGCCATTTAAGTCTTGCACTGAAAATCTATTGATATATTGATTATTATTCTATTCTCTATGTCCGTGGCGCTTCCGATAAACTCACAAACTGGTTGGTAAATTGTAGTGTTAGCTGGCCTAACAGGAAACCTGCTGTCCCGTTTTGTTATTGGTTCCTTCCCCCTGACGTCCTGCCCCAACGAGGCGGAGCCGACGCGCCCCCCTTCCCAAGAGCACACTGGATTGGCTGGTTTGCACCTCAGGGGTGGGAACTGGAGGTTTAAAAGCCATGAATTTTCTCGACGAACATATCAGCTGCCCTATCAGAAACGTTGTACAGATTTGCTAGTGAGTGAAGAACATATGGCATTAGACTTAGGCAGAGTCGCAAACAGGTAAACTGGCAAACTTACAGGATTACCACGAGAACAGTGCACCAAAAGAACTAACTATAAATCTGTAAAGAGGCAGGAAACCCCAGCTAACTAATCGTGACCTTACAGAAAAACAAGAAGTTGTGTTTGATGGAGGCGGCAGTGATACACTGGCCTGCTCTGGTTTCTAAAAGTCAAGCACATGCATCAAAGAAAAGAGAAGACGAGTGATTCTAGTTTATCATAGTTGAATTTGCTACCTCAGATTTCATTGGTCCTTACTTCTTCTTTTTTTTTTCACCTGAGCAAGAACCCGGAACGCTTTTACCTTGTACATACCAGTCTGTCATGTGATAACGTAAATATACAAGTTTGCCAGTTTACAATGACCAGCCGAATGCGCCATTATTCTATGTACGGTACAATATGCAAACACTGGCAGGAAGAGACGAGTGAGTGCGCTTTAATCTTATTATGTGTGTGATAAGTTCAGGTCCAAAGCTTTTTATGTGTGTGTTTGTCCTTGTGTTGTTTTGTTGTTCGGTCTGCAGAGCATGGCGTGTATGTTTGCTTCCACACACACACACACACACACTCACACACACACGTGCACACACTGTCGAGGGTCACTGGATTCTGATGTTGAGGACAAATTTGTTTTCTTTGCCCCAAACTGATTTGAATGGATTGTTGAAACAGGCAAATGACGGATTCATTGTTTGTGTTTTGACTCGAGACAGCACAAATAAAAAAAAAAAAAATCCTATACGATGTAGATTTTAGTATACTTAGGAGGTCATCCAACAATGTTTAATACCAAGAAATGCAGGATGTCCAGACAGACTGACCAATCAGATCATCGTCGAAGCTAACAGAGTTAAATCCGAGTCTGTCCATCTATCACACTGCACCGTTCAGGTTCATCAGAAGTTACCACGCCTCAGGTTTCATGTGATTTAGTGGCTCTGTACCGCCTTGCTGTATGACATACTGTAGATCACCTTCTGCCACAGTACCTGACAGATAACAGCAGTTTATAAGAGGGAGGGAGGGTGTAGACGTGATCGTGAAACTGTGAAACTGTCTTTCAGACTCCCATCTTTCATCTTCCTGCATCATATGCATACACTTCACCAAAACAGTGCAACACCTCACCGTGTCCTGTCGGGAAACTGTCAGCTTCATGGTGAATGATATGATTTCCTTTGTTTATGACTTCAGTCATGCTGCAGTGGTCAGTGAGAAGGATGAAGAACATAATATTAATAATAATAATTGCATGTAAGTGCATGTACATCCCATACTGTATACACTCCCCCCTTTGCAGTGTCATTTTCCCCAGGATTCCTGATAAGTTCATTCAAAAATGTCTAAAGTGGTGAACTGTAAAGCCGGTGTACGCGTTGAGTCTGGATACCTCAGGGCAGACAGAGAGAGAAATAATAAGAGCAGGTGCAATGATACCCCTTTATTATGGAACTTAACTGAAATCACTTTTCTAATATCTCCAAAACCTTTCAGTTTATCACGTTTTAGTTTTGAGTTGTCAAGATGAAGGAAAATATCTTCAACATCTTCAAATTGTCTTCCCTGATCTCAAATTCTACGGACATCCTTCCCTGTACCACACACTGAGGAGGCAGAGCCCGGTGAAGTGCAATAGTCCTTTAAACAGTTCCGACTTGTAGCAGCGTAACCGCACCTGTTCATTTTTTAGCACTTTATTTCTTAAACAGTGCAGATGTTTAATAAAGACTCAGGAACGCGTCATCGGTGTTAGAGGGTTCATTTTCCTTCGTCTCCAAACTCAAAACCAACCAATCAGAAGGAAGGAAAGACAGAAACACTGGAGGAAGGTGACGTTCACAGGGTAACATCCTGAACCTTAACTCTGGTGGAATCCCCCTTTAATGCAGAATTGTGAAGATTGTGTTTTGCTGCTTGCTGGTCTAAGCTATTGTATTTATTTATTGTTGTAGGATTATATTGTTTGTCTATGGATTGTACTTATGATTTATCACTTTGTGTCAGGTTGAACAGCTCATTCGTTGGAGCGAGTGAAGGCTTTCTGTGTAAACATGTGTAACTTCTGTTCATAATCCTGACATCCATACAACCGTTTGTCAATATTTATTCAATATTTATGGGTGTGCATGCTTTCTGAGCAGTACACATTTTTATTATTAATAATTCTGAAGCTATCAAATCCAGAACGCACACAGAGCCGCGTTGTGCAGGTGTCCTGTTCTACCTGTTCTCAGTCGTCCTCAGTGTGTCTTTGCTCTGTGCACTAATTGGACCGTGTGGCTGTATGTAGGCAGCTGATGTCACGCTTTGCAGAGGTGCACTTTAGTATTGAACCAAAGCAAGTGAACGCTGTAACGCATGATCATTGGTGACATTTAAAATTCAGCTCCTGTGAGTGAAAAAACAAGAACGCTGGCTGTAAGTTGTGAATGCAGCTGAGATGTTAAAGTTCAACCAATGACATTTTTACAGTGACTTTTAAGAGTTTTTGAGGGTGTGATCAGAACAGTTTGGAAAACTTGAACCCAGAGAATTATTGTGAAGGTGATTCCTTTTAGATAACGTGTGTATTGGAGCTGGTTACACAGTTAGATGTAAGTGAACGCATCACGTTTAAAGCTGATAAGCTCACACTGACCAAATCTACTGACTTCTTCTTACTACTGAACCCTGAATCTGCTTGTTGTTGTGTTTGTTTTATTTGGTTTATTTTGCCGACACACCCATCACCACCACTTAGTTCTCACCAGCAGTCCCCGCCTGTGGTCACCACGATGACAAATCAATCTCTGACGATAGATATCCAGATAAACACCCAGTAAATCTGGATTCCATCAAGTTCTTCTTTTTTTACAGTGCAGTGCTGAGGCTCTGGTTTTTCGAAGCGGGCTCTCCTCTTCATTTCACACACACACACACACACACACACTGTAGCGAGAGTGTTGTTAGTGTTCAATAACAGTCACCTAGTGGCCTGAACTGTATCTTTACATTCAGAACTATGACCTCAAAACTAGAATGTGGTTGTTGTCGACTTCTTATTTGACCTTGTATGTGACGGTAGATCTTAGAGGAATATTCAATGCTAGAGAATACATTTATGTAATGCATACTGCATATTATAACAGTAGAGGGCGCACTGGGTGTGTTTGAGGGTGGGGGGGAGGGGGGTGTTTAAGGAGTGTTTTTCCCCTTTTGCATTTAATAATACACATACACACACACACACAACATACATAAAAACTCAACACACACACACACACACCGACACACACCTTCTTTAATGGCTCTTCCATACTGAGCTTTTTTCAGCTCTGTTCAACTTTCTATGAGTTCCAACAGACTTGAGTCCTGTATTTGTAGATATTTTGAGCACTTGGGGAGGGGGGGTTTGGTACAGTTTACACAACACTGGATCTGCTCTGTCACTCCTTGCCTGTACATACCAACTTCTACTACTTGTAAAGGAATCAAACTCTTTGGCACTCGTATAGCCAGCACTATGCAGAAACTGAAAAATTTCTTTGGCATGCTTTGAAATGCAGAATACTATAGAGGAAAAATATACTAAATAAATAAAGTCTGCTCTAATTTCTTATTGAAATAATCACCTCATTGAAAAAGAAAAGATGTGGATAAAGCCGTCCATGGTACAAATGGACACGATGATGAGGATGATTAATGTGATTAGGATGGTGAAGCTAAAGACTTTTAATATTGTGCACATTTTTACTTGCATGCTGCGCTGAAAATCATCCAGCAATGAGAGGGTTTGACGTGCAAAGCAGACGATTTTTGCTGTATGCTTGCAAACTGTGTGTAGAGTGAAACACTGAATTCTTCCGGGGTACGGGAGAGTCATATTTATATATACATATATATACATACTACTTCCAGGTCATGGAAGAGAGGGGTACTGAATAGCTGCAAATATAGTGATCCTAGATGATACAATATTCTATTGTATATTTGTATCTTTACAATAGAACCACTGTAACAGAGTGATGCATGTGTGGCAGTCCTGAGCAGAATTATTAGCCATTTCCCAAATATCAAGGAGCGCTTGACTTTCCTTAGCTGGGCTGTTTCTATTCTTGCTTGGAAAATAAAATCAAGCGCACCTAAAATATTAAAAATCCTGCTTTCGCCCAGCTGGGACAACTACACACTGAAGAATGACTTCTCAACACATCTGAGTGAAGTTTAAGAATCACAGCATTCTTTTCAGCACATCTGAAACACACTGTGCTGAAAAGTACTGAGTTGTGTGATTTCACAAACAACTTGCAGGTGTTTTGAAAATAGCTTTTTACTCTATGACGGTCGCTTGAGTAATGACTTAACCATGGATTTATAATTACCGGGCTGGCCTATGGAGTCCTTCGAGAAGCTCATCAAACATGATTCATATCAAATGTTGAAGAAGGTTGGAGGGGAAATGGTGAAGCTCCAAGTTCTGATTGTGTGATAGCATTATTAATGATTGAACTTTATAAAATTTCAAAATATTTCTTTCAATAAACCTCTTTGAAAGCAAAACCATGACGTCAGGACTGATTCTTATGACATGTTTACATCCATTAACCTGTGTTCTCTCGGGTCAGTGAGGATGTGGAATGTATGAACTGCTTTAACTGTAGAAAAGAAGTTTTCTTTATCTTCCTGTTTTTGTCCTGAGGAACTGAAGAACCATCCTCGTCTTATCTGAAATGAGAAAGTCTTACTGTGTTCTAATTCAATATTCATACAATGACTCCTAACATAATGTTTCCTTTAACCTCCTCTAAATGACAAACATGGCTGTGCAGACATACTCAGAATAAAATGACTTATCTCCTCAAATCTTCCTCATGAAGCCCTTCAAACAGTGTTTCCACAAAGGACACATTTCACTGTTCGCTGTTCACCTTCCGCCCACCTCGCCCCCACATGACTTGCAGTTTTTTTTTCTAGAGGGGGTTTTGCAGGTTGAGGTTGGTTGGAAACAGATCCTGAACTCCAGAAGAAAAACTGCTGAGATCATTCTCAAACCTTCATGCCACAGTAGGTCCACACTGCTTCCATGCAAATATACAAAATACACATAGCATAGATTTTTTTTATATTTATGTTCTACAGAGCAGAGCTGCAATAGCTTTTAATCTAACTTTGCAGTAGCTTACATGCACTGCAGAGAGAAAAATCATTTGTGTGTCCTCAGACTCAGCTGTGTTATTAATGAGCTATAATAAAAAATGTTTGGACATCAAATATAAGAATTCTGCACTGCATTTGTTTGTTCTATGACTTCATTCCAGACATAAATGTAAACCAATAATGAGCCCATTTATTTATCATTTTTGACAGAAGTCATTCATTTCTGGGGCAAAAAGCACTAAACCCATCCAGACATGCAGACGACGCCTGCTCGGCTTTAAGATCTGCAAGTCATGGATGTGTTTAGAGAGAGATTCCCAGAAGGAGGGGAGGGATGCAGCTATGGAGAAGGTCCTGTCAGACTTCTCATTATCTGACTGATGATGTTAGAAAATATACTGTATATTTAATCGAACATCACAGACTGATGATGATGCCGAGAAAGGGAGCGGCTCCTGAACTGATGTTGTCCGTTGTTGTCACACGGTGTCAGTATAAACCAACGTTATGTGAGGATGAACCATTTTACAGTTAAACTGCTTCTGATTTTTCCCTCCTGCTTCTTTATATGGAAAGTTTGGGGAATTTTCCCGCCACAGAGGGGAACGTTGGCAGATAAAATGTGACAATGAGCCAGAAGAATTCTTTCAGATCATTTTTACAACATGAAACGTGAACATGTTGCTCAGGTTTCATCTGCATTAGTTAATCTCACTGACTGGAGTTATGGACATAATTTTGAATTGTCTTTAAATGTTTGTCCTTCCAGCTCTGACTGTTAATTAAAGAATAAAACAGACTAAATTATTAAACTGTTCATTTTAATAGTTGCTCCGCGTGTGTTTCAGGTGAGCTGACCCCGTCTAACTCCAGGCTCTGTGCGTTTTCTATAATAAATCGAACTCTGTCATCCCGGTGACATTCCACTGATCTGGGCGGTATCAGGGCGTCTTCCTGGCCCGTGCCCGTATCCACAGCTTGTTCCCCCGCGGCGATTGGACCGGCACCGTCCCGTAAAAGGAGTCAAACTTCTCTATTGTATGTACAGGGTGTCTGTCAAAAGTACATTTAGTGACGACGAAGGCCCTGCCCAGGGTTTCAAAGCTTTGAACGGACAATGCCACCGTCACTCAGAACTCTGCGTCAATGTCATTGGATAAAACGGAAGCCAGTCACCGACGTCGATCTGTGATTGGAGCAGAGCTCCTCCGGGGGAGGAGCACGTTAGTCTGCGGCCAGCGGAGTTGCACACTCGGGTGGGCGGATCGTAGCGGTGACAGCGACGCTCGGAGACTCCCGACAAACTGTCAAAAAGCGGACAACTAACGGTGAGTCCGGTGGAAATGTCAACTTTTGTGTGTGTGTCGCTGCGCGCGGGAACGTGAGCTGTTCGCTGCGCGCGCGTAGCCCGCGTGCGGACACGGCTCGAGTCCGTAGCAGTGAAATGACGCTGATTTTGGATGAGTGATCTCACAGCACGCATCACGGCACGGTGTGCGGGTGTAGGATGATGTTGCCTTCAGGTGCTCCTCGGAAACTTTTACTTTCGATGAGCAGCAGGTCGAATCGCGCGGCAGTCAACGTGCTCGCCCTCTCTGCGAATTATTAGCTAACGGGAGTTGTCTTTGCAACTTTACTGAACGCCTCGCTGTTAACAGCGACTGTGAACTTTCACTTTGTCCGTCCGAGTCTCTACAGAGGTGGGCCGTGGGTCGTTCACGCGCAGCTGAACCTGGTGGTTCCGATATTCCCGATAGCACTTGAGGCAGCATGGGCGCGCACGGTGAAGTTGCACTGTCACAGCAGACAGGAGCAAAGTTATGCAAGCTAGCTTTAGACTGTGTGTGTGTGTGTGTGTGTGTGTGTGTGTCCATTCATTTAGTGCGTGAGGAGGACTGAGGCACTGAACTGCATTAACATACTGTAGTTGAGCTCCATATATTTAACCCTGTGCATGCACAGACTTCTCCCATATTCAGTGATATCACTTGCAGTCTGGCTGATCACAGATCAGTTTGAAGACACTGTCACTGTTGCTTAAGCTCGAGAAGAGAATAATAATAAGTGCACACATTCAAAGGTTACAGCACATTAGTGATATTGCTGATCTTGATTACAAGATCAATAATATTGCTATGAATTTTGAAAAGCTCAACCTCAGCATTTGAGGATGAAGAGAATGAGGTGTGGCTGAAAGTTCCGGAAAAAGCTAAGCTGACATCTGATGCTTGAATTGAGAAAGTGAAAACTGAGAGATGATGAACTCCGTCTAAAACTAACCGATCAAACCTGTACTGAAACACGTTAGTCCATTTTGCCACAGAAATCAATGATAAAAAGAGGACTCACAGCAGAGAGGATTGTATCCCCCTTCCTCCCTCCCTCCTCCCTCTCTGTCTGTCTCCCTCCTTTATATCCAGATTACTCTCCAATCCTCCCCCAGCCAGATTACTCAGTGGGAAATAAGAGGTGGGACTGATCTAAGGCCCTGAATTCATTATGGACCTGATCCAATCACATCCCTAAAATGTCCCGTTGCTTGTCGCTTCGCTCTGAGCCCACCAAAGTGATCAGGTATTAGGCCTGAGGGGTTGACCGTTATCAAACAGGACACACGGCGTGCTCACTGTCATGCCGACTGTCCCCAGAGGAAGGGACAGCTCCGGTATCGCTCTGCTTAAGGCGGGGCAGTATGCTGAAATGAAATGGTGGTGGAACACATACCCAGAGATCGGACCCCACCTGAAACTTCTGTTTGCCCACAGCTGGATCTCTCCGGGCTCCCCTGCTGCGAAGAACTTTAGCTGGACAGAAGCACAGAGAAAGTCTCCGAGTGTAAGCGAGGCTCTTATTTTGAAGGATACAAACGTATATCAGCTCATATAACTTCTTGTTGAGTGAAGTAGGTCTCACTTGTCAGTCCAATCAGTGTGTTTAAAGCAGAGAAGTTTCTTGTGTCTGAAGCTTGGACCTGTGTACCTTGAAAAGCATTTACTGCAACCGTTTTATAGAAATACCACAGCAGGGCCGGTGCCACTACGAGCAGATATTTCCAGTGATGAAAACGTGTCCCCCCCCCCCCCCCAAAAAAAAAGAGGAACATCTGTTTTATTCTCTAACTCTGTTATAAATACATCGGCCTAACTCTTCACATTCTGCTACAATTCAACTGTCTGTGTGCTGAACCTTTACCAGAGTTTCCCTCTTTAACACTCAGCAGCTTCCTGCCAATATCAAATACCATTCCCAGTAGTTTTATAGTTGTGGACAGCTTTGGATTCTGGTTCTGCACTGCAAAGGTGAATTAGACTTAATAGCCTGCTGTTGAATGCAGCATAGAAAACTAAACTAAGCTCTGCTTGCTCCTCGCTGGTTTTACATTCAGTGAAGCTGAGCACAGTTTCAGACCACAGAGGCCAGCTGTGTGACAAATGACCCACCTTCAGGTCAAATTGGATAAATGATCAATTAAGCATGTTTGCCAAAATCTAATGTCAGACATGAACCTTGAAAAGAACGCTTTGTTTAGGGAGCTAATTGTAGAGTCGGTGGGATGGTTGGTCATTTGGTTGCCCATAGAAACCAAAAGTAAAAGAAAAATACAGCACATTGCCTTAGTTGAAACAACATGTGTCCTTACCCACTGGTGAAGTCTGCTTCATTCTCATGCTCAGAATGTCTTTAACACACATGTCCACACAGCCACATCCAGACTTGATTTAATTTAGTACATTTTAATACTTCTTTAGTCTGTTGAGCTCTGTGTGGAGACAAAGCACCGACCTTGCATGTTCTGAGATTCAGTACCGCTCTTCAAAAACCTATGAGCAACATCACGCTTACGCTGTCCATTCTCTTTACTGTCAGTGGTGGAGACACTATTAAAACATCTGTATGGGAACCAGAGCAACTAAACACAACCCATCACAAAACCTTTAGGATATCATCTGACGACGATTTATCCTCTGGGGCTCCGGTAACTCGGCTCGGCCAAGACTTCCTCTGAAATCTGATTAGCAACTTGATACACAAAAATAATGAGAAAGAAACAAAATACTAATGTTTATATAAAGATATCTGTAAATGAAGAAGTCAAATCAGACAACAGTCCATGGCTTCTGAGGTTGCATTTCAGCTCTCTGTGCAGACTGTTGCTACCAAAGCCCACTCTAACATGATTGGTCAATACTACTCAGACTACAGTAAGAAACCAGAATGCCTCTCGTGCTAAAATCCTGGTCCCTTGCCTACAGATTCTGCATTCATATGCAGATATCTGTTTATGAAGAACTTCAGGTGTAGTACCAGTACAATGTTTGTTCTTTACAGTGTGTGTATGAAGTTTAGACTGTAGACTTGAAATGGCTGGCCTGATCCCGACAGACCGAGCTACCGCCTCCCCCGAGATGATGAAGTGTTGATGTTATGAGGCAGACGTGCATCATCACTGATCACCAGTTGGACTTAGTGTCATACTGATGTTCCAGCTTCACAGTGAGTCCAGTGGAAACGTTTCATTTCATGTAGAATCAGTCTTTCATAAAATGTTCCTTCACTAAAGTCTGCTGGTCAGGTGATGAAGATGAAAGGTTAGGTTGGCACACTGCTGAAGGAAGTAATCTCTTCATATCATGTATATATCTGTCCATGTATGGTGAAAGATTCGTGATTTGTATCGAAGCTCTGGATTGATGTCAGTTTTACTCCGTTACAGTGTTTTAGTATTTGATGGATGATCACTCAGTCCAGATGTTTGTGTCCTGGCCTCATGTTCTCCAGCTTTGAGAGGAATTATTAATGCTCTTTATTTGTCTTTTTTGGCATCGTGTTGAAAGAAATAATCAGGCCAAGTCCAAAGCAGGCAGCCCTGCATCATCTTTCCTTTCCTCACACATCTCTGAAGATGTGGGATTTTTTTCAGGAATGTGTTTTAAGGAAGATGAAGGGCACACAGAGAACTTGAAGTTTGACTTTATTTAAAGTCAGACCATCTGTTCATTAATGATAGAGGTCAAACAGGGACAGAATGACCCTTTTCTACTTTCTTTCTCCAAGTTTCTGTTTTTATCGAGTTGACTGTTACCAGAAATGAAGAGGAGATCAGTCAGGTTATTGATTATCGTACACACACACACACACACACATGAAGTGATCCTTTAGCATGTTGGCCTTCAGGAGTTCTTTGGTATTTTAACACAGCGGCCTGTGTGGCTTTTATTCTTTAACATAAATCAAACTGACATGTTTAATGTGTAACTTTTATGGTCCCTCCATAAAACCACAATGTTGACTGAATGGTCGTAGACGTCTGGTCATCAATATAAAATACTTATCGAGTGATAACTGGACTCTTCTGGCCGTGCAGCACTTTGAAAGGATTAAACTGGCATCACATGGAATCTTAATATAATGTACATAAGTCTAATTGATTGTGTTATATATGTTTGGCAGCATTACCATCCACGTGAATCTGTCAGGAGACATGCGGAGGGAGAAATAATACAAGGAAGGGGTGAGTCAGGAAATAATGATCATAGTAGGAGGGGAAGGAAGGGTGGAAGGAAGTGAAGGAGGAAGTATTTTACGAGCAGACAGGTTCCTAGAGTTACTCAGGCAGAGAGAGCCTGAATTCCTCTCAGCCTGTGGAATGTCAATTGACTGAAACTGAGACCCATTGACTCGCTGCTTTCTTGCTCTCCACCCAGACACTGATGGATAATCTGCCGTTGTCTCCTGCTTTGTCTCCTCATGTCTGCTCACCCAGACGGGAAATCAGAACTCATCTTAGAATACAGTAATTTGCAGTAATGTGATTGGATGTTGAAGCTAATTGTGGGAGTTTTCCATGTGTAGCAGGAGTCCGGGTTAGGACTGGGGTGCATGGGAGCTGATCCATTCTCCACAGTCAGGGTCGTCCTTCGCTGTAGCAGGATACTCTCTTCAAGGTCAGCCGGCTGCTTCATCCCGGCCTCTGTCTAGGAATCAGGAAGCATCGGAAATCCATCATCCATTTGCTGCCATGCTGCCAAACAGTGCTGCTTCTGCTGAGGGCGGTTTAGTCTGGGACAAGAGCTGCAGTATTACCCTTACATAATGATGCTCCCTCACTTTTGTCTAACCTACCCACAAAACGAATAACCTGTACTCGCTTTACTTCTTTTTGACAGACTGGTCTTCTTCTCAGCTTGCACTCACCAATTCATGAATAATTTTCAGATATAAGTCCAGTTATTGATCCCTCAGCTGCTGTCTCCTCATTACACTGTATTGTAGCTTGGATATTGGGAAGCTTGGGAGTCAGTTGTTAAGGGACAGGGATGTGGGATCTGTTTCGTACTAGAGATGGACCTGAGTACTCCAGTACCTGTTTGGATGTCTGTATTTGTGTTGTAACACTTTTAGGTACACCTCACTCGTCTAATATTACAGGCAGAATGATGACCAGGCATGAAAATGTTGTTTCTATTCCAGGAAAATAGATGAAATGATTGTGCAGTACAACCAATGTAACATTAAACCCGTGTATCAAAGAGGAACCAGTTTGATGATTATCCATTTGCGGAAACAGGCAACCAATCATCACTTCATTTGTTAACATTAGCAGTGTTAGCAAATGCTCTTGTGATGCTACCAGTGCAGAGAAGATTAGTCGGCTCATAACTAAAAAGGTGGCAGGAGACATTCTCCAGAGTTTGTTGAGTCGGAGTACAAGCTACCATCACAGCTAACAACAGCTAAAAGAGTGGAGAGGATGTGTGAGGAGCGTGTGGTGAAAAGGGCTCATCTGCAAAGTGTCAGTTTAAACGAACCATTAAGGTACAGCCTACAGGCCAAAGTGGCTGCAGATGAAAAAGTAAACCAGTCAGCTTTTGTATAAATTATTTGAAGTATTCCAGCATCTTAATGTTTATGAGTACTCGATACAAAAATGACTTAAAATGGTAATTTGGACGTCTGTCCAAAGCTAAAGGCAGAAGAGTTTTTAGATGTTCCAAATAGCTATACTTAAAGTGGGGTGAAAATCTGGTCGTCGTAGTGACGGCCAGGTTACAATAATTGTTCAGATGTGCACACTTTCAAACTGCTTCTTATTGAAGACATTCATGCTGTTTCACCTGGCAGTGTGCGGAAAAAGTGACAGAGGTGGTTGTGAGGAAAGGAGGACTGAGGAAAGGAAGGAGTTGAAACCCTGACACACACTTGGCCGGTCGGTGAAGTGTCTGTGCTCGTCAGATTGACCGTTTCGGAGAAGTTCCAAAGTTGCTGGAACACAGCGTTCCTTGATTCTGCTGTCGGAAAGGTTTCTTTTGATTTACAGTAGTGTGCATGTTCAGTACTGTGTTCAGTACAGTACTGTGTAGAGGGATGATTCTGTACACGTTCTTACTGTGGTCAAAGCATGTTAATTGTATTGGACTAGTTGACTGCCATGTAATTAGTGAGCATGTGCAGCAGACAGCTTGACCCAGGATGATCTGAAGAGATCGATACTGCACACAGTGGTTAATAGCTCCAGCGCTGCCGGTAATGTTTCCCATCAGCATTGATGGATGGTGGATCTGTGAAGCATTATGTTGTTTACTGTCAAATCAATAGATCTGTAAAAAGTTCTGATCTGATGACTGTATTGCAGGATGTTCAGACCGGCTGTGATTCAGCTCTTTTGTACCAAAGCATCAGTTAAAGCTCAGACGTGTAACTGATTCATTAAAACATATTTATGTTCTCGAGGTCTTTCTGCAGATGAGTTTCTAGTTTGTGTCTGTGTGACCTGTTGTTCAGTTCTGTCTGTAGTTCCTGTCAGGAGTGTGTGCTGCTCAGCCTCAGATGACCTGTTGTCGTTTGATGTTGTCTGAGCTTGTAAAGAGTCACTTTGAGGGAAGTCACAGCTCAGTGAATTCATGCACACTCGTTCTGCTCTATGAAATCCACAAAACATTATCATCAGAGAGAGAGAGAGAGAGAGAAAAGCTTCACCTCTCTGCTTCAATGCATTATTTATCACTGATTATTGATTTTATGTTAAGTCAATATGGCAGCCATTAAATGTAGAGCTGATTGCTGTGGGAACACTACGAGGGACCTATGGCTGTTTTTCAATTATTGATTCATTGTTCAGTCTGTGTTTCCCACAGCTTCAAATTCTATGTTCTCTCAGGCCAACTGTCCAAAACCTGAAATCATCCAACAAAGATTAAAAAAAAAAGAGAAAGAAAGTCCTCATGTTTGAGCTGAAAGCAGCCAACATTCAAATTCTATATTATTTCTTTATATAGTGCCAAATCATAACAGAAGTTATGTGTTGTGTGTGTGTTGGTCATTCCAGTTCGGGACACTTCCAAATTTTCAAATTGGGAGCGTGTTCTCTGTGTTCTGGGGAAATTATGCATTGAACATTTGATTGACAGAACTGATTGATAGAATTCATCTTTAACACACACTCTGTGATTCTTGAACTTGTCTAAACATGTTTCATACTTAATCTGTCAGGCTGAGAGATGAGCAACATGTTGGACAACCATCAGAACTACGAGAGCTCTAAAATGTGGAGTTGAGTAATCCCCAAATGATTTTAGTAAATCAGGGTCAACGGTGTGTGACAGAGTGCTGCTGACTTCACACTCTGTCATTTGTCTGTCTGAAGGGTGTGTGTGTGTGTGTGCACACTGTAAAAAGTATCAGATGTATCTTTATAGATGTGCATGTGTGTGCATTAGTGTGTGTGAACACATGCATGGATGTTACAGGGCTGGACGGGGCGGAGTCTGAGATTGCGTGACAGCGGCGGATTGAATGAATGAAATGATGGAGGGATAGAGAGGGGGAGAGGAAGAATGGGATGGTACAGAGTGAACCGGTCGCTGTAATCCCCCCCTCTCAACAGTAGCAGCTGGACCAGTGTGTCAGCAACCAGGCTTTACCGCTGCCAATCAGCCCTGCTGGGAATTAGGGTGAAGAGTAAGTTGGACGGCGCACAGATGGATGGATAGGTGGATGGAGGGATGCGGTTTAGGAGGTGTGTTTCAGGCGAGGAAGGTCAGGGAGTTTGAGAGAATTCTCTAGAGATGTCAGGCGAGAATTGTATAGAAAGATCTAGTTTCAGAGCTTTGAGTGGTGTTTAGTTAGTCCAAATAACACGAGAAAGGCCTTAAAAATCATGTCGCAGTGCATCCAGAAGCTTTGTGAGGGCTGATGGTGTAATCCTAGCTTAATTCCAAATTCAAAGACCCGTCTCGTATGTCCTGAAAGGGACAGAACACAAAGAAAAGGACAGCCACAGGAAAGTTTGACTGACAGAATGTTTAAAAAAGAGGCAACAACTGAGACGACGGTGAAAGTAAAAATACAGACATCCAAACGGTGAGGTGAATTTATGGACAGAGCGATCGGCCAAATCAAACCATTAAAGCTGCGATGAGTGGAAAGAAACATAAAAGCACGGCACTGTTTCTCACTGTACGACCACATTCACAGCAGAATGATGGCTCTTGTTCCGCAGAACGAGCTGCTCGGTTCAGGTCGAGGTTACGCGCGTGAGCGAGTCAGCATATTTTTCAACAGTTAATATTCCACCGGAGGAACTATGCCCTGCTTCCTTGACACTTGCTCGGGACTCTCACCTGCTGATCTCAGGCCTGTAGCATTTCAAATGCACCATGTCAGACCCCTGGATGGACAGACAGCTCAGTGTCAGTGAAAACTGAAAAGAGACTCTGTTTAGAGTGAAAAAAAAAGCAACCAGTGTGGGAAACAGGAAGTATAGCATCACTCTGTGTGATTAGAGTTCTCTGTCATGTTGAGGATGTGAGGTACTATCCAGCATAGTGATGACATAACAAACCTTAATATGTTTATCACAGATGTACATGCATCTCTCTCTATATAGGCCTAGTTATAAAATTCCAATACTTTTGGTGCAGACCAACAAACTTTTGAAGATGATTGAAAACGGTCAAAGCTGGCATCAAATTCCTGCTGTGTTTTGTAATATTTATATATATCAGATAGACCTGCGCATGAATTTTGACCTTATAAAAAGTTTGACGGGACGGGAGTCTCGTCCCTGTCACTCTTCAGGTATCTCTGCCAAATAAAGCTTAGAAAGCCCAAAAATCAAAAAAATATAAGGAGAAAATAAACTGTTTGACAAATTGTTTCTAGTTTGACAAAAAGGTTTAAACTTGTTGCAGGGAGATGTCCTGCAACAAAGGTCCCCGGACATGAACCAGGGGTGTTGTGGTTTGTTGTGTGCAGGTCACCAGAGCAGCTCAAGTGAGTAGTTTTGTAGAAACACATTGTTGAAGCTTTGGTTGCTCCATCTCATTCTCACTGAATCACTCCTTAAGACGTGCAGTACCAGTCCTCTGCTGCTTCATGTTTCTGTTATGTTGTTTATTTTATCCTAACTATTATTTTAATATCTGTGTTTTTGTAACAGAAATGACTCCACATAGCTGTGAACAACTTTTGGGAATGTGAGGAATGTGAAGTTCATGGTGAAGTGCATGAGTCACCAGGCTGAGGAAGACTTTTTTGGTGATAGGATCCACTTTCCCAGCAGGCCGAGCTGCAGTTTATACACACAGATACACATGAGTGAATACCCTCTGACATGTCCTGGCTCTGGATGAGTGTGTGTCCACTACCTGTGTGTGACAGTGTTTGTTTTGGGATTAGAGTTTGACCTCTGTCTGTCTGTCTGTCTGTCTGTCTGTCTGTCTGTCAGTGTGCATGTGTGTGTATGTGTGTGTGCTGCTTTGCATTCCATTGCGATGTGTTCAGCCTCGCTCTGCAACAATAGAGCATAGTTCCCGAAGAAATACTGTGTGTGTGTGTGTGTGTGTTTCAGAGTGTGTGTAGGCGAGACCACAGGGACATACAGGGAAGTCATTCAGTCACTGCTGCTGTGTCCTTTCCAAAGGGAGGGGGAGAGGCGGGAGAAAGAGCGAGACATGATGGAGGGTGTGGACATCACTACCTGTCTGTCTGCCCGTCTGTCTGCTCGCTAACGTGCACCCTAATGCACTGCAGCAAGCGCCGAATTATACAAACATGTCCTGAGAGTCCTGTTTAATTCTGTTAGGACCAGAACACAGCACACACACACACACACACACACACACACACACAGTCAAACACTAGTCCTTTCACTTAGCCCTCAAACAGGCCCACTGTGAGCTCCATCAAGGCACTGTGTGGATGTGAGAGCAGCAAAACACACACACACACACACACAGGGTACATATTAACATTACCTAAAGTGGAGCTCTGTGAATGGAGCCAAACATCAAAGAGCGGCTGGCTGTTAAGAACCAGGAGGCCTCTGGCTTCAACACAACATACAGATGTAGCCACATGTGCAGCTATGAGCCAGTCTCAGTTTAAATGAACTCTTTTTATACTTTTTGTTTAACATGGACGTCTGCCTTCTCATTAACATATTTATTCACACTGCTGTGATGTCAGCTGTCAGACGATAAGCTCCAGTATCTCCCTGTTTGCTCTCACTCCGTCTCTTCATGCAGCACTACTTTTCCTCTCCTGCCAATTAACTGTCAAATGATTGTGATGTGAGAGAATGTAAACGCTACAGAAAAACATCCTGAGAAGAATTTGAAGAATTGAAAGTGTTGCCCAAGTTTCATCGCTGAAAAAGGATGTGATGTCATAGTCTCAACGTGGGTAATAAATGAACACAGCAGAGCAATCACAGCCGGCTTATGAGGGCATTACAAAGTGATGACACAATGCTAGAATAATGACTTATATGTGAAGGAAAGCAGACAATCTTTGCATGAAATTCTACTGTTGAACCAGTCGATTGGTTGGTGAGTGGAAAAATCTGCATACTATCTCTAGATGAAGCTAGCTGCTGAGCAATGCTAATCAGTCATACAGTGTGGGCCAGCAAAATAATTCCTGCAGTTTGACCATTTCTTTTTCACATGTAGCTGTATGTCTATAAAGTAATCTGACATACAGCCTTAACACACACACATGCCAGCAAAACGGGCTTCCATACAACAACTAACAGTATAAAGCTCTGCAGCTCCACCAACATGAAAAAGCAACATCCAACCTACTCCTGCTCTTGTTATATATTTAGTTAGAGGTCCAGTGTATCGAATTTAGTTGCATCTAGTGGTGTAATCACTGCATTGCAGTCTCCTCACATCGCCCTTGCCTACCTAGTGTACAGGAGAAACAAACACGTGAAAGGCCCTGTTTAGAGTCAGTATTTAGTTTGTCTGTTCTGGGCTACTGTAGAAACACGGTGTCTCAACATGGCGGCCTCCATGAAAGAGGACCCGCTCCCACTGTAGATATTTTTTAAGTAACAAAAAAAAAGGATTCTTATTTTTCAGGTGATTATACATGTATGAAAACAATATTTTAAAATATCATATTCCATGTCTGCTTTATTCTGAAGATAGAGGCTCCCAATCTTACACACTGTACCTTTAATGCCCACACAGTCTCATGATTGTCCCTCAGTATTAATAATGGCTTGGATTTATATAGCGCTTTTCAAGGCACCCAAAGCGCTTTACAGAAACCATTATTCATTCATACACATTCTCACCGGTGGTGGTAAACTACATTTTGTAGCCACAGCTGCCCTGGGGCAGACTGACAGAAGCGTGGCTGCCAATGTGCGCCAAACGGCCCCTCTGACCACCACCAAACATTCATACACATTCATACACATTCGCACGGGGCAAGGTGGGTATAAGGTGTCTTGCCCAAGGACACTACGACAGCAACCGGGACAGAGCGGGATTCAAACCGCCAACCCTCTGATCTACCACCTGAGCCACTGTCGTTTATGTAATGTATCACAACATTAGTCCAACATCACTCCAGCCTGGGGGAGTTTTAAGTTCAGCTAACCAAATGAATAGAAAAACAACATGAACACTTACAACTTTCATGTTTATAATCAGGTCACAGAGAGCTGGCTATGTCATTGATCATCATTGAGTTTGAACAGTCTGTAGTAAAATGTGCACATACATGTTGGCATCAAAAATAATCTTTATCCACTCAGCATTTGTGTCCTCGGTGGGAGCTGATGGGATTTGTGCTGGTGCTGGTGATTTGTGCTAACGTGGTGTCAGTTAGTTTGGAACTGTACCTGTTCAGTCCAAAGTTGGGCACAGAGGTTCATTTGGCTTCCTGACGTATAGGTCCACTTTCTATTAAAGCATACAGAAACCACACAATTGTTGGATAAAATATGTATTCCCAATATTTTCATTCATAATCAATGTTATTTATAACAAAATAGCCTATAGCCTATCGTGTCTTTCTGGCTGCCCCTTAAATGATGATCAGAGATCAGCGATTGGCCAGCCAATGAGAATTTGGTACAGAGCAAACTGACCAACCAATCGACCAAGAAGGTGTCAGCCCTAGATCTTTGAATGTCCAAACACTGTGCATCTTGTCCCACATGAGTCCATCGGTCTGCTGATCGCAGCAAGACAGGAAACTGCTGAGTGTGGCAGTCACATCGGACAGGAAGGAAATATAGTGTCTGTATATTAAAGGTATAAATCATGTTTACATCCACATAGACTTGGTAGCAGTTTTCTTTAGTGTCGTTGTTGGCTGGTTGTGAATTGTGCTGCCAGCCCGCTCGCCGCACAAGAGTGAAACGTTGTGAAAACGTTGCCCCATAGCTCCTACTAGTGTTGAAAAACTCCACAGGGGACCTTTAAGTCTGTTGATTACTTAATTGTCCAAAATGTGGACAAAGGTCGTCATGGTTTTACATCAGCACTGATCAGGAAAGCAGAGCACACACACACACACACACACACACAGTGCTTTTTCCAGCTACATGAGAAAGCCCTTACAGACTCAGCCTCTCCATTATTCATCTGCATATGGCACACCATTCATTATGCACTATATGTGGGATATTGTGCATAAGAGCCACGCTATTACATAATGATGTTACACAAACATGCACACACTCTCGTCAATTGCAAAGACCTAGAAGTGCACCACAGCGACCCGTCAGCAGTTTCCTCACAGCTATTTACAGCATGTACGTACAAATTATTATTACATCACATGCTCATGGACATATGTTAAAGTCACACATATCCAGCGTATGAACACACACTCCTAGGGCTGTGTGTACTCTTTGCTCTCAGTGTGTCATCGGACTATTTTCGGACTATTCCAAGTCACATCAACCTCATCCGGTGGTGTCGCATCCGGAGGAGAGGATTGATGGCAATGTGAAAATGAAGGTTTCAATTTGTCACTGTGTGTGTGTGTGTGTGTGTGTTTGCATTGTGATTACTTTGCAGCAGCCCAGCCCCAGATGAACACTTAATGAGCACATTAGTCTGTCAGGGTCTTACATCAGCTCTAATATATTACTGACCACAGTGTTGTGTCACCAGTGTGTTTGGTACAGCTGTGTGTTTTCTTGACTCAACGTGATTGATTGGCTCATTTGGTTCATCAGCCTGTTCAGTGACACATTTCTGTATTTATCCAGGTTTGTGTTACTCATTTTGTTATTCAAATTTCGCTTCCTCTTTATATCTTCCTCATACCGGCACAGAAATAGATCAGTTGTTGGCCAGTATTAGTATTTTAGTTGCTGAAATGTATACGTGTACACTTCCTATAACTCAGTCCCGTCTACAATACCTGGTAGTTGCTCCACTTCCCCAGATTGCAGTTGACACTGCCTTTAAAAAAGAAATCATAGCCTTCATGCCCAATCTGAGATAACCTTGATGACATCATCATGGGTTATTTTTCCAGATTTAATAACCTTCTCCAGAGCCACAGAAGAGTGCTGGTTTGTGAGTGTGAGCAGTACTCTGCACGATGTGTAAGCTGATCCTGGAGCATTGGTTTCAGATTGGAATCAGTATCAGGACAGGAATAGACGGATAATTGCCGCTCTAATTTCAGCGATTCTTGTCTGTGTCGTTTATCACATAAACAAATAGATCAGCATGAACTACACCTCCTAATAATCCTTGGATCATTGTAATTAGGGATGAAAATTTATTTTTTAAAGATTTTATTGATACCAGTGCCGTTATGGATTCAGATTATCAGTCCGATTCTTTATTGATTCTCTCATTGATTCCTGATCAGTTTGTGTAAATCAGAAAAAAGGCCCGCGTGGCACTAATTATTGTAACAGGATATTTACCGTCAGTAACAGACGTGCTGCTCTGTTGTGAGGCAGTGATGCACCTGTGTGCAGAGTTTCGAATACAAGGAGTTGTGTAGCTGCATTTTTTACCCGAGTTATTGACCATCACAGCACTGTGACAAACAGCTCTTCAACTGAGATGAATTGTATCTGATAAATGTTGTTTACCCATCACCATCAGGGTTACAGCTACAGACTGACCTGGATCAGGTACTGCAGACCAGAGTGTTATATCACTGCCGTGCACCGCAGCAAGGACATCGACCAACCCATTTAGACAAAGTGAACGTGTTCCGAGCCAAGGGTCAACACACACACACACACACACACGCAGACACACACGCACGCACAGCACTCTGTAGTAGGCGAGGAGCTGGGAAACGAGACTCTGACCTGACCAAGACCCCTCTGCTAAAAATGCTGTCACTATTAATGGCCTGTTGGTGCAGATGGGGGCTTCAGACATGACATGGATCTTTACACCATTTCTGCTTTAAATAGGAGGCTGTCGAACGTGTCCACAAAAGGACTTCATAAAGTGTGACAATATGCAGACAACACCCAGTTTCACCTTTATTAAACTTCCTCTTTAATTATTCCAGAGAGCATCGATTACTCTTTGTGTGTGTGTGTGTGTGTCTGTGTGTGTGTGTGTGTCTGTCTGTGTTTGGGCTTTAGTGCTTTTCTAACTCTTAAAACGTCACACTTTAGCCCGGTGCCATCAGTTTTTTATATGTAACAAGCTTCCACACACAAATGTGTGTGTCCTCTCTGCTCTAACCCCTTCTATGAATGTTTTTATCAGTGAGACAACCACACCATTGTCCTCTGTGTGTGTGTGTGTGTGTGTGTGTTCAAGGAAATATCAGAACTCTGAGAGCAAAGTTCACAGAGAGCATATTTTTATATGCATGTTCATGTGTGCGACTCTTGTTTTTCTTCTTGTCTTGTTTTTTTTTATGTCTACCAGCATGTTAATGTTAATGTTTTGCTTTTGTGTGTCAGTCAGCCCTGTAATTCTCATGAAAAGGAGCAACACTGGTTTTGGTTGTGTAACCAAGTAATAGTCAAATGAACGTGGCCACATTCATTCAATCTGACATTTTAGTTGAGTTTTCACCAGTACAGTTTGCAGGTGCATGCAGGTATTTGAATAAGACATCCTTCAAACATCATTTGTCCTTTATTCTATCTTTAGTTTTTAATCATTCATAAATACATCTTGTTTTTTTCTTCTTTCTCTGGTTTATTCTTGTTTGCTGGCAGGAAGGTCATGAACGGATATTTATCATCATAGTTTTTATTGACAAAATGAATGCTGCTGCAGAGACGTTCTGAGAGCAGGAACTACAGCACAGGGGCTAACGTTGGACGTAATCTCCTGCATTCATAATGTGATACAAAAGAGTCAATAGCCTGCACTTATTTAACATTCACAGGTGCTGTGGACATGCACACACGCGCTTTCCCAGGGCCTGAACACAGTGCACCTGAAGGATCACTGAACTGCACCTTACCACCTCCTGAGACTAATTACAACACACAGCATGTCCGTCTCTCTGCCTGTCTCTCACACACACACACGCACGCACACACGCACGCACACACACACACACACACACACACACACACACACACACACAGCTCCCTGCAACTGTAGGCCACTCCCTGTATTCGATAACAACCCAGAGACCCGCGGGGCTTCTTTCCCGCTTTCTCTTTCACCGATGCCTCATCACTCACTCCCCAATGTTGTACATGCAACCAACTTCTTACATAAACAACAGTATGTGTGTGTGTGTGTGTGTTTGTGTGTGTACCTTAGTTGTGAGCTGAAATGTCGTAATGTGAAATGAGAGAAGTGTGTGTGTGTGTGTTTGTATTGTCAGATGTGTAGAGGTGTCGGAGATTATGTGTCTCGAGTGAATGCTATTGTTTGTGTGTGTGTGTGTGTGCGTGCATGTGTGTTTGGGTGTGTCAGCACTCTGATATGCTCTTTTACTTTAACATCAGGAAACATCCCATCATTAAAGGTGCAGCCTGCTTTCATGTGCTGAATTATAGTCATCTCTGAACGGATAAAGTGAACATTATCACACCCGCACTGGCATCCAGCGGAGTGTTTAAGAATAACTTTTCTTACAGTGCTTCCTCCTAGCTATGCTTGACCGGTTGGAAGCAGTTTCACATATTTGTCCTGCAGGTTTTGCAGCACTGTAAACAGTGAAAAGAAAAAAAGTTGTTAACACAAGCCGCAAATATGCCGAGGGCTTAGGTGTGAACACCCCACGCTAGGATAAAGTGTGTTTAAAACAAAATACCTCAAGTTTTAAAGTTAAAACTGCTGTTCAGTGTTTGGGAACACTTTTGAAACTAAGTATAACCGTGATTCTAAAAAAAAGTCGGGACGCTGCGTAAAAAAAAAAATAAAAACAGAATGCAAAACTGTAAATCCTCAAGTGGCCACTTGAGGCTGGCTCCATAAGTCCCCATGTTAAAATGTCCAACTTCACAGCAGAAATAAACATGTTTACAGCCTGGTACAAAAAACAGTTTTGGTCTCTATAGTTAATTTCCCCGTTCATGACAACTGTACTGAGGCTGAATTTTTATACGACTCACCTGTTCAAATGATATTAAGGCTTAAAGTTATGCAGAATTAAGAGTGTAGACGGTTTGATTGACAGGTGGCTGCTGATACAGGTGGCTTGTTTGAGCAGGCGTCATTCAGCTTCACCTCTGGTATTAGATTAGCTGGTAGGCGGTAGAGGCAGTACATCCAACATGGCGGCGGCCAGTGCCACGTATTTTGAGCTTCAAAGCGGCTCTCCAGAAACCTGTGGGTGACATCACACATACGCTGTCCATTCTTTATACTGTCATTGGTGTGAAGGAGAAACGACGGTGGCCGAAAAACACTAAAGGAGTCAGTGTTTAATTTGTCTGTTCTGGGCTACTGTAGAAACATGGCGGTGTGTAAGTGTGTGTGTGTGTGTGTGTGTGTGTGTGTGTGTGTGTGTGTATTGACAATATGCTGTGGTGAAATAGACTGAATGGCTCGTGAGGAATGTCACTGATAGCATCAGATTAGTGTGATGGCCACTGAACAAGAGGACCCCTCAGACGCCACACACACACACACACACACACACACACACACACACACACACACACACAAAAAAAAATGTTAATTAAAAGAGATTTATTATTTTATTGTCTGACATCAGTCAGATAATTGATACAGGTATTGAAATCTTCGGACCGTTCTGCTGGCTAACATTCAGTGTATGTGCACGTAGTCCAATAATTCTTACAGTTTACACGAGAGCGTCTGGTAAAGAATTTTTTTATGGTATGACACCTCGACATGACAGCATGGTGGATTCCCTGTGGGCGTACTTGAGGATGTGATTTACAGAGTGTGAACAGGTATCAGATAACGGTCTCTCACCCCCCCCCCCCCCCCCCCCCCCCCCCCCCCATCTGCTTTCATGTAAACTAACTGAGGGAGGGTCACGGTGCTTTCCCTGGAAGTACACACACACACCCATGCCTTTTGAAGTGAATCCCCTCAGGGTGTGTATTGATAAGGCAGGGTGTGACAGTGAGATGTAACTGAGGCAGAAAAACTCCTCCACGCCTGACTAGTTTAAGACAGGATGAACAGTCAGAGGTAGGTGAATACTAAACAGGGGAGTGAAAAGTGCCCATTATGATAAATATGTGATATCTTAAATGTCTTATTCAGATTACTAAACAACATAAACAAAGGAAACATTTGGCATTTCTGATAAAAAAAGAATGTCTAAAACAATTATTCAATTATAGATTGGCTTATCGATGAATCTTCAGGCCTCATCACTTGTCTGTTTATAGTTACTGTTGCCGTCCCTGTATGTCTGAACGTGGGGATTCAGTTACAGTTTTTATGAAGTGTTAAGAAGCCCCACATCCTCAAACAGGAAGTGCAGCTTGTAGTCTGATATGAACTCATGTGTTTCTGAGCTATTTATACAACAACATCCACACTGACCTGTTTGTGATGAACCTAAAGAACATTGAATGGGCGGGCGGATAAGAGCAGTTCAGTTCAATTCAATTAGAGTTGCAGATTGAATTTAAGGCGGCTGTTTGTCTCTTAGTCTTCTCTCAGTTGATGTGATTTTAGAAACAGCAATAATCAGACTGAACTGTTGATTGATTAAATAAATGTGTAATAATCCTTATTATCGTACAGGTGAAAAATAGACAGCACATTTATGTTTCAAACATTATAAAAATATTTGTGTGATCACATTTAATATCAAGTTCAGTCGAGTTATTTTCCTTTTTAATCTTTGATCTAAAAGATATTTTTGTGTTAACACCAAAGAAAAAGAGAAAGACAATCCAGTAACGAGGTTAGACTCAGGTCGCTCGTCCGTGCAAGTGTTGGAGAGAACAGGCTGCAGTTTGTAATTGAATCTATCAGGTTGTGCATGAGCAGGTCACGTGTCTGTGTGTGTGCGTGTGTGTGTGCGTGTGTGTGTGTGTGTGTGTGTGTGCGTGTGTGTGTGTGTGAGAGAGAGAGAGAGAGGGAAATTGAGCGTGGGCTAAAAGTCCCTCGTCAGCTGTCTCTGTATATCAGCCTGAACAAAACAGAAGTGTGGCTGCAGAAAAAAAGAGGAAATGGCCTCAGATACACACAAATAAAGTACCCTGTGCTCTCTGGAGCAAACAGGACACACACACACGGCACACACTCTGCACGTAAGAATCAAAGACTGAATGAATTTGCTGAAAATAAATCCCAATTATGTAGCTGCCAGTAAATATTGTGATGGTTATTATTCCTGACTTGTTGTGCCGGTCATTTCTGAAACATGATTTAGCTCCAAACCTCTCTGAACAATTTGATCATTTTAATCAGTGTCTTCTTCAATCAGCGCTTTGACTGTTTGTGTGAGGGTAACACGAGAAGCCACAGAGCCATAAACTCATTCAAGCAGCAGTTTGAGACAACACGCACACACAAACACACACTCACTGAGCAAGCTGAGCATTTAGAGGAAGCGTCACACCTCTCTTAGAAAGTGACATCAGAGGCGAGCGCTCCACATGGTGGCTACAGGCGTGTTTTTCCACACCATGTTGAGGCTGTCCACTTTAATACATATTACACACTACACTCACTTTATCCACATGGAGGGCTTTGTATAGCTTCAGTTGATGTCCCATCATGAGCTGCAGCAGATGATGTGGAGGCTGGTACAAATCCCATATTAGTATGGACTTCATTCATTCATCTCCTCTTTACTCGGATAGCTCTGTGAGACATCGGCATGAGCACTGAGGCGCTGTGTGGTGTGTGTTTTTGAATTTTCTCTTTGATTTAAACTTTAACTCCGTGCTGTGAAAGAGTTGAGATGTTTTCAGAAGAATTTGTAACGAGTGCATCACAGATTCTGTGAGTGTCACAGCCGGAGGGAAAGATCTCCAAGTGCAGACTGAAGCAGGCTGAAGCGATGACTTTGATTTTGTAGCTTGTGGTTGGAATAAAGGCATCGAGCCAGCATTAGTGTTTATTGCTTCATCAATATTTCTGAACCAGTTGGATGTCATCAAGTACAATTCTCCTTTTACACATTTCTTTTGTCCAAATTATGACCGATACAGGATTTTTCAGGTCATTGTCATAGTGTATATTTGACCTTTTTTAAGTGGATTATGCTTAAATATTCTTGAACCTGTTTCCATGTGTTACTGTTGATTACTCTGTGCTGCTTGTCACTGTGTTTTCAATCGCACTTCACTTTGCAGTGACACCAATATATAACCACGAGCATTTTTTCTGCTTTATATAGCAGAAAACAGGCCAGTATGGGTCGATGATGTCGTCTGACCTATATATTGCTCTAATTATAAGTTTATTATTGTTTTATAGTCTTTGTAGTTTATTGCTTCTAGTACTTATGCACTTACGTCTTTTTGCAAAACATCATTATGAAAGAATATTTCCAGTTTATTACACGTGTTATTTTCATAGTTTGGACTTCATGGTTCACTTCTCTCTTACCATACTTGCTCAAATTGTGTGCACACAGATTAATAAATATTTGCACCCTCTATTGACGTTCCCTCCAAATAAAGTGGTTTGGATGAGCTGACATTTTCTCTATTTATGGATTTATCATATAGACAATGTCAAATAACAGTGAAACATACATCCATCAGACACGTCCATCACTCAGCCAGTGACGTCTTCAAATTGGTTTTTATGCATATGAAAAAGAACACTACCAACCAGACACACACACACACACACACACACACACACACAGGACATCTTCCTCCCTGATTTATTTTAAAGTCAAACTTTCTCCCATATGGATTCCACCCATGACTTCATGTCCTGTCTGACTCCAGTGAGGTCAGCGTTTCCTTCAGCGCTCCGTCCATGTGACCTCCCATAATCACAGGTCCACACGGTGCCAATGAGGGCAGAGTAAACTGCCCTGCAGTTGTTTTACAGCCACATCGTCCTTGGACAGTGAAACTCTGCCGCACTTGCCAAACCCTAGGAGTAGTGAAGTGAGTGTAGCTGCAGGCAGGAGAATCTGGATGTTTTAGCCGTGCCGTCTGGTTCACTTAAAATCTGCTGAACCGAACAGCAGAGCGGCCTGTCACAGCATCCCAGCGACACCAGAAGATCATTTTGGGTGACGATGACGACCGCTTAGGACTTCAGGGAAGTGACCTCACACGCATGCGGCACATTATAAAGCCCTTACTTTTCTCTTTCTGTTTTAGCCGCGTTACAGCAGGGACGAAGCATTTGTCTTTTTGCATTTCTGAGTTAATTATAGTTGCCCGGAGCAGTTAAAGCTGCAGTGCCTTGCTCGGAGGCACAGTTTAGAACACATTAGACATCCCGGCAGCTGGTCTGTATCTGGTTTCAACCCCGCAGCTGGAATGTAGCAGCAGAATCAAACCAGCAAATGTTCGGCCCCGGGGCGACCTCTTCCATCGTCTTCACCAGCCGTATTAGAATCGAGCTGTTTCCATTCAGATAATGATTTATGAAGAGTAAACATCTTATCGTTAACCCAGATTTGTGATTCAATGTTTAACTAAGGAAGTTGAGATCACATGCAGGTCATATAGATCTTCTCTTTCAGGCCAACATGGCAGCTGAAGCGTCCTTGAGCGAGATACTGAACAAGCTCCAAGACCCCCCCCCCCCCCCGAGCTTCTCGGGGATTAATCAAGCACGATGTTACATTGTGCTGTCATATATTAAAGGAACAAGAGGGAGGAGAAGGCGCAGAGTGGTTTTTGGGATTAGGTCCTCTGTGTTTTGTCATGCGTTGGCCCTGACAACCGCTATAGGAGCTGTGTTGATGCCCTGCCAATGTTAAGCTTATGGAAAACCACACAAACACACACCAACACCAGATTTACAGATCTTCTCTCAGACAGTCACTCTGTGATCTGAACTCTGCATCTGCAACATATTTCTTCACGTGGACACACACTTTATGATTTTATTGTGAAACATTTCAGATTATGTGTACGTGTTTTCAGACCTGTATAGTTTACAGTAAACATGGTCCACTCGTCCTCATCCTCACGTGTGCATGTCCTGCTGCTTCATTGTTTACATCCACGGTGTGTGGAAGCAGATTAAAAAGAGGCTTAACCTTCACCTCTGCCTTTTTGGCAGCCAGAGGACACGCACACCCAACCCACACACATGACTAATCCACGCATACATTCACACGCTCGTTTGTTATCAGACAACACAATAGAAACTGCCACTTCTGTGGATTTCCTTCCTTTGTTGAGTCCAGATTGTTTCCGAGTGGCCACACCAAACTTTCGAGCGTCGGTGGAAAACAGGAGCTCAAACTACAGCACCTCGCCGGGATCAAAAAAAAAAAAAAAAAAAAACCTTGAGTTTTACGACCTTCTCGTCCTGGGATCCAAATCCATCCCACTGTAGGACCCGGGCTAATGAAAAGGTTCTGCTCCTGTGGTCATGTGGGGTGGAAATAGAAGCCGAAGGAGCTGGAAAGAAACAATCTGTAGTAGAGAGAACTTAAATGGCTGCGATTGGTCTGCGTTAAATCATATCAGTTGGTAAGAGTGCTGGCATGGATCACCCGGCTAACTCTGCAGCTGGCACACATGACATACTGTATACTAAACACACACACACACACACACACAGATGACGTGGGGTTAAATATGGAAAGTGGGGCAGTGTTTCTGACCAGCATGGCTTTGTGGTCGAGGCAATAGGCAGCAGTCTTCCTGCGACACACCCTGGTCTCAGCAGTGGGGGCTCATTTAGTCTGCTGATACGCTGGCAGTCAGGCGTGGAATGGCTACGCCTACATATGGTTTATTTATATGCCCGCCTGCCTCAGAAACCATACATTGTTCACTGCATGTCGAGTGCCTGTTTGATTTGCTGATGAAATCTGACTGAATAACTGAAGACTTACTAAGTGGATAACTGTCCATGTGACTGATTGACTCTGTGATCGATTGGTTGGCAGCTCTCCCACTGCACTTAGTGACGCTCTAACAGATCTGTGAAAGAGCCTGACTCATAATGGATTCTCAGGGCTGATGACAATCTAGATATCAGGGAGTAAAAAATCAGATATATTCTTTATATCAATACAATATTTTGCAATGATCCTTTTAACCCGTTTAATTTAGTTATCAAACACTTGGTCATAGATATGTAATAGAGACAGGACATACTGTGAACCACAGTGAACGCTACATAAAATCAAACAGAATATAAATAATAGATCTGAATGATCCCAAACTTCTTTTTCTGTATTAAAACGAAAGGATTACGTCAGCACATATCAGCCAACAAATATGCTGATACCAACATATCTGGCTCTCTGTCTGGCTCTCGTCTGTGATATTTAATGGTCAATGAACACAATAATATTGTCCTATGAAGAGAATAAAATGATTGTATTTCAAAGCCATCATTGTTAATCTGATTTTGGCTGCAGCAGCATTCACCTCAGTGTCCACTGGATCCATTTGTGTCGTGTTCTGGCTCCGTCATGGCTGCTGGAGAAAATGTGCTGCCATCTCTGATGGAATAGCTCACGTCTCTGAAAAATGACATTACTTTTTTAATGTTAGGGCTGCGTGATATAGTAAAACTAATCTTATTGCCATCATTAAAACCTGATTCAAATCTCGATGTTTTGTTTAGTCTTTATCAAACAAACGTGTTTTCTTACATCTAGAAAACAAGATTTGTAGGCTGACATCTCTGCAGCACTGTAGGACTTTATGATGCTGCTGTTTTGTCAAATATTTTACCTTTATAAAAAAAAACTTCAGCTTCTGTAATTTGAATATTGCACTTGACCATATTATGAGTTCACTAATATTTTACTTAAGTTGTACATTCCTATTTAATGTTTATTAAAACCTACATTTACTGACAGTTGATATGATTTTAATATTTATTGATAGCTTCGTCAGTTATTAACTTTTCCTTGACTTACTGTAAACAGAGTAAAACTAGTTTGTCCTGTTGTGTTTATGTCACTCGTTCCAGCAGCGTGTGAAGAAGGAGTGTGAATTCTCATTAAAGGAGTAAAGTACAACCACAAATATGGTTGTTTGTAAAGTACGAAAATGTTTCAACAATGAAAACTGGCTAAACAACTCTGACCTCGATTGTACATTTGTTCATCGCAACAAGACGCGACACAACTGCATCTGGGGTGAACATCCGGGGTTAGTGAGGTCCAGGTGACACGGACTGGCTCGCAGTCAGAGTCACAGTTCATCCAAAAGGTGTTGGATGTGGTTGAGGTCAAGTCTCTGCAGACCAGTCATGGTTTTCCACTTCTTGGTTGTGGTCCTGTTGAAACAATAAAGGGTTTTCCCCAAGCACACTGTTGTCTAAAGTATTACTGTACGTTGTAGCATTCAGATTACCATCAAACCTGAACTAAATGTCCATAAAACCATAAAAGACAGCCACAAAAGTACACAAAACTCCTTTGGTCATATAGTATAGTGTACCTGGACCTGTTCTTGTGGTAATGGATACATAATCCAGCAGATGGGGCTGTGGAGTTATGTTTGATTGTTCATTTTTGACTGCTTCTGTTAAAGAAAGCTGACTGATCTCTGAAGAGATGATTTATTGATTGCAGACGTTTGTAGCCTTCAAGAATATTTGTTCCACTTTGTCATCAAAAAGGTTCATGTTTACAATGTGCTGAAGGAATTTATGAGTTGACATGAGCGTGGCTGGCAGGGCAGCCAGGTAGGAAGGAAACTAAAATAACGTCTCAGGTTTGATCATTTTGCAGCAAATGTGCTCTCCTGTGTTGTCCTTGAGGAAAACCTTGAAACACGAACTGCTGTTTGAACAATGTAAAAAAAAAAGGATGTTCAGCAGAGAGGGGGACATGTTTGGTACAGGACGGAGATGTAAAGTGTGCATCAGACGATAAAATGAAGATTGTTAAGATGAGATGAGACTCAGTGAGTGTCTGAGCAGCGGAGAAAATACTGCCGCTGCAGGCAGAGGAAGATAATCTGGCATTATAGTTGGGAGATGACACAACATGACTCGGCAAATTCCCCTGGTGGCCATTGGTCAGCTAAACTCCCAGACGAGCTGATGACTGTTTGGATCTGTGTGTCTGAGTCCATGTTTCGGTACAGATTGTGGCTCTGTGGTGCATTTCTTCCATTCAGAGTAATCCCATCTGAAACTGTGCGCCCTTGTGGTAGAACGTGGTATGGCATCAGGTCAGAAACAGATAAAAGATGTCTTTTGCCCTTTAGAGATGTCAGAGGTCAGGTTCAGCTGGCCCTGCAGCTGCTAGACATTCAGTGTGTTGCTCATGGGGCACTTGGCTGCCATCACAGGGTTTGGATCCAGGTCCTGCAGTCTCGGCCGTACTTCCAGTTTGACGCCACCTCGGGACAACAAACCTGCGGCCCAGTTCAGCTCACATCAGAATTTCCCCTGATCACCAACAGCAAATAGATTTTGTCGTTTTGATCATCATACTTGTCAGATTTGAGACTTCCTGCGTGCTGTGATGCAACAGGCTGTGATTTTGTTTGTCTGTTGTCATTGCATAGAGGTTGGGTTAAATTGATCTCGCTTCCTTCCTCTCTCACTTCCTTTACTTCCACTTTTAGTGCCATCTCTTCAGTTCCGCTTCCGTCTCTGTCACTTTCTCTCTCTTTCCACGTTGCCGAAGTTAAATTAAATCTGGCAACTTTTCAGGAATTTGAGAAGTAGTCTTGATTTTAAGATGGCAGGCAGCATGAATTTGGTGATTTGAAAGGAAGAACAATGTCTGAGGTTACAGTTTTTGTTGTGTTGGTTTGGGAGCATGGGAGCAGGAGTATTGTTGGACATTTAGCTGAATCATGCTGCACTCCATGATGCACTCGTTAAATACACTGATGTACACGGAGGTCTGATTGAACTGCCTGTACAATATCGTGGTGCAGAGCTGAATATAAACCACCTTTGTAGCATGAAAAGTAACTCGAATAAAATAAATCCAGTTCTATCAGGATCTTACAGGCATTTTAAGATCAGACTACATCGAATATATCAACTACTGTATCAACAAGAGTTAATGAGCCTTGGCATAGATATTCATCAGTATGTAAGCAAAAAGAATCACAGGTGTTTTTCTCAGGAAATGGGAATGTCTGGGAAATATTGGTTTCTCATTTCCCAACATTCAAACCGAGTTAGGACTTGCTTCACAATAAAAAAAATAGTAATTTTAATGTTGAAACAATGTTTGAATGGTTTACGATCTAACAAATCAGCCAGTGAGTGCGTCAGTCAGGCTGTACAATATGAAATGTTGCAGTGTTTCGATGATTGATGCCTGCTATGTTTGTGTTTTTCCCTGTTTCTCAGAAAATGATTGATTTGAACTTTCCAAACTTTCCAAATGGCATTAAATCATGTGCATGAATAGAGCTCTCTGTAGAATTGCCTTCAAGATGATCAGAGCAGCATCTCTGATTATTTTTCCATATTCTTGGAAAGAAGAGATGTGCAGCACTCTTTGGACAGCATTATTCAGCGGTGATTGACAGTTCTCTTCTTTATTCTTGTGTTTGCGTGCAGCCATGGCGGAGTTAGACCTGAGTCTGAGCGACGCTCTGACGGACAACGTTCCCCAGCCAAGCCCAGAGGGCCTGGTGGAGAGGGACTTTGTGGCTCAGCTGGAGGCGGAGGCCTTCGACGATCAGGTCGGGGAGACGGTGGGGAAGACGGACTACATCCCTCTGCTGGACAACGACGACCCCAGGGCAGGTGAGAATGATTTGATGGAGCCCAGTGGAGCATGGGTAATGTAGATTTTACTCATCATGACAACAGTAATCAGAGAGAGCGAATTCGATATAGAGATGATGGGCTTTTTCTGTTACCGCACATGAAGAGAAACACACTTTTGTTGGCAAATAAGTACAGGGACAGACAGAGAGACAGTAAAGCTGCTGTCTCCTTAACAGTTACATCCATTCCCTCTTTCTCAAGGTGAGAACTCAGTGGCAGAGATGACAAGAAAGCTAAAGATGAGAGAAAGTTAGGAAGAGGAACAGAGGCAGAGAGGTGAAAACAGAAAGAGAGAAGGAGGAAAGAACGATGAGATAAAGCAAATTAAGTCAGAGACAGTCAGCACAACATAATTATTAAACAGAAGGAAGAAAAAAACACCACTGAAAATAAAACAAAAAATAAAGTCAACTTAGTTTCTTACAGTCATGAAAACATTTTTTTCACGTTTTATTTGGAATCTCTTCATACAGGTAGTGAAACTTTTAAAACCACTCACTAGCTTTCAGCTGCATGTTATGGTCAATCGCCTCTCACAGCCTTCCCTGATAAAGGAATTTGTCTGTAAACTGAAGTTAAAGCAGCAAAATTTAAGAAATGAAACAAAGTTATAAACCTTCAGACCTGTAGCTGCATCAAAATGAATTCAATTAATGATTTCTTGCTGAAAGCTGAAAACACAGCGGTATGGTAAATGCGTTAGCGAATGTGCTTATTTACATATCCAGCAGACAAACAGTTAGCTGAAAGATGATAAAAGCTCTGTACTTGTTGTGCACATTGACTTATTATTAAGAGTCTTTGTTTTAAAATCTTTGGATTACTCATTCCAGTGAAATTAGCTTAAGATTAACAAAACTCTTCTCATCCCCTGAGTTTAGATCCTCCAAGTGTAAAAGCAGCAGGAAACCTTGGTCTAAATTTTCCTCAGCAGCCTCGTGTTTGTGGCTGCGCCTCTGTATCTGATTCCATCCATCCTCACCGGGATGAGAATCTGTGTTATGTAACATGAACTGCAGCTGCCCCTAAATGACTGACAGTGTCAGGCAACCGTTGGACACTGGCTGCCATCTTGGATCTGCTGAGGTGTCATTCAGCTGCAGGGAAGATAGTAGCCTGAAGATAAGCCGAGTAGCGGTCGCTGCTTTGAATATCCCGGCTGACAAGGACTATTTGGGTACTTGGCAGGAAAGTGTGTCCCAACAGAAGATGCTCAAGGTTTAGTTCCAAGGTCTACATGTGTGATGATGGCAGTCACAGTGCTACAGGCCAAGGCCCTTCATGTAAAGAGGAATGTGTCCTTGATCAATGTGCCTGGTTTAAAAAGTCGAGCTCATGGGCCTCAGATCAGATGTATTAAACATGTCGAGTCATTGTGAGTTCAGGGCAACATGAAGTAAGTAATGAGGGTGTCACTTTCCTTCTTAAAGCAGTGTCAAACTGCTGATGATATCATGGCTTCATGCTGAATATAGATAAATAGATGCTGCAACCTAGCAACAAACCTAGCAACAAACAACAACTAACTAACTAACTAACGTTAAAGCTTTCTAGACCTGGTGGAGTTTCCCAAACTGAATAAATACCGTACATATAAACACTAAACTGACTTTCTAGTTCAGTCTCAGCTAATAGTCCAAAAGTCAAAATACACTGAAAAAAGATAGAGGCAATCATTTCAACAATACGACATGTTTTTATCTAACAAACTATTCGGTTTCAGTCCATATTAGTCAACCTTTAGTCCTTAAAAAACAACATTTTCGTCATCTCTGACATGCTGAAGAACTTTTTGTATAATATATTGAGATAGATTGTTGCATTAATATCAGGCTGATGCAAACATTTTAATTTGGTTCTCTAACAATCATCAAATGGACAGTGAGGCAGAATGGAGAACATTTAGTTTGTTGATTATTTGTTATCTGTTTTGAAAAATCAGATGTTCTGCAGGTCAGCGTGCTTCTCTCTTTCTCACATGTGGCTTGTGTACTGGTTAGCTGATATAACAGATTTAATTTTAGAATAGAATCTTTTCAGCACACACACACTGTAAGTTAAACTTTCATACACTCATTTCATCCTGGCTCATGTTAGTGTGATATCAAAGACACTGAAGGATTTAGCAGCAGGATAAGGAAACTTGGAAAAAAAAACAAAATAATAATCATAATCAACCACAGTGTGAAGACAGGCGCCCATGTAAACAAAGTTGCTCTTGCATTATTGCAACAGAAACAGCCTCAAAAAGAGAGAAATATGAACAGATGCTGGATAGAAATGTAACAACACTCCTCCACTGAAAGCTCGGCATAGAAATAGAAGAGGCTGAGACCTTCCACTGGTTCATGGTTGTATGAGCACCACTTGTTGCCTGTTGGCTCTGAATGTGGCAATGAAAAGAGAAACAGAGGTGTACAGGGAGGTGAGTGAGCCGATAGATAAACAGTAGATGGATCAGATAAACAGCTGAGCATACAACCAGATAAAAAGGAAGTGACAGTTAACCGGGGCTGACTCAGCTCTCGGGCCTGTTTTTGGTTACCCAGACACTTTGGTCAGACAGTCAGACTGCGTGTGGGCACTCGTCGGTGACAGGCGGCTGTAGGACGGCCCGTGGGTGGTGTTGCCAGTGATCAACTGTGGCACGCTGTGTGCATTTGGACAAACGCAGACATGCTGACACGCAGAGTGCCAAACAGCAGGGCGAGGCGCTCCGCAAATGATTGTCCCCCGTCAGCAGGAGTGCTAGACGGAGGAGGAGGAGGCACACTTCTGTTTTTGTTTTTTTTTATCAGAGTTGCTGGTGTGCATCACTGATGCACACGTAATGTGCACTCACGTTGACCGATGTGTGTTCGAGTCCTGTGCTCTGTTTTGATCTGTGGTGTTTGTGTCTGTTCGTGTGGACACAAAAGAATCATGCCTGCATGTGTGTGTTCTTGCATGTAGTTTTAAGGCTTTTGCACGCCTACACACTGATGTATTAATAAATGTTTACGATATTCATGTGTATGCATGCACTGATGGCAGAATGGTCTTGTTTTTGTGACTGTGGCTGCATGTTTCCGTCTTTGTTCTTCTCTTGTTAGTGCGTGCGTGTGTGTGTGAGAGAGAAATAAAGAACAGTGCTGTGGCCTGTATCACAAAGTGAGCTTAGCAGGTTAATCAGCTATATTTAGGCATCACAAAGCTGGCTCACTTTTAGCCTGGTAGATCACCATGCTAACATGCTGGCTAACTTGCTCCAGAGCAGGGTAATGACTGCTGACCAATCAGCTTATTAGAAATATATCAATCTTTATTTCTAGGGGATCCCAACATGGACAAAGGTACTAAGTTTCTAATAAAGTGACAGATGTTTATGGATCAGTAGAATCACTTGCTCACCATGATGATCATATCAGAATAAAAGAGATAAAGAAACAGGCAGGTTATACTTTAGAACACTAACAGCAGACAGAATGTACCTGATGATTACAGCTGCATATGAAACACACACACACACACACACACACACACACACACACACACACACACTGTTCAGTAAATTATAGTTTATCATTTCAGAACTCATCAGGCAGTGTACTTTTCCTCGGCCTTCACTTCTAACTGTTAAATTAGTGTATCACATAAGAACTTGTTCATTATGAGAATTCAAAATTAATAAAATGAATGAATTATTTTATAGATAATTCATTTATTTTCTATAATCATTCTGGACTACTGAACATGGCGATAACCACATTAAAGCCTTTGAATCCATCAAATATTAAAAATGTGATTATTTTTCCTAAAGTCAGTGTTTCATCTCATGTCATATTAAAGGTTCCCTGTGGAGTTTTTGACCACTGGTAGTGTGGTGAGCAGTGTTTCACCCTGCTGACATGCATATAAACAATGCTTAAAATATTTACTGGCCAGTAATTAAGAATGCTGCCACTTTAAGTGAGTTAATGAGCCATTTAATGATAATTAATTGAATTAGTCTTAGCCAAGAGAGCCAGACTGAGAACTTGAACTTGCTTCATGATACAGGCCTCTGTCCTCTGAGGGGCTGGTGGTTCATCCCCGGCTTGTTGAGGTGGTTTAGACCAGCGCCTTGCATGGCAGCTCGCCGCCATCAGGGCGTGTGTAGTGAGTGTGTGGGTGAATGAGAGGTAGACTTTAAATCACTGTGGATCAAAGCAGTCCATTTTTACTTTGTTTGAGTCATTCATGTTGGTGTAAAGCTTCTGATACAGAATGTGCTGTGTGTGTTCTGTACTTGTGTACGTGTGTGTGTGTGCTGTGCACATTAGATGAACACAGTGTGGTGACTCAGCAGTCAGATGTCACACTGTATCACCTCCTTCAGTGTCCCACGCTGACACCAGCCAGTATGTGCTGCCCTCTGCCTGCCCAAGCCTGACCACAACGGGCCTGTGTGCTATTAACAGGCACGTCCACACACACACACACACACCTCGTGCTCAGCGGCTACAGTGAGGCGTACTTTAAAAAGACACAGAAGTCAGGGTCAATGCTCTCCATTCAACTGCACCCATCTGTCTGTCATACACAACACAGTTTGATTTCCTATCTCGTCAGGCCATTAGCACTTAGATGGATAGTAATGCGTTTGCTTGTTTTTGTGTGTGTGTGTGTGTGTGTGTGTGTGTGTGTGTGTGTGTGTGTGTGTGTGTGTAGACACGAGTACTGCGTTGGAGAATGGAGAGCAGGAAGCTCATGGGGTGCAAAAGCCTGGTAAGACACACAAATCCCTCTGCCGTCGGTCAGTCTGCTCAGGCCGCCTGGTCATCCTCATCCACCAATCATGGTCTGTCAGTCTTTTCTTGTGTTTCAACCTTGTTTACTTCCTCTGTGTTCTTCTGTGTGTGTGTGTGTGTGTACTCTGAGTGTCATTAGTGGCCTTTCAGAGCAGGATGTGAGCTGCTCTCACTGCTCTCCAGCATCCTTTCAAATGTCCTCTTAAGTACAGGGCTGCTGCTTTCTTTTTTTCCTCCTGCTGTTCAGTCTGAGCTGAAGAGAATGAGGCACAAAAATATGAATTACCTGTGAAACATATTAAAGATGTCTTAAGTTTCTTAATACAGTGCACTGTCACACTCTGTTGCCACGTCCTTCTGTTGAGTTGTGAACAGTGATCCAATCAAATCTGAAGGATTTCACCAAAGCACTCATGTAATTATTGCTCTGCCCACATTCTCCCCCTCACTCTGAAATACAACACCTTGTGGAAGCCAAAGATGCTCCAACTGCCACGTCATGGAGCCTCTAATGGTGGCTTGGATACTGCCCGCATAGTCCCATGCTTCTATGAACAAAAACTTGACTTAACACACATTTGAAAGATCCTCGGACCACGTAAACAGTCAACAACACACAGTGGCTCTCAGTGAATTAAAATAGATTATTCAGCATGTATGTTGTTAGTCTGAGAATCTATAAAAATGTGTGTTTGAATGTGTGCAGCTTTGCGTAGCTGTCTTCATACAAAGAGACTCAGTTGCGATATGCAAATCAGCTCATTTGCATCATCGCTGCTTTAAAATGAATCTTAATTGACGACAGGAGTTCGTGAAATTAATATCAGTCACGTTCCTTTTAATAAAAGGAACTACACCTCCATTGAGGCTCACTCACACAATGCTTCTTGTACTCAGCAGTTGCTGATGATGATGGAATAGAGGAGATGCATCTCAAGAGGAATATTTATTATACCCTCTGTTTTCCCCTCTGGCTGTCTGCTTAGACTGAGAGAAGAACTGTTTCTCTGTGTGTGTGTGTGTGTGTGTGTGTGTGTGTGTGTGTGTGTGTGTGTGTGTGTGTGTGTGTGTGTGTGTGTGTGTGTGTGTGTGTTACAGTCCTGGAAACCAGCTCATCAGATTGTTTTTCTCAGTAGTCTGATCTCTTTATTTGCCACCCCTCAGCCTGAACATAAGTCGCACCACACACCGTCTTGTTGTCACGCTGTCGTTCCATTTTAAAGTGCAGAGCTGCCGTGCATGTCATCAGCAGAGAGGATTTCTCATGGGGGGGTATAAATTAATATGTGAGGTCTCCTCCACAGCACGCAATCCCCATGACAACATATCAAAGTACAACACAGTGTATGAAACCATTAACCGTTAGACAGTTCACCTTCAAAAGTTGTAATTCAGTAACTCGTGAAGCACACAGCAGGAAGCTGAAGTGCACTTCTGAACTGTGTGCACGCCCAGGTTGAGACCTCAGGTGGTGGAGGGCTGTGTCCACTGAACTTGACCTTGGCAGAATCTGCTCAGCATGACACATGACCCTAGCTAAATGCTGCTACATATACGTATATAGTAGGCCAGTGTCTTTGCTGGCTTACTGATGGTATGAATGAATCCACGTCAGGCTTGAATGTTAATGGAAGATTTGTCAGACTTTTTCCTGTAAAAACAAAATGAAAGTCACACAAGCTCCATCCACTTGGCAGAAGGGCAGTGCCGGTATTGATTTGTTTTTGTGTGTGAGCGTGTGAGCGTGTGTGTGTGTGTGTGTGTGTGTGTGTGTGTGTGTGTGTGTGTGTGTGTGTGTGTGTGTGTGTGTGTGTGTGTGGTTAAACCACATTCAGCGCCTGTATCTGTTGAAACTGAGCGACAGAGCTGTAGCTGACCACAAGTAACTCTGATCAGAGCCATGATGACGCCAAATACAAGCGTGAACATCCCAATAAAACATGTTGATTATGTCAGTGATATTTCTGTGATTTGGTTTGACAGTAAGAATCTGTCACTGCTGCACCTATCATACGAGTACTGCATGTTGATCTGTTAAAGTATAGTCCATATACATGAAGGGTCTGTTTACCCGTCATGGTTTGTTCAATGTAGCATGTGAAAACAGATGTACAATGTCTCCTGTGGCTCTAGAGTACTGGTTCCCAACCTGAGGGTCATAAGGCCTTTAAAAAAACTTCAAAAATGTGAATACATTTTATATTTCACAATTTCATTAATTAATATTAATATATTATTATTAAGAATAATAAAACGTTCCAGAATCCATATCCATATCAGTCCATATCAATCAGGACAACTCCTGTCTGATGGAAAATTCATCTGCTCAAAATGTATCCAAACTTTGTGCAGTTGTTGCGTTCATTATTTGGATTAATTGTCCATCAGTTGTTCCGTTATTATTGATATGAAATATCCATAAATTATGTCACTTAGTCAGGGAGCATCAGGTCACTCACTGAAATGGGTCTCTTAGGGACAAAGGTTGGGAACCATTGGTCTACAGGAGCTGATGATGATGTCATCAGGGTTACTTCAGCTTGGAGACTATTATGTGCTAACATGCTAACATGCTAACTGCATTACAAACTGGGAGCTTGGTGTTCACCTGGTAGGGAGTGGCTACAGAGAGACAATAGTAAGATGTTGTGATTTTACCTTCACCCAAACCCACTTAGGTAAGATGAGAGAAATAGCAGTGCTGATGACATAAACCTGGTGTCATGTGACCACTGTGCAGGTGATGGAGTTAACTACCCCAGCCCTGTTTGGCAGCTAACCGACCTGGTCTGTCATTCTACCTTTATTTGAATTATTAAAACCATCTATTGTCTGCTGATGGATGAAACTGGCACCGGGTGAAGCTGTATCTCTAATTTCCACTGAGTGCCAGCTGATACAGGTGCACTGTGGGTAGGATGACGCTGTCAGACCTGCCATCTTTCATGTGCTGTGACTGGAAGCCTTGCTGGGGTGGATGTTGGCGACAGTGTGGGAGTGGGTAGGGTGGAGTTACCAGCATGTAAATGAGACGTCTGTGTTGGCATGTTCTGCACTTAGCTGCCCGGCTGTTTGCATGGCATGGATAGCTTGTCGTTACCATGGTTACAGAGCTGTATGTGTGCATGTGTGTATTTCTACCAGAGAGTAACTGGAAGGACTCTCTGTTTAACTTTTGGTTAAACTCTACCTCTAATCTCCCACACTGCATCAGTAATGAGCTCAGAGTACAGTGCGGGGGTGTGAGCTGACTTTATTTTCAGTGGGCCTACTTTAGTAGATGGAGCATCTGGCCCCGTCGAGGTGCGTTGGATCCATTCATCACTGTTATCCCGGCAGACCCCGGGGAGAGGACGCAGGCGGTATAAGTAGTAACTGGGTCAGAGAATTGAGAGCGTAAACTGAATCCTGACAGAGCAAATGCAGATGTGTATGTGTGTATGTGTATGTGTGTGTGTGTGTGTGTGTGTGTGTTTAGATGCTGCATGTCACCTCCAATGCATGGTGCTCCTGCACAGCACGTAAAGACGATCATATGTTGTAGGGTATCTTTCCAAATGTTTGACCAATGTAAGACGAAACTTTCAGAATGGGATCGATCATGTTGGTCAAGTATTTGACATTTGTTGGATGAGTTGCAGTTGATTTTGTGACAGCTTTACTAACCTGCTTTCTTCCTTTTTTCCCCTCATCCCCGACCCCCTTCATTCTACTTTTTCTCCTTATGCCATTTTTATCCTTACCTCTCTTTTTTTGAATGAACCCTCATTGGTTGATGCACTTATTTTCTTTCTTTCCTTCCTCTTTGTTGCCGTCGTCACCATCTTTTTCATCTTTTTTTTTACTTTACTCCCCTCTTCTCTCCGTTATCCCTCTTCTCTCCTCCCTCCCCAATCCCCACACTTCAGAGGACTAGAACCCGCCTCCATCGCCATGCCGACTGTCAATCAGCTGTGCTTCCGCTTCTGTGCACCTCTTCCCTCTCCTTGTGCAGCACACACACACATATACACACACTCTTCCTGCGCATAATGCGTTAGTCCTCTGTGACTCTCTCCGCTGGGTGTCTCTGACACACACTTTTTTTTGGACGAAATTCAGTTTGTACTTTTTCTTGTTTTTGTCTGGAGCCACGATGACCACTGTTACTTATTTCCACTGTGTCCAGTGAAGTATTCCCTCCTTGTCTGTTTCTCTCTGATCACTTATTGTTTGCTAATTTGTCCAATATTAACAAAAACATCCACAAATTCAATTCAACCTGACAGATTTAAAAGCCTAATGTGGCATAAACGAATACATCAAACTGAAAAAGCTCGCACATCTGCTGCCCCTCTCTCTGTCTCATTATCACACCGAAGTAAGTTCATAAGTTCATGTCCTCACATACACTCACGCACACACACACATGGGCACAGACACCGTCGAGCAGCCAGCCCTTGTCCTCATGTCTGAAAGCCAACGCTGCGAGCCGGATCCATCAGCACCCAGCAAACCAGCACACGTACACACACACACACACACACACACACACACACAACCACAAAAACAAACAAACATCGTCACAGATCAGCCCGCCAAAGGACTTTTTGTAATTTTGTTCATGTTTTTTATTCTTCTGAAATGCTTTTTAACCTGCACCTTGTATCTGCTGTGCACTATTTCAATCGTTCTTTAACCAAACTAAAGCCTTCAGACCTTCAGTGGACAATCCTTCATGTAGACGATGATGACTGTGATGTGTAGTTTTTAGTTGTCTGCTCAGTCGATCGGATCATTCAGAATGATTGTTTGTCATAGTTACTTACTTCTGTGTTTGCTTCCTAATAACTCAGATGTGTCTGTTGTGTCTGTTGCTGTACATTGTCACTAACTTCAGGATCGGAACTCATCATTAAGATGATGGCGTCCTGTTAGCTGCTGGTTATAAAATTCATATGCATCTTCTCAAAACATATTTCTGACATGGTTGGTACATTAACATGGCACTTTCTGCATGCTTGGACCAGTTAGAAATGTTAGCGTGGTTAGTGTTTTCTTTTATAATTTGCTTGAACTGACCCTTTAAGAAAAAAACTGTGAATGAGGTGCAGTGATGTCCTGTGCCACTGTTTTCTTTCATCATCTAACTAGTCACTAGTCTGACAGAATACAACTGAAAAGTGTGTTTCATACATGAACACACTTCATCTGTCTGTGCACCTCAGCAGACAGAACAGCGCTCATTGTAACACACATGATACTCTATAGAGATGTTTTCAGGGTCAGAGGTCATGGTCAGCTGCAGACACAACAGATCAACAGATTTATTTCACCCTGCAGTGCGATGTACTGTATATTATTTATGTATTATTTAACTTTTAGATGCATACAAACATGCTATATGTGCCACAGAGGCTTGATGAAGCCTCTTTGATGTGTTTGTTCCAAACGGTATCTTATCTCCGTGTCTCTTTTTATAGACGTGCCTCTCTCTGTCTGCCTGCACATTGTGCTAATAAACCAATATAACACACACTTACCTGGTTTTTGGTTTCTCTTTCTTCTAACCACCCTGAACTAAACCTCCTGTCTAATGTCTTCTCTGCTTTTCCCCCCTTCTCTCAGTTCCTTTCTGTTCCTGTCCCTCGCAGCCTTTTATATGATGTGCAGTATTATTTCCTGTTTTCAGATATTCTTATATCTTCTAAGAGAACAAGATGCTTAGTCATCACGGCTGTAACCTTTGGAGGTGGTGTTTTGTTTTTTTTTTTACAATGTAAGCTTAGAGATTAGAGTGTGCCGCATGGGAATGGTTTTCTATTGCTTCTGAGCGATGTGCCTCTTTGTTACAAAACAGATTTCTTTATCACTCTCTGCTTTTTTGGAAGGAGAAAAGAGGAAAAGCAGTCATTTCTTTTGCCCTCTTACCGTAGCTTAAAAATATTCATAGAAAAGGAAATAAAGAGGATTGCTAGCTATCAGTATTTTATAGCTTCTCTTCCAAAATCGGTGACTGTCAGGTTCCAAACATGAATGTACTTCAGGAAAAATAGAAATAAGACTACACTGCAATATCATCAGCTTAGCTAAAAAACGTACATTACACTCAGTTTATTCCACTTAAAGTAATTGCTAAAGATTAGCAAAATCTAGTACAGTAGATTATAGTAGAGTAAAAAATACCAAGATAATAAAAGCGCTGTTCATAGAGGGTGGAAGAAGCAATTCTGAAATGCTTCTAGAAACATTTCCAAAAGTGATGTTAGCAATTTATTCGTTCATGGAGTGTCTGCGTTAGTCTTCAAACATCACATCATGATGTCTCAAAATCAGTAAATGCTTTTCCATTTGTGGGTAAATATTCTCAAAAACTTTTTCCTTGTAATTCCTCCTCATGTGCCTTTTTTTGATTTTGTGCCCGGACGTGGTCATGTCCCATTTGTCCGCCCCCTAGAGCGATTAGAGTGCTACAACAACATTATGCTACTTCTTCCTGTTTAGTTGATAGATATGCAAGTGTACTGGACTTAGGCAAAGCATAGCTGAATGCTAACATGCTCTGTTGACATGCTGATGTGTAGCAGGTATAATGTTTGTCAAGTTCACAATATTAATTTAGCATTCTCGCACTAACACTCACTAATGACACTAAGCACAAAGTATCTGGTCAAATCATAGACTGTACAATAAATTGAACATGATCAGCATTATGATAAACAATGAAAACAATTCTTAGCTTCAGCCCTACTAAAATACTTTTTGAGTCCACTCCCAGCAGCTCTGGTAGTTTTGAGATGAAGCTGGGATGAAGCTGTATTGCTCATGCTTTTCCGTCCTCTATACTGTAACCTCCAGAGATCATCCTGACCTGTGCGATCCTCTCTGTCAGCATGGGCGTGTTTGCATGTGAGAGATTCTATATGGGGCAGCCTGTCCTACTTAGACTCAGAGAGTTGTGGTGGGGTGATGCAGGGAGAAAAAGAGAGGGAGACCAATCGTAAAAAGTCCCCTCTGTAAGCAGATGTGCTTTTCAGCAGAGGGATCGTCCCGTACCTTTCAGAGTGTACACCACAAACACACACTTCACATGCACAAACATCCCAACCTCCAGAGAACCTCACCCTGAACAGCTGATCCCCTACATTACCCTTAAAGAGGGTGAGTGAAGGAGGATTCAGGAGAGCAAATGCGTTTGAGTGATATACATAATGCATAGATAGACCCCCACACTAGTACAGTCCATTATGTGCATCTGCCCACGCACAGTGAAGACATACATCATCTGAGGACCTTGAACTCCCGTGATGCCTGCAGCATGCTTTATGCATTATTGATTGACTGCATAAAGGTGTTACATCATAGGTCTGGTGGTCTACCATTGTGGTCAAGGACTTCCATTACATTTTGTACAGACATTGATGGTCCCCACAGGATGAATCCCAATGGCTTTGGTGATCCCCTGACTTTTTGTCTAGTGCCACCAGCAGGTCAAAGCTTAGACATATCCAGTTAAATCTCTCATAGTCTGATGGATGTACTCGTTACAGACAATTTGTCAAGTCCTCAAATGTTGCACTAACCCCTAAATACCACCGGTCAAGTCTCACGTCATGGCCACAACACCATTTTGGTCCGTTCTCCACCAGGAGCGTTTCATAAGTGCCCACCAGACCTTAGGAACTTCTTCTAATTTCCTGCCAGCTCAATCTTCTCTGTGCTGCTTGACATGGCTGGTTGAAGCATCCGTCAAAAATAGACCAGCATATTCTCCATGGAGCCGAGTGGAGAGACACGTGTAGGACACTTCTGAAACGCAACTGCAGCTTCTAGTGGAATCGCAATAGTTTGTCTAGAACGAGCAGCAGTGTCTGGTGGAATTTATGGGCCATAGTGGTGACAGTGGCTGTAGATCTTGAGTAAGAATGATAGACGTCAGTTCAGACAGTAAAACCCTCTAGAGATTTTGAAATTTGGTAGGTAAACTGATTTCAGCTTTGGTCTGCTACACCAATTGTGGCATCAACGTTGCCTGACATTGTTTGGGTCTTAGGTGTAGTTCTTCAGTTCCTTATTTCTCCAGTTTCTCCTATAGACTCTCCCTGCAGCATATTCCGCCATTGGAGCAGCGATCATGTCCTTACAAACAGGGCTGAGCTTCTGTGAGCAGCTGATCTGAGGCCAGGCATGAGACCATATTCATTATATCACAAGTTTGAGGTTTAGCTAACTTGGCTAGCATTGTCAACCTTTCCTGCAGTCCTTTCACAGTAAAGGTCTATCACGGCCTGCAAGTCAAAATGCATTTATCGTGAAACACATGCAGGAAGTAACGTTCTAGTGTTAACAAATTGTCTCACGTGAAACCAATAGTACAGAAATGAAAACAGTTAGCCCCCTGATAGTGAAAAATAAAATACATGTACAAATGTGTTAATGTACATTAACTGCCGTGAATCTGCTGTTGTTTGTAGTAACCACTCACTGAAACCGCCCAGCCACCAGCAGGTTGACACTCTTAGTTTTAGAGTGAAATAAAATAAATCAGTTTGATATTGGCTGCCTTTACTCTGACACCACCCTCTGGACAATTTGTATTTTTGCTGCGGCACGTCTGAGGAAAACAAACTTGACCTTAGTGTGAGTGTCAAAGCCTTACAGAGCTGCTGGTGGGGCTGTACACTCTGTAGAGACACTGCTGCAGAAACTGTCAGCATCTTTCAAACACCTCTTTTCTTCATTTTGTTAGGATGTTAGATTACTGACCAAGACAACTGGAAATATTAGAAACTTGGAAAAGCATCCATCATGTAGCAGCCTTTGAAAAGTCAGACCGACCTACTTTACACGTCTCCATTTTATTTGATTGAAAAACCACAAATCCGAACTTTTAGCTGAGCACATCGCCGTCTTTGTATAATTTGATAAAGTGGTGCTGTCGTCCTGTTAACTTGAAGAAGTGATTGGGTAGAAATACTGGATAAATCTCCTTTAAATATTCATGATGCAACTTTAATCCCTGAAGACCTAATTCCTCCGTCACTGATGTCTTCTGTGTAGACAGAAAGCTTTTCATCTGTGTGAGCTTCTCTCACATGTGAAGGTGTGTGTGTTTGAGTAAACGTCTCTCTCTACTCTCATGTCAGAGTATACTGTGTGTGTGTGTGTGTGTGTGAACATTAAGGCCTCAGACTTACCTTTGAGTTTGGATGGGGAACATCAACATGTGCAACTAGTGATTCTTCCACTCTCTGCTGAAATGTTCACTTCATCTGTTGGTTTGACAGGTACTGACTGCGCAATCTCTGCTGGTGGGAGTGAAATGCAGCCCCCCCCGCCCCGCCCCGCCCTGCCCTCCTCAGCTTGGTAGTATGAATTGTGATCCATGACAGTAAGGAGTGCTAGAAAGCGTGACAGCTGGAAATGCAAATAAGAGTGAACAAAATGCCGTGGATAGTCTGAAAATCCTTCGCGTCAGCTCTACTCCTAAATCCTGCCAATAAAAACTAACAAACACTGACATGAAGGAGGTCAGGACAGAGTTGGGGTGGGATTAAAATAGCCACGGAGGGATTGCCTCTGTGTTATTTTCATCTTTCCAGACAAACATGGGGTTGTTTTCAGGCTATGACAAGGAGGTGTGGAAGATACAATGACAAAGAGGGACTGGGGTTCAAAGAAAATAAACTGGGATGGAGGGAGAAGAAGGGTTTCACAGGCAGCTGTGTGTATGTGTTTGTTAAAGACTCCTGCAGGTCCCATCCACCACCCGTCTCACGCAGACACACGAACACACACACAAACACACACACACACACACACACACACACACACATACTACAGAGACGTTGTCACATTCAATGCACCTTGCATCTCTACTGCCTGTCAATGCACATCACCCTCTCACACACACTGAATTTGTACCATTGCTGCATCAGCCTCTTGACTTGTCACCCTCCACAGGCTGGTCTGTTTTCTGCACGCAGACCGTTTGTGGTTTCACTTAAAGGACTGTCGTGCTGCCAAAGACGTCTGTGATTATGGAGGAAAGGCTACAACCAGAAAAAGTCACAAAGTCATAAAATGCTGCTAGCTCAAACTAGAGCTCTTAATGCTAATTAATCTTTTGAGTATAGTGATACGTATTGCACAATGGATATATTGATAGACATTCAAATTCTTAACAATTAGATTAAAACAAAAAACTTATTTAATACAACAGTCAACAACCACCATCTGAGAGATTCTCCTTGTGGTGTTGCATCCATAGTGTGATAGTTACAAACCAAGACAGCCATCCACGTTTGATGCTGTCCATATCTCGCTCAGTAATTTCACTGAATCACCATTTTGTTTTACTTCATTCATTCAGTCAGTCTTCTTCCTTTTTCTTGTTGGTGTTTTGTTCTGTTTCGCCCCAACAAATCAGTGTCATATCTGTCGTCATATCGGAAGTTGGGTGTAGGATCTGCTGGAGTCAGTTCAAAGTTACTCTAACAAGCTGTACGACTTCATCGAGCTGGTGAAACGGCCATAAATGGGCACAACACTGGATCAAATCGGAGATGTGGGCAGACAGTCAGAGTTTTGGAACCAGGCTAATGGATGCTTTGTATTTGTCGATGACAGCAGCCAGGCGATATGGGTCGTATGTCAAATTCATCTGTTCTAGAAGCTGAGAGAGAAAATGTAAAAAGTTCTAAAAGTGAAACGTTGGCTGGGTTGCTCAGGCCACACTTCTATACTCTCTTTTGTAATAATGGGTCAGATCCCTGGCGACAGAACCGCTGGAGGAAGGCTTAGTGCCCAGGTGGTTTAGGAAGGCTTCGAGGAATGTCAGAACACGAGGGGGAACCCGTCAAACTGAGGTTAGACTAGTGCCATATGGTTGTTACGAGACGGCATCCCCCAGCTCAGAGAAACTGTTGGAGTTCTTTTAGCTCTCCTAATCCAAACTGCAGATTTATTTTGCCCCCAACCTCGTCTCACCTCACCATGCCTCTCCTTCTCCCTCTGACACTCACTCTCTCAGCTCACTCTCGTTTTTACTGTTCATTAATAAATTGTTTTTATTATTTTCTATATCCTCTAGAAGGCTATCAACCAGATCTTGATATTAAAAAAGTGAGTTATATTCTAAAGCCTGCTACATTCAGACTCTAGTTTGTAGTGGACAGTTGCAGGTAAAGGTGTACAGAAAAAGGAAGTACTGCTGTTTCAATCTGATGTAGTACTCTGTCGGGGCCGAATCCACAGGACACTCTGGATGTTTGTCCTCACCAGAGACTAGCCCTCTGTCCTGTCCTCTTGGTGAACCGTCATCGTGCGCCTGTGGTTCTGCGGCAGCCCTGACCAGGCCAGTTCATAGTGTCTGTCCCTGCTCTAGGAGCCGAGACTGAAGCAGAGGAGCTGGGAGAGGCTGGGGTCAGCTGGAGGACAGCTGCAGAATTCCAGCATGCCCTGCCGGCTCATCCCAGATTAGACAGTTTTGGTGAGGAACCGTAGGGCGCCATGCAGAATCAGAGAGAGAAATACATTGAAGAAGAGCCAGGTTTGGTTTTAGGCTTACATGGCAGTAAGCTGTTACCATAATCAGATCAACTAAATTGATTTGGACATTTTTTGCTAAGGTTGCAAGAAAGAACCTCTCTTCTCCTTCCTAAAGTTTGTTATAGAGTATAAACATTCATAATGTTATCATACAAACAGCCTGACATATATATATACTGTAGCAGTTCTGTCCTGGCTGCTTATAGATCCAAACTAGGCTGTGGCCTTATTTCCAGAGGACACCCGCTTGATATATTTTTATATATTCTCACTAGCAGAGGAGGTTCAAGGAGAAGTCTACACTCCTGTGCATTGCATAGACTTCTTAAAACAGCCATTTTGTAACATGTGGGAGGCTCTATTGGCATGTAATAATAACAATAATAAGTATTATTAGTGTATAACATTGCTGTATAAAGAAATATTGACATAGTCTCTGTGATGTCACCGACAGGTTTATGGAGCTGTTGTGAAGCTCAGAGTGAGGTGCCTCTGGTGGTCGCCAGAGTAGAGGCAGGTCCAATGAAGCCTGGTCGCTCATATAAGCCACCTGTGACATCGCCCACCTGTCAATCAAAGTGGCCTTGTCTCTAATTATGCGTAACTTTAAGCCTTAAACGAGGGAGTTCTATAAGAATCTAGCCTCGTTACAGCTGACAGCAGAGAGGGGCAGAGGAGCGAGCTGAGGCCTGGTCAGATGGAGGACAGAGACTAGCCCACGGGCTATCGGCCATATGAGAGAAGATAATAAGCTGGGCAGCGCTAGGCTAGACTTGAGCTGAGTCAGACCCTTCATGAAAACCATACAAGCCAGTCTGAGAGTTCCACGATGACCTCTGTCTTATGGACTTACTAAAATAAAGAATAAAGTAAAACAGAGGAAATTAGTTGAGGTTAGTAAAGGTCACTGATGTGCTAACAGTAACAATCCATCTCCTCTCTCCGCTTTACTGTCATGGTGTGTCTCTGTGTCTCAGTCCAGGTCCGTAATGTTCAAAAGCCAAAAAACAAACGACCAAAACAAAACACTCACATCTTTGTCTCGTGAAAAATGAGAGCAGCAGTAGCATTGTGTAGTGACACAGTATTCTGCAGGCTTTTGTTTAACCTGCAGTGGTATTAGCATTCAGCCACCAGGTCAGGGTAAACACACCTGCTGCAGGACTGAAAGTAGAATAAATTAACCTAACACTTACTTTACCTGATGAGACCTCATCTGAGGACTGTGAGTTCTGCTTTTTGTGACTTGCAACTTTTTTATCAGCACATGGTGACCTCAGTTACAATATATTTCAGAATAGCTCAGTATAGCAACCTCAGCTGAACTCTGATCAGCCAGAATAAAAACACCTGTGCGTGTGTACATGGCTTTATTATCACATCAGACAGATAATATTTCCTTCTTAGGGGAAATGGGGTCACAGCTGCAACAAGGTAGGCATGACGGGTGATTGAAGGAATATATTTGGTGATCAGCCAAAGCATGACTCGATCGCTGCCAGCTGGAAAATCTCTTGCTGGTTACTTTGTTAATTTTTTAAAAGCAGCTTGGTGCACAGCTATAAAATGAGTCATCACACACAGGGACCAAAAGATGTGCTTGAGTGTGGTGCAGTCTGTAGCCAGCACTAGACTAGTCTCAGTGTCATAATACCTGAAAAACACATGGTGCGGCGTTAAAACCTGATAACAAGGTGAACAAGAAAAAGTAGTTTTTTTTTCGCATCCCGGTGTGATCTGTGAGAGTGTGTGAGAGTGTACTGTTGCCTAACCCTAGCTCATGCTTCAGATGGTGAGGATGTCATCATAACAGAGTTTGAGTGGCAGCCTTCCTCCACTAACCTCTGCACCACCTCCTCAGCTGATCCTGAATCTGCTGCCTGTCCTCAGAAGAAGCCTCACAGGGATCCACTGCCACTTCTACAGCTTAGCCGTGCATGAATGGAATTGGGGGAGGTGTGTGTGTGTGTGTGTGTGTGTGTGTGTGTGTGTGTGTGTGTGTGTGTGTGTGTGTGTGTTCTAGGCTATATTTATCCATTTTATTCTGTCAGGTCAGCAGAGTGCACCCCAAGCGTGGGCTCTGACTTTCTGTCTGTCTGTCTGCCATCATCTTGTGTCTGTGTGTCTTTCTCTTAACAGGAGTGTGTGTACTCACTCTCAGTGTGTTTGTGCGTGTTACTGCATTTACATGCTGGTGTATGTGGGTGCATGCACATTTGTTTGTCCACATTAGTGCAGCTACAGTAGAGTGTATGTGTGTGTGTGTGTGTGTGTGTGTCCTCAGATGCCTCTCAGACGTTGAAGTTCATCCGTCAGACAAATAGCTGCTCCAGTCTGTCTCGCCATACTTCGTCCTCATGCTGAGGTCAGCAGCAGCTCTTGCATAATTGGAAAATTTTGTCCACACTAAACACAGGATCAGAAATATAACTCTCTGTGGCTGAAGTCACACTTTTGTCATGTTGCATTCTAGAGTTAGTTAACTCCTTGTTTCCTACTTAGATATTTGGTCTTCTTAGTCTTGCTAAGCTTTGAAAATGTTGCTATGTGAATATGAGGAGTCCAGCAGTGAGTCTCTCCTCTGCTCTGTAAGGAGACCGTTATTAACGGTCAGGCAGTCATGATGAATGATGACACTGTAATGAGCCTCCTGTCAGGCTCTGACTCACCTGCAGCACCAGGAACAATTCATGGGACATGTCCCAAAAACAAAAGACAACACAGGCGTGCATGTACACCCACTCACATTTTGTACATCACAGTTATTCTTCCTTCTTCTTTCAAGCCGAGCAGTTCATCACTGGTACATTAAACACAGTGCAGTTTGTAGACAATATTTCCCTCCCCTCCACACACACACACACACACACACACACACACACACACACACACACACACACACACACACACACACACACACACACAGAATGTGTTGGAAGAAGAAGTCCTGAAGCACAATTAAAATTTACTGGGCCAAAGAAGCTGAAGCCCCAAATTTCATGAATATCATTGTTTTACAGCAGACAAATGAAATGTTTTTATTTTTATTTACTTATTTTTTGTCTTATGCAGATAATAATGACAAGCTGCTACAACTGACAACCTTTGGAATTTTTCCCTCAGGGGTGTAGTCAGGATGTTAGAAATGTTCCTGGTCTTAAGTCTAAATTCCTCCAGCACACCCTCTAAACCTTTTGTAAAATTTGACTCAAGATTTAATTCATTCATTTTAAATTTTCAGTTATTTGTTCTTCAGATGTTTTCTCCCTGTATCCTGGCATAAATGTTTCTCCATTCTAGACAATATGCCAGTGTGTTCTGTGTATACGTGTAACTGTAGTCGAGAAGTCTCTTTAATTGTGATTCATGTAGATGTCTTGTACCTCGGTAACTGTAGATTGGATTGTGCAGGAGCTCACAAAACTGATAAATTGATACTCATATTTACCCACACAGCTGCCACAGGCCGTCTACACAAACTACATTTTCCAATGACTGAAGTCACTTTAAACACATTGTGTTGTGATTGAGAGTGCATGAGAAGAAGCTATTTAGATGAAAATCATATCAAACCATATACTGCATCTAACAGTAATATACAAATGGTTGAGACGTAAAGCCTCAGCCTCGCCAAGTGTTAAAAGTGCAAATGCAAACTTGACCAAACCTGAAAAGGAGAGAGAGAACGTGTAACATGTATCTACCAATTCCCCACAACCAATGTTCATTCTTCATTCTTGATGAAGCCATCCCATCTGTAGAGAAAGTGTGATGAAGAGTTACTTGTGCCCATTTTTTGTCTTCACTAAAGTCATTAAATTCGGAGTAGGACATAGGACAAACACAAAGACGACAGAGACAAACAGGACATGATGAATGATTGAATGGATACAACATGAGGTCAAGCTGGTTGGTGGGTATGTAGTAAATCAGAGGGCCAGAGACCTTAGGATCTAGATAGAGAAAAGCGTGTTTCAAACAAAAAAGGTTGGGAACCACAAATATAAACCAGTTTTTGATGCAAACCCAAAAATAGGCATAGCTGAAATGTTGATTAAAACCACAGGAAATCTGTCTGAGCCTAATTACAAGTACAACAGTTCAAAGTTGAACAGGAAGTAGGTCTGAAAACTGTGAAGCATATTTACAATGTGGCTAATGATTTGACCTCTGTTTTCCCAACCAAATAAGTCACATAAGCTAACCTAAGACAATGTTTTAATTACCAAAAAAATTGATTGACAAAAACCCGTAAAATAATCGACATCTGCTTGAACTCCCTGGTTGTTTCAACTCAGTCTGCTAACATGTTTGCTAATTTTGCCCAAGAGATGTTTATTTGAGTGATGGGTGCTTACCAGACAGCTACCAGCTTTGAGGTTATGTATTTGCTCTAACCTCCCTCCACCCCCCAACACAAAAACACCCTCTGGCTACAGCTTTAAATAAGACTGATCTAGTCGAGTCAACCCGAGTGGTTCGGCAAGGGCTACAATTGCAAATAGGGAGAGATATTAGAGGTTTTCAGTCCAGTGCCCCTGACTGCCCTTTGAAAGCTGCTTAGTCTGATTTCAGCACCTTGGACAGCGGCGCGACACAGCAGGGGGAAACATCGTCTGTTTTCTGCAGCGCTCATGCTTCACTGATTTAACTAAGAGGAGCACAAGACGCTCAGTGCGTTTATGTGTTAGCCATGTGGGAAGTCTACGCTGCGACCTTGTACGTCTCCTGTTATTTTTCCCAAATTTGTGTTTACAAGGCAGAGAGAGAGACACAAAGACAGGCAGACAAATACAAGGACGAGTGCTGCTGCACTAGTGTTTTTGAATCAATCAGTGACCCTGCCCACGGAGTGTTTTCTGCGTCCTGTCGTGACAGACAATGCACACCATGGCCTCTGTGTGTGTCTGATATATGGAAGCATTTGTGACTTTGGGTGGCGTCCTGTCTGCTCGCCTCACTGTCACCCTCTGTGAACACTGCTGGGAGAGGGTTGCCATCGGTGCCTCCCTCCTTCTCTCCTCTGCTCCTCCCCTCCCTCTGTGACTCCTCTGTCTCTTCCTTCTTGTTTATCCTCATTTCTCTTTTCCATACCTGTCTTTTTTGCCTCATTCTGTAAATCCTCTTTCTTGCCTTTCCTTGCTTCCTTCTATTACTTTGAGTGCACTCAACCCTTCACCCTCCTCTCTGACCCCCTGCCTGCTTTGCCCTCGATGTATTCTTTTTCTCCTTCCTCCATTTTTACCTTCCACACACAAACAGCCACATTAAATCTGCCAGTCGGGTCGGGGGCGGGGGTGTTCTGGCCTCTGAGGTCCACTCAGGCTCTCCGGTCGGAGACTGGGACAAGAGTTGAAGGGTGACCACAGGAGTAGAGAGGGAGGGAGTGAGCTGTGGGAAGTCGGTGAGTGCGAGGGGAGGCGCTAGCTGGCGGGGCCTGGGACCTGAACCAGACAGACAGTGAAACGTCACACCAAACCCAGACTCCCCGACTGTGATCGCATTTTTGTGTGTGTCTGTGCGTGTGTCTCTTTGTGTGGTGATTGTGTGTGTGTGTGACTGGGGGTTCACAGTGTTAGTAGCTCAGAGTCAGCTGAGGCTGCAGTGGAGACAGACAGAGACAGAGGCACTGAGCAGTACATAGCAAACATCACTGAATGTTGAGTTGTGTGGGACTGGGAGATCTGCTTTTGGGAGAGAATTCGGCAGGTGAGAGCGTGGGTGTGTGTTTGTGTTGCAAGCGTTTAATGTGTGATGGAGTCCACTATATTAGAAGTGTATATGTTGTCTTCATGCCTATGTGTGAGTAATCTGCGTGTGTGTGTGAGTGTGTGGATTTGTGCTCAGCTGCGTCTGATTTAACAGCCTCGTGTCAGTAAATTACACTTGTACAGTGTCGCGTCATCAGCGAGGAGGAGGAACTGATGTTCGATGATCCATGTTGTCACTGCAGGTTGTAAGCTGACCGCGGGGGGACAGACTTCAGCGTTGCGCCCAGAGCCGCAGGGAGAGGTGTGGCCACACTCACTTGACCAGCAGCAGGCCCTGGCTACAGACTTCTTATCAGGTACGAAGGTCAAGGATGTTGATCCAACATGACACTTGAAGTGAAAGAAACGATTGTGTCCATGATGTTGCTGCAGTAGTTTTTGGGTTTTTTTTGGTGTTCCTCATGGCGTCTTAACAGGACATTTAAAATTTGAAATTTAAACAATGAAGAAGATGATAATATTTGTAGCCAGAATAACATTTAATATTTGGACTTACTGCATGTTGTAGACATTTTCAAAACAAGTTACTTTGCAGAGAACATGACTCTGAAGTAAGACCAGAATCAGGAATCTGGTGCTTTAGACTTTAAAGGTCCAGTGCGTTGGATTGAAGGGGTTCTGTTTACGGAATATGACAGAAATTGAATATAATATGCATAACTATATTTTCACAAGTATATAATCATCTAAGAATACCACCAGAATAACACCACTAGAGGCCACTACAATCCTACACACTGGACCTTTAAAGAAAAGAAAGACTTGCTACCAGAATCATGACTTGTGATTTCACTTGGACTACAGTCTTCATTTACTTGACTTATTCTCACCAATGCCATAGATGAAAATGATAAAGTATACACCCTTTGAACTTGAATCAGTTGAGAGCAGCCAATCATGTTGCAGGAGCAGAAGGGAAAGGTGTGTTTGGTAGTGCACACCAGCAGACTCATGAAATGATTTGTTTAGGATGAGAAACACAAAATTTAGGATCTGGATTGAAACTGGAACTTGACTCAAAACTCTGTGGGTCATTTACTCTCAAATAATGAAGTATTTTTCATCTTATCAATTTGATTGATGAAGTATGTCGACAAATACAAAGTATGTTGTCTGTGGTTGTCAGAAGTCTCGAGATGTAAATTTAGATAAATATTAATATACAACTAAACAAAGTAGAGAAACTCGACAAAGTGTCATATTTTCTGATCTGTACTGTAACATACAACACAAGTCAGGACTTACAGTTCAGTCCTCAGAACAATATTTCACTCATGTATGCTAAAATGTAGAAAAAGTTTGATTTCCAAGCCTTTTCTTTTTCCTCTCTTCCTCCGGGTTGTCTACCTCTACCTTGCCCACTCTGAATTATTAATGTTTTCGTGCCCAACCACCACGTACTCCATCTTGTCCTTCCCTTCTTTTTCTCCTTTGGCCACCTCATCCATCTTTGCCTTTTTCTTATTCTTCTCCCTCTACGATTTCTTCCTTCCCACATGTTCTCTTCTTCTTTCTCTCCCCCTCGCCAGCCTCCATGGCAGGTTACTCAGATCCTCTGGGCTCTCAGACCAGCTCTGCCCAATTGATGGATACTGGCCGGATGGGAGCTTTTTCAGGTATACTGCTGATATTTCCCACAGTAACACTGCATCAGTACTGAAGCTGGTACTAATCTGATGATAGCAGCAGTAACAAAACATCATTTCATACATTAAGTTGACAGGTGCTGCACGAACACAAGCTTAAAGTGTCATTTTAGATACCAATATTTAAACATAAACATCTACACACACAAATCAATATTTAGCTTCCCAAAAATCTAAATATATATTTTAAGCTGTTTGTTTTTCACCGGTTAAACTAAGTGACAGCAGTAGCCTTAGAAAACTGACAGCTTGCATCAGCAGTAATTTGTCTGAGTGGTGATAACACACCTTTGTTTTTAACTGAGCTATCAGCTGAGCTACTGATGTTTTCATCACAATCACTTCAATATGATTGTACCTCTATGATTTTATGTTCCTTCTTTCTTTCTTTCTTTCTTTCTTTCTTTCTTTCTTTCTTTCTTTCTTTCTTTCTTTCACATGTTTCTATTCTCTGTTTCTCTGATCTCTGTTAAGGAAATGTACACTTGGGTTAAGTTCACAATGCACCATTTAAAGTCATTGACTACAGTCTACATATAATCAAGACAGTAACTGTCCTAAACAATTGTTCAATCCCAAACTGAATATAACTCTCACTAGCTGTGTCGTGTTTCTTTGGATGTGTTTTGATGCATTTTGTGTTGGATTAGACTGCCCACGCCATTCGGCCTGAATGAAAGGTTTGGCTAGCCTACTTGCCTACCTGTCATCCTGCACACACTCTGCCCGTGCACTCATTGTGCATGGAAATGTGTTCTGGCTTTGGAAGGAGGCTTGAAGGGAGGAGACTAGTGGATGCCGCCGGTTCTTGTGCGAGTTTCTCCAGCATTACTAGCATTATTCTAGCTTAGCTTTAAAGTAACATTAATTACTTCACATCAGTTCTTCATCAATCTTCATAATATTCACATTACTATCAGCTGCTCTTTTTATAAATCTGGTGCTGTTGGCTTGTATTCATGATTTCTTCAGGCTGTTATGTTTGCATTATGTTATTTTCAGTCAAATTGTAGATTATATTTGTCCATCATTTATTTTTCATGCAAGAACAGGTAGCTAGCTAACAGTACTGGCAATGCTGTTGACATTATTAAAATAGATGATGATGCTTTTAGAGTAAGCTCAGTGTAGCTGTGGTTAGAGGTTGTATTCTTCTCAGCTCTATGTCAGTGTCCTGTCTGTATTTCAAACAGTTTGATGCTGTTTCCATGTGATAATAATTCGTCTCTACCTTTAGTTCATGGTGTGTTAAGAAAAGGGGTTGACATTTTGAAAATACAGTTACAAACATAAATTAATCTCCAACCTTTGAGGATCATTACAGCAAACCCTGATATTTCACTACCTCTTTGCTCATTACATTTCCTCTTTTTAAAAATGTCACTTCAGTCCAGAAACTGGTCTGGAATCTGAATCTGAGCTTGTAAAATCCGCCCTGATAAATGGCTTGTGGTGAGGCACAACTTGTTAGCTGCATGCAGAGTTGTAGCTGTCACTAGCTTGATATTTGCTGCTGTTCCACAGAGTGACACACACACACATGTACACGCACACACACACAGTATGAGCTATGAGGCTGAGTTATGCCTTTCACCAATGCCAACCTCTGCATACTCAGATCTCGCTGTCGCTTAATGAGACCTGTCGTCTCCGGGCCACGGAATTACTGCTCCAGGCTTGAACCCACACACACACATTCCCATAAATATACACATACAGTTGGCACTCTCTTACCCAATTTCCACTAATTTAGCTAACATGCCAAGCCTTCATGCACACGCAGATTCTCTCTAATCTTACTTATTTGTATGTTTAGATCACACACACATTGTGCACACACACACACACACACACACACACACACACACACATTGTGCACACACAACACACACTCATAATCCCGTCCAGGTTATGCCAATGTGTCTCACACATACTGTACATGTTCAGACCACGTACACACACACACACAGAATCTCCGGCAGCTGATTGGATGTTTGGTTTTCTTGGAGTCATTCTTGAAGCTGGTCTTGCTCTATCCTTCATTAATGCACAGCACTGTACTTTGCTTTATCCATGCTGTGGTTAATAAACCAGTAGAGGGAAAAAAAATCCATGTCCACATTGTTAGTGTTTGAAAACCTACACGAGCTGAACACTGTTCTGTTGCCGGCTTCTAGGAATGATGGGTCCCCTATGGGCCGCGAAGGCTTTTACATGACGTTAATGGGCTATCCTTTCAAGACGACCGTCCATTAAAATAAGAATAATTACTACCTTTCATTATTTAAGATTTCTGTGGGACCTTCAAAGGTCTAAAATCCAATAATCTGAATTTTAGCTCTTAAATTGTCTTAAATACGTAAATATATGAATCTTAAAAATTCAAGAACAGCACATTTAGTACCTGATAGAAGCCAGGCTGCTGCATCTTGTGCAAATAAATGCTGAAGTTAGGAACTTGGGTATAAAATGCATGGGAATTTTGTTTTGTTTTTGCAACAATGGACATGAATTGTCTTAAAAAGGTCTTAAAGCCTGATTATTGTGGGTGTATGTTGCTAACAGAATCTCCAGCACTGATCCTGTATCTGTTTGTCTCCCTTTAATTATCAGGTTTTTCCCAGCCTGGTGAGATGGGGGTCAATATGGAGGTGGGGGCTGCACCCCTCTCACCAGAGAGGATACAAAATATAGTGGAACCCTCAGCAGGGTCGGACGCCCCTAAAGAGCACACCCCCATGTTGCCTGAACCCCAGCCTCCTCGCAGCCCTCTGGACCTGCCAGCAGGTAAAGCACATGCCACTAAAACATGTATCTACTTCTAAAGAAACATCGGGCACGTTGACCTTCTGCTTCTTCAACAAGGTTGTGCAACACTGTAGCAAGTGGAACCCCCTAGAATTTCCAACCAAACTGACTTACAATGTTGTGTGTACTGCTTTTAGTTATCTCAACTTGCTTTAAAAGCTCATGTATCAAAGTATCGTTTACTATACAGGACAAATACTGCTGATTATAACGGTCAGCTTCTGAAGTAATGTTTGCACATGACATCTTTTGAATTGTGTTTACATCCTTTTGTCCAGGAGTAATTCAGATCTGATTACTGTACAGTGTAAGTTATCTTATGTGCTCTGGGCTGCACTGCCTGATTGTTCCACAGAGGGGCGCAGTACACAGAGCAGCTGTCTGTCTGTCTGTCTGTCTGTGCTCTCCTATAGCTTCCATCTCACTCCAGCTCCAATGTGATTTAGTCATCCAGCTCAAGGTCAATGCACAGCTGATGCTGACATGTATAGGGTACCATGGCTTCAGGTCATACACTGTGTTTAGTTCGTGTGTGTGTGTGTGTGTGTGTAGATCTCAGTGTGTATTTATCCTCCAGAGAAAAGCTGTCTGTTTGTCTCACTGTCCACTCTCTCTTGACCACCCTCTCCCCCCGCCCCGCCCCGCCTGCCCCTCCCCTCCATAGGGCCGCTCTCCAGTTCGACGCTCATGCGATCCTAGAGAGCGTGGGGTTGTAGTAGTCACCATGCAGTAGCTTGTGTGAGCTAATGCAGCCATGCTAACATCCCACGTGGCTAGTGGAACGATGCAGAAAGCATAACAGCAGCTGAGCCCCCATGGTGCACTGCTGCACAGCAGGTGGTAGAACCCTCTGTGCCACTGTACTACGCTAAAAGAGCGGGGGTATAATGTCTAAAAGTACAGTGCCGGCTGCTCTTCTAGGACCCCAAAACTGAAGGTTTAAGGGTGGAAGGAGATGCTGTTTTCAGAGAGCCAGCGGGTACTGAGTATAAATAAAAATACATCTTGAAAATGAAACAAATGCAAACCATAATCACATGGAGTGTTGCTCATTGTCAGCTGGTTCTTCATGTGGTCTTAAAGTTACAGTCCTTAAGATTTCCGTCCTGATTTGGCGACACCTGTGGTTACTGGTACTGGTTACAGGTGGACTGTTCCTGCAGAAAACAATCTCAAGATTTACACTGTAAAGTTTCAAATAAAAGCCAGTATTCAAATAATGACCATGACTGAATTAATATAGCGGGCCCAAAGGCCTGTCACAAATAAGATTTGCTAAAAACATTTAGTTGGAGTGAAATTACCTGAACTAAATATGTCATGTCACGGTCACCAGTCTGTTGCTCTGAATTTATCTTTTAAGTAACAGAAATATTATGCAGTTTAGTTTGATTGTTGTTAAGATTCTATCAGTGAATCATTTCTTGCATATTTTTCAAATTAAAAGTCTTCCTGGAAAGACAGAGACGGACTTTTGATTAGACTGCCCCGATCAAACATTTGTCTCCTGTACTGATTCCTATGCCTGAACTCAGACTCTGCTAATCTGCTTATAAAGATTACCTGAAAGCAGAGCGCCTATAAAATTTAAAATATGTAAAGCTCACAGCATGGAACTCATTAAAAGTTAATAATGACATGAAGACAAACAACAACAAACAAGTCTATATAATGCAGATCAGGCAGATACCCGATGCTCTTAATAAAGCCAGTACTGGTGCCAGTATCGATCTGACGTATCTTATAGATGCATCCCTGCTTTTAATATGAAACATTTGCACAGGAAATGCAGAGATCCATGGACGCTCACTTAACATCGATCCAAAAATGGCAAAGCGAAAACAACTGAAAGAAGTGAGTGGATAAAAACATGAAAAAAGTAAAGAGCAGTAAAGTGTAACAGCGTGGAAACATGGACGTGTTGAGTAAATCTTACATCAAGTTAAATGAAGATCCCAGCCACAGTTTGAGAGTGTATGGTGAACCTTTGAAGCACGTGACCTTTAACCATGTTACCACAGTCCAACGATGACCAGTAGATCTTGGTCTAAAATCTGGTTTGATTCTCTCTGCTGCTAAAATATTAACCACTAGCAGAGACCAAATACAAGGCAGGAATGTTTGAGTCATGACAACTGAGCAGTGCTTCAGTTTAACTGCAACCAGCAGAACCATAGCTTGACTCACTGCAGCAGACGGAGATGATTCATTCAAGTTTTCAATCAGCCTGTAACAGGCGATGAAGGCACAGAGGATGGAGACTACTCTGCTTGTTAACCCCTCAATGCCATCCTCAAATCGATTGTAAGAAGTGTCCCGCTGTGTGTGTGTGTGTGTGTGTATAATCTCTCTGCTGGTATGTGTGTCAACTGCTAGGTAACACATGGTGACTCAGCAGTGCGGCAACCACCACCTCACCTTCCCCATTACAAGATGTGCAGATCTCTGTAGAGCAGAACAATAAACCAGATTTATTAAATTACCAGCACAATGAATCCATTACTGACTCTAATTAACTTAAAGTATGATGAAGTTTTCTAAGCAGATAAAAACAGACTGAATCATCATAATTAAAGTGAGAATAGAGCTACAACAACAGATGACATCTAATCAGACCTTCAACCAACCAATCAGACGACAGTTAAAGACTGGTCATCTGAAGTGAGCCAACATGAGGGAGGGAGTTATTTTAAAAATATTTATTGTTACATTTAAGTTTATTAACTGTTAACTGTTGTAGCTTTCAGGACACACAGCCCTATCGTCATTGCTCCCTTTGACTCTTAATATAGAGGTGGAGGGTAACGTGTCATACTTTTACCAGTGATGCAATCAACTGGTAACACAATAACACAAAAACACATTAGAACCACAGCAGTCAGCCTATATACTCTATCAAGGGAAGAACCCAAAACAATTCTTCTTTTATACTCAACATAGTCAAGTGTACACAGCAAAAATAAGGCAGAGTGTGATACGAGATAGTAAGGAGAAGGTACTTCAGCCTGTCATCACTCTATTGCTGTAGGTGGAGTCCTTAGATAGAGAGCAAGCAGAACAACATGACAGTTTTCTGGAGGTATGGGCGTTTGGATCTTGAGCATTACACCAGTGCTCTGATTTAGTTAGTCTTGCGCTGGTCAGGAATATTTACAGCTCTTTCTCAGGCCATAAAGTTGCCCACTAGCTATTTAATATAGAGCACAAATGTTTTCATGGCAGATAATAGAGCACAGTTCAATTCTGATTTAAATGTTACTCTTTCGGGGTGTCGGTTAGCTCAGTTGGTAGATCATCCGCCCCATGTACAAAGGCTCAGTCCTTGCCGCAGCGGCCCAGGGTTCGAATCCGACCTGCGGCCCTTTGCTGCTGCTCTGTTACTCTTTGAACTGTTTTCACCATTTTCTATGGTTATATTTGGACGAGCTGTTAATGGCATTTTTGCAGTTCGTTGAATTTGTATTTAAAAACGCATTAAAGGAAAACTCTTATAGAACAGACGGATATTAGCCACATCATTTCTGCTCCAATGTTTTTAATAATTGTACCATTTTGAAACTATAGAATAACTACATGGATGTTCACTGAGTGTCCCTCCAGCCTAATGAGGTTGCACAACACAATATTTAATTCGTTCTGATCCATTTGCCGCATGTCTTTTCCTGCATCTCCCAATTACTGCACATACAGTATAGAGAGCAGAGTTCTGTCATGGGTTTGTTAATATGAAATATGGCACTCCAGAGAGCAACTGTACTGTATGGGGCATGACAGCTGCTCCACTTTAGCTCTTCTTCTGTATGTGTGTGTGTGTATATATAACAGAAAGCTGGAAACAAACTGGGCCAAAGTAGGAGAACAACCCTATCTCAGTGTCCCCTTTACTCTTGTTACCTCTCGTCTACCTGAGCTTTATTGTACACTGTCCGGGACCGGGCTGTTTTAGTTACAGCATAGTTGCCTATAATTGACCTCTTTTCTATGGCACCATTAAGCAGTCTTTTTGTTGCTGTGTGTCTGTTTCAGTGTCCATATACATGTGGAACACTATATCATGATATACCTGAGTCTTGCTTTCTGTTTTGATTTCAAATGGAGCTCTTCTGCTGCCCAATAGTTTCAGTTTGCACTCGTTTACTACGCCCGGAGGCTGCAGTGAGTCAGCCACCCAAAAGTGCAAGTTTTCTATATCATTTAATTCAATAGTCTCCAGCATGTTTGTGTAAGTATGCGTTTGATTCTCATCCCTCCATGCGCTCACACGCACAATCAACGTTGACACAGAAGGAATTTCAAGACTTGAAATCCAGATTTTTGTCTGGTTCTATTTTAAGATCAACAAAACACACACATTTGCTTGTTTGACCAAACATTGACAGATTAATGAAAGAGAATAAGCACTCCCACAGATCACACGGGGTGTAATGATTAAAGCTCGGCTTTCTGGAACAAAATGCATCCCTTCTGGCCTTGGATTGGATTCCTCCAGATGCTTCCATGCTGTGTCTGATCCATTTTGCCATCTTCCCAGCCCTCTCACCATCTCAGCCAATAAGAAATAGCTAATATAATGGCCTCTACGATTTAGAACTATTTTTGTGTGGTGTTATTTTGTGTTGTAGTATTATTATCTTTATTTTTTTTTAGACTAAGAATTTATATATTCTGAAGCCCAGTTATTTTTTGTTTAAGTTAGAGTAAGGGAACCAATTCATTACCGGTATCCATCTCCCCCAACTTTAAACTCTCCCCTCTTCACCCACAACAAGGTGCCTTAGGTGACTGCTGGCCAGACCAGGCTGGCTTCCTACCGACAGACATCCCTTTCACCCCCAGTGTCAGCGCATTGATCAGTCGTCATGGCACCCACCTTTCAAACAGCCCCGATGACCCACCTGACAGCTGGCCTAGCCGAGAGAGCACTGCCTATGCTGGAGGCGACGAAAGGGAGGGAGATGGATCAGACCGAAAACAAAAGAAGAAGAAGAAAAGGCGACAGAAAGAGGAGGGATCTTATGAGCACCTCGAAAGCAGGGGTGAGGTGCAAGCACAGGGAGAGAACTCTCCCTCAACAGATGAGTTTTACCACAGGATTGGCCCAAGGCGGGATAGAGTAGAAGGTGGCTGGGAGGAGCAGCTTGGGAAGAGTGGAGGCCGAGGGAAGAGGGGTAAGAGCAGGAAGAAGCTTCCTGAGGAGTGGGGAGTGATGGCGGAACCATTCGTCCCTGTGGCCACAGTGACCTCTCAGATCACAGAGGAGGTGATGATGGATCTAGGGAGTTCTGTTCAGGCAAACCCAGAGGCCTCATTTGCAGACATGGACACCAGCCAGAGCCCCTGGAAAAAGGAGGTCTTCCCAGAAGAAGGCCTGGTCCCTTCCCCTCTGTCCCAGGACCTGTTCTCTCCAACAGCTACTCCCATCAACCCACTGGTTCTGAACAGTGAGCTGAAAGCCACAGCTGCTCCATTTACCATGCCCTCCACCACCAACAGTGCAACACTTGGCTCCTTCCCCATGGCTTCTCGCCCTGGTGAGCCATTTGATCTCCTGGTAGACACCGAAAATGCCAGTTTGGGTAACAGCGGCCAGGCCTTTTCTCCACCTTTCTCTCCAGAGAATGAAGCAGTGGTTGGTGACATGGTTGACAGCGGGATGTTTGAGTCCTCTGTGCAAGGAATGCCTGAGGGAGACACCTCAGCGTTCAGCCCCCCCTCCCAGCCAAGTCCAGGCCTTTCTCAAAAAGGCGAGGTATTAGCTTCAGCTCCACCTCTCTCGCCCTCAGATGCTTCGTGGCTCTTGAACGAATCTCGAATGAGCAACACCAGCGAGCTATTTGACTTCAGTGACATGAGCACCTCAGGTCATCCTCTACCATTAGGGCTGTCCTTCGACACCCCTAGCCCAGCCCCTCTCCGCTCCCCTAAAACCACAGCGCAGGAATTCCAACCCAAAGAGCACAAAGACGCCAAATCGGCCCAGAAGCAATCCAAGAAGTCTCGTTCTTCATCTTCCTCCTCCTCTATAAAGAGTCCCACCTCACCAGGAGAAAAGAAGTTCCCTCCACAAGCATCCCCAGTCATCAGCCCCTCTTCCCCTCCATCGGCCACCCCTTTGGCAGTTCCAGGATCTGGCCTTAACCCTTCAGCTAAGCCCTTCTTTCCAAGTTTTGCTGATTCCATGGAAGAACCAGCCGTGGTCCCTCCAGTTATCCCCATCACCGAAGGTTGGTTGTAGTCAGCCCTGGACGAAAAAGTTAGATGTAGAGTAACTAAAAAATAACATATGGTTCATTGTCATGCATGATGTTTTCATCCAGCTTGAGTCGTTCAGATATTTGGACCTGATTTCAAATAATCCTTTGGGCAAAGTTGATTGCTTGGGTGTTCTTTTACTAATTAAGGGTTAAATGGATAATGAGAACCATTTGTATTGCCCCTTGCATGGACACATTTGTCTAAAAACTTGGCTGGAGCTTTTTGGCTTGTCCAATTTGGACTGTTTGTGAGTGACTAATGCATGAGCTCAAGTGTTGACCAACTGAGGCTGTGGATTGGCTTGACTTTTCTGTGAGTATATTAATTCCCAATGGTGTTCTCATAATTAACAGAGTTGCTGTTGACGGGTGTGCCACTACTAACCAATCACAGTGTCTTTCTCTTTAGCAACACCACTAGACTTCACCAAATCGAAACAAACCTTCTTTTTTTTTTTTTTTCTTCTGTCCAGGTGTTTGTGTTAACAACTGTAATCATGCTCTGTTTCCTTTGCATCCAGGGGTGAGGTGTCACTCTATCTTCTCTCTCTCTCGTGCCCAATTAACTTTTTTTCTCACTAGCTGCCTGTTTCTTTACAACTCCTAGAAAAAAATGTAGAAAAAAGTGTTTGTTGGTGTCGTGTTAACTCCCCTCTGTTGTTATATATCAGCAGTTCACATCTTGGTCTCCTGAGAGTACGACTTTTAAAAAACATCACATGGTAATTGTTGTTTTTGTCGGTTTTACTTTCCATGTTCTGCGATGGTTGCTGCTTTGGCTGATTCTCCACCATAGGTGAGTCCTATTTTAATTCTTCTTGTGGCTTTGCTGTGTTTTTTCCATGCATTATTTTTGAGACTAGACACTGGGATGATTACGGAATGATTGACAGAAGATGCAGACAGTTGAGTGCTTTTTCGTGAGTGCAAATTCAGCAACAAGGCTGCTGTTGCTTAGAACAAGAATGAGGTGCACTCAAGTAGATGCACTCAAAACAAGAGCTTTCTTCACATTCTTAACATTAAAGAAGCATATTCACTGCAGGCATTGGATTCTTACACGGGCACCCTCTGCTACCTCTACTGTTTATGAATTTCATGGTTCAGACATGAAGGTGTAATAGAGTGGCAGCTGGAGAGTCTTTATTGTTGACATTAGGGGGGCATCTCTACTATTTGCAGATGATGTTGTCCTTTTGGCCTTATAGGACCATAATCTGTAACCTTCCTCTAACCTTTATCACAAGCTTTGGGTAACGACCAAAAGACCAAAACCCTAAACCATTTACATTAAAAAGGAGCCAGTTAAATTGTTTTGGGGAATATGGCGAAAATTCCTAGATCCCTCCTTACTGTCTGGTCTGGGAATGCTGTGGAATCACCATAGGAGCTTGAAAACTTGCGGGATAGAAGAATGTCTTGGGTGCTTTGCTTAGCTACCGTGCCTACAGTAGCTACCTTGGTTACCTGGATTACTACCTCTGTAACTGGATATCAGGCGGTGGAAGATGAAAGCTGTTGGTTGCTCTTGTTTTTAATGAGGAATAGTTTTGTAGCAGTGTGACTCATTAAAAAATTGTTTCAGCAGACAGGGGAAAAATAATGTTTATGTGAGCCAGAGATGAGCAGTTAAAAATACAACATTTTGACTTGTGTGTGTGACTGACATAAGTCTGAATTATTAGATTTAATAGGGAGTCCAAAGGGAGCTGTTGATAGGCGTGATGTTCAGGTCTTGTTTTAATGTAACATTAATGTGTGGCAGTGTTTTTAGCTGACTGGAAGAAATGGGAAGCCAGAAATAACATAGGTTGAGACTTTTATGTGTGTGTGTGTCATCTATGTATATTGATGAGGGGTGTTCCTGATTAAAACAAAAATGGCATGATGCCTTTTAAGTTTTCCTTGTATATATGTTTCCATAGCCGGCTGGATTTACTTATGACATCATCGCCTGCCGCAGCTGCAGCACGGCTAGTGGCGTGATTCAACATTTATAAAATATTCATAATATATTGAACCAATTAGTATCTCTGGTGTCGACTAGCGAGGGTAGCAACGTTAATTGATTTGTTGACAAATTGCGCACATCCATAATATGGATGCATCCAATTGTGCACATGTGCACAAGTGTTTTTGCATGTGTATGCAGGTGTACGTGTTTGTCCTTTTCCAGAGGAGCTGAGATGTTTTGTGTGTTGCTGTGATTTATGGAGATGCAGAGTTCCAGAGGATTCATTTCCTTGTCCTTCCTTTCAACACTTCCTGTCTCTGCCTCCTATTGGAGGCTATAATGAGGACTGAGCCAGCCAGAGTGTTGAACCTGGCTATTAAGCAGCTTTGATCAATGCTCCCCGTCCTTCCATGAGAACGGAAAGGCTTGCATTAGTATTTTTGTTCCGTATTTCCACACAAGTCACATAGATAATCTAGAACATCTGAATAGGGTGTTGGATTCATGCTCGTTGGGCTGAATTTTAATTTCTTTGTTACACACAGAGGGGTTATGTTTTGTGTGAATGTGTAAAATGTTGCACTCGTGCGTGTGTGTGTGTGGCATGTGGGCCTCCATTCATATGTATATTTGCTGTCATTGCATATCTGTGTGCATATTTCTACCAAACAGGCTCTTTCTCTCAGCAGATTTTGACATGCAGGATGTGCACTAGTGAGTCTTGTATGTGCTTTTGGGTATGCTTGAGTGTATGCTTGTATAAATGTGTGAAAGAAAGACAAAGTGCTAAATGCAGCTGGCTCCGTCTTCCCTCTGTGTAATGAGACCTTTTGTCAGTGTCCAGGGGTGGGTCTTTGTCACCAAGAGTGGTATTTAAGTCTTGTACAAAAGATAAGAAGGCATGTGGTGCACAATAAAGAGCAAGAAGAGAGACAGACGGGAGTACAGTGAGGAAGAGGGAGGTTGATGTGCAGAAAAGAACTGCTCAAAGCATAATAAATCGAAAGTTAGAAACAAGAAAGGTTTTCAAATAATTTTCAGAGAAACCACGGATGAACAAGAGGGGTGCAAGGATAGAAAAATATTGTTTATGTACCGCAGGGGAGAGAGAGAGAGAAATGATGAAGAGATGATGTTGTGGAAGGCTTATGGGATTGATGAAGGAGTATGAAGAGGTGAACAGAATGCTGAGGGGGAATGGGTGACGATCATTTATAAACTTGTGTGATGAAAGAGATACAGAGGAGTAACAATGAGAGGGAGAAGTCTAGATAGAGAAGGAGAATGATTTAACCTCAGGGAATGCGACGGTGATGTTTAAAACATTGAGTTAAAAGATAGCACCTAGTTTTCTTCCTACCTTATTACCTATCTGTGAGGCTATTAATAGACAACCCAGAATACAGTGCACTGTATAAAGTGTATCCGCATCTTTGTACTGTATGTAAGTGTGCATACATCACCCACAGATGTACAGAAACATATATATAAATAATGCAAAGACACTGTGCATGGACCATAACATGCAGAAGAGTCTCATTGTGTTGGCTAAAATGACATCAAATAGACTCAAAGAGGCAGTAATTAATATTTTTATGATAGCAGTTCATTAACTATGTGTCATGTGAAAGAGGTTGAAACCACAGAGAATTATCACCAGCCTCTGCTATTTCCTCTGCGCTTTACACAATCATTTTGGCCTTTTTCAGCTCATTGTTTTGGAATTGCGCCCATGAAATTTACTGTTTTGGTTCAATCTTATGAGTCACATCAACTTTTACTTCCAGCAGAAGCAGTCAGCTGGAATTAGAACTGTGCAGTACCAAACATCAAACTGATAATGAACCCAGTATAGCATTTAGCAGCTAAACAGCCAGATATTTCTCTCAGGAGCTTGTTGGAGACCAAAATAGAGCTAAAATGACTGAATACTGGACTTAAACTTGTCAGGTGCCACAAACAGGACTACAAATGATTGCTAATGATGCTTTATGTTTGCGGGATGTATAAATAGCTAATTGCCTGCTAACAAATTCACCATAACAACTCCATATGGTGATAATATGTCATTGTTTTGTTTACAGCTTGTTCCGCTGCCCCCAAGTGGCTAAAAAATGCCATATCACTGTTTCTTATCCTCTGTTTTGTTTTTGATTCTCTTCTCTGACATGGTTCTTTCTACTCTTAACTTATTAATTCAAATAAAGAGTAGATGTGGCACCAAAATAACCTGAAGGGGACATTCAGGACACATCACAACAACACCTGTTCTGCTCCAGTGCCGGGACTATTCCTTCTTTCTCAGACAGAGCTAAAAACACAGGTGCCAGCCAGTATAAAGACCACAAATACCCATGCTGTGGTCCTGTCTACTGCACAAACCCAAATACACACCCACACAGACATACATACTGTACACACAACTGAGTCATCAAGCTGTTTGAGGACAAACACAAATCCTCAAAAGGCAGGCAAGCGTGAAAATACTGTATCAGCGGTCTATTTTTACCACATAGTGCTTTTCGCTGTTGTTTAGGCTTTCTCATTGTGACACAGACTGTTAGATGGAAGCCCAGAAGGGACATTTGTACAGTATGGCCCCATCCCTGAATGGAGATGAGCTAATGTATTTTGATGGCTTCTGGGGAAGTGTTGGGTTTTTGCCTCGTTGGCACTACTGTAAAAGCCAACATGATAACTCAAAGCTAACTGTTGAGTGTGAATCACTCTGGGTTATTTTTTTTTAGAAGATGTACCATGCCATGCAACACATTCTCAGCCTATAGAGAGCTGGCTCCAGGCCATCAGTGTGGGCTGTGCTTAAGATTTAATAGATTTTGATGTTGACATTTTAAAACGACAGTCATATCAGCTCCAAACAGCTCTGTGAAGTAGCTCTTGGAAGATTTATCGAAAGAATTAATTAAAGCATTTAGATCATTTTAATATTTTTGTGACAAATGGTGTCGATTACTGCCAACAACACATACTATTAACCTTAAGTTATCAGAGGTTGTTTGTATTTATTTATTCCACGAACACCTCTTCTTGCAGTCATGTAAATTAGCCATTAATAAAAAATGGTTTCGAGACGTTTCCTCTTTGGGTCTGACACACAGACAGCCATCCCCACTCAAATATGAGGCGGCCTGCCCCCCCTTCATGTCTGATATGTATCCTGTTAGTATTCGGTTGAGGCATGACTTTATTTAGTTAAACTTTGAGGAGGTACATTTGTATCTGTCGTCCGTCTGCCTTCAAGTTCAAGCCCAAGCTGAGACAAGCCCGATGACATTACATTCTCCGACTTAACAAAGCTCCTCTAGAGCCACAGAACACTGTTAAAACTGTTCATACATGCTGGATACTTTAACCCATCACTACTAAACTGACTTTTGTGAGTTCAAATTGGTGGAGTTGCCCTTTAATGTAAGGGTCTCTGTCCATGGTGCTGAAACACTGTGTGGAGGCAGCCTACATTCATGACTCTTGTCACCGCATTCTTTAGATTGGATTAGATTATCACTGCACTGTGTACAAGTACTGATACAACAAAATGCAGTTTAGCATCAAACCAGTGCAAAAAGCAGTACAGTGTAGAGAAATATACATATGCATACAGATATGAATAACAGTGGGGGATTTATGAATATGCTAAGATGTTATAAGATGGATATGAATATGGTGTTTACACTGTACTTCAGATATGTACAGTATATTCATAATAGACAGTATGTCGTCACTGTTCTTTGTTCTTTTTCTTTGTTGCGTTTGTGATAAAAGGTCCCTTTTCCAGAAGTGTAATTACTCCAAACTTTCACAAAGCATCACTTGAAAAGTTTGTTAAGACTGAGTCCCATAGATCTATATGGACTATATCCATTCATTGATTTCTTTTGTACTGTTCTAAAACTTTTCCTCTATAAAAACAAGTTGGCCTGATTTCTGATTTAGTAGAGCAACTTTATGTTCGGAGCTTTGCTTAGGCAGCAGGTAAGCAAACAAGTAGGTCTATACCGTACAGTATGTTTTCATTGTCCTGCTAAGATGAATCTAAAATGTTGGCTTGGCAGGGTAAGTGAAGAGAAATTCATAAATATGTGTTATATTAAGTATTTGACGTATGCTATGATTAGCTTGGTTCTAGTATTTTGCCTTAAAGCCGATGCTTCCACTCTCTACAATATACAGCACAAACATATTCAAACTTTTACATGTTTTTAATCTGTGTCACACTTGAATCTTCCAAACAGTTACTTTTGGCTGAAGCCTGCTCTGTATTTAGCATGTCTGTGAAAACATTCAAGAGACAAATAGAAAATAAATAAAAATAGACATTTAGAGCCAGTTGTTCCTCAGGCAGGCAGACTTCAGAGAGGCTGAGAGAATTTAAGAAAACAGAATGACAGGACACGGACAGATCCGAGACAGAGGAGCGGCCAGAAAAACACGGGACTGACAAAGCCACGGAAAGATCGTCAAGCAAACTGAGAGACAAACAAACAGACACAAGGAGGTAGGAAGGGATTTATGGATGAGGAGACAGAGAAGCAGACAAACATAGAAACAGATTCAAACAGGTGGATGAAAAACATTGTCCTGCATATAGATGAATAAGTAAATAGATGGATATATAGACAGAGCCCACATATGCGGACATCCATTCTCACACATAGGGAATTACAGTGCATCAACAAAAGACTGGTTTACATCCGGTTGCATTAGATATAACGTGCTGTGTCATTGTATTGTCTTTGCATGGAATCATGATTTCTGTGCACTTAACTGAAAATCTGCCTGCACAGAACACAGCGTTATCATCATTTGAGTAAATGTTGGATGCTTCCATTAGAAAAGGGTGCAACATTAACGCTCCACCAGAAGCTTTTAAAAAGGTGCAAGACTCTGTAAAACAGGCAGATGAGCAGGTAGCACCGAGGATAAGTTGCCCTTTATGCCTCAGCAGCTAGAGGAAGGGTCCATTTAGCATGTTTGTTGGGTAAAACTGTGTCTGATCGGAGGGGCAGACACACAACTGTCAGACAATTCAGGAATGTTGAAAGTCTTTAGGTGTTAATTAATCTATTAACAGCATCCTAATTTGTCACACAGTCATTTTCTCCTTTGGCCTGATTTGCTCGCTGTGAAACAGATTTGCTTGTTTTGAACATCTAGATGATGGAGGCTGAAGAATGTACAAGATAAAATTTTGATAAAGGTCAAATTGTTATTTTCAAGTTTCCAGTGGTAGACGGATAGAGATGTGAAGTGCCTTTGGGGAGGGACAGGAGGAAAGAAAAGAGCAGGGAGGGGGTAGTTGCCATAGAGACTAAGGATCAGTTAATGTTGCCCTAGGAACAGCAACAAATGCTAGAGCTAATGAGACATCACACTTGCTGATGGCACAGAATCGGTTTGGCACAGACACAAAACTCTGAAATGGACATAAACAGTTGCAAATCTGTTGTACCATCATTTCAGATCAATATACTTATATTTTGTGTATTAATGTATTCACATTTCACCATTAGCTACAAGATTCTGTTCTAGAAATTGATCAATGAATTGTTTCCAGCTGAATATCTTTCAGCTATTTTATACATTACTCTTCAAGTTGGAGCTGGCTCCCACTGTTACCTGTTACTTCATCTCTATAAACTGATATCTGCATATGAATGCAGAATCTGTAGGCAGGGAAACTGGAGATTGGTGCTGGAAGCATTTTGGTTTCTGTTTGTAGTCAGAGTAGTATTGACCAGTCAGGTTAAAGCAGGCTTTGGTCCCTGTGGAGATCAAAAGAGGAGGAACGCATTAGCTGAAATGCAATCTCGGATCTAATCAGCTGTTGTCTGATGACTAGATTTTTATTGGGTTTTTGAAGTTAGTTTGTATTCCAAAAATAAAAAGAAAGAAAGTGATCTGATCTGATGATCTTTTAAAACGTTGAAATGATTGAAATCTTCAGCCCTCATACTCCCCAGGGTTTTATACTTGAACCCAATATTTTCTCAACTTATGTCTGTCCATTATTGTCCAAAAACACTGATGACACCCTCATTTACCTGCGTCTACATACCTGCTTACTCCTCGTCCAGGCACATTGTCTCTTTTTGTCTACTTTCATGCAAGTTATCTTGGAGTTATATTTGCTTCAGATTTGATGTTTGCCAAACAAATACATCAGGTAGTCAAATCTAATGACTAATATCTAGACTAAGTGCTGTTGTGACAGGATTCTCTCAAAAGCAGCTTCAAAACTAAACTTCATTTTTTTCTATCGAACCATTCTGTAGGCAACTTAAAAGACATTTTTACCCTTTGGCCATTCCCAGTTTTTTTCTCATGAAACATTGATTATTGTGAATGATTTTATTGCTTTCTGTTGTGTGAATCACTTTGAAACAGCTCTGCTCTGTTTAAAGTGCTATATGAATTAAGTTGAGTCGGATTAATTGGTGTTTGTACCTTTTCCACCAGCAGTAATAACCTTTAGGCAGTCTCTAATATATGTTGCAGACAGTCTTGTCATTTGTTGTTGCCATGACACTAATGCAGCAAATATCAATGCTACTGAAGTCCATCTCTTTGTTTATAATGAAAGTCTGAGGAAACCAACTGGAAGACGAGCAGGGTGAAAGCTCATGGGGCAGTATAGGTAGTAGCATAACAAAATGTAGAGCAGGCATGCGGCTGTCTAGGTTTTCTGTGGGGGTAGGTTTTGGTAAGTGATTGCTCTGCACGAACCTCAGCGGGAGGCAGTCACAAACAGCAAAGCCTCTTCTCTTTCAGGGTCTTAATTATGCAAAACAAGTAAACAAGACTGGCACTGGTACATTTCAGTACCAGTCTGTGAAACGTGGAGATATTCTAAACCAGCAGGCAGCAGGGGACAGAGGTGGAGAGAAGACAGATGAAAAATGTTTTGACTTAGTGCCATCAAAGAACAGTCTGAGCCGAGTACCAGACAATCACACGTTCTACTCTGAGCAAGGCATAGTTCAGTCCCTGATGTGTGCGTCAAATTATACTGAAATGTCTCAAGAGCCTTTCACCATTTCAAGTTTGCTGTAAAAATTGAAAGCTGTCTCTTAAAAGGAGCTGGAGGAGGATGAAATAGATAGGGCAAAGCCTGAGCTGTCACCGGCATGAAATATTCTTCCAGCAGCCAGGATGGAGTGATGGTAAATTGCCTGGTGCTGCAGTGAGTGAGCCTGGTGATGAGTCTGGCTGTGACACAGGTTGACTAATCCAGACTGGAAATGGAATTGAAATGCCACCTGAGGCTTAATATAGAGCTGACTTTGTTTCATTAGCAGGGAACTGACTTTGTCCACTAACACCAAACAACAAGAGCCACGCCAGCGGCAGTGGTTTAAGGATGTCGATGGCGGACTGTGAGATGATCAACAGCTTTAGTCTAATCCAAAATAAAATATAATATCTAATAATATAATTTTGAATGGATTGTCATAAAATAGGGTACAAACATTCATGGTCTCCAGAAGATGAATGACTTTGGTGGTCCCCTAACTTTTAATCTAACTTTGAATTCTCTTGTTCCTCTCTAACCACAATGAAATAGACATTAGGATTATCAAACCTGATCAATGCTGGTGCCACATGTTGCACATGAATGAGATTTATTACTCTACAGTGGTAGAAACATAAGACACGAGCCCACCAATAACCGTGCTCTGTTCAAAGCTATACAACACAGGGGACTCAATCAAAAAGCGGTAAATGTGCTTTTAGTGACTGTCAAAGGTCATGGCTGATCAGCTCTCACTTTCAAAGTTTAGATCTGTGTCCATGCTACACTGAGCCATGGTCAGTTTGTCTATCCACAACACCCTATGTAGGCACCTCCTGCAGTCTTGCATAGTTGGTAGACTCCAGCATTTGTAAACAAGTTCCACCTCATGTCAGGTGAAGAAGATTACTCTAGTCTACTACTGTGAACACAGTGACAGTGCACTAGACATGCTAAAAAGCATGCTAACAAGCTAAACTAACTGTATGAACATGGTAAATATGACCTCTGCTAAACATCTGCGAGCATGTCTGTAGTCATTTAATTCTAACAAATGAAGCAAAGTTACTTTCCAAACTGATTTTGTGATTTAATATTACCGGTTCACACCTCTCAATGCAGCTAATAGGTATCTTCCATGTGGTTTATCTTCAGTTACAGTTACTGTGAATATAATATATGTAAATACAGCATTATATTTTATGCTTTACTATGCGTTAACCTGATTTCCAACTGCCCTTTTTCGTTATTTAAATACCACAAATGCATGGCTGATCCATTTGTTTTCATCACATTCTTGAGATTGGCTGCATGAATAAATCCGGGCTAAAGTGACAGACAGACACGTAATGGTGGCGCTAACAGATATGAATGTCACATTTTCCATTTCCCCCCTCATTCTTTATTCCGAAGATTAATTTTAGTCTCACTCAGCATGGATCCTCGTCCAATTAGCTTTTAGTTTTAGGAGCCAAGCTAAGCGGTTTGAGCCGCTGTCCATCACGGCCGACAGACCGCATGCCCTCAGGGATAATGAGGGTGATGGTAGGAGGAGTGGAACTGTAGGTGGACATTCGGTGACGGTGGTGGCGAATGCTGTAAACACAGACGCAGTTTGTGTTGTTGTGTGTGTTTGTGTGTTCGTGACAGAAAGACAGAGATTAGCCAAGGGTGCCAGATTCATTCATTATGTATAATGAACTTAGATCAGACAGTTGCAGCTGCTTCATAGGGAATAGAAGAGCTGATGGTTATTATGTCATTAATTAATAAAAATGAATGAGACACTCTCTCAATTACATGCCATTTAGGAAAATATAATCACCAAGCTATGCATGAGAAGTGATGACAGTGAATAGCACATTGTGTGATGGGTGGATGAAATGCAGACAGGACGTGAGATGATTGATTCAAGTGAAATCCACACAGCTTTTATTCATGTAGCTGATGTTCTCACAGCAGTTTGGTGTCTCACAGATGTTTTCTTTTATTTATTTGTGGTTATGACACATCGGAACATGAACGGAAAATTAAATTTGTGCGCATTGAAAAATTCAATTAGATTTTTTTTTCATTTAATTGTAGACAGATGTCCAGCTTTGATTCTCTTGATGTTTAAAACACATTTGTGTGCAAGCGCGTTTGGCCCAAGATTTTACAAACTCTTCAGCCACCATCATTAGAACAACTTTCATATTGTATTTATTCTGTTAAGTATGCATGCCTTCCTTTGGAGGTTTTCTGGGCACGTTCGACTGGTAGGAGACCCTAGGGCAGACCCAGAACCTGCTGGAGGGACTATATAGCCCATCTGGCCTGGGAACACCTCGGGATCCCCCAGGAGGAGCTAGAATCCATCGCTGGGGAAAGGGACGTCAGGAATGCCCTGCAACTGCTACCTGACCCCAGATAAGCAAAAGGAAATGGATGGATGGAAGTGTTCATTCATATCATCTGTAGAATTGAGGCTTTTAGTCATTAATTAACTGATTGACCCAATTGTGAGTTCGCCTTTAGCCAAAAAACAGTTCAAATGAGTGGAGCTGCTCTATGGAGGATGTCTTGGGAGATGAGGTGGGAACTTGGTGGAGATATGCCAGCATACATTTTACAGGAACTGGCAACGATGGCAAAGCTGTTGCAATTTTTATATCCCAACAGTAAATCTTTCAGCAAGTTTGATTTTTAGGTGAGATTTTGAATATTTGGTCCATTTCTGAAAATTAAATTTGTTCCACTTACATCGAGGCTTTGATTTGTGGCTCAGTGCCTGTTGAGGCTCCTGTCATGTTTCAGATGTTTGTGAGTTATTGAGTAGTTCTACTAGACATTTTCAGACAAGACATTTTCCCTTTGAAACCTCACAAATGGTTTTATTTGAACAACATTTGGTCTGATGAGCAAAAAAAAGTAACTTCAGTAGGATTTTGAACGCAGAGTGTGTTTACATTGTTGTATTTATACTTCTTCCAACACTGGGAATGACCTGATTCTGGCTGAGCTGCTGGGGTCACAAACATGCTGTTGGTGACTCTTGTTTCTGATGGGAACATTATTATTTCTTTGTCTGCATGTTTTGAAGTGCAATGACTAAGTACAGACCTCCACGTTCACATTCATCTCTTCATCAGCAGACGAGTTTCCAAGGAACTACTTTCTTTCTTCCCTGATGACTGTAATTAATACAAAGACACCAGTGATTGTAGCAAACTCTTTGACCTGTGGCAGAGTAGATAGTGGAATACCCTCCACAGGGGTTTGCAGCATATTAATTTCCCTCCCCCTCCTCTCTCTCTCTCTCTCACACACACACACACACACACACACACAGTTAGCTTTCAATGCCGTCATCCATCCTCCCTTCACCAGCCTCTGATTCTTCAGACGATACCCGCACCATCACCACCAAACATTCCCCCTCTAACCATTCCCCCCCCCCCAACCCCTCCCCACATGGCTGGAGCCGGCACACTGATGAGGAGCCAGTTGCCATAGCAACAGGAGGCAGTTGCTTTGGCGACTAATGGGAAGAGGGGCTATGGAGCAAACAATGGATGTTTAGCAAGGATGGGGGTGTTGAGACGGAGATGCAATTGAGCTATAAATAGAATAAAGACTGTCTGTGTCCCTCCATCATCGATTCCTCCAGCAGCCCCCCACTGAGATGATCCTCGATTCTCTTCTCTCTCTCCACACCTGTGATCATTACTCCTCCTCTCTGCTCATGCCTTTCAGAGGTGAATTAGCATAAAGAAAAAGGCTTGTCAGTATTCAGGCCACAGCAAAGGAATTCCTCACTCTTTCAGTCTGACATTTTCACATGTGCCACAGCTCATGAATAATCTGCATGGGAATTATACAACCTGATGACACATTATACGTTAAAGCAGCATGGAAAATATAAAAAGCAAGACCATGGGGGTGGATGATATAAACGTGGTGTGATTGTGATAGAAACTCAACATAAACAGTCAATCACATCACAGATATGAAGCTATTTGGATAGACAGGAGAGATGAGCACTGCTTTAGAGAAACTTGAGCTCTTGTTGTTTGGCCATGTGGTGGAACACAGTCCAATATGAGGTTAGACCACTGCAACATGAAGCAGCAACTACAAGGAAATTTCATTTTGTGTTAATTTGGCGGCCCTGGTGGACAAAAGTGGTAGTATTTCCCAGAATTAAGACTGGACCAACACCTTGTGACATAAAGGTCTCTCCGTCTGTTAAATGGCCGACCAAGGTTGAGTCGTCTTATTGCCCGTGCTCGATCACTGTCCAAAACCCACAAAATATTTTGCCAGAAATAAAATTCTCCAAAGGAAAATCTCCTCCTGCTTCCCTTTGACTGGCTAACAAACAACTTACTGCTAGACTTCGCCTAAACATAGAGTCTTCCATTCCGCGTGCTGTAAATCATTTCGACTAACTTTACAAGAAATCGGCCCTGACTACAGGCCTTAAGAATAATTGATTATACTCATGGATCAACTTTAAATGTACAGCACACCAGAATGCAGTCTGAACATAAGCAGGTATAAATCTTTTCTTTCGTGGAGGCATCCGTATTAAATTATAACTTTCATGACCAGTTACAAACTTTTTGTTGCTGCTTTAACTCTGTCTAAATTTAAAACAAAGACTAGAAATACCACAAATAACAAGCATCACCATCCAATAAAGCATGGAGGGAAACCACTTAGTCTCGAATGGCAACAATTAGACCCAAACCTGGAACAAGGAGTGAGGAACATGAATGTTACCAGTTTTTTCCCCCCCATTAATAGACACATCACACATGCTGTTGCTTTGTAGCCACACAAAACAGCACAAAATCTGCTTGGCTCTAACGATATCAACGGTCAGTCCCCAGAGGATGACAGCTATAGGATGGATTGTCATGAAATTAGGGACATTCATGGTCCCCCAAGCATTAAACGACTCGTGTGAATTAGGCCTATAATACAAGCGAGGAACTTGGCAATTTAAGAAGAAAGCTTCGTTGTTTTATTGTGAAAAACACTGCTGTTTCCTGTCACTTTCACCCTGAATCAGGGCCATTTAAAGGTGATATGTAGCCCTTTTATTGGCCACAGCTTTTGTCTTGCCTGTGTGCCCTCCTAGCGGCCCGCGCAGGTTATTAGGCACAACACTTCTGTCACAGTGGGATTATATAACGCTTTGTATAGTCTCTCTGTGTGTGTATATTGTGTCTTTGCCAGCCAGCCAGCCAGACAGGGTGAGGTCATCCATTTGGTGGGCTGTGTGAGTGTGTGTGTGTCCCCATGGGACTCTGGTGTCAGTTTTGTACTTCAAGAGGCAAGCAGACAAGGAAAGAAGGAATTTAAAGAAAATAAAAAAAAGAGGACAGATGTGACACACAAAGGCAGCGACAGTACACCAGCCTCCAGCATGTCTACCTACCTGCCAGCTCGTCTACCTAACTACCTGTCTGTCCACACCTACCTGTCTGTCTGTCTGTGTGAGTGTGATGCGTAGACTGTGACTGTGTGATGTGGTGATTGGGGGAGATCAGGGGTTTGTGGTGCAGACACACAGACAGACAGGTTTGGGGAATGGAACAGACTGTAGCTGATGTGACTGCGCAGTGATTGAGGTGGTTGGCATTTTGCTGCAGACGTGCTTTCCGACTGTGGTGACAGGCTGCCTTTTAATGCTGTCCAAACATGTAGGCGTCATCAGGAGCCGTTTGAAATAGATTGATGGGTGCACTGGAAGGAAGGAAAAAGGCAAACTGAGAACTCCTAATGTGTCAGAGGGACTGTGGAGGCAGATGAGCAGGGCTACACTGACATTTGATTAAGACATTAAGTTATCTTTGTATCAGCTACTCCCCAAAGATGACACAAAATAACAATGATTTGCTCATACATTCGAGTATGGTCTTTATATCAACACAGTTTTAGCGTATTCCTCCGTGTCATAGACCTCTGATGTCCAAAAAAACTACTTAAAAACTGATTTTCATCCTTCATTAGGATGGCTGTCGCAGATTGTTCTGTAGTTTTGATTTCTAGCTCAGGGCATCACTGTTCATACTCCTGATGTATCTCCACATTCATGCCTGCTTACAGAAATAAGCTACACTGACCATATTCATAGCAATTAAATAATGTGATGCTAATTAGGCAAAATTGAGTTTTATGAGGTTGCTGCTGTTTGAAGATGAGTTCTATAATAGAGTCTAGAATCATGCCTGCCAACCAGAGTGTCATTATTCTAAATACCTTGAAACAAATATTATTTTTATATCCACCCTGTTAGTCATCAGCACTATGTTAAGATCAATCAAGACACTGAGAGAGTGTTTGGTCAAATTAACCCAGCAGTGCACCAATCAGCCAGTTTTTCATTTAAATAGACTACTTTGGATATTTCAAAGCCATGTCATGATTGTAATGGCTACTTATCCATTTTTAGTATTGGTAACACAAAAAACTTTTTCTTTCTTATGAAAAGTTCTTTAGCTAAACCTGCTAAAAGCACCCACACACTGACTTAATGCTCCCGTCATATTGTTTTTACTTGTTTGCCGACACACCTGAGAGAATAACAGGATGTGCAGGCACTACTTTGCGGCAACATCTCATCCACCAAACACTTTTACAAACTTTTGAAGATGACCTGGTCAAATAAGTAAAACCAAAAATAGCCCCCAAAACACATGTGCAGACCCTGAAAGTGCACTCTTACTTCCTGATTGTTAGTGACACGCCCCTGCCGTGAATCGCCTCACACTTCCTTGAAGTCGAGCTCATGGTGGGTCACCAAAATACCAAACCTGCGTGCACCGGGGTGGAAATGCCACATCCCTGAAGCAAAGTTCCGCCATTCACTGTGTGCAGCCGCAACAACAGCAGAGCTCTGATTGTCCCACAGGATGCTGTGCATTCATGGACACGGTAAATCAGATGGAAAGCTTTCAGAAGGTGCGAACAAAAAACAAGCTCAGCTTTCAAACACTGACTGCAATACACGAGGAAGGCTTAACTCCATGTTACACTGTGATGGCGATATGTAAATGGCAGTCATCTCTTTGGAAATGAAATTATGCCAATTTATCTGGTAAGAAAGGGATGTTCTTTTTCTACTGATATATCTTTAGAGTGGCATGATCTCCTTTTTGCCTATATGTCCACTGACGTGTCAACTTTTGCATGGAGGAAACATTCTTCTAAAGCAGATGAATTATTTCCTAGATTAAGTCTTAACTCAGTTTTAGATTTGATCTACATAGATTGTTGTGATTCTTCTGTTTCTATTTAAATGTAGGCACCCAAAACTAAGAATTATTCATAAAGGATGAGGAATGTATCAGTTGTACCTGTTTTAAAATAAAGAATGACATTTTACCTTTTCATACACAAATTGATAGCTGTTTAACACTTTTACTTAGTTGATCAGGACATGCAAGCATGAGTTGATTCTAAGGCTCTTCTTGACTATGACTGCTGCATTTTGAAACCATGGTCCAGAAATGTTTTGTCATGTTTGACAGACTTTGAATAGAATGGTTTTTCATAGAATTAGCCTGGTCATTACATGGGTTGTGTAGACACAAACTGTTTTGTGTCTTGTGTTGTAGTTTCTGTGTCTACAGATTTGTTTTTAAGTTTTGCCTGCAAGTTTCCTCATTCTCTTTTCTTTTGTCTTGCCCCCCCCGTCCATGTCCCCAAAATAGAAAAAGTAAAATGTCTTCTGTTGTTTTCATGTGGCTCCCCACCTTTCTCTTTCTCAAAGCTGGCTTGGCATGGCTTTTTTTCCAGTGTGAAACCTGCAAAAACAAAGCTATTGTTCATTTAGTGTTTTATGAAGCACTGGTTCCTCTGGGACCATTTGCAGTCATGCTTTTATTCAGTAAACCATCAGGAGAAGACTGTTTGTAGGAACCACTTTAAGTTGTCAAATAGTATTTGAAAAGTGAGGAGGATTTTGGCCAATCTTCAGGTTTTAGAGTTTATTGATTGAAGGTATAGGTTGGGGTTATGTTAAAGGGAGGATTCGGATTAGATTTAATTCACCTCTGTGCATCGATATACTGTTCAATGTACTTCATTAACATTCAGTGTGGCTGCTCCAAAGCACAACACAATCCTCAAGTAAGGAAGAAACAAAACCTTTCTTGTGTTGTGAGCAAAAAGTAAGATGAGGTGGACAAACCAGGCAGAAGCGTTGTACCCTTCAGCCTTGCGTCTTGTCTTGTCCTGTCCTGTGATGGTTTTCAGGAGGCGACACGTGTACCCACACAACATCTCCCAGTACAGCTTTCCTGTTTACCCCTGTGTCCTGCGTCCTTTGTTGCCCTTTTCCTTCCCTTTTTTCCTTCTTGTCATTCTCCTTTACACTTGTCCTCTTCACTCGTTTGACACTCTGATCTTCCTTTCTTTTCTGCCTCAACTGTGTTCTTCTTAAACGGTAAATGGACTGTACTTATATTGCACCTTTCTAGTCTTCCAACCACTCAAGGCATTTTTACACTACACATCACATTCACACACTGGCAAAAAGGAACTAGGTATTAGTCACATTCACACGCTCTCACACACTGATGGTACCGGTACAGCCTTCAGGGTTTAGTATCTTGCTCAAGGACACTTCAACATACGGACAGGAGGAGCCAGGTATCGACCTACCGATCTTCTGTTTAGTGGATGACCCACTCCACAGCCACTCATTGCCCTTGCCTCTGTCTCCCTCATCACCTTGATAATTTCTTCTTAGCCTTCCTCTTTTCCTTTTGCCCACCTGTCATCCCTGCTTCAGTTCACTATTTTCTCCCCCTGCCTTCCTCTTTCTGCCCTAATCTCTCTGTATCCTCCTCACCCCTCTGTCCTGTCATCCCTCACTCTGTCCCTGTTTGCCTGTCTGCCTGTTATAAATCATTGTTTTCTGCCAACGTTTCAACCTTCAGTCCAAACCAACAGCCACAGGAACGGCTGTAACTGCCGGCTGTTTTGACTGGCACTGAACACACAAACACACACTCACACACACACATACCCACACACATACAAAGCTCATCCCAGGACAACACAACTCATCTCCCTCCTTCTGATCACATAGTGACCTTTGCCTAAAATGCATGCTGGGTCATCTCAGATGAGACATTTCTATGTAACAGTGCTTTTGACAGTTTACATACATGATCATCTATTAGATGTGCGCAGCTATAAAATAATATATTGACATCATCTTATAGCTGCACATCTGCAATACAACAGTATTATATATATATATACATAGAGTGTCCTGCTAAACCTGCTGCCAACATGGCCCGAACCCGGAGAAATTAAAGAAAATGGATGGATGGATGGATATGATTCGATGAATATTGCACAGCATTCTCCAAATATGCTTTATTCCTGTAGTGTGTGTGTATGTGTGTCATGGTTCAGACAAAGCAGGGAGGAGAGCGCTAGAAGGCTGGAAGATAACTTCCTTTAGTTATCTCATGACACTATCCATACAGAGCAATCTAAACCGTACTCTTCATAGTATTATTGACCCAACAATTCACACCATGAGCAAGCACTTGGCGACAGTGGCAAGTTATTTACAAAATGAATCAATGAGACGTGAACAGCCAGATTAGTGATGTGAGTGGAAAATAGTGTAAGATGTTGCACGTTAAAGACAAAACAAAGCAAACTAACTAAGGAGGAACTGATGAAGGCAGACTGAGCTGGCCAGCTTTATAGGCTTGCCAACTCATGAGCCCAGGTGAGCCGGCTCACTAGCAACCTTCACTCTGTCAGCACACGTCCTGCAGGTGGAGGAGAAAACACAAGCAGGCCAGGCAGAGCAGAGACAGGAGGAGTCGTCGCAGTATGAATGTACTGCTCTACTTTGAATGTAATGTCGATGTGCTACTCAGTCAAGTTTTGTATGCTCTCTCCTTTAGCACATTTGTATATCACCTGTATATTTAACAGCCAATTCACTGCTGACGTGTGACGTGTCATCACAGCTCACCTATATATACAGTGCAGGTGTGTTCACACCCTCACCACAGTTCACAGTTTGAGGGAATTTTCTATTCTAGCATGTCACACGTGGGGTTACACACACGCGTCTCAAAGTCACTGCAGGGATGGAGTTAAATCTTCAAGTCAACATAACGTAGAAGCCTCTACAGATGCCTGACCACTAAGGGTAATCATATTTCCTTGTTTGTAGATTGTTGACTGTTTATGGACATACAGTAGTTGTGTCAGTCCTGAGAGAGGACAGCTTCTTCAGGATTGAAACAGCATCATGTCATGACAAGTGCACTGATAAATCCTCCGTTCTCCTTGATCAAGCGTCAGTATATTTTCAGCATAGGACTGTTGGACTGAACTGACCATTAATGAATTGCATTCTCCAAGTGCATGGAGGTTTAATTGACACCTAAAAAAAAGGTCAAGTAGAATTAATTAGTAAATGGGAACAGTGTTTATTTCAAAAATTACAAATTTGTGGGAATGTACATTATCTTTATAAAGACTAAAAAGGTAATTTTGTACTACTAAAATGTAATGAAATATACAAAGTAGTAGTAACAATGTACCTATAATATCTAATATGTTTTTAAAAAGGCATGTCTTTGTCTACTTTTGTGGTAAATAAAGGTCTCAGGTATCATTGGCCAATTGATGTTTTGGACTTTTTGCTGAAGCAGCTGGTTTCCAGTTGTAGTTTTGTGAGCATGCTACCGTACAAACTACAGAAGCAATTAAAATGAGAGACACTAAATCACTCCAAAAGTCACAATCTGTCCAGCTCTCCCGAAGGGAAACTGAACTTTTCTGACAAGTCGTAGCACAATCAGTTCCTGTTGACTGGTCCAATCACCACAGCTCCAGCAGAAGTTTGTCAGTGTTGTGTAATTTTGCAGTTTTGGTGCGATCGGGAAGACAGAATAGCAATGATGTGATGGAAATGGAGCTGAAAGTGTTTCTGTGCAAGACACCAAGCAGAGTTCCTGTTAAATGCTTACAGGCTCAACTCAATGTGTCCATCTGAGTTAGCCTGAACTCTGTGTGTGTGTGTGTGTGTGTGTGTGTGTGTGTGTGTGTGTGTGTGTGTGTTTGTGCATGTATAAGCATGTCTGTTTTTCATGAATGTTTCTTACACGCTACGTGGTAGAATGATGACCCAGGTGCATACACTGTGTGTCTACATATATATGGTGATGTGTGAGAACCTGCATGTTTTTGTGGATTTTGCAAAGCCTGTTTGATTATCCAAGTGTGTGGTAGAAGTACGGGGGAGTAACGGAGTGTGATTCTCCATATGTGACCAGATGTGGTGTGACAGACAACAGAGTCTATTTATCAGAGGCGTTCCTCCTCATCCGTCTCCATCTCTCCTTCTTCTTCTTCTTCTTCTTCCATCTCATACCGAGTACTTAGATTTGGATCGCTGGGAGATGCACTAATCATCTCACACATACACACATGCTTAAGCAGACCTTCCTTTTAAAACACATGAGAATATTCACATATTCTCACACATTTACACACACAGCTGTTCATGCTGTGATGTCATGATGCATGTTTCTTTAGTCTTTCCGACTCCTGCTGTCGTCTTCTCTCATCCGATCCATCTCTCTTTCTTTCTGTTTCACACCCACGCATTTTGGAGCAGGGGTGTCTGCAGTCTCGCAACGAGTACATGGTCCTTGCTTTTGACAAGGAGGTCTAACGAAGCACTCCCCTCCTGGGTTTTAAGATTTGAGCCAAGAGTGTTTTTATATTTTACATAAAACACATAAAACAGAGAAGCTAATAAAGTGCAGAGACGTGTGAAGCGAAGTGAAGAAGTGTAGTAACAGGTCAGATAGAGATAAATGCACTAGAGGGCTGACACAGAGTGTGTGCAGATGTGTGCAGATGTGTGCAGTGTGTACGGTCTGGGAAGGTCTTGAGTTCAAATCAACTCTCCTCCCAAATGCCTGCTTTTCACCATGAGACAGAATGAGCAGAAAGAAAAGGGGTTGAGGGGAGGGGGAAAAAACGTGGAGTGAAAGAGAAGACTAGAGGGGAGGGGGCTTACTCACTCCACCACAGTGGGTGGGGTCTGGGAACTGGCAGCAGCCAATTGCAAGCCACAACTGAGTCACATGATGACTGTAATAATCAGTGAGAGAGGGAGGGAACGAGGGAGCGAGCTGCACATCCAGTTCACCCTCAGTGTGTGTTTGAGTTCTGAGCGAAGACACAGCACGAGAGACTCCACACACACACACACACGCGCACACACACACTGAGTGCAGAGCGCACCTGAGTGACTGACGAAAAGGAGCAACAGCACAAGACAACAAAGGAAAGAGGGAGAGAGGGGAAGAGAAGTGGTGAAGATTATCTTTAGACACCTAAGACTGAACAAAAGACAGACTTTGAAACAAAGAAAGGTAAAGAAAGAGAACATAAAGGAGAGACAGCATGTCTTCTCTCTCCAATCAGCAGCCTGGCTCTCCTTTCTCAGAGTACAGTGAGCTGTGTAAGGTGCCGTCTCTGTCGCCCACCGTGCCGGCTCAGAACTGGGATTGGCAGAACTCCTCGGGCATGGACATGGGCACCCCAAAGGGCTTGGTGGTAGGTGCCGGGGCTCTGGCACCCACTGGACTCACAGACGAAGACAAGCTGTGCTTCTTCGAGCAGCCGGGCAGGGGCAGCATGGACGTGGAGCTGAAGGTGCCAGACAAGGTTGGCCGCATCTCCGGAAGCACCTCGCTGGGTAACGCGTCACTGGGCAGCGCAGGGGAAAGCACAGACAGCCCTCTGTCTTCCTCCCCATCTCCCTCCCCAGCTTCCCCAGGCAGACTACCTTCTGCCCTGGGATGTGGGGACACCAGCAGGGTCTCCTTGCCACCCGTTCCTGGATCCCCAGCCAGGCATATGGAGCAGTCATCACCTATTAGTGCAATGCTACCACACCCAATGGGGGCCTCACTGATGGAGGCAGCTCCAACAGATGGAGACTCTAAATCCAAACCATGGGACAACTCCAGTTTTGCTGAGTCCAGCCCAAAGGTTGCCATGCCACAGGTGGCCCCTAACTACTGTGTCATTGGAGTTGTCAATGACAACCACTTGGAGAAGGGTGATGAGGTTGTTGCTGGAGCTGAGGCAGCCCTGGGGGCCAGACAATTATCCCAGGGCTCTTCAGGGGACAACAGCGAGGAGGAAGAAATAGAAGAGGAAGAGGAGCTGGATTTGGAGTTGGAGCCTTGTTTTATGGGCCGGGCGCAGCAGCAGAGGAAGGCTATGCGCCGTGCAATGTCCGAATGTTCCCACCTGTCCGTACCAACCAGCCTAGACCTGCCTGATAAATACCCAGGTGGAGACGGGGCAGGGCTAGACCAGCTGGTATCACCCATGGGCGGTCCTCGTCGCTCGCCACACTCCATGAAGCGCTCGCTGACCGTCGCAGAAGATCCGCCCTCCACCCCACCTCCCACCCTCTCTGCAGCGGGCACCACACAGATCGACCTGCGGCAGTCCCCACCTGAACCCCGCCTCTGCCTCTCCCCATTCCCGCCGTTGAAAGACAGCAGTGCTGGCATCCCACCACTAGAGGCCCCACTTGAGGGCTTTAAGGCAGAGAAGGAGCCAGGTGGCATTGTGCTTCCAGTGCCCCTCAGCCCCAAGGGGTTCAGCAGCATGGATACCAGCTATGCTCTGCCTGTAGGCTCCGACACTGAAGGGGAAACCGGTTGCAAATCTGACATGGCTAAAGATGCTAAGTTTGACAGAAATGATGCTAAACGCGACACTATTGAAGGTGTAGACTTTGGAGCCAGCAACAAATCGACAGTGGCAGGGGACACTGAGGGTGACCTTAGCACTGATGGCTATACCAACCTTGGCTTGAACCCCAGCACTAACCCCTTCATCACAGTGGATGGTAGGTGGAGGTCATATTTGCAGTCCACCCCTTTATAACTGCGATTGTTCATCAGATACCAAATATGTTGATTTGGACTGAACTGATTTTGTAAGTTTTACTCGTATAGTTCTGCTCTATCAACATGCAAATGAATTGACAGATTAGACTCTTGTGTTTCCGGTCGTTGTAGTTCCCCATCATAAAAATAATCCAGGCCCAAATTTTACAGAAAATTTGGTGTCACCCAACTTTAAAAGTGGTGCGGCAGTCCGGGCATGTAACTGACAAATGTAGACCACCCAGAAAAGGGTCTCAGTGCTGAAGTATTAAAGTGGGTGCAGCATGCAGGGAGGGAAAGAAGGTCGAATAAGAAATATGATTTCTCGTTCAAGTGTTGTCTTCTCTTTGTACTTAAAGCACATAAAGTCCCAAGGACTCATTATTTGAATAGCATCTCAGTACTTTCTTTTCATTTTGGGCTTCTGTATGGTGATAAAAATAGTATAAAGATATTTTTTTTGTGCTCTCCAGTTGCGTAGATGCATGAAGGTTGTGGGTGTATTGGTCTATTGACGAAGGCAGTGATTCAGTCATTCATTGTTCAAACGCTTCATTTACCGAGTCCAGTCGGTTTCAAACCACATTTGGTTTTCTGGTCTAAGCTTGCAAATGGCTCGGGGGTTAGGAATAGCTGCGGAGGCAGACTGAAAGGAGGAGTGTCAGACAGAGAGAGAGAGAGAGAGAGAGAGAGAGCGAGAGAGAGTGAAAGAGAAAGAATGAAAAGCTGCGAGAAGTCGACAGCAGCGGAGCAGCCCCCCGTGGGCTACTTGACATTCTATGATGGTAGTGTCTGTCTCGTTTTGTTGGTCAAACACAGCGTGCCAATTTCAGATACACATCTACCACGAGCTGTACGAAGTGTGTGAATAGATTACTCCCAATAGTCCGAGAATACTGGAACAACAGGTACATTGTCTTGAGTTTTTTACATTTGTGGACACAGGTGGCCGTCTCCATGTGCGACCGAGCGCGTCTGGTCATGTGCATGCAAATTTGTGTTGCAGCGCGACAAGCTAGGAGCATGAGGTTGTATAGTAGCTGACACTGCAGCTGACATTTGGATACAGGGTCAGGATAACACAGCTCATTATAGCTGACGGAGGCCCCGTCTTTGTCCAGACACATTTTCTCTCATACGCTGTGCTTCCTTCATGTCCTGTTTGTCTCTTTCTAGCTCTTTCTTCTGTCTTCCTATTGCTCTGAATGCTCATTAGATTCCTGGTGAAGACAGGCAGAGCCAAGATGGCTGAAAACGGGTCACGGTCACTTCAAATAATGCCAAAACGGGGTCACTGACTGGGATGTGCGGTCCACTATGATTGTGCTTTCTATAATGACTGTCTTTCTTTCACTTTGTCTCCGTCAAACACTTTTCTCTCATTCATTTTGACCGTCTCTTTGTCTGTTTTTTTTTTTTTTTTTCCTCTTTGCTCGCATGCCGTGGTTGCTTTCACCCTCCGCCACAAAGCCTAGTGTGGCAGAGACCACCAGCCTGGATAGTGGGGTATTAAAGGGGCAGTGATCTTTATTTTCTGCCCCCTGAAGTCTAAACAGGAGCATGGCAGAGTCATCAGGCCGCAGGCTGTGTGTTGTATTTATGCATCTGTTTGCTTTCTTATCAAGGTCATGGAAAGATGTTTCTAGCTCCTGTTGTTGTGTAAAAACTTTATATGTCCACTGGATAGAGCTCAATATACATTTGACTGACTGACTGAGATACTAGGTTTCCCCAAACAGTGATGTAGTGTCGGTAATCCCTGCAGCACAATACCCAACCAATTTGGGGTTTAAAATTAAGTTAGACCAAAAGAGGTCAATCCATCAGCTTGCGTTTCAGCAGACACAAAGCGAATCCCACGCTCAACATTTGCCCCGAGTCAGCGTGGAGTCACGTCAAATCATTTTCGCCCTGTCATATTTCCGTCAGGCAGATTTTCGAGCAGATCATTGTCCCATAATGTTTCCTTCAGGCGTGCTGAATTGAATGCTCTCTCCAGCGGCTGTAGTAAAAGGCTTTGGGACATGTGTTTGCTTTCGCTGATGGTCGTCACAGTGCTGAAAGGGAGCTCTGTCTGCATATTTGTTTGCACACTTGTTTGATTGTCTGCATGTGGGCATAGTATTTGTTTTCTGTGTGAATATGTTTGTCAGTGTGTATCTGCATATTTCTGTATATATGCACTTTGTGTTAAAATTCACACTTCTTCTTCTCATAACTCAATGAAACTAGAATATATACAGACTTCACACACTTATTAAAGCCCATTTTTAGCCGTGATATCAGATTTTACATTGCTCACAGTAGAAAATATGCACCCTTTGACTTCAGATCTTGCCTCAGCTTATTTCATGTGTCTGTTTTTCATGAGTGTCAAAAGTTAACCAGTCGATTCTTGTCTGTCTTGCCTTGTCTTGTCCTGGTTAAAATGTCAGCAGCGATTCTGAGCAGCCTAATCTATCCTGAAATAACAACGTATAGTTTGCCTAGCTAAGACATCAGTGCCTTTGCCTGTACATTAAGGGAAAACCACACATATATAAATATATTGTTTAAAGGCTTCACAACATCACTGCAGACTGTTATAACTCCATCATAACTGAGCTGCCAGTGAGTCTTTATGTCTACTAAGACAACCAAACAGAGGGTCTCACACTTCAGATACCACAATCTTCACTCTCCACTCTCTCTGGCTGTTACCACTTCAAATCCACTTTAAAGTGTCCGGCGTGTTTGATGTGCTGCAAGGGCCAGTGATGGAGTGTGGCTTTCCCTTCACACAGAGTGCTGCCAGACAGCTTCAAGTGTTTTCGGAGCAAAGAGTGACAGGGTTTTAATGAGACAGCATCTGTCAGAGCTGATCTGATTTATATAATACATCTGAGGAGTCAAATGAAGACCGTGGAATTTAGGTCTGATTGGTTTATTAGTGATGGAAATCTCAGTTGATTAGAATTCCATCTTCTCCTCTGCTTATTTGCTTCAAATTCTTTATGGAAGATAAAGATAATGAACTTTTTCACTTAAGTAGCTTCGATAGTGAGAAAAACACCTCCATGAACTGAACATCATCTGTCATTCTAATGCGAAAAGAGCCGTGTAATGTTTCCTAAAAAGAAGTCATTCTTAAGTATATGCATACATACAGTATGTTATGCAAATGAATATGTGCCTGTTATTCTTTACAATTGTCAGATACGCCTTATTTAACCTACATTTCTAAAAATTAAGAGAGCACTTAAAGAGCTTTTTAATAGAAGGCTAGACTCTGCATATTTTACCATATTAATAAGTTTAAAAAAAACTTGAGTCTGTGCTCTTCAGGAGAGTCCAGGCTTAATAGCCCTAAATGAGCTCTAAGTGTTATCATTATGCTAATGAAACCTTCAAATGAATTGGCCCATTGCACCCAGATGCTCATTGTTCTCTGCTGTCCTGAGCCATATATTATACCAGTTAGGCAACCCCGCAGCGTCCTGGTGCCTCAGCAGCTCTGCTAATGCAGCAGGTTGAGATCCAGCTAAAAAAAAACCTTATCAGGGTGCTGCGCTGTGCTTTGTGACCCATGCAGAGCAGTGGTGCACAGCCAAACCTCCCAGCTCTTGTGACAACAACAGCAACATTATCGCCATATGAAGGTGTGTTCAACCAAATGTGAAGCCAATTTCAGAGGTGTGAACGTAAATTCGCTCCACTTCATGGCTCCATTTCAGAAACATGTAGAGACAAGAGGGGGCAAAAGAGAGTAGAAACTCATACACATGCTCGGAGTCAGTGTGTATGTTGCTAGCCAGGCTGTAGACTAGTCTAGTGGGGCAAATAAACTGCAACTGAACAGTCCAACCTTCAACTTTGCTTGAATAACATGAGGAGAAAGGCAATTTGGTCATCACTCATATATGCGTCTGGTCCCCCTCCTGTTCAGACAGCTTATTAGCTGTTGAGGTATCTTTGTAAACAACCAAGATGGCTGCCATTAATGTGAAACATTTTGTTGAATCCACTATGGTGTCAGTGGTCTCTAAAACATGAAGTCTTTTTTAATAAGAAAGACCTGTCCTACTTCTGACAGGATATGGTAAGTTTTATTTGCGAACTACGCTGCGTCACGCGTTTCGTGGCATTGACCGGTTGTTGGTTCATCTAGTTGCATCTGGAGCAATTCGAGACAGGAAATCGAAAACGAACTGAGATTTTCCAGACTTGAGAATTGGTGTGGCAACGTCAGCAGCGTGCCAATGAAGCTGTTAATTTCACTGGTGCCTCAGAGCAAATTCAAATTGCAACCAGTTCTCAGATGACCTGCACACTCACACAGGTTCACCTAACTCCTGCTGATTAAAGCTCTGCTCAAGTCGAAGGTTTTTTAGAACCACGGCACTTGATGATATTTAGCAACATCACGTAATGCTCCATGTACTACTAAGAGGTATAATTTGTCTCAAATTCAGCCATCAACCTGTGCTTTTGAATGTCGTCCATTAAGCACAGTGCATACACCTACACACTTCTGAGAATCCTTAAAAACACTGTGTGGCTAACACATCACTTGTACTTACCATTTAAGAAAGAATCTCTTCAGAGTGGTTCTCACGTGAAGCTCGTTGTTTTGTCTCGTGGCTTCATACACCAAAGAACATGCTCCTTTTTCTCTTTAAAATATCGGACGTGATTGTTACATTCATATTGTCATGACTGCACTGAGTCATTGCCGACATCATGCTTGACCTCCGCTGTAACCAGCATGTTGTCATGAAATATTTCCCTCAGTAACGCCCCCCCATCACACAATCTACACCTACACCCTCGAGGCACACTATGATTGATGCTTCCAATCACAAGCCCCGTCAATAATTAATGCTCGTCTCAAGGGAGGCGAATAATTGCCCTCTTTTTTTCTTCTTCTTCTTGTTGCTGGATAGTCGAACACAGACAGGTCACACCTTGAGCTCATTTAATATCTGTGTTTCCCTTCAGTCACATTGCTCTGGGGCTTTAGTGTTATCTGTTATCACCTTTGCTGATTGCTCAAAATGTCTCTGGTAAGAATTGAAGCTGCAGGATGGACAAAGAAGCATTTTAAGAGAGATCAATAAAAGAAAGAGTGTTGTGAAAATGAATCACACCGGAGAGAGTGTGTTTTGGGCGTTACCTCGTGCTGTTTGCCTAAATGAAGCCATCCTGGCTCTCCTGGCTGCCACACATCTCACATTTCTGCCCTAATTAGAGGATCAAGTTGATCTCCTGAGCCTCTCATTGTTGGCAGTGTTGAAAATGAAGACCTTGTTTGTTCATTTTTTTGACTCTCATTTCTTTCCTCTTGTTCTCTTTCCTTTGTCTCGTCACACGTTGTCTCGCTTTATTTAGGTCAGTATTCTGTTTTTCCTCATACATAGTCACTCATTTGTGTTCACTCCGTTCGGTCTGATGTCTGTCTCCGCTCCAGGTCTGGGGTCAGTGTACGTTATGTAAGCTAACAATGTCATTTCATTCTACTCAAAGCCTTACACCCCAGTTACCTCGTCTCGTTCCCTCCTTCCCTTCCTATGTTGTGCTTCCATCCTCCTATTTCTTCTTCAGTTAAGGTAATTTAAAGGTCATTATGGGCCTGGTTTGATTTTGCTAATATAAAAAAGCACAACAAATTTAAACTGAACATGTGAACACCATTCCTTCACCTTTGTGTTCCTCCCATCTTCTTCTCGCTCTCCTTCTGTCCACCTACACACCTTTAACTCTGTTAATCAATATTTCCCACACTGCCTCTCAAGGCCCACCCGTCTCGCTGTCTTTGTTCTTTCCTTTATAATTTCGTCCTAATTCTCAGCACTCTGACTTGATTTCTCCGTTATCTGATTAGTCTGCTAAAACAACAGAAGAGACGCAAGGCCAGAGAAGTGAGTGAGGGTGTATTTGTCCTGTTTGGGAGATAGATAATGAAGCCAGGAAGAGAAAGCCGAGGCTATTAAAGCTGAAGGGAAAAGCCAATAAGCCAGTTGATCAGCGCCACTGTGAAGCTTCTGATAGACTACATTTCAATGATGATGCAGTATTGTAGTTTGGAGCTCATGGAGGCAAATTAAGGTGCTTTAAACCTTCAGTCCCTGATTGCCACAGCTTGTGTTAAAATCACACTCCTTCTCGGAATCATGAGTCAAATCTGGAGACAAACTGCAGGTTGAGTCCTGTACTGGAACCTTCCTCAAGCTGTGCAGCTGACGGAAAGAGACTCTGTGGTTGTCCTTCTTCTAGGGATGTCAACAGGTAACCATTAACCAGAACATTTATTTGTATGTTGGTCTGTAGGTTAATTAGAATACTGACTCTGTTAGCAGCTTCACTAGCTACACTGTAAAAAAACAAAAAAACAAACACCCAACAACCAACAAACAAAAAACAGTAAAAGATTGTAAAATATGCCACAAAGTATGACTGTGTCTTGTTATGTAGCCAACATTTTAAAGGAATTTATACAAAATAAAGCTGTATTTTATAGTAGAGACTGTTAATGATACAGTAAAACACTGTAATATTTAATGGCATATTTTATGGTCTTTTACTGTAAAATCTACAGACATTTTAAAATATGGAATAAACAGCAAGCTTATACGTGAAATCAACAGTACTAATATCCTTTTAATGTAATATTAGGTAATTAATCTAAGGTGATACCTTGGACATACTTAATATGTATTACTGTAAAATTCTGGCAACCACAGCTGCCAGTTTTTTACTATAAAAACAGTTTCTTTTTTACAGTGTAGCAGTCTGAGGTGGTAAATGAAGTGCACTAAACGAAGCTTGGTGTTGGACCATTTCCTCCAGAAAGAACAAGCGTCCTGCTGCCATGTATGCCATCACCTGTTGCTGTGCCAAAATAATTGAGACAGATATGCTTCCAATCATTGTGGTAGAGGATGAGAAAGTTAGTTTGAGAAGTAACCTTGAGTCCAAGTAGATTCTTCTATCGAGCTCTGCTGTGACTCAACACACTGAAAAACACTTTTAAAAGAAGGATGAGCTAAAGGTCACGCTATTCAGAGCAGGCGAGCTAATATCGGCTCTGACCACCAACTGCTGGACAGTTACAAGGATTTGTGACGTTCATTGTGTGACAGACACACAGGGAGTCTTCTGCCCTCCACATTTGGACACCAGAACTGATTCTTGTTATGTTGGATTCCTTTTAAAAAAAAAAAAAGCAAAGGATGCAGCTCGTAAACTGGGACACGGCTCACCCCCGTTGTTAGGCCATCATCACCTGAGGTCAGATGATGCACATGTTTCATTCAATGAGTCAGCACAGGACACATTACTTCTCTCTGCTTGTTTATGTTGTTGTATGATATTCTCATTTAGCAGAGCAGCGACATCGTCCAGATGGAGATGATTTTTCTCAATAATAGACACTCTCATCAGCTAAATTTCCACATTTTGCTTGATGTTTGTTTGTTTGATGTTTGCCACCTATATGTGATACTGTATTGATGCCAGTATGGATCCAAAGACCAGTGGGAGTGGAATGAGCTGCAGATTAGATTCAGTCAGTTTATCCAGACATGGATTTTGTTTGCATGCCATTCTCACGGTGTTCCTTTTCTGTCTAAACTGCTCACATCCTCCTCGTTATGGTAGCCCGGGCAACAGGAAGAGACAGTTTTCATTATGAGCAATTTGAGCATCAGATGGCATTTGACTGTAGAGACTGGTCAGGACAGACGGGGAGAAACCGGAACGGTCAACGGCAGAGAGGATGACGTACCTCAGTCGGTTTAAATGTGTGACGTCCAAGAGGAAATGCAGAACTACAAAAAAAAGACATGCAGGAAGTGGAAACAGTACATAGGTAACAGGAACAGTTCAAGGTCCTGGAGATAGAGGAGACAAGAGAGGAGAAAGATGTAGAACACAAGGTGATATATTCAGGAGAGGGATGATATGTCAAAGGCAAAGAGAGAAGCAACATTTCATGTCAGTGTGAAGGAGAAAACTGATTCTTTTCTATCTCAAGCCATTCTCTTTTCTATTTGTATAAATTTGTGCAGTTAGATGAAGAAGATTTGCCCGGGCACATGTTGAATCTTTTGTCTCTGCTGGGTCTTTTAACACATTCTGTACGTGTGGATCGTACAGATCAGTCTGCACAGAGGATGAGTGCTGCTTCAGTGAACTGTGTAGGAGCTTATAGCCAAAAGAAAACTGTCCGTCTCTGCTCAGTCTCAAGAAGGACGCGTTCTTCTCAGTGTTCGGCATCAGTCATATATCTGTTTTTGTCTATGTCCGGAGGCAGTTGAATTTGTTTCTCGCACTGTATAGCAAAACGTCCCATACGTAACGTCAACAGCACACACATAATGTATCGCTCAGTAAATATTGATCACAATATTTCTAGTAAAGCTGTGTATTTAGGAGCATGATGCAGAGTTGTAGGGTTCTATTCAGAAATCATAAGTCCTGATTGCAGAAGGAAAAAGCTGTTTTTCAAGCTCATATTTCATTTCATTTCTTTTTGTAGAATCAAAGAACTCAGTCAAAAAAAACTTTTTTCAACTTCACAGATCTTTCATGTGCTGAGATCCAACATTCAGTTTTTGTTATATTTTGGCCGTTTTCCTCTCTGCACTACAGTTAGCTGACATTAAAACTGTCGAGTGCCTCTGCTTTAAGAAAATATAACTGCTTCCTTTAATGCTTTTCTGTATTCTTTATGTCAGCGTGTCTCTTCTTGCCTCCGATGTGAACAATAACACTGAAGCTCAGTTGCAGTTTTCAACCAGCAGCCGCGTTTCACAGTTGTGGTTAACCAGCAAAATGTTGCTGATAAAGATGCAGAGCAGCTGCATCAGAGAGTGATGTGGGACAGGACCGGAGAGTCCATGTATGTCTGTGCTCAGATAATCTGTCTGTGGACAGAGTACACATTCAGTGATGGCTGTTTGAATCAGTCTTTGTATCTATAATATATTGATTGATTTCTAATTCAAATCACTTTTCTTTCCAGTAAAATCAGACACGATGGAGAAGGCAGAGAAGAAGGAGGACAAGCTGGAGGACAACGTGAAGAAGGTGGAGGTGTCTGAGCCTGTGGATAAAGCTGAGCAGAAGAGCGTGAAGGTTGAATTCACGAGCAGCGAGGCTCCAGCCAAGGTGGAGAAAGAGATGGAGAAGGAAAAAAAACAGAATGAGACACCAAAAGAGGAGAAGAAAGAGGCAGAAAAGGTGAAAGAAGATAAGGAGGCAGAAAAGGTGAAAGAGGAGGCAAAAGAGGCAGAAAAAAAGGAGAAGGAGGCAGAGAAGCTGAAGGAAATGGAGAAAGAGGCAGAGAAGCTGAAAGAGGAGAAGGGGAAGGAGGCAGAGAAGCTGAAAGAGGAGAAGGAGAAAGAGGCAGAGAAGCTGAAAGAGATGAAGGAGAAGGAGGCAGAGAAGCTGAAAGAGGAGAAGGAGAAAGAGGCAGAGAAGCTGAAAGAGATGAAGGAGAAGGAGGCAGAGAAGCTGAAAGAGGAGAAGGAGAAAGAGGCAGAGAAGCTGAAAGCGGAGCAGGCAGAACAGCTGAAGGAAAAAGAGGCCGAAAAGCTTAAAGAGGAGAAAGAGACAGAAAAGGTGAAGGTGACAGAGAAACAGGCAGAAAAGGAAGAAGAAAAGAAAACAGATGAGGGGAAAGAAAAGAAGCCAGAGACAAACAAAGTGGAGTCTGTCCCACCTAAGGAAGAAAAAGAGGATCAAATGAACAAGGTAGAAGAATCACCTGAGAAACTGGTGAAGACAGTTAACGTGGAAGTAGAAAAAGTTGAGATGACAGAAAAAGTGGAGAGCAAAGTGGAAGTAACAACTGAGAACAAAAACAGTGAGAAGCTTGAGAAAACAGAGGTGAAGGATGACAAAGAGCAGCACATCGACAACGTGGAAGAGACCCCAGAGCAGCAGCCGACACCTGTCAAACTTGATACCAGTCATGACAAACTGGAGAAGAAGTCTGACGCTGAGACAAAGACGACAGTGGAGGTGGAAGAACCCAAGAAAGAAGAGGCCGACACAGACAAGAAGGCCAAGAAAAAGGATGTGGTGGAGAAGCCGCCTGAGAAACCAGCGGAAAAACCAACGCAGAAGAGCGAAAAGGAGGAGAAGCAGGACAAAACGCAGGCCGGGAAAAAGGTTGCAGAGAAAAAGGATGACAAGAAGGATAAGGCTGCAAAAGCGGACGCAGGAGAGAAGGCCAAAAAAGCAAAACCTGCAACTAACGGAAGCAGTGCCACACCGAGCAAAGACCTGGGAGGTGCAGACAAGAAGACCAAGGTAGGATTTCCTGTAAGCTGTAAAGATGTGACGTTTCTTTACATACTGATAAGATCCAGAATCCACACATGGGTCAGACTTTTTCCACTAACTAAAGCTGAAATGTCACATCTGAAAATGTCATGCAAACAGAAATATGCAGCCATGCATTGACTTTCCACTTTGAATCCTTTCAGCTCCATAATTATCCTGCGATCATGAGAAAATCAAAGTCGTTTTTCAAGATAACAACATTAAAAACAATATTTGCACGGCCTCCTCGGCTTCACTAAAGACCACTTTGTTATCAGTGCGTTATAATATAGTTTCATGTCATATCTGACATGAAAATCAAGGTAAGTTAAAGGTTTTTTTTATTGCGAGCAGTGTGGTGAGATGAGTTTTAATCTCTAATTTTAAGAAGGAACAGTTCACTACAGGTATGGACCGCTGTGAGCTTCAGTACACCATCACACACCTCACACTCCTGTACACCAAGCTTTAGTTTTCAGCTGTATGTGGTTGTGTCCTGTTCGGTTACATACGGTGTAGTCCATCAATCACTCATGTGACTTTACAAAAGAAATAATTATTACAGTGTTGACCAAGTTTCTTTTGGCTTTTAACAGTTGTACAGTGTGTCACGAGGCATTTATGGACAGTTTGTGTTCTGGTACAGGTTTGAAACTGTTTAAAACTGCTGAACATATATGAGAATGATTACAGCTATAGTGTTATCGAGCACTGAAGCTATACTCTTTTCATCATCTTTTCATAATGCTTTTCATTTATACAGCAGTTATAGATGCTTCACAGGAGGAATAGTTAGCAAAGACATTGATAAACATTTAAAAACCTCTTACAGGTGCTTACTGCGACACTATGTTACTGTGTATTATAAACCTTTTACTAATTATTTGTGTAATGCTTATAAAGGCAAAATGGACAGTTAAAATAAGATGTAACAGAAAATTTAATAAAGTACACATACATTATATGTGTAATTGAAAAAGTGATCACATGCTTTGCATGCAGTCACCAGAGCTAATGTTAAGCTAGCTGTCGATGGTCGGTAAATGCAAGTAAGTCTGAGACTGTTTGACCACGATGTCTCATTCTGTTTGTACATGTGATGAGCACAGAAGATGTAACGTGGCTATGGAGACTTTGTAACACTTTAAAGGCATTTAATGTAGCTGAGCTGCGTAAAGTAAAGAGATTTAGTGTTGAGAAAAGGTTAAAAAGCTTGAGAAAATTTTATTTTAAGGCGCGTACATAAGACTGACACGACACCTGACATAAACATTTGGTCAATTATATCATTTTTAATTCAAAGTTGACTTTGTTGGAGCAACAATTTATTTGATATTATTTTATAACACTTTATTTGAACAAACTCAAATCTTTTCTTGTAGTCAGGTTTTGATGCTTTAGCTTTGGCTGGCATTTTGTCACCCTGGTCCTAGAAAAACAATACTTCACTCTGACTGCATGTGGTCCAAAAGTCAATCTTTTATTTTTGTATTTATGCTTATTTCCATTTCCCTTGTAAAGTCACGTGACTAATTGATGAGTTCAGATAGCACCTTGATGGAGGTATTCTAGCTGAGACACGTGGGTAATAATGAGACACTGGAGAGGAGCTGTGTGACATGTTAAATGTTGAGGGTGGGACATTTATCACGCATGCTGCCAAAGCTTCTCCTCCTGTCTCTTGCACTACATTTTTTCAGACCTACTCAAAGTCATAAAGTTGAATTATTATTAAATCATCAGACCCAATGCAAATTATTATTTTCCTACATTCTTATTATATGATTTATGATCATGCTTGTGCTGCTTAACCTCCCCTGCTGTTATCATTTTCGTTTCCCTTAATTTTTTTCTTTTGCTCTCCCTCCTTGTTTTGCCCTCCATCATTCCCGTACGTCTCGGTCACGCGCCACAGCCTGCTGCCGGGGCGACCAAACCCACCGCTCCTGCCAAAACTCGGCCAAGCAGCACAGCTGTCGGTGGTTCAGTTGCCACTAAGCGCCCCACACTCTCCACCACCACCACCTCCACCACTTCCACCTCAGACAAAAAAACAACAGCAGCCAGGGCACCATCCACAGCGGCCGCTGCTCCAAAGCGGCCCTCCACCACCTCCACCAGCCGCCCTGCATCCTCAGCGACCACCACCGCTACGCGTGATGTCAAACCCAAGGTGAGTTTCAGCTGTCAGGCGGCTGTCACAGAGAGTGCTCGGTTATACAGAACGACACGCCTGGATCCACTTCAGCGTGCTGGATGCTCACCAGAGGCACAGTAACAAGGTGGTGTTCCCCTCTCAGCTCCAAACTGAGGAGGTGTGGTTGAATATCATCAGACTGCACATGGACATTTAAGAGAACGCCCTGATGGATCAAGTCTGATATTTCTCATTGGTTGTGTGGTTTGTTCAGCATGTAGCTCTAATTTGAGGCTCACAAAAATCTGTTTCCCTCTTAGTCAGGGAATGTGACCATCTGGTCTCTGTGCCTTTTAGCACACACACACTCAAAGTAGTGTGATATAACACTCTGATGCATACAGCTGCATATGTAGTCAGGAAATAGAGTGCATTTTCTTTAAAGAACTAACAGCCAACAGGAGTTCCTGACAGGATCAGAAAATTGTCCCACGATCTAATAAAACATTCTTTACAACTATAAGTTGTGACTAATGTTGTTTTACAAACAACAGACGTGTTCAGAAGTGTTCACGTGTCATGGCGGGGAGGATGAACACCAGCTGAAGGAGGTTTTCACAATCCATATAGTGTTCCTATTAATGGCTTCTAACCGATCTCTAAAGTGTTACTAAATGTTTTGATGGAAAGTGACGTGGTGGTTAACATACATGCGTTACGTTCCCTGATTGATTCCTTGCCGTGGGCCTTTGTTGCATGTAGGCTCCCTCCCTCCCTCTCAGCCGTGTCTAGATCATAACTCTAGATTTGCCAAAGTCTTGTGAAATTTGTACACATTCCTGTTTGTGTGAAACCAAAAGTTGAATTTTAATTGAAGCCAAATGTGTTTTGTTTCCTAATAAACCTAACCAAACTGCAGCAATAAGTCTAAAAATCAACTTTTGCAGAAATCTGTTCTCCTGGCTGAACGTTCTGTGTTTGCCCATTTCTTCCAACACAAACTCCCTAATCCTACTTTGTCACTCTTTATACTACATCACCTGACCTCCCTACGTCTGATACAAACATCTAAGAGTGGACATGTTTGTTGTTAAGTCTCATTGACTCACTGAGGACCTTATGTCACTTCTTCATGCCCTTTGCTCTCAAAACACCCATCAGCCTTCTGTTACTTTGGTCCGGTGGCCTCCTTTACTGCAACCAGCGTGACACCACAACAAGTTAATTAACAGCTTTAATCTAGCCCCTCAGCGCCCAGGGGTGCAGGGAGGCTGAGTTAGGTCAGCTTGTTGCAGGATGGCTCAGCTGTACGCGGAACGTGGCATCATCCACCCGGGTCATGGAAATATGCTGCTGAATGAAATGTGCAGTCCTCAAGGAGCACCTTGGACTCACGTGACACTCATCAGGACAAAGTCTGTGACCTGAATTTCTCACTGAGGTTACTGAACATTAGCCTGAACTGATGATAGCAACCAGAAACACACAAAGTTGTTTTATGGCCCACTTTAGTGCTGAAAACATTTGATTTGTTCGCCGTGCTTCTTTATTGATTTGTAGCGTTTAATGCTGCTGCCTCTGTTTGCCTTCATACATCAGTCTCTCCTGTCTCTCCTCTCCTGACATCTCCCTTGTTTTATTTGTCTCCCTCTCCTCAGACGACTGCAGAGAAGCGCCCCCTTGTGCCAAAGGCCAGCTCTGTCACCTCAAATCAAACAGGCTCCACGGCTGCCACCAAAAATGGAGCTGCTTCCACAGCAGCCAGTAAAACTGCCACATCAGTGCGCACAACGGCGTCTGCTCGCACCACTGCTACCACTGCAGCCAAAAAGCCTCTGGGTACGGCAGACATGCTCACACACATGATCAGTACCTTTACGTGTAGCTTTTAAGTCTTTAAAACTAAATAAACATTCAGTGTATTCAGTGCATTTTCTTGTGCATTACAGTTGTGATGTTGCAAATTATTGAGCATGTATTTCTATATGCTTTTATTTTATTATCATTTGCAACAACTGCACGCTCACCATCTGTTTCAGCCTCCAAGACAGACAGCAAACCAGGAGAGGAGAAGAAGCCCAGCACTCTGAGGACTTCTGCAGGTAAACAGCTCTCCATTCACTTGTTACAGCATCCACAAACAGAAGACACTCTCTCCCTGTACTTGCCTCATATTTTGATTCTGCTGTAGCTATCAGGCTGTACCATGACAAACAATTTGATATTCTTAGTAAAACCTGCACACACGGTAAAATAATCTGATCTGTAGAATGTGCGCTCATTCAACAAATAATCAACTAATTAGTTAGAAGCTTATCATTGATTAGCCACATCAGTGTAATCAATATTAGAAAATAAAGAATTGGACTTAGCATCAGTCTGACTTAGAATAAAAGAATCAAATGTTTATGAAAGGTTAACACTGAGGTTGTTATATATTGTTCGGGTCCTAGTTTTGTGCTAGTAGTATTAATTTTCTTAATATTTTGATATTTATCTTATAGTTTTATGCTCTAATATCAGACTTCATTCATCATTTGTAGGCTAATTACAAAGAGGCTGTGTGAGGCAGTTTAAAACACTAGATGATAAATAAAATCTGAACAGAGGGTCAGACAATAAGGTTGACATCAATGTCAAAATAATAATGATGATGATATTTGACACAGTATAATAGGACAAATCTTTGCAAAATGACATATTAAAAATTGCAAATGGACTTCTTCTGACCACTACATGTCATTCTCCTGTTCATACACATTCATACACGTTATGCAAGGTGCCAACTGCTCATCAGTTTGGGAGCTAATCCTTCACACGCTGATGGTTCAGCCTTTAGGAGCAGTTTGGGGTTCAGTATCTTGCCCAAGGACGCTTCGACATGCAGACTGGAGGAGCCGGGGATCGAACCACCGATCATCTGATTAGTGGACGACCCGCTTCAACTCCTGAACCACCAAATTATCATGCAGTGAACTGTGCTCATGAAAAAAGACCTAACATGTGTCATTTTTATTCAGTCTGCCCCGAACAGTTAAATGTAAATTTGGAATTAATTGTAATGATACGATACTACTGAAAGTTAATAACCTGTGTGGATAGAGTTCATACTTCAGCTTTTACAGACACATTTTACAGCACATGAACAGTGGTTAAGATTTGGTTCCATTCTCTACAGCTGCACAGCTCTCCTCTTTCTTCTTCACTCTTCTGTAATCCTTCCCTCAGTTTCTCCTCCCCTCTCTCTTCCCACACAGTCACAGCTTTACTCCTTCTGTCGACAGATTAGTTTACACCTCGTAACAGGAGTGCTGTCAGCAGGAGTGTGACACTGCAACACACACTGTCCAACCGTAACAATGCTGGTCAGGCCTGTAGAGAGAGAGAGAAGGGCTTTATGGCTGAAAAGCCGTGGAAAGTTAAAAACCTTCACCACAGCAGTCAGTGGATTACTGTCCCCTTGCTGTTGACAGGAGTTTGCAGCTCCTGCTGATGCAGTCTCGAGTTGTCTAATCTGAGTTCATACGGCAAGTCAAATTACTCTTAAGAAATGCGAAAGGCGAATGGGAGGATTTCCTCAATTAAACATGTCTTAACAGGAGCTGGAGATACAGCAAAGAGTCTCGGGTGAGGATTGACTGCAGGACACACAGCTCAGCATGCCTCAGCACTCTGAGGAGAAAGCTGACACACGGCAAAGTGTTTGTGAATTGACAGAGTTTAATTGGTGCAAATGTTGTGCTGCCTCGGTGGCTTAGCATGCTGAAGTGAAGGATGCTGGAATTCAATGCATTTGGGACGCTTTAAAGCACTGGTTCCCAACCTGGTCTGTTTATTGTATAGGCTTTAGGATATTTCTGCCTGTTCGTTGTGTTTGCCCATTTTATTTTTCTGTAGTGTATATTACACATCTTTTACTGCTGTGGCGAGTGAATTTCCCCGTTGTGGGATTAATAAAGTATAATCTAATCTAATCCTGGGGGATTCTAACCTCCACTAGGGGTTGCCAAAGCTTCATGGCCATCGCCAGGCCTTTTTGACTTTAAGGGGTGTAAAAAAAAAAAAAACTTTTTAGAAAATATACAGGAGCCATATATCTCAACATTTTATTCATTTCTGTGAAGAAAATTAAATGAGATAGTTATTTTTAAAGTTTGGATTGAAAAAGTTGGGAAAGTTCAAACATCCAAAGAGCTCAAAGTACAATGAGCAGAAAAGACTGGATTTGTGCAAAAAGACTGTTTAATATGTATGACAGAGGACAGACTGAGAATAATATAAAAAGATCTTAAAAATAAGAGGAGAGCTCATCTCGGCTGAAATATTCACAGGAAGTCATCTGCTCAGATATTATGCTTTAGTCTACGTTGTCCTTCACTGACTGCAGATCAGGGAAGTAGAGGTTAAACAGCCAATGTATCAACTGTAGAGACATTAGCTGTACCTAGATAGAAATTTACACACAGATTGCATGTTTGGAGCGTGTGTGGTGCTGTGTTTGTGTGACAGCTCAGTGTCTGATCTCAAACTCCAGGAATCATAAAGCTTTAGGATTATTGTCCATTTTAACATCCTCATCTCATGAAATACTATAAAACTCTTCCCCCAGCTGACTCTACCAAATCCAAGACCACCACCTCCACCACCACCACCCGCAGCTCCGCTTCCAACACCGCTGCATCTCGCACTCGAACCACAGCAGCCAAACCGGCCACACCATCCTCCACCGCCGGCTCAGTACCGGAGAAGAAGCCCCCGGTGCCCCGCGCCGCCCGGGCCGCTTCCTCAACCACCGCCACGACCACCGCCTCCAGGACCACAGCTCGCCCCAGCACAGCACCGGCTCCCGACATCCGTAACGCCCGCTCTAAGATCGGCTCTACCGACAACATGAAGCACCAGCCTGGAGGAGGGAAGGTAGGTCCTGCTTCATCCGCAGATTTTACTCATTGAGACCGGTGTTTGGTTTGTGGTAGCACGACACTCGCCACCCCTCAACTAACAGGAAGTGCAGACTCTCCAAACTTATTTCTGCAGTGTTTCATACACACCTTCATATAACCAGAAATCTAAAATACAGTCCATACATTTCTGCATCTTCTTCCTCACTGTCCTTGTCTCTGTTCAGTTTCTTGGTTTTGACGTGACGCCTTCTTGTATTCTTACATCTCTCACTCCTCATACCTCTGCATGTTCACCAACTACCATTCTCCTCATTCTCTGAGCTTTGAACCTTCGCTCTTCTGCGTTATCGCAGGATTGCAGCGACATTGCGACAATGTGTGCAGGAAAACTGTGTTTTGGCAGGTGTGTGTGTGCTAGGTTAAAGTCGAAACAGTACGTCGGTCTCTAATTGGTTTGAGTAAAATGATAGTAGGGCCACAAGTAAGTCACACTGGAGTTAAATCCAGGACTCCTTTGCTGGAGTACTTCTACCTGACTACAGGTCAGTCAGTCAGTTTGTATCCACAGCACAAATTACAGTAACAAAGGTACAGGGCCACCTTACAATAGCTGAGGTAGCAGTTGTTATTCCTGTACCTTGACTTACAACTACCTCTACAACTGTTATGTCACACAGTTCTTTTTCCCAAAAGCTGTCAGTGAGGACAGCTCCAGAGCCTTTTGAATCTCTAAAAAAAAATCATTGGGGAGTTATTTAAAGATGTGGAACCAGACATCTTCTACCAGACAGGACCACGGGTTTATGTTATAACACAGGAGACACTCGAGCTGATATTGTACCTCAGTGGTGCAAACTGCAAACTACCAGAACCATCTGACAAACACTGGACCATGGATTTCTGTGGCTGTTGCATGCTTTGACCAACTGGTAGTTAAGCTTTGCCTGTTAGACGTCAATGCGTTTTGCTGACCCATCTTACAATAAACCAGCATTAGCCTTCATGAAACCACCCCGCTCTCTGTTTGTGTGCTCAACCTTAACTTTCCTCCTTATTCCTCCCTCCTCATCTCTCTTCCCTCCCTTCCTTGATGTCTTCTTGCTCCTCTCCTTCTTGTGTCCCTGACTTCCCTCCTTGTTCCTTCCCTGGTCTTCTCCCTCATCTCACCCGCTGCTTCCTGCATCTACCTTCTTCTCTTACTCCTTCACAATCTCAATCCGTCATCCTCATGCATAATTTGTTTGCACTTCCTGCACCGCCTCCCGTTCCTTGTGTGTTGTTATGAGCTGTTGTCGTTGACCCCCGGGGTGGGCTTGTCTCCCCAGGTATCATCTGCCTCTCAGAGCAGGGCCCTCGCCTCCAAAGAAACGAGCCAGGGCAAAGTGAGTTCCCTCTCCATCCTCCCCACCATCACCACATCCTCTCTCCTACCTCCCACCTCTCCTTTCTGTTCATACATATTCAGTTGTTTTCTTTTCATTGCTGTTGTTGTTTCTTTTGAAGAAACTGCACCACTGAGGACACAAAACTAACCTTAACATCTGTCAGAATGAAGTTTCAAACCCATTTAATCACTCATCTTCAGCGATCACATCCATCCTCAGCATGGATACAGAAATATCATACTCACACGAGCAATAACTGATTCTTTCTGCCTCTTTATTCTCTAAGTTAGGTTGTTCTGACAGTGAGGCCTGCTCTCATAGTTAATTATCAGCCTGCTTAGAGAGCCAGACTGATAATTAACCTTGACGAAGTTTGCAGTGTCTATTCGATCCTGTGTGTCGACGTTACCTTGAGCTATGAAAAATGAAGAAATCAAAGAAAGCTGACTCATCACCCCCACATCTTGGCCTGGTTTCACTACATTCATCAGATCAGCAGTGGATATTTAAAGTAGCCATTGGTTCCATTAATCTCATAATGCTCCATGTGAAGCTGCAGCTTTTCAACTTTACTTCGAGGCTGAGCCATCGAGAATGCATAAAGCCTCTGTTCTAATATATGTTGTTACTCAGACACCATCCAAACACTCATCAATAGATAAAACAGACAGAACTAACTTCAAACTACTCTGACAATACTGCCAAATCAATGATAAGACATGAGAAGTTACAATATACTTGTATTGTGATGCAGTGTACACTTTTAAAATTAGTCAATGCTAACAAAAATAGAAGTGGATTTTTACGTGTTACTGTTGTTACAGTAACAAATCAGATGAAAAGGTGAGTATACCTGATCTGCTGACATTATTGCATGACATATGCATAAGGTTATGTGTGCTGTACTAGATCTAAATGAGCAGAGATGTGAGGGAGTATTTCCTCTTGCAAACACAGCAGATTCTTTCAGCAGTAACATGTCCTAAGGTAGCAGAAGCGTCAACCATCACACTCATTTACAGCATAACACTGTAAGTCTGTGCACTCCATACACCACGCTATGATGGCCCACTGCTACAGGACCCAGCAGTGGTGCTTCCTCATTTGTTGTTGTTCATCAGCTGGATCACGCCCTTGTCGCTGCACTAGCGACTCCTGCTGGTTGGTCTCTTGTGTAAAGGGACCTGTGTGGCCCACGGCTGACAAATCTGTGACTGTGTGTGTGTGTGACAAACGTGATGGGTTTTACTTTAACTGTAACAACTAACGTGGATCAGTGTCACTGTGGTCTGGCAGTCTAACCTGTCATTACAGTCTTAATGTTGCTTTTGTGTGTTAATAACATGTCGGGGGTCCGTGGATTCTCCTCACAGTGACACAGGGTGTTTATATGTTGTGTTGCATGTGTGTGCTCTGTAAAGTAGCTGCTGCTTTCCATTTTCTGGAAAGATTTCTTTCACCATTCAAAAGGCAACACAGGAAAGATTTACCATCTCAGCAGCTGACATCAAGCACACCTAAAATATTTGTAGCCATGTTTGATTTTTGCCCAGGTGAACCTCGCTCCACCCTTCTGCCCTTTCCTATCTAACCCCACGTGTGATGGTGACTCCTTCTCCTCTACTCTTTTCTTTTTTATCCTCCTGTCTCCTTTTATCGTTCCTTCTCCTGTCCTCTGTCCTCTTTCTCTTCTTTCCTCTCCTCTGGTTTCACTTCCTCTCATGTCATCCCCTCCCCTCCCATCCCCTCCCTCGCTCTCCTCTGCTCTCCTTTCCCCTCTTGCTGCTATGCTGTGTCCATGTAGGTTCAGATAGTCTCCAAAAAGGTGGACTTCAGCCACGTCACCTCACGCTTGGGCTCCAAGGACAATATGAAGCATGTTCCTGGTGGAGGGAATGTAAGTACTGCCTGGCCCGCAACCAGAGCTCATATGCATCGGCCAATCAGTCAGACAAATTCGACTTGATGAAATGGCTAAAGGGAACAGTTGTACAACAACTATAAGAGGGGTCAGCCATTAAAAGCATTGAGGTAGCTTCAAGCTTCAGTACTTAAGGCCACCATCACTTGCTTGGAAGTCAAGGGGATTAATGGACAGCATGCTAGCAAGCCTGATGTATCAGCCCTTCCTCAGAACCCGCTTCACAGTCCCTTGCTTCCTTAAACTCTTCCTGTGTTGTCCTGCCTTGTCACTAACTTACTAAACAAATAATAAAGTCAAGCAAACATACACCACCGGCCTCTGATTGGCTGTGTCTGTTAAGGTTGTCTGGTTCTATAAGGACAGGATCACCACAGCGAGGTACATTTCCAGGGATTTCCTGAAATGATGCTGTCCTGTCTGCAGCTTCGTCTTTTGCTTTTTGGCTTCTGTACACTGACTGTACCAGGTGATCCTGCCGTCATTACAGCACATTATTTTACTGCAGAAGATAATGAAATGTATTTTTAATGAGGCTGGATTCAACAACATCTTGACTGACTTCTCAAGTCAGTAAGCAGCATGATCTTGGCCGCAACATGGAGGACAGTTTGTGTTCCACCACTTGATTTGGCTCCTCGTCTTTGGGAGAGAGCTGCCTGTCCTGATGGTGGTAATTCAACGTGTAAAAGGGGCTTTTAGTGCAGCTGAAGAAGAAATAACCCTTAAAAATGAAACAACGAAGGGCTCCATGGAGAGTGGTTTAAACACTCCTGATTAAAAGGCCTGTGTGACATTTGACAGGTGCAGATACTCAACAAGAAGGTGGATCTGAGCAAGGTGACGTCAAAGTGCGGCTCCAAGGACAACATCAAGCACAAGCCTGGTGAGCTGGGAAATGTTGTTTTGAGTTTGCAGTTTATTATTTAACGTTGAAATACTTTTCAAGTACAGTGCAGTTTATTTAGAACCTGTTTTGCCCACGTGTTTGAATATGTAAGCTTGTGTCCATGCATCCATGACCGTGATCATCAGACTGATTGTCCGTGTGTGCTGCAGGCGGTGGTGACGTGAAGATCGAGTCCCACAAAGTGAGCTTTAGGGAAAAGGCTCAGTCCAAAGTGGGCTCCATGGACAACGTGAGCCATTCACCAGGTGGAGGAAACATCAAGGTGAGATTTATCACCCCGCTACAGTCTGTGTGCACGTAAAACTATTAACTACATTCCTTTTTATTAGAGGTGGCTGTGGATCAGAGGACGTTGTGGATTTGAAGTTTCACATTAGTAGAGGAAAATTCAGATACACTTCCTACATATAGTCAACACTTATTGTAAAGTGTTGGTGAGTTGTGTCCAGTGCTAACTACAGTTTACTCAGTAGTAGCATCTCAGCATTGCATGACTCACCTTCATTATTATATGCAGAAAATGCAGTTGAGCCAATGTGTCCGGATAGAAGCAGTCCATTTATTTACTCCCTCCTTTGAAAATATAACATGTATGGCTGCACATCTCCTCAGGATTAGTCCAGTTTTTGGTTGTTGGTATTCTACAATGGCTGCTTGTATGTAAACTCTATTGTGTTCGCTGTAAGCTGATGACATGTTGTCCCAATGAGAGACCAGATTTCACTTTTTATACTTAAACTTGTTAAACCTTTTGTCATATTTGCTGAAACTGTCACAGTATCCCGACAGTGTTACATGAGACAGATAATCTGTGAAAAAAATCACGTTTGGGTCGGTGGTTTAAAGGAAGTTGATTGATGTTGATATTTGGCAACCCGGGAATGTGACTTAACAATCAACCATCTTTCTGGGTTCTGATTGATTGTTTCCATTCGGATGTGTCCAAGAGGAGCTAGAGGAAACTGATTTCTTTCTCTTTTTTTCCACAGAATTTTTTACGTGTTTCTGTCAGGATAGAGTGACAGTTTCAGCAAGTATGACATAAAGTTATCTTCTAAGAGTTACCAACTGCAGCTTTAAGTTAGATAATATCTCGGCTCTTCTTCATATTTGCTGACTTTGCTCAGGAATGGGTCTAAATCACTTCCCTTCTTACATCGAATGGTCAGAAGTTTAGACGGTGTTTGTGCTAACTTTCAGTGAAGGACACTGCTGCTGACTCAGTTCTTTCACTTCCTGCGTGTCTGCATGTTAATTATAAAATAAAATGGGTCGCAAAGACCTTGCGTATGAGAAGAAAATAGTTTGAGGCTTCTCATTCTCGTCTTGTTCCACCACTGTCTTCATAATGACATCTAAAAGATGCTCGGTGGCTTCAAGCTACAGTCGCTGATGATAATGACAGCCTGTCATAAACCATCTGCAGAAACCTGAAACATCTCAAACCCTCCTCACATACGTTCGGCTCCCTTCCTCCTGGCCTTTTTGTCCTTTTTGTTGTGTCTGGACGTTTCCCTGCAGGCCACAACTCAGCTGTCTGACAGATTTAGAGAGAAAATGGGAGAAGATGGAGACACAGAGAAAAGATGTTGACATGATGGCGTATGGCATAGACAGAGCCGCCCATATGTGATACAAAAGATTGGAGATGGTCATAAATTTCTAAAATATAAAACATTTCAAACAATTATGGGTTGGGTTAATGTATTTGATTGCCTTGTGAACTTATAGACAGAAGATAGTCACCTGTCCCCTCAGCCTATGGCAGCCCATCTGTATTTCATGATCACTGCATGATCCCATCCATCACTGCCATTCTCATCTTCACACACTGTTATGCACGTTCAGTTATCATAAGCAGCCTTCAGACAAAGAAGAGGTGTCATTATAAGGACAGCTAAAAATATCACCCACATAATAATAACCTGACTGAGAGAGACTTTTACTTTTTGAAGACTGTTAACTGAAGTCTATTTTTAAAAATGATTTGTAGAGCTTTGAGACTTCTACAGCTCTTTAAACCAACAACAAAACAGATATTTTGCTGCTTGTACTTGTATTTTTTTAGACCTTAAACAAACCCAATGCCCACGTCTCTCATGCTGTCACTGTCTAAAGTACCCAACTGATGGGTGTTCTGTGTGTTTAGCAGTCGTGTTTTTTGTTTTTTTGCTTGAACAGATAAGGTTGGTTATAATCAATATCTTTTTCACATAGCTTTGTGTAGTTGATCAGGTCAGTTACTGCATTCGACGGAGCATGGTTATTGGTTATTTCTGAGTAACAGACCATTGCTATAGATGCAGTTCTGATCATTGACTCTGGAGGACCACAGCAGAAGCAATATAATCAAGTTTTAAATCAATCAAATATTTTTTTATTGTGATTGTTAATTACTAGCTGTATAATAATATAGATATTACTCGGCTACGCACTGGGGTCCTGCATCACCCTGTTTGGGGTTTACTTTGTAACAATGGCAAGCTCGCTGTACATTATGCATTACATATTCAATATATTTGTATGTTTTTCTTAGTATCTACAAGTTCTTTGAAAAGACCAAACAAACAATGCTAACAAGTATTGTCAAATCTAGTCAGTTTTATTTATATAGCCCAAAATCACAAATCACAATTTAGGGGGCTTTACAATCTGTACAGCATACTACACCCTCTATGATGTGTGTCCATAGCCTGATATATCAGCGAGCCACACTGCTGAACTGGGTGACATGTTCCTTCATTACCATAGCACACATTTGTTTTTTTTAACTCCCACATACACTGTCCTGCTGCCCCAAATACTTACTAGAGCACCAAATGTGGCTCCGTCCTTCAGTAGCAACCAATGGGCTCGGGCCTGAGTGCTGCACACAGGGAAGGGAAGTCAGGAATGTTTTTTGGGAATTGTTGACATTAAAGTCCATGTAAAGGCAATTCTGAGATTTCTTTCCAAATACATTAAATATGTTGGAAAATATTTGCTGAAAACATGTGAAAAGACTTTGAACGATACATCACTGAAATGTGGAGTTAGAGGTTCAAACTGTTTTTCACCAGTGTTCAGTCCAGGATTTTGTGGGCGGTCCTTAAAGGGTGGCTCGATGACACGCCGAGGCCACCCTGAGCAGAGAGATAAAGATGAATTCATCTCGCTCAGTGTTTCAAAGTTAGTCATGTCATTTTCTGAACTCATCTGACACGTTTCAGTCGCTTCAAAATGGCTGCTTGACTGCTCCCACGAGTGGGCGTGGCTTCAGCACATTCAGCGGACACGCCCCCACAGTCCTGGAGCTGACTTGACAATAACTGGTCGATATTTGTTAATCATTCAAATTTGTCTGTGGTTTGTAACACTTTCTCCTTTGGTCTGACAAACTCAAAACACATATTTTTTCTTACTTTCACACAGACTTTAAGAACAATGAATAATATTGCCAACCTACCAAGACATATTTTAGAGTGTTTCAGTCTACACAGCTGTAACTCAGGACTCTTACTTCTGCAGGAATATTCCTGCAGGTTGTTGAACTGTGTGTAAATCTACTCAGTCCTCTTGGACTCTTGTGTTTTTCCTGGTTTCTCCTCAGTTTTGTCGAGTAATCAAAGCATTTTTACAATATGCATATGAGATAGCGCAGAAGGGTCTCTAGTTCAGGAAAACACCATTCCTACACTTCACATCTGCTTTTTTTGATGATGTGCTTGAATTTGTTTTCTGTCGTTGCATTCATGCATGTTCAGTTTGAATGTTATACACTCTTATTCTTTTTTTGTTATTCCATCTCCCTCCACCTGAGTCTGGCTCCATATCTTTAAAATCTGCCTCGCCCAATTTTTGTAATCTGAATCATCTGAAAATATCTACATGCAGAACTAGATTCTCTTTCATAAAAAAAACAAACAAATGTACTGTAGTCACCTGAGATTTGGAGCCAGGTTTTTCATCCCCATCCCCACCGATTGACACGCCCTGCTATGTGTTTCTAGGCTGAGGGGGCCCAGGAGACAACAGAGGGGAATGGGACTCCCCTGAGTGGCACCGAGGCCCCAGCCCCAGGCTCCGAGCCAGGGCAGGCAGGGAGCCCTGCTGCCCAGGAGAATGGGCTGAAGGAGGGGGCTCCCTGTGATAGTGAGGGCCTCCGGGAGCCCCAGGCTCTGGACTCGCGCATCCCAGAGACAAGTAAGTTTGTGTGTGTGCCAGCTTCATCTGCTGTCAGTTCAGGGTTTGAGACCAAACGCGGAAGGAGGGGGCCACATGGGAAAAGCCAATGATGCCCCGTGGTATCCTGTTGCCAGGGAGCATCTGAAACATAGCGTGCTGTATAATAAATGGACTAACAGCGTGTGGGAGTGACTTTTTTCTCCTTAACTGAGATCAAACTGTTCATCACTGTTTGTCACTGCACTGAGTGTGAATCTGTATCTGTTGTATCCATCATCATGTTGTCTGCAGTCCAAAGCACCTGATCACACCGTCATCTTTTGACTTCTTATCTTGCAGGCATCTAATTCTTCTATCCCTCTGCCCTCCTCATCTCAACTCCCCCACAACAACATCTCCTCCCCCCTCCCCGACTTCTCCCCTTTTTTCTTCACCCTCCCCCCTTCTCTGACCTCCCCCTTTCTTTCTTTCCAACCTTTCTGCTGCAGATTGAGTCTTTCAAGCTCAACTTCCGCGAGAATGCTCGCTCTCGCACGGACCACGGCGCCGACATCATCACCTGGCCAGCCCCCCAGGACAACGACAGTCCCCACCCACACGGCTCCACCTACTCTCTACACCAAACCCACCACCACTACCACCCAACTCCTCGCAGTGTCTCCCTCATTGAATCAGTGGCTTCTGCAGGCTGCACCAGCTCCCCCTCTGCCCCCTCCTTGTTGCATCTTCAGGTGGAGGTCCAGGGGGACAACAGCAGCTCCTTTAGGGGATCTTGACCCTTCCTGCCCCCCCCCCCCCCCCCCCATCAAGCTCTGAAAACCCCTTTTATCTTAAATCTGTCATTGCAAATGTTTGAATCATCCAATAGTTCTGCAACTCTAGTGTCAACGTCACGGTATCATGCTTCTTCTGTCACATCTGAGCTCATCATCGCGCGCCATCGCCCTCATCGTCGTCATCCCTGCCCTCCTATATTTGGCTGAAGTGACTGTATAGACTAAGCTTGGGCCTCAGTGGGAATCTAAGTGGTGGGAAATGAGGGGACAGCAAGGTTTTTTTGGTTGCGTCTTCTCCCAGCCGGCTGACCTGGAATCATCGGGTCTCACTTGGATCCTCTTTGCCCAACGGCCTGGTGGCGACCCTTCATCATCTCACCTCCACACACCAAATAACAGCAACGTGATCACTTCATCTGTCGACTGGGCAGCGTGGAAACCCTCTCAGACTCACCTATGGCTTCTGTCACACACATAGCTTCTCTGTTCCTCGTGACTTTTAGGGGCTTGTTTGTACCCGATAACCACTTAACTCTCTGCTTCAGTAACATCCTAGTAATTCATTGTCTCATCTCATCTGCTTCATCACTTCCCGTCTCTTCACTACCACTTATCATAAACAAGCTGACAAACAAAAAAGCTAGACAACAAGTAGGATGTTTAACTCTTTATTCTCTGTGTTTGTGATGATGTGTTTGAGTGACAAAAAATTGTGTAAAAATGAGCTTTGGTGTTCTGTTCGGACCTTATTTCTGTCTTTCTTCTTTCTTTCCTCTTTTCTCTTGGTTTTAAAACAAGGTTTTATTTATTTATTGTGCATTTCTTCCTGTATAAGCAATACAGCGGGTCTTTGTTTTTTTTTCCGATAGCACTCAGAAAATCTTGGAAACACGCACAGGTTTTTTTGTAAAGCAGGACACACAGGGAAGAAAGGAGATGATATTCAGAGGGGAGGAAGAAAGTGAGGAAAGACGTGTCGCTAGAAGGGTGAACAGGAAGCATTTGAGGTGTGTCTCATGTTTGTGGCAGAGTAGCAAAAAAAGACATCTGAAAGTTTTTGAATCGCGATCGAGGACGTTTGCTGAAGTAGAGAAGCTTTAACAGAGTCCAGAGGGAGATGAGGAAGATGTCTAAACGCTGCAGATAGGAAACGTCTCTGAAGTCAAAGGAGCTGTGTGTCTCGTATGTGCCTCGAGGATGACGCCTAAAACTGCTCACAGGACGAGCAGACATAAAACACTAGAGGGCACCTGGTATTGCTGTTTTAAGGGATTTCTATAAATGTCCTGGTAGTTGCGTGTTATCAAGGTTGTTGTCCCATTTTCAGGTGTTTCTCTGAGGGAGTTTGGTAGCATGTTGTTTGTCAGCTGATAAACAGAAACATCTGTAACATGTTGGGCACTTTTCTTGTCATGTAGTATCAGTGGAACATGGCGTGGCTTTATTCTCTTCTCTTGTAGCAATGTATTCAACTGTTGCCTCCGATTGCCTTCATAATGCATGGCCAGATTATATAAATATGACGCCCGGAGCTGAAAGCCTATGTGCATTATGACTCAAAGTGTTGTGGTTTGGTACCATGTGTATATCTCTGGGGCAGTCCAACGCTGGTTGATGTGTTGTTACTCAAACTTTTAGGGCAGGAAGAGCTGCTTTCTGATGGTTGTTGTTTCCCCTCTCAGTTTTATGATTTCATTCTTGCTCCAGGTGCAGATTTTGTGTTTTTATCAAAGGTTATGATGATTTAGTGGCATGTTATTTCAGTGCTATGTCTATAAAATGCTCAGTTTGAATTCTAGTGTCATCACAAAGGGCTGGGTCATCATCCGGAATCTTTCAATATCAGTTTTGGTCCCAATGTTGACATCCTAAAAGTGCATCGATATAGTTTGTTTTTTGGGGGGCTGCGCAAATAAGCTGTAAACATGAAATAGACATAAGATCCCTGTATGAACTATGTTAGATAAGAGCAGATATAGAGCAGCATTAGCATTTATTTGGAGTCGTGTTTGTGTCCACCTTGCAAACGTCCAGTATTCACTTTCCTTTGGTTTGGTCTTTACCAATTCCTCAGGGAAATATCTGGTTTTAAGCTGCAAAAGCCTGGACGATGTTCACCAGCTAGCCGCTGACTGTGTCTGTTTGCTGCTTGCTGTTGGACAGGTGGCGTGCTCTGGGTTTGTCAGAACCTTTTTGGCTGAGCACAGCTGCTTAATGAGAGTAAAGAAATAAAGAACTGAGGTCAATTTTCTGTGCAACATCTTTCACTTTACAAACAATCATTTGACCCACTGTTCAGTATTTATTAGTGCAGCTTCAACAATATCTAAACATTTTTCTACAAAAACCTTGTTTCCTTTAAAGAAGCAAAACTCAAACTCTGACCCAAACATTTGATGACATTGGCTTTGGTTGAGTTTGCAGCCAGTAACTTTATCATAATTCTTTCATTCTTTTTATTTCAAGTCATTTTTTAATTTCAGTGTTAAGACCAAAGCTCCACTGACTGCCCCGAGAGACAACATCAACTTATAAAAGCAACTTTTATTCAAACTGTCGTTTTAGAAATGATTTGTGAAGAAGCTTTGACGGAACTAAATTGCACCTTAATGCTTTAATGTATCAAGAGAGCTCACTGTGATGGAGTGGCGGTATGTAATTAACAATTAAAACACCTGTCTAAGAACAAGTGATCCTAAATGACCTAATAATGAATGAGCTTTTGCATGATGACATGAATAGAGCAATAAACCTGATGAGAGCGCCCTCATTTTCCTTTTATTATTCAATCATGAAACAGTTCAATTCAGTCATTGTTTTGTTTTAATATTGGAGTCCCTTTAAAGTTAATATCAGAAAATGAAGCCTTTCATGAAAGATTATTTTTTTGTGACAAAAATGGGCAATAACTTCTAATTAATGTCTTCTGAAAGTGGGAATGTTTCAGTGTAGATGTTGGAGTGCTTTTCTGCCAGCTGAGGATTGAGTGTTGCTAAAAGAACATCTGTCATCAGATAGTCGGATTGCTTTGTTTGTGCCGCGGCTGTCACCAAGCTCCATTTGTCCTCGTGCCTGTCCACAACCGAGTTTTAGCTTCGCTTCTACCCCAGAGTTTTTACTTACCACTACTTATGAGATTGCACATGGATGTATATAGATATTTTATTGCTGATGCACTCGTTAAGGCCCTAAAGACTTAAAAAAAAAAAAAAAAAGAACAAAAGACAGTCCAGCAACAGCATCAGGGGGGTTTGGTGGGTGGGGGGTTTCAAAGTTGTTCAGACCGGCTCTTATGTCCATGTACCTCTAATTGTTTTAAGGGGGTGAAGCTTTTTATCATGACTATTATTCTGATTCTTAGTATGACAAATTGAAAAAGTCTGCCTTTTTCATTAGAAAGGGGCCACTGAAGTGAAAGAATGTCTTTTGAGATATATTGTACTAAAGACGCAACACTTTTGTATATGTATTTATCGTTGTGTTCCTGTAGCCTCGTGGTGGTTGTGCTCTCATGGTTGAAGGGATTGTACTTTTGATTTGTGACAGCCTGTTTCACAAAGCAACGACGTGCACAATGAGATTTGAACTCAGTACATCACTTTGAAAGTCTTTAAAATCTCAATAAATCAGATTTTATTTAAAGCGCTTGATTTAGAAACGATTAACTGGCAACATATAGCTTAATTAATTTAAGACTTTTGTAACAATATATTCAGTGCACAAATACGCCTGCACACTATTGAATCATGCCCTCGAGCCCAGTCTTAAGAGATGAGAATAATGTTCTGACAGGCTGGTAAACTCCTCATTCAGGACCTCTGCAGGTTCACATGATAACAGAACAAAGCTGAAAGGGACTGAAGCTAATGCACCTGAAACACATGACGCTGTATATCACAGTGGACACGTCTCGTTCCAGCAGGCGCTGAGTGTAGAGGTCAGTGTACAGGTCTGTCATTTGGGAGCGCTGCATATCAAAACAATCCAAAAAGCAGCAACCTGCCCAGGAGAGTCACACACACACGCCGAGACCCTAACACATCCTCGTCTAAGGTTAAGAAGACTAACTGTAGTTGTCAGGTTGGTTTTGTGTAATAAATGCTCCTCAGTAATCTATCCAGGGAGCATCGTAGAGCTTCATCTACTGCCACTCATACCAGACATGCAAGTGTTAACACTAGCTAATAAACACCTACTGTACCTGCAGAGCATGCTGAAAAACAACAATGGGATGTGTTAGGTAGACTTACTATGTCATTTGCAGAACCTCCTCATTGTTTTATTTTTTTGTGGTTTTATTTTCTTTTCTTTTTTTCTTTTTTTTTTTCATTAATTTGAATTTTATTTTTTGGTTTGGAAAAAAAGTGTTTATTGTGATTACTTGTTAATTAGTGATGTGATTGTTGAACATGAAATAAAATGGACTAAAACTCTCATTTGTGTTGTTGGCTTTGTTCTGGTTCAGACAGTGTAGTGCAGGGAATACACAGCTTTATTTTTCAGTCCACACTGGGAATACCCACTTATTAATCTCCTCTGGTGTACATCATTCAGTAGCTTATTCTGGGGCTAATGTTGATTTAATAAAGGAGTCTTAGAACCTCAAATCAAGCAACAGTGAAGTCATAATGTCCAAATACTACTGACCCATTTGTTGGTGAGCAGTCCTACATGTTACTGTTTATAACACAGTGTGTTTATCTTGTTGGACACTATAAATTAAGAGTAACACACTTGTCCATGGTACTACTACACCAGCACACACAGGTGTTATTCACTCCATGGTGCCGTGTAACATTACTGAGTCTTTTTGTTTTTACACTGTGGAGCCAGATGTGTTCGTCTAAGAACCCCTGGTGGGTTTCTGTGTATGAGGTATGGGAACTTTGAGGAGACAGCGGTCAGGAGGCGGATGTGATCAACTGAGGCCGAGCAGTGAACTTTTGTTCTAGGACCTCCAACAGGTCTGACTGTGACTGCATGTGTTTTATACAATGTGACAAAGTCATGGTGAAATAAATTGTATTCATCTGAGAAAAATGGAACAAAGTGGACATTCTGCATATTTCTATCCAAACACTTCACCAGGGGCCACATTTCCTTTGGCCATTACGGTCCTCATTTGGAAACGCTGTTCTCCTTCAGGATGTCGTAGCAGTCCTCCACCACCCGAGGGCGCAGTAGGACAAAACATGCCGTGGAGAAGAATCAGAATTTTGGTGAGTTGAATAAGAAAAAAACAGAAGATGATTGTGAGCGTGTGCGCTTTTGTGTGCACATGCACCACCATCCATAATGCGTACATACGCAGCAGAATATTAAACTCACTCAGAGTGAGTGGCATGTATTTCCGCTGTTGGACGATAGGTGGCAGCAGCAGCACACTTTTCTACTTTGACTACCCCTAATATCAGTAGAAGAAGACGGTTACTGGGGTAACGTCAACATCATGATGAGTTGCTAACTTTCTCGTCGCTAACAGAGCGTTTTATTTTTCATTGACATTTCCCTCTCAGGGAAACAATTTAACTGACTAACCCCAGACTGTGCTGTCGACAAACGCGGCCAAGAAGGAGTAGTTTAAGGTACGGAACGCTTACTGTCTTATCCGTGCCACACCGTGACAACGAGCTAACGCTAAAGTTGGCTAATGGTAATGACGTTTGGAAAACTAGCGTGAAATGTCCGACATGAGTTCAGCTAACGTTACAGCCGATGTTACAGTATTTCTTACGGATAACGTGAACTCTACTCGGTAACGTTAAGTATAACGTCATTTCTTCAGCAAGAGTCACGTTTTCTTGATATTTTAAAGTTCAGAGTCCTCAAACTATCATTTGACGGATACCCTGTCTTTTATTGTTAGCTTCCATCCTTTAAAATGTGTGTTTTAAGCCAGGGGTCTTCAACCTTTTTCAGCCCATGGACCCCTTGGATGAGAGACAAACAGAACAGACATTGTCACATTTTAAGCCTGGCCTAAAAAACTTTTTATATTTACTTTATTCACCTTTTATTTCACCTTATTAACCTATTTATGTACTGGGTTATTAGCCTTCATGTGTTTATGATTGATAGAAAAGTGAATGCAGAATGGAATAATTTATTTTGTAAATAGTTTTTGTCAAAAGTAGCTTATTGTTGCTTATTGATGCTTGCGGCTGAAGACCCCTGTTTTAAGCTAACGAGCAGCAGTGCATAGCTCCACAGACAGACAGCCTGTTCCGATCATAAATACTGAAGCAGACCACATAAAGGAACTGTGTCATCTCCCACTTCAGTGATGAACTGTTGTGTGACTGATTTTGGTTCCCAGGCCAGCCAAACAAACAAACTGGGCAGCACTCAGTTGCTGAGACAGCTTTTATGACTGATGCATGACTTTGAATATCTGTCCTTAGCATTATATTTTCCATCTTTCCCTCCTGAACTCATATCAGCTGGATCAGGTGTGGGCAGAGTATGGATGGATGGATGGGAAATTTACAGTACAGCAATTGAATCAAACATACTAACACTGAGCTACAGCAGCACCACTAGGTTTATTGTTACTGTTAATAATCTGTCCAGTGGTTCTAGGCATCATGGCGAGCCAGCGGCCTCCCTCCGGCATGGGCCGCCCAATGAGCCGCAGCGGATCAGTGCTCCCCGGTGCTGGAAGACCACCGACGGCCGTCAGACCTCCTCCTACAGCTATACGTGTCGCAACTGGGGTAAGTCAACTGCAGCATGGATGCACTTTAAGCTGTGAGATACGAGAACATAGCTGCCGAACTTTTTCTAGGACAACCAGACTTCTCTTACCTGTTAGTTGTAACTCTCACACAGACTACTTTTTATCACAACGAAGATTTCTGTTTGCATTTATGATCTGCATGTTATTAGCACCTGATTTACTAAGGTATCATTTCTTTACACATTCTAGCCTGAACTTTTAATTCTATGTAGAAGCCCAGTCTCACAGAGTTTTATTCCTTCATCATTCAGATGGTTCCAGGTACGAGTAGTCACCCTGGTATGAGGGGCGGCCTCCCTATTGCCACTCCTGGAGTCCTGTCAGCGCCAATCAAAGTGACTGACAGGCCTGTGACCCAACAGGGGCTCAGTGGGATGAAGACTGGTATGAAAGGTAAGTCTGAAGTGACGTCAGCCCACTCTTTTACATGGACACATGTGTGTTTGTGTGGTTTATGTTCTCTCTTTATCTCCACCACCTGCCTCCTCAACAGGACCTCAGAGACAGATTCTGGATAAGTCCTACTACCTGGGCCTCCTGAGGTAACACATGCTACTAAACTCCTACTCTTACTGCCACCAACTAAACTTTTGTGTAAAACATGTTAAGCTCACATTGGTATTTCTTTACACTATGCAACAAGTGTTCTCAACACCTCAAACATACCTGTTGATACGCACTGGTTTAAAAGTGACTGTTTTTGTTGTTAGGAGTAAGATCAATGAGTTAACCACGGAGAGCAGCAAACTGCACAAAGAGATCGAAAACTACAACCAGGAGAACTCCGTTTATCTCTCCTATGAGAAGAGGTGAGAGCTGAAACCTGTTTGCACTGGAGCATTACCAAATCACACACAAACCAGACGGCTCGTGTGATACTGGACTGATTGAACAATGGTGTAACAGCGCCAATCACTCAGCAACACTTTGTTGTTTTCTTTCCCCTTCAGGGCTGAAGGCCTGGCTGCAGAGATTAAAGATCTACAAGGCCAGCTTGCTGACTACAACATGGTGAAGTTTCAGACATTGTTTTTAATTACTTAAGGTGTAGCCACTGGAAAATAATTTCAGCTCCTACATCCTGGACGCTAAAAGCAACCAACGGAACAAACACTTTATGTATTGAGCTGAAGTTATCCATAAGAGTGTAAAATGACAAATACATCAGCTCAAATGAATTACAGGTGGTTAAACACTTCAGTGGTTCACAGTGTGCTGTGCTGTCCTTATTAAACACTTGATGAGTCACGTAGCTTCATGTTTGTGTGTTTGTGTTTCTTCATATTTCCAGCTGGTGGACAAGCTCAACACCAACACAGAGATGGAGGAGATGATCAACAACTACAACATTGTAAGTTCACCAACATGGTAACATTTGTGCTTACTTCACCTGCTTTGAACCTGAAAAGTCAGAGGTCAAGTCATGGATATGATTCAGTGAACAGTCTGCCCTCTCATCCCTTCATTTCCACCTCTCTCAGGTGAAAGCCCAGAATAACAGCGAGGCTGAAAGCATTGACAGCATCTTCACTGAGAGGAGAGAGTAAGTTAGTACTTATTATTATGATGTTATGGTTATTATTATTATAGTTTTCTGTCAAACAGTTGCTTGAGATCTTTAGGATTTCTATTGGGAAATCCTGTATCATCATTATTATTATTATTATTATTATTATTATTATTATTGTTAACATTTTATATTGAATGATGGTGAAATGATGAGATGACGCTGAAAAGCAAACATGAGAAAGTTTTTAATGGTTTATTAGTTTTATCAAAGAACGATTGTTTAAATGTTGTGTTAAAGTTGTTATAATGTCATGGTCATGCCTTTCATGAATGTTAGCTGTATTACATTTTTATAGTTAAACAACAATTTGAGCTACAGTGTTGCATCAATGAGCATATTTACATGTTCATCTTTAATGTGTTTGAGTTCAGCTTTTACCTTCAGACAGGCTGTAAACGTTACAACGCACAAAATGAATGAAGCAGAAGAATCTTTGGTTTGACCCACTCGTAAACATCTTCAAAGGTGTGCAGGTAAAGCTAACGTTAGGCTCAGTGGCTAAGATGATCTGAGGTGATCATACTGTAAAAAACAAATACAGACTTGTAAGGAAAGCTACATGTGGAGCTCATTCACTCAGTTAAAACCCTAATTCACAGCATTTTCCACGTTGTCTGAAGAGCTCACATAAACAGTCACTTCAACTTCTTTTGATTTAAGTAACACCTCAACGTGCATCTTACAATATCAGCTGTGCAATTTCACCCTTCACACTTTCAAAACAAGCGTGGTGTAAATGAATTTAATGGACCTGGGGTCACCAAAGCTTCATGGAGTGTGAGAAAAAAAATATACAGTATACCTATATCTCAACATTTCATTCATTTCTGTGAAGAAAACTAAATGAAATTGTCATTTTGAAAGTTGGATTATTATTTAAGATATAAAGTTAAAAAAAAAACTGAATGCAGATTATATTCACAGAGCCTTCACTCTCTGCCAAACAGCCTCGCCCTGCAGTAGAAAAGTTCAAACAAATCTGAATTTGTCAAAATAGAAGCTTTTTAAGTGTGAATGATTGTTAAAAATGAAAAATACATAATACAGACTGAGAATTATACATCCAAATCATAATTTCAGACACACTTCCTGCAGTTATTGCGTTCGCTCTTTGGGTTAATCATATTTTTATCAGCTCTGTTATTGTTATGTGTTGAATATAATATGTTAATAAAATATGTCACAGTATGTCAGCAGTCGTCCGTTTAATCAGTGATAGAAAAAGGACTTGAGGACAAAGGTTGGAACCACTGCTCTACAGTCTGGATCTGTGAAGTGAAGAGCTCCATCTGTGGACTGTCACTGTATGAGCGGGCCTCTCATGTTAGGCTTGATTTGTCAGCCAGAAACACACAGAATAAGACACAGCTAGGACAAGACTGACACCTGAATGATAGAAAACCAAAGTGCTTAGAGAACAAATAGCTAAATGATTTGATTTAGCTTATCCACCCAATGTGGTATCCCATCTAGAGGAACGACGATGCTTGTCACTCTTCCCTCTTGATGTATGGATCCTCAAAATACCCATCCTCCTCCTCCTCCTCCTCTTCCTCCCCATCCTCCTCTATCTGCCCGTTCTCTTGCTCGAAAGTGAAAGTCTGATGGTGTCTCATCGTCTCTGTGAAGACCGTCGACACCGGGTCCTCCTCCAGCTCGTCTTGGTGTAGTCTCCGATGGCGGTAGTTGTGGTAGAGCTTGTACCAGGAAGGGCCCTTTATGGCTAACACGATGAGCATCAAGGTGCACAGAGCCAAGGCTGCGACGCACGCTGTGAACTTCCACGTGTTGCCCAGCATAGGTGTCTGGGCTGGTTGTGCTTGAAGGATGGAGATCAGACTGTTAAACCTGTTTGTACAGCCACATACATTAAGACAATCCACGTCGAGTCCACATCTTTCACCTACCTCTGTTGTTGTGGCTCTGGTTTGTCAGTGCGGTCAGCAGCGTAGTGGATGAGCTCTGAGACTGCCCAACACTTGCTGGTGTTGGTGGTTCTTTTGGGACTGTAGTGAAGGTGGGTGGTGGTGATGATGGGTAACACACGCCTATAGCCTTCAAAAGATCCTTCTCTGTCTCAATTTCCAGTGGAGCACAGGTGACCCGTGGCCCCCCTGCAGAGACGTCACATATACAATTTAATTAATGAGCTTTCACATAAGTCCCTTTCAGACAGTCTGACCTGAGGACAAATGAGTTTGTCCATGTTTGAATTACCTTTGCTAGCTCCAGCTGTTTCGACCTCTTCAGTGCTGCTCAGCAGTGGACAGGAACAATTCCAGGGGTTCGCCTGTAGCTTCAGCACCTGATGGGACCGACAGAGTCAGGTGAAGAATTAGAATGAAGAAAGACTTTAGGTGACACAAGATTGTAGTCTGATAATCAGTAGTATTTAAATATTTTGCAGATTTTGTCGAGTGATTTTTGGTTTACCTCTAGTTTACTGAGCTGTCTGAACAGCTGTGTATGGACACTGGTCAGCAGGTTGTGGGACAGGTCCAGCTCTGTTAGTAACTTCAGGCCCGAGAAAGACTCTGGGTCCAGGCTGCAGCACAAGGGGGATCAGTTGCACTTACTGTAGCAGAAACAGTCACACTTATTTATGCTGCAGCAGCACAGATGACTTCATTTACCTGCTGATTTTGTTCCCGGACAGAGACAACACTCTGAGCTGTGGAACCACTGAGAAGTACTTGGCTGGTACACCGGTCACCTGGTTACCATTCAGGTGGAGTTCAACCAGTTTGGGATAACTGGCCAGAGCTTGTCTGTCAGTTTCATTCAGAGTAATCATGCTCCCCTCAATCACCAGTTTAGTAACAGAGGAGCTGTTGTCACTCTGAGGAATGACCTGCAGGGACTCGTTGGTCAGGTTCTTCACCTGCTGATGGGTATGATGGACAGTTATTATAATATATAAACACACTGACGGCCATAAAAACATGAAACTCCACTCTGTGCTGAACAGAACTTTTCCTACCAGTGTGTCGTTTTCCGCAGCATTACTTCCCAGTATGTTCAACGCTACCACTGCAGTAATCCACAGCAGAAGAAGAGGGTGCTGCCACCTTTCCATCGTCCTTACCTGAAAAAGACACACAATATTTTACATTTATCACTAACATTCTAAGTTTGTTGCTGGTTATCACAAATAATTAAAGTAGACACAGATTAAGAAATATAATAATCAAGTATATCATACATTCTCCTAAACACTAGCCTTAGTTTAGACATGTCAACTTAGATAACTGAGAAGAAGAATAGAAATTGATGCCTCGAGGGGAAATTCTTTTTTTCACATGCATTTTTCCCTGAAATACAACCTCACACAAAGAGCTCATAGACATGCAAATGTGGAGCGATGGGCAGCCAGCGGCGCCCTGAGAGCAGTTGGGGGGGTTCGGTGCCTTGCTCAAGGAGGTGAACTGGCACCTCTCCAGCTACCAGTCCACCTTCCATACTTTGGTCCATACTGGACTTGAACCGGCCACCCTTTGGTTTTCAAGTCCCTATGGGTTAGGGTTAGGGTTAACCCTAACCCTAACCCTGCCGCCCCAGAGGAGGTAGATCACACAAAACCATGTCAACATCTTCATAAAACTACTGTTCTGAACATGGAGAGTAATTACAGATGTGTACGACACCATCTACAAATGAAAAATTAAGATTTACAAACATGTATATAATACTATAATATGATCTGTGTAATTCCAATCCACACACAAATATCACACAACACAAACATTACATTACATCACAACACAACCTATATTTAATGTACAGATTTGTAAGTTCAGCTTCACAGGTCTGAACTTTCACTTGTTTATACAAATACATTTCATGTACTTTGCATATGTCAATTAAAATTTCAATTTGTTTGTGTTTCCTGCTTCATATTCCACAAGTCTGCTGACAAGTGAAGGTTGTTCCGCGTACAGCATTTATGAAATCTTTGAGTCTGTGAGTTCTCTTTTTTTAAGGAACTTCACACAGTCATCAACCACATTTTCCTGATATCTTTTGGAGAAAACATACACTGAACCTCTTGAGGCTGAAATTCAGTGAACACCTGAAGCACGCCTGTTTCTTTTTATGAAGTCGTGTAAATATGTGTCTGCTCAATAACCTTTAACCTGCATACAGTACTGCAACATGTGTCCATGTTTCTGTTGTTTCTCTGTAATCTCACACGATAATCTCATTATTTCACTGTTCTATATCACTGAAAAATAACCGAAGACACGTACCTGTACTTGTACGAGCACTCAGATGAACTTTAATTGTACGTGATGAAGCCAGCGTAGCAGATGACCTTTGTTCCTTGTCATAAAACCTGAAGGCTGATGTTCACTGTTACAGCGTGCTAAACATTTATGACTGTCAGTCCACTTTCCTTCCTTTCTTTCTTGGTAACGTGGTTTGAAGGAAGGCTGAAGTAGTAAAGAAATCACAGGAGAAGGATTTACAGTCATGGATAACAGAAAGGAGGGAAGACAGTGATATAATGTCCATGTGGCCAATCTGTCTGACATCTCTTCCACCCTGCATCCTTTCTTTATCTGTCATGTTATCTCATCAGGATATGTCTGTCTTATCTGTCCTGGGTTTGAATGTGACCCAGAACGTTTGTCACGTGTCTCTCTCACAATTAATTAAAGTGAAATGAATAAAAAACACTCCACACTGTTGTGTGTGTGCTCTGCAGAAGAGAGGAGGCCATCAGGGCGATTGAAGAAGAAATCAGGAGGGAAAGGCGAGTCGCTGACGAGGTTGTCCAGGCGATGCCGGCCGCAAAGCAAGAAAAGTATTTCAGCATGACGACAGCCAATGAGGAGCTGCTGCAGGTATTCATGTAGTTTATATGTCACTGCTCTTCTCTTCGTATGACTTGTGTGATGTTTGCATGACACTGCAGTGATGATACGTTGTTAAACAAATCTGCTTTATGTCCTCCTCTCTTCTCCTTGCCTCCTTGTTTTGCAGGAACTCACTGTTCTCCAGGAGGAGCTGGACATTCTCATCACCAGGAAGGAGGACTACGAAGCAGTGAGTTGGGTTACAAAAAGGAGTCGGGGGTAAAAGGAAGTGTTAATATATGATACATGGATTAAAGTTCTCTGTCGCTATTCACATAATGCAATAATTCACTTTTCACAATTTAATAGCCGTGACTTGATCGTACCCGCCAAAATATGAAAGATATTAATGAAAACCAGGAGGGATAAGGCCTGTTATGACTTACCAACTGCCACAGGTCAATTTATTGACATATATTTCACATTTTTGTCATTACCTCTTTGTATGTTACAATCATCATCAGTGATATCAATAATGAATCATGAGCTGGATCTGGATAAGCAGCAAAAACCTAAATCAGTTTGTTTTCAGACTTTTCCTGTGGTTGCTGCTGTAGCAGCAGTAACACCTCCAGCTGCTGTAGTAACAGTATTATTCTAAGCTGTTTTTTAAATGACCTCCTCCTGTCTGCAGGAGCTCTACCACTCGCACATAAAGCAGGAAGTGGTTCGGCTTCACGACACTCTGTCGGCGCTGGAGGCGAAACGTGACACCATGGAGGCCGAGCACAAGAGCCTGGGCTCCCCACAGGAGGAGAGAGAGAAGCTGTTTAAACAGGTCAGCTACACAGACAAGCAGCCGAGCAGTCAGCGTTAGTCGAGAACATCAAACTATTGAAAGAGACAATATGTAACAACAAAGTTCTATTAGACTAATGTAAGCTGCATGCATTTTATTTTCATCACACAGATTTGAAGTGTTCAGGTCAGTAAAGAAACAATTCCAGCTGCTGTTTTTATTTTCCAGGTGAAGGAGGACAACCAGGAAATCGCCAGCATGGAGAGACAGTATGTGTTCATCATGAAACACTGACCAGATGATCTTCCAGTCTAAAAGAAGTTCATTTCAATTCAATGTTATTTATATAGCACCAAATCATAACAAAAGTTATCTCATGACACTTTCCATACAGAGCAGAGCAGACTGTAGATCTTTATAATGTCATCTACAGAGACCGACGATTCCATGATTAGAGACAGAGAGAGACACAGATGCACAGCAGCAGCAAAATAATAATTAACTATAAACTGTAATGCAGATATGGTAACAATAATGACAGTAATAATATCTGTAGTGGACGCTGTGCAGGACCACAGCAGCAGCCACGATCCATGAGAACCTGCTGGACGAGAGAGCACAGAAACTCCGGGGAAGAAGTTTTTGTGCTCTCTCGTCCCGTCATTCCTCCTGTGACCTTTGACCTCACAGTTAGATGTTTCTAACTTTGAAACTGCTTCTGTGTAATGATGTGTGTGTGTGTGTGTGTGTGTGTGTGTGTGTGTGTGTGTGTGTGTGTGTGTGTGTGTGTGTGTGTGTGTGTGTGTGTGTGTGTGTGTGTGTGTGTTCAGGCTCACAGAGATCAGGGACAGGGCCAGACAAATCACAGAGGAGATCCGTCAGCTGGAGCAGGACTCAGAGGAAGCACAGGGTGACACATTCCTTCCTGTCAAGTGTTACTCCACTATCAACTATTGTTTCTGTCAACTAATTGATACATTTTTTTTTGTTTTTTTATGTTTCTTTATTTGAACACATTTCCAAATTCTAAAACACAAAAATGATCCGACAGTCCTACCAGGTGAAGAAGAATGTGATAGTTCTGTTTCATAATTATCTGTCTGTCCATCAGGCGAGTGTCAGCAGAAATACAAAGAGCTGAAGAAGAAAGAGGAGGAAATCGATCGTGAGTTGATATAACTGGACCTGAAATCATACTTTTATTTATTTTCAATGATGTGTCAGTATTGTGGGATGATTATTGTAAGACAGGGGTGGATAATAATCTCTGAGAAGCATTAATAATGTAGATATTGAATTAATATCTCGTCATATCACATCAGTTTGGCTTTTTTGTTTTAAAACTGTTTTGATACAGTCATCTGATGGCTGCCAGTTCTATTGAAGAAGGCACTTTACAGTCTTCTCAGAAGCTGCCACCAGGTGTTGCCAAAGGCAGCATGTTTTTATGTCACACACTGTAAACTGAATGACACACAGCTCGCAGTCACACTTTGTCTCGTTGTTTCAGGGTACCTGGAGTCGTTCGAGGAGTCCAGGGCTCAGGAGCAGGAGAAGATGACACAGAGCCAGGAGAACATCGTCTCCCTCCTGGAACACTGCAGCAGGGTGAGGAGGAAGGGGGGAGCAGGGGGGAGGAAGGAAGGGAGGAGGGGGTGATGGTAGGAAAGAAGGAATGTGAATGTTGGAGTATCCAAGAGAAGGGGTGAGGAAATGAGTAGCTGGAGAAGGATAAATGGAAATTCCACAGGGGGGAAGGAAAGTGTGGAGGAAACTAAGTGTGTGTGTGTGTGTGTGTGTGTGTGTGTGTGTGTGTGTAGAACATGTTGCGACTACGTCATGTGGATACAGTGACAGCCAGTGAGCTGAGGAACATGCAGGAGGTGCTGGTCAGCAAGGAGACAGAGGTGGTCCAATCAGAGAGCACCGCCAAGGGACTGACAACCGGTCAGTAACACACACACACACACACACACACCCTACCTTCTTTGAAAACCCGAACACAGCAAACAGTCAAAAGCTAACTGGCAGACCTCCACCCTGTACCCGCACTGACCACCACCCAGAGTCCCAGCGTCTGCAGCAGGACCTGGAGAAGGTGCAGCAGCTGGAGGGGAAGATCACGGGCGAGCTGAGCACCCTGAGGGAGCGCGTCAGCACCATGGAGTCCGAGCTGCACACCTACCGAGACCTGGACACCCTGAAGCACACGGCGGAGGAGAAGAAGAAGGTAACACCAGCTGATCTGCAGACAAACTGAACACTTTTATTTGTTTGCAGTTGGAGATATCAACTCATCAAAACTGTCTGACTTAAGACAGCTGACTAAAGCTAAAGTGTACGTTCTTTGTGTTCAGAGACTACAGGAGGAGCGCGTGTCAATGACTCAGCGTCGGGATTCATTCAAACAGCTGCTGGAAGAAATGAACCAGAAATATGAAGCTCTGAAGAGCAAGCTGCAGGAAAACGAGACGCACGCTCAGGTTGGAGCTCAGCTTCACACTTCACACAGAAAATACATCACTGTAGTCGATACAGATGATGTCAGCATCATAATAAACACTGATAATATTACAGTTTCTGGTTCTCTTCATGCAGTCTGTAAACATTTAACAAGCTGAGTTCAGATTTGATCCCTCTGCTTCAGAACGTGTTTGTGTCTGCGCTGCAGTCATTCCAAGTCACACAGGTTCTGTTCTTACACCATGTTGCTGTTTTAATGAAGCGTTCTGGGAACCTTTGCTGTTTTGTTTGTGTCACTTCTTCTCAAAGCTGAGAGAAGCTGTAATAAGCAGGGACTTATGTTTGTGCAGCAACACACAGTAAATAAGACAGTGTTTGAGTACAGCAGTGTTGAGGTGCCCTTGAGCAAAGCAATTGAACCATTTTATTAGCCTGCTCATGCTAATCTTGTGTTTGTTTCCTCTGTGTGTGTGTGTGTGTTTTAGCTGGCTAACCTTGAGAGGAAATGGCAGCACATGGAGCAGAACAACTTTGTAATGAAAGAGTGTATCCTTCACAAATGTGTCTTTATCTCTTTCTGCCTGGCGGTCAGTGTAGTGTTTCCCGCTCATCACCTCCAACGATGACACATTAGTCAGATCTGTAATTTGTCTGTGTAAAAGACACCCACTGGTTACAATCAGTGTTTTCTTTCCTGAGCTGCAGCATCAGTCATCGCCTCGAAATCCCAGGAGACCGACTACGACTCGGTCGCCAAGAACGTCTCCCAGCAAGTGTCCGAGTACAACAAGAGTCTGATGGAGAACTTGCAAAACAACAGGAGTTAGACACACAGACACACACACACACACACACACACACACACACACACTTCAGGTAGAGTGGAATCATTTACCAGTGATGTTCAGACTGAAGCACCATGTACGAGCAGATCACACATTAGTTATAAAACTTATAAACTCTTACGTTTTGTTCTCCAGACAAAAGATCGTGTTTTCTAAATATTAATATTCAGTTTGTTTTAGTTTGTGATGAAACACAGTCACACTATAGCTGCTTACTGTCCTTAAAGTTAAAATATGTCTGTCAAGTCAAAGTTTGTAAGTATTTATCTACATTATTTCTATTAAATTTTGTATTAAAACTCCATGTTAGCCTCAGAGTGCTCTGATCATTTCAATAATTATAAATTGTCTTGAGTTACAGATATCACCATGTGGCTCCAACAAAAGGTTCACTCTGTTTTCTCCCACCATGTAAGAAGGAGAGCTACCTCAGGTCCTCCATTCCAGCAGCTGTCACACTCTTTAACAGCAGCATGACTTCTATATATTTTATTATTTATGAGTCATTTATTATCAATCTTGTGTGTATGAGCTGCTGTGACAGTGTGGGATCACTGAAGTCTAATCAGGAGTGATGAGTTACACATCCATCAATATTTATGCATATACAAGTTTTAACAGATTCATTCACAGTTAATAGACACTAAATGACACTGTCTCTGAGCTTTCATTCAGTTCAGTGCTCAATGAGAAAGCAACATGTACGACTGAAACAACAGTAAGAAGTGTCTGCTTTTACTTGGGTCAAATAACTTCACAGTCGCCTGCTAACGCTGTGCACTTTTAAATAAATCCTCTTCGTTGGTCACGGGTTATGTTGCTCTCCATGACTCAAAGAATATAAAGTAATGTATGTAAATACAGAAGTTTAACTTTGTAAATTGTCGCTGAATTTCTCACACTTCAAGGAAGAGCTGTAGATGTAGAGAACAAAACATAATTACGTCTCATAAATTAAAGTGACTAAATTTACATCAAATCAATTTACCCAACCAGGAAACGCCAACATAATGCATTACACTGTGTCATCATTATCTGATCCTCACTATGTCAGATGTGAGCAGTGGCTCCTGCCGTCAAACCCCGACAAACATCCCAACAATAAATCTAAAGTGAGTTTGGACAAAGTCACTTCTCATTTTTATATTTATTGCTTTTAATTACAGGAAAAAACATCAACGATTTGCATAAAATCCAAATTCCACTCTAGAAATATATTTGACCTTTCCAGTACAGAGATATCAAAGAGTACAGTAAACATTACAAGTTGAGGGTGGCAGCAGAGGGACCCTTTGCAAATGTACAGTACAGCATTTTTCAAACCATCGAGGTTAACAAAACTACACTCGGGTTGTTCGATGCACCCTCAGTATATACACTGGACTTCCCACTTCCTCCACACAGTCTGACTGGTCCACGTCTGCTCACTGCTCGTGATCACTGGATCCAGAACTCTGCAGGACCTTCTGATCCACTTCAAGTGTCGAGCAAAAGGAAGGACTTTTTTTTGTGGGAAACAGTCCGATCTGACAACAGTGTGTTCCAGGGTGTGCATCCTTTAGAGATTTACATCAAATATCATCTCCTGACAGTCACCGAGAATTCAGGAAAACAAGTGTGTATGCATAGATTTGAACTGAACTGACAGTAGGTTGAGCAGGAATGGTGGACAAAACCACAAAAACAAGCATGAAGCCCTGAAAACAACCACACAGCAGCCTGAGACACACACACTCCTCCCTGACCAGGAACAACACAGCTGGACACAACGATACTGAGGACAGCATCAGCTTAATTAGAAGAAATGAAGTGAGACGAGATTTCCGGAGTGCCGGGAAATCTGATGGCTTAGAACAGAAAAAAAAAAAAGATTTTTGTCCTCGACAGAGAGACAGAAAAAACTTCACTATCACCTTTGTAATGTTTCGTAACATGAGAACTGTTAACTCTTTATATACTTTCTGATATGGAACCCAAAAGTGTTCAATATTTAACAAATAAATATATTGGGAAATAAATAAACGCAAATACATTAAATGAACCACCTCATTCCAGTATAAGCATAACCCAATGACAGTACCTTATTCAAATGTTCTTTCATGTCAGCCAATCACAAGCCTCCGTTAGCCAGTTAGCACCTGTTAGCAAAAGCAACAACAATGTCAACTAACTGCTGCTGTAAATAAACAGTGACTAAACCTCTTTAGCATAGCCTAAAGCTACTAATGCTAACTATCTAACTAGCTCATAAAATTAGCTCCGCGTGGCTAAAGTGACCACAGTGAAAGACTTATTTTAGTCTTCAGGGTTTTCTAACATCTTTATAGTGCGGGCATAACTGAGTTATGTTACCAGTAACCAGCTAATGTTAGCTGCTGTAGTTAGCACTTCACTTTGACGCTAAACCACGCTAACAACCTTTCCTTTGCAGTAGGTAGCATGTGCAGCCTAGTTATGCTGGGAAAAATGAGTTAATTGTTAATGTTAATTTCTGTTAGACACAGTAACAGTGAGTTTGTGGCCTTTAGCGTTGACATTGCTCAAGCTAAAAAGTGCTAACTGGCTAATTCTGGGTTGCTGAACTTGCTAGCTTATTAGAGACGGGTCATGTGATAGGCTGACAGGTGATAAAACTGTAAGGCAGAATATAATGTGTTTGTTTCATTTACTATTATTCTTTTTTATCTAATTCTGTGCACTTTTGGGCTCCATATTCTCACACATGGCCTCCACTCGTTATCTAAAAAACCCCAAATAACGTTACAAGCTTCCTTCAAATGGAGGCATCTTATCCATACAGAGGGATCTCAGTTTAGAAGACGTAATCAAATGTCATTAACATGTCAGACATCTTCGGTCAGTTATTAACAGTTTTGTGCAGAAAAAAACAAACAAAAAAAACAACATAGATATTTCAGATTTATTCACTCAATTAACAAGTGTAGAAAAAGTCAGTGATTTCCCTCCTCAGTGTTTCAACTTCAACACATTCTGCTCTTTTCTAGGCTTCAAATGAACGAGCTGTGCACACTTCACTCTCTAAGAGGTGATCTGACAATACACAGAGCTGTCAGATAAAACTAACACATTGCATTCATATACCAAGAATGCAAGAGAGATGTGTCTTGATGACTTGGCCTATATAATGTAATGTTTGCTGTCCATTCTGACTGTTTCTGTCACTTGATGAATTCACCCTAGTAATAACGTGAAGCCGGCCCTCTGTAGTGTGGTACCTTTGTACGCTGATGACAGTGACAGCTGAAATTCTACATTTAAAAATGTAAGCTCCACAGTCTGCATCCCCAACGAGCACCGAACAACACCAAACTGTTGTTCCGTAAAGCCTCAGTATGCTTCAAACAGACAACTTGTTGAACTGTCTACATCTAGACCTTAACTGGTCTGGTATATAAATGATACAGTGGCCAATGATAGCTGACTTCGGATAGATATTAATTATGGAGTCATTTCACTGACTTTATATGTAATATTCTCTAACATTTCACATCCTGTAAACTCAACAAAAGTCCAGTTGACTTGATGAAATAATGGGAACGCCATCTTCCCACAAAGCTAGCCAAGACACATCATTCTCAGGGAGAGATCAGGGCGAACAAGGAGATAAAAAAAACAAAAAACATTTGAAGCAGACTGAGGTCTTTAGAGTCATCAGTAGTGGTTAAAAACCTGAAATCCTGTCTCCAAAAACTGGATCCAAAACAGAATGTGTTCATCTTCAGGAGAACATGAATGTAGTTTGGTATTTTCTGTCTGCACGTGGGAATTGTAGTCTGAATCTCACTGCAATCCGGCTGGTAGTTGGAGTAGATATCTTGTTGTTGCCCAAATGCGATGACTGAGAGGTGATCTGAATGATTCTCTGTTTTGCTGTATTTCTACAGTGTCTGTAGTTTAAGTCAGAACAGTGAGAGCTCACTGTCTAAAACGTGAACTGTCTCTCACCTGAAGCACTTCTAAAAGAGTCAACATGCAGGACTTGCTGACTGTTTTGCTGACTGGGCTATTAAAAATGAAGAAATCCTGTCGTGGTGCTGAGTTTTAGTATACTTGTGTTCTTGCCTCGCTATAGTGCATTTTTCACCAAGTAGAACAATTTGAAACAAAATATTACAAAGCAGCAATTACTTTCCAACTAAACATACATCGAGTGGCAAAAATGCACGAGATCGATACACGTCCATAGCTTCCTTAAACAAGAAGGTGTACATTCAAAAACCTTACAGCAACATAAATCAAACCTAAAATCCGCTTTGCTTACGACACTTTTTTTGATTCTTCTTTTCATCTTTGAAAAAACTGCTGTACAATTCTGTCAGACCATAAAATCCTAGAAGAACAGTAATGAGGGAGAAGCATAAATACGCTATTTTAGAAAGTGTACAGAACTGTTTCAGCTCGGACTAGTCTGCACTTGAATGTAAAAACAAAACCAAAAATCTCTGAACCTCCTAATAATTAAGTAATAAGTTAATCACTTCCAACCCTCAGTGCAAAAATATCAAAAACAAACTGAAAGGGAAGAGAGCGGGGAGTCACGTGGACTGTTGGTGTGCACGAGACGGCGAATCATCTCCATGGGAACAAGATTTTCTCAGGCACAAGTACTTAGGCTTTGTCCACAGAGCCCTTGGCAGGTCACTCTTTCTTTTTGAGATGTCTTTTTTTTCCTGAAGTACTCAGAAGCTTCAGTGCGCTGCTCACTCTCACACACACGCACGCACGCACACACACAGACACACACACACACACACACACACACACACACACACACACACACACACACACACACACACAGTGCCTGGGGAAGAACAGAGGACCGTCACTGTGGGAATGAGACCAGCCGAACTCCTCTTCATCCTTCTCTTTCCTCTTCAGTCGGCATTGTCAAGTGCTTCTGAAATGTGGGAGGCTGCGTACTTTAACCGGAAGCCACCTGTCAACACACAAGCCACCACATGCACACATACAGAGATGCATCCAAACACACAGAGGATATACAATCAGTGGACAGTTACAAAAATAACACTGAACATTTAAAGGTCATGATGTCAGGCTGTGTGTAGCTTACAAACTGTTTGATCGTGCTCTCTTTACATCGTTAGAGTATTAATTAAAGTACCTTCAACTATGAGCTTAAACTGTGAGTGTGTGTGTACCATCCTGACAGTCACTGGTTTGCTTTGACTTCATTTCTGAATAACAATGATCGATAGAATGATTGATATTTGTCACTGCAGTGCCAGTTTAAACCTGCAGGTGGTGCTACAAGCAGCAGAGCGGAGCACTGACAGGGAGGAGCTTAAGGTGGCAGCTCCATGCAGGAAATTCACCTTTGTGTAAGGAGTCCAAGATTGTTTGAGCATTGCTGCCAAAAAAAACCCAACAAAACCAGATTTGCTGTGGATGTTTTCCAGCGTCTGCCTCAGTGACGAGCACACGGAAGGAGGAGATGCACTCAAGTTAAAATAAACTAAACTAAAATTTGGAAAGGCTACACAAAGGTGAGATTTATGCATTGGGAGTTTTTTTTTTTTTATAAGAGGAAACGTTTCGACGATGAAGACTAACCTCTTGGTTGGTAACTTCACCACATCTGGAGCAGCATGCAGCCGCTAACTTCTAATTCTGTCCACGCTTAGTGGGTGAGACAAAGTAATGAGCTGAGTCTGTAATGTTAACAAACCTCAAAACACACGTAAAGCTGTCGTGTTAAGACGTTTATCGGTTACTTGAATTGCCTGTAGGAGGTGACACTGACATCTGTGGATGTTGTCGAAGTAGTGCAGGTTGTACCCGCCAATAACATGACAACAACTGAACAGTTCCCCCTGTTAACCAGTTAACCGTGAATGAGTGAGCCCATGAGCTCATCAATGAGTTTGCATGAAGTGCTTCACGTTAGAGTTCACATGGTCTCATGTGTTGCTACATCCTAAAACAGAGGCCACGTGAAGACGGCCTGACTACATGCAAACCAGGGACTGGCACTGGCATGGTACTCTTGTGGATTAACCAATCACAGTGGGTTTTGATGGCAGAGATGTAGCCCAAACAAACTTTACTCTCGTCCCTGACAACTCTGCTTGTTGTCGTGTTTCCCTCTCCGCAGGATAACCCACACTTGTTGTTTGGTGCAATTTGAATGTTCCGGTGGCACAGCTTCCAAACTGAGCCAGGAGAGCTGAAACTAAACAGCTCACAATATACTCGCCCTAACTTCTCATAGTCTGGGCTCAGTGTTGGACCTTCTCAATGACTAAGTGGTCCTCTGTTTATCCCTGTTCCGTGTAGCTGCACTACCTTGCTGCGTAGAGTCTATGGATGGTTGGTTGCAGTCCTGAGCGTAGTGGCCGCTCACCCCACAGTTATAACAGGACACGTTGCCGTTCTTCTTATTGACTCCACCGCCGCCCAGGGTAGCAGTGGGCATCATGCCCAGGGTGTTTGGGTACACATGCTGGTAGACGCGCTGGCAGAACGACGCAGCCGGCGCCATCTGCTGCTGGAGGCTGTAGTTTGCGGCTGCGGCGGCCGCCACCACGGCAGCCTGGGTGCCGAGCATGTGCGATGGCACGTCCGCGTGACTGTGCGAGTGGGTGTGGAGGGGGCCGTAGGGGGGCGGGTGTGCGGGAGGTGGAGCAGTGGGGAAGAAGGGGGACAGGGTGGCAGCGCCGTTGGCCTGGTGAGGAGGCTGCGCCTGGGTGAGGTAACTGTTACTGCACAGGCTCGTGAGCTGAGCGAAGAGAGGCGGAGGAACGCTGAACACCTGCCGGGCTGCTGCCATCTGGTGGGCGGGGAAGAATAACGGGGTCTGGCAGCCGGATGCGCCGCTGACACTGTTGTTGTTGCTGACACTGACTCGGCCACCACAGTTGTTGTGACAACCGCAGGTCCCACAGCCCATCGGCTGCTGCTGCTGTTGCTGTGGTTGTTGTGGTGTTGGCTGCTGGGGGGGCAACTGCTGCTGGGTTTGCTGAAGAATAATAGGGTTGCCAGGGGCAACAGGAGCGCTTCCACAGGAAGCGCTGCTGTTGCTGTACGATGTACAGTCGCTGTGCGCCGTGCTGTGAGTAAGCGCTGGGCTGGGACTGGCAGGTCCAGGCGTGTGGGTGGGCACGGCTGGAGGAACAGCTGCTTGTATGTGTCCAGGAGACGGAGCTATTCCAGCGGCTGCAGGAGCTCCTACAGTAGGCATGACAGAGGTGGGGACCGGTGGCAGGGTGTAGGGAGAAGGCAGGCCAGACGGTAAGGTTAAGCCGGGGTGCTTGGCATGTTGTGAAGTCTCAACGTGTGGCAGAGCGGGGGCCAGGCCTGAGCTGACGCTGGCCGGGTCTTGGCAGGGCAGAGGCTGCTGAAGAGGAGAGGAGAAGGATGTGGGGCCGGGAGACATGACACTGATGGCTCTCACAGGGACCTGGTGTGGAGCCTGTGGGGCAGCAGGGGTCGAAGCACTCCCTGGAGGGCCATCAGTGCCGCCTTGGCTGTGAGACAAAGCTGTTTTAAACCTCTGCACCATGGGCTGCACGGCGGGACTTCCTGAAGGGTGGAGGCCAATAGGTGGAATCCCAAATGTTGGAAGCATGTCCCTCTTCTCCGGGTCTCCCACTATTCCAGGGCCTGGGATAGCTGAAGGCACTAGGGGCATCTGCATCATCAGTGTCCCAGACGAGGGCTTCACATCGGGGACGATGCTTTGGCTGGGAGGAGGCGCCAGTGGAAGTGGAGAGTCAGCGGCCCCGTTGGGGAGCACGTAGGGCAGAGAATGTATGAAGGGCGAGAGGGGGAGAGGGGGGAAATCTGCGCTGGGCTCCAGGCAGACCGGGTCCATTTGGGCCCGGTGGTTCTTGGAAGACAGAGGGTGGACAGAGGTAACCTCCCCCACCACAGCTGGATCAGCTTGGTGGGTGAAGAACATGTCAGGGCCCGGGCCTTTGCTGGAGTCATCAGAGTGACTGTCAGTGTCTGACGGAGAAACAAGATGACATTCAGCCAACGTTACAACAACAGTCTTGAGACAGAGAGATCCATGTAGTGTGTGTCTGTGTGTGTGTTTTACCTTTGTTGTTGTCGTCCTCGCTGTCCATGCTCTCTGGTCCTCTGTGTTGAGGGCTGGATGGAGAGCTGTAGCTTTCTGATGATGTTTCACCAAACGTATCTGGACCAGAACCTCCATCTGCAACAACATGTGTGTGTTAACTACAGACAATCCACCCAACATCAGACACATCATGTAAAAGCACCTAAAAGATGTCAAATATCTATGAAGTGGATCGTCGGCAAAGCAGTATGAAGCTGTAGATCTGCAATAGTTATGCATTCTATTTTATATTTTCTCGATCATATTATTGTTCTATTTGACAGACCATGCCTAAGTTTTGGAAATACAGTTCCCATAATGCTTTAGGGGATGTAAATAGTGGCACCATTGACAGTATGCTGGGTGAGGTATTAGCGCTTCCTGTCTTCAGTGTACCTGCTCATGTACAGACTACTATCACTGACTCTGATACTGAAGATGATGATACCTGCAGAAAGCGTATAAAAGTCTGTCAATCATGTCTGTGTGTGTTCGAGTTATGACTCAGTGAGGCAGCGCGACCGTTTTGGGAAACTGCAGCAATCTGACACTGAGAGTTGTTAAGCCTCCGTGAGCCACTGCTGCTGCCACCGCCACTGCTGGCCTTATCGAGACACGAGCCAAATCCCAACAAGTACCTTCCTGTTGTTTTTAGGACAGTGACGCGCTCTCGTTCCTTCTACATCACGTAGGATCTTTACTTCACGTCTCTCCTTCCTTGACGCTCCATTCAATAATGACTTTTTAAGGATAATTCATGGATGTGGATGGAAACAGCAGTGGGGACGGTGGACCAACATGTACCTGACATTCTTCACATTAAAAAAAGTTGCAGCCAATATGAAGGCTCAGTCTTTTGGTTTGTATCATTTAGAACTGACCTTTCCTCTGAGCTGCTACCAGCCTGCCGTTGGCCACAAAGGCAGCACCCTTCACTTTCCCCTTGTCCCTGAAAAGAGACAGTAAAAGTAAGAAGAGGTACAGATGTGGTATGCAATGAGTGGAGAGAGTAACATAAGTAGCTTTAATGGCAATGACACTACTCTCTTGTATCCGTACACATCACACTAATGTCTAACAGTTTCATCCTCAAGCACTGACAGCTGCAGAGTTACCACGATGCGGTCATAAAACACCGATCAGCTGTGGCTGACTCACCTGTCTGTGGGCAGGCCTCTGCTCTTTGTTTTGGCGCCCGGGTGGCTTCTCTTCTCGCTGTCCGGGTGCTGCGAGGAGGACAGTGAGTCAGAAGTGCTACACGAGAATCAACCAAAAACTAGGTCACACAGCACTACAGAGGAATCCTCCAGGATCGTTAACGTGACACTAGAAAGCAAAGAATGACTACCACATAGTTAGAACACCAGAGCATTAATGTAAGGAGGCATCACTGTTCATTTTAAAAAATGCCATTAAGGGATAACTCAGGAAAAAGATTCATTGTTAGTCTTTTTTGATAATCAATTCATCGAATTTCTTTGCAAATATGTCAGAAAATGTTGGTTTCAGCATTTCAAATCTGGAGATTTCCTGCTTTTCTCGCTGTTATATCATATTAAAATGAATAATTGGGGGTTTTGGACTTAAAAAATAAACATTCAAAGACATCAACTTGGACTTAAAGGAAATAGGATGATTATTTTTCACTATTTTCTGACATTTTCAAGAACAATTTATCAAAACATTAAGAAAATAACAGATTAAGAAAGTAATCGTAAATTGCATCTGTAAAAAAAAACTCAATAAATTCAGAGAATTATCTGCTTTAAAAAGCAGTCCAGCAGCACAGAGAGACATTGGAGAGAGAGAGAGAGAGAGAGGATGTGCTTCGTCAGCAGAGTGCTCTCTCTCTCCCACCCACACACACACACACACACACACACACACACACACACACACACACACACACACACACACACACACACACACACACACACACACACACACACACACACGTAGTCTTGACCTATATCAGTGAGATTAGCAGTGAGTACTCCCATTCACATGGCAGTGTGCGACACATCCAGCCCACACACACACACACACACACACACACACACACACACACACACACACACACACACACACACACACACACACACACACACACAATGTACACAGAGCCATCATGTAACTACAACTGCAATGATTAACTTGTGTTCATGGAATTAAACTGTGAACTGTGCTGCTGAACTTTACAGTCGAGTTAATCATTTGACAGACGCTGCTGAACACCTCTGCTGCTGTTACATGAGAGAAACTGATCATGACTTAGCAACACACCCAACAAACAATCATCACTGAAATATGATTATTTTATGGGCCTGTGTTTTTATTTGTAAATAAACTCTCGTGGACAGGACACACCAACAGATTCTGCTGTCAGACACTTTCATTGATTTCTGCCAGAAGTAGCTGCCAACATTGTTTGAAGCAGACGCCTTTACTCATCTTCAAACAACACAAATGTGTTCAATCAATGTGCCTGCTATTGGAAATTCAAATTCAAAGGACGGCAAACATCCAAACATTTATGAAGGATTACTGTGACAAGAATCTGTGTACAGAGGATGGAAATGGTTGTGTCATAAAGTGCAGCCGTGTAGCAGCAGCAGCAGAGAGGTATGCGGCCCTCTGAAGCATCCTGTTGTCCAGCCCTCGTGCAGCCCTCAACCCTCACCTGCTCAGCCGCCTGGCTGCTCCTCAGTGTGCAGCTCTTCCTCCTCTCTGCTGGACCATTGAGCTCTGCGGCGTGGCCCGTCCTCCGACTATCCCCCTGTGAGCCCTTGGCACTGGAAAGACTTTTGGACAATAGAGGAGTATAAGTATTGTCCTTTGAACAAAAACATGTTTCACTGCTGTGTACGCAAGTAAACACCTCTGTGTATCTTCTAACTAAAGTGCTATTGTTTTCTATAACATAGAATAAACAGTATTACATCAGCAGTTTTCTGCAGTGTCCTACTTTGATCAGGGGCACCGATGAGACCGGACCACATCTACTTACCCTTGACATGGACTCTTGGTCCCGTGCTTCTTCTTATGTCCCTGAACATACGACTCTAAATCTGAGACAAAGATCAAAAAAACGCCATCACACATCTGCTCATCAATATTCAAAAGATGTTTTTATAGATGATTTCCCACTGTGATGAGGAAAACATGTGGAAGTGAATGACTCTGGGATGAACAATAAAATTTTTTAAAGACATAGAACAGACGTGCCCTGTGAAACTAAACCATAAAAGTGTATGACTTTTCTATTGCTCAATTTCTTTAATGTTAAAGAGAAGCGCTTGTTTAAAGCAGTAGTCTTCTAGCATTGATGATTCTGATGTAAGCATGCAGCAGGTCAGAGCTGTGGTTACTGCTGCTCGAGCTGACCTCAGTCTAGCACATGATCGGGCAAATATAGCCTTGAAATATGAGGATTTGAAACAGACTCGGCCTCCCCGAACGACCTCCAAAAATAAACGCTATAAATGCTAGTGTAGTGGTGTTTACTACGGAGCTCCAGCTACGCCTGCAGTCTGCTGGTTGGTGGGGCTGTTCCTTTGCTTTGTCTGGGCACACAATCAGGCCTCATTCACTGATTATACATGCTCTTGTGCATGTCTTTTGTCCTCTGCTCCCTCTCCCTGCCACTACTACTCTCCAAAGAGGGAAAACACACACAAAGAAGTACGTCACTGTGGGAAACGAGTGCAATCATTTCACTTCCTCTCACCTTCCTCCTGACTGGAGGCATCAGAACAGTCTCCTGGGTAGGCCTTACCCAGCTGGCAGTTGCCTACAAAGAAAAAGATACGTTTGTTTTATGGTTAAAAGATGTTGCTAAGAAACGATTAAAACATGCAATCTATGAGCTTTCTTGTGTTCACCTTTTTACCATATGGTTTTGATAGTTGGTAATTACTCTAATCTACTTTACTTTAACTCAGTAACAAGAATGTCCTCACGAACATATCATGAATATTTTATGTCTGACTTTAGATTTTATTTTCCTCAACATAAGGTATAACAGTATTATGTTTCTATATAGTTTAATATAAAAGTTTTTTTGCTGGCGATGCTGAGTGCATCTCGTCTACCAGTCACTGATGTCTTTTTGTTTTGTTACAGCAGCTGGTATCAACAAATCAAGGTGGTCATGTCCATGTGTGTTCTAGAACAACGACTATCTGATGTTTTAATAGTTAAAGACCACGGCAGTCTCTAGGCACATATTAAGAGCTATTCATGATGATGAATGAGACCAACATCTCCATCTGCCTGATGGTGGCGATGTTCTGCTTAAAAGCTACAATGTTGTAATTTTTTTTATTTAGTAAACAAGTGAAAATAAAACAGACAAAGCCCTGCAGTGATTGCTCAACTTGTTTTAGAAGGACAGAACAGAGCAGAGGACATGAGGACACAGCGTCCCTGTGAGGAGGTCAGTGAGACTTCTACAGAGGACAACTTAACAGTTTAAATATTTCCCATTCAAAGGCCGAACTTTAAAAGCACCGTGTAAAAAATGGAGATTTAATCAATAAAATTGAATTGAATTGAATTAATCAATAAACATACTGTATATGAAAAGGGAACACATGACTTAAGTAAACAAATAACCCTTCCTCACAAGTACAACTTAATAGATATTTGCTCTTAGTCTGATACTCACATCTGCAGCCAGCAGGTTTTGTCGAGTAACTGGAGTCACAGTTGAAGAAGCTGCAGACCTTTCTGGTCTGCCTGAAGACGGGAGGAGCAGACAGGAACCTTTCCCTGAAGGTGGACAGAGGCAGAGAGAGGATGAGTGAAACCTGGCTGTCACAGTTTCTCTGTAAGGAGAACGATTCACGAGGCAGCACAGTAACTACCACTCAAACATGTATCCTTCCATTATTATGTCATGTTTTAGCATTTTTAGGATTAGTGTGGTTACCATGGATTTAACAACATCTTGTCCTCATAACAAAGGTCTGACTGAGACTCATTTATTTTACTTTTTTATGTCTAAGATGGGAACAATCCTATGAGAATCACTTTATAATAAACCACACGTTCATACTTTAAAGAAAGCTTTCACAGTGAACAATGGACTTGTTTTTCACAGAACTGGCCCTTGTGTGGCTAACATGAACATGCAAATTAGTGCTCGATCAAAACAAACTTTTTGGAACCATCTGTAGGCCTCTCTTGCAGTGCCAAAAAACTGTAGTTACACAGACATGGTGTAGTTGAAATAGATGAAGCTTTCCCTGGCACTGTTAAAGGAGCACAGCACACTGCAGTGCAGCTGGGCTGTGGGCTGGGCTGCTGATGAAAAGCTGGAGTTCAGGCTAAGTTTCACTTTCCACAGTTTCACTTTGCACAAAATGAAACTGATGGACACCATGGTGTGTGTGTGTGTGTGTGTGTGTGTGTGTCTTTTGTGTATCACATATAGGGCGTAGTTGGATTTAAAAATCAGCCTCACCCCTTGTCAGTGGTTGACGAGCCATCCAGCTATGACACACACACACATACACACATACACATACACACACACACATACACACATTCACTTCTGGGAGACTTTCCCTAACCATAACCATAAGCACTACTTGTCCAGCCCTAACCTTAGCCCTACCCTTCACCTACCCTTACTCTACCCTTAACAACCCTTAAGTCTTCACCCTAACATTTAATGATTTTGTTTATGGGGACTTGTGTTTTGTCCCCAAAAGGAAGACATGTCCCCACAATGTGACTATGTCTGATTTATGACCCCACAACATGAGTAAAACCTGTCCACACACACACACATAATACAATGTCCCTTTTCCAGCATGCCTACGTGTGGTCGGTTGAAGATTATGTTGGGACCTACTTGAAAGAGATAATCGTATAATCTTGTGATTAAAGTGAAGCTGGATCTCTGGAGCAGAGCTTTTCATACTGTGAGGAAGAAAGAGAGGGGACGTCCGTGTGCTGTTGTTCTGAACACAACAGGAAGCTGGTTATTGTAGTTTGACCCGATGATCTGGCCCGCTCACTCGTACGGTCAGCAGTCGGAGGAGCAGTGACTGTGACATGCAGCCCTGGCTGCCTGCTGCTTTTGTATGGAGTCATAACATGACAAAAAGATGCTCATTAGAACTACTGCCTGGAGTCCTCACATATTTTCTTCACAATCAAAGTACTCTAATGGTAGTTGTATGTGCATCAGTGTCTACATTGCAAACAGGAGCTACTGAAAGTTAACAGCACAGCTCCTCCAAAGCATTATGGGAACTGTAGTTCCATAACTTAAAGCACAATTATGCCCAAATACTGAAGCAGTTGACTTTGTATTTTTTAAAGTAGGGTCGCAGTTTGAGACTTTTAAAAACCCCTGCTCTTTAAAGTGCCAGATTTCAGATTCATTCCTTTAAATTATCATGATATGAAGACTTGTTTCCTTTTTTATTTTACTAAATAGTTAAATGAATAATTCATTTAAAAATCTAAATAGTTCGTGGATTACATTCTAATCTCACAAATCTTCACTCCTGTCAATCTAGTATATAACATGGGTATTCTGTGTAGATGTTGCAAATATTTTTAATACCTGTCCAATATCTCCCATGCTGCTCTGTCACAAAGTGTAAAACATGGGCTACATCTAAATATTCACAGGGACAGCCATGATGGTATATTTATATGTTGTAAGGGGTCCCTGGCTGAAGAAACATTGAGAACATCTGCTCTAGATTAACAAAAAAAGTGATAACGTGTCATAACCAACAGCTTGTTTGCATCAAACACTGAAAATCTATGGGGAGTTTACGACTTTAATTTAGGTTTTTCTTGGTGAGAATAAAGCTGTTCAAATTCTACTGAGTGAATCAAGGCGCTAGAAAGCACTACAGCCTGTTACATCAATCAGCAGATATTATACTGGAGTATATGTCTATGTTATACAGATAAAAATGTTTTGTCTTCTAATATATAATGCAGAACAAATGTTTATGTTAATATATTGGTGTTTTTTAACACTGTGACAAGCAGCACAGACTAAGAGAGAAGAAGCTTTGTTGACAATGTTAAATTATGAACCATGTTAAAGAATATTTAACTTAAATATCTCAGCTGGCTGCTTTCTTAAACAAATAAGTTTATTAAAGAATATCTTTGCATAGTTATACCTGTGCAAAACCCACATAGAAAAGGTCTATTTTTGAGTCTTGGTGAAGTGAACTATGGCACAGTACTGAGCAGGAATGTATTTCAGATTTATTACATACAGGAAATGACCCCCCCAAAAAAGAATGTTTTTGGGTAAAAGGAGACCTCTTATCCTTTCAGAGCTCAGACAAACAAAATGAGACGACCACAAGACCACGGTCAAGACTGCGGTCTGCCCTCAGTCAAGGCTGCAGTTTGCAGTGTTTTCATACTGATCTTATGTGTGTGGCATGAACGCCAGAGAGCACCAAACAACAGCACAGAGTCCAGACACATCCATCACATGACGAAACTGAAATGAGATTTATTTGAACTCTAATTATGAACATGTTCAACGCAGAACAATGACTGAATCTCACTGAAGGAAACCAATGAATAATGAATCATTTCTCCCAAAGTGCACCACTCCATCTTAATCAGTCAGTCAGTTTGTACAGTTTCAAATAAATTCATCAAAAAGAACCCTGAAATATTTTTAAGTTATAATCATTTTAAGAACACTTATGCCAGATTCATTACAGCAAAAACAAATATTGATCAGTAATGCCATTAGTGCTATTAGTCTTGCAATATCCCCATTATTTGACATATGAGATGTGTAACGTACCTGAGGCTCTTCTCCACGTCCCTGCTCTCACTCTGGTCCCCCTGGTTCAGAAGCCTCAGGATGCTCTTCTCAAAGGACTCAGTACACTGATCCTTAGGAAGCTGCAGAGAGAAAGAGCGGAGGTAAACAACTACTCCAGAAATAAGCTAGTGATGAAATTATTTGGGTCTAAACTTGCTAAATCTGGTATCAAATGCAATTCAGCTTTAGTGTTCTTGAATCAGGCTTTAGCCAAAGAATCTGTCAGCATATCAGTCCTTGCCCTGAGAAACTGGCTCCTAGACTTGGGCCAATTATTTTATGATCAGTGGTCAAACTTTGTACTTGTACTCTGTACTTTAAATAGCTGGAGGTGATAAATAAAAACAAATATTTTCACTCCTGTGTGACTGAACTGTCAAAACCTTTATTAAAACTTAAATTAAAGTCATTTAGCAGTCATTTAAAGACAGACGAGGGTTTTCACACTCTCTTAAACATCAAATTCAAACTTTTTTTCAGGACTTTCCAGTGCCAGTTCACTCAAATTCAAGGACCGAACATGACATAGCTTGAGACATGGATCCATCTATATTTTCAAAATCTTTGAAGGCCTTGATTTTTCCCCGTGAAATTTCAAGTTTATTTTTCATGTGCAAGTTAACACAGGGTCAACAATACACAGAACCGGTCAGCTCAGCAGAAGAGTGTAACAGCACTACACATAAGAATAAAAATAAGACAAGAACAAAATACAATGCTATAAAATTTTAGGCAAAAAAGAACAATATAGAAATACAAAATAAAGATACAAAATATAAAAATATACTAAAGTAGGATATGAAAAAATTATGTGCACGTGTTCTACTACGTGTACACAGGTATTGGAGTGAGCTGTATAAATAAACATAACATACTATATATGCACAGATGGTCATGAGATTATGAGTTTAAGAGTCTGAGAACAGTCTAAGAAATTGACCAGCTTTGAAGGATTTCAGAGACTCCTGGGAACCTAAAGGGTATATACATAGATCATTGCACTGCAGAAGAATGACACTAACAAACCCTCAAGAATTTTGCTTTTGTACATCTCCCCCTGTTCATATCTTCTGTAATGTCTAGACATCTTAAATTCTTTGCACATCCTTGCCAAATCTATGATAATAAACATTCCACACTATAACATATGCAACAAAGCAGGTCAGAGTGGTCACTGAAACCAACTGGCTGTATTATTTGGTCTTAATACAGGTGTAAAATAACCCAATTGGCTTAACTTGGAAATGCACTATTAATTAACTAATAATTACTAATAACAATAATGATGGGTGTTATATTCAAGCATTCCAGTAAGCCATAATAGTGTAACAGTGAGCCAGCATGGACGATAACAGGATCCTGTATATAACCAAAGGATATTAAAAGACAATATCCACCCCAGAAACAGCCTGTTCACCCTGCTGCTGTCTGGCAAGCGATACAGAAGTATCCAGTGCCGTACCACCAGACTGCAGGGCAGCTTCTTCCTCAGGCTGTGAGACTCATCAACTCCTACGCACTACACTGGTGAAAAATGTTTTTCTTGTGTAGGCTGAAGGAACTACAATGTGGCATTTCATTATAAAACTTTGTAAAGATAACCCTGAGAGTGATGCATTCATTTTCTGTAAACACATTTTGAGCGCGACTGCCAAAATGTGTTCTGTGAGCATGACACTGTCCATGGTGCTGATACACTCAGGTATCGCCTCACATAACACAAATCATTAATTCTACTTTGATTTAACCAGCATTTAACATTTTACCTCCATTAAAGGTTCAATATTTTATGTCACTTTACATGACAGTGGTGTTGTGGGCCCTACCAGCTTTCAGCGAATCACATTTGCAGGCCTGTTAAGTGAGCATGCTCAGCAACTGCCACCAAATTTAGCTAGTGCACCTGTTAGCTAAAGGAGCAGCTATGCCAAAGTTACTGTGAATCAACTCACAACACACACACTGTAAACTTGCTATCAACACTTTCAGCTCACGCACTGTATACTGTGTATACTGAAGATGCTACACTGTGACCAATAAATCTGTGCTGAAACTAAATTTATTTAGTGAAAGACACGCTGCCATGCTGACGGATTCTGTGCTTTTACCTGAGTTAGACCAGAGAATATTCAATATACATAATGGTTCCCATTTCACTAGCACTACACGTAAAAACAGAACCCAAAACATATTTTCTTCTGTTTATTACACATGTAACTACAACCATTGTGTTTTGGGCTTGTGTGCTGCCAAAACATGGGATTGGCTGAAAGGTGAGAGTGCAGACTTGAAAAGGGACATTCTGAAATAAAAGTATATTGAAAGAAAAATGCTATCCAATATTTATTTTACACATTTAAATTGGTTTATCTTTAGGATCATTTATTTCATAATGTCTCTTTCAGTATTTAACACTTTGGAGTTGCATATACAACACAACAGTCCTATCTGGAGTGATGACAAGAACAGTTTTTTCTTGTTTGTGTGACTGGTTGGAGGATCTGTAACTTAGGCTACTTTGTCTTTTACACTAGATTGGAGGAAAAAAAATCAATAACTTGAATCAATAACAACAAAAGTGTGTACCTTGAGAAGGAAATTCTCCAGTTCCAGATGGGTTTTGGTCACATTGCTGGAAGAAGAGTCTGACCACTTTACCTGAAACACAGCACAGGACATTCTCCATCACCACACAGGCTATATTCACAAATCTGACATCAGTATTAAAGGAAATGGGCTCACGCTCGTGCTTCATGGTACAATGCCATAGTGAAAAGTCTCACTTCTGGCACCAGGTACTTTTTTAAATATCTTTTTCCACTGCAGATAATACAGCCTCAATGTAGGGTGGGATTCTTAGTTGATTGTCAACGTGATGCCGTGTGACATTATCTTCAGTGCGAGATAAACACATAAAAAAGAGGGAAAATGCATTGAAGGGATGGTGTTCTTGATTCTTGGTATGTGGCTGCTTGTCACAGCAAAGAGACAATCTTTGTTTCAGAAAAGGCTGAAAGCAGCGAGACAAAAGACTGCAGAAAAAACAACAGGAGAGTTTGAGAAATCCTACATCAGCCGGCAAGACGACACTATTTTCTCTGTGTCAATCAGTGGTCTGCAGTGTTTTCACTCCACCTTGTATTATTGGGTACCAGCCCACAACGTTTGTCAGTGGAAAATCAAAAAGAACGGATCCAAGCGAGTCGAGTGGAGCCGTACCATGCAGTGGAAATAAGGCAATAATTCCACTAACAAAACACAGTAAGTGCTGTGGGAAAGTGAGAAAGCAGGTCAACTCCCCACCCTTAAAGTCTACACACACACACACACACACACACACACACACACACACACACACACACACACACACACACACACACACACACACACACACACACACACACCCCTTCTCATCTCTCCCTGAAATCATACAACTGTATGACAGTTACACCCATACAGAAGACACATGTGCTAAGGGTATGTAATAGTTGATAAAAAAAAGTTGTACTTTACAGATTTGCTCAAAATCATTGTGCACTTTCTATCTTCATAGAAAATTACCAAAGAAAATGAATAACCATGGCCATGTGACAACAGGCTGTACAGAAAGGATGTGAGATATATTCATGTATCATTCCTGTTGGGGCACAGGGTGATATCTTTTCTGAGCTGTATGAGCTCATGAGTTACTCATGATTGAGAATAACTGTATGAGGAAGTTAGGAATATATTAATAAAACAAAAGAACAAAAGACTTAAACAAAGTCCTTTGTAAATGGTGAGGTAACATCAGACAGACTGATCACAGCTGGCAGTACAAGTGATCAATGTTCATTGCGCCAAGAAAATGATGAGAAATCAGCTGATATAAACTCAAACTGTGCTCACACTGTCTGACCCATTACGGCCATGTGAAGACCGACTGTACCGGTTTCTGTTTCCTCTAAACTAATAACTGCTTTCTGGATGCATTCATTGTGTGTGCTGATAGAAGCGTTAGGATCGGCTGTGTGAAGAGTCACATGATGTTACACAGCATCTTATTCAGTTTATGACTCAACACGCAACAACGCAGCTGTGGGAGTGCCTTACTGTCTTAACACCACGTGAATTTAGAAGGACAATCACAAGTGACATGATGCAAACTATTATATGTCTATGGAAAATAAATGAGGCAATAAATATATAAATAAATGTATTTCTAAATATGTAAATGTGTCAAATGTGTTTAAAGTTACATTTATTGATATATTTATCAGCCATTTGATTTATTAAAGGCTTACTTTCATAGGCATAATTATTTATTTAATATTTCATACAGTCAGGCTTTAATAAGCTTCGTGTATTTCACTGAAACTGGATGTCCTTTGCTCATTTTAAATGAGGCCTAACTATTTCAGTTCACATTAATGACCGCACAACCACCACGGTTGGTGGAATTTTGCTATTTGGGATTGGGTACAGTATGGTAATAAACTAAGACTAACAGACTAAGTACTGTGTGACTCAATATATACAGGAACATGAATACTGTTGATAGCTGCCAATGAATGAGCGTTCCCAGTAAAACAGAAACTTTACTTTTAAACTCAATAACTAGACGTTGACTATGTAGAGGAAAACAGCAAGAATCTTGAGTTACAATCCCATTTTGAAAATATGGTTAACACACACACATTTACAGCCTCTCTTACAGAGGTGTTCCACTTGAATGAAGTTGATGTTCAGCATTGATCCCAAAGATCAAGACCTGAACATCCATATATCAGCGTGAGCCTTTTTAATCATCATAGCCTCAGGAAACTCTTTGGAGCCATTCATGACACATAAACAGCAGATAGCCATTCACTCTTTAGCTTCTAATGAACAGTATTCATATCTATAGATGAAGGAGAATATTTATGCTACACAAGCTCATTAGTGCAGTGTAAATGTATGTGTTACTGTGTGTGTGTGCATCAGCGCTTTGGTCCAGTATAAACAGATGGAGAGTGAGAACGGCTCACTGTTGTGAGCGCTTCTGGCTCGACTGTCGGAGCTCGGTGAAGCCAACATGACTTAGACTCTCCTCTCCATCTGTCTGACTGAATGTGAGTGTTCTGTAAATGAGTGCTAACACTCCCATTTGTTAGTGTGAATCCGTGTTTGTAGACCAGTAATTTTTAAAGGTACAAGCTCATCTGCAGTGACGAGCTATCACAAGCTTGGCACCGCACAGGCTTCATTGTTGAACTGGAGTCTGGGATTAGCTGAATGCAATGGCCAAAAAATGAAATAAAGGATTTTTTTCTCCAGCTTTGTTCATCACAGTTAACCATTAGAATCACAACTGTACCTGTACAGACATGTGTAGAATTTATATTTTTATTGCAAGGTCAAGTCCAACTTGGGTGCTACAAGACGCAGGGCAGCAGTCCAGTTCAAATTCTGCTCAACTCAACCAAAAATGTCACCATGTTGGAGATAAATAGTCTTATTCCAGGCTGGCACTAGTATAAGCAGCACAATGTGCCACAGGGGGAGAGTGATGCCAAAGAACAAGAGTAGCAGACACCTTCTTTTGCACAAGCTAGCATATGAAGGCCGTTAACTGACGGCTGTGGATAGTGAACAGGCGAGATGGTGATTCAGTGATGAGACACCAGCAGCAGAAGCAATCGCCACGTGCTCCAATTTAAAAGAAGGCATCAGCAGATGCAAGTATCGTGTCTGTGCATCTGTTTGTCCATGTGTTTGTTGTAAAGGAAAATCTACATGTATAATGTCTGTTTCAAAGTCTATTTTATCGTTTTATCACAAAGCATTTACTGCTACATTTCACTGTCAAGCTAACTGTTCACAGTATCCTTCAACGCAATAAATTGGCCACTCCTTCCCAAGTGTGTGTGTGTGTGTGTGTGTGTGTGTGTGTGTGTGTGTGTGTGTGTGTGTGTGTGTGTCCAGCAGGTGCACTGAAGGGGACACCAGACATACAGTACCTGCACTAATCAGAACTGAGTATTTGCAGTCTGAACTCAAGCTTACAAATACAAACACAGCATCACGCTAAAAGAAGACTTCCACCGAACATCTAACCCTGAAGCAGAGCAGAGCTGTGTGTGTGTGTTACTCACCTCAAAGTTGTACTCTTTGTCTATTCTGGTCCGTGAGATGCCCCTGAGCACGATTCCTTCTATATGCACCGCTGCAACAACAACAGGCACCAATAATAAACCATTATGACTCATTCTCTCCAACAAGTAGGACAAAAGCGATGCAGCTATCAGGACTATTAGAAACACTAGTATGAGTCTACAGGGAGCCTGCATGAGTAGCAGCACTTACTATGAATCAACTAGTGCATTCTGTGTGTCCAGGCAACGTTTCCAATTTAAAGGTTATTAAAAGAAATACAGAGAACTATGAGCGGGCTTTATTGTATGTTCCTGTTCCAGTTATCAACATGAAAAACATTTAAAAAGCTACAGGGTGAATTAAATGAGTAAACACACAAAGAAGAAATCACTGTTTCATGGAAGAAACCTGTTAGCATAGCAGGTGTTTGTTGCTTGTGTTTATTCTAAGACTGCTTTGGCAGACTGATTGAATCCACAAATCTAATTGTTTCATAGTCCTCTGCTGTAATAGCAGCAAATCAACAGTAATTATTATGTGTATGATATGTGCACAGCTTCCTCCATTCACCTTCTCTTTGTGTTGCCCAGCGGCTGGAGCGCCGGCTCTGGCACGGAGGATGGGAGGCCGCGCAATCCCCCAAACCTGCTGGGGAAGGCAGGTAGTCGGCGTTCTGAGCCGGCAGCTCCTGCAGACCAAAAACACACAAAGTTAGTGTCTCATACCGGTCGGTTATATTCTTGACTGTAGATGACAGCATGTCTATAACGTGTAGATTTTTAGCTAATTATAAAAATGCACTGCAAAAACAGAATCATTGCAGTAGTATAATACACTTCATGTTGCTTAAGTTGGATCATCCACATCAGAAGTGGCTTGTTTTGTTTTCCCTGAACTTATTGTAGTTTCATGTGTCATTGTTAGGAGTGGATATATTGGAATAATAGCCCAATACTTTGTATAACATTTAGTTTGGTCTAAACATATCAGTCTCTGATGAATTACAATCTTCACGATTACTAAAACAATACGCAAAGGAAACTGACAACAGCTGAGCTGTTGGATTTTAAGACAAATAAAGCTTCACTACCTGATGAATCAGACATTATGTAAACACAAAGAAACTCCAGGAACCAATCGTTTGTTTTGTTTGTTTGCTTCCAGCCGTCCTCTCCCTGCTCTGCTCTCTCTGCTCTCTCGATCAGTCCACAGAACTCGAACTGGCATGATTTTATTAAGAGCAGTGCATCTTCACTAGGCCAGGCCCCGACTCACAATGAGTGATGTCAACCCCGTGGATTTATCCAGAACAGAGACAGTATTACACCAAACTGTGTGCAGCTTCAAGGTTCGCCCACCGTGATAAGTCGGCTTTAAACAAAGAAGGTTAAAGTTTGGTACCAAGCTGACGGCTTTTATTTCCACTGCCCCCAAAATACAATTTAAACAGTCCCTTATTTTAAATGGCTGTTCTTCTACAACACGATCATAACTACAAATTAGTTCGCACTTTATTAAAACCCACTGTCACTTTGGGACGGGAGCTGCGACAGGTACATTGCTTTCATGGTTCATCTTCTTGTTGTGCGTGATAGAGTGCTTGCACACTTCTGAACTGCATACATGCCCACTGCTCTTTATTAACTAATTTGTCAGAACAATGATTGTTATGTAATCACACTTCCCCAAAAGTTATTGAAAAAACAGCCTTAATTTACAGAGCTAGATGTGAAGATATTGGGAGGAGGACAATCAGGGATCAGAGATAAACAACGTGCAGAGCCAGAATATTTTCACATTTTATTTCGACCAAACCAAAACTGTTGATTTTTGGAACAGTGGAAAAGAAAGGAAGAAGTTTTGTTGAGTTTTATTTTGTTCCTGTTGAGTGTAAATGAAGTGTGGATGATGTCACGAGGTAAAATGTCAGTGGAGTCTGGTAGAACTGCTGGTTCTGGTTAAAAAAGGATCTTAGTCTTTCTCTGTTGGGATCCTTTCCATAATGCTGACAGGCATTTATAACAATAATAAGGACTATACAGTGCAGCTTCACAGCTGCTGGCAGCAGCCACCTCACTCAATACTGGACCAATTTAAAACATTGTTGTCCTCATTAATCTCCTGGACACAAAAACATGGGAAAGTACCTAAGCTTCCCCTTAGATATTTTTAATCAGCACCTACAATCACTACAGACTGTACTTATTTATAATAGATAAGGCCATTCATTTCCAATAACTGCTCAGTGAACTGAAGCATCACTAATGTAATGTACAACATGTGTGCTTTAGACACTTGCACAGGACCCTGAGGGGTGAGGGGTTGTTGGTGTGCTGCTGGGAAGCTCTGACACTTGAGTGGGCTGCAGAGCAGCTTTGCATTCCTAACATGACTTCAGATTAGGAAAGTGATTTCTTCCCATTTTGGACGTGTACGCACTGAGACAATCAGTCAATCAAAACGAACCTCTCACGATCTTTGTTAAACGGTTTCCAGGGAGAAACCCTGAGCTGTCTGTGGTCAAAGGACTGGTAATCCATCCTCACCTCAAACACATACAGTACAGTCACTTTGTGTATGATTTCACCCCATGATTACTGATTAATAACCCCAACCAGAGAGGAGGAAACAGATCTAATGAGTGAAATCAGCTGTTTGAAGTACTTATAGTGTCTGCTAACTCTTGGACCTCCATGTTCAATGATTCAGTACTTACAAAAGAATGACTGTTAGAGACAAAGACAGGATAAGTGCTTGACTGATGGAACACTGTGTAAAAACAGACTTTTTCTCCTGGCAGCTAACACCTCTGTCGAATACTGAAGTCCCCTATGTAGTCTCCTCAAACTGCTACTAGATGCTGACACCAAGGAAGCTCAGACGTTCGTGAAGTTACATAAAGGTTTCAATTCTTCATCTGTGTGTCCTTGAGGCAGTTTTGTAATTTAGTGGTATGTTTGGAATTGTGTTTGATCGGCAGGTGTCTCGAGGTTGCAACTTCCCACGCCAGCTCCACCCAGGCTCCCACCTCTTCAAACAAAGCTGTACTTTCTGGCTTTGGTAACCGACAAGCACTAAACCCAGACTCCAGAGGCCTGCTATACACAAAGAAGGTTTAGAGAGTTATGTGCATACCGTTGTAAAATGAAAATCTGGAAGACCGATTGATTCTCAAGGTTTAGTCGGAAAATTCAGTACAGACGTGCTCTGCTGGAAAAGCAGACCGCTTCCTAATTTTCCCAAGAGGACACCTCCATGTTTGTCTAGGATCCGTTTTTTCCTTGTTGCTGATTTATACGAGAAACAAATGTGTTGCTGTAATTGTTTTCTTTTGGGTGGCAACATGTAAACAGGGACATCATGTCATATACTGTCATATACTTGCACATCAGCTTGCACTATAGCTCCTTTGTTTTTAGAAGATACTGTATATATATTTATATTGTTTATATTTTAATACTTGGTTTCTTATCTTCCTACATTTTTTATATTTTTCTTTTTACTTAATGTTTATTCTGCACCAACACACCAAGTCGAATTTCTTGTAAGTGCAAACCTACTTGGCAATAAACTTGATTCTGATTCTGATCATTACATCATTGTGCAACTAGACTTGCATACCATTTAAACAACACAAATGCGGCTTAGCCTTAATACAAATGCAGCTTTGCCTAACACAGGCATGACTAACCCTGTTATGCAAATAAGGTCCTCCTTACACATATGCTCCAATGTCCAGGCCACTTTATGATGCTGGAGCTATCAAAGGATCTGGTTGGGAATTACAGACTAATCAAATGAGGAAGAGCTGTGGGAAAAAAAGGTTAAAGCTCAGTCTAGTGATTAAAATCATCATTAACAGTGCTGGTAACCTTGGCGATTAACATTATTACTGTACCTAAAAAAAACTGACTATAATAGATAATAGGTATAATAGGTATAAAGCAGCACATCTGATTAATAAAACCTCCATGACAAAGGAGGAAATAATAAGTCGAATCAGCTGCTGTACTGCTTGGTTGGAGTGAAACCCTGCAGGCGGCCTTAAAAAAGCCACAAGTGAATCAATACTTTGTGAAAGCCCTGCTTGCGGCAGACACAGCACAGAGCAGCCAGAGCAGCAGCAGCAGGCTGTGGGATAAATACTGTCAGAGCGCCGCTGGGCATTTCATGGATGTAGCTTTAATAGAGACGCAGCTTAGTATCCTGTAAGCCCGTTAATGACTTTCACTACACACAGCGACTGTGTAGCCTGTGTAGACGCACAGCACCGACAAATAGTTACATAATGGGACCAAAGCGACACGGTCACTGCAGTCAAACCGTAGGTTTGGCTCGTGTAACCGGTTGAAAGCACCGGCCAAACTTTAGCCGCTGGCAGGTTAACCGGCTAACTCTGTTAGCATTAGCGGTCCTGCTTTGGACGACATGATAGGAAAGGGTCGTTTCCTGTCCTAGTGTCCGTGTGTAATGTGATATTATGTTAATATCTACACATGTATATTTTAATTAAGTTGCAATTTATTTGCCAGGTTGCTTGAAAAGTCAACTCCCACCTGAAGCGCATGGTTGAAAGTTGAGCAACTTTTGAGCTACCTTAGCATTTAACAGTGCTAATGTTGCTTAATGGTTCGTTACCGTTGTCTCGGCGTTCGTTCTAAGCTGACTTTGACGTCTCTCCTCCTCTATGGCAAGCTCTATTTTTTCCAGCTGCCCTCGGACCGTCTCTCGTTGGTGAAAGTGAAAAGCTGGGTGTAAAGAGGCCATGGTAAAAAGCAGCGCCAACTGCTCCAGAGGTCCTGCCGCCGCTTCGTTGGAGGAGAAGCCGCAGTTCTCCTCTGACCGCCCGTACGCACTCCCGTCCTGACACGGTGGATGGGGCGAGTGGTGGTGGTGAGTGTTCCTGAATGGTGGAAGGGAGTAGTCATAATTTTTGTAGAACAAGGCCGGATCTACATGGCTCAGTATCCGAAAGAGTATTCCAGCACACTCCCTGCTGTCAGACCCGAGGAGGGACAGGCAGACCAGGAGTTTGGACCTAACCACCGGGTCAATCACGTCCGTTAAAACTCCCAAATCGCTCGGACTATTTGCCCGAAACTCGAAGTCCCTTAAAACGTGGTAATCTTTTCTAGCCAGATCCTCTAAGTAAGATCCCAAAAAGCGGAGCTCCAGGGGTTGGCACATATGTAGCAGCCCGCACATGAACTCGATCCGCTTAGCGGGGTTTAGATATAGGCCGAACCACTCGAAAACAGTCTCCTTGTCCAGCTGGGATGGATTCACGAAAGGTCTAGGCGACTCATCCGGTCTGTCCGACACCGAAGAGGAAGGCACAGCCCTGGGAATATGTCGGTGCTCCGACTGATCCAATGAATCGTCCTCGGCCGTCTCGTCGCCTCCTTCCTCGCCCGTTTTCATCGGTAGCTTCATTTTCAGCATTATCAGCGCCGCGAGTGAGCCTTCAAAGTGTAAATAACGGACCAATATACATTATTGATCACTCACACCGTGTCGTAATGCTGCAGAGAGAGGCGAACTGTCCGTAGTGTAACAGTGTTTTCACTGTTAGCTGATGATGTGACGCGGCGGTGTCCTGCAGCCATACATCCAGCTCTGCTCTGTACCCTACGCTGCTTTCTTCTTCTACTCCTCATTTCCGGCAGAGTAGCTACCCGCGGTTAGCGCATTGCTGCCACCGCGCGGCTGTTAGCCGACTTGCTGTAACCTACATAAATAAACATATAAATAATACAAATGTAGGCTACTATTTATATCTTTGCTCTGACCATTCCGCGGTTCTTTTAATGACTGGAGTAAGTTTACTACCTCTCCAGCATTGTGGTACACCGTCTACAGCGTGTTCACAGAAAGCATATTAGCTACATTATTAGCCTATCTGTGTGAAACAGATATTACGTGTTTGCACAAAATGTTTTATCATTCAAATAGTCCAGTTCACATTATATTAGTCAGGCTTGGAGTCAATAACTCTTATATACTGTATGTGTGTGTTTTCATATCAAATTCACACAGTGTGTAAGATTTGTGTTTTCATGCATGTATAATCACCTTAAAATAAGAATCTTTTTATGTTTGTTACTTAAAAAATATCCTTTTATATCTACAGAGGGAGCGGGTCCTCTTTCATGGAGGCCGCCATGTTGAAACACCATGTTTCTACGGTAGCCCAGAACAGACAAACTAAATACTGACTCTAAAAACAGTCCTTAAAGTGTTGTTTCTCCTTTATGCTAGGAAGGTGAGGGTGATGTGAGGAGATTGCAATGCAGTGATTACACCACTAGATGCAACTAAATTACGACACACCTCCTCCACTGCCTTCCATGCTGGAATAACACCGCTGTGCCTCAAGCATTCTGTGTGGTGCTCCAGGTTGGTCAGTTAGTTAATATGATTTGATTAAACACATATAGCCTATATATGCACAATGTGAGTATTAACTAAACAAATAGCCTATAGTTAACAGATAGTAACAATAATGCAGGATCTGTCTTATTGCATAATGTACTTCTCTAACTAACTGTCATGCAGTGAACCTGCAAACCCAACCCTAAATATATGATACAATATGTCATGTCAAGAACATTTGACTATAGCATCCATACAGGAAAGAAATATTCAATATTCAACCCAAATCTCTCAACACAACAGAGGACCACTCATCATGTTATTACCAGCTCCAGAGAGTAACTACTTGGAGAAGTCACATTACATATTTAATATGTTGTTACTCAACTTTCTCCTTCACTGCATTTACTCAAACAAACATTTGCAAAAATTATAAAAAATTATATAAAAAAAGAAATTAACACAAATTACTCCTTATGTGTGAATCTGTCTGTATTCAGATGCCGCTCAGCTAATATTAGTCTTTTGAAATATCCTTTCCAAAAATTTTGATTCATTTTTATATTGAACATTCATGCTATTCCAATTTTAACAGCAGAAATTCTAGTAAGTAATAGAATAGTAAGTATTCTAAGTATCACAGATTCTCTCTTTTATTCAGTTTTTTATCAACACTTTGCCTTTAACTCCCAGATACACAGATGAATGGAAGTGATATGAGTCTTGTTGTAAAGTTGTTCAAATCATCTACACGTGTCAGGTATGGTTCATGATGTTCAGTCAGTTTTGCCTCAGGACATTTTATACTTTCATTAGTATAAGAACGGGCACTTATTAAGATATTATATTACTTAATAATGATGGTAATAATGTTGAGTGGCATTCAAAGTAATAAAAGCAAACGGCCTTTTAGAACCTTAACTTTTACCAGTATATATAACAAAAAATGGAAATAAATGGAACATTCAAGTAAATCAGAAATCATGGATATATATGTATATATGTATAGCAATATAGCATATGGCAACAACTATATTATTTATCAGTACCATAACCACTTTATCAGTATTATTTTATTAATTAAGTAGTAGTAATGAAGATATAGCTGGAATAGTAATAACAGATTCTACATTAAAAGCAACAGTCATCTGTTGATGTTGACATCGTCAGGCTGAAAAGTAGAATTGTAGAGTTTGGGTCTAGAAAAGCAGATTTATCACATTTAATAGTCTTATAATACAGTAAAGAGAGTGTGTGGATCTGGGGGATCTACTGTGACATATCTCAACCTAATATCAACGAAGACAGTCCACAAACACTTTTAAAGAACACGAATCAGAGATTTCAAAACATGTTGAGTGTGAGCCCTTTGTTGCTGTGTTCTGTATGAACTGTAACTGATTTCTACACTTTATGGAGAGACCTGTGAACACTTCATGGAAGTGCCAACTTATCACAAAATCAAGCAATAACAAAGCATCTGGGTTTGAAGTCGAAGGGGGATGAAATAGATTCTGTAAATGTTTGAGACACCTTACACTGTGTTCATGGTGAAACTCTAAGATAAACACATTAGATATTTTCAGATATTTTAGAATCACATCTTTATTTGTTCCTCTATTTTCCATATGTTCATGTATTTTTAAACTAAATAGAGGAAAGATAAAACAGGTGTTTCACTGACTTTCACTTAGTCAATACTGCCCTCTAAAGGAAAAATGTGGCCATTACACATAAAGAAAAGCAGAATGTGTAAATGTGACTGTCTATACCCCTTCTGTGGAGTTCAGTGAATCTGGCTGCTGGAGAGTTTGCTTAGTCTGGATCTAAAAAGTTGAACAACTGCCTCCTTTCTTTTGACCACATGTCCTACAGCTCAGATGAAAAAAGAAAAGAAAAGACGAGCTGAGAGAAATAAATTAAACTACATATAAGATCAGATGCATAAACTGGAAGATCATAGAGTTCATTTGCACGATATGTTTTTTAAATATTATTATTTTCACTGGATTTACAGAAACTAGTCACACTATGAACGGTCCACTGCTGAACCATGCTTTATGTTATAGATAATTCCACCACTTTCCTTCAGAACAAGTCCTTTAAGACACACCCCTTGGCCTTCAGTGACATTCCTCAACAGAGACTGTGAAAATGGTGAATGTTCTTTGAACTGTGGTGTATTTTATATGTAGACAGTATTGTATTGTCCTGTTCTCTTTACACAGATACATACAGTAGGTACATTCAGTGGAGCAGTCAATCTATTTCAGATGAATTTCTGCATGAAAAATGCAAAAACAACTCTGTCCTTGTATCAAACTGTTCTGAATTGATACCTCCCTTGACCTTCCTCTGCAATAAACAGAGTTTAGCATGGTCCTCTGTGTTGTCCAGCCTCGTGTGGTCTGCTTGGAGAGGAAGTGAAGGCACATATTTGGAGTGCTGTGTTTTTTTTTTCCTCTTATACTTATTTACTCAGTTCAGAAAGGCCCTGGCAACAGCAAAGCCTTAAACTAACAGTGAGGGAACAACAACCCTGATCATAAAGGTCTCTGAGAACAACTTCGCTGCTCCAACAGGGGGCAACGGCAGTTCAGAGTTCAGAGGTCTTTGGATGAACGCAGCTGCCAAAAGCTGCTGCGTCTCTTTCAGTCCGCCTGCTTTAAAAGATGCCAAATAAATGTTAGATTTCATTTAAAGCTTTCTTTTCCCGGAGACTGTCGCTGTCCTTTCCCAGAACCGCACTGCTTCTCATTCATACTTTCATATCTCACACATATTCACACTCAAGGAGCCTTTAACTGTTTGGAGATGTTACATGTTCAAGTCACGGATGACTTCAAAGCACTACGATTGAGGTAGTGCTTTGAAGTAACTGTAATGATATAATGACAATACTCGAGTACTGTACAAATTTGAGGTACTTTACATGAATATTTTTATTTTAGTCTACTTAATACTTTTACTTCACTACAGTTCAGAGGAGCATGTATGATGTGATGTATCGTTACACCTTAAACAGTAAAATGCATTAATGCAACAGTAGTAATAATCTAATAATATGATTTTGTAACAACACACACACATTTCTGAGTACATTTTTGTGATAATACTTTTCAATGCAGTATTTTTACAGTGCAGTCCTGCTTCTTTTATTTGCTTTTATTAGGGCCCCTGTTCTTTGTACATGCATGAGTGAGTTAACTTGAATTGACTGTTGATGATTTGAAAGAAACCAGAATGTTTTTTAGTTTTTTCAAAGTCCTACAGCTCCATCCTGCAGCCTCACTGAGAGAAAAAGACTGCATGGTCCAGCTCTATATTTTCCCTTTTGACAGATGATCTCATGAAAAGACCAAATGTTTCAGTCTGTCCACTGGTTCTCAATAAAGATGTACATCTTTAGAAATGAATCAAATACAAAGACATTATTAATTTCTTTTATTTATTTATTTTTTTGTTAATTTTACTCAAAAATATGTAAATAGTATATTTGTCTAGGACTATCTTCTGTGGCGGATGAATACACATTTAGTGCTTTAGTGAGTAACAGCAGCAGGATGGTGTATGTGGGATTGAGTGACATGCCACTCAGTGTAACGGTGTGGTTCATTGATGTGTTGTAATACTTTTTGGACACAAAAACTTCAGAAAGTTTCATGGACAGGTACGATGGATCATGACTCTGACAACGTTTCGGTCCTCAGACCTTAATCAAAACCAAAAATGTTAATAAAATGAGTTTTTGGTTCTTTCACAGTAGTTTTTGTACAATAATTGAGCTCTATGGCACAGAGGAATAAAAAAAATACAATGATAGATCAGGTTTTGGATACGCACACAATATTTGTTAGTAGGATACATGTTGGTTTTGGTCTTTTCATGGGATTGGTTGACAAAGTATAGAATATTTCCAGAATTATCTTTGAAGGTTATCTGGATCTTGACCAAATTATTCCAATGGACTCACTTTTATGGCTGCCTCTTGCTTTGGGGACACTAAGTTATTAATCAGAAGAGAACGTGGAGGTGATCAAGGAATTATTTCTTCAATGGACTGGTGGCACAGCAAACATTTTCATGTCATAGCAGGACATTCACAGATGTATTAATGATAGCGACATTCCACCTTGCAGAGGTCCTGTTATTGTCAACTAGAGAAACAGACTGAAGTCAACCAGGAATCTCATGTTATTTAACACACAGTAGTAACGTAGAAGAGATGTCTTCCATCTGAACATTTAATAGAAATTTGTCATTTAGATACAAATGAACTGAATGCAGTGTAAATGTGTACATTTATTCAGTCAGTTTTAATCACTTTGGAGTGAATCATTACTTACACAGAGTTTGACAGAGGTCCCACATGTGCTGCTTGATCTCCTCCCACAGGGCTTCTTTAACCTGTAATTTAATTAAACTCGTGCACAGCTGCAGTAAAAACACACTGCTTGTTAAACCAGAGCCCTGCTCCACTCTATCGTATGGCTACTGATGTTTTCAACGCCACGAGCCTGGTGCTATAACCTAGCCTGCTGTTGTTCATTTATAAACCATGAAGTGACTGAAAATATTGAAACTTTCTTAACTGTATTTCAAACAAGTGGCAGATGTTAGCAGTGATTCAATGCATTTACACATTGCGGTCAGTCCACACATCTGATGTATGTGCATGTGTGTTAAAACATAAATCCGCATTAGACTTGGTCCCTGTAGTGTCACATTCTGTGGTGAAGCTATAGCCACGGTTTATAAAAGCTGCCCTGACACTCCCACCACTCCCTCTGCCAACCAGAGGGAGGACTGTCACTACCAAGTGAGAACTTCACTCTCTTCACTTTCTCCTTGTGGCACTCATCAGTGCCTACTTGCAGCTGAAAGAGAAAGGTAAGCTGTCATCACTTCTTTACTGCACGAGCTCTTATGTAGAGGAAGTGACCACTATTTGATATATTTTGTGGTGTGTGTATTATAATAATCAGTATCAAAGTGATGTTAGTCATACAGAGGCGGCGTTACAAAAGCATTCATTTGTTCTTTTTTTTAGAGAACGTGTGTTCTCTGCTCTTGTTGGTGGATTTTTGTTAGTTAGCTGGTTGTTAATCTGCAGCTGTACATATCTTTGCATGCATGTATCAAGCCTGTTTTTTAGCCCTTTTCCCAACTCGATATTACCACGGCATGAGTTCGGTTTGGCCACAAGTGACCGGCAGGAGGACAATGACAAGACAAGCTAAATATACAGTATAACTGCATTCATCCACCTCTGTGATTATGGGTCAGCGAGGTCCTCTGCTTTAGCGCAAAGGCACCAGTCTTTCTCTTCCCTCTGTGTCTTGGCATTTCAGAGTTATGCTGTTAGTGACTGTAAGTCTGCAGCCTGAAATAACTCAGATCATCCTTTCATCCTAATTACTGTATGTACGACTACAGAACGAACTGGAAATGATGGAGAAGGTGTGCGGGGTGGCGTTCGAGATAGTGGGACAAGGGCAGAAATGTTTGGTTTGGGACGTATAGTTTCATCATGTAACGACCATTCCATCGGTGAAAGTCAGAAAAGTATAGTGTTCAGGAGTAGTCACCAATTATCTGTCATCAAGAGGTTTTACATGACAGCTAAAATAGTCAGTGTAGTTATTTCTGCTTTGAGTGCGAGTCATGCATGCCATTAAATTCCTCAAAGAAAGACCGTATGTAGAATTTAAAAGAACAAATAGCACAGTCTGCATCTCACAAAGCAATAAAGCATAGTTACTGCTCAGTTCAGACAGCATTTCTTAGTCTGGTATGTCCATGAGCTTATTTTGGCTAATGCTGGCTAACTTAAGATAGATTTAACTGACATTACTAAGTCAACTTTCTGACTACCTGAGCTACATTTTAACATTCACCGTTAACCTTTAACCGCCAGCACAAGTTGCTGCTCCAGTTTAAAGGACCATATCAATATTTTGGCCAAGAGTAAACCCACCTTGACGTCACCCATTGGTTTGTGGACAACCATTTAAAGCCTTGTGTTCAAGGCTGTCTGCATCTTGCTTTCTTTGGAACCAAAGTGGTGATGTACTGCGAGTTGGGATGTGCTCATCAGCTGTGTGTTGCGATGGACAGACTGAGAATGACTTGTCAATCACAAGTTAGCCACAGAACCAAAGTCTGCCCTGTTTTATTGTTTGTTTTACTCTCAGTGAGATCATAATTTATCATGCTGTATGGGATAAGACTTGAAACTTGCAACTAAGGCCATCAACGAGGAGTGACAGACAGAATCATTTTTACATATGACTCAATACTATTGGACTGTTTTTTGAAACCAATGGAGTCACTACCTGCTGGTCATAAGAAAGAATGCAGGTTTAAGGCCTTCCACAATGGCTTCACTTTTCAGATTTACTATTTATTATAAAGTCTATGGTAGCTTTCTTTGTGACCTTAACACAGCATATGTTAGTCCGTGATTCAGTTGCGTAGCGTTCTCAACACAGATCCTATTGGGGGAAAAAAATCAAAGTTGTACCTGTTATCCTGAAGAGACAAGCTCTTTTGATGACCCCAATACTGCCTCCTCATAACTGTATAATATTGCCCTTTCATTGCTCTCCTTTTCTACTCTGTTAGCAAGCCAGGCAGGTCTGTAGAAATATTGGGTTTACATTGTTGGTTTAGCCTTGTACCAACATTGTATTATTCCATACACATAGATAGATTCCATAGACATTTGTGAGACAAAAAAACAACACATGAATGAATAACAAATAATATTCTGGATTTTGAGTCCTGAGGTCACAAATGAAGCTCTGTGTTTTTGCATGTTTTAAACCCACTTATTACAAATCAAGTATCACTACCTACATTTCCGTCTAAATTTAGCAGAAGATTTTCACAAAATCCAATTCATAAATACAAATAAAATGTGAATTACTGCACATTTCCATCTTGTAATGTAGTGAGTTGGGCACAATGAGGGGAAGCAGTTCAAATTCCATCAAACCGTTGCAGAAGAAAATAATGATGCTATGAAAAAAGCTCTTATCAAGACTCAAATGATGGAAAATTGTGTATAAAACATGATGGAAACATGACATTTTTGTTTATTTCATGTATTAATGTGAGGAAGGTCACACTCCCCTCATCACTCCACACAGATCTGATGTTTTCGTCTCTGTTCTACCTCAGCTGAGCAACATTTTGACTTCTTTTTAGAATTTCCAGTGTTTCCCCACTGACTTTTCAGATAGTGCCTAAACCTGCTTGATCTAATTTTCTAAAGCATATTACTGATACTGATACTGTATACTCGTCTTCCAGACAGGGGTCCTTTCAAAAGTTCATCACAGTCCTCATGTCTGCATGTATTTCTGTTAGTTATATTAGCATTGCATGATGTTAATAATCAGTCAATGTGTGTGCAGTGATAATGAACACACTGCATGACATAAAACATGTAATGGAAAGTCAATGCAAATGAATGTTTTAATACCATAGTGTAATAAATGGAAAGCAGTGCTATAAAGTTGTGAAACAACATTCAACATGTTTGAAAATGGTCAGTAGCTATATAAAGTATATGTAAACAGTCAACATGCAAAATACTGGTCTTTCAAAGATGGTATGTAATTTAATTTCACTCCAGTATTTAACCACATTAATGACCTAATATTCTGCATCATAACGTGTTTGGAAGATGGCAGCTCTGGAGTTGCTCTCTGCAGTCATCTTTGTTTCATAAACCAGTCAAAGGCGCTGAGCAATCCCAAAAAACATCTGTGCACAAGGAATGTTCTGTGATGCTGAAGCCAGCGGAGGTGGCTGATGTGGTTGCTATATTGCGTTTCTGGTTTGCCAAATGTAGAGTGAGGTCTGGAGGAATCCAGGTTTAGTACCCACCTATCCACACTGTGTGTCTGTAATGACTAATGTGCTTTAAAATGAAAGAGTGATGCACTGAGAAAAGGATGTATAGATGGATCCAAGGAAGGAAATAAATGTGTGTCTTTTTGAGGATCCCGGTAGACACATTTAGAAATACGGAAACATTTTAAACCTTCTACAGCGGCATGCTGTCTCAATGTAGCCTCACAGCCATGAGCTTTGAAATAGAAATGAAAGGAAAGTAAATCATAAACCATGGACAACTGTGACGGTTCAGGGTCAGCAACCAAAGAAATACACAAGAAGGCACTGGACATTAATGAGTGTAGACATTTATTTTCAGGAGCAGAAATATAATTTTCATCCAATACCTGAAGATATGTGTATTGTCATATAGACACAGAATTTAATACAAAGCAATTTTTGAAGCTGACCAATGGAGACAGTTGGTTAGGAAAAGTTTGTCTTAGCACCATTAGTCAAGTTTCTATCCTAATTTAGCACAAATATTTAGCACAAATGTGAATGGATATCAGAATCAGAATCAGAATCGCTTTATTGGCCAGTTGTGTGTACACATTGTTGCATTTTCCAAATTGGGCTTGAGCTTGTGACTTTCTTAGGTGTATGTGTTGTTTTGCTCTCCAAAAGGTTCTCTGATCAAAACAACAAAATCTGTAATTTGGTATTGCCTTTAAACACAACCCATAATAGTGTCTGATATGCCATCCCTATTGGGAGGACAAATGGTTCCATTTAGAATCAGTATTTGGTTAGTCTGTTCTTGGCTACTGTAGAAACATGGCGGTTCAACATGGCAGACTCCATAGAAGAGGACCTGTGGCAACAATTTTTATTTTCAGGCAATTATAGACTATTGGAATTCTGGAAATAGAGAAAAGAGAATGTGTTTCCATGTAAAAAAAAAACAAAAAAACATAGGAGTTGGGTGCATTGAGATTTCTTAGAGTTAATTCTCCAGTTGGATCATTAATCAATTGCAGTAGAAGATCAGTGGATGTTAATGTCACGTGCTTCACATGTATCCTAATTCTGTTTCCATTGCATATTGTTGCATTTTCTAAATTTCCAGCATTTCATGAGTAATTTCTTAGGTGTATGTGTTGTTTTGTACTCCAAAAAGTTCTCTGAACCAAACAACAAAATATGTAATTTGTTATTGCCTTTAAACACAACCCATAATAGTGTCTGAGATGCCATCCCTATTGGGAGGACAAATGGTTCCTATTGGCAGGGCAACACAGTTTGTCAGTGCCTTGCAAAACCATTGCAAATCACAATTATATGAGCATTCCCTAATCTGCCACCGCTACGGTTACGGTTTGGCTAGGTTTATACACAAAAAGTACTCGGTCATGGTTAGGAAAAGTTTGTGGTCATGGTTAAAAGAAACCAGTGTTGACTGTGAAATGAATGGTGGCCTCTCCTGTCAAAGTCACACACTTTGTTGACCCATCAATACACCCTGACCTACTGCAGATGAGGTTTTGCTCACATTAGATTATCCATTAAACGTAATATAGGTCATATCGAGGTATTCGAGCAGTGACTGGTGCTGTTGTTTTTATTAGAATAGTCTCTTTTATTCCTAACATCATTGGGACACCTCAATTTTGTAGCTGCTGCAGGGCCCAAACTGATGAAATGTAGCAGATAAACCATTTTCTATATGTTCACATCCACACAGATGTTACTATTGATAATAATGATGGCTCTGTTCCATTTAAGTGTGTCAGTAAACCATACCGATAAACCAGTGTAGACGGTACCAGGGTTGTGGCACCAAAAATTATATACACCGTCATACTGATGCAGTGTAGCTCAATTGTGTAGGGAGAGAATGACAATAAATTTGATCTTAAACCTTGAAAGTCCTAAAAGGAATGCAGCCAAATATGTTATTAGTTACACCTACAATATGTTTGACCATTTGAAATGTCTGTTGAAAGAAAGTGTATTGTGACATAGATTTGTTGACTGTAAGTTTGATCATTTTCAGTGTTCACTGTTATAAAATATCTATTTGCTTTGTCATCTTGTTTTGTTCATCCCTTTCAAGTATCAGTGTGTAGGATGTAGTGGTATCTAGTGGTGTAGTTGTGGATTACAACCCCCTCCACTTGCCCTCCCTTTCCAAGCACAAGAAAAATGCTAAAGGTTCTATTGAGAACCAGTATTTGGTTTGTCTGTTCTTGGCTACCGTAGAAACATGCAGACTCCATAGAAACTGCACTGTAACAGCTTTTTGTATGTTTCCTGAATTTCCTATTGGCTGATGAAAAATCATCATTCTATTGTCATTAGGTTTCACGTTGTCCAGACCACTTCACTGGGTCAAGAGAGGAATCACTTGAGGTTATTCAGTCAGCAAATTAGCTGACATGTTACATCAAAGACCCTGCACACACACTCAGGTGTTCTTGCTGATTAGATCTCTGCTGAGGTTGAAGACGGGCAGAGCTCTGCTGTAATTATACAAGGTCACCAACCTACATGAACCAGTAAGGATGAAAAAGATGTGTCTGTTCCCCTAACAGGTGCAAAAAAATCTAGAAATCTAGGTTCTGGGTGAACACACATTAACAAGTGGTTTTAGCCAAACAGACGGTAGCAGAAGACAAATGGGTTTACAGAAAGCAGTCAGCACATTTTTGGCAAACATGACCTGTGAGAATGAATGTGAGAGTGTGATTCCATCAATTTAAAGTGCAAGCTAAATGCCAATCAGTTTTGGGACATATCGATTGTTATGTTGTCAAATGTATCTTTTGTATGGCTTGGTGTAAGCTTTGGTGTGGCATGTTGGTGAAGGCTGGGGCCTTTCTGAGTGAAGTTTACATGTTGCCAACAAGCTGCAAGCTCCCTGGCTGTGAAGTAAAAGCCAACGAGGAAATGCCAAAAACTGCAGTTCCTCAAACGTCCACTTGAGGCTGGCTACATAACATGTCAATCTCTATAAGCTCCCATGTTAAAATTGTTAAACATGTTAACTTCACAGCAGAAATAAACATGTTTACAGCCTGGTACAAAAAACAGTTTTGGTCTCTATAGCTAATTTCCCCGCTCATGACAACTGTACTAAGGGTGAATTTTTATACAACTCACCTGTTCAAATGATATTAAGGCTTAAAGTTATGCAGAATTAAGAGCGTGGCTGATTTGATTAACAGGTGGGTGCCATCACTGGTGGTTTGCCAAGCTTCACTCAGTCTGCCTCAGCTCTTCTTTGCCCATTTTTGGATTAGTGGCGAGTTGGTGGAGGCTGCCAGAGCCACCACACTTCACAACAGCTTTTTGAAGGGCGATGTCACGGATACTACGTCTATGTTTGCCATGTCAGGATGTACTCCACCTCTTGCCCAATGTCAACTGGCTCCAGCCCCATTCGATCCTACAAAGGACAAGCGGTTAGATAATAGATGGATGGTAACTGACCTAATGTATTAACCTGAATAAAGTTGCCAGTGATAAATACAGTTTACAACTCACTATTAGCCATTTATTATTGACCACCCGTTATTGACTTGTATAATGTACACAGCCTACATTTAGCCCTTGCAACTTTTGCCCATTTAACTTGTTACCCACATTGCCTACATTATGTTGCCTAGTTGCAGAGACACTGTGATGCCTTTATGCAGTAACTTTATTTCTATGTGTTGTAGATGCATTCATCATATGTTGGCAGTAATGCAAGAAATATTAGATATTAGTTATTTCAGTTATATAATATTGCCATTTCTTAATGCACTTTCTATAAGAAGGAAGTCTTTGCACATTGTAATGTTTATTTTGTACCATTAAACAATTGTTTTGAGGTAAAAAGTCAAAAGTGGAGGATGTAATATAGTTCTATGATAACAGTTCAAACAAGAGAGAAAGAGAAAAAAGAGAAAGAGAGAGTGGTCGGGGGGCTGGGAGGAGAAAGGTTGTGGTAGCTGCCCTCTCTTTCAGCTGACTGATCCTCCCCTGCCTTTAAGCCTCTGCCAGCACACTGCAGCTCGCTCTGCCATGTTTATATTTCTGTTTTACCGTCCCAGCATAGTGCTTACGTTGTTATTTTCTCCGGGCCCAGCCTTGTGGTTGGCGGAATCCATGTTTGCGCTGCAAAATGAACACAGCAAGAGCTCCGCAGGAAACGCACTACGAGACCATGTGTTGCATGGCACAACGAGAAAACTCACAAAAGCATTTCACAGGGATGAGGGGGAGGGAAGAAGAAGAGCGGGGACAGTGGAGAGGAAAAAAAGGTTTCACAAGGCAGTTAAACGTTATTCTAAAGCCATATATCATAAAACACGTGCTCTATTTATTGGACTTTTTATGGACTGTTGGAAAGAGTGCTTCTAATTGGTGGAAACACATACATATATGTATTATGATGTGTGTTGTCTTTTTATTTGTAAGCCTCAACACACAGCAGAAAATCATGCCTTGGCTGACCTCAGGTTGTTGTGGTTCTGTTCACACAAGTGCAGCTGAACAGAAGTTATTTTAGAGCAACAGATTTAAAACATCAGTCGGAAAAATCATTTTCAGCACGGTGTCAACTGAGAATGAAAATTTCTGTTTGCATTTCCACATCGGAAGAAACGTGACGATAAGGCGATTTAAAAAATGACTTTTACAGATGAAGAGACAACAGTAGAGACTTTTTGTTTTGTTTGTTTTTATTTACTGTGGCATTTAATTGAACACTGCAAAGCAAACATGTAAAGATGCCTTGTCTCCGAAGTAGCGAAGTTCACCTAAATGATTTATGGCTGTTTATTTCAGTTTCAGGCTTTGAAGCCTCCCTAGTGGCCCCTAGAGAACACAACATCTTATTACACCCATAACATCCAAAGTGTGGGTAGAACCAACCAAATGGCCCGTGATTTTTCTATTTGTAGAGCTCTACCTCTAGTGTTGATCAAATCTGTAGTGTTTGTCTTTAGGATGGCACGGGTCAGTGGAATAAAAAAAGTTTATCTCCCTGGGAAGAATGTGTTAATTTCATGAGATATTTTATGTGAAATGTAGACATTGTGGCCTGAGGGGGGTACAAGGGTGCCCAAAGTAAAAAAAGTGTTCATCCTATGGTGACCATGAATGTAGTCTTTAAATATGATGGCAGCTTGTCAGTTAGACTGTAATATTTTTTCTGTACAAGACACCTTGTTGATGGTGATGCTAAGCAAAAGGTCAGGGTGTTAACTGAACACATTAGGAGCTATCATCTGGCCGTAACGAATATTCAGATTTAGCCTTTACTAAAAGATACAGTGTCACAGACTAAAAAGTACTGCAGGTCTGTTGGAATGTTGGTCTGCTAAAAATTGCACGAATGAACTGATTGAATTCTTGTTGTTTTCTACACTAATTTAGCCAGGTTGGACTGGACTGAGGTGGACTGCTGCTACAAAGCCATGTTGCTGTGGTCAGTATGGAGTGCCATAGTGTTGCTGACCCCGCTGGTGGCCGCAGATGAGGACGATGTCCGAGCAGGTAGGGATGACTCTGATATATAGAGCTCAACAAAGTAACAACACCTACACACCAGCAGGACTTCTGGACTGGAGTCTCAGTTGATTTAGATTACAGCAGCTATTAGATCCTGACCTCGAGTCTGAAACATGATGGTATTGTTCTCTTATCACTATGTGTGTATGTGTGTGTGTGTAGGCTGCAGCACAGCTGTAAATGACCTGGTCTATATCGTTGATGGCTCATGGAGTGTTGGCTTCTCTGACTTTGAAACGGCCAAGCAGTGGCTCATCAACATCACCAGCCAATTTGACATCAGTTCCCACTACACTCAGGTAATATAACCACATTACTGTACGTGCTGAGCATGAATTGAGTGACCGAGATTGTAATTGCTGTTCGCATTAGCAGCAATTTTCCATTAAACTTGATTCTGTTCATGATTATTTTCTCTTGGCAAATCAAGAACGCTGTCTATCAGTTGCCAGCTTTGATAAAAGCCTCATTATTCCAACAGTCCGGCCCTTTCTGGGCGCCACAGAACATCAGGAAACCTCTACTATACCTGCATTAGTTTAATGTGTGTCTGCTGTAGGTGGCTGTGATCCAGTACAGTGACACTCCTCGTCTGGAGATTTCTCTGGGAAAACACCAGGGTGGAGCAGACCTCATCCAGGCCATACAGAGCATCACCTACCTGGGAGGAAACACACAGGCAGGACAGCATGTTTTCTCTTTAGAACTCTGTCAGTGCTAATTAACATGCAAATATTATGAGAATATACGACTGTATGTACACACAGTATGTTAACATGCACACACACATCAAAATATGAGTAATGTTTCAATGCATATTTGAGTGTTTAATAAAAAGACATGTGTATTTGTTATGATTATATTACTTATGATCAAAAACTAAAACTAGTCATCTTTACTAGCATCCACACATCAAGCAACTGAAACAACACAAGACATAGCAACCAGCTAATATTACTTACTAGTCCAGCTGCCCAGAATACATTGTCCATTAAGACACAGCTTGGCAACGTTCATATGTTGGAAGCAGATAGGAGTTCATCACAAGTGTTAATAACATGCAAATTATTATTTCATAATGTCAGTTCTTATTTCCTGTCACTCTGTCATTATACAGTGTTGTCACATCTGTCATCCATCTCTCACCTCCGCCTGCCTCTCTTAAGCTAGCAAGCCAAGCCACAAGCCCTCATGTGGTTAATGTAGCTCAAGAGTTCTACACACTGTCTACCTGTTTGACAGACAGCAGCAGGGACTAATATTTGCAGCAAATTTTGGTAAACATTAACACATAATGTGCATTGATTGCTTCTCTCATTCAATAAACATCACAACATTTTTTTCTGGGGAGAGATGGCATTAATCAGTTTTCTGGAGTGAAGGGGCACCGCTCTCATAACCTAGAAGACATTTATGTATACGTTCATATTTTTCTTGTGCTTCAATTATGACCATTGAAGCACAATGAGCACAAGTAAATATCAATGAAGAAAGGAGTTTGGTAAATAGTGCAAAATATAAAAGGCAACCAATTGCATTCAACAAAACATTTTTTAATATAACATAGAGGAGAGGAGAGGCGAGGTAAGTTTTTATGTGAAAGGCAGTTTTCAAAAAAACTCATTCGACCTCCTGCAGAGAGAGATGGGGTGCAGAAAGCAGGCATTAGTGTTCAAAATAGCCACTGCTTTCTTCCATCAGCTGCTTTTATGACAAGTCCCTTTTCATACTACGCTATCAGGCAGGACCAGACCTGAAACCCGGTCATGGATGAGGGATTTAAACCTCACCCCTGCACATGACCCCTCATGTCCAGCCTGTTCTTTTACCTGTGGTCTTCCACTCCTGTTGTTGGTTTTGTTAGATCCAGGCTGTCAAAACTGTTGCCCCTCACACACACACACACACACACACACACATGTCATGGTTGAAATATAACATATTCATCATTGATATCCATCACTGTGATCATTTACATGTACTGTATGCTGCTGGTCTTTTCACCTGCCATTGTCATTAATCTGTTGCCTTTAAATTTTAACTTTTTAATGCCTTCAAACCCACCATGATGGTTTGTGGACAACTGCTTTGAAGCCTCTAGTTTTTTTTAACCATAAATGATCATATCTGGAGAGAGTGGAGCTGGTCGGTGATGCTCGGTTGGCTCAGTATTCAAGCAGAAAACACTGGCAGCCTACAGGGTTACAAACATTCCCATATTACAGCTGAACAGTAACTAAAATATGTTTTGGAAAACATTTGATTTTATTGTCTTTGCATGTCAGTGAATTCCAATAACTACAATAATTTGAAACAGGTGTAAAACACCTGATTATGGTAACTAGTAAACTGATGCGTAATGCTTAAAATAGTCAGTGTTTAGAACTATTATTGTTCTACAAGACACATTGCTTCTGCCTTTTCCAATTTCAACAGTAGTCTACGTGTTGCAGCTCTCTTTTTCTGAGCCTTTGTAGCAAGCTAACAGGAGCTAACTGGTTAAATCTACTTATCTTAAAGTAGATAAAGTAGTAGAGAGTTTAAGAAGTAGAATGGTGGGAGTGGTGGGTGACAACGCATGAAAAGTGACAGTATGAGATAAAATGTGACATCATGAAAAGTTACATTAAGATGCATCATAAAATGTGAAATAAAAACAGCCCTTTGAAAAAAAAAACATTTTAAATTTTGTTATGAAAATGAGTGATGAAATGAAACTTCATAATAATAAGTTGAATTTTAGAAATGGTTTCAACTACTTAAAAAATATTGCTTCTTTTGTATATTTTAGATTTTATAACATGATGCATATGTGATATTCATCACTTTCTGTCAATTACCTGGTCTCTGCACTGATAACTCTGACTGGTTGAGTCGGACTCCTGCATTGCAGTAGAGTGTTGGAAGAGTAAAACTTTATACTTCAGACTTTATACTATGTCCTATAAAAATCTCCACTACTTCCAGTACTCCATCCAAAAACAAGAAACGAATAAAGTGGAGCAGGCTGAGGCTGGAGAGGCAAACTCCACTCAGGCAGTAACACGACCACACAGCAACACCACAGGCAGAAAAAGAGGGTCAATTAACATGGAGACATGCTATGTTTGGTTGTTTGGTTTAGCTTTATATCTCATGCTCCTGGAAAAATACACATCCATCCCTTTGAATTCTACATTCTGCATGTTGGTAAACAGTTTGTTTCTATAATTTAATGTGCAGTCTGATGCACTCGAAGCTGGTGAACATACAAGTTGACACATGTTTCCTTACAGCATTATGGTGTTTTTCATTCATCACTGTTTTCTGACTGTTGTAGACTGGCAGGGCCATCAAGTTTGCGGTGAACCACGTCTTCGCCTCCTCCCAAAGAGTCAGCCAGGTCAAGAACCGCATCGCTGTGGTGGTTACTGATGGCAAATCTCAGGATGACGTGGTAAATGTTTACTGTACTTTAGTAAAACCAAGTCAAGCTTATTTGGGTGGCCTTAAATTGCAGTGGAAGTGTCACAGGAGCTACCCCATGCATAGAACCACAACGAGGAAACACTATCTAACATGGGGTATCCACACTATGACGTTGTTGGCTGTAATCATGGGAGGCTCATTTTCGCCATGAACAACCTTTGTTTCAACCTTAGGTGGATGCCAGTATGGAGGCACGAGCTCAGGGCATTACAGTATTCGCCGTTGGAGTTGGCAGTGAGATCACCACCTCTGAACTAGTATCCATCGCCAATAAGCCATCATCTACCTACGTCCTGTATGCTGAAGATTACACCACCATTGACCGAATTCGAGACTCCATGGAGCAGAAGCTCTGTGAAGGTCAGGATATCAAGTTTATCAGACATTTTCCCAATTCTCCTGTATGTGGTGTGGTCTTAAAGCTGCAAAATGGGAGAGGTTGCTGGTTTAAGCTGGAGATTTGAATTCTGTAATCTTACTTTCCACTCGCTGTTAGCACCAAATTTTACTGACTGGATGTTTCTTGTCAAAATGCACTTTGGGAGTCATTGTAAACTTCTACACAGGTACCATCTGATGTATGATGCAGTTTCACCAAAATCAGTAAATAAATGATCCCTTTCTTTTCTAGAGTCTGTGTGTCCAACACGAATCCCGGTGGCATCCCGTGATGAGAAAGGTTTTGAGCTGATGTTGGGCATGAATGTTCAGACGAAGGCCAAGAAGATCCCTGGCTCTCTGACTTCTGAGACAGCCTTCGCTCTGGCTGCTTCCACAGATATTACTGAGAATACCAGGTAGAATACTGAAGAGTCTGAAGAGTGTAACAAAGTTCTTAAAAAGCTATCACTTTGCGCTTTTCATTTTGTACAACCATGCATGTCAACTATTTATTATATATTTACTTATTTTACTTCATCGTTATACTAGGGACATTTTCCCAGAGGGCCTCCCTCCATCCTACGTCTTCGTAGCCACCCTGCGTCTAAAGGGATCTTCCAGCAAGTTGACCTTTGACCTTTGGAGAGTGCTGTCTAAAGATAAGGAGATACAAGCTGCAGTGACACTAAGTGGGAAGGACAAAACTGTCATCTTCACCACTACGAGTGTAACAGAAACAGAGCAGAGAGTCATCTTTAAAACCGGCTTTCAGGTTGGTATTTGCACTGAGTTTCATCTCCTTGCCAGATTAAGAAACTCACTTTCTCACTTGGCCAGCCAAAAGGCTGGACTGTTTATTTCCAAGTACTGAGAAACGCTTTTTTCCCTCTGTCAGTTGGTAAATACACTGCAGTTCAAGAAACATTACTCTACCTTTGCCTCTGGACACAGCTACAAAGACAACATCAGCCTGGCTGTGGTATCATTTTAGGTTTTCACTCTGTTGGTAAGTCTTGGTTTGCTGCTCAGGTTCTCGAGTGACTCACAGTGAGACAGGTTAATTAAGAAAAGGGTTAAATCAAACCAAGACATCTATATTGACGCGACATGATGAATAAATGACAGCAGTAAACTGAAAGATTTGAAATAAACAAGGGAGAGGCAAAGCTGTGAACAGTGGAATCCAAAAGTCCACATTGAAAATCTCTAATATGTTCACAGAAACCTCAAAAAGTTTGACAATTCAGAACTAAGTGAAAGTGTCAGAAGTTAAGTTGTTATTCTGAACAAAAAGGCTTTTTCTAAAGGTTTCTAAAGGGGGCAGGGCATGGAACTTTAAAATGTTTACAGAAACTGGATGAGTTGTATCCAAAGCACGATTGAGCAGACCGAAAGTGACCACAACATCAGAAGATCAATACATCAAACCTAATTCCCTGAGAGATAGAAAGGCAGCGTCATCATAGACACGGAATTTGCTAAATAAAGAATACAAGACTCCAATCACTCCAATCAAAGAAAGTGGTCTTGTGGTGGTCTTAGAATATGAGTAGTAGTTTCTAAACCACTTCTCGGGTGGGGAACCAAGGTTTAACACTTGGAGTGGACTAAGAAATACCAGCATTTCATAGTGGATGACTGAAAAAAGTTTTCTGATCAATCCAAGTTTGAGATTTATGACAGTAACTGAAGGGTGTATGCAAGGAGACAAACAGGAGGGAGAATGTCCTGGAGTTGGACACCTGCACTGAACTGACTACACCCTGACCACGAAGAAGTAGCACTCCATTCTTCAGAGACATGCCACTCCCTCTGGTTTGCCTCTTTGTGGGGAAGGATTCATACTGCAGGATAATGACCCCAAACACACCTCAAAGCTTTGCTTTGTACTTAAAGACTAAAGAAGACCAAGGCGTATCCCCCAGAGTCACTTGACCTCAATGCCACTGAACTGATTTAAGGGGCACTTGAAGACTGTGAAAGCCAAGTGTTCTGTGACATCACAAGATGCTCTTTTGAATATTGTCTGATCATGTTGGAATAACACGGGGTCATCAGGCGGAGTCCATGCCAAGCTTCATTGCATGCTGTCATTAAAGCAAAAGGGAACATATCCTGAAATTCAGGTGCAAAAACTGGAATGTTTTTAAGCCAGTAAAAGAAGACAAGTTGGACAATTATGAATTAGTATAAATTATGAATTCAGTACATGGTTTGTTTAGCATTTGTGAATTGTCTTGATGATACGAAAGGTTCATTTACTTTTGGACTTTTTCTAGTATCGCTATACAGAATTCAGGATCTAGAATGTATGAATCTGTCGTGTTGTGTAAAGCTAGGTAGGCTAACATGCTAGCTAACACCAGCATATCAATGACTAATAGGTTGAGACGCTATAACAAGGCTCATTGCAGTGAGATTCTTTCTGCCCTGCCCTCTAGTGGCCAAAAGTCATTTGATACAGCTTTAAAAAATAATTTAATGCAGCTTCTTAAACTTGTTCCATGAATAATATCTTCACAATGGTAAGCTGATTCATTCATAGACTATATAATTATGAGTAATACACAGTTTATATTGGTTAATATAAGGACTGTATTGTGCCGAGGTACCGTTATTTTCCTGCCTCTGAAAGGACATATTGTGTTACTACAGGCAACTCTGTCTCTTCAAATCTCAGGTTTCCCTTCATGTTGGTTGCTGTGAATGAACCTGACTGGGATGACTTACAGAGAGCCAAACTAACAGTTATTTAAACATCATCCCCTGTTCAGTTCAATACCCAGCTGAACTGGTGAAGATGTAATGTGATGGATGGAGGCTCAAAGAAAACGTTTCCTACTCTAAACCACTGCATTTCCCCCAGTGGAAACTAGTTGGTGGATGTGTAGTTCTTGGAGCACATGCCTCTGTTTCCATGGCAGCACAAGGTAATAATACATCCAGTTGGACACGCCAGGTTGTTTTTTCCAAAAAAACACCCACCGCCCTCCATCGTAACACACCTAGACTTTAGAGTAGAGCGTGGAGCAGCGTTGTAATTATGTTCAATTTGTGTTTGCACATGTTTGATTTGATTTGGTTTGATGTGGCAAAAGGTAGTAGCCTGTGATTTGTCACTTGGAAAGGACGGCTGTGGCTCAGTCCCAATGAAACAATAGCTGCTCTGTTTCTCACTCTTCCTCTGTATGGGTTGAGCTTTCAAGAAAAAGATTGTGGTGGAAAAAGGAAGGAGTTTTTGGGTCTTAATACCCTTCTGGTCGTAACCATTTGTGGAGCATTTAGCGAACACACATTTTTGGCCTTTCTGACCACATTTTGATTAGACGAAACACATAAGACTGGCAACAGAAATGGAAGGCGCTAAAAGAAGATTTGACAAGTTAATAATCGTTTTCACATTCAACTTTGCTCATGACTCAAAGCTTAAACAAAGACGTTTCAGTCTCATGGATAAAGGTATCTTTATATGTGATATAGTCTTCTGTATTTGTGCCTTCTCTCAGACTCTCTATGATGGGAAGTGGCATCAGCTTAAAATCCTGGTGAGGCCACGACACGTCACCAGTTTCCTTGACGATGAATCGATCGAGGAAGTAATGCTGGAACCGGCGGAGCCCATTTACATCAATGGGGAGACACAGTTGGCTAAGAGGCGAGGAACAGACATCACTGTACCCGTAAGTAAGAACACTGCAACCGAGAGGTCCAAGCACATCTCAGAAAAAACAGAACTGTCCTGAATTCATTCTGACACCAACTTTAGGAATCCGGCTAATGAATTTATTATTTATTAAACCTTTATTTAACCAGGAAAGGTTCCATTGAGATTAAAAATCTCTTTTTCAAGGGAGTCCTGGCCAAGACAGACAGCAGCACAAACTAAGAACAAGTCAAACCAAAACAGACACAAGACACACAATATTACATCACATAGTGGTCTAAAAAAATGCTAAAAGTACAATACAAGCAAGCATATTAGTTGATTTGAGAAACAGAGTCAAATTTATGTTGATAGGAACAGCCACAAATAATGAAGCTACAACAGTAGAGGAGCATTAATCAGATCTTAAAATGTTTTAGTGCTGTACAGTGTGTAAGATTTGGGGCCTCTATTTTCAGAATAAGGCAAACATGGAATATAATATTCATAACTATGTTTTGATGCATGTATAATCACCTGAAAATAAGAATCTTTTTATGTTTGTTACTTAAAAAATATCCTTTTATATCTACAGTGGGAGAGGGTCCCCTTTCATGGAGGCCGCCATGTTGAAACACCTTATTTATACAGTAGTCCAGAACAGACAAACTAAATACTGACTCTAAACAGGGTCCTTAAAGTGTTGTTTCTCCTTTACATTAGGAAGGTGAGGGTGATGTTAGGAGATTACAATGCAGTGATTGGACCACTAAATGCAACTAAATTCTACACACTGTACCTTTAATGTTTATATCACCAACAACAACAAAAAAAAAAAACACTCTAATAAAGTGAAGAAAGAGAAACACTGTTTGGCTGAAATATCCTGTCTCATGTCAGTACATATTTATGTTTTTAGATTTTTTGTACTAACCTTTCTTTCTCATATAACTAATAATAATGATATTCATACAGTTTCATTTTTACACAAAATGCAGCTTAAAGTGTTTCACTGTCAATATGGACGCTAGTTAACAAATGATGATAAAATATTCCAGCAGCTGTCCTCAATAAACCAGATCTGTATCCTGACACACTCTAAATAGGACTAAGTGATGACATTTTGCATTTTTACCTTATTCTTCAATGTTAACATGAAATGATAAAGCCATGTATGGAGTCCTGAAACTGACCAAATGTAGTAAAAGTTTATCAGACAAATCAAAAATATAACTGAATACATTAATAGATCACACATTTTTCATCCAGGTGGAAATTCAGAAGCTGCGTCTGTACTGCGATCCTCACCAGAGTGAGAGAGAGACAGCCTGTGAGATCTACTCTGTGGTAAGACTTCTACTGTTGCCACTGTCTTTACTACAAAATATACATTTTGTACGTCTGTATATAGCTACACGTAAGTTACACTAATAAGAATTCTCTTGTTCTCTCTCTTTCTCTTTTGCTGCACAGGATGATGAAAGGGTAAGTGCAATCTATCCTGTTTCTTACACACTTGTAATCTGAGTATGCTCAAAAGTATTTAGCCACTGTAGTAATGCAAAGGTAATGTGCTGTTGTACCCGTGACCTCATGCCTACAACCGAATCACAGCGTGCTGATGTTCAGTACAGCAGCATGGCCTCAAGTGTGATGTTGCTTTTATACGATAGTTCTACAAGGGCCAGTTAGTTAACAGTACAAGTGACAACAGATTATGATTTGTTTCTTTATTTATTCATTCATTTGGACTCGCCAACACAAATAGTTGAGATCAAACTTGTTTAATATTATTAGAAGGTAGGTGCACTCTGCTCCGGACTGAACAGGAAGCAGGAAACTGGGTGGGTAACAGCTGAAAAAGCTCATAAAATACCATCACACACACATGACAGACTACCAATTAACAGTATATTAATTCAGTGTTAATCTGATCCATCAACAAGTTCTTACTTTAGTGAGAAATCGGTTCACGGTCCACCTCATTTCTACAGTCGTCATTCACCAGTCTTCCATAGGGACTGTTTTATTTAAACTGTAAACAAACCTCAGTGTGAAAATTATATTTTTAATTGTCTAAACTGTCCTCAGGTTGGTCTTTTACACTAATGAGGAACCTTTGAGTGTGTTTTATATCGCAGACATCAGTTTCTTTGTGTTTCCTCAGTGTCCTCTGAATCGAACAGCCACAGAGGAGGAAGAAGACTGCAACTGTGTGGTCGGACCACCGGGTCAGCGCGGCCTGCCAGGACGCATGGTAACACACACACACACACACAAACAAACATTGCTTCAGCCTATAAGACTCAAAGGACGTTTGATATGTGACTTACTGTGCCTACAGTGAAGGCCGTTAAGCACCGATCTACAGTGACTGCTCAAATATGTATGATCAATAATCACATTATATTTTTTGCTTGTTTTTGTGCAATAATGCATATGCTCTAATTAGAGTTAACACTATATCATTATATTGGAGGTTATTACACACACTGGTATTTATGCACTCCACAGCATATGATGTATGGAAAGGGAGGTGGGACCAGAACAGGCAAATTGGAAACTAGAAAACTCATTTGCGTGTATTTGATGTGGAATTGGTGCATTACACCGAAAATATACATTTCCAGACCGCAACTTCTGTCCTCTGTGTACTAATGACCTCTAATGGTTTCTAGCTGTAGTGACTCATTTCTCGTGACTCATGGTACCATTTGTTTACCCTCCGGAGAACTGCCTGACTGCTGATTTCAAGCCTCTGTTGCTCTGCTTCAGTTACACTCAACGATGGCCGAGATTTTCACAAAATACCTCAAAACGTTTATCCTTCATGTTACATAATCAGTGTTGATCAGAAGCTGCAGATGTTTGATTTTGGGTGTGTCCTTTTACAGGTTTTGTAAAAGTAATTTGGAATGGAGAGGTCAAGGCAAGAACGTGTTGCTTTTGAAAGGAGAACACACATTATTTTTTTTAATTCATTTGTTTATTATAAAATCAACACATGCGGATGTATTGCTGTTACAGTTATTCCATAAATGACACTCACAGTGGTCACAGTGGCTGCTGTTCAGCAAAAGTTACATAGTTGAAATGACAAAGACAATTTACGGATATTGTTCCACTGACCTGCCTCTGCAGTGCTGCTGCTAACATGTCAACATCTGGAATGCAGAGTAGACTCCATTTGAACTTTGTAGCATATCCTGAATGATAGTCTACTGTAGAAACTGCTTTGAGCTAAATGTTAACATTAGTGTGGTAACATGCTCACAATGACAATGCTGATTTTTAATATGTTAACCATGTTTTTTTTTTTTTTATCTTAGCTTAGCCTATTAGCACGCTAACATTTGTTCATTTGAAAGTACAGTGGAGGACGATGGAAAAGCTTATAGCTTTCCAGATATTTGATCATAAACAAAAGTATTTGATGGTGCCAGAAGAAAAATCAACAAAGCTTTATTAACTATTTATTGTTAGGGGGCAAATTTCATGGCAATCCATTCAATGGTTGACAACAAATGTTTGTCCGACATCATTGCCATCCATAGAGCCATGCAACTATCATTGCTCAAACATATGTATTTATTAAGGCCTTTGTATTTGAGTGAATTATCCAGCAGTACAATGCACTATATCAAAGGAACATGTTTGAATGAATATAAACATGTTGTGATGGGGTGTTTTTATATAACAGGGCTTCCGAGGGGAGAAAGGGAGGGAAGGACCACCAGGACCTGATGGTAAGCCTGTAAGTGCTGATCGGTTTCTTCATCACTTTGTTTGTTTTCACCACTTCATACTGTTGGCTCCAGTCTTTACGATATTGGCTGAACATGACTGAATCGGCTCATGTTGTCTCTGTTTTCAGGGTAAAGATGGGAAACCTGGGGAAACCGGCCCTGTTGGATTACCAGGGATGAAGGTATAAAAATTTGTAGCCACAATTCAAATTTTGACTTGGATTTTCTTGCAGTACTGCTACACCAAACAGAGGAATAAATGACAAAATTGTTATAGCAAAAGCCAGTGACAGCCAGACCAACAGATTGTGTGCCTCAAAGCTGGTGGTTTTAATAGTACAGTTCTGTGTGATCACCTTCATCCTGTGATGTAACATTTCTATCCTTATGGGAGTGGTCTCATCCAGGATGACAATGGCCCCATCTATAGGACACAAGTGTCCACTGAATGGTCTGATGAATATGAAGATTATGTGGAATTGTATGGTTTGGCTTTCACAATCACCTAATCTCAAACCAGTTTAACACCTATCATCAAAACATCATCCTATAAGTAGAGTTCAGAGACTTGTAGAATCAATGCCAAGATGCACTGAAGCTGTTCTGTTGGCATGAGGTGGACCAACACTTTACTAAGACGCACCATGTTGGTTTTTTCTATAATATGTCACGTGTCTGTATCTACATCTAAGGTCATCGGAAAAAGAGCTGTAGGTCATGCTCATGTGGAGTCTGCAATCTCTATGTGGTCACTCAGCTTTTGCTGACTGGGCTCTCAAGTTAAAGGTCTTCTTCTAGGACTTTGGTCAACAACATGAAAATTCTCTAAACTTCCATGGCCAGTTGGCATGTATTATATGCCAAATAATGGACTGTTAAAATGTTCAATACTGTTTATTTCAGTGAATGAGTTTCTGACAGTAGGTAATGCTGTCTTTCCTTGGCTGGGCAGGGTGAAGATGGACCACCAGGACCAAGAGGGGAACCTGGTCTAAAAGGTAACATGGTAAGTCTTTAAAGAAGCAGTAGTATCAGTGTTGTGGCTTTACCAATGTGCTGCCAGTATTGATAGTATCTGATTCTTCTGATACTGCCCAGGGAGACAGAGGGGAACCAGGCTTATCAGGAGAACCAGGAGCCCCAGGACCCAAGGTGAGACTACGATGCCAGTGGTCCACAGTAGATTCTTTTTTTTTTATAAGGGTGGTCTATGAGGAATATGCTGTTTGGGACACAAGGAAGTTTTGTTACATTTCTTAATCCAACATACACCACCCATTTGCTGTTACTTGTCTGTCTTTGTTCGATCTGATTATGGTACATCTTACTCAGCATTTTTCTGTAAGTCTATCTGGATGAGACAGCCTGACAAACATCATTAATATTTCTGTACATATGAATATAAATTTATGTTTGAACATTCACAACAGGTGGAGTGGTTACGTGGCTACTACAACCTGATATCAGGGACACTACTTATATAGTGGCTAGAACTAGTGGCCTAATTTGTGAGCTATTTTACAGTACAGTACAGTTATACAGTAGTATAACGAGATTTCTTTGTACGCAGGGTCTTCCTGGTGAGAGCGGTGAGCCAGGACCTCCAGGAGAAGCCGGACCAATGGTAAGGCCCAGTTCTGTTCAACAGTAATGTGTCTACAACCAGCATTAAACCAATCTAACTGACATTTACCCAGGATGTGAAAGCAAATGTGAAATCTGCTGTGTCAGTCCATGAAAATAAAATATGATGCCAGATGTAACAACCTAACCACGCCAAGCCAGCTGTACAGTGAATTTTACTGTAAATATGAGTAAAGAGAACAGTTCTGTAATTCTCAGGGTTTGGCTTGCTCTGTGCATGTGTCTGTGTGTGTTTAGGATTTCATCCTGTCCCAGCAGTGTTAGCAGTGCAGTGTTTAAAGTAGGACAGATAATTACAGTAATAGTGTTGAATTTGGCTGCTGCTGCTCCACTTTGCCTCTCAGAGTGTGTTTATTGTCCAACCAGGGAGAAGCAGGATTACCAGGCACAGGCGGACTGATTGGGCCACCAGGACTAAAGGTCAGTATAGACTGTAGCTACTGATAGAACAGGTGGGAGATACATACACTACAAGGCCCAGCATATGTGTGTATTCAGACATTACACTCATTCCAAAGCTGCAGAGATTTGTTCCCATTCAGAGGCAGGTTGGCTGATATTGTTGGAAGCACACTGTTGTCCAAAGGTTTCTTCAGACAGAAAGTGAAAAGAGTGTTCACCTCTTTGCATGCAAGTGAATTTGACTGCTGGAACGTTTATCTATCATATTCACATGACGGCCATTTTCCACTGATGTCATGCTTAGGGTGGGAAGCCCAAATGTTGTACTGCTGTCTTTCAGATTGCAAGTAGTGACAATTAACATATTTGATAATCCATTAGCTATCTATTAGCACACCTTTGAAAATGATTGTATACTGTAACGTTTAGCGTAGCGTATTACTGTAGTGTAGCATTGATTTCCCTTAAGTGCTACCACAGCCCAAAATACACAATAGTACTGTTTGTGTTCACTTATACAATGAAGATCACATTCAAAGCAGATCTTACTTACTACTAAATTAAGAAGGTTTTAAGAAAGTTACACAGTTTAAAGCTGTTTTGTCGGTAAATAACAATTCTAAAATCTTACAAATGATCTTACAGGCAGTAAATTCAATGCATACATGCTTTACACTGAACAGACAACAAGATGCAGAAAGTCTTTGAAGTTTAAACTTCTTGTGATGCGACATGTCTGCAAAGATCTAAATTTGTGCACTCAAAACAATGGACGCAATTAAATGCCACAAATGAAGCCAAATGTGAGAACAAGTTCACGCCTTGATGTAACAACAGCTGTCAAACCTTTTTCTGTAGCCATATGGAGGAATTTATAGCCATGATGGTACCAAGTACAAACTGTAACACACTAAGTCATTGAGATATCCAATACTTTTTTTGGGACCACAGAGGGGAAGTGAACAGCTTCCTGTGTGAAAGTGTGTGACAATCTCTCAGTTCACATCTTTTCCCATGTTTGGCGTAAAGGTATAAGAACAGACTTGCATGCAGAGATGTAAGGTCATACAGTAAATCTGAAAACACTCTCCACTTCTGTCACTTAATGAAATTAACACCAGAAGCCACATACAGTACTGTATATGGGACGTTCCCTTGTGGTAACTTGAAAAGAACAAGTGGCTAAATGAAAGAGCACATGTACACATCTGCAAACATGTGTGCACGCCCACCAGCTCCGAGTGTGTGCTATGCTATTTTCAGTCCTCTCTCTGAACTCCTTTGAGCGTTCTCCCAGTTTGACTCGCAGCCACGCTGCTCAGTAATTTGGGACTCTTCCTGTTATCACAATAAACTACTTTCCCTGAGAATCTGGAAGCGCTCTGCACCAACTGAAGGGTGGTGGTACACAGTTGGTGTCCATGTGTGGATGTCTGGTGGTGGTGGGTGTGTGTGGTGAATGTGTTTAGGAAAGATAGTAAACAGCTAACTGTTGAGTTATTTTGGAATAACACAAACTTCAACCAGACACTAAGCAGTGTGCTGATGAGGTTTACAGTCAGTCCCCCTAAGAATTACTTTGCACTTGCAAAGCTGCTTTATCTTTTGTATTTATTTATTTTGTGATGGGCTGCGGCACAAGCTAAAAACACATAATCATTGTACCAAATGTGTTAGCAAACAGTTGCTTTTTTGCATATCCAGCAGTCACAGCGCAACCTGATGAATCTAAGTCCAAAATTCACTCATTTTAGCTTCAGTTTGGTCTCCACCAAGACATGAGAATAAGATCTAGGTGTTTGGCAGTTAAATGCTCCACAATGTCTTCCAGCTAGTCTCACTTTATCTATTTGCTGTCTGTTGCTGGGTAGGCAGTTGTACAGTTGGTGTATCATCAGCAACAATGCAGTCAAAACAGTACAGCTGTGGGCTGCAAAACCAAAACAATGAGCTAAAAGACACTTAAACATTCTGCGGAACTGCAACACAAGTAACAATTTTCTGGTTGGTTTGCCGTGACAAGCAACACCTGCTCTCACAATGCACACTCATTTATAAAAATGTTGATTGGTGCAGCTTCAAATATTTTCATTTGTCTCAAAACAGGAAAAGGAAATGTTTATTCCCTCAGTTTTTCTACTGGAACTTTAAATACAGTGTTCTGTATTTACACTCAGACTCTGCAGCAAGAGATTAAAAGATAGTACAACTGTGTGATCAACACTTGACCACCAAATGTTTGGTACAGTGTTGATATCTTGTTCAGTATCTGGGCTGTTTCCAGCAGTTTCTTTTATCGATGCAATATGTCAAGATTGAATGCACAGCAAAACGAAAGTGTTGGCCCGGATGACCTAATTGTTAACAAGTTCCCGGAACAGTCGGGTGTTGACCTGATCTAAGTTGCATCACAGATGCCACAAGAGCAAGAAAATAACACAAAAACAGACAGAATTATTTCCCGTCACGTCAGGGAACATTAGACATCCTAATGATTAACAGGAAACAGCCTTTAACAGAAAACAGCAGCTTGGGCTATAAGGAGGACTAATTGTGTGTTGAGTGCAATGTTGGGGCTAAAGCGGAAGTTTAAATGCAGACTTCTGTCTACATTTTCATCAGACTGAAGGCTTTAATCTGCTAGATGAAGTGACTCTAACTGTTTTACAGTTCATGGAGAATACTGTTTATGTGCCCAAGTGTGTTGTTATTGGCATACATTTAGTTTTAGATTCACAGCAGACACTTCACACCATGTTGGAGCTCTCTCACGCTTGACACAATGCAAATCGTATAGCATGAGATCCAGTGTTTGTCATGGATCACATTTTCTGACCAAACTGGTCAGTGAAGCAAACATATAAAAGTATTTTGGCTGCACTTGTTTGAAGTATTTTGGGTGCACATGTTAGTTTTTCTCTAATATTTGTTGAAGTCTGACAGGAGCAGTCTGAATATAAATACGCCACAGGTGAGCAGAGAGCGTCTAACGGGCCTAACAAGGTTTCAATTCAGCTCAAGCACAAGAAATCAATTGAGCCGAGTAGTTACGTCTTTCTCGAGTCACGGTGAGGTGTGTTTGGAGGAGAGCAGGCTCGATCAGAGAGCAACATGCTGAACAATTAGCCGTGGTAAGAAAACATCCACAGCTGTGTTTGTGAATGTGAGCATTTGTCAGGTTGTTCGGTGGTCTGGTGGTGATTTGGCTCTGGGCTGGACGTGGATTTCTTTAACTGATCTCGCAGCTGACTGTGCTGGCGCTTTTTGAAAAACAACAAGGTCACGCAAAAGTCAGTTCACATGTTTTTTGTCTTCTGTTAATTGATATTTCAGTTTATCTGAAATGAATTCCTTGGTAAGCCTTTTGGCAAGCTATAACCAAGCTTTTAGAGATACTGAGGTCCTGTCAGTAAAAAAGAGTAATCAAAAAGACTGCACACTACATGTGCCAAATGATTTCAACCATTCTCTTCATCCTGCATGGTTGCAGCTCAGTGTGCTTCATGTTTCCCATATTATTTCACAACATTAAGGCCTCAATTCTTCTTCAAAGCCTTCACTCCACAGCCAAGAATAATGGTCTTTATTTATTCATTTTGTTGGCTTAATAGAACGTGGATCATGAACTTGAAACAGCATGAAATTAACCATAAAAATAAGCTTATTTTGTATTTTTCTGAGAGGTTACAGATATTCATTACACTAATTCCAAATTAGCCTTCTCCTCATCCAGCCTCCATTTAATATAAACCAGTATAAACACATGGGAAGTCAGTGTCCTAAAACCAATAAAACAATGGCATTGATGAATGACTGGCTGAGTAGCCAGTTAAGAGCTGTAGCTTATCATTAGAGGAGAAAGTTTTAGCCGCTCTATTTTGCTCTTTCAAGAAATAAAGTCATAAATTAGCTGTAATATTTGTGTTAGTCTGTGTTAGTAGTTTGAGCTCCAGCTTTATTCATCTTCTTCCTGTCTACCAGGTAAATAATCAGCAGCCATCACTGCAACAGTAAGCTGTAGCCTAAATACATCTTACGTGGCTATTTATGGATGAAAGTACATGGATGAGTTTTGGGGACAAAATATGGTGAAGAGAACCAAAGCTCAAAAGCAAATAATTTGGAGCTTTGAACTGCACCTCATGGCCTTGATTCAGAGGTTTCTTTGTTTATACCACTGACAATGACTGTATATGTTACGTGACGCTATGAAAAAGGAGGTTTTACATCATGATTGAAAGCTGAGCCCTGCTCGTGCTTGAGTTGGCCAGGTGTATGGTCTGCCATGCCCCCAACCCCCGATCAATACTGCAGAGACAAATGATGTCACCGGTGCTAGATGACAGCGGCCATATCTGGGATAGTTTCACATATTTGTACAGTGGAGACGTGTTGTCCATCTTTATATACAGTGTATGGTTAATGGAGTTTTAAGCCTACATTTTCTTTCCCACCAAGCCTACGATTATGTAACCTGTAACAGCCACAGTACCACTGAGGCCACTGAGGTCATGTCGTCAGTATTGTTTCTGGAAATGGGGATTTTAATGACCTGAGGAGCATTCAGACCATAGAACATATGCAGAAAATTACATGTTTTAGGGAGATGGGGTTCACTTGCAGACTTTGGGCTCCCAACTTCAGTATTTCCACAATCCTAGCTACAGCCTTGCTATTAGTGCGGTATTTTTAATATCACAGATGTCTTGTGACAGAGTTGTGAAAATGTAGATACTGCTGCGTAAGGCCACAGCATTAAACCAGTTCCCATACAACTGAGTGAACACCCAATGATAGTAAAGTTGTAAAAAAATCCAGATGTGATCCGTGCAGAAACCAAATTAGCTCCCAGTGTGGTCGCCGCCTGAGGAAACATCTTCCATCAACTGTAAAGAATTTCTGTCCACCCATCCATGACAGCTCCATTGAATGTTAATGAGGCCTAAAGTTAGATATACTGTACAAGGCTTAAGGCTGTCAGCATGGTCTTTAATCACACACTACCCCCCCACACACAAAACTTTATTTCAGCAACATGCACATCAACTTTCAAACAATTTAGGATTTCACACTCGCGAGGCAAGTTAAAAATTATCAACTTTGTGGTGGATGCGGGTCTCTTATTATCAGGCGTGGAGTTTTCTACACCCAAAATTATGGATTTTTCAGACGCAGCTGCGTGAGGTTTTCATGTCACACAGAGATAAAGATACTGTACATCACACATGCCTTCCCTATAATTACTAATGGTATAACTGTTACCTGTAAGAAGACATTTGGAAAGAATGTTTAAAATGGGAATTTTCTGTCAAGACAAAACAAAGATGATGACAACAGTAGAGGTGTGTTATCAAATCCAAAGAAGCTTTCGGAAGCTTTAAATGAGCAAACATGACAATAGAGTCATTCTACAAATCAGAGGAAAGCCTCTGAGTTTAAGTAGGGTTTATTTTTAACCACTGTGCTTGTAATTTAGGAGCAAGTTCAGAGACCTCCTAACTACATATGTAAGTTACAGCTTCTCCATCCTGCAGCTCTTAGACCTCCAAATCATCAGTTGCTCACCACAAGTACAGATGCACAGAGCCCCCCAGGGTGTCATGTGTTTGAAGGAAAACTACTGATGTGGAAAAAAACATTAATAAAATGAACACATACTACAGCAACGGATAAAATGAAAACTATGAGAATTACATGTATATATCTGGCTCTGTAGACCATCAAGATAAAAGCTGTACATTTTATTTGAAATATAGTTTTAAAATGTGTTAAATGTGTTACTTAATTTTTGTAAATAAGAACACAGGTTGGACTTTTTATTCTGTTACAGTACTTTTGTAGTAAGGCAGACAGATGGTGTGTTAATCTAATGCTGAATAACTGAATTGACACAGAGATTCTACACTATGTGGCTCTACATTACATTGTGATCTTGTTGCATATAGTACAATGGAGCCTGAATCTTGTATAAACAATATTCTTATGAATAGAGATGCTAAGTTGGAGAAGTTGTTGTTTCCAAAAGTGTTTTCTCCAATATTTGCTTCAGTAATTTTCTCAGTAACTGTCAGCATAGAAACACCAGAGTCTCTGGATTATGTAATAACATCATATGGTTACGTTTGTGGCCATGCGTTTACATATTTCAACTTTGTTCCTGAGAAACTGTGCATTATTATTAATCATTTTCTGTCTCTTTGGTATGGCAGAAGGCTCTAAACACTACAATACCCATGAGTCCCAGGCACCCTTGCTAGTTCAAGCCAATTCAAAATGCTGAGAGCTAAACACCATGCGATCAGGGCTGAAGGTCTTTGACGTCATGTTCTCTGTATTTTTATGGTAATTTGGAATGAATTCATTATCAGTTAATAATTCTATTTAAAAATGACAACTTTTAATGCTAACAAAGCAATAGATAAATAAACGATTCAGTATTTCTACACCAAAATTGACTTCCTGGCAGAATGTAAGATTTGAAGTCATGTTGGGAAAATAAAACAGTAATGATTTATTTACAAGGCCACAGTTTCCTGGAAAGAGCCATGTAACCTGGTGCTATTAACAAGGAAATACAGACAAAGTCTTGGTGATTTGAGGATTTTTGACTTATTGCTTTTTGCTATGTGTCCCATGTTAGCTGAATTTATGCAGTTTTGACTAAGAATAAATGTAAACAAACTCTGTTTATGCAGACAGCAGAATTTAGAGGTAATTCACCTCGATTAGTAGCCTAACATTGTAACTTCTAACTTATGTTTGTGAGTACACACACTTGTACTTTCGTCTTTATCTAAGAAGCAGATATTTTCTAACACAATATTTTATATTATTGATTCAATAATGATGCCAAGACTAAAATCTGATAATAATTTAATAATAATAGCTTTGACTTTATTGGAACATCAAGATGAGAAAAAGACCAACTTTTAAGACAGCTCAGACTAAGTTTTATGACCACCTCCAGATGACGGCAGAGCGCCACAACTCAAATATAACAGCCTTTTACTTGAAGAACCCAAAACAACCACTTCTGCTTTGTGCCTGAATGAAATATCTCCAGAACAATAAATCATACTGAAGACATATAATAGCTGTACCATCACACATTAAGCTATTTAATGAGGTGATTAATCATGGTGATTATGGAGGCACATTAGGTGCTGTTTTACTCGTGTAAATGCTCAAAGTGAGGCAAATGAGGCACATCCCTCGACACATACTGACCCCCCAAACCCTAAACACACACACTTACACACACAGGATCTGCTTTTTATAATGGCAGAGTGCACAGACACGCTTCCAGGGGCAGTGACATAATTTGAGGTTGAAAATTAATCAGCCAAGTCTGCACTCTGCTCACTTCTTTTTTTTCTCCTGCTTTTGTTATGGAGGGTGGGCAGTCTCGTGACATTTAGCAGGGTTTCTAAAGGTTCTATAGGAAGGAACATGGTATAACAATATTATTGATATTGATATTTGCTTTTAATTTCAATTTCACTCAAAAACATAGCTACGGCATTACAGACTCAGAATCATCTCTAAAGCCACATCTTCCAGCTCCTCCTGGGGGATCCCAAGGTGTTCCCAGTACAGATGGGATATTCGATCCCTCTGGCATGTTCTGGGTCAGCCCTGGGGTCTCCTCCCAGTTGGACTTGGAAAACCTCTACAGGGAGGCGTCCAGTTGGCCGATGCCCAAACCACCTCAGCTGGATTTGACGCAAAGAAACAGAGGTTCTACTTGGAGCTCTTTCTGGATGTCTGAGCTCCTTACTTATACCTTATCTCTTGGGGTGAAGTCCAGCCACCCCACAAAGGATTTGAGCTCTTTTGCACGATTCAAGTGGGCTCTAGTGGAAAAACAGCCTTAGTTGAAGCCTATAATCCACGATTAAGTGTAACAACATGCTGTAGCTCCTCTTGAACTCTCAACTTATCACTGGGTTGACTTGATTGCCCCTAGTTGACTATCTTCATTTGATCTGATGGTGTTGTCTTAAACCTAAATTCTGGCAGCAGTCCTTCCTTCCTGCCTGTCTCTTGTATCTCCATTCCTGCTAACACTGCATCTGTTGCCTCATTGATCTCATGTTGTAACGTACCTCACTCGTGAATAAGCCACTGACATCCTTGAATTCCTTCACTTGGGGCAGCAACTCAAGTGAACAGTACACTGTTTAGTTTGATCCTGTTAAAAAGGATATGGTCAGACACAGAGTCTGTTTCGCTCTTGTATTGTTCCGCTAGCTGTCTTTATCTTTTATTGACTTTTCTTTCCCTACCAGAATTCATTCAAGTCAAGCAGTCACCGTCTCTTCAGTCTTTAACAATATGTGGCAGGGTGTAGTAGCAGATTAGTCTGCTTACAGGACAGTGTTAGGCTGGTGCACTTGTCTATTTTCTCTTGTTCTAGACATCCAGAGATTTATGTCATCTTGTCATTTATTGGGCCGTGGTGGGCGTCTTGGCTGTGTAATTATGAGGTCTGCTGCTCTTATGGGTTTATGTGCGTAGTGCGGTGAGACACTTCAAAAGAAAACAGACGCAGTGGAGAGCTAATTCAGTTGTTTCCTTGCTGCCAACATGGAGAGCTGTGCACTTAAAATATATGTTGGTAGGACCTGGTAACCTCTGTGTCTGCCGAGTGCTCAAACAAAAAGAAAGTACTTCAAACCTCATAGTGTCATACTTGAAGCCCTGTTGTCTGTTCAGATTATACACACAGACAGCAGTTATGTTGCATACTTGTCTAAAAATGTTGGAATATGATCATGTTTTTATGCAAAGTGAGAATTCACAGACTCATTTTTTATTTCATCACGTAAAGTTAATTTGAAAGTATTTTTTTATATATAACTAATTAGTGTCCCCAAAATAATTTAAATCTACAGCCTGTAGCCATGCTAGCAGCTCTATAAGGCAGGAAAGACTCAAGTTAACATGAATACAGGAGCTGTATTTGATCAAGATTTGACCCTGCTGATTAGATGGATCTACAGTGTTTGACCCTATAGCAGCCAACTGGAGATCCCCCCATGGGGGGCTATAGCCAGAGCCTTGACACTGGTTGGGGAGGGGTGGTGGTGGTGGTGGTGATGACAGCAGAGAGAGACAAAATAGGTGGTTTAAATATTCTTTAGCTAAGGTTGATTGGTTGATACAAACTCAACAATTCTTTGAGCTGAATGTAAGGCAAGGCAATGTCTGGACAAAATGTCATGACAATCCACCCAGCAGCTTTTGAGGCATTTTTCAGCCCACTTATGGCACTACACTCAAAAAAATATTTCGGGCACTAAGTGTATGCATTTCAATTACATAGAAAATTTCCACCCATTTGAATTACATAGTTTTAATATAAATTAACTAACAAACTTAATGTGAAGCAAGTAATAAGATTTATGTCATAGTACTAATAAACTCAAAATGACTGCATTGATTTTCACTATTAGGTTTGGGCAAACAAATTGTCTTTATTAATACTGAATGCATAAACCTGTTTACTACTGCACTACTGTGTAGTGGAAGCACATTGAGTTTATTAGTACTAGGACATAAATCGTATTACTTGCTTCACATTAAGTTTATTAGTTAATTTATATTAAAACTGTGTCATTCAAATGGATGGAAATTCTCTATGTAACTGAAATGTATAAGTCCTGCATTTTGGCCAAAATTTTTTTTTGAGTGTAGATGAACAGTCAGGGGATCACCAAAATCATGACACGTTGACCTTTAGTTGCCTTGAATATCTGCAATATTGTCATATCCTTCCAACTGCTGTAAAGATATGTTAGTCTGATTCTAAGTGAACCAACCAACCAACCAACCGACCAACTGGCACTGTCATCCCTGGAGCCACATCAATAACATGGATAAAGAAGCAGTGTGTCGTGGAGACCCGTGGCTCCGTAGCAGGCAGTGCAGATCCCAGTGTCTGTGTGATCATGTTGGTGATCACAGTGACACGTCTACCTACATTGTAATTAAGCACGCAGAGCTTCAGGCCACCCCTTTGTGCAAACTCTGACTATTCATTATTTGGGGTCATGGAGACACTGGGGGAAGGACTGCCAGGAACAGACAGTCCTGAGGGAGTTTTAATGCACCACACCTCACCTCACACTGGGGCACAGTGAGTTACCAAGATACCAAACCGATGCAGAGATACCAGAGAGGAATCTCAGTGTGCACTGAGAAACCACCAGTTACCCGCTTCAACCAGGGACGTAAATATAGACAGTGCTGTTGAAGAGGGCTCCGTTGGGTTTGGGGGTGGATAGAAAGAGTGAGCCCTACAACATTGTGTTGGGTGGAGAAAAGGCCCTTATGAAGTATTCAGATTGCTGCCTTCGAAATACGGTTGTGTTCAAAGAATTGTCATTGTCAGGGTTTTCATTTTGAATAAATAGCATTCTATAAAAAATCATGCTTATTGTACATAAACTAAAAATAAAGTATACAAGACTGTTAAATCAAAAGAATAGTTTCCTGTTTTCTTTGGTATTTTTGTCGTATACAGTACATATATGCAATGAAGATTGCTATATAATTTGTATAGATAGATTCTTAATTGTCCTTTCAAGGAAATCTGTTGCCACAGTCTGTACATAGCCCCACATAAATACATGGATACAACATAACAACTCAAAGAGACATCCGATACTGCGCATTTCTACCCACATCGCATATGTATAGCGCCCACACACAGCAGTTTGCGAGGTGTGTTGTTGAGTGATGCTATAGCAGAGGGAACAAAACTCTACCATAAAGTGCCCATTTCCAGATTGCCAGGGATCTGCATCTGTGACTGGAGGGGAGGTGGGTTCAGTTTATTGTCCAGGGTGAGTCTGAGGTATTTGAAGCACTCCACCATTTCAACAGCTTCATTATGGATGCAGGTGGTTGCAGGTTGGGTTGTGTGAGTGCTGGAAGTGTTGATTATCAGTCCTTTAGTTCACCAGTGTGTAAAGTGGGATGTTGATGTTGTCCAATGTCATGTCTCTATTTGATCCTTTGATGAGACTGTACAATATACAGCTGGAGCCCATCATAAGCTTGCACTGGGGCCTCTTGTAACTAACATACACCACTGGGAGCGACTCTAAAATAGAGCCCCTGTAGTGGTTAAGTATCTTTAGACATATGTGCTATGACATGTGTTATGTGCTATGGCACATAAAAGAGCATGTTGCACATATAGTGTAGTACTTTATAGCCAGTACGTACTGTATGGCATGGAAAAGAAAAACAAAGCCATTACTCAGATGTACATTTTTTAAAATGGAACTCGTATGGAACACATTTAGCAAACCCCTCACTTAGCATTCAGCTAAGAGGTCAGGTCATATCTGAATAAGCTTTACAACTATGAATGAGCGCTGACACCTTAGGCTGCTGTGGGGGTGGCTACCATGGTAAATCTTCATCATCTAGTCTGTGATCTAACATTAAGTCTCAGGCCTTTCAGGCGTGATTTTCAGTTCCCACATTTCTTCCGTTCCTCAGCTGATGAAGGTTGTTCCGTCGTGTTTCCTGCAGCTGAGACAAATTGCTCAAATGAAGTCCTCCTTAGAAGATGAAGATCTTGAAAAGGTCATTCATGCTTGAATTTGCTGCAGGCCTGATTGTTGTAATCCCCTTTTATTGCGGGCTGTGTAAGGAGAGATATCTATCCCGTCTGCAGCCTCTGTGAAATGCTGCTGCCAGGCCTGAGCAAACTCAGAGGTACAATCACATTACACTCATCTTCACTGCCCTTCACTGCTTGCCTCTCAGTCTTAGAACTGATTTGAAGATACTATCGATGATTTCTGCTTATCTTTGAAAAGTTTATCCTTAATTCTACAGCGATGATGTCCTCTAAACATATTTGTTGTCCTTTAATTTCATTCTTTTCAACAAGAGTCAAGACGTTTCCAGACGTATTCCACAAAGTTATATATTCTCTGTCTGTCTTTGAGATGTTCTTCTTTTAAGACAATGTTTGGAGCATTTGCCTGTATACAGTACACCAAAAGTGACATGTGACGTGTCAGAGCTCTGCAGGAAATATCATATAATTTCACAAATGAATGGTTGCAGTACCACGATATATTTTACAGCTTGTTTCACATGTTCATTGCCAGTGTCAGTGCATCATAGCAGCACACACTGGAACCTGTTTGCATACCACTTGTGCTGTAACGCATCCAACCGACGTAGTTAAACAGTATAGCGACGTCTGAGTGTAAAACCAAGCAGTGGATTCTGGTGTCTCGCGGACGCTTAAAACTTTATTTGCATGTCGTGTTGTGGCTTCAGATCTGTTTGTTTGTCGCTGTTCATTTTTGCTTTTAACAAGCTGCCGCCTCGATGCGAGATCTCTGACCACACCACACAGTGTCACTGCCTCGGATAAACTCGCAACACGCAAACAATACAAACAACTCCCTTAGATGCAAAAAAACACAGATAAATGAGTGTTTTCTGTGTGTGTGTGTCTTACATGATACAAGAACTTATGGTTACACACTGAGATGCAGTGTGTGAATCTAAGCCATTGTTCTACACTCCATAGGTATATTTTTGTACACTGGGCTCTTGTTAAAATCATTTTAAAGACAAATATGAATGTTTGAAGTTGTAAATTTTAATCCTGTCTATGTTGAGGAATGTAGAACACACATACTATGTGACTACAGGTATTTCATCAACTAAAAATAAAGGACCTTATACATTATACAGTGGTTGTGAATGACAATTTACATTTTAATGCATTAGAATGAGCTAAAATATGTATCAAGGAGGCAAAACTCAACATAACCCCTATGTTATGGAATTTTCTATCCTTAGGTTACACAAGGTCACGTGTGGGCCTTGAGGTCCTCAGCAGTATTAATTGTTTGGCTTTGACTGGGAACAGGAGGTGCCAGTCTATCTCAACACTGTGGTGGCCAGGGTCGAAGAGACCTATTGCTGCCTTCTTAGACATAATAGATAGCTGGCTGTTGACGTTCCAATCTGTGTAAACAGACATCTGTGTCTTCAGACTAGAATATGTTGACAATAACACCTCCATGGGTAAAGACATTCTCTTTGACTAATTCTGGGCGTACAGTATTTGTGGTGTTATCTTGGGGTTTAAAGTCTATCCACCAGGATGAGTTGGGCAGAATGTGAGACCGACTCAGACACTTCTGATGTACTTTGAGAGTGTCTCTAATTCTCCTTGGCCAAGTGTCAATAAATATTACAGCATAAGACATCAGAGGCTCCTGAACACTTTCTTCTCTCCTGACCTCACCATTGACCTTTGACTTCAGCAATTTCTCCACAACACCCTATAGCACTTGTCTATACTGCATATGCAGGCTGTCCGCTCTATCTCCACTTAGCAGCTTTTTCAGAGCTTTCAACCCCATCAGCTAATGGAAATGACTCAGTTGTCATCAAGTTACCCAACTGTTTCTATTTCCAGCTGCTGAAAGACTGCAAGATGGAGTTGGTGCTTTAGAAAAGTTAAGCTACTAAGCAATTTAGTCTCTGAGATTATAGACCTGAAGTCTGATTTCTCATTTATCTTTTTGTATCTTGGAAATATTCCTAAAGGCCGTCAGTAGGAGCGACTCATACCTTTTGAAGATCTTTATGGCTGCAAGTAAAAAAACGATTACAAAATGCTGGCTCCAGAAAAACCCTCCCACCACTGCCCTTTTTTATCAGCATAAGCAACTCTATCCGCATAATAGAGAAAATGACTTTCAGCCTTTGACTAGAGAAGTACTGGGATGGGAAATGGGATATTAATATTTTTATCTAGACCTCATGTGGTCCATGACCTGTACCTGTGCCTCCCTTTTTCGCGTATCTTTTTTATTTTTCATCTCACTGATTGTAATGTAATGAAATATTGCAGCCTATCTCAAGTTCAGAAATGTCCCTCATGTGATCTTTACTGTGCCATTGTCTGAAGAAAGATGGTGGAAGTATTTCATATTAGCAAATCATTAATTTGTCTTTGCTTTATAATACTGTTGAACTCTGTAAGTATATGTAAGTGGACCATATTCTGCATCCTTCTACTGTACCTGTATCCTCAATTCAGTCGTCTCTCACCAGAATATGTGAATATGTGATAATGATCACACACTGTGCAACAACTGAGGTCTTGTGGAGCTCATTCATAATCCACACGTAAGGTAAAAAGGTACTGACATGTCTGTTGTGTCCTCAGGGAGAGAGGGGAGACATCGGGCCGACCGGTGCTGCTGGACCTCAAGGTGCCCCGGTGAGTTGATTCTGATTCTCTGTAGTTGCCGTATGTATAACAGAAGTGTCAGAAAAATGTCAAAGATGTATTAATAAAGCATCATTCACAAAGAGCTTGGCCTTCCAGCTGCTGATGAACGCAGAGAGAGCACTCACAGAACGTGATTCCCGTTAACTCAGCATTCTGCGGATATAACAAGCAACTAGTTTTTAAATGGTCCCATAAAGGTTTGAAGGAAAGAGTAATCAGGACATAAACATGAGAGCTCAGATTCATTGCTGCTTTTACACTCTGCTGCGTGCTATAAATGTACTGCCCATACACACACACACACACACACACTAGGACACACAGACTGGACAAAGATGTTGTAAGGCTTTGTGTTAGCTTTCATTGTTCTGTCAAAATTTAAACAATATCAGTAAACCAAGCACAAAAACATGTATTTAAAATAGACTGCCATTTTTTTTTTTAACTCTATTAAGAGACTCTATTAAGATTCATTATTGTTTTGTAATTATTCAGAACACCAACTGTATGATAACTTAAGTTTTTAGAGGTTTAAACTTCAGTGGTAACAACCATCTTTCAGGGATTGTTAAAAGCAGGAAGCTGTTTTAAATCTGTCGAACAGAGTTTAAATCAACACTGTTGTGCTGCTGGAAGCACAATGTGTTGCAAAAAAAGTGAATTAAACCTGTTAGGAAAGAAAATCATTGACTTTATTTCTCTTTAGAACAAATAATGACATATCTGATTATCCTGTGATGTTCGTTTTAAAAACCACAATTATCATAACCGCTGGAGGCCACGACACGGTCACATTAAAGGTGCTTAGTGCCAAATTTAAATGTCAAAGTCAGTTCATCAATCAGTGGGAGACCTACTCAGCCTGTGATGACAAAAATTGCACATTTATAACAGAAAAACTTCACACTGAACAACACACTTTGTTCACTTCACGGCTCCCCACTGGCCCCCTAAGTACTTACTCACTTCACTCATGCCCTGAACAGGCTATGACTAGGAGATCTAACACACACGTAGAAATCTAAATGGTATCTACTTTCTATATTCAGCGGAGTACATTCAGCGTTAGCAATGTACTGTATGTTCAAAGCACGACCTTCTGTACTGTTGCAGGAAGTGGAGCAGCTTTAATACAGTGCAGAGAAAGTGTGTGAGTGTGTGAAGGTTTGAGTAATGTATGAACCTTTTTAACACTGAGGCTCCTGGTTCACATCCCGTCTCATACTAATACATTTTGCAGACACTTTTGCCTGATACGCTGAAATCTTAAAGTAATGGTAAATGGACTAAATAGTCCTCCGACCACTTAAGGTGCTTTTACGCCGCACATCACATTCACCCAATCAGCACGCTGATGTCAGAGGCTGATCTGCAAGGTGCCAACTGAAAGTAACTAATCACACTCACACACCCTCGAGAGCAATTTGGGGTTCAGCATCTTGACCAAGGACACCTCGACATGTGGACCGGAGGAGCCGGGGATCAAACCACCAATCATCTGATTAGTGGACGACCTGCTCCACCTCCTGAGCCACAGCAGTGTAAAGCAGACAACATTATGTTCAACCTAAAGTAAATGTAACACACAGGAGATAAGTTTGGAGCAGCACAGGCATTGAAATGTGTTCAGCAGGATGCGTACTGGAATATATATTAAATTTAAAGCACACATACAGTATTATGTGGATGAACTCAGGTCAGATTGTATCAGTGATCTTTCTCCGGGAGGTGACGGAGGTCATCGCTTGTGCAATAGAAGTTACCCAGCTTTGATGTATTCCAAGTTATTTCACACTCTGCATGCGCTGCTTGTGTTTTTATTCCTCTGGCTGTACAGTAAGGTTAAATATACTTTTATATCAGGCAGTGAAAAAGAAATCTATTCATATGAAAAGTCACCATTCATCGCTTGAAGTCCTTCAGCTAAGAGGCTGCTCTTTGGAACAAAAGAACTGTTGAATGTTATGTACTCTTAATGTTTTACACTTTTACATCCTGTGTCAGACTGGTAAACTCACCACTGTCACATCCCACAACCACACACACACACACACACACACACACAGCTTATTTTTCCCGTCTTTGCTAATTACACAGCCTTCAGTACTGATATCCACACATACAGTAACGCTCTATTTACGACACCCGTGTTAACATATGTACGTGAACACACACAGATCTAGGCAGGTCCGCGGTAGCAGACGGCATTGCGTGCAGAGCAGCTCCCCACCACCTCCCAAAGCCAAACCCTCCCTTCCTAATCAAGCTCATGTTTACATGCGACTCTGGGAAACAAAAAACGCAGAACGCAGCTTTAATTATTGTAAATAGTTTTACTATACTACATTGTCCCAGTTGTTATTGGCTTGTAACTGGCTGCATTAAACTGTCTCCACTTTCATTTCAGGGTGTTTGATTGTCACACAAAGAGAGACGTGGGCACAAGCAGGGAAACAATGTTTATATGTACAATACGTCGTCACAAATGCATCCATGAATGAAACATGATGAAAGTCGATCATTATAATAATTGTATAGATTTGTTGCCTCTTTACCAGCTGGATTAGAACAGATGTTTAGTGTCAGAGGGTGGCCAGACAGATGTTCTTGCCTGTAAAAAACACAGGTACAGAAAAGCCATATGTCTGTGTATACAATATGGACTAATGCGTTGACAAGGGATCATGTGTTTTATATCTCCACTAATCTACTTTCATAGGAACTAGTAGTTGCTGTGTGCAAACGTCTCTTTCCGGTGGCCTAGTACACTACACAAGAAATAAGGAGTGGCTTAAACAGTGAAATTTTGTAACAAAATCAAGTCATATTAATAGAATGAAGGAATGAGACCATCTAAATATGGTGGTAAACAGAATTTGGGCTATCTAGCTTCACAACTACATCACCAAGCTTTGACCACTTTTTCCTCAAGGACATGAGAGGGCCTTTTTCTGTTCCACTTAGTAATATGACCAGGGCTTAATCTATTATCTATCTATTTTTATAACCAATCAACATCAATAATTTCTCGAACTGATTAATTGTTTGATCCATAAAATGTCAAAAAATAGCGAAAAAGCCCTCAAAATGATTAATCGATTATTTAAAAAAGTTGGTGATCAATTTTAAAGTTGACATCTAATTAATTAATTGTCAAATTGCTGCAGCTGAAGCTAAATCCTTCATTAAAAATATCTGAATAAGCACTTTTCCAGTTCTAACATGAGATACAGTAAATACATACAAACATGGTAGTATTTTTGCTATATCTAATAATGCTAATCATAATTTGAAAGTAGAATTGAAAAATGTGAGCAGCAAAGAATGAGCACAGCTCTGTTAGTCAGTCCAAAATCTGAAAATTCGTTGCCGTTGCCTCTTCTCAGTTCGTCTGTCGTTCTACCCTTCCCTGTTTTGCCCTCCGCTCACCTCAGGGTGAAGGTATGATGGTGTTCTCGATAACCGGGATCTGCTAAAGACAGATCATGTATCCTCATCTGTCCACAGACTTGCGGGTATACTGATGAGAGATGGATGAGTAAGACAAATATTACGATGCAGGGCCCGCTTCACTCTAAAGTGTTTGTGAATTTTTTCAGGGGTAAAACATTTGCTATCAACCCGATCGGCACTCCTGTTTTCCCCAGAAATACAGATGCATTTCATATTTCCAACATCGCCTGGAGACTTTCTTTCTCAATGGTACCTAAAAAGCCACAGACCTTGAGTCAGTGTAAATAATTTCAATTTAATCAACACTGAAATCTGATATTACAGTAATTCCACGTCACCTTCTTCCAGGATGTGACAAATCGCTAAATTAGAAGTATTTGTGGCTGTTCTGACACGGAAATGTGACACTGACGTGTATTACAAACAGAGATTCAGAGAGGATAACAGAGAGTACACAGGAAGTCTTCTTACTGTTAGCTGAGAAAAACCCTCGATGTTGTTACTGAAGTAAAGCCACCATATCAGACACCCGCTGATATTGTGATCTTCCAGACTTATTTAAACCCCAAGGAATTATACTTGGTTTACTTTATCACACATACACATACAGCGCAGACTTATCTGTAGAGGAATCATTAGTGCAGGTTCACATAATCTGAATTCAAAGCACTTTGATCCTCCAGTATGATCCATTAATGTTTGCATGACAGGTAGGGAACCTTCAACAGCGCTGCTTTCACAAAGCCTTTAACCATTAGTAGATCATAGCCTGACATGACAGGACATAATGTATAATGTGACTGCTATTCATACTTATTCAAGTTTCCAAAGTGTGGGGATCTACTTGCCAAGACACAAACATAGTAACAGGTATTTCTCTCACTTGGTGCACGTAATAAAAAAAAAAAAAAATGATTATGTTACAGAGTCATCCATTATTTCCTGCAGGAATACTACACTTTATAGCTCCATGTAAATAGCATCATACAGCTGTGCAAAGCAGTTTGTTTTGGGCAAACTTGCATTCATTGATTTTTTAACCACTTAGGAACAGCACACCAAGCTCTAAGTGCTCCACTGTGTTCACCAGCTAGTCTCTGTGTCTGTCTGAGCAGGTATTTATCAGAGATTTTTCACTCAAAGCAGTTGCCTGCTACAGTAGCAAATTAGTTTCATGAGAGCGGTAAGACTGTGAAACCGAAATAATGAGCTGAATGCTCCATTGAGCTGAGGGGAGCTACAGAGTCGGTTGATGATTCCCTGTGTTCATCACTACAATCGTCATAATATATTATATAATGATGGATGAGTATTAAGAGATCTGAAAGAGAGAAACATTTCTACAAATACATGAACTAATGTCTCCTCTCATGGATGGTTGTGTTCTTTCAGCTGCTGTATTTGCACTGAAACTCCAGAGAAAGCGTCACAGTTACATGCGTAAGAGTGCTGAAGCAGCTTATAGACATCTGAACTGATTAAAATGGTTAAGATAGCTGAGGTTGACAGCTCAGTCTTGATCTTGAAAGTGAGTGACAAGTCATTCTTGACAAGTAAGTAGACTTGGACGTGAGATAAGGTAAAGGTAAAGAATAAGCTGGACTATGATATACAAAAGCTTTGTATTTAAATGAGAAACATTGTATATTACAGTGCATTTAAACATTTAACATTAGGATAGAATACGTCAAATCCCTTTGAACCTTTGTTGAAAACTTGACAAAGACGTTACCTAATCTTCACTGTATCATCCACAGGGTGTCAAGGGACCACCGGGCGAACCAGGCCAAAAGGGACCTCAGGTAACGTGACCTCAAATGAACTCGTCAGAATTGTTGGTTACTTAAAGTCATTCTAATCAGCTGTTCATTTTCTTTCTAGGGGGAGATAGGATTGCCTGGGCCACAAGGACCACCTGGAGAAGGCGGAATACTGGTCAGTTCAATTTTCTTCAACATGCTGAAATATTTCATCTCAAGTCAACTTTTCTACATGACAACACTGATTAACAACAATCAAGAAAGTTGTCAAGTACTGAAAAGTTTACATATGTTGATGATTTCTATGGCTCTATCTGTGTCCACCTACCCTATGAAAGCTGGTGACTCTTTTTGTGTGTTCTCGATTGATTTGTTGATTGACTGACACGTTGACATGACCAGACACGTGGATGACAAAGTGTGTGTCACTACCTCCACTTGGACAATTCATTTAATCTGAATGCGCCAGATGGTTTGCTAAACAGAACCATCTGGGAAGTCATCGTCAGACGTCAACGAACCATACAATGTAGTGAAACTCTTAATGAAGTCTGTTGGGAGAAGAGTGAAAACATTTCTTCCACCAAAAAAACATCTTTAGCTGCCATCGTCACTTCTCACACACCTAGCATTAAACTATTCCCATAGTTCCTCCACTAATGATTTGTCTGAACCACTGTGCATGGAGACAAGCGCATAGCTTGAAGCTGGCATGGCTTCTCATGTGATTTCTGTAATCCTTGCAAGATTACATTTCATTGTGTTGAGACTAAAAAGATGCACACAAGACTGATTTCTTGGGGAGAGTTTGGGATGGCAGTGGGATACAGTCATAAGAAGGCTGTGATCGTGGGATTCTTGCCACATTTTCAAGTGTGACACTTCAGAATAGCTAAACTTTTGCCCTCGTCATATGCCCTAGTTTCTTTGAAGCATATCGAGGCCTTTACTCCCTCACAGTGAAGCTCTTTGCTGGAAGTTGAAAAGAAACAGTTGGCAACATGAAGGTAGCACACGTCTTTGTGTGCCCTTCCCAGCCAACAGCCAATGACAGCAGTGCATAGAGTAGTTGGTATTCCAAATTGAAAGTAAACAGGAAAAATATCCCCATCAAAAACATCTTGAATAATTAAAACCCAAGAAGGACATTTGGTCAAATTTGAGCTTGTTCACGAGAAGGGGCTCAAACAGTCAACCCACACTGGCTTGCCACGAGGGATCGTGTTACTAATCCTACTTCATGTCCAGGTCTACTTGGCCCACATTTAACCCTCAAAGGATCCACACATTTAAAACATATTACGAGTGACAGGAGGGTAACAGGGTCCACCTGTTTTCACATTTGTCTCTTTGAGCAGCACAGTCTTATCTCTTACACTAGAATTCCACGCATAAAAACCACTCACATTAGTGTCTCTGCAGTGGGCTCATAATGAGATCATTAATTTAGCTCAGGCGCCATATGAGTCCGTTTGGTTTATTTAGCAATGCCATTAAGGCGGTGAGTGGCTGTTAATTTAGAAGCAAAGTCAGATGAGTTTGTGCGGGGTTACGACTGTATACACAGTAAGGGCACCCCCCTCCGGTAAAAAAGATTAACACACGGGCAATTACAGCAGAGCATTGTGAATACACAGGCTTCCACGGCGATCACTGGGCTGTATGTTATAGCTGTGCTGCCCTCTTGTGGTCAAAGTGAAACAGTACAGACAGATAAGGAGTGGATAATGAAAGGAAAGACATCTAATAGACAATAAACAGATAAAAACACATTTGCATGATGAAAACCTGCTCAGATTATTTATCTGGTAGACATGGAACAACTTATAAAAGAGAAAATGATTCATCACATTTACTGCATCCTGATCCAGCATCAATATAAAACTTAAATTGCATTAATACAATAATAAAATGGAACATTTCACTTCTAATTTTGTCATTTCTAGACTGACTCATCCTCTCTCTGTGGCCTTGTTAAAAGCAGCTGAATAATGGTGACGCCTGCTGCACAGATCTGAGAGCACAGAGGTCACCTATCCACGACCACAAGCTTCATCTTTTAGTCTTCTTCCCCCTATTTCTATTCCTGTCAGTAGGACTGAACATCGCTGTGACGTTATGCCTGCAGTGGGTCTTTGACTTATCTAACATGCGCACACACACACACACACACACACACACACACACACACACACACACACACACACACAGTAGTAGAGTCAGGAGGAGGAGGGAGGATGAGCCACCCCTTGTGTCTAGGCAACCACATACAATTGTGCGATGATAAATATACATACAACTCCAATTAATTGTCAGTTGACCCAGCCAACACCAATCAGATTTGGCATTTCAAACTGTGCATACTCATGTTTGACTTATTAATTAATAGTCATGCAATGATATGTTTATTTTTGCTTGAAATTATGTATTTCATATCCCTGTATTGTCACCGTCACTGTGTTTCTGCTGAAAAAAAAGAAAAAACTGAAAAGGGCTTATAATGTTGATGAACCGCGTCATGATCAGAACAATATCAAGAACATAGCCTCCCACGCACTTCCAAACAATGTGATGCTCAACATGTAACCAAGATTCCACCTAGGTGTGAACCACAGGCCGGGCATCAACATACACACTTCAAATCATCTACAGTATTTACAACACAAAACTCCATATAATGTTGGTCGCACCTCAAAAAAGCAAGACCCTGTGGTATGAAAAAACATCTTACACATCTTAGACAATTTCAGTATCCTCTATTGTACACACTCGCAGCTCATGCTATAGCAGCCAGAAGTTCCTCTGCTAGGTATGAACCTTTCTGCTCGGACACAAGCACAAAGCTTAAAGCCTGGCAAGTTGGATTCTCATGTGATCTTGTGATTTCGATTATGTTAAGACAAAAAAGACGCACACAAGATTGATTTCTTGGGGAGAGTTTGGAAAGGCAGTGGGACACAGTGATAAGAAGGCTGTGATCATGGGATCCTTGCCTCCTTTCTAAGTGTGACACTTCAGAATAGCTAAACTTTTGCCCTCGTCATATGCCCTAGTTTCTTTGAAGCATATCGAGGCCTTTACTCCCTGCACGGTGAAGCTCTTTGCTTGAAGTTGAAAAGAAACAGTTGGCAACATGAAGGTAGCACATGTCTTTGTGTACTCTTCCCAGCCAACAGCCAATGACAAGGACTGCAGTGCATAGAGGAGTTAGTATTCCAAATTGAAGTAAACAGGAAAAATATCCCCATCAAAAACATCTTAAAAATTAAAACTACTGTGATCTACTGTACACAGTTCATGAACTGGTGGAGGATGATGATAGCAGACCAACACTGAATCAACGTTGAATCAATGTTTCTCTTCTCAACATTGAAAAAGCAAAGAATTATCAGCATTGATTCAATGTTATCCAGCCTTGAATATTCAACCTCAACAAAAACGATGATCCTGATGGAATTTCAACACTGAATCAATGTTGCCATGCTATCTGTGGACCATTGTCTGCTGTCTAGCAATAACTCCATTACTGCTCTTGCAATCTCAGGCGATTGCTCGGACCACGGAATGTTAAAATGCGATATCATGTATGAAGTCATTAAGTCCTTTTTAATGTTTCCAGTCGACTCGCTTAAAAATGCAGAAACAGCATTTTCAACCAAGTCATGAAGCTAATGTTAGCTTAATTAGCTCGATAACTGCATTTCTATGAAGCTACACCTCCGTCTGAAATCAAGGAGAACCCAGTGTTTCCAAAATGACTCAGAATTTGGACTGTTAAATCTGCAAAGCATGCAAATGTGGACACCAGTTTGTATGTGAATGTGTGTGTGTGTGTGTGTGTGTGTGTGTGTGTGTGTGTGTGTGTGTGTGTGTGAGTGTGTGTGTGAGTGGACCTGAGCCATCTCATTTCCCCCTCAGTGCCTCCTGACTAAGCCGTCACGCACTCTGTCACATTCAGCCCAAAGCACTGTGTCTGTCTCTTTCATCTCATTCTCTCTCTCTCTCTCTCCCTCTTCTTTCCTTTCCTCTCCCATCCTCTCCATCCCTTCCCCTCCCCTCTCCCTTTCCTTCTCCCCTCCAATATCTCTCTCTGTCCAGGGAATCCAGGGGCCCCGGGGGCCGCCCGGAGAGATCGGCCGCGATGGTCCCAAGGTCTGTGCGTTGAACGTTATAATTAGTTATTATGCTAATGGCCTGCTGCTCCCCAGCCGCTCGGCTATTCTCAGCCTCTTCTAATGTTGTACCCTCCCTTCCTGTTCCCTTGATGTTCCCGTAGAGAAAACTGCATTTTTGCTGAGAGGGAGTCAACTTGTTTGGAATCAAATTGTAGGTGTTTCTGAATATGTGATAAATGCTTCAGATTTGGACTCCTGATGTGTGCATACTTCTAGCTTCTCTTTTAAAAGAACAAGTTTTACTCCTTCAGACTGTTATGCAAAGTGAGGTTTTGTGAGATTTTACTTAATTAGGAGCCTAGTTACAGAACTCCAAAGGAACCAGTGATTTGTTGTTGCACAAAGTTGCAAGAGAATGGTGAAGATCACAGCAACACTGTGGTATTCTGGCTTTTAGCCCCCCAAAAAGCTGCATAAATGACAGATAAATTAACTGTGAAATCTGTGGAGTGCCCCTCTCAGGGCTCTGTTTTTTTTCTTTGCAAAGACTGGCTCAAAGGGCAAGAGGGTCTGTTCATATTTCCCTGACCTTGAAATGCACATTTCCTCTCCCCCTGGAATTTGTATACTCAGCGCAGCATGCACGGCACAAAGATGGAAGGAAAGGCGGGAGTGATAGATAGGAGTTTCATGCATATGAAGGTGAAAATTGTCTCTCTGACGTTGTGCTAAGAAGGAAAAGGGGGGGCTGTTCTCAGCAGAGTGGCACGTGATAATTTGTTGATTCAAGTGAGAATACACAAATAAATACATAACAAATATAAACACTTCTAATTATGCACTCCCTAACTAGTAAATTAATTGAAATTGTTAGTTTTAAAGGTGATGTAAATGCCAGTGAAGCAGTCTGCACTGAGCTGAGGATTCTGTTTTATCAGCACCTGCATGGAAACTTCCCTATCAGCTGATTAAACCCTCGTGTTCCATCTGTAGACGATAACTTCAGAATGAACACACAACATGTGAAAAGGACAGCACTGTTACACACGATGATCACACGTGGTTACTTTGATTAAATCATGCATAAGCATCATCAGGCTGCTGCAAATTAATCGCACACAATAACTAACGGAGTCCTGCACACACGTCAGTTGTTGGTTAGAAGTTTTAGACTTTCTACACATCCACAAACACCCGAGAACAGTGAGCAACATCTGCATTCATCACGGCTTTCTTACCAGCAAATGAGGCTTTTTTTAAAAAAAAATTATTTTTATTTTCTAAAAATAAATTATGACTCTAATAAGTTGGATAGTTATGCAGAACAGGATTACGAAGCACTGTCAATATAATCAGCTTAAAATGAAGCTAAATAACATTTACTGAAGATTACAATACAACATTACAAAAAAGGCTCTGTGTTTATGAATCTATTTCTGTGATAAAATCATTATCTGAAACACGAGATAATGTAGTGTAACAGCTGCCTGTGCACAGTGATATCTCTAAAGGTTGCTAACATTAGCCACCATAAGCTAAAGACCTAGGAGTGTATTGAACTGAGAGAGGTGGTGTGTGACTGTGTATGAATTATGACAGTTCTTCTTTCAGATGTTATGTGGTCTTACTTTAACCAGCTTAAACAAGCTGTTTACAGTTTTGGCACAACAACAGCAATAATTAGACAACAATTTAAAATCACACTATATTAATAAGACAAGAAACTGCAGTATAAGCCGCATTTAAGTGAAATGACTCAGCATCAAAAAATAAAAAGAAAAGAAAAGAAAAGTAGTTGAAACAGCAATAACAAGGTAACATCTATATGAGATTAATATTAATTTTTGATCTGTCCAATGTTGGTGGTGTGCATATTTCAGGCAGAAGATACAGTTGTCATCATACAGTTTGTTCACTGACTACCAGATATCCAGGACTCATTAGTATAGTACAGTACTTGACGTGTTATACACTCATGACAAAACCAGTATGTAATAGTTTTTTTTTTATAAAAAAGTGTGGTGGATTATTCCAGATTATTCCACAGTAAATAGTAAAATAGCATAAGTATGGTTACCCAAGTATTGTACAGTACAATTTTTAGATACTACGTAGTCATTTATAAAATATTTCACCTCCTACATTTATTGCACAGCTCATTATGAGATGTGATGTTTTATGACAGATAAATAAACAGCATAAGCAGTTATAATCAGCTCCTTTTGCAACTGCTTAATTCCCTCGTGCTTATTAACATGTGAGCAGCAGCAATCCAATGATATGAATATAATAATATAATGCTAATGTTTGTAATATGTACTTTTACTCATAAAAAACGCACATCTTTTACTTCTAACAGTATTTTTATGTTATGGTTTTGCTAATATTACTTCAGTAATTCTTCTTTCTCCTCTATTAAAACCACAATTATCCCTTTCACTAATTTACTCATTTAATTTAAGCCCACTCAATAACCGGACAATTATTGTGTGCATAATTTAGTTGCACAATTAAAATGTGTACACTCTGAAAACACAACCACACACTACCAACATAAAGTCCTCCTTTAGCGTTTGTTCTGCTGTGAATGTGCACGTCGTCCCTCTGACTCTGTCTGGATGGACACAGCAGTATAATTTTCATACGCCGTCTCTCTTCTAAATTTATCAAGCTTCTTTCCGTGATGCACCACTGTCATACCTTGTGCGGCTGGCGCAGCTGTTTAACAGGGAAGAGGCCAATAATGGGACTAGCAGAGAGGATAATGATTAATCATCACATACTGTGATTTATATTCTACTTCAGCCAACCTCTCTGTGCACGCTGCGCTGCACCTATATGAATGCAAATAGCAGCTACACTCCGATATGCCCTCGCTGACCTGTGTGCTGGTCTTTGTGATGGCTGAAATAGAGCTCAAAGATCTATGTTAAGCATTAGGTTTAGTATTGTCAGACAAATATGGTGTATGTGTGTGTGTGTGTGTGTGTGTGTGTGTGTGTGTGTGTGTGTGTGTTTCATTTAGGGAAAATGTGGAGACCCAGGGGTTGCTGGTCCTTTTGGTCCACCAGGCCAGAAGGTGAGTGGAGCAGCAGATTATCAACCATACTATATTGTTTTCTTTATCTTCCTTTCCTCTAGTTTTGCATTGCCTCTGTCTTTCCTTCTGCCTCCATCTATTGTCTGTTGTGTTTATTTTATTTATTCTTATGTTAGATAATCACAGGATTTTACATCATATCCAGTGTTGCTAGAAGACGCTTTTGGAAGACATCTAGGTTGAGCCTAGCTTAGAAACGAGAAGCTAGCTTGATTCTGTCCAAAGTGAAAAGATACATCTACCAACATCTCTTAAGTTCACTAATACACACATATCTCATCTGTTCCATACACACTCATACTCATACTGCACTCATGTGGACCTGTGTGAACTGGGGAGTCAACATGGACGCTACAAAGAATATGCGTTGTACTTTATTGCTCAGATTGTCTAAATTTCACATTGTTAGCTGATTCCAGTATTTGCAATAGGCAGTTCAAGACATGGACGTCACTCACAGGTTTCTAAAGAGCCGTTGAGAAGTTCAGTGTGGTGGCTCTGGGCGCTGCAATCTTCTTCTGGCTATCTAAAGCTGGGCAAAGAGATGGATCATTGGTGGAACTGAGGCAGGCTGAATAAACGAACAAGCCACCTGTAACAGTACCCACCTGTCAATCAAACTGATATGCAATAAGAGCATGAATACGTTTCTTACCATCAACCCAACTTTTACCTTACATCTTCAGCCACATTTCTGCGTAACACGATGTCAACTCATGTAAAATTTACGCAGATTTTTCCTTTTTCTGTCTTGGGGGGTGTTCATGTGAATCCCAGTTGGGGTTATAATTGATTATTCCAACACCACAAGAATGCAGCATCAACTTCTGGGTTTAGAGGTTTGAGTTATGCGCTCTAACTATTTCTTGAGAAATAACAAGGTTTCCATTCAACCAGCACTTGTCTGCAGTTGGTGTTTTTATTCTCCGTACATGGCTTTAAACCTGGCAACCTCACTGTGATGACAAGATTCTCTAAATATTTTCAGCATGTAACTCCACCATAAGCTTAGGACAGAGCCAGGCTAGCTGCTGCCCCCTGTTTCTTGTCTTTATGCTTAGCCGGTCTAATTGCCTCCTGGCTCTAGCTTGATAGTTAAGAGAGTGGTATAATCTTCTTTAGGAAAGAAAGCAAAGAAGTTCTTTTAAATAAAACCAAACAGAACGTGAGGTTTGGCCTAAAGTTGGAGTTCCTATCCTCATCGGCACTGGACCTATAACAGCTGTTGATGCTCTCCAAAACAAGTCATAAGGCATAGGAACCTCCTCGAGATGCCCTCTTGTAGCACCTCTGTAGGTGTGACACTTTGTGCTTTCATGTGACTCTCCACACGCTCTCTGCCATAACTGTCTGTCCTTTAGCCTTCACTTGCCAAAAAGCATGTACACTATTTGCACTCTTATTCCCCAGTCCCAGTTAGTCACAGCCACATAAAAATTCAACGTGGTGGCGGGATTAGTGAGGGCACTACTAATTCCCTCCCGAGGGATCAGGGTGCGATCAGGGTGACAGCTTTTTCTCTCTTCTAAACCAACCTCATTCTCTGTCTGTTTCCTGTCATCCTGCCAGCCACTTCTTATTTCACCAACCTGCAGTTTGATTCCTCCTGATGAGTGACAGCTACACTTTCCAATGCCGCTTGTTTGTTAAGTGACATGCTTCTGAGCAATTACGCCCATAAATGTCAACCATTGTGGTTTGAAAGTTGAATCTGAGTTGTCTCTGTGGTGCTGCTTAATCACAGGTAACCTTGGTTATTTTAAAGGTGCCGTCACTTAAAGCAGAAATTACTTTCGCTTTTTGGAAATGTTGAGTTCAAGAGTAAAAGAGAATTTGAAAAGTTTTTGCTCAAACATCTTTCTAACCCACATTAAACCAGCCATGATTACTACCTGAGAACATTTTCTTTTTCACTGCAGCAGCCTGAGAAGTCATCAAACGGGATAGAATAGACACAAACACACCACGTTTAATATTTTAGTTCTTTCTGACAGATGAAGAGGCGTATCTTATGAACTTTTCTTCTCTTAAATGCCTTCCATCGACTTCCAAACATCAGTAATCTTTCCACTCTCCAGGGCTCAACAGGGGAGCCAGGTTTTCCAGGCATGCCAGGCTCCATGGGGCTGCCGGGGTTCAAAGGTCACAAGGTGAGTCACATCACCTATCAACATACAGGACCAAAATAAAATAAATGACCTGTGTGGTTCTGTTTGGATCTAAGTCTACAAATGGCAACAGAGGCGACACTTCATGAATGATTTATAACTTTGGCCGTCAGGAGTTTGTACATTTACATGTTGTACTGTAAAATACATGCTTGTTAATGTATTATTCATTTTTTGCTTAGATGACATGATTCATTTTAATGGTGCTGAAGGTTGTCCTTCATACTTCAAAAGCAGTACACCCAGGACTCGGGATCAGCCTGGTTAACACGCTGCATTATGTTTTCTCTAAAGGATTCTGTCAACTCTTAATAATAATTCCTCAAACGACATTTTTTTATTTAGATGTCACCCTGTCGGTGAGAAAAACTTCAAACTACTGTAAGTCAGATGTGTTCTAATGTGCAATATTTTATTTTTAGGGGGAGAGAGGAGAACCAGGCTCTAAAGGAAACCGGGTATTGTACTTTTCTTTATACTTTTACCTGAAAGTCATGAGAATATATGTATGAGTTCATAGTTCACGTCCACAGTTCCTGTATTAAATATAAAACTTGACTGAGTATGGATAAATCACAGTTAATTTAGGTGCCAAGGTTCTTACCACCAGCGGTAAAACAGACCAGCTGAAATGAAAACCTTTATTTTAAACAAACTCATTTATATTTACAGATCTTCTCACCAAAAACACTCCACATGTGTCTTTGACAAACATGTTAAACACATTTCCTTCCTCATAAAACAGTCGCAAGGCCAATTTTTGCGATATTTTGGTACCAAAAATTGGTTAGCGGTCTCGATTTTATAGAAAAAGGAGGCAAAGACTCACGGCCAAGTCTTCATAAGTGGAGTTGAGGTGTAGCAGGTGAACAGGTTCCTGGGAATCAGCATCGTGAAGAACTTGTCATGGACGTCAGATGTTGGAAATAGGGGCACCCCACCTAATAGACAGGTTCCCTTTACTGCACCATACTATGGCCCGCTTAATGTTGGTGCCCATCTGATTGAGGGTTGGCGCAGGAAGTGATACTAGTGATACTCCCCCCCCCTCCCCCCTTCAAGTGGATCCGTCCATGATATCAGAAGTCAAGCAGGAAATAAAATGAAACTCAGACAGAGAGAGCCAAGTCCAAGTCCAGAATTCAATTTGAAAGTCACATCATGACACTTGTCTTGTTGATTGTTGTTTTTATAGTCCTGTTGTCCGGTCCAGCTCTATTGCTCTATTACATTACATTGCTTTCTGTCTAGACAGAGCTCCTGATGGGGAAACGCTGAGGTTATGAATTCCTTCACCTGTCAAAGAATTGTCTTGACAGCAAAAAAAAAAAAAAAAAAAGAAAAAGAAAAATCGTCTCCCAAATCAGTGGTTTAAAATGGCTTCAAATAATTCTGCAGGAGTCAGGAATGCAATGTAACATTTAAAGACTTTGACTGTGAAGATTATCAGCCTTGAAAACTACCATCATGTCTGATTTGTAATTGTAGAACTCTTCCTCACCTCAACGCAATCTCAAAATCTAAGAAATACAACACAGTACAGAGGAAGTGTGCTTGGTGTCATGGTCCAGCTCCAGATCACTGTTGGCTAAAACATTCCTATACAGGGCCATTTCTAGCTGTTTGGGGGCCCTGTGCAAGATGTTATTTGGGGCCCCTATTTTGTCAAACACTGAGGGAGAGATTCCTAACCTTTTCAGATGATTCTGAAAAAAACGGATATGCTTTTTTAAGCATAGAAGTGCTTCACACAACAAATTAGGGGGGTTGCCTGGCTACAAATAAAGACAGGTACTTTTAATTCTCCCAAAATACTGTATACTGAGGCTGAACTTGCAGCTTGTTGGGGGCCCCCTGGTGGCTGCAGGGCCCTATGCTTCCGCATATAGCAAGAAACGGCCCTGTTCCTATAGGCTGATCAGTAAAACCCAGTGTGCCATATCTCTGCTGTGAACCTGATCATCATTTACTGTGACTAGCGTTTCAGCTATATTACACCCTCTTCGGATAGCGTACTCTGGGGTTATGTTGCACTGATTTACATCAGCCTCTTAGCTGTAATTGGGATACGTGGGATGTTTAAGTACGATCCAATATCTTCTACTTAGAGTAAGCCAATCAAAACTAATGTAATCATTTCATTTACTGTGAATACAATCACATCTACACATGGAAATGCACAGTATGTGCTGTTTATTTATGAGAGGGGGGATGCCACACGGTTGTATTTCTAGCATTGTGAACTCAGCATCAGTCACACACGGAACAACCAAAGCATGCGATGAACGCTCTGATCCAGTCGCTCCCCTTTACATGCACTAATGGAAAACAGTACGAGAGCCCAGAGGAGCAGAGAGAGGAGAGCAGTGCGTTACGCCGCTGCAGGATGCAGTCGGAAAGGCTCACACGAGATAAAACGTCAGGTTTGTTAAAGGTCACCACTAGCAATTCCTATTCCCTCTCTCCCTGGGTTTCTCTTATTGGCTGCTAGTGGTAATCATGACCTTTTCTCCACTCACACACACACACACACACACACACACAATAAAGACATGGACCGCCACACAGTATTACGTACACACCGAAATCGACGCACAGCGTTGTTGTACACATTCAATCTCACCCTTGCACACAGACACACACACACACACACACACACACACACACACCACATGAAGTCATACCAGCACCTATGTAAACAAACTCACACAAACCTTCAGTTAATCATGATGTATCTGTTTGCAGGGGGAGCTAGGCAGAGATGGAGAACCTGGGATTCCTGGTGCCACTGTGAGTGCAAAAGCATTATTCTTCCACTAGGTGGCAGCGAAGCTTATCTTTCTATGATTGTGCAACAAGACTGGGTTTTAAATGTGTGTGTGTGTGTGTGTGTGTGTGTGTGTTTGTGTGTACGTGTGCCAGTACAGGGGCAAAATGTTCCTACAAGGGTATGAGGATGAGGAAGAATATCTTGGCCAGTCTTCACTTACAAACAGCTAATTTGGGGTTAGAACCTGAGTTTAATTTTTTTGTGAAGTCTGTCCGTAGTTAATATCATACATCCGCTGATACAAGTCACCATAAAATCTTTATCACAAAATAAATATGATAATAATAAAGTCTACTAACACCTTTCTGAAAGTGACTTTACAAGGTGCTTTACAAGATTAAAATCACACAGCATATAAAAACACATAAAACTGCAATAAAAGTCTGAACAGAAAACAGCACAAGCAGAGAGCAGGATGAAATAAAAGGGAAAACAGACTAAATGAGAAGAGACAAAATAAAAACAAGAGAATAAAACAGCATGTAAGCTCCAGACAGTAATATAAAATCATCAAATCAAATAAATGTAGTCTGAAAAAGTAAACTTTCAGCAGGGACGCAGAACGGGGTAACTGAGATAGCCGAGCTAATCTGCTTAGAAGAGTTGTTCCGGAGTCTAAGGGCCCTCGTGGCGAAGCCACATGGTGTTTAGGCTCAACCTCATAACAGCGAGTGTGAGGATCACAGTGTCACGGTGCAGATTCTTGGCAACTGTGAAGAGGACCCAAGACCCAGAGACTGATGCAGAGCAGGCTGAATTACAGACATTTAACAAACATATCAGTGGTCAGTTTGCAGAGTTACAGACAGACAGCAGGTGTGAAAGCAGCCAAAGTATCATTTAAGACAGAAACATTTCACAGCAAAGATCAGCAGGTTTCCTCTGAAGGAGTATAAACTGTTATTAGACAAACAGCTACAAATACATCTCTTGAATAAACTTTAGTGACAGAGCTGGCACTTTTGCTGCCTCATAGTTAATAATCATAGTTCCTGAGCGACCGTCTTGGAGGTTCTGGCTCACGGTTCCAGCCCAAATCATAGAAAATAACAGACTTTTGCATTTTCTAATGAAAGACGGGCATGAGAGAATAACATTTCACAGGTGCTAATTTTTACAATGTTGTACATAATATTGTTACAAATGTGTTGAATTCGATATATATCACAATAAGTAATCCTTCTTTAGTAAGTTAGTAATTTAAGATAACGACCAGATAAAAAAAAATGTATTAAAGCGATATCAGTGAGATGCTGAAAATAATATTTATCCCTTTATGTGTTATTGTGTGCGTAGTCCTTCAATACCTGCTAATGCTTGTTTACAGCAAGATCAAGTCTTTTTTTATTTTCAAAATGAACATAAACAAAAAAACAAAAAAAAAAAATAAAGGGCAGCCTTGCAGTAAGAACAAAATACCGTATATATATTTAAACTGAACAAAAAATATTTTGATCATTAATACATGTCCGGTTATTAAGCAGTCCTCTTTTTGAAAAGTATATTTGCTCATATTTTAGTATGAAGCTTCTTTGTTCTGATCTGTTACATTTAGGGGTATTCATTTCAAATTAAGAGTCCTGTACAGTTTCTGTAGACACATTTCTATCATTAATAAACAAGGCTTTTATTTTGCAACATTTCTGTGTGATCACACCGCCACCCATTATTTGACTTCTGTTTTTTATATGACAACTGTATGTGCTATCTATGATTTATGATGGCTGAATTCCTTTAACTGACAGTTAACTTGCTACCGCGACTGTGAGTAAACAATACCAGAAACCTGAAGCTGTTAAATGGAATTCATCACTAGCACTAGCGCTGGTTCAACAGCTAGTCCTGTGAATAATCCCTGCATCACCAAGCTTCACGGACTACTTCAGCTTCCTGGTTTTTATACTTTTCCATACAAAAAGTTTTAGAGCGGGTTATGTGCAGGGTTGTGTGTGAGGTGCAGCGACTTCCTGGATTCATTTTTGCACCTTGTGTTTTGTCTGTCCCTAAACAAACAAGACATACCATGCAAATTTGTTAATTAGGTGCTGTTATGAAGATTTAGTTCCCTTTGCATAGAGCCAGGCTAGCTGTTTCAGGGCATTTGTGCTAAGCTAAGATAACCAGTTGCTTGGTGTGGCTGTTCATACTTACAGTACAGACATGAGAGTGGTATCGATCTTCACATTAAACTCATTAAACAAGGAAGTGAATGACAGTATTTCTTAAAACTGTTCCTTTAAAGTGTGAACAAATGACAGGTGCGATAGGTGTGAGCTAGGTCAGGTGACTGGAAGGAGCAGGAAACTCAAGAGAGGTGACTTCTGCATCTGATCATCTCAAGAGTCACAAGAAGATCAGTATAGTATAAAGAGAATTTGGACCCAGACGCACTGAAGAAATCAGTGACATACACTCTTAGGAGTAATTATTAAACACTCCAGTAGCCAGCAGAATGAGGCAGGGATCAGAGTGTGTGTTCTTAAAGCTCTCATAGCTTGTATGAGCTAAAGATAAAGACGGTGAATGATGGGATTCCAAATCATCTCAAATCAGTGAGAAATGATGGGATGTTGGCACCAAGGTGAAATAAGGTTTCACAAGGTGAGAGAAGCAGCTTTGCATAATCGATTTATCCGTGTTGAGATTATCATCCTCATCAATATTTGCCAATGAACAAACATAATGATATGAATTGCTGTCCGATCTGCAATTTCCAGCGTTCAAGCCAAGCTTTGTAATTGATACTTTTTAATAGCAACAAAACCAAATGAGTAGCATTTAAAAATCGATCGCTGAGTATTGATTAGCGAGGAATCAATCTTCATGTAGATGGGGTTTACGTGCATGCGTGCACGTACACAGCAGTAACCACATTGCGTCAAGAAGAGGCAGGGTTGTGCAGTCTTGTCTGTGACACTTGAGACAGATACAGCGATTGTATTTTTTCAGTATGCAGCTTGATGTTCATACACTCTAATTCCACAGAGTTGAGAGCAGCCCGGCCTCTGCGTGACACACTCTCAGGGCTAAATGCATCACCAGTGAATCACAAGTGTGTCAATGCTGAAATGAATATGACATATTTTTGTCTTCAGACAGACTTCCTATTGGGTAAAATAAATATGAATCTACATTCAGGAGTTCATGAGATGTGATGTTTTGTTCCTCATCACTACTCGTGCACGTCATTTTGGACACCGCAGAATTCTTTTTTACGAGTGTCGCTAGTGGTTCTCAGAGTCAAACCACATCTTTTTTTTTTTTTGAAAAATATTTTTTTGACCTTTTTCAAGCTTCATTGTATAGAGACAGCTGAAGGAGCAAAGGGCCGCAGGTCGGATTCGAACCCTGGGCCGCTGCAGCAAGGCTTTGTACATGTGGCGGATGCTCTACCAACTGAGATAACCAACACACCTCAAACCACATCTTTGTAACATATCTGGATGCTGCGTATGAACGCTCATATTTTGCTGTCGAGGTTTGATTGTATCACGCAATTCTCACAAGATTGATCTTGCGCAGTTTCAGGGGAACCAAAGATATATATTCCAAAAAAATTTTTATGAATGTGCTCACGTCAAGGACGATTATCACGAAATACATAGATTGTGACGTAGAAGGAAAGCACATGGATTAGCAGATACGTTAGCACAGGATTGTCACCAGGATTGAGGGGCGTTGGCTGTCATGTGGTCAGTGTTGATGAGTGCATTGATTAAAATTAAAGTGTGTGTGAGTCTGACAGCTGAAAAAAGCTGAAATGTGTCGAAAAGAGCCGACAGCCAACCACAGAGAAGACAAGTTACTGGAGTTCTTGACTTTTCTGTGTATCTCTGTTTGAATGTAAAATAGTATGACAGCACAAAGTCCAGGCTCAAAAAGCAGCAGGGTTTCTGTGCATTGGGCATTGATAGGTTTTTTAAAAAAGTATTTTGCATGATTACCTATGTCGGGCAAAGTTTTCTTGAAGCAGAAAGACTGGTTCGTTTGTTTACTATTTAACTGAGATGCAATCAATTACAAAGAAAGGAGAACAAATGGGTGGAAAAGAGGAAGCACTGCGAAGGAAACAGAACACACGCAGAGAATCAGATATTATGTCCTTCTGTTTAATTTCACCAAAAAAGACTCGCAAAGAGAGGTTGTTTTTTAAGGACTAACAGATCCACAGATTCCACAGATTCATTACATTGCAAGAACAAAAAAAAAAGAATTACAATAACCAATCTAAAATGTTTTGTAAGCCACTGGTTTTGACAGAGAAGACAGTGGTTCTGCATCAGCAATGCAGAGCAGCAAGCATAGCTCCACTGACATACTAACTCAGCCTTTGATATGTAAGCAGAAGTTTCTAACTGTCTCTCTCTATTTCCCCCCTCTTCTCTTTTCCTCCCCACCCTTCCCCTCCTCTCTTTTCTTTCTTCCGCCAGGGCGAAGTGGGACCCAGGGGAAGGAAAGGAGAGGTTTGTCGAATTAGACTTTGCGGTATTAGATATAATCCATTCTGTCTTATTCTGCACCGCAGTGAGAAGCCCTGTCAAGCCTGCACGGCTGCTATAGAAGACTTACAGAGCCAATACCTCCAGGCCTGGGGAAATCTGGCCCCCTGGGCAAAAATATACATCACAAAAGCCCTCTTTTCTAAAGGCACACACATCTGAAATATCAAACACTTATTGTACTGTCTACAGAATCACAATTTATGATATAGCCTCCCTTAGTAGCACAAGTGCCGCACCATTTGTAGGATATCATTTGTCATGTATCAAGCCCTTGCTGTATTGGCATGCTTTATGATCCCCACATAAAGCAGCAAACTTTGTACTGCTTAATTGACTGATTTGCTAATGCTGCCCCATGATGGGTGCCTGTTTTCAGACAGATTTAGACATTTCCAGCTGGACACCATCGTTTTTTTTTGCAGGCTGTCTTGCGAGTGCGACGTCCTTTAAAATTAGTCTTGAAAATGCACTTTGCTACATAAGTGCTATTGTGCTAACAGAGGCTATAAGCTACATGTCTCAGCGTCCTCACTCCGTGACTCATGATCATGTAAAAAACATGGAAACAGCACTGTTCTTGTGTTGCATTAGAATTAGTCATAGGACAGAGATAAGATTGTTATTTTGTTCTAAAACAGGACAAAGCCGCTACTGCAAAACGAACTTCCACACAGTGGGGAAACACAATGTAACCTGTAACCGCACAAATGAATGTAACCTGGTTTGTTAATGATATGCTGATTGGCCTTGGTTGTATAACACAGACAATGGGCTATGTTTTATGGCAGAGCTTAGCGAATGGTCAGTTAATATCTTAATATATAACATGAATCTGTCAAATGCTGCAAAATAAACCTCAGTTTCACCTTTTTTTCTCTTGTAAACTGAGATTTTCTGTCCTTACTCCTACTTTTTCAGAAAGGAGTGACAGGTGACACAGGCCCCAGGGGGACTGAAGGAAAGAAAGGGGACATGGGCCATATGGGTTCTGTTGGTCCCAGAGGATCTCCTGGTCAGGATGGGTTGCCGGGCCAACCAGGCCAACCAGGATATCCTGGGAAACCTGTGAGTGAACCTCCTGACCATCTCCTCTGAGTGGATAAAAAAAAGAAAGAAGAAAGATTGAAGAAAATGAAAAATTGGCTGAAAGAAACAGTCAGTGATTTCCTGCCAGGGTTGGGGGAGTGATGTTTGGGAGTAATGGGGGCGCAGCTGTCAGTGTGTGTGGGCTATATGAAGACAGAGAACGGAGTGCTGAGAAGATCCTGTAAATCTGCAGGCATACTCAATTACAGGTTGAGTCTGTTCTCTTGGTCCCAGAGTTGATTCAGCTGACTCTAAGTGTAATTGTGCGTTGCAGGGCAAGCCTCCCTCAGATGAACACCTTCTAAAGCTCTGCTCTGATGTTCTGCGTAGTAAGTATCTGTTTGTTTTCATGTCACTTTGCTGAGAACCAAAGAAAGAAGTCTGAAGCTCCCTCCCAACACACACCAAACACTGCAAACAGTCAGACCTAGAGGTGCACTGTTCACATATCTCCTTTTATCAGTTTACAGTGATAGGTTAAATCAGAACATCTGGTGAACAATCGAAGTCATTAGTCATTGTATGTCATTAGTCATTGTGTGAAAGAGTGTCAGAATGTCAAGTAACCCAACATATAATAGATAATTTCAGTTGTGAATGTACACAATCAATCCGTCATTAACTGCCACAATTTTTATCTAAAACTCCGGGTGCTTTCCGTTCGAATAACTTACCTTAACAACACTGACATAACCTGATAGAGTTGATATGGCTAACGTGTCAGCAAAACAGTTTCTTATTTACACATCCAGCACACCCAGAGCATCATTGGCATTCATTTGGCCATCTAGCTCTAGTTTGCTCTTTACCAGCTCCTGGGGGAAATATCAGGCTCTTTAGCTGCTAAATACTCCGCTATGTTCACCAGCTATTTGCCAACTTTGTCTGTCTAGTGTGTGTCTAAGTGTCCTGTGTTAAATAAGACTGTATATTAAAAAACTGATAATAGCTGCTGTGCATGCTGACAAATATCTACACCTGCTTACTTTACCAAAATGAACAAGGATAACTAGTAAGACAATAAACAGTAAGATATTTATTTCTTTTTCAATAGGTAGTTTGCTCGATTTTCAGTGATGCTACGAATATCAGCTAATATACCGACCAATTTATGGGTGTAATTCTAATTGGTACATCCTCCATGATGGTTGACCTTGATTGATTTTGGGGTCACCGGCTGGAGACGCAAAGAGAGGAGAGAGGAAAGAGAGGCTCCTGAGCCGGGCTACCAATTCTGTTGTGAGACCTAACAAGAGAAATCCTGAGAATCTTAAAATCCTGACACATTTGTAGAATAAATAAATAGCCTACAATATTTACACTGTTTTTTTCTATGTGGACAGTATTCTGTGGTCAAACTGTGTTATGAAAGGAATTTTGACAGAATATTCAGTATACTCATGGATTACTTAGCACCTTCTGGCTGTGCCCCTGCAGATCAACTTCCAGCATTGCTCCAGACCCTGGCACCCCCAGCTAGTTGTGAACCCTGCCAGAGCATTAAGGGACCGCCAGGCCAGCCAGGAGCACCAGGACCCAAAGGCTCCATGGGGACTCCAGGCTACCCTGGCAGGAGTGGCGCTCCAGGTTATCCAGGACCCCCTGGAATGCAAGGAACTACAGGCCTCAAAGGTAGGACTTATTTAAAGGGAATAATCAACACCCTATGACAGGTTTATGTTATCTATATTCAATGATCCCTTTTAAGCCCGTGGTGTCTGAAACCATGACAAAAATCTTTCAATGGGTCTTGATAAAAACAAGATAATAAATAACAACAAAACTCCACGAGCAAGAGCTAGGACAAAATTTACTGCTGCTTTCATCCACGATTAAAATCAAAACAGTGTCAACGATGAACAAATTGGATGCGTTGATGTTCACTGTACCCCATAAAACAAGATCATTAAACAAGTGAACATCAGTGAAAGTCAGCAGAGCAAAAGACAACAAATACTGAATGCAAACCCATCTCGATGAGCTGTCTTTGATTTATCACCACTTCAAGTGGCTAATCAGCTGTGAAAAATGCCAAACTGTACCACTTCACGGCTGTGCACGACTTTCCACTTGCTGGGTCAGGATGTAACTTGGCTGAGGGAAAAGACTGAAAGCTGGACTTGAGTTTTATCAGAACTGTGTGAATGTAGTTTTAAAAAGGTGAAAAATTACCATTCAAGGTTGGCCTAATGAAAGATGTTATCAAATTGGATCGTGGGAAGTGTAGTATCAGTAGCATTTTGGAGCTTCTACAGGGACACTAAGTGCTAAAGGTCAGGATAGCCTCTGCTGCATTAATTTAAACCATTTCTCTCAGTTCTCAAACTTTATGGAAGTACTATTAAACAGAGGGACAGACTACCCCTTTCCTCAAAGAGAATCCTTCAGATTGTTGACAGAATTCTGCTACATGCCTCACTAACAGCATGACTTTGTCAGTCCATCACTTAATATTTCAGCATCTAGATAGATTGGCTTTAGTGATCCGCATATTTTTCATTTGTCCAATACTTTGATTTATGACCACCAGCATCAGCTGTATTTTGCATTTAGTGCTAATTAGCAAATGTTAGCGTGCTAACATGCCAAACATCGACATATTAGCTTAGTTATTGTGAGCATGCTAGCTTATTTAGCTGAAAGAACTGACAGTATAAAGAATGGACAGTGTGAGCGTGACATCACCCGCAGATTTCTGAAGGGCAGTTTTGAAATATAATATAATTATATATTAATATATTTGAAATATGCAGCACATGGTCGCTGCCATCTTGGCTGTCCTGCCACTTCTGTTAATCTAAAAATCAGCAAAGACGTGCATCATTGGTGGACATGAGGTGGGCTGAACGATGACTGGGTGCTTCAACAAGCCATCTGTAATGGCACCTACCTGTCAATCAAAGCAGCCATGCTGTGAATTAAGTTTTAAAAAATTCACCCTCAGTACAGTTGTCAGGAACGGGGAAATTAACTATAGAGACTAAAACTGTTTTTTGTACCAGGCTGTAAACATGTTTATTTCTGCTGTGAAGTTGGACATTTTAACATGGGGACTTATGGAGAGCCAGCCTCAAGTGGACGTTTGAGGAACTGCAGTTTTTGGGACTTCTGCATTGGCTTTATTTCCCAGCCACAGAGGTTGGCGCTTGGCTGAAAGACTGTGTCCAAGCACAGTCTGGCTGCAGACTCTCAATCTTGTTATGATGTGCAGAGAGATTTGTGCCACCTGTGTTTTTTAAAAAAGCTGAACTTTCAGAATAATAATGTCAAAGATAACCCAGTAAAACCTTATGTAATGTTCATGTATCCCAATGTCCACATGTTACCCAAAACTAGTTAAATCAGACCCAGGTTATACAGAATGAACGATCAGAATTAGTGAAATAAACTGCTGTGGTATTACTTTGTAACGAAAGCCTGCAGACTGGACACGGCTGGCTTGGAGGGAACATAGCCTTTAGTTTCCTGCCGCTCTCAGTCTGACAGCTCATTTATAGAAGCCTGAATGCCATTTTTAAAGCAGACATATTATGTCCCCAGGTGACATGGGACCAAGAGGACTTAAAGGCAGCAAAGGAGAAGGTTACCGCGGACCTCCAGGACCACCTGGACAGCCAGGTATGTAAAAAACCCTTCACCTATCAGTTTTTTTAATGTCTTCAGTCATTAAGTCATTTTGTAGAACTGAAGCTATTTCAGCAACCTAACCACAGTGTTCTGACATTTGAGCTTTTAGATCTGGGGCTGAGTGCACTTTTAACAAAAATGCACCAAGGCTGTTTGTAGTCTTACATTTTTAATTAATATGTGGGTGGACACCGGTGTACTTAATTTTCAAGTACTTTTAGTGACAGCTCAGTAGATAAGGCGAGGGAGGTGTATGATGGAGAGTTACAGACAGTGAGTGCAGTGTTTTTCTGTGAGCTGTAATAGCTTATTAACTCATCCCATACAGTACGGACACATTTAATTTATGACCTAGCAAGTACTATTTTAAGCTCATAGCACGAGAACTATGATCACATTTCGTGAAAATGTTTTTTTTCACTTTTTTTTCCCACTAAGAAATGTAATTTCATTTTCTTCTTTTTTCTTTTTCATTCATGCAGGAATTCAAGGCCCTCGTGGCTTCGATGGAATCGGCCACCCAGGCAACCAGGGAATTCCTGGGAAACCAGGGCCACCAGGAGATCCTGGTAAACGAGGAAATCCAGGGCTCCCAGGGGTTTGTGATGCTTCCATGTGTTATCAGACGTACAACCTCAGGGAACATTACAGCAAAGGACCCAACGTCTGATGATTAAGCAGTGTGGGAGGAAACTGCTGTTGACTTAAACACCCAAGTGTTTTGAGGAAGCGATTTACTGTATCACTGATTTACAGGGACATGTGTGACTGTTGACACCCTTTTTTTTTTTTGACAAAGTGTGTTTGGAGAACAGCTGCACAGGAGGCAGAAACAACCACATTAGTTGAGTTAAACTGAAATGGGCAGGGCATTGATTCATGATTATGGAATTCATGAGTAAAGGCTAGTGACCTAGCAGACTAAAATGGCTACTTTATCCTTTAAACTTGCAAAGTTTGACTAGCAGGTTTAAACAGTGAGGTCTAATCCACCAAAATAGTTGTAACAGTTGTGTTGGGTTTTGTGTAACTTGCAAGAAACTAGGATTTGGACTAATATTAAAAATACCTACCTCCTCTTTTACCTGAGTTACTCTTTATGTTCAAGTCAACGTTACTGAAGGCTTTGTTAACAAGGCAGGATGCTAATGAGCTAACCTGGTCAAACACGTATGCACAAAAAACAGAAAATCTCTTTGTCGAAATCTATAAAATATGAATGAATCAATTAATAAGAAGAAGTCCTAATGCATTTTAATTAGTTAAAGTTAAAGAAGACCTCAGGGCTTTCTATGTGGGCTAATGTGGCAAAAAAAGATACTAGCTTGAATCTGAGATCTTGTAAAATCCGAGTGTTCTTTAATGATTTTGCAATTATTAATGTATTCCAGACTATGATAAAAACTGAATATTATTACAGAACTGGACAAGCATCAGCTTTCACGCCGTTTTTCTCTTAGCTTCACCAAATGAGCTTTATATCAACCAATGAGATTATTTCTGCCTTCAGTGCAGTTCTGCCTCAGAGAAATGATTGTATCTATAAATTATGTGAAAAGTAACTCGACAATGAAAGAACGGGACGAACCGTTTTCATCTTATGAAAGGTTGGCTAACGGTCAGGCTGTTGGGTCAAAGATAAGAACCTAAAAAAAAAAAAAAAAAAATCTAAAGTTCATGTTCATAAATAAATGGGAAAAAGTCACTCTTAAAATCACTCTAGCCACAACAGTGCATTTTTTTCACTCTCAGCCTGCTTCTAGTGCATCCTACATATAATCCCGTCTGGTGGAGAAACATACTTGTATCACCTATTGTGAACGGAGCACCGGGGTTTGTGCTAATCCATCACTGTGACACACAGGGTTGTAAGAATCCTGTCACTGTCTATTTTTACCTATCATATTTGTTTTCTTGTTTACCAATATTATTATAATATATTGAATTTCTGTGTGTGTGGATTACCATAAATGCTCAAATAGTGGCCTGTTTACCTCAACTGCAGATTTATAGGCTTATATTATTGACAGGCCTTTATTTTCTACTTATATACGTATCTCTTACCTTATTTTAGTAGGAAGCTTGGCTCTTTCTTGATATGCTCCCATTATAATTTGCTGTTGATGCTGTTTGCTGTTGCAAATTCAAAATGTCTGCTCTACCTTTCATGATAAATTCAGGATAATATAATTTTCACTGCGCTAATTGCTGTTTTTAATTTTGATCACTTTTAGTCACCATCAATTAAACTACACATGCACCACACCTGCACTGATGTTTTACATTAAAAGCCTCCCTATCACATTCCTGGTAGACTTTTAATTTGAAGCATCTACAGGAAAGCTTGACCTAACTACACTTGGAAAACCGATTAGAGATAATAAGTGATTGAACAACAATTATCTTAAAAAAGAAAGACTGAATACTGGTTTTTATTTGAGAATTTATGGTAAACCATTTATAATGTTGAGGCCAAAAAAGGTTCTTTTAAGAAAGCTGTGCTCAACAGAAATGTTAAAATACTGAAAAATTCAAATTGAACATTGGCAACATGGAATACGCTGATTAAATAAGCAAGGTACAGTATTGTCTATGTTGTGATTATGCACTAGCAACGATGGTTTTTACTGGTTATTACTGCTGTGTTGGACCACACCTGCATACAAATCTTTTGCGTTGGGTTCAACGTTTCTGAATTTTGACATGCAGCATGCAACTCGCACCATTTACAGGATTTAGGAAACAGAGCCCACAAAAGAGACGTGATCTGTAGACAGTAGCAGGACTTTAGGGTATAAATAGAAAAAAGCCTCAAGCCAAACAGAGAAGTTCTACAGTAGACCCCCAATGTCACAATGTCTCTTCCTGCAGAGGATCATTTTAATGCAAACCTGTCTCCATTCTATGGTCCATCTAAAAATAATTTTAGAGTTCAGTAGTTGCTTACCATAACTCCAGATTCTGAGTATAGAAGCAACCCTCAAAAACTTTAGGTTTATCCCACTCATGTTTGCACTAAAGACTTTTACTTCACTCTCTAATACTATGGTGGGCCTCACCTCAGTGTCACCTGGTGGACGAAATTTGACTGAGGCTCAACAATGGGCTTCAAAAACGGACATTTTCTTCAGCCAGTTAAAGGACTGTATGGGTCCACAACTTACAGGGCTGTGACTATGCTCAGAGAATATGGACTTACAGTTTAATTAACTAACCTTCTAGGCACAGCCCTCTATCACTAGTGAGGTAGGGGTGAAGCAGGACATGGCCCATGGTCCACTTTGTGTGTCCAGTACTCACAAGCACAATCACATACCTTCTTCACAAGAATCAATAACAAGTTCGTACCTTGTCAATGCGTCATAGCGTAACACATTATGAGTATAAGTACAATATCACCACAAGGGAATTAAAGGGAACTGGCTCAGGAGATGTTGCCAATTCTTTATAGTTTAGACTCAGAAATGTTCTATGCAGACAAGTCCCCGGTCACGTACACTGAAGTGGGGACGCCATACACAGTTGAGCAGCAGAAGGATTGCAGTGCTTCAGTGAAACGAGTATTACCTCATACTTTAAATGGAAGGTTAGAAGCAGCCAGCTCATGCACAGTGGGAAATATGCGTGGGACAGCTACAGCTGAATCGGAAGAGTCAGACACAGGCTTTTTAATTTTTCCAAGGAAAAATGTAGGACATTTCTCTACAAAATATTTGTCTTTTTTTAGTACAAAACAGTCACAGACACACAAGCCACCGGCTGAGGTCACAGTGGGGCCAATGGAGGGGGGGGGGGGGCATCTCTTCCTTTGGTGGTAATTGGTCACTGGTGGTCGCACCAATGACTCAAGCAATGCTGAGGGTGGGGCAGCACATGCTTCCTGATATTTTCACCTCTTCTGCTGCTGTCATCAGGTGGTTTACCACTGAGCAGATATGTGGCCTAAACAGATGGGGGCATCTAAAAGCTCCTTTTTCACTTTGTCTGGTATGAGACATCCAGACATTTTGTCATAAAGTAGGGAGATGTTGGTCAGGCTAGCAGTCATCTGGTTTCCCTGGTTAGTAGAGCCATCAGTCCAATCATTGTGGTGGTTTGTTTTACACCAAAACACATCATCAGGTTAGGCTTTAAGGATGAAACAGGAGGGAAGTTGCACTTTGTGAAATCTCCCACCTTGGTGATAGGAACAGAGGGAAACAGGTGCATTCAGTTTTCCTGGCTCCACAGCAACTGCAGATTCTGGTTCTTTGGTTTTTGATGGCTGAAAAGCCAGGCCATACGGGGTTGCGCCTAGCTACCTGGGCCAAAATTCAACATCCATCTCATCTAAGGGTGCTTCTCTGCCTAAGAACAGAAAATCACAGTATAGACATGCTGTGTACTCTGGCTTGGGGAGGCCAGACCAGCGTGCTCTGGTCCAAGGCACAGGTTATAACAGACGTGCAGGTTGAAATCCATGATGTTCCCCCTTCTGGAAGACGTAATTGGAATCTAGTCAGTCGCTGTCAGTGGCAAAGCTGAAGAGACCAAGGTGAGACCCACATAGTAAGTGGGTATGGTGTAAAAGTCTTCAGTGCAGTGTGAGCAAGAGATAAACCCGATAGTGATATATATGAAATAGTACAGCTGTGTTTTCAGTCACACCAGCTATGTGGGGAAATGACTCAGTGGGCGTGGGAACAGGTCTGTGGATATAGAGCCGACGATTCCGATTCCAGTTAGAGGGATTCAGCAACAGTAAGCTGCTATAGGCATCATATGAACTCTTAGTGACGAAAAGCAATGAGCATTCAACTACAGGAATAAACATATGTTTATTTATTTTTTTAAGATTATTTTTTTTGGCCTTTTCAAGCTTTATTGCGATAGAGACAGCTGAAGAGTGACAGGAAATGTGGGGAGAGAGAGATGGGGAATGACATGTGGGAAAGAGCCACAGGCCGGACTCGAACCCTGGGCTCCCGCAGAGAAGACTGAGCCTTCGCACATGGGGTGCCCGCTCTACCAACTGAGCTAAATACCACCCCATATGTTTATTTTTTAACATCAAGATTACCATAACTATTTACATACACACTTGGTTGTTTCATGGGAAATGGCTCCTGTCGCAGTTTCTCAAGATGAGAGACTTGAAAAAAAGTATGGTCTGGACTGATAAGTCCAACATGTTATCAGAAAACTTGGCCAAAGACTTCCCTTCCACATGCCTTGAGGAGTAAAAAACGGGTTAGTACCTCTCTGGTACAGACTTCAGGATACCAGTTTCCAAACTGTTGTTTGTTGCTCTCAAACTGTAAAATTTTGACTTGTCAAAGTAAGCTTGGCAGGTTTCAAAGTGTCACTGCTGTAAGAGTAGCTAGCTGTGGGGTATGGAGTCATTCAAGTCTTTAAAAGTGGGAAGAATTCAGGTGTGCATTATATCAACGTTCCTGCTGGAAGAGTGGAGATCTTAGAGTGATTATACTTCTATTTATTACTATTGTTATTTTTACATTTTTATCATTATGAAAAATATTAAAGAGTTTACTGTATGAATATATTACATAACTTTTCTGTATGTCAAATTTTGCCTTTGGTCTCCAACTTTTCGGAGTCTTAGTTTGCACCATTATTCTATTTTATTGAGTATAGCTATAAAGCTATAGCTAGCAGCCCATAGAGGCTGCATTGTTTATCACAACCCACCCACTCACTCATTGAAATACTTGTAAATTTAAAATTTCAACACTGGAGTGTTATTGGTGGATATAAGTAGACATTTTTTCTTTTTTTGACTTTTTTTAAAAAGTTTCAGTTTTTAGGCTGCAAATCAAAGAAGTTACCATATATGGTCACTTGCCCACCTAGGGTAAAAAAAAAGTCAAAAAAATATGTGGAACATTTATTTTCAAAATTAACAATCAGACATATGTCTTATGGAACTTATGACACTTATTTCAACATATCACGCACATGATACAGTGCAAATGTTAGGGTTAGGGTTAGAGTATGATCCATTAAAGGCCATAGCAACGCTGCCTGTAACGTAGCTTGACATTTACTGATTGGCTGGAGAAAGTCATGTGATTCTGCGATTCCTCGCCTGATAAAGGGTTAAATGTATCTAAACTTCTGTACAAAGTTGATGTTTTGGCCTGAGGCTGGTGCTAGAGAAAACTTAATGGAGAATGGAATCGATTCATCCTCAGGGGAACAAGATTTAATGATTTCTGCGAGTTAGACTTTGAAAATGTTAAAAAAACGAAACCCTGTCCCAAAAGAAAAACAAAATGCTAATATTTGCATAGGCAAGCATTAGATTTGCAGGAAGCTCAGTGCTGTATCAATATGAAAATCAAAGGTTTATATTGAAAATATGGTCAAAGTATTTCATTTGTTTTCATTGGACTAGCTGAAGCATGATTCATGTATTCATGGTAAGCACTTAGTTAAGGTTAGTGAGGTCTTGCTTGAATATAATTAATTTGAAGCATTACCGAATATTTATTCTTACTTAAAGGATCATCACACAGATTTTACACATGAAGTTGGCTTAATATTTACATTGTGTGATGATTCTGTGGCTTGGGAGGGAGCTTATCAAAGTTAAAACAAATACAATGATGCCTTCAGCCTTGTCTTGAAACTTAAAATTTCTATTACAAAGTTACAAACTGGAGGTGTGGAGTTAGACAAAAGTGAACCATTTGGGAGAGGGCCTAATGAAAGACGCTGTCATTACATGTATTAGATGCATTATGGGTCATATTTTGACTAGAATTTATAACAGAATACCTAAATTATTCAAACTTTGGTTGTGATAGAAATGGCTGTTTACTACATAGTGAGGATCCATTGGTTCTACTGGTTGCATTATGGGAAATGTAGGACCCAGCTTTTTTATTTATTTATTTTTATCTTGACCTATTCTAGATAACTAAAACTCTGCTTGATGGAAAATGCATGGAAATTCAATATCATTCATTGGAGTAACCCTTTAACCAAGTGTTTCACCCACCTAAACCTAACAACACATGGCACACAGTGATGTGAACCACGTTTGCAGAAAACTCATGATATAGAGATTTATCATATGGAAATACATTTAACAACATGTCATTAAAATGTATTAAATTAGCATTTTGCTAACCTGACAACATTGGCCATTGTGATCTTGAACAAGCACCAAACCCTTGCTTGGTGAAGGTGTAATAAAGTGCTTAATCTATCAGTTTAATGTGTATCAAACACATCAAAATACTCAGCTAAAGTTTGGTAAACTGCAACTGACAGTTGGAAGCAGACAAGAAGTATTCTCTGACCATACAGTCAGCGACTCCAACCTTGCTTTTTGCAGCACTATATCAATGTCATGCCACTTCCGCTTTTGCTATTGAGGAAGCTCCTTTTTCTCTGCTGAGTACACACATTTAATGTAATGCTGTGACTGAGTTCAAAGTGTAGCTGTGGTAGATATTAACTCAGCATGGCTGGTATCTTGAAATCATTTTTTTTTTTATCTGTTCTATGTATAACTGTCATTTCTGAGTACTGACATCTACTATACAAGGTGTTAGCCAATAACCATCTTCCCTGCAGTTTATGATGCGTAAGTTATTTTCCAGTGCAGATTTGTGCAGCATAATGTTGTCTGTCCTCTGTATTTGCAATATATTATAATATCCAAGATGCAATCGATTCATAACCTTAAGTTAATGTTATGTCTAATATCTGTAAATGCTGGAAAAAGGCAATGTTTACAATAGTATTTTTTTATATACATATATATATTTTGTACAATTTCCAAATGCATTGCATTACTAGTTTGGTTGTAAGATGATTTTTATTTAAATAAACCATAATTCTGTAATACTGACTTTTCGATTGCAATTTTTTACAAGTATTTTTTTTTCAGTAAGTAAGCTTTGATAAAACATACATCTTCATTTAAAGGGAGTTATAATACAATTTCACCCTATATTTACATATTCCCAAAACACTGACTTTGCTTTGTCTTCTTTGGTCATGTTACTACATCGCAAACCACGAAGGTTCTGTGCTCTAAAACATAAGATGTAAGGTCTGTGCTGATTGTTTCTCTTTTGAACCTCCTTTTAAATGTTGTTAATCAAACCTTGTTGTGGAGCAAACATCTGGAGCAAGAACCTCCATATGCAAAGATCTCTACTTCAGGGTGGAAACTCCAGGTAGTTTCTAAAAGCAAACAAACAAACCACATGATTTTATGCTATTTGTTATTTGAGCTAAAAAGTTCTATTAAATCTATCTGACTGCGAACTGTTCCGGAAGCAATGATAAAATCGATGGCTATAATTTATGCGTATCATTAGGTAACCATAGTAATACTTGCGCACATATTTCCAGACCAAAGCAGATAAAACGTTGATCTGCTTGATCTACTTTAGTACTTATTTACAAGATGCCTCTTTTTCATAATGTGATCAAAACATACAGTCAACGTGCAGTCAGACAACAAGACTGCTGAACTCAAGGTGTGAAAGTGAGCAATTCATTTAGTTCAATGATTTCATTTGCAATACTTTAATTTTTTTCTCTTTAGCTCTAAACATCAGTGAAGATACTTAAAAGGCTGCTGAATCATTTCTATAAAAAGCGATGTAATGAAGATCAGCTTATGATTGAATAAACATATTCTCCCATGTGCTTTGCATCTTTCTAAACATGGCCATCCAATGAGCTTTTGTGAACAATATACAGAATACGTGATCTACAGGGCACAACCCCCAACAGTATAAGCAGAATATTAAAAAAAGAACATGCACATCAATCCACAGATAGTGCACCACTGCATTGTGGGAAAGGAATGTTGTTAGTGTGCATGTTGTATCTCCCAGGAAATATTGCTAATGTGACCTTATCATAACACATCTTGACATTGACCCACTTCACTGCCTGATTTTGACTCACATCACATCAGGAAGAGCAGAGCTGGAGCTTTGTTTTTTTATATAAATGTTGATTCACGAGTCCCTGTAAGCCACACCAATGAGCCTAAAGGAACCACATCATGGTTAGTGATACGATTCTTCTATGACATGTTAAAACATCTTCTATGATGCTGCAGTGGCACTGCTTTGACGCAATTAATGGCCGTTACTGAGAAATTGTTTCAGCGCTCAGCGCCCATATGAGTGGTTCTGATCCGACAACGTAATAGCTTCTCTGTTTGCAAGGGGAGTGGTCATGGTGAAGAATATGTACGTGTGGTATTTTAGATTTTTCTTATTGTCAATCAAACAGAAACAGACAATGAACATATCATTGTGTATACTGATATGTCTTATTCCTCTGAGCTCCACTTTTGTCCAAAAACTATTAAAAACACAATTAAATCAGGACCAACATTGTCAGTCAGTACCAAATCTTCACACACCCCCTGCAGAATATAATACAGGGGGGTACTACCATTGCAGAAAACACATAAAGCTTGAATGTCTACTTTATTAACTCACATAAGTAGACAAAGAAAAACAAACACCAAGGATAAGCAGTAGGTTTAACAAAAGTGACGTTTGCCTTCAAAAGTGTTCAATTAGGAAACATAGTAGAGAGCAGACTGACCACAGTGATCCTGCTAAACCTCGAACAATTAGGCAATCGAGTGTCTTCCTGTTAGCTGCAGTCAGGTTTTTAAAGGTAAATATCAGACATGAACAAACTGTTCAGAGAATGGGTCCAGGAAAAGAAATTGGAGAAAGAAAACCATCATGACTTGAAAAGAACCATTTTTTGTACCATTAAAAAAAAAAAAAAAAAAAAAAAAACTTACACTTGATTCAAAATTCCCCTGGGTATCAGTTTCTGTCTTTCACTGTCAGGTTTGGTGCTGACTTTCTCAGGTCGACAACCGTTTCTTGCTTTTCTTAACATTTTACAAAGACTCTTTACAGCATCATTGGATGCTCAGCACATTTAACTGCAATATGCTACATGTCTTTTTTCTTACAGTAATTGTTTAGCAACTCCAGTCTGGCAAATTTAAGTATAAGAAAGGGAGGGCACACCCTCAATGTCAGTCGGTGAATATGTGGAGCTAAAGGATCAAATTCACCATCAAACACAAGCTGTCATACGGAGTGTCCTACCGGACTGCAACATGTATGTAGTAATATGATGAATATTCTGCTGACAACACACAAGTGTGAGTGATTTATCAGGAGTGACATTGTCATCTGTCTTCCTCTTTATTTGGAAAACCTAACGACCAGAAACAGGCTGCAACAAACTGCAATAACTATACCAATCCAACATTTCCCAACATACTGATACCAAATGAAGAATAAAGCATATTCAGTGAGGATACCAAAAAAGTTAGTAAAAAAATATTTTTTAAAAAATAGTAAAAGTACAGATATTATTGGCGGCAACTACATATAAATTGAGTACAGAGAGAGAGAAGGGGATATTTAATTCAATGTAAATTATGTGTTTTAATAACTATACAGTAAAATGAAAAATATTACATTTTTCAAGAAATCTTGCTGCATTCATGAAAAAGTATTAATCTATGAATTTGTTAAGCTTGAGATTTCGGCATAACACTGAACCCATAATGCAGACCACAAACAGGAATTGCTTTTTAAGGTTTTATTTACAAGATGTGGCACGAAAAGACACTACAAGGTAAGTCCAGGGGGGAATCTTCAGGGCAGGATGATGAAGACAGGTGAGCAGACAAAGGTAGGCTGAGCCTGAACCATCTAAAGTGTACTCTCAGTGGCAGGGTAATAACATGAGAACAGATCCACCCTGGGCAGAGACTGAGCAGTACTGGAAGAGAATATGGGAAAAGGAGGCATCACATAACACCGATGCCCAGTGGCAGACATCCGAGACAGAGTATCAGGTATGAAGAACTGGACAGCACTGGGCCCTGACATGATCCACACCTACTGGCTAAAGAAGTTACCTGCACTCAATGAATGCCTAGCAGCACAAATGAACCAGCTGCTGATGGAAGGGACCCACATGGACTGGTTGACTCAAGGGCGAACAGTCCTAATCATGAAAGATCCCCAGAAGGGTCCAATCCCATCCAACTATCGGCCAATCACCTGTCTCTGTACAACATGGAAGCTCCTGTCAGGCATCATAGTGGCTAAGATCAATAGGCACATGGCCCAATGCCACACACGATATCATGGGCGGCTGTGGCTCAGGAGGTAGAGCGGGTTGTCATTTGTTACAGCAGCTTAATACAGGAAAAGTAATTCAGTATATTACAGTTCTGCATGAAGTCATGATGGAGAGTCTGACAACTGTAGTGGTCAGTGTAAGTTGTCTGGCAAATGCAATATCATCCAGCATAATGTAGAGTACTAAGATTACAAAGTAATCCCCTGTCTTCTCTCTGTTCTTATCCTTATGTCTGAGGATCAGCCACCTTCAAGACAGAATTAAAATAGTTGTCCCCGTTACAGTCATGTATTATGTTCAGTATATACAGTGCTGTGAAAAAGTGTTTGCCCCCTTCTCGATTTCTTAGTTTTTTGCATGCATGTTTCAGATCGTCAAACAAATTTTAATATTAGACAGAGATAATCCGAGTAAATAAAAAAAAATGCAGTTTTTAAATGATGATTTCATTTCTTAAGGGAAAAAGCTATCCAAACCTACCTGGCCCTATGTGAAAAAGTAATTGCCCCCCGTTAAATCACGAATTTACTGTAATTAACCACATTTTTTCGAAAGCCGAGTTCAGTTTCACTACCCACACCCAGGCCTGATTACTGCCAGACCTGTTGAATCAAGAAATCACTTAAATAGAACCTGCCTAACAAAGTGAAGTAGACCTAGATCCTCAAAAGCTAGACATCATACTGCGATGCAAAGATATTCAGGAACAAATGAGAAACAAAGTAATTGAGATCTTTCAGTCTGGAAAAGGTTATAAAGCCATTTCTAAAGATTTGGGACTCCAACGAACCACAGTAAGAGCCATTATCCACAAATGGCGAAAACATGGAATGGCCAACCAAAATTACCCCAAGAGCGCAGCGACCACTCATCCAAGAGGTCACAAAAGACCCCACAACAACATCCAAAGAACTGCAGGCCTCACTTGCCTCAGTTAAGTTCAGTGTTCATGACTCCACCATAAGAAAGAGACCGGGCAATAATGGCCTGCATGGCAGAGTTCCAAGACGAAAACCCCTGCTGAGCAAAAAGAACATAAAGGCTCGTCTCAGAAAACATCTTGATGATCCCCAAGACTTTTGGGAAAATACTCTGTGGACTGATGAGACAAAAGTTGAACTTTTTGGAAGGTGTGTGTCCCATTACATCTGCCGTAAAAGTAACACAGCATTTTTAGAAAAGGAACATTACATTTACATTTACATTTAGTCATTTAGCAGACGCTTTTATCCAAAGCGACTTACAGAAAAGGGAACAATCAAGGTATAGTGCGATAAGAAGCATTAGTGCAGTAATAAGTGCTAATTCTTTAAAGTGTAGATTTGTCAAGTGCTAGGAGAGAAGGTACTCTCTGAAGAGGGTACCTTCTCTCCTAGCAACATCATACCAACAGTAAAATATGGTGGTGGTAGTGTGATGATCTGGGGCTGTTTTGCTGCGTCAGGACCTGGAAGACTTGCTGTGATAAATGGAACCATGAATTTAGCTGTCTACCAAAAAATCCTGAAGGAGAATGTCCGGCCATCTGTTCGTGACCTCAAGCTGAAGCGCACTTGGGTTCTACAGCAGGACAATGATCCAAAACACACCAGCAAGTCCACCTCTGAATGGCTTAAGAAAAACAAAATGAAGACTTTGGAGTGGCCTAGTCAAAGTCCTGACCTGAATCCGATTGAGATGCTGTGGCATGACCTTAAAAAGGCAGTTCATGCTCGAAAACCCTCCAATGTGGCTGAATTGCAATAATTCTGCAAAGAAGAGTGGGCCAAAACTCCTCCACAGCGCTGTAAAAGACTCATTGCCAGTTATCACAAACGCTTGATTGCAGTTGTTGCTGCTAAGGGTGGCCCAACAAGTTATTGAGTTTAGGGGACAATCACTTTTTCACACAGGGCCATGTAGAACTTAATAATAAAAACTTTCATTTATAAACTGCATTTCGTGTTTACTTGTGTTATCTTTGTCTAATATTTAAATTTGTTTGATGATCTGAAACATTTAAGTGTGACAAACATGCCAAAAAAAAAAAAGAACTCAGGAAGGGGGCAAAATTGCTGTGCAGTGTTTCGGCCACATCTGTGAATCTATAACAAACTTGACTTCCTGTATTGTATCAAACCCTGACAAACGCAGCTCCTTGTAGTGCTCTTTTTCATCTAGACACCGGATTAGGCTAAGTGCTAAGTGCTTATCGGTTAGAATATACTTCAGAGGGGAGTGTTGCTATGGAGTGTTTCCAGTCAATCCCTCCTCTTACACACACACACACACACAGGTCCACCCACTCTTCTGTGAGTTACTTCCTTCCCTCAGCTGGCTGACTTATCATACAGTGACTTGAACTCACTTTAGTCAGACAGCTGTGGCCTTCAAGAGTCAGACAACAAGCAGAAGCTCCTCAGCTGGCCAGGCGGTAAATCAGCTCAGCTTATATTATTTCTGTGCTCCTCCGAGCTGCTCCTTTAAAGGCAATGTTTTCTAGCTCTGCTTATTTGCATGCAGTACAGGAGCTCGCATGCAGGATTTAATATACCTTAAAGCATTTCTAATGGATGGATTGTTTTAGAATTTGAAATTCATACTAACTGCATCATGTTGCTGATGTTATGTTTGATGGCTGCATTTCTGTTTCTGACAGGTTTTCTTGCCAACATTTGAGATAAAGATGGAAACTACAACGAGTGAATATAATTATGACAGTGATACGGCGACGCCTGTCGTTATATGCAATCGGGACAACGACAACACTCTGGGAGCTCATCTATCCACCCTCTTCTACTTTATGTTCTTCTTCAGCGTCTGCTTCAACGTGCTGGTTCTGGTCATCATCCATCGGTGAGTGATCCAACAAAAAACTCCAGTACAGTACATACTGCAGAAGTCATTTTAAAAAAATCCAAGGAGGTCAAGCAGTTGGGCGTAGCAAGTGTATGATTTCTCCTCATTGGAAAAGATCTTATTAACTACTATTGACTTTCTAAAATACTGAACTATACTTAATACTATACGTTTTTTTTCTTGGTATAAATTTGAATTATAGAGTAATCCTTGACATTTGAGTCCTGGTCAATTTGGAAACACTCATGATTACTGGTGGTATCAACAAGCGCAGTATAACGCCTCAGCAAGCAGTCCTCAAGGAGGTCAGAAATTGTGTTTAAAGCACAGCCAAACAAATTCACATTGGCACAAGTGTACATATTAGTACTACTGAACTATCTCAGCAGTGAGTGCATACAACTTTGATAAGGCCAGAGGGGGAAAAAAAGATCATTCAACCCGTATTTACCACACCAGTCCAAGCTAAACTTTATTATTAACATTATTTAAGCATTCTACATATATGTCATTATTTTGGTAACATTTAAAACCAGAGTATGCAAGAAAAGGTGTCTCAATGAATCAAACTTACAAAAGAATTAGTAGTTAAGAATCATTTGTTCATTTTTTTAGCACAAGCTCACCATGGCTTTCTCCTTCTAATTGCAATGAGGACTTCAAATGTGTAAAAAAGTATTTAGCATGAGGCAGATGTTTTTATGATTCTGTATTTAGAAGGCCTCATTTTAGCACCATATTTTGTCTAACCTTATTTGAAATAAATTGGGTGGTCAAAATATGAGAAACTCCCCTCAGCATCATGCAATACAATTCAACAGCAGCGCAAACTATATAGAATTAGATCATTTTTAGCATAACTGAACACCATAACCTTCATTTAGGTTGGCATTATTGTGGGTACTGTACTGTTCACTTCTTCATCAAGACAAGAGACTCAGTGCAATTACTTTTTTCAATTCTAGCATTAAGGAGGCAGAATGGACAGAGCAGTTCTATGACAAGTTTAAGTTTGAGACTGAGTTGGGACATGGGTGGGTTTGACTCTAGATGTCATTAGGTCGGAAAAAAAAGACACACACTGGGTAAGAGTGTAAGATCAAGTCATACTAGGAATGTCTTGTATTCCACAGTGGGAGGAATACTATTCAGTAGATGTAAACTTCCTCTCTCGAAGCCTCCCAGGGAAAAGCTGAACTGACTAAAAGCAATATACAGATCTCACATGTAATGTGGCTAAAGCTAAATAGTACACTAAAATATGTAAATATGTGTAAAAAATTAAAGGAGCAAAATTGGCAAAGCAGAAACAGAAACTATTCTTACCTATTCATATCTGATCTGCACTGCCTAGTTTGGCAGTTTGGTCTGAGTTTTGTGAGTCTGCTGGACAGACTAGCTGAAAATGAATTATTAACCAAACACAAGCTAATCCACAAAGCAACCCTGATTTATTGTCTATTTACTCTAAATGGAACCATAATTTACATGCTGAGTGAAAGAAGATTTAAAAATAACAATTGAGACTCATTAGGAAACTGTTTTATTGAGTTATCAAGTGATCAACTGAGAAGTAGGCTCATGTTTCCATGAATGAAATCAGACTTTTTTTATTGCACCTAATAAAGCTGCCCCCTGCTGGTCATTACAAACAATGCAGGTTTAAGCCACTTGACCATTGGTTTCACTTCACAGACCTGGAAGCTCACTATATATACCATCAATGCTGCAGCCAAAGAATCTACAGATGCTGAGATATCATTTATCTCTATTTATGTCAAAAATGCTGTACTGACTCACAAGCATTTTGGTTTTTCTCTCCATCTATCTGTTTAAATGACCATCTCCTAGGTTTGAGAAGCTGACCACTGTGACCAACATATTCCTGTTGAACCTGGTGGTGTCCTCCCTGATCTTCGTGAGCAGCCTTCCCTTCATGGGAGTCTACTCACAACACTCTGAATGGATCTTTGGCCGTGCCATGTGCAAGATTGTCAGAACTGTCTACTACATGGGAATTTACAGCTCTGTCCTCTTTCTAGCTCTTTTGACCTTTGACCGACACCTTGCAGTTGTGTACTCCTTGGGCGCATTACGAATGAGAAATCGAAGATATGCAATAGTCTCCTGTGTTGTGGTGTGGCTGGTCAGCAGCTTGGCGTGCGTCAAACAGATGATTCTCCACAACACTTTTAAGCATCTCATCGACAACAAGGTGTACTGTGAAGAGTATGCTGACATATCGTATATGAAGGAGCTGAGACAATTTGGATTTTACCTTCAGCTTTTTCTTTTCTTGCTCTTTCCTCTGGCTGTTATTACTTACTGCTACATTAGGATTGCTATCACCGTCATATCATCGAAGATTGTTACCAAGTTTAAGACAGTCAGGTTGATATTCATTATTGTGCTGTTGTTCTTTGTGTGCTGGACCCCATACAACATCGTACTACTGATGCATGATAGTGGAACCAACAAATGTAAAGACTCGCAAAATTTGGGTTACGCTCTACATATCACTCGTAACCTTGCCTACATTTACTTTTGCATCAGTCCTATTTTCTACACATTTGTTGGGAGAAAGTTTCAGAACTATTTCAGACTAATGTTAGTCAACCGTTTCCCAAGGTTAAGGAAGTATATTTCTGTCGATCAACATACTGGAAACAATACATCCACGAAAACTACACCAAATGATCTGTAGGCAGGGTAGCTCTTTGTTTCTTAGGACAGCCGTGTGTTCAGCAAACCATGGGTTTGAAGGAAAGCTGTAAGAGTTTGTATTCTTTTTGGATTGTCTCTGTGGAGACTGATGAAGTTCAAGTACTGACACAGTTTCACCAAAAGAAATAACAAAGCTGAAATAACTGATTTCAAAACAGATGTGTATCTGTTGCTATTCAATATTTGCACTTTGCTTAGCTGTGTTGCTAATCTCCCCTGTTTGTCCTGTAGAGGACATGTTTTGAAACTCTAGTCCACAATGAAACTTATGTCACCTCTCGAGGTTTGTCTTTTCTATTGATGCAGTTCATCGACAAATTGGTTTTGGTGACTTTCTGCCCTCTAGTGGTAAGAAGTTGATTAAAGAAGTTCTGAATTGAATTTATAAATGGAGCATATGTAAGAACATTGAGTTTCCAGGTTTTCTGTAACACCTGGGTCAAGACCAACACAACATGAACGTTAATTGTCAGCATATTGTGTGACATCCACTTAGGTGTCTCACGTGAGCTTTTTTGCAACGCACATCTAAGAAATCTAGCCACCTGTGCTGCAAACCTGCTCACCACAACACCTTTCTCTATCACAGTGAATGGTAATTGATTGTAATTGCATGGAATGTATCTCAGAGGTCTGGTTCATGCTTAAATGTCCACTTACTGAGGATGATACATTGTTTCAATTTTGACATGTTTCAAACTGATGCGTTGTCAAGTGATGCCCAAAACGATGTCTTATTTTGTAAATGCATTTTTGATTTTTTGACTACTTCATAATAAAAGTCAATTGGTTTTGATTGGTTCGACTTGATTAGGGAGAGGCAAAAGTGTAGTGCTGTAAGGAGAGTGGCATGCTGGATTTAGATCATGGAGCCCTTGTGGAAGTTTGTGGGCTGTTTCAGTGGAAAAGGTGAAACATAGCGAAGGCCAGCAGTATATTTTCAGCATGTAGGGTGCTAGCTCGGAGATTGTTATTTCCTGTAGCCACAGGGATTTTGGAAACGGCCAGTGGCAGGCTTGTACCAACAGCCTAATTCCTACTTCCTGTGAGCAACTGACTGTTGAACTCCTGACTGTAGGCTATTATCTATAGACTTCTCCAAAACAATGACTAAAGTGTGCACACTCTTTGTCCAGTCATTGTCCACATGGGCCTGCAAATGACCGCTTGATTTGTTGTCTGATTTTGTACATGTTGTAATGTTATTGCTTTTTTAAAGATATTTTTATCTAGAAAAATGTTTACATTTATGACGATGTACAAATACAGTGAATAAGAATGTAATGTGATGATTAATTTGTCCGGTTTAACACTTTGTACAGAGAAAGAAAACAGTTAGGAAGCTGCACCAAAAAAGGAGTTAAAAGCTTCATGGTTGGTTGTTTTTTTGTGTATAATCTATTTCATTAAATCAGATTTTAATCAGCAGGCTGCATTTTTGTGTTTTTCACTTTCCTTTCCAAAGAACATTTATTTTTAACAGCAATGGTTAAAGGTTTGAGTTCAAATGTTTTTCATGCCCATGTTTACAAGAGGACAAGACCTGCTGGTTGCATTATTGATCTAGACAGTTTTCTTCACATATCCAAGAATATTTTCTATATATTGGATCAGCTCTTTATTTTAAGATCAACAAACAGATATAACCTGCACATAAAAATAATGAGACCAATCATAAGTTATTATCATTTTCCAGCCAAGGTTGTAGACACCATCATTCATCATTCATGACATTCTCTAGCATTGGGTTCTGTTTTAAAGCTCTGGCAGATCACCTGACAACCTACCCTCCTACCTCAGTGGCAAATTTTTCCTTTCTTTGGCACTGCTGAATTTCACCTTGTACACTGCTGGGTGATAAATTATAAACCAGGCTTAAATTTCTGCCATTCTTTCCACTGGATGAGTGAGGGGGAAAAAATCAAGCTGGCAAGAATGAATAGGTGCTTCAGTATGAGAGTAATGCTTTTAGATAAAAGGTCCTTCACACCATTTTTCTTACTGTATCATGAGTAAAGTCAAGGCTTGGCAAAAGTAAAAAGAGTCTGACATTGTTGCACTAAAGATTCAAACATAATTTGCAAATGGGAGAAAAAGAGGAAGTGGAGTTTTGTGCAACAAAAATTGTGCAAAGGATGGGGGAGGTTAGTCATATTTCTGATAAGAGCAAACACACTCATGTTGCAGTTCTAGCCTGTTAACTGCAGAATCATCCAATAGATACACAATACAGGGAGTGACCCGTAGTTTAAGTTATTAAAAATACTGAGTGTTACGGCAGCTTTCAAATAGCAGCTCAGGAGGTGACTGATATGATTTGTGATATAAAACTCATGCACACTGTGCCACAGTGGGCTACAGTAGCTGTGTAGATCTGCGGTGATCTGCAAACTATAACTGCAAATAAGTACTCAATGGAGAGAAATTATCTCGCCATGTGTTATACTATTATATAAATACTCATGCTTTGATATTTAAAAAGCATTTATTGTTGTGTTGGTTGAGGTGGAGCTAGATTTAAAATTTAAATACAACAATGATTATTGTATGTATTTATACAGCTACATTTGCCTATGGAGCCCAGAAACTGGCACAGCGTAATATATATTTATTTTTCATATTTATTTTTCTTTCATAAGTAATTTTCTTCTTCCCCTGCAAACCGTTTCTCATTTTCCTCTTCATATTTCATCAGACTGTGTGGCTAGCTTAAATGATAGCTAAACACATTGAGAAGCAGCCATTTTGTGAGTGTGATCAAACTACAGCAGCGAGTGCACTCCATGCTAATCATCCCAGCTCACTGCTTTCCACCAGGGCTGGAGTGGGGCCACTTTTCAACCTGGGAATTTCAGGACCGAGACCAGCCAACTTTTTCCATGGTGGTGGAAATTGGCTAAATGAAGCAGTCCAGCTCTTACTATGGTGTACTTTTTATTTTTACCATGACTCAACAAATTTAAATAAAAATATCAGGCGGTTAGTTGGATGTGTTGGGAATAAGACCTCATGGGGGCCGTCATTTTCATTTTTCTGCATGCAAATTGTTTTTAGTTTTTTTTAAATATATTTTTATTAGAATTTTGTATAAGAGAAGTTACAGAAAACAGACACAGACAGAATAGAAACAGCAAGCAAAACAGAACACCCCCCCCCCAAAAAAAGGGCATATTTAAAAACAATAATTAAGTACACTGCTGCATCACTGATATTAGAATCGTAACAAAAGTACTAAACAGAGATGGTAAAGGTGGATGGCAGTCTATGAGGTCCCTTGCTGGTCAAGATCAGTGTTATATTTATCAAGATGAGCCAGAAATGGCTGCCATATATCCAAAAATTTATTACGATTGTCCATCATGCTGTATCGAACCTTCTCCATATGCAATATACCAATGAGCTCACCTAACCAGATCTTAAACCGAGGCACAGTATCTGACTTCCAGAGTTTTAAAATCATTTTCTTTGCAATTATCATTCCATACATAATTGTGCTTTGCACCGAAACTCTATGTTTAAGTAGAGAAGGAGAAACCCCAAATAATGCAATCATTGGGTCAGGTTCAAACACACAGCTGTACATGTCAGAAAACCACTTAAATATGTTACACCAAAAATTATATAGTTTCGGACATGTCCAAAAGAGGTGAGTCAGAGAGCCCTCTGCACATTTACATCGGTCACATAGCGATGAAATGGTGGGAAAGATTCTGTGCAGTTTGGTTTTTGAGTAATGAAGCCTGTGCATCACCTTAAATTGGATTAACTGGTGCCTGGTGTTAATAGAGCAAGATCGGGTCCTACCAAGGCCCTCCTTCCAAATATCATCTCCAATCTGCATTCCCAACTCCTCCTCCTCCCAGGAGTTTTTCAAAGAGTGTGAAGCATAAACCGTTTGTTCAAAGAATATATTTACAAAGCCAGAGACCAATTTTCTAAATTCAGGTGGACCAAACAAAAGCTTATAAATCATTTTATCTACCGGAAGAGACTCAAAGTTAGGCACACATTGACGGACATAATTCCTAATCTGCAAATATTGGAAAAAATGTGTTGTAGGGGAGAAAACTTGTTTTGTAACTGAGCAAATGTGGCAAACTGTTTATTAATATACAGATCTTTCAGAGTGACCAAACCCTTTAGCCTCCAACTGTTAAAAGACCTGTCCGAGAGGGATGGAGAGAAGGCATGATGGACAGAAGTGTCTGGTAGTCTGCAGCCCTTCCTAATTTGCTGCCATATTTTTAAGCAATTGAAAATGATCATATTGTCCATCTTAACAGTTGCAGGAGGTCTGGGTGTTGAGAGAAGAAGTTCTGGAAGAGAACAGTTTTTGACATCACTCATTTCAATGGCAACCCAGGGGGGAGTCTCGGCAGATACCACCATATTATATCCTTCCTGCCAATAGACAAGGGCTCTAGCATTTGCTGCCCAGTAGTAATGCAGACAATGCAGCAGTCCTAACCCACCCATTTCCCCCGGTTTATGTAAATGAGTTTTCGAAATTCTGTGAGATTTAAAGCCCCAAATAAAAGGTAGAACTATCGAATCCAAAGATTTGAAAAAAGATCATGCCAAGAAAATAGGTAAATTCTGAAAGAGATACAAGAACCTCGGCAGGGAAACCATCTTGATGGCATTTATTCTACCCACCATAGAAAGAGGAAGAGTCCTCCATTTTTCAATGTCCCTCCTCAGTTTTTCCACTTTCTCAAGAAAGTTCAACTTAAAAATTAGTTTAGGGTCTTTTGGCAAAACTACCCCAAGATACTTCAGTCTGTTTGTAATCTTGAACGGGAGATTATGCAAAAATTCAATGTTGAGATCCGCGCCCAGTGACATGAATTTGCTGTTCTGCCAGTTAATTGAGTATCCCGAAACTTCACCAGATGTTCTAATAAGATCCAGCAAAACAGGAACTGATTTCTCTGGTTGTGATATGAAAAGAACAACATCGTCCATATACAGGGAAATATGGTGATCCACATTACCCAACTGGATGGGTTCAATAGAAGGGTGATTCCTGATACTAAAAGCAAGAGGCTCAATAACAATGGCAAAGAGCAATGGGCTGAGGGGGCAGCCCTGGTGTGTCCCGCGGTGTAATCGGAATGGCACTGATCTTTCTTGATTTGTGAGAATGGAAGAAGATGGATGAGCATATAGCATTGTAATCCATGTTACAAATTGACTACCAAATCCAAACTCCTCCAAAGCCTTTATCATATACGCCCATTCCACTTGATCGAATGCCTTTTCCGCATCTAGGCAGAGGGCAGCCACCCTCGAGCCTCTACTATACCTATGATACATTATATTCATCAATCTTCTGACATTAAAAAAGGAAAATCTATTAGGGACAAAGCCAGTTTGGTCAGTGTGAATGATGGATGATATGTATTTATTTAACCTATTTGCTAATAACTTGGTAAAAATTTTCATGTCTGAGTTCAGGAGTGCGATAGGACGAAAAGATGAAGGCTCAGTTTCATCCCTACCTTCTTTTAATGATAATGAAATATTGGCTTCATATAATGTGGGCGGAAATTTCTGGGTTCCAAATGAATGATTGAACATCCTCAACAGAAGGGGAGCAATCTTCAGAGAAAATTTTTTATACAGTTCAATTTCGAAACCACCTGGGCCAGCGGCCTTGCCATTGGGAAATGATTTTATAGCATCCAGAATCTCTTGCGCGGTAATGTCAGAATTCAAAGCTTCACGAGCAGCCTCACTTAATTTAGGGAGTCTTAGACGCCCCAGCCAATCAGAAACATTCCCTTTTGCTTTTGACATGTATAACTCTGCATAATATTCCCTAAAACGATCGTTTATACTTTTAGGATCAATAACTAGTTCTCCAGTCTTTGATTTAATCTTGTGAATGGCTCTACTAGCTTGCAAGCCTCTTAACTGTTGGGCCAGTAATTTATGGGGCTTATCCCCCAACTCAAAGTGTTTCTGCCTGATCTTAAACAATTGATCGCATACCTGACTGGATAGGATAGTGTTATATTCATATTTAAGTTTAAGAATATTTTGTAAGGTCGAAGGGCTGGAGGAAGTCCTGTAGGCATGTTCCAACTGTGATAGTTCAGTTTCAATTTCTGACAGTCGCTTCCGCCTTTCCTTTTTCAGAGAAGATTCAAAAGAGATTATGTGACCCCGAATCACAACTTTAAAAGTTTCCCATAAAGTGGAGTCTGTGACTTCCGAATTGTCATTACTCTCCAGAAATTCTGAGATCTTAGTAGATATATATTGACAGAATGATGCATCGGAAAACAATGATGGGTGGAGACACCAGGTAAACTGTTTTTTTTATGATTAAGATCAAGGACCAATGAAGTTGGAGAGTGGTCAGAAATTAAAATATTATGATATTTTGAGGCAATCACATTTGACATCAACTTAGAGTCAATTAAAAAATAATCTATTCTTGAAAAGGACTTGTGCATTTGTGAGAAAAAAGAATAATCTCTATCCGTAGGATGCCCAAGCCTCCAGATATCAACTAGATTCATGGAAGACATTAAGTCATTTAAAACCTTGGAGGAGGCAGACGACTGTTTTGACTGGGCTGACCTATCCAAACGGCTGTCAAGCACACAGTTGAAGTCACCACCTACAATTAAATGTGTATCCGAGAGGTCAGGCAGTGAGCTAAATATCTTACGGAAAAAAGCTGGGTCATCAAAATTTGGACCATATACATTAAGGAGCGTGACATGAAATAAGTAAATGTAGCCAGTTACCAAAATAAACCGGCCATTTGGATCACTCACAGTAGAAACATGCCTAAAAGGAACAGTCTTATGGATCAAAATTGCCACTCCCCGGGCTTTACTGGAAAACGTGGACTGAAAAATCTGATTGGCCCAGCATCTGATTGGCCCAGCTACATCTAAGTAAATTTTCCTTTGTGGGTCTAATATGCATTTCTTGCAAATACACTATATCAGCAGACAGAGATTTTAAGTGAGAGAACACTTTAGCTCGCTTGAGCACATTCCAACTAGTAAAAGTGATGCCACCACCTGGGGAAGGTATACTAGGATGCATAAGGATTTTGCATAGTAGCAGCGTACAACCATAATGCCCTAATAAAATAATGATAAAGACGAGAGGAACACATGAAAACGAACAAGAACATCACCAACCTCCCCCCCTCCCACTTTCCCAAACAAAGTGAGATTGTGAACCCTACATACTCTCTTAGGGGCTGCCGGACCATACAGGAACAACTAACGGGCCACAAAGTTAACACAGGAACCCCGCGCCCTCTCCACTAATGAGGACAAGTGCTTGTGAAAATCAGCAGCGATAAATACATATGTTAAGATACATACGCACATACCTTACAAGGCGTCATTTAAATGTCCCGGTTGGTATACAAACAACACAAAAAGTCACATACCGAAATGCGCCATGTCGGCGGATAGTATTCACGACGGAGTCTCTGCAAAAGCCTCAGCATCTTGCGGGGACGAAAAAACTCTGTCCATGGTGCCACTGGAGACCCGCAGCCGTGCTGGGTAGATGAAACCGCTCCTCACACCTGCATCTCGGAGACGCTTACGGACGGGATCAAATGCCTGCCGTTGCTTCATCACCTCCGCTGGGTAATGAGGAAAGAAGTGAACCGCTTTACCGTTGTAGCGCAGAGGAAACTGCTGGCGGGCCAGTTGCAATATTTTCTCCTTCAGTTGGGAATGATGAATCCGTGCTATCATTACGCGCAGGCGCGCGTTGTCCTCAGAGAGCTGTCTTCCCAGCCGATGAGCCCGGTCCACTTCCAGCGGTTTGGGAAAGTTATCAACGCCCAGCAGCTCGGGGATGAACTTTGCCAAAAACTCCGTTGGATGTCCGTTCTCGATTTTCTCAGGCAAGCCAATGATTTTAATATTCTGCCGCCGGGAGCGAGCCTCCAGGTTGGTTACTTTCAGACGAAGTGCTTCATTCTCCGACTGCATTTTCGTACATTTCTGCTCAACGAGCGAGAGACGGCGGTCATACTCCGAGCTAGCATTTTCCACCTCCTGTATTCGGTTACCGAGACTCGCCAGCGTTGCTTGGGTGGATGCCAAAGATGCCTCCAAGTCATTAAAACGGTCATTCATCGTCTTGCTCATGCATCGTATCGCTGCGAGGATGCTCGATTCAGACTCCAGATCAGACTCGTTGGCTAACTCCGGGGCTGCAGCAGTTAGCTCTGCTAGCTCCGGACATGGCTGGCCATCGGCCTCATTAGAGGCTTTCTCTTGCCACTTCCCTCTTTCAGTTTTTGGTTTCGTCATCCTCAGGCGCTTAGACAAAGTATTTATGAGGCGAAACCGGGAAATTAGGTGAAATATTAAGTAAATGACCGAATTATTTCAAATGTGGAGAGGAGCCCTGGGAAAACACGACTACTTTATACGGTGCTCACTAGCGCCCCCCGCATGCATATTGTTGTTGGGTGATCCTTTACTACACCCACTTCTGACCAAACAAGGCGTAGGTTTATTATGTACTGCTGCCATATCTGCCCTTTCTTACATTATATAACTTTCATTCATATTCTCTGTTATCCTCTCTACTTGTCCTTGTAGTCATGGCCTCCTCTTGGCTAATTTTGGGCTCATCATCCATTACAGCGGGGGAACTGGCTTATTGCCAAGGCCGGATTAACCATATGGGCAACTGGGCAATTGCCCAGGGGCCCACGACATCTAAAGGGCCCAGGGCAATGAGGGCACAAGCAAAATATCTGGTTATCCCTCGCTTATATGTTAAACTGTCCGCCGGAGCCGTTGTGCTGCACCGATACAGTCTATGCACTGCACAGAATCCCTGCTGGCTGCCTGTGACTGTGACCGTGAGCTGAGACCGTCTCCTCATTGGTCAGCCCGTATGAGGCGGGTCAAAGGTGACGCCAATCAACGTGCACTGAGCAGGTTGCATGACGTCAAGCGCTGCTACACAACTCAAAAAATGAAAACATGGAAAAGCTAAGTGGGAGCGCGAAATGGAAATTAAAAAAGGAGAAGGACATCAGAAACACCTAAAATTTGAAGTATATACCGAAAATAGGTCTTTCTTCACTACAGTTAGCGTTACCAACTATTCTGCTAACGCATCTTCCGTTAACGAGGACAGCTCAGCTAGCCAGGACATTTCTTCACTGCCGGCGCTAGCTAATGTTCACAGCCCGGGGAGCGAAGAGCCCGCAGCAGCATCTTCAACTGATGGCCCGGATTCTGCTGCAAGTGCGACCGTCGAGGGAAGCGGTGATGGGTCTCGAGTCTCACCGCCATCTGAGCCGCTCATCGAGTCTGCGAGCAGCCCCTACACCTCAACGCCTCTACTCCCTGGGGATCCTGCACTGTGGGGGCCGGTTATGGAGCAGCTCCGGGAAGAGGCGATCTACCGAGGGCCTGCAGCTTTCCAGAACCGGGCTGCCAAGTATCCTGCATCGGTAAGGGAGTCCGGACTTGGGAGTTGGACATGCTCCCTCACCAATGATTTGCTTCATTGCCATCTCCCAAACGATCAAATTGTGCCAAGGGAATGGCTTCTTTACTCGCCATCAACTGGATCAGTTTATTGCTATGCCTGCAAACTCCTGTCATCCCAAAAGCACACATTTATCAGCGGATTCTGTGATTGGAAACATCCATAGAGGATTAGTGGTCATGAAAAGAGTGCAGAACACAGACAAAACATGCTTTCTTTATTGCACAGGTCTAAATACGCATGCAGAGTTGACAGTTCTCTTGCCCGACAGTGTGAGGCGGAACAGCAGTACTGGAAAGAAGTCCTTAGACGTGTGGTTGCCATTATTAAATTTTTGGGAGCGAGAGGACCGCCATTTCAAGGCGACAACGAACTGCTGGGCTCCGCGCACAATGGGAACTATTTTGGACTGCTTGAACTGATAGCGGAGTTTGACCCCTTTTTAAAGGTGCACCTTGAGAAGCATGGCAATAAGGGTAGAGGCAAGCCATCTTACTTGTCCTCAACTGTGTGTGAAGAATTTATTTCATTAATGGGTGACAAAACTAAGCAAGTGATAGCAGAGGAAATCAGACACGCTAAATATTTCTCTGTAATCGTTGATTCAACACCAGATTTAGCACACATAGATCAGCTCACATTTGTTTTTTCGTTTTGTCAGTGCAGATGGCAGAGTAGTGGAAAGATTCATTGGGTTTGAGCCCATACACAGCCACACAGGTGCAAGCCTAGCTGAATCGGTGATTGAAATGGTGCGAGGCTTGGGGTTAGACTTGTCAAACTGTCGTGGCCAAAGTTTCGATAATGCTAGCAACATGTCTGGCAAATACAGCGGGCTCCAGGCGCACTTGAAAAAACAAAACCCACTAATTCATTATACACCGTGTGCTGCCCATTCGCTGAACCTTGTAGGTGTTAACTGCATTGATAACTGCTGTGAGGAGGTAAACTCTTTTTTTGAACTGTTGCAGTCCCTGTATACATTTTGCAGCACATCAACACATCGCTGGAATACAGTTTTCCATAACAGCGAACATTACATTAGATACACTCTAAAATCCCTCAGCACCACTAGATGGAGTTGCAGAGCAGACTCCACAAAAGCTCTCAATGAAAATTACAGGGCAATCAGAGATACATTAGCCAAAACAGCTTCAGACTGTGATGAGAAAACACAAACCAAACTCGAAGCTGCTGCATTGGTCACAAAACTTGATAAACTTGAGACAGTAATAATGACTATGTTGTGGGACTGGGTACTGCATAGATTTAAGGCAACAAGTGACCAGCTCCAAAAAAGCGATATGGATTTAGCTACTGCTCCTAGCCTTTTGCGGTCACTGCATTCATATGTTGGCACTCTACGAGAACAGTTTGCAGAGCTCGAAGAATCCGCACACACTGTTAGTGCCACACAAAACTACCAGTTTGACACTCGACGTGTGAGAAAAATAAAGAAATTTGCAGACGAGTCTGGTGATGACAGCGAAGTAGGTTCTGCTGATAGTAGTCAGAGATTTAAGGTTGAAACATATTATGTCATCATTGACAGACTGTGTTCGTGCCTATCCAAGCGCATCGAAGCCTACACACATGTGTGTGACCTCTTTGGAGTTTTATTTGAGAGGGACTGCAATGATTGTGATGTGCGTGAAAGAGCTGCTAAGCTGTGCTCCACTTATCCGTCAGATCTGGATGGTTCCTTGTCAGACGAACTTATTCAGTTCAAGCACTTTGTGCAGAATGAGACTTCACCTGTACAGCTGCTGCAAGCTCTTGAGAGACATGGACTTAAGACAACGTTTCCAAATGTTTATGTTGCACTAAGACTGTTTTCAACCTTGCCTGTGTCTAACTGCGACGGTGAGAGGTCGTTTTCTGTTTTGAAAAGAGTTAAAAATGAGCTGAGGACCACAATTTCACAGACACGGCTCTCTGCACTTTCTCTCTTGGCCATCGAACATGAACTTGTTAGTGCCCTTGATTTTGAAGATAGTGTTCACCAGTTAGCACATTCAAAGTCCAGAAAAATACCAGTGTAAGATGTGTTTGCCAAATGAAATCAAGCATTTCAAATTTAAACATGCACTTCCCCATTATTTAGGATTCAAATTGTGTATTTTGCCAGCTTATGTAGCATTTCTTTTTGTCTTGTCTAATTGAGAGTAATTGACAGATTTCCAAATGTTTATCTTGCACTAAAATGTTTAACCCTTGCCTGTCTTGTTGAATTGTGATGTGACAGGTTGTTTTGTTTTAAAACAAGTTAAAATGAGCTTAGGAGCAGATGATACTGCATTTTATTTATTTTTTCCTTGTGGTGGCTCCATGAAAATGCTGTAAATTGTTTATTGTTGTTGACAGAAAACAGGCAGATTTCAAAATGTTTATATTGCACTATAACTTGATTGTCCCATTGAATTCTGAGGTGACAGTGATTTCTGTTTAAAATGAGCTGAGGACCAAAATGCTACTTGATTCTAGGAGATTGTGGATTTTTATTTGTGTCTTGTCTGTGGACTTCCTCTGTGATGGCTCTATCAGTTCAATACATTTGTGTTGAGAATAGGTGTTGTTAAATAAATATTGGATGCTTTGAAAGTGGTTGCTTATTTATTTTTTTGTGAAACTGGAGGACACTTCCTTCCCTCTCTATGTAGTGGGTCAAATTTTGCCAGATTATACTGATGCTGATGTGGTTTGTTTTCATAACATCATATGTGAGTGAGTGGCCTTGACAAGAGGACATAGTGGTGCATTTGTAGTTCTATTAGCATTTGCACATCTGTACATCAAAATGCACTTGATGACAGTTAGTTATTGAAGTATTGAGTATATTTACTGTATATTACTGTAATGTATTCTGTATTTTGCCAATTATGGTGATCCTGGGGTCGTGATGATGGGGCCCTTGAATATTGTTGCCCAGGGTACAGCGAAGTGTTAATCTGGCCCTGCTTATTGCCATCACCATAAATTGCTGATACAAGAGGGTAATATTTTAATTAATTTGGTATTTTCATTGTGAATAAGTTGACAGCTATACAACATCAAATATTAGCCTAGTAATTACTAACTGCTAATCATTCAGCCTATATCTCTCTTTACCAGCTGCCACTAGTGTCCGCCCCAGCTTGGCACATTTGGCAGCATCCTCCTCCAGTGCCTTTTTTTAAAATTTAATCTGACCTTTTCCTATCCATCCTCCCTGATGCTTTTCGTCATGGTAGGGCTGGTTATCGGTAGGCTATTTGAGAAAACTTTGTGGAAAAGACGGGCTATAAGGACCCACCCAACTCTATCTTGCAAGGGTGAACACCCTCACATGTTGCAACCCATGCAAAGGCTGCGGTGTTAGGCATAGGACGGGGAATGTGTCTACTTTAAGATAAGATAGCCTAACTTTAACCCTAACCTGCCCAAAAGTTAAGCTGGTTTAAGTCTTATTTTTCAGATCGATCTCAGTTTGTTCATGTTAATGATGAATCCTCCATGCACCCCAAAGTTAGTTGTTCCACAAGGTTCTGTGCTCAGACCACTTCTGTTCAGCTTATATATCTTTCCTTTAGGCAACATTATTCATGGAATCACTTTATTAACTTATAATGTTATGCCAAAGACACCCAAATATATTCATTGATTAAGTCAGATGAAAACAATCAGTAGTACTCTTTGTAGTGCTCTTTTTCATCTAAACACCTGATTGGGCTAAGTGCTAAGTAATGGAACTAGCTATATTGACTGATTCTCCAATAACCACTCCAACGTTAAGGTGCTCATTATGCTCAGTCAAATGTGATTTAAATGTCATAGCAGAATTAGACTCTCAACTGAACAGTCCAGGGAGGAGAATATACTTCAGAGGGAGTGTTGCTATGATATGTTGTGTTTTCAGTCAATCCCTCCTCTTACACACACACACACACACACACACACACACACACACACACACACACACACACACACACACACAGGTCCACCCACTCTTCTGTGAGTTACTTCACTCAGCAATCTGACTTATCATGCAGTGACTTGAACTCACTTGAGTCAGACAGCTGTGGCCTTCAAGAGTCAGACAACAAGCAGAAGCTCCTCAGCTGGCCAGGTGGTAAATCAGCTCCGCTTATATTATTTCTGTGCTCCTTTGAGCTTCTCCATTAAAGGCAATGTTTTCTAGCTCTGCTTATTTGCATGCAGAATTTAATATACCTTAAAGCCTTTCTAATGGATGGATTGTTTTATAATTAAAAAGTCATACCGATTATCATGTTAATGATGTTATGTTTGATGGCTGCATTTCTGTTTCTGACAGGTTTTCTTGCCAACATTTGAGATAAAGATGGAAACTACAAAGAGTGAACATGGCATTCATGGCGGTGATACGGCGAAGCATATCTTTATATGCAATCGGGACAACGACAACACTCTGGGAGCTCATCTGTCCATCCTCTTCTACTTTATGTTCTTCTTCAGTGTCTGCTTCAACGTGCTGGTTCTGGTCATCATCCATCGGTGAGTGATCCAACAAAAAACTCCAGTACAGTACATACTGTAGAAGTCATTTAAAAAGAATCCAAGGAGGTCAAGCAGTTAGTTCTCCTCATTGCAACAGATCTCACTTTTTATAATTGTAATTATTGAGTAATCCTTAACATTTGAGTCCCGGTTAATTTGGCAACATTCGTGATTACTGGTGGTAAATGCAGTATAACGCCTCAGCAAGCAGAAATCCTAAAAAACAGAAGAGCAACTTCTGCATATGTTTAAAGTGCAGTCAAACAAGTTCACATTGTCAAAGAAGGGATGTTTAAGGAAAACAAGCAATGTTAGCAACACTGAAATCTCTCAGCGGTGAGGGCATACAGTTTTGATAAGGCAAAACATCAAAAAATAAAACATACTATACAATATGTTTTAAAATGAGAAGAGCTGCATTTGCCAGGTTATTACCTCAGTCATGACAGTGTTAACATTTAACATTTTAAATGTGCAAGATATTAACTTAAATGAGGTAATCCAAAACATATTAAATAAAGGTTGAGTGTTAATGTATTGCGTAGAGTCTGTAGATCCTGTGTTAATTTAAACTTTACCGTCTGGGGTGGATGGTGAGAGGCAGTGTCAGAGGGGGCACCTTGTTGACCTTGTTGATAAGGCCAGTGGCAGACGGTAAAAATGTTCTTGTGGCGTGAGGTTTTGGTCCTGATGGGCTGCAGCCTCCGGCCAGATGGTAGCGTCTCAAAGAGTTAGTGTCCGAGGTGGGAGGGATCAGCCACAATCTTTCCTGCATCAGGGTCCTGGAGGAGTGCAGGTCCTGAAGAGATGGAAGGTTGCAGCCAATCACGTTCTCAGCAGAGCGAATGACACGTTGCAGTCTACCCTTGTCTTTGGCAGTGGCAGCAGTGTACCAGATGGTGATAGAGGAGGATGGACTCAACTGTTAACTGAGAACAATAATTCTTAAAGTGTGTGGCACAAACTACACTGTAAAAAAAAATCGTAATTTTAAAGTAAATTACCCCAAATTTTTACAGTAGTTTTCCCGTTTTTTAAAAATAGTATAAAAAACAGTGAAATTACAGACATTATCTGTAAATTAACTACCGGCTTGTTATTTTATGTGTTATTCCAATAATGACAAACTACAGTTATTTCCCATTTTTTTTTACAGAAAATTACTGTAATAATTATACGGTATTTTTCCTGTTTTCTTAAATTATGTACACATTTGTGTACAATTACGATAATTGCCTGTTATTAAATGTTTTGCTCGTTATATAAAGGTTTATCGCCATACTGACAACTTAAGATTTTTTTCTGCAATTTTAAGGTAAATCTCATTAGTTATATGGTTTTACATTCAATAGAGAAAGGGGGAGAGACAGACAGACAGACAGAGAGAGAGGCAGACAGACATAGAGACAGACAGAGAGAATAGTAATAATAATAATAATGATTATTATTATTATTGTTATTATTATTATTATTATTATTATTTATCCTTATTCACTTATTTTAAGAGAATCTGCAACAAAGGTATTTCCCAATTTTAGGATCACTAAAATATTTGATTTATAATTTTGATTGTGATATCATCTTTTTTTGAGTTGTCCCGCTGAAACAATTGTATTGGCTGTCTCACCGTGTTGCTTTGAGTATGATTGGTCAATGTGGCTGTCATCCAGGAAACTGGCCAATGACCACTGAGCGCGCCTTCATTTGAAAGTACATCAGTTTGAACGCTGCAGGACTTCACCGCTACTCTGTCGGTCCCCTCGTAATGAATTACGTAGAACATTACCTGGATTATTTTACATCTGCACGCCAAACTCTTATTTGAGAATCTGAGTTGTGGAATTTAAACGGAGAACAGAACAACAAAACAAAAACAGGAACATGGACACAGAGGAAGAGTCAGGATCTGTGCGGCCTCCTAACATGAACTTCACGTTATAACTGTTATCCTGGCGATATCAGGTAAGAAAACATTTCCCTGTTATTTTTAACGTAATGTTTGTGTTCATATCCATAATTTAGACTGTAACGTTGTCAGACTGTTGTTAGCTAACTGCTGAGTAATGAACTGATGTTACAGCTAACTTAACGTGGTACGTTAACTAGCTTGTTAAGCTTGGCATGATACATGTCAGCAAAACACAGCTGGTTTACTTGTTCTGTTTACAGGCAGCAAATCTTTGTCATACCATTAAAGTTATGTCACTAACGTTACAGATACTTGTTGCTGAGTTAACCTAATGTACAGCTCAGTAATAACGTTACGTTGTTATAACGTAATTGTACTTGCTTGTGTAATAACTGTGGCGGTTTTGGTGAGTGGTAACAGCCTTACTGCCTTCTGAAAATATTCATTTAAAAGTTATTATGTAGCCTAACTAACTTATGTGTGTATTTGTGTCTCTTTCTCTCTCTCTCTCTTTGTGTGTGTGTGTGTGTGTGTGTGTGTGAGAGAGAGAGAGAGAGAGAGAGAGAGAGAGAGATGACTGGTCTAATGCTATACTATTTGTCCAATTAAACAGTCCTGATCAGTCTGAGAGACTGAATGAGACCGAATGCTTTTCATAGCTACCATCCTTATCTCTCATCTGGTGTTCCTTATCTAGTTGAGAACTTAGAACAAAGACATTTGATAAACATGTCCTGTCCTGTCTCTGTCCTGGCAATTTTTGCAAAGGGCCACATGCAGAATTTTTCTAAGATTGGCAGTTCGGTTCTCGGCTTCTCCAGTCCTCTGTCGAAGTGTCCTTGGGCAAGTCACTGAACCCCAAGTTGCCATGGATGCTGTGCATCAGCGTGTGAATGTGTGTGTAAATAATTAGGGTTCCCTCATGGGTTGGCACCCTGGTAGAGCCTGCCATCAGTGTATGAATGGGTGAATGATAGACATGTACTGTAGAGTGCTTTGAGTGGTTGATAATACTAGAAAAGCACTTTATATGCAAGAACAATCCATTTACCATATTCTTCACTGTGTCCCTGTACTTCACACAGCAAAGAACCTAGTTGTGCATCACCTGTGTGAACATGAGAAGGCTGAAGAACCAGTATGACAAGATATCACCGGCTGCTGGGGTGCAAACCCGGACAGGTAGGCAAGCAGAGGCAAAACATACAGAGAATGGATTTGTTTTAAGAAACCAAGTTCACTGTGAGGCTGTTGAGTAATATTTTGCTATGTCTCCAACGGTAAGCTGGCTAATATTGTTTGTCTGTGTGTTTTCCCCTCATGATCCAGACAGTATGGAAATAATTCCTGCCACAAGATCTTCGGAGCCAGTGAGTATTCATGTTATCCTGACATAAAGACTGTGAATGGATAATGTGCATACTATTGGCCATATTACTGCCAGTTTGTCAGCACAAAGACAGACAATATGGTACTCATCTATGCTGTGTATGAATCCAGTGGTGCCAAATGGTTAATAATGGTTAAACAACTTCTTTTAAATATGAAAATGTACACTATGCCTCAAACATGAATCCCTGTTTTCTATGACTTTTCCATCATGCTGGCCAGTAGTATCTGTAACACAATGGGAGTGCACAGTTATGTAAGTTGGCTGCTCATTCCCCAAAGTTATCCACGAAATAGCTCTGCAGTCCAATGGCCACTTTAACATCCTTTCTGGGTAAAAACCTTTAACTATAATGTCTCAGAGAAAATTTAAACGAAGTTTGTTCAAAAGAGTAGTTCACTTTAAATGAAAAATCAGTCCTTACCTAACCCTCATGCTGAAAGAAGGTCAGGTTATTTTTTTCAATTCACAAAACACTCCTGGAGTTTCACATGAAAACAGCTTGCAGCATCCTCCCAAACAACTGTAGTCACTCTTTGTTTCAAACGTTAAACAACTTAACAAAAACATAAAAATGCCTTCATACTGCTTGTCTATCGTAATCCAAGATTTCAAAAGTCCAGACATGCCAAGTTGACCTAAAAAGTCGTCATTTACACCATGTGTTAAAAAGAAATCCTCACTGTAGCTTCTTAGCTGGAAGCTGCGTTGACGTACACACTGTCTGATCTGTGGGTGTGGGTTTGTTTGACCGCAGTGCAGAGCTAAGAACCTGAGGATTCTTCAGTTGTTTTTTGCATTTAAAACGTAGTCACTATTTACTGCAGTTGTTGGGGACTGAATTTTCATTTAAAGTGAACTATAAATGAAATCCTACTTTCATCCTACTACAATCCTACTACAGTAAGGACCTTTCAGTAATAGTTTCTCTGTGTGTGTCCCCCCCAGGATCACCAAAGATCCAGACGATTACTGGCAATTTGGAGGAGGATTCTGATTTTTCTGCCTTTTCTGCTGTGTTGCACCTCTGTTACAGATTCATTGACCTTTTGTGCTATGTTTTGATTTTACTTAATAATAAATACACTGTACAGTTATGATTCTTAATTAAAACACTGTAATGCTTGTCCACAAATGTTATCAGAACTACCTTATACAGAGGGTTAGGAGAATATTGTGGAAACAATATAAAACTTGAGTGAAAAATAAAAGCTGAAAAAACACAAGACCACAACCCCCTCAGCTCAACAGCACAATTTGTTTGTACGGTACAGTTTGACAACAGTTTGTTGCTTTCTCTATCCATTTCAGAGGTGAAATCTTGACCTCATTTTGATAGAAATGCTAACAGAAGCACGTTACACACATGGACAAATACCATTTTTAGTTTTTCAGTTTCTCCTGGGGGGCTCTAAAGAACTGTTTGTGAATAATTGGTTGATATTGTAAATTACATCTGAATACATTAAATAAAAGGGTTTTAGAATCAATAGTGGTGTGTATTTTATTTGTAATTAATTTCCCATGACATTTAGCATTGTCCCTTTATTGAAGGTGATTGATCATAAGGCCCTTAAAAAGTATTAAAAGGTAGTAAATGTCTGATTGCGAGTTTTTTTTTTTTTTTTTTAAAGAATAGCATGTGATTTTTTGCAAGTTTGTTTGTTAAAAGTTTGCCAAAATTTATTACACACAGGGTGTCCGTGGGGTATTAAAAAGTATTAAAAGGTAGTAAATCAACTTAGTGAAAATTAAGGCCCTTAAAAAGTATTAAAAGGTATTAAATGTCTGATTGCGAGGTATTATTTTTTTTTTTAAAGAATAGCATGTGATTTGTTGTAAAAAGTTTGCCAGAATTTATTACATAGACTGTGCAGTAAACTTATTTTCCATAGCGCACAGCAGTAGACTCAGGATTGTGTGTTTGTTTGTAAAGTTTAGTCAACATGTGAGAACTCGTCTGACACAGAGAGTCTCCTGTTGTTGCTTCATGTGTGAATCAACGACTCTGCTTGGACTTTGTCCAGACATTGTGTAAAAACGGCATTCAGCGTCGCTCCCTCTCCTCGGGCACTGTGAGTTACATGGTTACGGGAACGCCCTGAAACTATGTAATGATTCTTAAGAAGTTTGTGGTTATTATGACGGTACAACATCACTGAATACTGAAAAGTTCTGTACATAGTTGATTGCTGGAGTAAAACACAAAAAAGTTTGATTTCATGGACTGAAAATTACATTGAAAAGACAAAAAAGAAAAGTGTCTATAGAATAGCTGTTCACAAGCATCCTCCTGTAAAACACTGATGGTCAAGTATACTTGATGTCTTCATTAGAGAACATGGTTATGTGTGGAGTGGTGCTGAAATCTTATGCATTGTGTCATTTCTTTAGCAGATGTCAAGTAGCGTAACTCAAAGTATGTAGACGGATCTATCTACTAGGCCTGGGCAATAAAATTTACCGATACCGAAATTTACGATGATAACCGAATTAATTTTGCCCATGTCGGTATATTCGGTGTTTAAAAAAAAAAGAAAAGTGTTTTTTGTCTTTTGGCTGTGTGTGTAGGTAGGCTGTGTTCATGTCTCTTTAAGACGCTGCACACGTACTACAGCGTATGTAGTCACGTGACTCCACCCCATCCAGTCTGTAACAAGAAGGTGGAAGAAACGGTGACGAAATGGAGGACAGTTCAAATGTCGAAGCGGCAGCTGCAGTGCCGGGGGCGGAGGTAGACCTGGTCAAGGAGGAGGAAGAGCAGCAATTTGTTCCCAAGAAAAACGCGTCTTGCTACTTGACGACTTGAATGTGACAAAGAAATTGTACTTTAATACGCAGGTTATTTTATACTTTTAAACTTGTTCAGTTATGCTTAGTTGTTCAATAAATCTGAACTAAAAGTACATAATTTGTATCTTCTTCATTTATTTTCAGACACTGTAGGTTTTACAGTTCTTTTTAAAGTGACAATAGAAAAAAAATAGTTGCAATAAACAGGTCCAGAGGAATCATACTAGTATCAATTTAACTGGCTGTGGAGCAATTATGCTGCCACAGCCCCATCTAGTGGCCAAACTTTTTTTGCGCAAGGGGTGGTGGTAGTTATCGTCCATTTATCGTTATCGAGGTGAACTGCTCAATATATCGTGATATTGATTTTAGGCCATATTGCCCAGCCCTACTATCTACAGTGTTCAGTTGACTGACAACTTGATGGGAGAGCAGCCATTTATATCAAATTTCTGTGCTGCTAGTATGTCCAGTACACCGCTCCAACCGAGTCCCACCACCAGTCAAACTTCTACTGCAGCCATTGCATCTTCACTGAAAGTCGCTTTGGATAAAAGCGTCGGCTAAATGACTAAATGTAAATGTAAATAACTAAGGGATTGACTGTAACAGTGCGTGTGCCCTCCTATTTAGCGATCCTGTTTTTGCTATATGACTAGAGGCAAGTTGCGTTGAGGTTTTAAAAAATATTTAGAAGGAATTAAAAAGGTATTAAATGGTATTAAATTTAACCTCAGGATTCCTGCATAAACCCTGAAAAATCTGTAAAATAACAGTATTTTCCTGCAGAACGTTTAGGATTGTCCCTGTTTTTGCACATTATTTGAATTATGTTTTTTTACTTTAATTTTACGGTGTTTGTTTGGCAGCCGTAGCTGCCGGTCATTTACTGTTTTTTTACGGGTTTTTTCTTACAGTGTACTGAACATCATAACCTTCATTAAGATAGGCGTTACTGTGGGTGCTCTACTTCTTCATCCATCCATCCATTCTCTTCTAAGTCCGGGGTCGGGTTGCGGTGGCAGCAGGTTTAGCAGGGCACATGCCCACCTATAGGCGAAGGTTGGGACGTAGATTCTGCAAAATTGAGAGCTTAACCTCTGCTCCGTCTTCCCCACGGTGGTCTGATAAGGGTCGGGTGCTTTGCCAGCCGGGCGACAGGCAAAGACAAGGACCTGGGCGTGCTTTTTCCCGGCATCACAGACTGGTCCCTGGGATGTTGAATGTCACCTTGCTGTTTGCTTCTTGTGCAAAACAAAAGAGATTCAGTTCTATGGCAGGTTGCAGTTTGAGACCAAGTTTGGGCATGGGTGGGTTTGACTGTAGATGTCATCAGGTTGTCAGAAAAAAAGACACACACAGAGTATAGGATGAAGTCATACTAGGAATTCCTTCTTGTATCCCACAGCGAGAGGAATACTACTTTCACTCTCTAAGCCCCCTAAGAGTTACCTCTCTTCTGTCACTGTCTACCGACTCTCCTTTCTCTACCCTTGTCTCCACCACTGCTCTTTATCTTTGTGTGGTGTTCATGGAAACACAAATGACAATGTCAGAGATGAACTCAGCAAAGTCTCCCCAGGCTGCAGACTGAAATAAGTGTTTATGAAACAGTATGCTATATAGAAGGTTGCTATGAGAGATGCTGTGTCAGCTGCGTGATGACAGGGTGAGAGCTCAAGCAATGCAAACACCAATTTCTATACTACCATTCATAGCAGAGAAATTACAGCTGAAAGCTCTAAACTGGGCCCATTTCCTTTATCTGGAAAGCTTTTAACATGTCTCCACATTTAAAAAGGCAATCAACAAAAATCAGCAGCACTTCAGTGCTGACTTTTCAGCCAGACTGAAATGAAATAAAATCAATGTCATTATTCCCTAATGCATTAACATCTGAGAATAGGACTTATAATTTACATTGCTTCCTATTTCTTCTTAGTTGGGTTCCATGTCAAATCTTAAATATGGAGCATGAATTATATGTGATTTTGTTTCTTAGGGCAAAACAAGTGTTCACAAGTAAAGATTTAATTGCAATCCACACCTCAACATTCCCTAACACATTTTAATGCCTTTATGTGTACAGTTTAAACATTTGTGACCTTGAGACTCCAAGTGGTTGAACAAAAGAAGACACTGTTCCAGTCCCTCTTTACCAACAATAGATCTGACCCAGGGAAAAAGTGAATTGGCTAAAAGTAATACACACGCCTCACATGAAATGTGGCTACAGCTAAACAGTAGACTAAGGAGCAAATGCAGAAACAAAAACTTGATTCATATTTGATCAGCACTGCCTAGTTTGATAGCTTGATCTGACGTTTGTGAGCCTGCTGGACAGAGTAGCTGAGAATGACTTCTTAACCAAAAGGTTACCCAAGCAACCCTGATTTATCGTCTGTTTTTCTTTTACGTCCCAGCTCGTGAGGCAAAAGGAAGCAACATAAAACTAGCTGTATGTAGTAAATCAGAGTTATTTATATTATGAAATCTGGAATAATTAACAACCAAAGGAGGTGAGGTAAACTATAAGGGAAACAAAGGGTGAGCAGATACTGTTCAAACAAACAAACAAATAAATATTACCAGAAGAGTATAGTAAGTAAGAGAAGAGTCTAAGCTATCTTAATGAAATCAAATCTAGATGTAATGTAGTGCTTCTAACAAAAATACTTATTAACTTCTAAACCTAAACTAAACCTGCCCAGACCACGTGCCTATCTTTGCATACACAACACTACAAGAAAAGTTAACAATGGGCAAGTCAGCGGCAGCCGGAACATTTGCTGTAAATTGGAGCATAATTTACAAAATGAATGTCATGCTGTGTGGAATAAGACTTCAAATTAACTATTGAGACTCATGAGGAAACTGTTAAATCTGTTAAATGTTTCTCTCCATCTAACTGTTTAAATGACCATCTCCTAGGTTTGAAAAGCTGACCACTGTGACCAACATATTCCTGTTGAACCTGGTGGTGTCCTCCCTGATCTTCGCAAGCAGCCTTCCCTTCATGGCAGTCTACATGCAACACTCTGAATGGATCTTTGGCAATGCCATGTGCAAGATTGTCAGAACTGTCTACTACATGGGAATTTACAGCTCTGTCCTCTTTCTAGCTCTTTTGACCTTTGACCGACACCTTGGAGTTGTGTACTCCTTGGGCGCATTACGCATAAGAAATCGAAGATATGCAATAGTCTCCTGTGTTGTGGTGTGGCTGGTCAGCAGCTTGGCGTGCATCAAACAGATGATTCTCCACAACACTTTTAAGCATAACCTCGAGAACAAGGTGTACTGTGAAGAGTATGCTGACATATCGTATATGAAGGAGCTGAGACAATTTGGACGTTACCTTCAGCTTTTTCTTTTCTTGCTCTTTCCTCTGGCTGTTATTATTTACTGCTACATTAGGATTGCTATCACCATCATATCATCGGAGATTGTTACCAAGTTTAAGACAGTCAGGTTGATATTCATTATTGTGCTGTTGTTCTTTGTGTGCTGGACCCCATACAACATCGTACTACTGATGCATGAGAGTGGAACCAATGAATGTGAAGACTTGCAAAATTTGGGTTACGCTCTACATATCACTCGTAACCTTGCCTACATTTACTTTTGCATCAGTCCTATTTTCTACACATTTGTTGGGAGAAAGTTTCAGAACTATTTCAGACTAATGTTAGTCAACCGTTTCCCAAGGTTAAGGAAGTATATTTCTGTCAATCAACATACTGGAAACAATACATCCATGAAAACTACACCAAATGATCTGTAGGCAGGGTAGCTCTTTGTTTCTTAGGACAGCCGTGTGTTCAGCAAACCATGGGTTTGAAGGAAAGCTGTAAGAGTTTGTATTCTTTTTGGATTGTCTCTGTGGAGACTGATGAAGTTCAAGTACTGACACAGTTTCACCAAAAGAAATAAAGCTGAAATAACTGATTTCAAAACAGATGTGTATCTGTTGCTATTCAATATTTGCACTTTGCTTTGCTGTGTTGCTAATCTCCCCTGTTTGTCCTGTAGAGGACATGTTTTGAAACTCTAGTCCACAATGAAACTTATGTCACCTCTCGAGGTTTGTCTTTTCTATTGATGCAGTTCATCGACAAATTGGTTTTGGTGACTTTCTGCCCTCTAGTGGTAAGAAGTTGATTAAAGAAGTTCTGAATTGAATTTATAAATGGAGCATATGTAAGAACATTGAGTTTCCAGGTTTTCTGTAACACCTGGGTCAAGACCAACACAACATGAACGTTAATTGTCAGCATATTGTGTGACATCCACTTAGGTGTCTCACGTGAGCTTTTTTGCAACGCACATCTAACAAATCTAGCCACCTGTGCTGCAAACCTGCTCACCACAACACCTTTCTCTATCACAGTGAATGGTAATTGATTGTAATTGCATGGAATGTATCTCAGAGGTCTGGTTCATGCTTAAATGTCCACTTACTGAGGATGATACATTGTTTCAATTTTGACATATTTCAAACTGATGCGTTGTCAAGTGATGCCCAAAACGATGTCTTATTTTGTAAATGCATTTTTGATTTTTTGACTACTTCATAATAAAAGTCAATTGGTTTTGATTGGTTCGACTTGATTAGGGAGAGGCAAAAGTGTAGTGCTGTAAGGAGAGTGGCATGCTGGATTTAGATCATGGAGCCCTTGTGGAAGTTTGTGGGCTGTTTCAGTGGAAAAGGTGAAACATAGCGAAGGCCAGCAGTATATTTTCAGCATGTAGGGTGCTAGCTCGGAGATTGTTGTTATTTCCTGTAGCCACAGGGATTTTGGAAACAGCCAGTGGCAGGCTTGTACCAACAGCCTAATTCCTACTTCCTGTGAGCAACTGACTGTTGAACTCCTGACTGTAGGTTATCATCTATAGACTTCTCCAAAACAATGACTAAAGTGTGCACACTCATTGTCCAGTCATTGTCCACATGGGCCTGCAAATGACCGCTTGATTTGTTGTCTAATTTTGTACATGTTGTAATGTTATAAAGATATTATAAAGATATTTTTATCTAGAAAAATGTTTACAATGACAATGTACAGATACAGTGAATAAGAATGTAATGTGATGATTAATTTGTCCGGTTTAACACTTTGTACAGAGAAAGAAAACAGTTAAAAAGGAGTTAAAAGCTTCATGGTTGGTTGTTTTTTGTGTATAATCTATTTCATTAAATCTGATTTTAATCAGCAGGCTGCATTTTTGTGTTTTTCACTTTCCTTTCCAAAGAACATTTATTTTTAACAGCAATGGTTAAAGGTTTGAGTTCAAATGTTTTTCATGCCCATGTTTACAAGAGGACAAGACCTGCTGGTTGCATTATTGATCTAGACAGTTTTCTTCACATATCCAAGAATATTTTCTATATATTGGATCAGCTCTTTATTTTAAGATCAACAAACAGATATAACATGCACATAAAAATAATGAGACCAATCATAAGTTATTATCATTTTCCAGCCAAGGTTGTAGACACCATCATTCATCATTCATGACATTCTCTAGCATTGGGTTGTATTTTAAAGCTCTGGCAGATCACCTGACAACCTACCCTCCTACCTCAGTGGCAAATTTTTCCTTTCTTTGGCACTGCTGAATTTCACCTTGTACACTGCTGGGTGATAAATTATAAACCAGGCTTAAATTTCTGCCATTCTTTCCAGTGGATGAGTGAGGGGGAAAAAATCAAGCTGGCAAGAATGAATAGGTGCTTCAGTATGAGAGTAATGCTTTTAGATAAAAGGTCCTTCACACCATTTTTCTTACTGTATCATGAGTAAAGTCAAGCCTTGGCAAAATTAAAAAGAGTCTGACATTGTTGCACTAAAGATTCAAACATAATTTGCAAATGGGAAAAAAAGAGGAAGTGGAGTTTTGTGCAACAAAAATTGTGCAAAGGATGGGGGAGGTTAGTCATATTTCTGATAAGAGCAAACACACTCATGTTGCAGTTCTAGCCTGTTAACTGCAGAATCATCCAATAGATACACAATACAGGGAGTGACCCGTAGTTTAAGTTATTAAAAATACTGAGTGTTACGGCAGCTTTCAAATAGCAGCTCAGGAGGCGACTGATATGATTTGTGATATAAAACTCATGCACACTGTGCCACAGTGAGCTACAGTAGCTGTGTAGATCTGCGGTGATCTGCAAACTATAACTGCAAATAAGTACTCAATGGAGAGAAATTATCTCGGCATGTGTTATACTATTATATAAATACTCATGCTTTGATATTTAAAAAGCATTTATTGTTGTGTTGGTTGAGGTGGAGCTAGATTTAAAATTTAAATACAATATTGATTATTTTATGTATTTATACAGTCAGATTTGCCTATGGAGCCCAGAAACTGGCACAGTGTAATAAAAGTTTGTCTGACAAGTCAAAATACACGAATAAGTCATATTTATTTTTCATACTTATTTTTCTTTCATAAGTAATTTTCTTCTTCCCCTGCAAACCATTTCTCATTTTCCTCTTCATATTTCATCAGACTGTGTGGCTAGCTTAAATGATAGCTAAACACATTGAGAAGCAGCCATTTTGTGAGTGTGATCAAACTACAGCAGCGAGTGCACTTCATGCTAATCATCCCAGCTCACTGCTTTCCACCAGGGCTGGAGTGGGGCCACTTTTCAACCTGGGAATTTCAGGACCGAGACCAGCCCACTTTTTCCATGGTGGTGGAAACTGGCTAAATGAAGCAGTCCAGCTCTTACTATGGTGTACTTTTTATTTTTACCATGGCTCAACAAATTTAAACAAAAATTAGGCAGTTTGTCGGATGTGTTGGGAATAAGACCTCATGGGGGCTGTCAAGGCATATAGGTTTATCATGTAGGCATACATAGATAGATAGATAGATAGATAGATAGATAGATAGAGTACTTTACTGATCCCCGAAGGGAAATTCTTTCGTTGCAGCAGCATTACAAGTAACACACAGTAACACAGAACACTATATACTGTACAGGCATGCGGTAAAAATGGTGACACAGTATAAACAGAATCATATAAACTCTGAGGAGGAAGAGCATATGGTTCTACTTCTAAAAAATATACATAAGAAAAATATACATATGGACTCATGTGCAATAACTTGTGCAAATGTGCATCCCTTATTATGTCCATCAGCTCAACTGCTCAACTCTCTCTGCACAGAGGGAGTCATTGTACAAAGTTATAGCAGTTGGTAATGACCTCCTGTAGCGGTCTTTTTTACAGTGGAGCTGTAGGAGTCTCCGACTGAAACTGCTCTGTTATTTAATCAGGAGGTCATGTAGTGGATGGGAGTTGTTGTCCATAATACTGAGCAGTTTGTAGAGCATCCTTTTTTCCACAACCGGCTACAGGGGCTCCAGAGCAGTCCCCAGCACAGAGCCAGCCTTCATGATCAGATTGTTCAGTTTTTTATGTGTCGCTGGCTCTGATGCTGCTGCCCCAACAGTTGGCTGCAAAGAAGATTGCACACGCAACAACAGACTGGTGAAACATCTGCAACATCTTGCTGCACACATTAAAAGACTGGAGCTTCCTCAAGTAGAGTCTGCTCTGTCCCTTCCTGTAGACAGCCTCAGTGTTGCATCTCCAGTCCAGTCTGTTATCCAGGTGCACGCCCAAGTACTTGTAGTCCTGCACCACCTCCACCTCCTCACCCAGGATGGAAACTGTGCTCAGGTCAGACCTAGTCCTCTTGAAGTCCACAATCATCTCCCTCGTTTTGGCCACACTCAAGACGAGGTGGTTGCTCCTACTCCACGCCACAAAGCGATCAACCAGATCCCTGAACTCAGTCTCCCCCCCATCACTGATACACCCCACAACTGCAGAGTCATCTGAGAATTTCTGCAGATGACATAATTCAGAGTGGTGCTGAAAGAGGTGTACAGTGTGAAGAGGAAAGGTAAGAGTACAGTCCCCTGCGGTGCTCCCGTGTTGCTAACCACCCGATCAGACACACAACCCTTCAGCCTCACAAACTGTGGTCTGTCCATCAGAGTAGTCAGCTACCCAAGAGATTGTGGAGGTATCCACCTGCATCACCTGGAGCTTTTCCTTCAGCAGTGTAGGCTGGATTGTGTTGAAGGCACTGGAGAAATCAAAGAACATTATCCTCACAGTGTTGCCAGCTCTATCCAGGTGAGAGAGGGCCCGTTGAAGCAGGTAGATGATCGCGTCCTCAACACCAACCGAGGGGCGGTAGGCAAACTGCAGTGGATCTAAGGAGGTGGTCACCTGAGGCTCTAGATAGGCCAAAACCAGTCTCTCCAGGACTTTCAAAACATGGGACATCAAGGCAACTGGTCTGTAGTCATTGAGCACAGCTGGATGCGACTTCTTGGGTACCAGAACAAGGCAGGATGTCTTCCACAGCACCGGAACCTTCTCCTGCATCAGACTAAAGTTGAATAGGTGCTGTAGAACCCCGCATAGCTGGTCCTTGCAGGCCTTCAGGACTCTGGGGCTGATACCATCCGGGCCTGCAGCTTTGTTCCAGCATAGTTTCTCCAGCTCTCTTGTCACCTGGCTGCTGGAAACAGTCACGCGGGTGGGGGAGGTGACGAGGGGCTCAGAGATCACGTATGTGTGGGAAGGTGTTGATGGGGAAATGTTAAAGTCTATTGTGGGGGTCGGGAGATCATTGCAAGTTCTCTCAAGAATATACTTCACATTCAACTGTGACATCAGGAGAGATCAATGAAATACTCTTAAATGCTTGTAAGAAAATACACTACACGGGCTCATCTGTCTGGGTCACAGAGGTGTGGGGGAGAAGAGGGTGTGGGAGAGAAGAGGGTGTGGGGTCTGTGTGGCTAAGGGAAAGGTGAAATGAGGCTCCTGTAGGTCCCCTGAATCTGTTGAAAAACACATTCAGTTTGTTGGCTCTGTCCAGGCTTTGCTCAGGCTGACTCCCCCTCACCTTGAATCCAGTGATGGTCCTCATTCCTGACCACACATCCCTCACGTTGTTTTCCTGGAGCTTTCGCTCCAGCTTCTCCCGATATGCCTCCTTACCTTCCCTCTGGACGCTTCTCAGTAGCTCCCGGTCCCCGTCCCTGAAGGCTCTCTTCTTCCTGTTCAGCAGCTCCTTCAGGTTGCTGGTGATCCAGGGCTTGTTGTTCGGAAAGCATCGCACCCGCCTGGTGGATACAATGCTGTCGACACAGAAGTTGATGTGCTCCGTGATGCAGTCTGTCATGGCGTTGATGTCCTCACCATGGGGCTCACACAGTACATCCCAATCTATGGCCTCAAAACAACCTTGCAGGTGTTATGGAATTTTCTATCCTTAGGTTACACAAGGTCACGTGTGGGCCTTGAGGTCCTCAGCAGTATTAGTTGTTTGGCTTTGATTGGGAACAGTAGGTGCCAGTCTATCTCAACACTGTGGTGGCCAGGGTCGAAAAGACCAATTGCTGCCTTCTTAGACATAATAGATAGCTGGCCGTTGACGTTCCAATCTGCGTAAACAGACATCTGTGTCTCCAGACTAGAATATGTTGACAATAACACCTCCATGGGTAAAGACATTCTCTTTGGCTAATTCTGGGCGTATAGTATTTGTGGTGTTATCTTGGGGTTTAAAGTCTATCCACCAGGATGAGTTGGGCAGAATGTGAGACCGACTCAGACACTTCTGATGTACTTTGAGAGTGTCTCTAATTCTCCTTGGCCAAATATTACAGCATAAGACATCAGAGACTCCTGAACACTTTCTTCCCTCCTGACCCCACCATTGACCTTTGACTTCAGCAATTTCTCCACAACAATGCAGGGACTCATCAGCTTCCTGTGACCACCTCCTAACTGTCCTGGTGATCACAGGCTGCTTCTGAACAATGGGTGTGTATCTGGACGTGAGAAGTACCAGATTATGATCAGATCTGCCAAGGGGGGGAAGGACAGTGGAGTTGTATGCTTCCTTAACATTAGCATACAAGTCCAAAGTTTTACTGTCTCTGGTAGGGCAGGTCACAAACTGTTGAAAGGTCGGGTGTGTAGCAGAGAGAGTGGTGTGGTTGAAGTCTCCAAGATTGCCATGAATGCATTCGGATGGTCCGTTTGCAGTCTGGCTGTGATTGGGGTGATGACGTCACAGCATCAGCTGATGGCGGAATGTAAACAACAATGATGATGGTGCATATAAACTCCCTTGGCAAATAATATGGATGTATGCTCACGGCTAACAGTTCAATGTCCGGGCCACAGAAACGTTCCTTCATGGTAATATGTTCGGGATTACACCACCTGTTCACAAGCAGTGCGATCCCTCCTCCCTTCTTCTTACCGCTCAGTCCATGGTCTCTGTCAGCCCGTACCGTCTGAAAGGTGGCATTGGAGTCTGGAATACGTTGCGTGCAACCATGTGTCAGTGAAACATATCACACTGCACTAACGGTATTCCCGCTGAGTCCTCGTCAGCGCTCCCAGCTCGTCCATCTTATTAGCCAGGGACCTCACATTCCTCATCACAACCATAGGAAGAAATGGCTTAAATTTCCTCCCCCTAGCTCTCCTTAAGACCCTAGGAGCCCTGCATCCCCTTCTGTGTCTCCTCTTCACCTCGTCGGGGATCTGTGGTCTTTCTCTGGGCAGCAGCACAGGTTTGGAGAGCGCTAGCAGCTGGTCGCAAAAGTAAACAATGCGACCGCTGCTGTCGGCATGGTTACCCGGGCACAACAAAAGTTGTAAGTGCCAGGAAAAACAGGAAAAAGCGCCTGAGCCACATAGCATCCACTCGGCCCAAAGCCATTATACAATAGTTGTATTTAAAAAAAAAGTGTTTAAGTAGAAGAAACACGACAAAACAGAAGATTAACTCCAAAAAAACTTTAAAATGAGATTAAGATTAAGACGAGGCTAACTTTAACCCTAACCTGCCCAAAAGTTAAGCTGGTTTAAGTCTTATTTTTCAGATCGATCTCAGTTTGTTCATGTTAATGATGAATCCTCCATGCACACCAGTTAGTCGTTCCACAAGGTTCTGTGCTCAGACCACTTCTGTTCAGCTTATATATCTTTCCTTTAGGCAACATTATTCATGGAATCACTTTATTAACTTATAATGTTATGCCAAAGACACCCAAATATATTCATTGATTAAGTCAGATGAAAACAATCAGTAGTACTCTTTGTAGTGCTCTTTTTCATCTAAACACCTGATTGGGCTAAGTGCTAAGTAATGGAACTAGCTCTATTGACTGATTCTCCAATAACTACTCCAACGTTAAGGTGCTCATTATGCTTAGTCAAATGTGATTTAAATGTCATAGCAGAATTAGACTCTCAACTGAACAGTCCAGGGAGGAGAATATACTTCAGAGGGAGTGTTGCTATATGTTGTGTTTTCAGTCAATCCCTCCTCTTACACACACACACACACACACACACACACACACACACACACACACACACACACAGGTCCACCCACTCTTCTGTCAGTTACTTCCTTCACCCAGCAATCTGACTTATCATGCAGTGACTTGAACTCACTTGAGTCAGACAGCTGTGGCCTTCAAGAGTCAGACAACAAGCAGAAGCTCCTCAGCTGGCCAGGTGGTAAATCAGCTCAGCTTATATTATTTCTGTGCTCCTTTGAGCTTCTCCTTTAAAGGCAATGTTTTCTAGCTCTGCTTATTTGCATGCAGATTTGAATATATTATAAAGCCTTTCTAATGGATGGATTGTTTTATAATTTAAGTCATACCGATTATCATGTTGCTGATGTTATGTTTGATGGCTGCATTTCTGTTTCTGACAGGTTTTATTGCCAACATTTGAGATAAAGATGAAAACTACAACGAGTGACTATGACAATTATGGCGGTGATACGGCGACACCTGTCTCTCCATGCGATCGGGACAAGGACAACACTCTGGGAGCTCATCTATCCATCCTCTTCTACTTTATGTTCTTCTTCAGTGTCTGCTTCAACGTGCTGGTTCTGGTCATCATCCACCGGTGAGTGATCTAACAAAAAACTCAGTCGTCACAGTGTTAACATTTACCATTTTAAATGTGCAAGATATTAACTTAAATGAGGTAATCCAAAACATATTAAATAACGGTTGAGCGTTAATGTATTGCGTAGAGTCTGTAGATCCTGTGTTAATTTAAACTTTACCGTCTGGGGTGGATGGTGAGAGGCAGTGTCAGAGGGGGCACCGGACCTTGTTGATAAGGCCAGTGGCAGACGGTAAAAATGTTCTTGTGGCGTGAGGTTTTGGTCCTGATGGGCTGCAGCCTCCAGCCAGATGGTAGCGTCTCAAGGAGTTTGTGTCCGGGGTGGGAGGGATCAGCCACAATCTTTCCTGCATCAGGGTCCTGGAGGAGTGCAGGTCCTGAAGAGATGGAAGGTTGCAGCCAATCACGTTCTCAGCAGAGCGAATGACACGTTGCAGTCTACCCTTGTCTTTGGCAGTGGCAGCAGTGTACCAGATGGTGATAGAGGAGGATGGACTCAACTGTTAACTGAGAACAATAATTCTTAAAGTGTGTGGCACAAACTACTGAACATCATAACCTTCATTAAGATAGGTGTTACTGTGGGTGCTCTACTTCTTCATCCATCCATCCATTCTCTTCTAAGTCCGGGGTCGGGTTGCGGTGGCAGCAGGTTTAGCAGGGCACACGCCCACCTATAGGTGAAGGTTGGGATGTAGATGCTGGAAAATCGAGAGCTTAACCTCTGCTCCGTCTTCCCCACGGTGGTCTGATAAGGGTCGGGTGCTTTGCCAGCCGGGCGACAGGCAAAGACAAGGACCTGGGCGTGCTTTTTCCCGGCATCACAGACTGGTCCCTGGGATTTTGAATGTCACCTTGCTGTTTGCTTCTTGTGCAAAACAAAAGAGATTCAGTGCACTTACTTTTTTCAATTATGGCGTTTAGGAGGCAGAATGGACAGAGCAGTTCTATGACAGGTTTCAGTTTGAGACCAAGTTTGGGCATGGGTGGGTTTGACTGTAGATGTCATCAGGTTGTCAGAAAAAAAGACACACACAGAGTATAGGATGAAGTCATACTAGGAACTTCCTTCTTGTATCCCACAGCGAGAGGAATACTACTTTCACTCTCTAAGCCCCCTAAGAGTTACCTCTCTTCTGTCACTGTCTACCGACTCTCCTTTCTCTACCCTTGTCTCCACCACTGCTCTTTATCTTTGTGTGGTGTTCATGGAAACACAAATGACAATGTCAGAGATGAACTCAGCAAAGTCTCCCCAGGCTGCAGACTGAAATAAGTGTTTATGAAACAGTATGCTATATAGAAGGTTGCTATGAGAGATGCTGTGTCAGCTGCGTGATGACAGGGTGAGAGCTCAAGCAATGCAAACACCAATTTCTATACTACCATTCATAGCAGAGAAATTACAGCTGAAAGCTCTAAACTGGGCCCATTTCCTTTATCTGGAAAGCTTTTAACATGTCTCCACATTTAAAAAGGCAATCAACAAAAATCAGCAGCACTTCAGTGCTGACTTTTCAGCCAGACTGAAATGAAATAAAATCAATGTCATTATTCCCTAATGCATTAACATCTGAGAATAGGACTTATAATTTACATTGCTTCCTATTTCTTCTTAGTTGGGTTCCATGTCAAATCTTAAATATGGAGCATGAATTATATGTGATTTTGTTTCTTAGGGCAAAACAAGTGTTCACAAGTAAAGATTTAATTGCAATCCACACCTCAACATTCCCTAACACATTTTAATGCCTTTATGTGTACAGTTTAAACATTTGTGACCTTGAGACTCCAAGTGGTTGAACAAAAGAAGACACTGTTCCAGTCCCTCTTTACCAACAATAGATCTGACCCAGGGAAAAAGTGAATTGGCTAAAAGTAATACACACGCCTCACATGAAATGTGGCTACAGCTAAACAGTAGACTAAGGAGCAAATGCAGAAACAAAAACTTGATTCATATTTGATCAGCACTGCCTAGTTTGACAGCTTGATCTGACGTTTGTGAGCCTGCTGGACAGAGTAGCTGAGAATGACTTCTTAACCAAAAGGTTACCCAAGCAACCCTGATTTATCGTCTGTTTTTCTTTTACGTCCCAGCTCGTGAGGCAAAAGGAAGCAACATAAAACTAGCTGAATGTAATAAATCAGAGTTATTTATATTATGAAATCTGGAATAATTAACAACCAAAGGAGGTGAGGTAAACTATAAGGGAAACAAAGGGTGAGCAGATACTGTTCAAAAAAACAAACAAACAAACAAATAAATATTACCAGAAGAGTATAGTAAGTAAGAGAAGAGTCTAAGCTATCTTAATGAAATCAAATCTAGATGTAATCTAGTGCTTCTAACAAAAATACTTATTAACTTCTAAACCTAAACTAAACCTGCCCAGACCACGTGCCTATCTTTGCATACACAACACTACAAGAAAAGTTAACAATGGGCAAGTCAGCGGCAGCCGGAACATTTGCTGTAAATTGGAGCATAATTTACAAAATGAAAGTCATGCTGTGTGGAATAAGACTTCAAATTAACTATTGAGACTCATGAGGAAACTGTTAAATCTGTTAAATGTTTCTCTCCATCTAACTGTTTAAATGACCATCTCCTAGGTTTGAGAAGCTGACCACTGTGACCAACATATTCCTGTTGAACCTGGTGGTGTCCTCCCTGATCTTCATGAGCAGCCTTCCCTTCTTGGCAGTCTACTCACAACACTCTGAATGGATCTTTGGCAATGCCATGTGCAAGATTGTCAGAACTGTCTACTACATGGGAATTTACAGCTCTGTCCTCTTTCTAGCTCTTTTGACCTTTGACCGACACCTTGCAGTTGTGTACTCCTTGGGCGCATTACGCATGAGAAATCTAAGATATGCAATAGTCTCCTGTGTTGTGGTGTGGCTAGTCAGCAGCTTAGCGTGCATCAAAGAGATGATTCTCCACAACACTTTTAAGCATAACCTCGAGAACAAGGTGTACTGTGAAGAGTATGCTGACATATCGTATATGACGGAGCTGAGACAATTTGGATTTTACCTTCAGCTTTTTCTTTTCTTGCTCTTTCCTCTGGCTGTTATTATTTACTGCTACATTAGGATTGCTATCACCGTCATATCATCGAAGATTGTTACCAAGTTTAAGACAGTCAGGTTGATATTCATTATTGTGCTGTTGTTCTTTGTGTGCTGGACCCCATACAACATCGTACAACTGATGCATGATAGTGGAACCAACAAATGTAAAGACTCGCAAAATTTGGGTTATGCTCTTCATATCACTCGTAACCTTGCCTACATTTACTTTTGCATCAGTCCTATTTTCTACACATTTGTTGGGAGAAAGTTTCAGAACTATTTCAGACTAATGTTAGTCAACCGTTTCCCGAGGTTAAGGAAGTATATTTCTGTCGATCAACAAACTAGAACCAATACATCTACGAGAACTACGCCAAATGATCCGTAGGCAGGGTAGCTCTTTGTTTCTTAGAAGAGCTGTGTGTTCAACAAACCATGGATTGTGATTGTGGAGATTAATAAAGTAGAAGTTGTGACTAAGTCTCTCCAAAAGAAATAACAAAGCTGAAATAACTGATTTCAAAACAGGTGTGTATCTGTTGCTATTCAATATTTGCACTTTGCTTAGCTGTTTTGCTAATCTCCCCTGTTTGTCCTGTAGAGGACATGTTTTAATAATGAAAGTCAATTGGTCACTTGGTTTCAATGGGTTTGACTTGATTAGGGAGAGGCAAAAGTGTAGTGCTCTAAGGAGAGTGGCATGCTGGATTTAGATCATGGAGCCCTTGTGGAAGTTTATGGGCTGTTTGGTCGCGTTGCCATTACGAAGCAGGCTTAACTCTCAGACATACCGATGTAGAATATATACATATTACCTTCACTTTATAAAATGTGAAATAGTTTGTTGTGGTTAGTTTAAAAATAGTCTTGTATAGCCCCAAATCTCCACAGGGCTGCGTCAGTACTAGGGTAAGGTTAACTTCATTTTCAGATTGTAGGGCGCTAGCTCGGAGATTGTTGTTGTTTCCTGTAGCCACAGGGATTTTGGAAATGGCCAATGGCAGGCCTGTACCAACAGTTACTTCCTACTTCCTGTGAGCAACTTACTATTGAACTCTTGACTGCACACTCATTGCCCAGCCGTTGTTCACATGGACTTGAGCTTGCAAATGACTGCTTGATTTGTTCTATAGTGTAATGTTATTGTTTTTTTTAAATATGTTTTTATAATGATTCATATCCATTAGAAAATGTTGTACAAATACAGTTAATAAGAATGTAATGTGATGATTAATTTGTCCGGTTTAACACTTTGTACAGAGAAAGAAAACAGTTAGGAAGCTGCACCAAAAAAGGAGTTAAAAGCTTCATGGTTGGTTGTTTTTTGTGTGTAATCTATTTCATTAAATCAGATTTTAATCAGCAGGCTGCATTTTTGTGTTTTTCACTTTCCTTTCCAAAGAACATTTATTTTTAACAGCAATGGTTAAAGGTTTGAGTTCAAATGTTTTTCATGCCCATGTTTACAAGAGGACAAGACCTGCTTGTTGCATTATTGATCTAGACAGTTTTCTTCACATATCCAAGAATATTTTCTATATATTGGATCAGCTCTTTATTTTAAGATCAACAAACAGATATAACCTGCACATAAAAATAATGAGACTAATCATCAAGTTATTATCATTTTCCACCCAAGGTTGTAGACACCATCATTCATGACATTCTCTAGCATTGGGTTGTATTTTAAAGCTCTGGCAGATCACCTGACAACCTACCCTCCTACCTCAGTGGCAATTTTTCCTTTCTGTGGCACTGCTGAATTTCACCTTGTACACCATTTTTCTTACTGTATCATGAGTAAAGTCAAGGCTTGGCAAAAGTTAGAAGAGCCTGACATTTTTGCACTAAAGATGATCAAATAAAACATGATTTGCAAATGGGAGGAAAGAAGAAGTGGAGTCTTGTGCAAGAAAAAATATGTAAAGGATGGGGGAGGTAAGTCATATTTTGTAAAAAAAAAAAAAAAAAAAAAAAAGCTTTTGATTTATTTTCCTTTTCCACCATTTAAATTCATTTAATTAAAAAGTCTTAGTTTAAACTTCACTCCTATTTATTTGGTCTTGGGCACAAATTTAATCAATTTTCTATTTCTCCTGCACACCATTTTTCAATTTCCTCTTCATATTTCATCAGACTGTGTGGCTAGCTTAACTGAAAACACTGGTAGCTAAACACATTGAGAAGCAGCCATTTTAGCTAGCTACCTAACTGGAGTGAGTGTGATAATAGCAGAGAGTGCATTTCATGTTAATCATGGTAAATGCATTGCACTTATATAGCACCTTTCTAGTCTATGTAGTGCTTTTACACTACATATCTCATTCACCCATTCACACACATTCATACACTGACGGCATTGGCTGCCATGCAAGGTGCCAACTGCTCATCAATTTTAGGAGCTAACCATTCATACACATTCACACACCGAGCAATTTGGGGTTCGGTATCTTGCCCAAGGACACTTCGACATGCAGACTGGATGGAGACTGAATCAAACAACCGATCATCTGATTAGTGGAAGACCCTTCCCCCTACACTCTACCTCCTGAGCCACAACCATCATCCAAACTGCTCTCCACCCCTGACTGAGGAGGAGAACTTTGCTAAAAATGCAGAAAAGGGCTAGGCTCATTTTTCCAAGAAAAGAATGAAAAAGCAATGATGTGTATTACAACAATGCTATGTGGGAGATTGCTAGAGCCAATATTGGCTCTAGATAGTGAAACCAATGAAAGCTAGGAGAAAGTCCCCAGGCTTTATTTAGCAAAGTGATTCTAACACAAAAACATCATCAGAAAAAGTGGCTTTCGCAATGTTTATTACTTAAATTCTTACTTCCACTTTTTTAAACAGAGGAAGATTGCAAAAGTCTCTAAAACAAAAGGCCAGCTGGTTGCACAACCTTTGTTGACCGTATAAGAGGGTTCAGGGCAATATTATCTAACATATGCCCTTAAAGTTGACCAGCACAACAGCCAGTCATGCTAATGCCTTCACTCCACTCAGTCAGCCAGCCAGCACCCACACCTCTCAGGAAGCCAACCAGGGAGCCAGTTCCTTCAGCAGCCTGTCAGCTCTCCAAGTAGCTAACCAGCCAGTCCAACACATCCTTCTTCCTAAATGACTGAATAGGTTGATTGCCCATGACTACCAAAACAACATACATGAGCCTTCGGGAGAAAGAATGCACAACAGCATAACTTCTCAGACACTGAAGGTGACCCAGTTGTCCTTCTCCACTTAATCCCTCCTGATGAGGATGATCTTGCTGCCTGCAAGAAATACATATTTAAATTAAAATATAGAAGCAAGCTAGGGAGGGAGCTAATGAGTAATCTAATTAAGATTTAGGGGGTGCTATAACTATGTTTTCATTACTGTATAATCACCTAATCACCAATCAAGTAGGTCCCCTTTCAAGGTGGTGCACTGTTGAATCACCATGTTCCTACAGAATGCCCAGAATGGACAAACTTAGACTCAGACTTTCTTCACTCATTTATTGGTGTTTTTTTCTTTGATTTGTCACCCATACATCTGCAGATTTGGATTTTTTTGTAGGGGATCCCGTCATCAGTAGACATTCTAATAATGATAAAAAGACATATTAGTTGTGATTTGTTCATATTAATACTCTTAACTTAACTTTTGTGCACTTACTGCAAAATGAAGCATTTTTTACTGTTGTAGTTGATGTAATTAACTGCTTTGATCTGATTACTGTAGAGGGATTGAGGAAATGCACAGTGACATTGCATGTTTCAACCACTGTTTGTAGAAATTGTTGCATTAACAAACAACAAGGACAAAAGTTTTGACGCTAAACTAAATTGCACTTTTTGGTTATTCTCCAGACACTGCACAAAATGTATTGTGTTCTGAATACTAGCTCACCCTCTAACTTTTTCCCCAAATGAGAAGAGGAAGTAAGTAAAGAAGAAAGGAAATGTAACTATTTGCCAAAAATGTTATAAAACTTTGTTCTCCATGGAGATGGGCAGAAGAAAGAGATCTCTCTTGCTTCACCTTCATGCTGTGTTTCATTTTTACTTTTTAATAGAAGTGTCAAGAAGCTCTCTGGGGTCCTCCACTTGTGGGGAATGAGAATTAATTGGAGGATTAGAGCTACATGCACCCTCTACCCTGTCTTGACTTATAACATGGCTTTAGGGTCTGCAGTATTGCTTACTCTGACTGCTGACTGTGTGTGTGTGAGTGAGTAAGAAAGAAAGAAAGAAAGAAAGAGAAAGAAAGAAAGAAAGAAAGAAAGAAAGCAATAATTAGTCCCTGTGTATTTGTGATAATTATCAGTGTAATTTTATTTATTTGGTATTTTACTCTTACTGTATTGGCATGGCTGTGATATTTCTGTTGCAGTTGTGCATTTTATTTTTATGATTATCCTGTGACAATAAGAAGTAAGAATATGAAGTAAGTTTTTTTTTTTTTTTTTGTTTTTTTTTTTTTGCCACAATGACTGCAGATGTTGATCTGTTAGTTTTGGAGTGTTTTAATTCAGCCTTTATTTTACCTGGCAAGTATCATTGATGCATATTATACTTCCACCAATCTTGGCCATAATAACTGATTTAGGGGTGAGTGTCTAAAGTGTAGAGTTTTGTAAATAAGCATTAACCAGTGTATGCAGTAGCAGAGAAAGCCATTTGACCATGTTTCCAAATTTTGTCGAGCTTTGGAAGAGTTTCTTTGCAAGCCAGTCTATAAATTGTATCCCCATAATCAAACAAGGGAAGTATGATCACTTCCACAGTCTTCCATTTGACATCAGATCATCATCAGAAAAAAGGAACAATTTCTAGATAGGAAATATTTTACCTTGAACTTCGACTGCTACATGGTGACGTGGTGAGAGAAGGACAATGCACTATCTAGCCAGTATTTATAAACCGTAACCTGGTCTAGGATGATTGTAATGTTCAAAGTAAAATGGGACACAGTAACCTTCCAACCAAACCACATACACAGTCTTCTACGAATTAGTCACTTTAGGCATTGGTTGATTAAGATTAATAAAAACCTGCTGTAATTCAAGAAAATTAGCCTGAAGAGATTTCATCACTGTATTAGGAGAATGACCTGGCATACAACATTGTATCATCAGCATGTAAATGAATATTGAAGTTATTTATGGCCTAAGGAATATTAATAAATATGTAGAAGATAGTGGGACCAAGTATTGAGCCCTGGGGAATACCTTAACAAGATATTTTGTTTAGTATACTGGGCAGAGATAAAAGTAACAACATCCTTTTTTGTGTACTTTTTTGAGTGCTTAAAAAATATTACTAATCCAACTCTTACTTAAGGTAGCTAAGGAATTAATTCTGGTGGCCCTATGGACAAAAACGATAGTCAGCTGACTTGTGGATCACAAGGTTTCAAAGTTTTGGTGAGTAGCACTGAATGTAAAAAATTAAAGGCCATATAATATATTTAATGGGGTCATTTTTAATGATGCCATCTAGTGAGTAAATTAATCCAGAGATGGGATGTGTTAAACGGACAACAGACTGAAGTTAGTTTGATTTTCACCAGCTGCACATGAGTCTGTAATGAGCTTTATCATGTTTTCTTGTCCTTTTTGCTGGAACATTTGAAGCAGTGGGACTTGGATCACGGTCTGTTTGTCTTTTCATAAACTTCTCAATGCTTTACTCACAGTATCTATATTTTGCATTCTCTGTGCCTCCACTGATGTAACCTTTACATTTAAAAGGACATTAAAAGGTGGAGAAATGAAAAAAAAAACAACAAAAAAGGAAAAAAGAAAGTATTGAGACTGAACTGGACAACCAGCCAACCATATTTTGAATGAAACATACTGAACATATAGCGAAATAGCATGGATTATTATGGTAGTTTAGAAAAAGAGTCCTGTTGTGACGGTGAGGAAAGAGAAAAAAGGGGAGTGGCAAAGCAACTTTATCAATTGTATTTGTCCATTTGTGTGCTAGTCTCCAATAAAAATGGACATTTGATATTTATTCATAATGTGAAAACCGGTCTCTAGTGAAACACCCCATGAGTGATTGAAGTGGACCGCAGTTGCTGGTAAGGAAATTACAGATGGCCATTGTTTAATCCTGCCCAGCTGACTGCTAAATGAACACATGTTTGGATGGACTATATAACTTTAAAATGAAAGGGAGATAACAGTAGACATCATTCTGAGCTTTTGTTTACATTCATCATATCTATCCATCTTTCCACCATCCATCTTTTCAACTAACCCTGTTTCTTCATGGATATTAAAGTAAAAGTCAGCTGTAGCTGCTGTTAGCTAATGTTAGCTTAGCTTAGCAGAGCCAGTGTCGTGACAGAACTGGAGCTGGGCATGCATGGCAATGTAACTGGGCTCAGCAGCCTCTACGGACATAATGTCAGAGACAAAAAGACCAAAGGGGACCACTAAAATAATCATAAGTACATGTGTACAACTGTCCATATTTACCACAGTGGCACTAAATTGCAAAAATGCCATTTTCTATGCAGTGCTGCTTTAATGGTACAAAATCATTATGCGATTAAGCTATTTATTAATTTTGATATCATTCATTTTCATATACAATCTTAGTAACAATAGCAGCAGTTTTCTGCATTTCATTGTTAACTTTATGTATTACTCCAAATTGCCCTGAAAACTACATCATGTCAACATTGTTTAAAGATGATACATTTAGATTTTTTATTAATCTCAGTGGATATTTCAGCCCTGAAAACTTGCGTGCAGTGGAGTGAACATTCACAACCATGTTTTCATGTATAAGCACTTAGCCTCAGATAGCAATCTGTGTACGTCAGTGAGCTATTCACGCAATGTAGCTTCATTTTGTCTGCAGTGGAAATCTCAAAGGCTTTTTTTTCTGTGTGCTGCGTTCATCTCAACATAAAGAGAAAAAAAACAAAACGTTACCACTGTTGTGCTATGTCCCATTTCATGGGCCACCTCTCTTGAAGTCTGCATTTCATGACCAAATAAATCAGAATGAGACAACAAGTTGCTGTTTTATTCATTCATTCATGCACCAAGCAATACTGCATTATTTTGCCCAAAGATGATTTATCCTTTTTGTTGGTTTTAGATTTAAGTGGCACTCTTTTAATTAGGTCATCCACTTGTGTCCTCTTCTAGCATTTTTATTTAAAAACTTGGACGGACATTTGACTATTGACTGTCTTCGCCTCTGTCCTACATTCCATGACCCAGAATTTGATCGAGGTCCGCCATCAATGAGGAAGTTCCAGTCCTTTAAATTCTTCTTGGAGGAGATGAAGCGAGAGAAGTGTGTATCCCTAAGTGCATGTTTTTTTTTCCAGGTGGCATCTCCCTTTGATCAAGAACTGTTTATTGAGCTAGCGTGGAAGCAGCTTTACTGAAATGTTTGTGTCCTTCAGTTTTATGAAGTCCACACATCTTTGAAAGGGGAAGACATCCGGCCATGGTCTTCCAGGTCAGAAAATTATTTTAAAAACTAAATCAGTATAATCTTATGTTATGTTTAACAAAGCTTCCCAGAGCTTTCAATCTGCTTCATTTGAGAATTGCAAAGACAGCTAGATGTGTTCAGTGCTAACAAATCCTAAAGCTCAACTGACAACTGAATCAGTAACTTTTTGTGTTGGAACCCCCTCACTGGTGACTGAAAACATCATAGTCATCTCAGCTGTGATTTACGTCATGTTATGTCCTGATTAAAAGCTTACACAGTCATGATGTCATAGCTCAAACTAGCAGGAAACCAAATATTCTACTGAACTGAATACAGTCAATGGTCAAATGTTCGTTCAAATTATTAAAAGAAAATGCTAATTAATGTGATGAGTGTGTGTTCCATCCACGTCTGTTATGTGAATAAATGTCTGTGGTTCTCCAGTTGGATGCCGTTAAACCACTGCAGAAGAAGAGGACGCAACTGGATGACATAATTAAGAGAGTGCCAGTTTAATCTAAAACCAACAAAAACTTTGAAAAACAAAGACTATACTAGGGTTAGAGGAGGACTACAACCTTTCCAGCATGCATTATGGGAAGAGAGACTGGACGCTTTCCTTGCTCCTCTGTCCTCCTGTCCATGACCCACAAATCAATCAAGGTCCGCCATCAATGAGGATGTTTCAGTCCTTTAAATGTTTCTTGGAGGAAACCAGGCGAGAGAAGTGTGCATCCTATTTGTATGTGTATGTGTATGTTTTTTTTGTTTTGTTTTTTTTAACCAGATGTCATCTCCTCTTTGTCAACATATCACAAACTTTATTATTGCAACTTTGTTCACTTTTTTCTTCATAAGCTAAAAGGCTTTTTCTTTTCTTTCTCTTTGCTTGTGCTTCCTTCAAAGTCCATTTAAGAAAATATACAGCCACAGTCCTATAATCAGCCTGGACGTCTATAATCAGAGGACGTCAGACTTCTGTGAACTCATTATAGATTTTTATTAAGAATATTTATAGCTGTTTTTATTGCTCCCCGAAGTCCACTCTGTTATTTGAGTAATAATTCTGAGTCACCCTGAAGTATATCTATAACCATTACTGGAGCAACAGTCAAGTGTTTTTCTTTTAAACTGTTACATTTACTTTTTCTACACATTTTACTGTTGAAATATTGAGCCTTGTGAGTATTTGTTGTTTCTCAAAATAATGCTGGAATAAGTGGCAATGTCCCCTTTGGTGAATGAACTGAAGCACGAGGAGGAGATGCGAGTGAGGGAAACGAGGGGCCACAATAGTCAAATGGAAAGCACCATCTGACTTCACCTAATATTTATCCATGATTCATGGTCATATGTGTGTGAGATATGGACAGTCTTTCTTCAATGGTCCAGTCATATTGCATATATGCATGATTGAGGTCTTTAATCCCATCTCATAGAGCACTTTATGCCCTTACAGCCAAGCACCCTGCGATAAAGAGGCCTGGTGAGTTTAGAGGGTACACTCAGGCCTCATCTCATCTGGCCTACAGGTTTCTAGCACGGGATGAACACAGACACACACATTCACACATTTTGGCGGTTTAGAGTCTCCCATAAAATATTTTTCAATCCACTTTCTATCTACTAAATCATTACTATAAAAATAGTTCCATAATAGGAAATTCATAGAGTGGGTAAATAATGACACTGTCACCTTCTGTCCAGACAAGGCTGTATAATGCCAGCAGTCTCTGGTGTGTCAGTCTTGCAGAAGGAAAGATCTGTCATCTTTTAAAACGAGTTTCTGTAGACTTATTCCTCCACTTCTCTTCTATTACTCTCTGTGCATCAACTCCAGGCATTCTGTTGTTTGTGTTCCATGAAAATGAAATGGAAAACGTTTTATGTTCGTTCTGAATTTATTTCAGGCCTTGCGAGTTATTCTGTTGACTCAGTGAAGTAAATAGTCCCATTCCCCCCCTTCTCTATTTATGGAAGTTACCCTGAAATTCTGTTCTTTCTAATGATTGAGTTTCATAGAATACGGAGAGTGTATGTTTAACACTTGACTGGAACTTGCACAGAACTGTAAAGACTGAGCACTTGGCTTAATAGTGCATCATAAAAATCAAGACACCAAAAGAGTTCTGTTTTTGCCATAGCTGCTGTGTGCTCCAGAGAAACACTGGAGCTTTTCATGTGTATCCACAGAATTCAACAAGAAGAATTCAAAGACAACATGAAATAAGATTCAGACTTTATTGTCCTGAAGAAAACAGTATCTGCTGTTAAAAGATACATTATAACATAGTGCATACATACAGTGCATAGACAGCCTGTCCACATGCACACCAACCAACCTACAAATTCAACACCACCGCTTGTACAATACACCTGTATTCTTCATAGAACTGCAGATAATATGAGCAGTAGAAGTAAGTACCCTCATCAACACAGAATTCATAAATGTAGTGTCTGGCTGGCGCACTAGATTTAGGTCTTTGATGGGGGGGGGGGGGCAAAGGAGTTCTTAAAACAGCAGAGCCTGCATCGGGGGGCTCTGATGCATATGCCTGAAAGAGGAAGCTGGTACTCAGATTGGAAGACGTAGGTAGGCTCTTTAGTTTTATCAAAGACAGCCTGGAGTGTGGGATGTTACCTGACTCATATGATTTTCTTCACGTAAGCTGGGTAATCTAGGCTTTTAGCTGTGCACCGAAGTGGCTAAATCAGGCTGAGTTGCTCTTCAAGCATCGCGAGGTAGAAGAGGAGTAACCCTTTTTGGTTGTAGTGAGCACTCCAGTTTGTTGTCAATGTGTAGTCAACTTGGCCATGGATAACCACTGGTGAGTGGTTTCCAATGGATTTGGTGTCAAATGCCATCTCAGTTACTTTCTTGATGCAGCAGTGAAACAGCAGTCTAGCTATAGGTGTTTAGTAACTGGGTGCTCTATACTGTTGGTTGCGTCATCATTTCTTCTCTGGTGTGTGTACAGTATGAAAACTGATAGGGATCTAATTGTGGTCCTACATGCAGCTATAGTTTATATACTCTGAGCTTCTTCATGCACTTCATCACAACAGAAAAGGTATAAAATCATTAATCTCCTGTAAACAGCTTTCTGTGTGATGATTGTCTTTGTCACCGGGCAGGTGTTAATCCATCTGCACATGTTTTGAATAGAAAACCAGAGACACCATCTGGACCCATAGCCTCATTGACATCGATTTGTTTCAGTACCTTGTTGACGGTTTTTGGGTCGATCTCTGGCCAGTCAACATCATCAGTGGCAATATCACCATGCTTGCAGCTTTTAGTTGTAGGTGGCCACTGGTCTTAAATGGCTGCTTTTTTCTATTGATGCAGTCCTTCACTTCCTTTGTCATGTAAGGTTTGTTGTTGGGGTAGAGTTTTGTGGGGAGGATCACTGAAACTTCTGTGTTACGACACAGAAGATATGTGCATTGTTCAGATGCTCTCCAGAGAAGGTATTCTAGTGCTGTTATCTGTCCATGCACTGATAGGTTTAACCAGGGCTTTACTGCTTTTCACTGCAGTCTTGTATGTGGGGAACAGATGGGGGGTAGATGAGGTGGTTTAGCTATGGCTGTGTATGTCTTGTTTGAAGCTTTCCTTGTATCACATTTAATGTACTGTTAAAAACCTGGCAATGCAGTGTTTATGCAATGATCAAGATCTCCCATGATGAAAATTGGGGCGTTTAGGGAGCGCTGAAGTTGATCATGAGCACAGCCTGCTGCCTACAGCCCTCGAGGCATTGCAATTGGAAGGTACATGAACAGAGCACATGAGGATATTACCTAACTCTCAAAGTAGGTACAGCAGCTTGAGATTCACACATAACAGTTCCACATCAGGATTACAGATTTTCTCCTGGACTGTGTGCTGTCTGCACGACTTGTCATTTATGTACAAGCAGAGCCAGCCCCTTTTGTTTTTCCCTGACAGCTTGCTTCTGTCGGAGTGACTGTGTGAGAAGCCTTCTATATCAACAGTCTGGGAACTCTGGGTGTAATCAAGTATGATACGAGATTCACAGTTCTCAAAACATCCCCTTGTCAGAAGTCAGAACAGTTCATCCATCTTATTGCTAAGCAACCTTGCATTTATTGTAATCATAGAAGCCAAGGGTGGTTAATTTCCCCTTCTCTGTAGAAATACCTCTTCTCCGGTCTCTTTTCCATAATTGCGTGTAGCTCTAATGTCCTCCATCATGTTTTCGATCTAAAAGTATCTGCTGTAAGCCTCATCTCATAGAGGCATAGAGAAAGGAGCACTTGACAAGAGCAAGTGGTAAGAAGTTCATCATCATGCCTTGGTTTTGATCGTACGGATTGAACATAGGGTATACCAATCATTCACAAAAAGCCAAACAGCCGCACAGGTGTGTCCATATCGCCCACAGAGCAGTGCCACACATTACCTCTGTTACCTTTTCCCAAGACATCAACTGTTTCGTAAGACTCTTGTAAAAGCTTTATAGTGTTTATCAGTCAAACTTTAAAGCGAGCTTGTAACTTCGGTTGAACACTGAAGAGTCACCAAGTCTGCAAACTCCCCATTAATATCAGTTATACAGCAATATTTATCTAACGTTAGCTGCTACTGGATGTACCAGACCAAGTTAAGGTTCTTTCTGATGATTTCTAATTTCTAAAATAGCTAATAGCCTACGCCAAGTTCAAATTTTGGGAAGCGAAACTAAACGGTTCATTTATATTTTAAAGAAAATCTCAAACTAACTTGGAAGACACAACGACTGTAGAACCAATAATGTGATGGTTGTGGTTCTGGCTAATGTTCGACATGTTGAACATGTTCTATAAGTGGTGACAGCAGCTTCTTGGTTGGGGCCAATAAACAATGTTAATTTTTTTTCTTTAGCCAAACTTTCTGTTTTAATTATTCTGTCTCCTATATTCTTACCTACTTAGCTAATAGATGGTGAAACTTGACAGTAAGCTGGTAATTGCAGTTTTGGAGTTGCACACTGTTGCTGTCCATTAAAAACACAGAACACCAGCGTGGCAGCGTTAAGGCTGTAGGGGTAATGAAACCAAGGCTGCATTATACTGCTTATGAATTCAGCGTTACATTTGTGAAAGAATTTATGTGCTACGGGTCTATGATATAAACACCTTGTTGTGTTCTTTTTCACCTGTGCCGTTTCATGGTACACGTCTCTATATTCATACAAATGTGTCATTGTGTGTCACCACATTTTCAAACTTTATGGAAAAAAACCCTCTCTGACTGGAATCTGAGAAGTGACACCATATGAATCCTTGAGGTGTGTCACCTCTGTGTTGAATATTTCATGAAGCTTTGACAACAGTGACAGCCTTCAGAGGCCACATGAGGTCAGGCTGAAAACCAATATCTCAAGCACAAACCTCGCTGGACGCATTAACATTGCTTTGTTGAAACCAAAAACAACACTACAGGCCAACTAAAACATTTGTCTGCAACTTCAGTATAATATACCTCAACAACATGATGTGGATATTGGTGTTCCTCAATTGTAGGTCAAAGAAAAAACTGGATTCAGACATTTAAATGCACAATGCTTTAATGGAGCCAGCACATTGTCAATTTGGATTACTGTCTCATTTGAAACAAGCCAATAATAAAAATTATTATACAGCTGTACCACAATGATTGGATTGTCACCTGAGCTTGTTGGAGCATTACTATTTACCACATAACAGGCGAAAATAGCCTGGTTATGTGTAATCACATTATAGCTCAACATGCTACATTATAGACTGTAGTCTCAGACTGAAAGGACTTATTACGATTGATAATTTTTCCAGTGAAAAAAACCTGGCCATTGATTTAAATGGTCATTATCTTCTCAAATACAGTCAAAAATTAGACATGGATTCTTAAAATTAAATTCACTGTAGAGCAAAGTGCTCGCAGAAATGTTAGTTAGAATTAACCCTCTAGGCCCCAGAGCACCATTCTGTATTTCACAGTTGTCATCAATAAATGGGACTAGAGATATACATCATTACATTGATGTCTATGATGTTTTTGTGGGTTTCTAATTTAAATCAAAAAATGTCCCCACCCACAAAGCGTCCCCAGGTTTACACTCTTATTGAAGCTTTAAGATCATGTTGTGATGGAGGTCACGACCCACCGTGCAGAGTGGAAAGAGACAAAGACATTGTGAGTTCAAGTGTTCATATCACATAACCACCATTAGTAAACAGAACGTCCTCACTGCCCAGGCAGAGGCTGTTTTCACAGGGAGGATGGACCAGGTCACAGTGACTTTTTCTTATGCAGCTGTACTGCTGTTTGTTCTCATTAGTTGTTTTTTTTTTTCGAAGTGTTGAGTCAAACTTGCAACATATTTGTATGAAATTAAAGAGGACGTTTTGTTTTTTCCCCTTTCTTTTTCTGTTTTTGAAATCGAGCTGTTTGTTGATTGAGGAGGGAAAATAATGTTCATTTGAGTGATGAAGTGCAGCAACATTTTAGATTTCTATGGTGGTCTAGAGGGTTAGTGTGTTGGTGTGTTTTTTTTAAAGTAATAATGGGTATTAACACTTGCAACTGAAGGCTGCTTATAAGATTTGTGTGATGTGGTGTACCAAAATTAATAAATAAAATCAGATGAGATTAATTAGCAGAAATTATCTAAGATTGTTAGATTGTCAGTTTTTCTTCTCCACTGGATCAATGTCACGACCTCAGACACAGTTCTGGTGGACTCAAATGCACGACTCTGGAACTGATGCAGATGCAATCAAAAAGTATTTATTATCCAGAAAAAAAACAAAACAACAAAAGGCGCTCTCAAGGAGGATGCAAAAAACGAACTTAAACTTCAATCTAAACATGAGAATACCTGAACGATGGGTGGTCACGCTTGACATACACTTCTAGAAATGGAACAAGATGAACTGACAAAGACAAAGGGAGACAAGGACTATTTATTCATGAGGTGAGTGAAAACAGGTGAAACCAATCGGGGTGGGGCAAACAATACAAAGGCGGGAAAATAACACAAAGGGAGGAAGTCAGGGTCTGAAACGAGAGGGAAAAGGTGAGTACAAAATAAAACAGGAAGTGCTTGAAACATAAAACACAGAACATGAACATGACTAACATTAACACACTTGACGAGACACAAAAATCAATACAGATTGGCAGAAGGGACCCAGTGAACCAGTGCTTTCCATAATAATGTACTGTATAGAAATATACTTAACTGTCTTATCTTTAACACAATGTTCAATTTTAATGACATTATCAGAATACAAACTGTGAATGAATATATTGGATAAAATACTTTTGTACTTTTGTAGTGCCGTCTTTCAGGCTGCGTAGGGCTCTAGGTAGCAGCCTGTATTTAGCCTGGGATGCTATCACTCTGACACTCATCTAAGTGTATGACTTTATACAGAGCAACGTTCCCTTTTCTAATCTGATGTCTGGACACTAAGAGAACAATGTTCAGACAGACACAGGGCAACCCAAAAGTGAGGGGAAGAGGATAAGGATGTCCCCCATCCTCATTGGAATGTACATCCTTGCTTAGTTTTGATCTATTATTTCAAGGCCCGTAAATGTTTCAATGTGAAAGTGAAACCTTGTTTAATTCTTTTCTAATAACAACAAATATACTTGTACTTGTGGGCTTCACTGCTGTAGCAATAATACCACAGGAGGACATCCTCTCATGCAAAGTGGCTTAATTGCATAACAAATACCACAAAGTAATTTCAAAACAAGCTATTGAGGGGGTGTCGATTAACTCAGTTGGTAGAGCATCTGGCCCATGTACGAAGGCTCAGCAGCGGCCCAGGGTTTGAATCTGACCTGCGGCCCTTTTCTGCATGTCGTTCCCCATCTCTGTCTCCCCACATTCCTGTCACTCTTCAGCTGTCTCTATCAAAAATAAAGCTTGAAAAGGCCAAAAAAAAAAAAAGAAGAAGAAAAAAACACAAGATGTTGAGCTTCTCAGAGAAGCAAACTTTAATAAAACACACAAGGAGGGAAGATGTCAGATCAGGTCAGTGCTTTGGCAATGACTGCAGCTTTTTAAGTAACTAGTTGAGGTTTATGGCCACTTTATGAACCATCATGTTACTGACCTGTGAAACCATTATAGGCACACTATATTAGCACTCACTGGATCTTGACTCATGACTCACTTTCTTCATTGTACATACTTAATCACATTTCCACAAGATCAAAGCCTAACACAGCAACTTAAATATGACAAAATACACATTTAGATAAGAAATACTATCACTTATATAGTACATTTTACTGTAGGGTAGAATATGACTGGAGATGATCTTTGATGGCACATACGAGTGATAAGAGCTTTTTTTTTTAGACTGTATATACAAGCTAAAAAAGCTCTCAGCGTCTAGTGCACACAGCCACTGAACAGCACAAGATATTATGACAGGATACAATAAAATAATAAATTGCATAGTGAAAATTGAGGTCAAATTACATGTCAGTGTCCGCTGGTTAAGTGCCAGATGCATCAGGGAAAATCTATCTCGATAATCCAGCCATCCATTGATGTGTATGATATGTACAAGTAAGAGGTTTTGTTGCAGAATAAAAAGTGATGCCTACTGATGGGAATTGATCTTCCTGAAATGAGCTGGCACAGGTTATTTAGGTTAGATGGCACAAATGTAAGATATCTAAAATTGTTGCAGGCTGTAAATATTGTACAGTTTTGGAAAATTACATCTTAGACACTATTTTTGCAATATTTCAAGGGCAGTAGGGGAAAAAAGGCCAGAAAATGAGACACGAAATGACAGAGCAACCTGAAAAAAACAAAAAGAGGAACAACAGAAGCTGAGACAAACAGAAGAGGCAAAACAGGAGCTGTAATGGTTACCATGGAGCTCATGATTGAGAAAGTATTAAACACCACAGCAACGCTATTCATGTTACTTCATCAGGTTGATGCATTCTGTCTCTCTGTGGCACACAGCTACAATGGAATGTAAGGTATGAAGCTTAACAATGTTCACCGAGTCCTCAGATTGGAATTCTTTGTGCAGCTGAATCTGTCTTTCAAACTTGAACATGTTTCAGCGATGCACAATAAAAACTTGAGCAAAAGAGAGAAACTAAAGTCAAATTGTGCAAAGATGCATGCAGCATGGAAGAACTGTCATCCCACACCTCTCCCCTGCAGCCGATGCCCCACGCCCCCTCCACATTCAACACAGCGGATCTAATCAGCTCTATGCCAAACATTAACCATCTAAAGAGCCACGGCTTCCACTCGGACGTGCAGGCTACAATTTATGAAGAGGCAACCGGTAAAAATGATTTAGAATTTCAACTTTAGCAAGGTTCTCCAAAAACGTACACTTCTATGTCTGTTAAAATAATATAAAGCTGCCTGTGTGCTTATATTAATAATTAAAATCAATTTGTTAACAAAAAAAAAAAACACTGTCAGTGTTTTCCTATGGTACAGAATTCATATTCCTACTGCGTAATGTCTACGTTGCATATGAATGCTGTAGATGTTCAAGATTGAGCTCATTTGAATAATTTTATGTACTGTTGGCTAGTTTAATCTACAGCAGTGCACCGTGGTGTATAAGTACATCATATGTTTGTAGCATCGCTGAAAATGAACTGGTAACTAACAACAGAGGAGTAAAATGTATAAAAGTTGCACAAAATTGAAGCATTGAAGCACAAGTATCTTAAATCTGCACAGTAATTTGTACAGTACTTGAGTTTATGTACTTAGTTACATACACATGTGATAACTGGACAGTTGCCAGTGTCACAAATATTTATAATATAATATAATATAATATAATATAATATAATATAATCTATAGACAAACCATGAATGCAGGCAACAGCTTCACTAATTTAACACCACATGCAAAAATATTAAATACATAAAACAGACAATATAAAAATCATTCTGTTGTATCTTCTCTTATGAAATATTATAAAATAATTTCCATTTGCAACACCTGCCATTAATAGACAACCACAGAAATGTGTTACTTCACTTAAGATGGGGAAGGGGGGGGGATTCCATTTTTGACTCTTAATATATCGCAGCATATTACTGATTAGAATGACACATCAGATACTGAACTGCTTGCCTACAGAGGCCTCTGTAACACAGGCATGAACCGGCTTACTGATATTTAAATGTGTCAACATGTAAATATTTCTATGTAATACTGATGTTGATAAAAGATTGACTCGAGCGACACATTATTCTGGAATAAGTGTACAGCGAGCCAGACAGTAAGCGACAGACTGAAGCCTTCAATAAAAGACACTTGGGGCTTTCAATGGCGTATGTGGTGCTATTCACAGGGAGCACATTCCAATTCTAGCCCTGCATTAGCATGCAAGAGGCAACTGGCAGCCACATTGGGGAGGCCATTCCACTGTACTTCGAGCTGCTGTGGATCACCTCTTCAGGTAAATCAATCTGTTGGCACTCATCGGAACATGAGTAATCTCTTTTTCCTGCATTGTTAGTAGGCTTCTGTGGTTTGGTAGTAGAGTGGCTGGCTGTCCAGTTCTGTCTGCATGCCCTCCTGCTATATTGTGTATTGCTATGTGCATCTTTAATTCAATGTAGTACAGACATATGGTTGTGTAACATAAAGTTAACTGTGGTATTTAGTATATATATTATAGTACAATCATAATCATTGAAGAGGCGGTGTGACTCAGCTCTGCAGAACTGAACTTTCTGAACTTAGATTGACAGCATAGAAATTATCAGGTGCAGCAGTTTGTAGTTTAAGGTTATCTTTCAGAACTTCATCTATATACATGTGGAGCGAGAGAGAGAGAGGGCTACAACTATGGGCCAAATCAGGAATCAAACTGTGTTTATAAGGTATATGCACATCTGAGTCTCCTATGATGAAATAGGAGACTCAGATGTCCATTGCTTCTTGCCCCTTTGGGTAACAAGTGCCACGCCAAGTAGCTACTTGGAACACTATGCTGCAACTGCTAACCCCACTACTAACCATGCCCCAGTTTGAGCCTCTCTTGCATAGATAAATAGTGGTTGCATTAGTATTAGCAAACCGGATACGGTGACACAACAACATTGTGTAAGCTCAGGGCTGTAAACATGCTTCTACTGAGCTCCACTACAAGGTCTACGTCTCTGTTCGTGCTACACTGAGCTGTGGTCAGTCACCACACGTGACCCCTGACCATCCATGTGAAATACTATGTAGCCAAGACACAACTTCCCCATCAGTACTCTGTTGTTGATGTTGTTGTTTCAATAAGCTGGTAGGAGAATTTGAAGCTGCAGTTGCTCTTTAGTCATTAGACCACCTGACAGATTCAGTATTTAAAAGCATCTGCTCAAATATGAACAAACCTATTGCACATTTTATGTCACAGAATGTTTTTTTTTTATTCCTAATGAATTATTATGTAATCCTATTATATTTTTACAGAACGAATAAGCAAACATGTTTTTTTATTTGTTTGTAATATGGATGAAGATATATACAAAGACAGGAAGTAAAGTTACAGACACAAGGAGAGGGACGAATTTCAAAATAAAACAAGAAATAATAAAACCAAGAAACCCAAAACCATGATGAGCTCATTTAACAAACAAAAGTGCTTCAACAGATCGTTCCAGATGGCAACATTATAGAGCTTTGCAGACATAGAAGAGTTGTGATTTAAAGGACAAGGATGCATTTATGTTTGTGTAACATCTGGATAAAATGTGTGGGAAACTGCCTCAGAGAACATCTGTAAAGGTCCAGTGTGTAACATTTAGGACGATCTATTTGCAGAAATATATTATCATATATAGAACTATGTTTTCATTACTGTATAATCACCTCAAAATAAGGATTGTTGTGAGTGAGTGTTGCGAATGTGTCCTTTTTATCTTCATAGCAAGTGGGTCCACCATGTTGCACACCCATGTTTCTACAGTAGACTAGAACAGACAAATGAAACATTAGGTCGGTGCACCACCGTAGGCTCTCATACATACTTGTGGCAGTTGATGGTGACACAGGGGTATTCAGTTGGTTGCAAACCTCCAGTCTCACCACTAGATGCCACTAAATTATACACACTGGATCTTTAAGTAATTCATATTTCAGTTGGGAATGTGAAGTGCAGTAATTGGTATCTGGACATACTGTATATGCTCAATAATGGAATGACTAAGAGTAAGAGTAACATTGTACATAACATTCCTTATTTTTTATTGTATATACACACAGATCATAGAAAAACATACACCATTACTACATTTGTGCAGAATGCATGGTGTGTTTTCCTGGTTAGTGAGCTTCATCACTTCTATGGCAAAGAGGCAAAACTTCACATGCCTGTCCTCTATCTGCGAGCAGATGGCAGTGGAGTAAAATGGTACTGCAGGGCGGTCCAGGGTCATGTGCTGTGGTGATTTGACATTAAATATTCAGTTTAGTGTGTCAATCTCATTGGATGGCACAAAGTATACAATGGAAGAAAGTGGATTTATGACAGCCACAGTGTTAGGAAGAAGATCCATTGACTCAAGCTCAGCAGGAGTTCATGTCTCAGGGTTAAAAAGGCTTCCACCACTAAGACAGGAAAACCAAAGTGAACACAGATGGGTGGGTAGGATGTGTGTAAGCTGTCAGGGCATTACTGTACAGCAACACTACAGAGCAACTGAACAGCTCCGATGCTGGAGGGGAGGCAGACAGACTGTATGAAGCACTCTCAGGCTTTAGGTTTCTTTTCAGCTTAATGTTGATTGAGTCAGTCTGTGAGCCGGTTGAGAACCTCAGCTCCTTCTTGCAAAGCCCCCCAGCTGTCACGTAGTCAGGTGAAGGCAGCACATCCAGGACAATGGGGATATTAAACATGCTGCGCACAGAGAGAAGTTGTGCTGCCCTTTGGCAAGAACTCTGACAGACGCAGGAGCACTTAGAAGACACTAAGAAAGACAAATAGAGCTGCAACACAGCACATAGCTTTGAGACAGCTGGATAGGTTTTCAGACAAATCTATTTTAAAATTAATGCTGTTGCCCACATTGATATGAGTTTCAGTAAGAAAACATGTGAGCTGTACCAGACCACAGAGAACACACTTCTGCCTTCTGCAGAGCCAGAAGTCTGCTCTTAGCATGATTTAGGTTCACAGCTCACTTAAACCAGTTGACATGTCATATTAAAAGAATTTACAGAGCAGGTTATAATCCCTGTGATTATGACCTGTACCAATTTTACAGAGGGTTCAATTCCTTCAGTGCTGGCTGCAGCCATGCTAACATTACCGGTGACTGCTACTGCTGGGGGACGCCATTATTCTTTTCCGAGGATGGCATCGGAATGACCCGTCCTTGTCTGTCTTTGATTGGAGATGGTTTTCTTACACAAACCATTTCACTCCTCATGCCTAAATCTAACCAACTCAACAGTGAGTACTGTGCCAGTCATAGGCACAATAAGGTGGGTCATTCCTTCACCAGCCAATAAAAAGAAAATTGGCACAGGAGACTTTGCTTTCAGGCTATCAAACATGATACACTATCAATATTTTACACATATTTTGTGTTTGACTAGGTTTTTTACTCAGGCGTGATGTGTTGCCCTGGTCAGCTTTTCATTTGACATATCCATGTCTGTCTCATTGGCATTGAAAAGTGTAACTTGTAACCACACTTGCGACCACTTTGGGTCTTGCCATTGCGGATGACTTGAACAAGCTGTAGGGGTAACATAGTCTCGCTCTTTCTTATTGCTTTAAGTTACTCTCTGCACTGTCAGGTACCAAAATGTAGCGGCGATAAGCTCCACAGTTTTTGAGCTTCAAAATGGCTCTTCAGAAACCTATTGTTGATGTCACACATACTCCATCCATTCTATATACTGCCAGTGGTTTACAGGAGTGAATAGCACCAAGTGTGTGTTACACTTCCTCACTGCTAAGCATTGCAGGCAGTGCTATGATCTAGAGTCAGCCTACCTTTCAGTGAACACATTCAGACCTGGGAACAAGCACAACCTCTGAAACCAACGGCAAGTAATACAGAGGGCCTACTGAGGTGGTTTTCTTGACCTGTATAAAATAAAATCAGTGCACAAAGTTATAAAGTTGTGCTTTTGTACAGCAATCAGTGAGTCCCTGCCATAGATGTGTGTAGAAACCCTGAAAAAACACTCACAAACTATATCAAACAGGAAGCACTCCACTCCAACACCACCATAAGCGAGTGACATGATGAGTCATCAACAACTTGTTATTTGTAAACAGGATATGACAAACTATAAAATACCAAGAATCCCTGAAAATATCTTAAAATAACTTTTTTGTCCTTGTTGGACCTGATACTGGTGTAACACTTACATATATGACATCATGGAAACTATTTTCAAGTTCCAAGTTTGATACCTTACTCATGTGGAATATGGGAGAATCTTTCATATGTAGTACTTTAAGCATGTATTAACATCACACACATTAGTGTAATTTTGCTCTTTTCATGTACTAAAACTTTCTGTGTCATTTTCTCCTGCAGACATATTTATCCCTCAGAGGGGGGATTAGAGTTTGAGGCGACTAAGCTCTTCAAATATTATCCATCCATGATCCAGTGCTGTGCTCCCGAGGTGTCACTTCTGCTGTCATATTTCAACCTTTGCAATCACCTCTCTGCAAGCTCCGAGCTTTTATTTTTAAGCATGTTTCTCTTCCATCATTAGGAGTGCAGCAGAAATGCTGATGAATACTTTCCCTTACATGCATACAGCACATTCTGAGCTTTCAAACCCATCAGGGTGCACAGGAATGTAATAATTACATAAAAAACATATAAAAAAAATTACCTGTCAATTCTTATGAATGATAAAAAAAATGTAGCCATTCATCATTAATGCACATTGATCTGCATCTTTTAATGATATCCAACATTAAAACATCCTCTGGACTGCTCAGCGATGCAGTACGAGAGAAACAAAGTGAAATAGAGGCATTAATGGCATCATTTACCCTGAAAGAAATAATCACCCTGTTTTCCAAATAAAAACAGAAATGCGTGTCTTCATGAGGAATAGTTCTATCAATCTATCCATTATTACATGGTTGATAATAGAGTTGGCTTGTCTGTAATTTAGGAATAAGTAATGTACGTCCATTTCCAAACACAAGAATAAAATTAATAAATCTATACAATGAAATGAGTGTATATGTGGTTTAAGCACAAATCTGTGTGTACAGGCACAGGTGATCACTTTTAGGACCGTGCAGAGCTCTATTCCTGACCTCCTTCACACCAAATGTCCAATCCTGCATGATTGGGAACAAGAGAAGAGCATTACCTCCAGTTTCAGAGTACAATACCAATTACAAGTTTGCTAACAGCCAAATATCAAGTGGCCCATCAACACAAGTCATATCAGCTCGTTAATATTACTTACTAGTCCAACAGCAAGAAGCCCAGCTTGGCATCTTTCAGCTTTTTATTTCAAGAAACTCTTGCCAACGACTAAAAGTCAGTCAGATTTACTCTTGTCCGTTGTTTTTTTTGCTCGGTCACTCTCCTTTTCTCTTCAACTTCCTCCTTCAATGCTCTCTTTGGTCTTTTGTGCCAAGGAATCAGAGACCAACCCCTTAAAAATAATAAAAGTGAATAAACTCCTTAAACTTAAGATGCATATACATTTAAATAAGTCAATGAATAAAACGTGTTTCTTCTCTCACTGAAGAAATTTGTCTAAGTACTAGAAATGTGCTGTGGTCTTCTCTCTCCTCTCTTTATACTCCACAGAGAGGAAGACCACATACCCTAACCCCCATGCCTCCATCTTGTTTTCTTCTGTATTTTCATCACTAACTTTCTTCCTCTATCAGTCCCTCATATCTCCCTGTACCACAGGCCTGCAGGCAGTCAGAACTGTGTGGAGCACCACTGGGGGCTGCAGACACATCCCCTCCTCAGGCACAGTAATTATTTGGCTCTTTTATTGTTGAATGCGCTGCTGACGGTCGGCCTGAGGGGAGTCAAATATCTTTTTTGCCACAAAGTTTCTTGGAGGAGACTCAACAGCTGCTAGCTGCTCTGAACACCGGTTTCCAAAATTACCTGAGGTGCTGGAAAGAAGGACACAGACATTCAGAGACTGTCAAACTCAAAGTTAGCTGCAAGTTGAAATAGGTTTCCTGTAATATGCAATAAAGAGGCAGCTTGAAATCACCACAGAACGGTTGGTTGTTGTGAGCAGGTGCAGTTAATCAGGAGACATTTCATTAAAAAGTAATATTTTTGTGACAAACTCGTAATAACTTTGCACTCATACCAGCTACAACTTTGTTGTATCTGTCTCTCAAATATGATCAGAGTCCGGAGCATGTTGCCCCTGTTGAACCTAATGCAATATTTTAATGCTGCTGCAGAGTCTTCTGTAGTTTGCTGAATACCTTTAAAAAACTAAATGTGTTACTATAGTTTATAGCAAGGTATATGTAACAGTGATATACATTTTTCAACCCTACTGCCAGACAAAATCCTAAGTTATGTTGTTTTAATGTTGATTTGAAGAAGACAGTTGATAGAAGAGACACAGGAAAGGTGTCATCAGGACGGTTTCTTTAACCATGACCTTGTGTAGGCATTGTGAAGCCAAACATCCAATCCAATGTCAAATGGATCGAGGGGATATCTTTTAAAAGAATATCTTTTTTTTATCTCTCTGGTAGACTTCACCGACTTGGAGAATCTATTCCAAGCAGTACTGAGGCTGTTCTGGAGGCTCATGCTGAAACAACTTTACTGAGACACTCCATGTTGTTTTTCCTCTCATTTGTCCTCCATCTGTAGACTGGAAAGACTCAGCACTTTTTCTGGTTATCTGCTCATGGTTTTGTTTCTTCTTCCCTTTCTGACGACATACATATCCAAGAACTGTAAAATATTACACTCATATTCAGCACTAAAGAGGAGATTTTCATCTTCGAAGAGTCTCAGAAGACTGAAGTGATTATGAACAGCAAAACTCTAATCTACAAAAGGATTCTCAGATTAATAGATACAAGAACTTTTCATTGAACAACCCCAAATACAAATTGATATAGTTGGGCGGAAATGTCAAGCTCATACGTCCTTTGATAGCCAAGATGTGGAAACCAAGATATTGATACTCAAGAGCAAACCCAACAAAGTAAAGACGAGATGTTTCATCTCTGATGGTGAAAAAAAAACTTTACATTGATCTCTTAATCATTTTTTATTTTAATCAGGTTTTGACCCTCAGGCCTTCATCAAACCACCAAAGGGCCCCAGCAGTACCTTCCTGATATCTAGGTCCCAGTGATACGTGGTCAATGTTTTAAACCCCACGGTGCGGTTGAGAAGCGTCCCAGAAGCGGGCCTCCGCTCGGCTCCGCGTTGAATACACGGCTGTTCTATTTTTGACAGACCAAATCTCCCAGTGGGGTTGGAAGTCACGTACAGTAGAGGACAGACCAAAACAGGATCGCAGCTGTGACGTGCCGTGAAAGAGACGTGCCCGGTGGGGTTTTGGGGTTAGAGGTTAAAGGGTAAAAGGAGGACCTTTTTTTGTGTTTCACTCCCTCTCATATGTATGTAGATGACGATCCATGATCATCCATGACAGAAAACAATGAACAATGATATGCACCACTGTTTAAAGTTGTTTCGATGATTCATTTCATTGTCTTTTGTTAGTTTTTACTTTTCAAAATTAGACTTCCTCATTTTTTATTTCATACCAAAGTAAAAATGTTACCTAAAATGATGATAAATTAATAAATGATGTATTCTGCCACCGTGAAAAAAAAAGCTAATGATGTAATACAATGGAAATGAACTGAATGTGATATTTTCAGTAACATTGTATGGATGCATATGATATTAATAAAACAGCACATAGCTTTAGTCACAGTTCACCAGGAGAGGTAGGGGCCAGTTAGAAGCAGCATTAACTGTTAACAACATCATTACCCATCTTACCTTGTAAGTGTGTTCACCATGCTTCTTTTAAAATAAGTAGCAAGATGTGCGTCACAATATATTTAGTGATACCACTATACTATTTTAAGACTGCAATCACAAAAGACAAATGTCAAACACAAATTGTATTTACATCCGGTGCTTGATTCTTTCAGGGTTTTCTGAAGAACTGGGCTTGGCTGTGTGTCAATGCAGCTGAATATCTGACCCTTGTATCATTTTTTTCAGATATGTATCCTAATCATTACACTGTTACCTCTAATCTGTGACGTAATACTCTGACAGTGTGTTTTGAGAGAAGACACAGATGCAGTGAGTGTTTAAGGTAAGTCCAGTTGGAGTAACAGATTATTTTACAGACAGTTTTCAGATGTCATAATGCTGCACAGTCATCCATCCATTTTATGTAACTGCTTATCCTCATCAGAGTCACAGCGAACACTGCAAAACAGTTCACTATATACCCAGGAAGGATTTTAAACACTTAGGACCACAGCAGTTTTTTTTTTATCATCATTGCAATGATTGTGAGATCAACAAAGTAATCCACCAGGAATGTTGGTTGGCAAACACAGTGGATGTCGTTGGATGACACTGCGTTGAAGCAAAAGCTGAGCGTGGTTCAACCATTCAAACCTACACTGTTTTGTTTCTCTGCTGTGCAGATGGAATGGGACTTACACCTAGGTTAAAAAGAGCCTAGGACTACAAGGAGTAGAAACCCGGGGTATAATTTTAAAAGGCCCAATAGCAGAATAGCATCCCCAGGCCGGAGTACCGCGCCAATGAGCACCGACAGCCGCACTTCAGCAGGGTCTCATCCTGGCTCAGGTTCGGCTCCAGCTCAGACTCCGATCTCGGCCCTCCGCCCTCTGCCCTTGTAGTGTCTCCTCCGTCTCCCTCCGTTTCTGTCCCTCTTGTTTGCTGCACATTGTCCCAATCAATTTGTGGTGCGTTTGGGGTCAATGGGACACTGCGCTACTGTCTTTAAAACACTAAAAACACTAAAAACAACAACACACAGCAAAATTAAAAACACGAGCAGTCCCAAAAGCTGACCCCATCACACATAGCTTGAAACAAAGTACATCATGGCTTCAAAGGTACAGGAGGTCCTGCAAAAAGCTTTTATGATAAACTGATCATTATGAAACCCTCGAGAAGGAGTTGTACTGTAGCATCAGGGGGAGACACACAATTAGAAGAGAGCAACTAAACTACCCGTGACCATTCTAGTGTTCAGGACTGGATTGCTGGTCCAACACCACGGGATAAATCACTCTGCTCATTTAAAAAAATGCTGGAGATGACAATCGCACATACACCCACACATCCACACACACACACACACACACACACACACACACACACACACATACACACACACACTCACTCATCTAAACTCAAGGCTCTCTATCGTTGAAGCACCCATCAAAATTTAATTAAGAAATGTGCAACGAGACACAATACACCCAAACCTATAAAGACAAATGACGAACAATAAGAAAATACAGCATGACAAACGGATTGTGTTTTCTCATACATTCTGCTAAATCAATATGTCATCAAGCATCCCTTGAAGGGGAAACACAACACATGTTTTCAGTTTTTCTTCAGCTTGGCAGCTCATATGGATTTTTTCTCGACATGTTTATTCAAGTATTGCAACTGAAAATGAGTAAGAGAAGGGCATCGGGAGAGAAAGAGGCACAAGGAAAGTTGTATTATTAACACCTCTGTAGATAACATTTGCTCCTAAATTGATTAAATGAAGAAATAATATTGCTGAGACTAAACGCTATAATTCCAGCACTTTCTTTGCAAAGTTCCTTAAAGTGGTGTCAGCTGATGTCACGGCTTATAAACCAAAGCACCTGTACTTTGCTGAATTTTTATTTAAGTCATGTGGAATTAATTAAATAGCAGACCAGCAGGGTGATATGGAAGAACTCTCATGTTGTATGAACTGAAAGCAGAAGAGTGCTGGCAGCACAGTGGGGGAAGAAAAAAACTGGCCAATTAAACTTTCAAGTGCAGGTAGTTTTTAGCCACACACGCGCAGCATGAATGACAATAATTCCCAGAAAATAAATCCTTAAGACTTTGGAGATCCCTTGACTGAATTCCTCCAACAACACCAGCAGGTCAAAGTTTTCACTTGTCTGAAACATCTACTGGATGGATCTTTGATGATCCTCGTGACTTTTACTCACCATGATCAAATGTTCAAAAACAACAGATGACTCTGATGAAAATTAGTACAGTAAGTTCATGTTCCCCTCAGGATACATTTTCCTTTTTAATGACCAGATTTTGATTTTTCTCCCATGTATTATGGACGACACATCACGTTTAAAAATGAAGTAACTGAAATATTGTGTTGACACTGAATAACACATCTACATCTATTCACAAAGATAATCCCATGTGCATTATGAATGTACATAAATTTACATTCACATGGAATAAATAGAACTGTAGTAAGAATAATACAGAAAAACAATACATAAATAAATTATAATATAAATAAATAAGGGAAACCAAATAAAAAGAAAAAAGAAAGCAAACCCAGGAGCACCAAAGATAAACACATTGATGTGCTCTGTCCTCTCTAACCTTCAAACAAAATTCAACAGCAATCAATTAGAAATAATTCTTCAACCTCCATTTGAACTTCCTATTATTGTAATTACTGTATAATATAAACCACTCTTTACCACCTCACTCCCATCTGTCCTTGTGCCACTCTTCCAACACTCTCCTACGGAAGCATATTGCTGCCATACCAGAAAAAACGTTATAACATGATAACAATATGCAATATGCTTCCGTACTCTGAAGGGCAAAATCTTTGAATCTGTTCAGGCTGGGACTGTTGGGTCCAGTTAAAAATATGATATGGGCATGGTGACTGATGGGACCAAGCTGGACCGGGTCTGGACCATGTAGTGTGTTATATGTAGAGAGTCTTAAGACCCAGTTGCTGCCAGTTGTTCTCATGAGGACTTTAATAACATTTTTGATATTTCTAACATATCGGTGACTGATGATGTCACTTGTGGCTCGTCAGCTGAGGTAGACATACAACTAAATACACAGATTTACCAGAAAATAGTTTTGTTTTGTGACGTTTACTCACACAGTTCCGTCTACAGTGCTACACACTACTCAGTCTTGATCCTCACTCAAATTCTATACTCTTCTCTTTATTTTGCCATTTAATGTCAATGAGAACATTGTGAAGCATGCTTGGGGATGAGCATTTATCAATGAAAAACACACAGACTAAGACGTCGTCCAAGCAGAAGCATGTATGTACTACAACAGGTGCATGGTTGTCAACAGAGCTTCTTTGGGATGACTATTGACTGGATAAACCAAGAAACATTAAACATCTGCTCTGGGTGGATAAGAAAAAATACTCATGAATAAAAATAAATAGTAAATGTAAAGATATAATTGAAATAGAACATAAGTTATCATATGTGTTACACCCTCAAGGATGACTCCTTTGTTTGGGTGCCAGATAATTTGATTACACTGTAAATATATCAGAAAAGACAGTCTTAGATGAGCATTAACTTGTTTTGTGTCTATGTGACTGTCTCATCTAAAATATCATTGTCCCTACTGTCTCTCATGTAACCACAACTCAAACTGCTAGTGTGTGTTTAACATGCTAAACATAGCTTCCAAGCTATAACTAACCTTAACACAAATACAAATTGCGCTCACGTTACATCATACTCTCTCACAAACACTACTATAGTCACACACACTTACTATCATACTCTCTCACAAACACTACTATAGTCATTCACACATACTACTATAGTCACGCACAGTGATGTGCGGTGAGGTTCATGGCTGGTGAGGCACTGACTCCATCAGAATCAGATTTACAAATATATGAACCCAACAGAGATTATTCACCATTTGACAGAAAGGGCTGGCTCAATTAGTGGCACTTCCTGCCTTCCACTCCAGTTGCCAGTGTCTGAGGCAGTTACCACTGCCCTGCCACGGCAACTGCTGCTTTTACAGGCATTTGTTTTTATTTTTTATTTTATAAAAAAATCGTCAGTGTTGCATTAGACTCGCTGGCAGTAGCATTTCCATTAGTTATTTCTGCATTAATTCGCAAGGTTTTCATAATTAATCTCTCAACATCTGTCTCAACCACTGCCACTGTGTGGGGCAGCTGCCACTGACCTGCCACGGCAATTGCCGGTGTGTACCTCACGGACACACGTACACACGCACACGCAAACATGCACACACACACACACACGCACAGCTCTAATACAACAATGACGACTGTTTTATAAAATAAAAAAAACAGATGATCAAAACAGCAGTAGTTGCAGCGGCAGACCAGAAGCGCCACTACTAGCTGCTGCCACGAATTGAGCCAGCCCTTTCTCCCATTTGATCTGCAGCAGTTAACGGGTTATGTTTCATATTTCATATCAGCATTGTTACGTCCCCCGAAAGGCTAGGGGTAGAGGGGAGTAACAAACAGCAAGACCAGCGGTTAAGAGGAGCGACGCAACACAGGAGTGGGCAGGAAACAGGGGGTTATTTACTCGCTAATTGTAACCATGGACGCTATGATTGTTGCTAGCTCGCTGTCACTTACTTAACATAAGAATTTCTGGACTCACGAGTGCCCCCTACCTTGAGGCAAGAGAACTGCCTGCCTCACCTAGTGCCTCTTCACTGCCGTAGTAAGATCGCTGAGCACACGAAACAGGTTACACACATATATTATATACATCAGCTAAGCTATGGAAAGTCAGGGGGGCATATATTAAAAGTGTTTGAAACATTTTATTGGCGACATACAGAGAGACAGTAACACGCTCTCATTGCATGGCAGAGCACAGTTTGTGAGGGATTGAACGGAAATGTGAAAATTCAGCGATTTTTAATAAAAAAAACAATCCAAATTGCTTAAGTTAAATGGAAAATCAGTTTATAGTTCACACCATTTGATAAATATAACCATTTAATTTATTTCTTTATTATATATTTTATTTTTTCCATGATGACAGGTGAGGCTCTGCCTCCCCTGCCTCTCCTGACCGCACGTCCCTGGTCACACACACTTACTATCATACTCTCTCGCATACACTATTATACTCATTACTAAAACAGGAAGTTAGTTTGTTTAAACAGGACATCGAAAATCTGCCGCGTTTCCTCATCGACCGTGCTACGTGAGGGCTGTTGATTACGGTTTGAAATTTCCGACATTGTTGGTATCACATCGGAAGAGGTTAAAATGTTATTTAAAAGTCCAATTGCCTCATTGACACGGTCCCGGTCGACCATTTTCACAATAGTACATCCAGAAGAGGAGGGACACTGTCCTTGAGATCCTGCCGGAGAGACACAACCGGTACACCCGCGATAAGCCAATTAGAAACTGAAAATTCAAGCTGACTTCCATTTCAATCAAACTCTCTTACACATACTACTATACTCGCACACATTGCATATCATTCTCTCATACATTCACTATCATGTTGTTGCATCCATAATAGCGTGTAAGAGAGTATGATAGTAAGTGTGCGTGACTATAGTAGTGTTTGTGAGAGAGTATGATAGTAAGTGTGCGTGACTATAGTAGTATGTGTGTGTGACTATAGTAGTGTTTGTGAGAGAGTATGATAGTAAGTGTGCGTGACTATAGTAGTATGTGTGTGTGACTATAGTAGTGTTTGTGAGAGAGTATGATGTAACATGTGAGCGCAAGACTGAATTATTTCTCAAACAGCCTCTCATACTTGTGTGCTTCTCTCACCTGTAAATATAACAGAAAAGACTGTCATTGGCTGATGAACATTGGCTTGTTTTGCATCTACATGTCTTCTTATGAGTGGACAACATCCTTCCAACAGAGATTATAGTGCCTGTCATTAACTGCTAGTGACACCTACTGTTGAAAGATGGTATTGTCTTAGTTATAGCTGCTTCTTAAAATCATTACACACACATGGTAATATCAAAAAGAAAAAGAAAACGATTGTAATACTATAATAACTGCAGGGTGCTATATGTTTGATATCATTTTATATCATGTAAGTAAAAAGACAAGTAACTTTTAATTTTTTCTGAGTGGCTGAATGTATTTATTATAGAAACTAACATGGCTTTCCATATAAATGATGCATTTTTCTCTGTTTTTAGGAATTTACAGTTCAGTACATGCAGTAGGATGAAAAATCCATAACATGTTTTTTTAGAGCAGCCCTGAAACATCTAATGCATGTCCTAATAAATAAGAATGAAGAAGGAAAGGAGACTTTTTTTTCTCAACTGAATAACATTTAGTTTATCGCAATCGAGTTTTACAACTGAGTGCGTTTCAGCAGCCTGACCAGGCCACTGAAAAGCAGCAGCAATCAAACTGAATAAATCACACAAGGAAAGGTTTAAGGAGGCTGCTTCATAACACATTTCAAATGAAATGCACAAACACACAAAGAGGCACAAATGAGTGTGCAAACACACAATGCCATACAGAAACACACAGATCCACACACACTCTCTCTTAGATCTTATGAGTCCAAGCAGAGGAGCCGAAGCATCTTGGCATGGTGATTTATTCATTTGCTTCTAGCAATAACTGAGGATATTGTTTGCGCCCCACCCATAAATCTGTGTTATTTTCCTCAACATAGAGATTTGGAGAGCAGATGCAGCCAGGGGAAATTGAGATGATGAAGCACGATCTTGACTTTTCTATGAAGAACCTGCACAGCAGTGAGCAAGAGCGTGTGTGTGTGTGTGTGTGTGTGTGTGTGTGTGTGTGATTTTAGTCCATTTATGTGATGGCCAGAGTAGAAAGTCCATTTCCTCTTGGCTAACTGAGCCAATTGAAAATCTAAGTCACATAGCAACACACACACACACACACACACACACACACACACACACACACACACACACAGAGTGCAGTCAGTGTACTGTACAGTATATGAGACACTGAGGGATGTACTGTAAATGTCATTTCTCCACGAGTGCAGCTTAAAGGTTACAGCTAAAGCTCCATTCTTTTCAGTGTTACTCAGGCGGCCTTCAAAATCAAACTTGCATCCTGAAAACGCTGTTTTTTTTTTTGGTGTTTTTTTTTCAGATGCATGACATTGTTGTTCAGATGACACCGTTGCTTAGTAACCAACACAAATTTATAGAGCCTGTACATAATTATGAGAATGATTGCCTACTTTCTGCATTTTAATGCCATACCGAGGAACAAGAGAGTCATTGAGTTTGAATTTAATGGTGAGGAGGTACGCTCACATAAACAAATAAAACAAATGACTTACATCATGATTTATGTGCTGCGTTGTCTGGTGATGCTGCCAGTACTGTGGAGGCGGAGACAACCCAATACAGTTTAATCTATGTGTGAATGTGGACATTGTTCAGTGTTAATAAAGCACCTTTACAGAAGAGTCCACACAGCTGCTTTTGGTGAACTATGCTAAAACCACTTCATGCTACTCTATATGTGTACTCCATTACATTTAAAATAAAGATGTGGTACATTTTAAGTCACTACCTTTATCTGATGCTGTTTTCACAACGTTAGCACGCTGTGTATTGAAAATAGCCCAAAGATGAATATTGATTCACCTCTTGACCCACTGTATTATATTATAGGAGCGATTTACTTGTTGCATATCGTCTTATTGGTGGCAAAAAAATAACTTTGTTTTGGCTTCCACCCACTCTACATCAATGGCAAGACAGGTTAATGAATGTGTAATGAATGGAAAAAATTGATTAGTTTGGACTACCAAGGTGATGAGATACTATGGACTTAATGGTGAATTTGGCCAAAATAAGTACTTGTTTCTTTAAGAGAGAGAGATTTTGTTCCAAAAAAAAAAAAAAGAAAGCACAAAGAAAATAGCACAGGATATGCCGGATATGCCCATTTTGAATTTGATGCCAGTAACAAGCCGTATTATTTTTAATAACATATGGGCTTTCAATGTTATGCACATCAGCACATTTGGTTTCTATTTACATTTTACACAGTGTGCAAACTTTTATAGTAGTATATAAGCTGGTTAACATTTGCTTCACCATCACCAGATGCAACATAAAAGTACCGTCTGTTAATGCATCATTAATAAATACGTAACATAATAAAAGGGCCCATTGTGCATGGTGAGTATGTTTACTCATAAGAATGTAGGACTTTTTAAGGATGTAAGGACTTTTTTAAGGATCTGAGGCCTTTATAAGGATTCCAGCTTCTGTTCTTTGGATACATTACAGCTTTACTGCACTGCTAAAAATGAGACAGCGGTTGCTGTATTTCCTCCTACAGCACAGATAAGTGCACTGACAGGTTTTCATCGCGAATGTGAAGCAGCAGGAGGAAGAAAACTCATTGTCATGTCATGATAGCTGATATATATGTACATGTTCAAACAGTGGGCCCAGAATTTTTTTCTTTTTTTTGTGCGTTTACATGTAAATATGTATGTGGCACTTATCCTTTCATTTCTATATCTTTTTTTTCCTCTTTTACCAAACGCCACACTTCTTCACATATTGCCTGCAGAGTGTGCAGGCAAGGCATAAATACTGACAGTACACAATACTGAGTAGAGAGGACCACTGGGATTACAAAGTGCTAATCATCACAATGTCCATTCACAAAAAATCATGATCAATGCATGAGTCAACTAATTGTTGCAGCTGAAGCAACTGAAAACAGTGGGTGCTTTTGAGAATGGAGCCTGACGCACATTCAGTTTCCTCTCAGCACGTTACAGCCTGTCTTCATACTGAGCATGATTGTGCATTTAGTCGTTAATAATTCGTCCCAACCTTGAAACTGTCATCCATCATAAATACTCAGGAACTTCAGGAAAGTCTTTTTTCTTTCTGTGGTGCTATTGCCATCAAAAACCTCCACATAGGAAAACTTTCATATTTTAAAATAAAAAAACTTCTGTTGTTCATAATAAATTATTTTGTGTCTTTTGTTTTACTTCTGTGTAATCAGAGCAATGAAGGAATAAGTTATGTGGTGGGACTGTTCTATCACAGACATCACACATATTTTGCATTATTTTCATGTTTTGCAACCCATTTAAAAAAACACAAAGGCTGTTTGCAGGAAGCAAACTGAGGCAAATCATTTTATTTATCGGTCAATGGAACATCAATACACAACAGTTCACACAAAGTCTTCAGAACAGATGATTCATCATGATTCAGTCCCTGCTTTAATTCATTCTTATTACATTTTCAGTGATTCAGGGTAGATTTTGTTTGAGGTGAAACAGCTGTATTTATCACTAAAGTCTTGATTCTGTGCTGTTAGGTGTGTCAAATCAAAAAGTCTGTGCAATGTAAAAACTACCAACCCCACTTCACTGATCACTATCATACACTTCGTTCCAGTCAAAGTTGGAGGTCAGAATCTGTGATTGATGTGATCAGACCTTCAAGAGCTCCAGGTGCACAACAGTAAACAAACATAAAGGATGGCTGACCGTAAGAAGACAAATCAATTTAAGTGTTTTTTTCACCCTAACCACTTCCATCTACTTTTCCATCTCCTATATTTTTGGAAATGGGAAAATAATTTTTAAAATTGTTCCAGTATTGAACGAGAGGTCCCGTAGCTGCATCACGTCATAAGCATCATAAGCCTTAGTTTCAATTGTGCATGGCTAAACGCTAATCTGTTTAAGTGCTTGTTTTTGCCACTGATGGACTCAGATTGTTATGATAAGTGTTTGATGACATTATGGAGCATCCCTACAGAGATAGACCTTTTTGTGAAAGAGTGATGGCCCTTTCAAGGGCCCTTCAGACACATCACAATTTGAGTTCAACTTTTGGGCACAAAAGGCACAAGTATTGCTCTGCACAGCAAAAAAACAAAAAAACAAAAAAACAAAACGTTGTGGTTCAATGCAAGCCATTGAAAACAATGGGTTTTAGAGCACAGTGCTGCCATTGTTGCATTGTGTCTGAAAGGGCCATAAGAGTCCTTTTGTTTGACCAGAAACAGCAGTACTATCACTCTGTGCAGTGTCACCAGACTTCATTGACAAAAACAGCTATTTTACTTTGTACCATTGTAACACTTCATTCACACTCAGAAATAAAATAAAACTCAGTGAAACCTTAGTTTGGCTTTCGACTGTTCAATCACCAACTGTGGTTTGGTAAAAAAAACAAACAAAAAAAAAAACATATAAATGTCATAATTCTGTGTAAAATATGTTACACTCCCAGTAATGTTGTTTACTGTCCTTGAAATGCAATGCAGGGAAATAATACACTGTTGTCTCAATATTCATTTACATAATATATGTATGCTGTCTGCCATAGCTGTAGGTTTTGCTTTTCACCCAAAACTTCACCTGTCAGGCCTGCACATTAACGGAAACGCTGACCGTCCATAGCAAACAACAGAATACATTTTCCAGAGGCTGAGAAGAGAGAATGTACAGTGAAGCCTGTCAGGGAAGTCCTACACAAAACTTGTCTAACTTTACATTCATGTGCAGATTACAATGATGCAGAGAGAGATGAGGTGTGACCTGTACATGAACACATAGGCCTTTAGAGAATGACACAGTTATGTGGCAAAGTGCTAGATTTAATATCAATATCAAATAATATTCTGATTTTTAATCATTTTAACATGGAAACAGCTGTATGTCAAGCATAATACATGTCATCAGTCACCTGTGCCATGTGTGTATGTAGTCTGTTCATTTTGTTCTTTAAGTGTGGAAGGTGCTGCCCAGGCTCTAACTTCAGTGTCTATATATAATATTATATTACATATATTTTAGTGATTGTTCTTACTGCTTTCTGACTGTTAAATGAAGCATGGTAGTGATTGAGAAATACACAGTGGCGAAATTTATGACTCAGCATCAAATCGACAAACAAGGTTTATAGCTGGGTGATAATTTGTGGAAACGGCAGCGTTAACGACACCATACAGTGACAGACAGACTACCAATCTCCTCCACTGTGGTTCCATTTGTTCACAGTAAACGTATCAAGATAGTACTATAATTTGACAGTGATATAGTGATGTTTAAAAATGATACACGCTGCACCTTTAAAAACATTACAGCCTTTATGGCACACACAAACAGAAGCTTTACCACAAATGGCAGTGTCAGTCTATCCGTTGGTCAGTCCACCACTTTGATCCAGACTGAAAAGTGTGAAAACGATGAATCAGTGATTGTCTGACTTTTCCACAAGCATGTTGTCATATTTGTGTTTTAATATCTCAACAACTGTTGAATGGATTGAGATTCATGTCCTCCTGAGCATGAATTTGAATGACATTGGTTATGCACGTAGCACCATCATCTGTCCATTTTTAAAAATGCATTCAGTATCTTTATGACCAAATACCCGCAAAACATATAACATTTCAATCAGCTTGAGTAGTTCTTAGTGTTTTGTGTTACTTAGATCATGTTCAAACCAAATCAGGTGTTGCAGAAAATTAGCACAGAGTTGTGTGGCAGTGTGTAGAGGTTAGGAACACCATCAGAAACAATCGGCTTTCTTGGCGCTCCTTCGATCTCATTTACTGTCTATGTCGCTCAACCACTGCTCCAGATAAGCCATAACATAAGACTATCATAATTTAGTCCATTATAGTGGATCATGCTCTGTTTTAGTGACATTTCAAGCTGACTGTGGAGCAGTTCGACCAGTCAGATCATTGGATTCCTGCAGCGTGACATCAGGTTTTCCAAAACTTAAAGCATGCTGACGACAGTATTTAGCTGAGCTCCCACATCTCGACTGTCTTTGTGTCACACAGAAGATCCCATCCAACAATTCTGAACACTCTGAACTCCTGTTTAAGTTTCCAATCAACAATTTGGATAAAAATGTGATTGTGTTAGTACTCAAGGTGCAGTGAAAGTGACAACTGGTTCCTCACAAATAACTGTAATTTCAACTAAGGGGAAGCTCAGGACAGGAGAAGAGAGAAATTCAACTGTAATAGTGATTGAAGCAACATGCTTTTATGTAAGGACCAGACACACTCTGGGTCCTTTTTTCGGACAGCTGGTGGTTTTATGGTTTTTATTTATTTATTCTTTTTTTTTTTTTTTTTTCCAAATGTCTGATAACCATTCGATGATGAGCTTCAAAACACCATTTTCAGGCGCAGAGCACAATTCATCTATAAACTCAAGCCTATAAAAATTGATTTTTCTTCTGCCACACGGTACATCTTGAAAGTGTTCTCTTTCTCTCGATTTTTATCATTTCTTCACTGGCCAATCTGCAATTATGAGCAAAAATGAACAGTTTTGAAGAGGTTTCATTCTCTTATTTATGCACTTGGGACTGCAGTGCTAGACTCAATCACCACTGTCTTTTTATACTCTGTACAATTGGTGACTGAAAGCTCACTTTGGTAGAATATCATACAACTTTTGATACATGTACTGTCTCCTCCTGAGGATTCTTGTTCTGGCACATTTACTGTGCTTTGGTGTCCAGTTGTAATATTACTTTTTACTGGCTTTAGCTTCATGCTTTCGGCCCATAAAGACACAGAAGTAGGGTGAAGATGTTAATATAATCTGCCACCTTTATAGAGGATCGTCTGGCCTGTCTTCAATAAAGGGCTTTCAGCATGATACCCACATTTCATGCTGATTAACTATCTGAAGACCAATAAAGTAAAGTTGTAGAAAAGCAGCAGTAAAACACAGATCAGTCTGTATACTCACTCTGCTGGGAGCATTTTATGGGATTGGCATCACTATGTGTTAACTAAAAAGATTATGTACATCCAGCTTAGATCTTTAAGCATTTATTGTTGTTGTTCGGGGGTATATCCACTGCAGCCACATTAAAGGAAATGTTGTTGATGGAGTTTTGGTATTAAACACTCTGAATCAACAAGAAAATAATGTTTTTTTTTGTTGACTCTGTCTAATTAAAACGGATCAGTTGAATGTTCTCCTCGGTGAATCAAATAAGTATTAGATTTGCAGAACAGTTAAATTTGACTAAAATAGAATATTTTTTTAGATGTACAGGGTACATACAACCATTGTTTCACAATTATTTAAATTGGGTTGTCCAGAAATTGAAGGGTTCCGGTTCGATTCCAGTCCAGTCGAAGTATCTTTGAGCAAGATACTAAATCCCAGATTGCTTAGATAACGTGGCTGTGACGTCAGTGTGTAAATGAGTTAGTTTAGTATCATTTGTGAGTGCTTTGGATAGCGCTCTAAAAACCCTTAATTTGGCAGTAACCTGGTGTCCAAGGGGTTAAGGCATCAACCATGAGCCTTCACATCCATCCATTCATCCATCCATTATCTGTAGCCGCTTATCCTCATCAGGGTCACGATGGGGCTGGAGCCTATTCCAGCTGATTTTGGGGCGAGATCAGTTCCGTGTCATCTTACTGGGCTGAGGTCTGGATTGAGATTCTAATACAGGGGTCTGAAACTTTTTTTTTTTTTTTTTTTATAATTTTGGATGTCAGATGGAGTTCCAGCCATCATTATCTTAAGGACACAACATACATAACAGCTGGGTTTGCCCTATGGTACTACGAGCCCCTCAGAGCTTCCCCTTAGCTCTGTGGCGTAGACTAGCAGTCCTTAAAGTTAAATGTCTGTGCCCTTACAACCATACAAATGGTAGAAAAAGTAGTTCAAGTCATTAGAATTTATCCCAAACAACATTTACCTGCCCATTCAGATAAAAATTATCCTAAACTGGAAAACACTGCCTTGGGGGCAAAAATAAATACCATAAATTACTAACAACACCAAAGCTGTGCAACACATCTTTGCTTCTCTTCTACCTCGTAACTAAAGCCCAGCATATTACCCTACATTTGTTGAGTAATGCTGCTTGTATTCCAGGAGAACAAGAGCTTTTGCCTCGCAGATGGAACAAAAAGCAGTCACACCAAACTCAATGAAAAAAACGTTTTCTGACTCTTGAAATGATCTGTCGCCCAGGACAGAAAGGATAGAGCTTGATTTAGTTTCAGAACAAGACTTGTAGGTGTCAGGTGGTAAATCAGAGTGCTGTTAGTCTTTACTACGTATTTGTGCTGTTGATTCATATTCTAACTGTGTAACCTCGCTATGACTATAACATAAAATAAAAACACATGGGGAAAAAACATTTTGTGAGGCAGTCATAACTATTAAACATGAGGTTGGCATAGCTGTCTGATCCTGGTGCCTGGTTGCCAAAAGTTTAAATTGTGACTTATTTTAAATTTACACAACTATTTAGACTCTGCATGAAATATGAGGCAAACATTATGAATACAGAGTAAACCTCCATTGGTGCTTCAAGAGTAATTCTTGCTTTTCTTAATTCTACTTTCCTTTGCCCTGATGCTCTTTGCCAGCCTCCAGTTTTGTTGCCATGATGAAACAGTGCAGGCTGCTCTCTGGAGTGACTGCTGAGGCTCTATAATTATAGCTCCATCAACAGCAGATAATGCTCTCAATTTGAAAAGCCTCAACCAAAGTAAATAGCAGTGAGGAGAGCCCCCGACAGGCCTGATATGGAGAAAAAAGAGAATATTATATTCCCTTGGTCTGTAGACTCTCACTGTGGGGAGGACTGGTTCATGGGCGTGTGTGTGTGTGTGTGTGTGTGTGTGCGTGCATGAGTGTGTGCTTGCACACTCACCAGGAGGGATGGACTCACTCAGCCTCATTAGCATGGATACAAATAGGTTCTTTACTCCTGATGTCTCATTGTAGAGAAATTTTGTGAGAGAAGTCTCTAATGAAGCCCTCTACATCAGGGCAATGAGGCGGAGGTTACAGAGAGAGGAAGAAAGTGAAGGCGGGAATGGTAGGTGCAGGAAAATGTCAGAAATGAAAAAAAAAGACAAAGAGTAAACATTTTGTTTTATGAATACCACAGACCCTAGACCAAAATCAGAAGCCGGCTCTCATGGTAAATTTGTCCTTGTCCAAAATCACCTCTCTCTCGGACAGTTCTGCAGAACCCAGGATTACTTTAATGCAAGCGTTAAGATTCTCACTTATACGTGCATGGAAAGTATACGTACAGGGGCTACACTGAGATTTGTTATGGGGGGGGTAATAGGTGAGCGTGTAGAGCTGCCCAGATTTACATGATGCCAGAAAAGTGTGTGTTTATGTTCCCAAAAGAACCCTTGATGATACAGTTAATGGTAAGAAAAAAACATAAACATGATTACTTGAATGTTCAGGGTTGTTTCATTTAAAAAAAAAAAAAAATAGTGGAACATGTGGATCAGTATACCATAACCTGTCTCGTTTTAGTCATTTGGACCCAGCTTATTTAGAATAGAAACTATTTAAATTATTTTCCAAACTTTTAAACATTGATTGCAGTTTATAGACTGCTTCAACTTTAACTCTTCGACTTAGTAGTTCTACAGTTTAACTTTGTAATATGGGATTTTTATCGATATTTTGTTTGCACCTAACTTTCTGTTATAACTCTAAATAAGGTTGTTTTAATCAGAGCTGTTGAGACTTTGGCTGTTGTTGAATAGTCAAAAAAGATACATCCTGTCCATCGTATAGTAAGTTTATCATGAGGTCAAGAGAGAATTCATGAGGACAACCACAGTGCTAAGAGAATTCGACTGGTGCAGCCATTAGTGTCCTTCTGACTCACACTAGGCTACCTAATTATGTGATGGTGGATGTTTTTGACATGGGTCTGGCTGCAACTGAACTGAGGGACAGCCTCATCTCCTTTCTTTTTATAAAGGATGGTCCACTGCATCATATGCTAAAGGAGATACGAAGGGAAGCACTGAAGAATCTGTCCAGCTCTTATCATGGCTCCCACTTAGATCCTTCCGGGTCATTTCATTCAGTTAGGAAGCTTCCTGAAAGACTACTACTCGGACCACAGCATCAGACTCAGTCACAAAAATTGGGACTACAGACTTGACATAAACATGAGACAAACATATTTATTAGCCACATAAGCTTTCCAACTGAAGTCTTACTTCTTATCTAACTTACAAACACAAACACGTTTTGTGCTGCGACTGAGTTTGTTGAACGAGCCTCCAAACGAGCACACAGAGGTAAATTGCAGTGCGCTGCTACCATCAGTTTGCAGGCTAGGATAGCTAATTAGCTTCTCAGCTGCAACACATTGAAGAGCATGTAAACATACCTGTGAATGTCACTTGGGTCCTGTTAGATGCTGGTGTGCTCTTTATTCTTCAATACCACTAACAACACACTGTGTGCCCGTCACATGCAGGCTACGGCAGAAGTTGTTTCTCATTAATGCTGGCCCTTTGGCAGCCTGCCAGCTGCTGTCAATCAAACACAGACACCAATACACCCCTCCCTTTTTTATTCCTTTTAATAATAAAAAATATTAACAATGCATTTTATTGCAGTTTTTTATGTAAAAGAAGCCATACATGCAAATATGCAAATACAGCCTGAATGTTTAATGAGCAGGCGGTAAATGGACTTGAGTGTGCAAGTAAAACACTATGCTTTTACAACGTCAACTGCAATGTTCAGCATTCAGTGATGAGCAACTAACTTGGACTTGCTTAAGACTTTGACAATATTAGCGACTTTGGTTTAGATCATCTGACTCAACCTTCCACCTCAGCTTCTTTGAAACCTATCTGAATGCTTGTGTTTCTTGCCTTGTCAGACTTTTAGAACCTTTATGTTAGCAAACAGCTGCTTATTCCCACAACAGTCATATAACAACAATGCGGTCATGTTTTTGGATACCAAATCCAATATTTGTATTATTTGTATTATATTTTGGGTCTATTTAGCTGTTTACAAACTGATGAAAACACTCTTTAGTTGCTAAACGCTCCACTAAGTTCATCAGCTTGCTGCTGATTTTGTCTGTCTGCTATTTGGTGCTAAAGAAGTAGTGTACACTCAATCTGATCTTATTCACTGAAAATAGCTGCCTGGTGCTGCTTCAAATCAGGTTGATGATTGCTGTGATACTGAACCAAAACAGTAAAAGTTGTGGGCCCTAAAACCAAAACAATGGGCTAAAAGAGGCTAAAGGGCTCTGCACAGGGTACAGTGAGTTTAATAGAGCTTTTTAACTGCTGGAAGTCAGGTTGATGAGACATTGAACCAAAACAATGAGATGAAAGGCACTAAAATGCTCCTTACAGCTAAGGGGGTAATTCTCTGTGGGTTAATAACTATGAGCAACACTTGTAACTACTCATCATTTGACCTAAATTCAATATAAAACTGATTAGAGCAGCGTCAACCTCAACTTAACAAAAAACATTTTAGCCCTAAAAACTGCAAAACTCAATCATCGCCTCCCCACATGATGAAGTGAGGGCGGGAGGAAAAGTGGGACAAAATGAAAGAGGAGAGAAGCAATAAGGAAACAGAAAGACAGTGTGACATGTAGGAGAAAGGAAGAAATATCCTGGGCTGCTTTCTAACTGCTGGCAAGAGACTCGGCTGCCATTAGCTGTCACTTCTAAAGACAAGTGCAGGAGCGTCATTCATTAGCTGTGGATCATTGAAAAGGATTATAACACTGCACTGTTACACCAGAGGACACATGTTAGCTTTGATTAATTATCGCTTTCTCTCACTTCCCCTCACTGTTTCCCTCTCTGCAAAAATAAAGACTGTTTTATCTTAAACTAAAAGAACTGGAGGACTGAAGAGTCTTTCAATTAGAATCAGTCTCCCACTGTGCGGTGCCACTGTGCTTTGACTGATGAGGGATTTTTTAAAGTTAAAACGGATGCTGATACTTCTAGACTGAAGATGCTGAAAGACCATATTTTGTGCTTATATTCATCTTCAATTTTGACTATTTCCGAGTCAGAAATTCCCCAAAGTGATGAGATGGCATATTCTGTGAAACAGCACTCAGACCAGGGGACACAAAAACTCTTTCTAAATATCTTAATGCGTTGGGCTTGAGGTCAAACCACAGATAACCCTGAAAGTATTCATTAATTTTACCATACATAAAATCATTAAAGGCTGAGATAGACAACACTGGCCGATTGATTTCCAATTTTAAATTACAAGTTAACATCATCCTATATTGGGAAAACCACTGTATCAGTCACAACAAATGCCACCAGCAAAGTGTATGTATGACTAGATAGTAAAGAATTTATGAATAATGAACTGAAGAAAGTGGTTTATTTTGCATTTAACTTTCCAACTTTTGGCTCACTTACAGCTGTCGAACATTTCTTAGAAACATTTTTATTTATGTATTGTTTGTGGCAGCAAAGATTGCATAAATCCTGCAGATATAACATGACCTGCAGTGAAATTTGCTAGGGTTGACTATCTTGCAGAAAAATTCAATGTCCAATCCAGCTCCTCCTAGCGAGGTTGCTCAGGGTGGATGGTATTACTTTTACAAGGTAGACCATTATTCATGTCTCATTTCCTTTAAACAGTTAATCTTTCCTTAAACCATAAATATTCCCTAACCCTTAGCCTTTTTTGTCTAAACATAACTAAACAGTGAAAGGCACTGGCAAAAAAGATTGAAAGTCATGAATTTGCTGCATTTTGACTGGTCCAGTCCAAGACCCAGGAGCCACTGCAGCAGAAGTTGGATGGTACCTGGAGCTGTATGTAACTGTGGTCCTGCTCAGGTCCAGGTTTCAGGGCTTTGCAGATCAGGCCTGCCTAAATCCTTTTAGACACTGTAGCTGCAGTTGGCCAGACAACAGCTACCTTGGAAGCAGCTGGCAAATGTGTTCGTTCTAACACAGAGAACCACTATAAAAGTCAACAAGCACAGAAGATGATGTCATTATTTGTGATATAGATGATGATTAAGTTGGGATGTAGCTATGGTTAACAAATTGTTGTTCCTATGTTGAGTTTGTGCTTGTGATATTTCTCATGGTATACGTATACACATATGGCAATGAAACAGTGTTTTCATTGATTTTTTTATGGATGGATTGTTTTTTGTGGATCTTCATTTGAGGGGTGCATGTGGTCTGCACGTTCCACAGTGTGGGACTTGCTTTGGTCTTGACCTTGATTCAACCTCACCCATGACTTGGCCAATTTATCTAATACCCATAACTGTGTTACGGTTTGTATATTGAACTTAAACGCTAGTCTCAGACCTGGAGTAGCAAGATGAAGTTTATTGTAAAAGGTTACAGTGAATGGCTGATGTGTTGTGGTCGAAGGTCTGGAGCAGAATGAAGGCAATGAGAAGAGGGGAGTCGGTGTGGGCAGTGATGAATGGGTGGAAGCGTGGCTGGTGTCCGGCTGAAGACAAACGGAGGGCAGGTGATAAACCCGAGGCAGAAGAGACACAGGTTATCACTGGAGAACACGACGGAGCACAAATCACTGAAGCTTAGTTAACTGGAGTAGAGGCCAAGGTGTAGCTACCCCTGGGTTGAAACATCTGGCAATGAGTGGATGAAGCGAGGCAGATGACCAGACTGGGAGGGATGATGAGCTGATTGAGATCAGGTAGATTGGGAGCCAGGAGAGACAATATTATGCTGAATGTATTACCTAAGGGTTCTTCATAGGATTACTATTTCTTCTATTACTTCTCAATGCTGTCTTACCGATTCCTGCACAACAGGCACCACAACTGACATTACCATTTAAGTAAATTGGAGGTATCAGCTAAAAATCTCACTACATTTTAGCAGACTGGCCCTTGGTCTGCAGAAATGGACAAAGCGGCTTCAGCAGCATAACATTAGGGGGTCCTCTCAACAGCAGATAACACTGAGTAATAAAGCCTTCTGCAGGAGGTCATGAACGCTCCTGCTCCATGATTGTTTCCTGAGCTGCAGGGCAACAATCAATCCACTCTCACCTCCTCTCACACTTTCTTTTCACCTTATTTATATCCCTGTCTCTCCCCCACCTCTACCTGCTGCCTTTTTATTTATCTCTTGGCTTTTTCCATTCCCCTTCTTTGCTGCTCTTGAGAGAATCCTGCACTTTGCCTTTCTGTTTTACAATAATACTTTTAATGACTGCGTTAATTGCAGTGGAAGTATGACCCTTACTTGTGTCGGATCAATGGAAAAACTGTATAACAGTTATCTGCTACTATGATCTGAGTAGGACCCTCCGGAGGCTCATAAAGCTGGATACAAGATAAAGGTTCCTGCTACGGTTGCCTTTATTTTGCAGTGCGACTTCATACCTTTTCTCCTCACTCCCTCTCAGTCCATCGAATAATCAACTTACTTTCTCCTTTCTGCTGTTCCTGCACCTCTACTTTCTCCTCTCTCCACACATTTGCTATTTCTTACTTTGCATGTCCTTGTCTCCTCCTGTGATTCACATACTTCTCTTTCTTTTCTTTCATTGAAAAATTCTGCCATAATACAATTTTGAAACTTCTGGCTGGGGTGACGGTCCATTAATGGTAAGAGTAATAACTGGTTGGGGTGTTGGTTAGCTCAGTTGGTAGTCACTTCTTCAGCTGTCTCTATCAAATAAAAGCTTGAAAAAAAAATACATATTTAATGTCCATAGTGGCAACCCCCCCCCCCCAAAAAAAAAAAAAAAAAAAAAAAAATTTGATGTTGGTGTAGATCCAAACACTGCCTCATGCTTGGGCCTTACATTGGTGATGCTCCCAATGTGAATACAAAGCAGTAATGGGTGATGGCCTGCATTTCTGACTTTCCATCATACACTATAAAAAGTTGATGTAGTCTCTGTGACGTCACCCATAGGTTTCTGAAGAGCCGTTGTGAACCTCAGTGTGGTGGTGGCGCCATCTTGGTAGTCCTGCCTCTGCCGGCTCCAGATCGATCTAAAAATGAGCAACAGTGTAAATTGTGGGTGAAGCTGAGGCAGCTGAATGGAGCCAACTAGGACGCCAACCACCTGTCAACCAAAGCAGCCATGCTCTTAATTATGCATAACGTTAACCCTTCATGTAATTTGAACAGATGAGTTCTATGAGACCAAAACTGTTTTTTGTACCAGGCTGTAAACATGTTTGTTTCTGCTGTGTTAAGTTGGACATTTTAACATGGGGGCTTATGGAGACTAACTCATTCTGTAGCCAGCCTCAAGTGGATGTTTGAGGAACTGCACTTTTTTTTGGCACTTTCCATGGGACTCTTGATGTTTTTTGATGAGACGAGAGGCCACACATCACATTGTGACACACTAGCTGGTGTGCTTTGATAAATCTGACCAGGCTACACAGTTTACATTGGTGGTTAATGGTTCCATGTTGGTTTCATTTTGTCATTAATACAGCATGATCAAAGTAACATAACATTAACTTCATATCAAACCAATCAAAAAGTCCTGTCAGAATCTTAATGAAGACATTTTAAGTCATAAATTATAAGATTTCTTCAGAATTCCTCAAGATTACAAGCTTTGTTTTACACAGACTAGAGCAGACACACAATGATAGCAAAATCAGAGTAATAATCTGACTTTAAATCACGCATTCTGTTCCCACTTTAGCTGCAATGCATCTCTGACAAAGCATAATTCACAGCACCCTGTAATAATGTTTTACTACTTAACATATCTACTCCAGATTTCCAGCTCCATTCCTCGAGCAGCTGTACGCTTGTTATATATCTGCACTCTTTATACTCATTTTCTGGCCCTATATCAACTATTTTACTTTACAACGTGACCCATATGAGCCGACAGTGATTAATCACCTTTTGGAATTGGTGTGTGCATGAAGGGAGTCATCGCTCCTAAAGTCCTGGAGCTATGCAAGGATGTACAGTTAAGTAAGCAATGACGTTTTTGAATGGATGGAACAAGGATAAATAAGGTCTAGTATGAAAATATCCTAAATTATCTTTCAAAGCAAAACCGTTTTTTCATTAGTACCACACATGGTGCAATGAAACTGTTCAGAAGACTGGCTGTAATTATGTATGTAATGTCATCACTTATTCCTTGACCACCGCCTAGCTTTCCTGAGGTAACTTAAAAAGATCAAGATATTCTGCTACCAGCTGAGAAACAAAAATAGAACTAAAAGAATCTCCTTGGTAGATGTAAAACATATTTTGCAAGGTCTGCAAGACAGACTTTAATGATCTGGCATGGTGGAAAAAAATATGCCAGTCAGCATGCTCAGTTATGAGTGGATAATTGCCTCTTTGACTCACAGAAAGGCATATTTGCCATTAGAATGAAAGCATACACACAAGGAGTCACAAACAGGCTGGGAAGAGGGAGTCCGTGCAACAGATCTGCTGCATAAACCAAACTTACATCGACAGAACAACAGATCAGATCAGGTCAAGAAAGGAAATGCATGTGTGAGATATGAGGAAGTTGTAGTGAGTGCTGAGCTAATGAGCCAATAAGCCAGCCATAAAACCTAGAGAGGCCTACTATGACCTTACACACACATTCACACACAGATTTTTTTGGATTTGTGCGCTACAGTGTGATCCCCTCTTGGATAAGTTTGCCTCATTTCTCTGCCTGCCTGGTTTTAACCTTTCAACCTCAAGTGGAGTTTTTATTTTACCTGCCTGGAGTCATGCTTTTGGGTTCAAACCTATTTTTACTGAGCCTTTACACATCCTTAGAAGTTTTTACCCCAATGTAACTGCATAAACTGATTCAAGACACGAGTAAAGCTGTACAGTGGTGTAGTGGTGCTTGGAGAAAAGGGTTTACACCCAGTGTTATAAACAGTGACATGTAAGACTACTCTTGCATATTTAACTCAACAAAAATGTACCAGCAGTATTTGTACATTGTCACTTAACATCTGCTGCTTGACTGCAGGGAGTAAGGATCATTATGAAATCAACATTAGCCACAGAAGAGGGGCAGATTTTGTAATAAATACTGATAATTGAGACAATTACATAATTAAGCATTTAGAGTGAAGTGTTCTTTATTCTTTACTCCATCATCTCATGAAAATTGGACAAATATGTCATGCCTTCTCCATCCTGGGAGAAGAAAATCCAGTTGGTAGAACACATGAGAGGGGATTTAGAAGTGAATGCAGACTGAAGAATAACTAGGTATACTCTGTATATTAACCCACTGCTGGACACGTTCTCTGTCACACACAAAAGTTTAGTTCTTTAGGATAAAATATTTTTTTGTTTGTGGTTTAGCGTGAGATTTGTTTTCTCATATCTTTTATATCTTCATTAATTATCATATATTATAAAAACTAGTGAGGTAAGATGGAGAAAGATACTGTTTGCAAACTGAAAGTTCAAAGTCCTGTTATGTACAGACACATAACTGAACAGGAGGGAGAGAGGTTTGAGTGAGTGTGTATCAGGGTTCATGTTCACTGTGTGTACGTTCAGTGAATGAGTCAGTGAGAATAGATCATTTCAGGGAGTGATTCAGTTCAGTTCATTCCCATAAAAGTTTTGTTTTTTTGAACAAAATGTTCGTGAATGACGCATTGCTATTATGTAAAGAACATGGGCAAAAACAGAACATTTCTTTATGCATGATTGTAATGAATTTATTAACACTGAATGGCCGTAATCTGCCCTCAAGCAGCACTGCAGTAAAAAACAAGATGATTATTCAAGATATTACTTCATTTTCAGTAAACACAGCTTGTTGCTACATCTGCAAATGCAGATTAAGACTCCATGCAAGGAGAGAAAGAGATTCCAACAACATCCAAAATTACCCCTGACCTCTCTGAGCCTGAGCTCATCTGAGATGGACTGGCGGAAGGTGGACAAGAAATCATGGACGTTGTGTCCTCTGGGCTACCGAGGAAAAGAGCCAACCAGATTCTTAGAGTGCAAAGTTTAAAAGCCAGCATCTGTGATGCTAATGGGGTGGGTTAGTGCCCATGGCATGATGGGTAACTTGCACATCTGAAGGCACCATTAATGCTGAAAGGTATAAAAGTTACATTCCGGTTTTGGAGCAACATATGCTGCCATCCAGATGAAGTCTCTTTTCCAGGAGTATTCCTGCATATTTCCTATATTGTTATAGTATATTTTCAAAGAGCTATTCCTTCCTCAATATTTTTATATGCCCTCGAGAACTGAGCCTTCTCCTTCTGAATGGCCTCCTCCAGGTCTTCCAGATTATTTCTGAGCTCGTCACCTTCTTGTCCACTTCAAACTCAGCTGTCATTTACTGGCACTCCTTCTTTGGCTTCTTAAGATCAGACCATGAGCTCCATTTCAACGTGAATACTCTTTTTGAGCTTGCTCCTGAGTCTTTGCAAGAGCACGTCATTCTTTTCAGTCCTTTTGTCTGTTGAGATTTAGCTCTTTCTTCCTTGTTCAAGGCTTCTTCAAGAGCAGCTTTGGCTCTTCTCTCTTCATTAAGGGCTCCCTGCAGACCAGCATATTTCTCAGCTTTCTGTTTGTAAAACATAAAACAATTATTAGCTTATTGTCCATTATTTAATTAAGATAAAGGGAGTATACTGTGTGTGATGATAAGAATCAGAGTGTGGTTCATTGCCAAGTAGGTTTTCACATGTAAGGAATCTGTCTTGGTATTTCTGTGCATCACAATTAACATCATGAGAGAAAATATACAAGATAAGAAGTCAGTACTGTAAAGTCTTAGATTACGTATTCTTTTGCAGTCGTACAAAATTAACCAAATCTTGGGATTATAATGATAAACAGAATAATTTAAATGCGATCAATAATATATGGTTATCATCACCAAAGATCAAATGCTTTAAAGCTGACTCAACAAGTCGAGATTGGCTCACACTCTCTACCAGTCAGCACATTTACAACCTTGGAGGTTCCTTTGGTTTACATTTATTTCAGCGCAGTATGAAAATCAACTCTCTAAATTCTTTTTGAGATATGAAATCTCAGCATTGTGACAGTTTTTTGTGCTTCTGCAGAGGAAACTTTCCAAACTGCTTTTGTACTTTTACTGCATTATCTCACAACATTACTTTTATGAGAAGTAAAGCAGATTGATTATCACCTGACTCAAGCAAGTTAGATGTGTCTATGCATTGATATGAGTGTAAATATAATGACATATATACACTGATAATAAATACTCTCGTCATGAGAAAAGATGAATTTCATGCATGTTCTTGAGTTAATTTCATTAGTTTTCTCGAGATCTCAAGATATTGATAACAAATGTTATCCTGAGATAATGAGGTAATTTTCTTGAGATCTTGAGATAAAGAAACTTTATCTTGAGATAATGTCACAAGATATGAGAAAACAAAAGTAAGGTAAGTAAGTAAGTAGTAAGTACCACCTCATTCAATCATTCTTTGATGATTTAAAGCAGATGGAAGCACTAACAGGATATGATGTCATTTCATTAAAGAAAATGCTTAAGGGCAACACCAATGACAGTATAACGAACAGACAGCGTATACATAATGTCACCCATAGGTTTCTGAAGAATATGGCTGCTGCCATGTTGGTAGTTCTGCCTTTTCTGCCTCCCGGCTAATCAAAAAATCGGCAAAGACGTGGATCATTGGCAGACCTGAGGCGGGCTGAATGAAGCCTTGTTGCTCAAACAAGCCATCTGTAATAGCACTTCCTGTCAGTCAAAGCGGCTGCAATCTTTGTTTTGCATAACTTAACATATAATCAATATAAGTTAAAAAAATGAATTATGCCTTTTCATGAACAGGGATAAATTAGCTATAGAAAACCACACTGTTTTTGGCTAAACATGTTTATTTCTGCTGTGAAGTTGGACATTTTAATATGGAGGCTTATGGTGATTGACTTGTTCTGTAGCCAGCCTGAAGTGGCGGTTTGAGGAACTGCAGCTTTTGACACTTCCGCATTGACTTCACTTCACAGGCATGGAGGTTGCTGCTTGGTTTTATGCCCTCACAGACATGAGGCCTCAGTTAGTGAATAACTACACTGGCAGAAAGCCTGCAATGTTTTGTATGCATACTTTTCTGTATAATTTTATGCAACTCTACAAACTCTCTACAAAAGTGTCTGGTGGACTACAGTGTTACACCTTTAATTGAAAAGAACACATTGTTTTGTTTTGTTTTTTTAAAATGTATAACAAACATACATTATGTTTTTTGACAATTATCCTAATTTTACACTCAAAGTTGCTGAGGTCATCCTCCAAGCTTTTGCAAGTGCACTGTTATCGTTCACTTTATCTTGTATTTTACCACAATACATAACAATATAGCTTTAATTATATCTGTGTCTGTTTGTTTATATCTCTCCATTGGTCAATTTATCTAGTCTGTTATCTAACTTAGTTATCATAGGTGAAATAAGCTAGGCGAGTTAGCTAGCTTAACTTACTGAATTAGCTAACTGTGGGTCTTTTTATTTTGTTTAAATTCTTTAATTTCTTTGCACAGTGAAATATTTCATTTATTTACACTAGTGAACTGATGTTATTTGACGACTGATGATTTTCTAGCTGTTCAACCTGAGAGGAAGAGTGTGTCATGTCAGATTGAACCTCAACCTCAGTGCAACCCCCATTTACATGCCAAGGCCTCTCTGTGTGAGTTTGCGTGTTCTTCCTGTGTTCATGTGAGTTCAGTTTTAATATTGTTCCCAATTTATTTCTTTACATAGCTGTTCTATATATGTAAAGTTGACTTTACTGACTTGAATTTCTGAATAGAAGACCAAGTGTATTTTATAAAAGCACTGACTTCTGTGTTTAGACGCCTGCCTCAGCATGAGTATGTGCTTTATGCCCTCAGTCCACAGGGCTTTTATTGTAATTGTAGAGAAAATCAGACATTGCTATTATTATTAGCCCCCTTACTAGTGGCTGTGTGCTCCTTTGTTCCAGTGTCAGTTCCTTCTACAGGAAGGAGGGGGAGGAGAGGGAGAACCAGAACTGATGTATCCGGTCTTCTATATAGCAATCTGGAGGAGATGATTCAGGTTCATCCTCTGCCACTCCTCCTCCTCCTCCCCTTCTATAAAGGAACAGAAAAAACACACCTAAGAAGTCACAAACAGTGAGCTCCAAGAAATACCTTTTATCAGTCACCTTTTCCTGCTGGCTCAAGATGCCCAGGAAGTTACATTCAAAGTGATTTGTAATGAATATTGCCCATCTATGACCCTGTTTTGTTTAAAGTGGAGTGGGTGGCAAGCTGTAACTACACTACTAGATGCCACTAAATCCTACACACCGATCTTTGTAAATCGCATGTTGAGATCTTCCTCATCCTCATAATGTGAGCGATAAAGTAACTGAATGTGATGTATTCTTTTGCAAAATACTTGAAGGTGATGGGTTGTCTAGTTGGAGTGAGCCAACAGAATCATCACCTTGTTGTACTGACACCGTGTTCATGTCATCAGTATGTATATCCCCTGCCTGATGCTCTGCCGTCAGGTGTACTGTTTTCAAATGCATCACACTGTGTTTCGAGGTCCCATTCCATAATTTATGACCCCCCACCCTCCAGCACTGACTCAGCAGGTGTCTCAATATGTTGCATATGCCTCGTCTTACTGCGAATAAACACGGGGAAATGAACTGTATGCCTTTCACTGTTTTCATTTCATTTGCCTCACGCTGCTCTCTGGTGCACCATTATCAGACAGCCTTCTCTCCCTTTGAATATATCTGAAATGCCTCCATACCTCTGAATGACATACAGGGACATGGAAATCCACAGTGTGTGTGTGTGCCTAAGACGTGTGTTGATATTTGATGTTTGAGAAAATTGGAAGATAATCACACACTCACCCAAGCAGAGTGCCTTTACCAAAAGATTGTCAGTGAGGACTGTTAAATATGAAAAATAGAAAAATATGAATCAAAGAATGTAACAATCTGAGTGGAGCAATAAACATCACATTTACTTTGCATCCTTCTGACAGCAAATTAAACAATAAATGTGTATGTGCATTACAAGCTACATTGGTTTTATCTGTTCTGGCACACTAGCTGCTAACAGCTATTGAACTTACATTGTGAGGTGACCAAAAACAGACTCCAAATGGGTGATAATCTCTGTAACTGCTGGAATGTGTAATAAAGCAACGTTGGGTCCTTACATAAAATACAAACCATATACACACATTAGAAAAGACAAAACAAAACAAAAGGCACACTACAACTGAGACAAAAGTTCTATACTTAAACTATTGAAACTGTAAAAGGTGACAATATTTATTAATGTTGTGTGTACAGTTTGTTTACACTGCCTCCATGTGGCCAAAAAATAATAATTTATTGCAGGTTAAATGTGATGCAATTGCATTTCAATCCAGTAAGTCCAGGCTGACTTACAGATCCATACATTTGAAAGCTCCTCAGATGCCAAAGCGATGCACAGCAGCTTATGACACTTAAAGAGAGGATATTAAAACTCTGGAAAGTCACATTGGCAAAAACACATCTTTCACTGTGACAATGACGAGGTAAAAGATAGAATAAGGCATCCGTGTTATAAAGCCCCAGGAATGTTCCATTGCATGTATTTGATTGGCCAAAGCAGCACTTTACTAAATGATGCAGTGCACTGCTGGCAAACTTGAGCCACATTCAACTTCTTACAGAACCATCTGTGTGGCAGTCATCAAAACAGCGCAGGGGCTGTGTTGGTGTGGACGTGTTGTTTAAAGGTAGTCTACAGGTGAGACAATGAAATGCAAGAAGTCCAGTTTGAGGTAGCCAGATGATGTCAGCAAAAGTTGAGCCTGGTTCAACTTTTCAACTGCTTCCAAACACCTGAAAGGACAATGTGGGCATAGTTAACATGTAAAATTAGATGCTTTGTTGAATATACCTTATACCATTTTGAAAAGGCATGGCATCAAGGATGAGGGGCATCTTATTTTTGGATTAATAATGCCACAGCTATTCTAATAGCAGGTTTCTTCAAAAGGTCTTTTTCCAGAAAGAGGTATTAGAAAAGTTTCCTATAATTAGTGTCATCTTATATTTGAGCCAATACAGTAATATAATACAATATCTCTTTCTGTGTCTGTAAGAACTGTTTTTTAACCCGAAGACTGACCCAAAGACAACACTAGAGTTTGGTGTCCTCTGAATAATTAAACATCCCCACAGTGTTTCATAGAGACACACTAGTTGGAGCTAAAATATCACATTATAAGAATGTTGATGTTATCTTAATATTCCCTTCATGCAGTCTGTATTTGGATACCAACACAGTCTGAAAGTCCACAGTGAGTACACATAATCTACAAACATGACTCTGCTAATTGACCATTAGCATGGCTGAAACTGTCGAGATGATGAGTTTCATGTGTTTGATATACTTGTTAAATTTCCAGAGCCAGCGCGAGGGAGATAACTCCTTTATGTAAGCTCAAATAAGCTATGATTTAGAGGGCAAAAAGTTCTGCATCAATAAGCCCCCATATTTGATAAGCTTAATTTATTTCAAAGGCATTAAAATAGACTCAGAATATCTTACCTTTGTTCTGTCACAAAAAAAAAAAAAAAAAAAAAAAAAACTGTTCAAACCGACTCTGTCTTCTCTCAGGCAATCTGGGCATGATCTTCATTCAGAAATTAGGCTGTTTTTATTCCTGGAGAAGTGCTTTAAATCACAAATGAGTCTTGATGAGTAGGAGATGCATTAAATTTTGATCTTTATAGCTGTATTATTTAATGCGAGCAATGCACTCACCTTCAGTGCATCACACTCCTTTGATGTCTTGCCTTTCAATATCCCTGAGGAAGAAAGCTGTTTATTTCAAGGCATTTTCATAAGAATGTGCTGCAGTAAAAATTATGTGCATCATAACACTGACAGCTTTGACCACTTAAGAATGAAATGACTCAAAATTTAACCACGTTGCATGGGACTGGCAACCCAGCCTCCTACAACAGTACTTTCATATATGGCTAATTGCCATTAGCTAATACATTTTTGTTGGAAATGTCATGGATTACACGTTTTACAATGAGTTTCTTTATATTAAAACAAAACAAACTGTTCACTGTCAATGTATTTGGTATGTTTTCCTTGCAAAATATGCTACAAGCAACCAAAGCATGGGTAACATTTTGCTATGTTGCCATGTTTTGGCAACTAAAAGCTTACGAAGGGTTCAGGACAGATTGTATCAAATGCTGACAAGAAGCACACAACAAGACAAGTTATTAGCAATGAAAGCGTTGTGGGTCTAGGGTTAGCCGGATGTTTAGCAAGGCTGAAAGAGTTAAATAACTATTCAGTGGTCCAAACTCCTTTAAACACCCACTACCAAGTCAAAGTTCACTTATCTAGTTGAATGTCTAAGTCTAGTTATTGGATTGACACAAAGTTGTGTACGTTCATGGTCCTCAGATGATGAATTCCAATGCTTTTGGTGATCCCTTAACTTTTCCTCCAGCACCATGAGGTTGAGATTTGTGGTTTTAAGCAAAATATCTTTAACTATTGGAATGATTGTCAATACATTTGTGTAAACATTTATGTCTTCCTGAGGATAAACTGGTTTAACTCTGACAATCCTCTGACTTTTCTTCTTGAGGTCAAAATTTGAATTTCTCGAATACTTTGGTTTATTAAATACCGGCATGCCATGCTACTTTATGTTTTGTAGTACATAGCAAATGTTACCATGCAAACATGCTACACTACATAAACCTGCCAAACATTACATTGCAAACTTGTCATTGTGAGAATGCTGGTGTTAAGTACAGCCTCACAGAGCCACTAGCATGGCTGTAAGTTTCTTAGCCTTGTTCAATATCTGTGTTTTAACAATCTAGAGCTACCCAAGTGAACCCCAGCCTCTGCTGTCAAAGTCCTGTGCTTTGGACACTGATCTATGTACCCCAAACTCCTCACTAAGACTTATGCAGTATAACCCTCAATTTCTGTGGTTTCCTGAGACGATCTGTTGTCATTCCAGCCAGTGTGCCAAAGCCCACTGGACCCGTAAGCTGGGTGTCACACTCAAGGCTCTTTTCTTCGCTCCGCTAACTTTACAACCAAGTCCATTTTAGCTGGGGCAGTGTCTCTGCAGCATGAAGTTCACTTGTGAATCAATATGAATAGGTTTATTTATTAACAGTTTACATGAAATAAATGTTTAACGATGCATTCCATTAGTTATTGACCTTGCTTACATAATGAATGCAAAGACAAGGTTTTCTGGATCCAGAGGACATTTGGGGTACATTAGACTAAATGGATTGAAAAAAAAATGCTGCCATTGAACATAATTCATACAGCAATTACATCTCCTAATCTAAATTTTCGGTAAACAAACATATTTTGTAGCAGACATGTACTACAGATAACCTGCTACGATTTGTTGCTTTGCATATGCTTTTTAAGCACTGGCACATAAAACTAAGTAACCTCTCATTGAATCTGGGTAGAAATGAACACTTTGCGGACTCACATTAGTTAAGGACTCTTGCGTAACATTTCCATGTTCATAATTAACAGTTAGTGTTTATTTTTTTTGCTTTTTAAAGTAACTGCAGGCAGAGATTTTAAGAACTCCTCTCAGGATTTGAATATATTGAAAGTTCAATCAGAGGAAAAGAGCAAAATGCCTCAAGTCAAAGGTCAGCTGAGAGCATGCTTTAGTTTCTATTTGAAGGAATTCCATTTTTCATAGAATTTGCCGCTTCAGTGGCGGCATTTCATTTCCCAGAATCAGCATTGGATGTTTGAGCGTGCAGAGAGAAAGAAATACATTCTAACTTGAGTTTCTATTATGAACACAGACTGTGAGCTGGAAGTAGAACAGGACAAGAGGGAAAACTCGTGGACCAACACTGCCAGGTTCAAACCAGCTGATTTATCCCCTCTCCAGAAGGAAATGGTGTTACGATGTGTTTGTGGCACTATAAGGGAGAGACACAGAGTGTGTACGGGTTTGCAGGCCACCAAGACACTGTTGATGTCGCCTATATCAGAAGCTTCCAGAGAGGGTTCCTTACACTTTTGAATTTGTTAAGTTGTTTAGACGTGTGGAGAGAGTGGAGGTTAGGACCCAGGCCTTACTTCTCTCTTTTCTAAATTTATTTCAGATCAGATTGTACAAACATTCATGGCCTTGAGAGAATAAAACTTACAGCCTGGATCTCCTGACATTGAGATTGTTTCTTGTGTTTTTGTAAAATATCTTGACAACTGTTGCAGAGGATGAATTCTCATGACTGTTTATGATTATTTAGCTTCACAAAGCTGTTAGCATGTCTGTACACATCTTACAATGTATCACAATTCCATACACACAAGTTATTGCATTCATATGGACTGTTTTTTTAAAGCATACAAAAAGGACCAATGTTCTTAAATGTCTCATATAACAGGAAATGATGCATGTGTGCTGATACATGTTTATTCAAACTGACTTTGGGATGTTTAACACCCACATTTTATTTAGCTTTGAGCAGCTTTTCTATTTACTTTATCCACTGCACTGTAAGGACAGTGATCATCAACAGCACTCTCAGTCGTTCTTAGTATTTATACTGACTGAGTGCGCTCATTTCAGCTGGTTTATGTTGCTGCTGAACGGAACTTAAAATAAACAATTGTAAACATTATGGCATTTTGAACTGATTCTGCTTTTCATTTACTTCATACACACTCAGATTCAATAGTTTGTTATCTAAAGAGAGTTTTTCCTTTTACTGTTCAGTCTTTTAGTTCTTTTGGGCATATATAGGTTTGATTTGGTCTTAAATGTTTTAAGGGCTGAGCTGTATCAGCATTTCTTTAAGTAGCACATCGTTTCATTGCTATCCCTGACTGCTGTACACCTGAAAATCTCACAAGCATGTTTAGTTACTATGACAACTAGCAACCATGAGCTGTCAGTATACTTTGCTGAGATATAATTATGTGTTTATGAGCATTTTAAATATGGTGATAGCGATGTTAATTGTGTTTTTTTTCCTATAAATGTCGCTTTGTTCATGTGGTGAAACATTACTAAATTGTAAAGTAAAATGTAAATAAATATTGCAGTAGCTAAAGGCTGTCCTGAAGACACCCCAAGGTGCCACAGAACTCGCTTGCACTGAGATCCACTGCTCTAGACCATGGACAGATTAGAAGATCTCACATAGACAGCTCACAACTATCCTATCCACTGTCCTTGGTGGTCAACTGAAACCAGAACTACAAAGTTTTCCGACTTCTTTTAGGAGCTTCAGAAGTCATTAGCTGAACTGGAAATAAACATTCTAGAGAGAACCCAAGGGAATAAACGCTCCTTTCAAAGATGTCATGACGGTTTCTTTCCTGTGACAACATCAGAGTGAATTTTTGAGCTATTCCTTCAGTTTTTCAGAGGGACCTTTAGCCCTTTGATTTTGAATTAGAAACCTTAACAGCAGTCACTTCACAGAGAGGCTGTGACTTCGGGTCAGGGCTCTGTGTGTCCATTTGATAATCTATCCATGCCCTGGATGGGTCTTACCATTGACAGATTTGCTTCAGTCCTCAGTGATCTCCCAGGGGTTCCTGTTGTGGTCATGAACTAACTGAATGAGTATGTTTATGAGGTGCTCTTCGATAAATGAACACATTTATTGACTCGAGTTGATTATGTCTGCTGTCACAAATGTATATATTTCTATTGTATAAAATGTTTTTTAACTGTGCTGTAAAATCAAGAATTTAATCCAATGTGCTCAGCTAACTTAATAGAAGGAGCTGCAGCATGTGCATCATGGTACCACCCATATCAGTGATCAGTGACCCTCATCAGCCTCCATCTCCAACTAAACTGCACTCAGCCCCTCTGTATGATATAATAAACTGTTTTCTTTAATTGCATGTATGTCTTATATAGATGATGTCTGTGCTCTTTTATGTCTGTTCTTACTTGTGTTGGTTTTAATTGACTGTTGAGTGTTTGAGGCCAATGACAATTTTCCAGATATTGAACAATAAAGTTCCTCATGAAGTAACAACACAAACAAATAACAGCCTCGAACTTCAGCTTGGGCTGACGAAGCATGAGTCATTACAGAGTAGATGACCATAAATTCTAACATAGTGCTATTGGGTTTTGATACAGCCTGCAAAGTATTGTAGAGAAGAGGTTGCTTAGAGATGGTATGGTATGGCGGATGGTATTGGAGGAGGAGTGTGGAGCAGTGAGGTCACAGAAGAACTCTAAATTCTGTGGCATGTTAATATAACAGTTGCATCATACATGTAGATCAATCTGTTTCTGTGTTGATGAACAATCAGCCAATTAATCGGCTATTTCATGCCCCATTATTGTCTCAACCTTTAAAAATCCGCTATTGGTCAACCTGTGTTATCTATATATATATCTATATCTAAGGTCTGAAGTCAAGAATGACCTTTAATGTAATTAGATAATAATAAAAGTTAGTTATATATGACTTTTCTCTATGGCTCTTCCATTATAATTTTTGTCTGATGGTGGTACCTGAAGAAAAGATGCTGACCACACCAACATACCAGCATTGATCCATTCTGGACAAAGAATCTCCAAAGCAGATCAGGTCAGCAGTAGGTGTCTGCTGAAATATTTCATGTGGCTATGTTCTGGTCTTATAGCGCTATGATTAAGGTCTTACTTAAGGGCAATACTGTCATTTTATATGGGCAGGACAGTCTCACAAATGCAGCCAATACTTTTTGAGACACATCATCAGAGTGTTCAACCTGACCGTGAAGTTAGAACAAACAGTTACAGGCATTGCCCACAAGAACTTAACTTCCCATAACATGTACCTGTATTGTTGCCTATTTGTTTCCACTGTACTTCTCATGCTCTGGGGGACTTGTTCTTGGACCGGAATTTTGGCACTGATCGGGATCCAAGTTCCAGGAACACTCTGGGGGGTAAGCTTGTTTGCTACACAGCAAACACCTCAATTAACAACTGTGTGTGTTTAGATAAGCACTGCAAGGAAGAGTGGTTTAATACACATGCAGTATGCTGTTTCAGAATCTTCCATATACATATTTCTGTTACATAACCTGCCCTGCACGTTAAACTGCCTTGTTATGGATTTGTCCATGTCAAATGTAGATAAAACTTTAACTGTAGTTAAAACTAGGGGGTGGGTCAGAAATGATTGTGTAATGTATTCATGTAATAATATATTTCTTGTATAAACTTGTTTTTTGTGTATATTTTGTTTGGTGAGCTTTTCTTTTGCTAATACTTTTTGTTGTGTGACTGTCGCTTCCTGTAAATTTGCGCTATCCTCCTCAGTCAGCTCCAGGCCATGCTGAGCAGAGGTAAGACTACCAAAAGGGTTCTTTTCAATTGTGTCAAATGTTGTAAAAAAAAACTAAATAGAAGTGCAAATCTTACTCTGTACAGGTGTGCATGTGGACGGCCTTGAACAGCCCCTTGAGGCTGGCTTACAGAACAGGTTCATCTCCATAAGTCTCCATGTTAAAATGTCCAAGTTGAAAGCAGAAACATGTTTACAGCCTGGTACAAAAAAACATTTTTGGTCTCTATAGCTAATTTCATGACAACTGTACTAAGGGTGAATTTTTATGGAATTCACCTGTTCAAATTATGTTAAGACTTTGAAGCCTGGTTGCTCAAACAAGCCACCTTTATTCAGCTCACTTCAGCTCCACCAACAATCCATGTCTTTACCCACTTTTAGATTAGGAGGTAGCAGGGGCACGACCGCCAAGATGGCAATGGCCAGAGCTACCACACTGAGCTTCACAACGGCTCTTCAGAAACCTGTGGGTGATGTCACAGATATGACGTCCATGTTTTTTACAGTCTATGGTCTGAAGACTACTAGTTTGAAAATGAAAAAGATATATGTATTAATAGTTAGGAGCCACCATGTCTAGAACAGTGCGTCGATTAAAGACAACCTGTTGACAGGTATTGATGAAGGATGAAGGGAGCCCCTAACAGGTGCTTACATCTGATACAGCATAAACTTCCTATATAAGGAGTTGTTAGGAACATAGTCTTTGTTCATTCTGCAGCATGTGGGAATGAATCCGAGCTCACATTAAAGCGCACTTGACCTTCAGATTCTGGCCTCATCTCTTAATTGAATCTGCTGATCCAGAAAACCATCATTACACATTGCCATATTTTGGTTCTACTGATCCTTTTAAAATAATCCACTTTTAATTTCCTGTAGTGGAACATTATTTTTCTCTAAGGATCTTCTGGTCATCATTATTAGTCACACCAAATCTGGTGACAATCTGGCCAGTAGTTGCAGAGATTCAGTGTTTTTCCTGAATTGTTGGCTGCAGTCCAACTAGCTGTCATAGCCACACTTAAACGGTCAAACGGTTTAAAAAATACTGCATCACAAATTTACAGGCCACATTATTAAAAATACAGATCATATCGCAAAATATCAGCAGTATTTTCAGCTGTATCAGCAGCTTCAACTTACAAATACTGACAGCAGCCAACTCCTACGGTCGGTGGAACTATTTTTAACAGCGCGCTAACGTAACCCTTCAGGGGCAAATTAGTGTCAGTTGCTAATGATAGCATAGAGATGTGGCGCTGGGCGGGATCGTGTGTGTGGGTACTTATATAGTGGGAGGCCAGTGACAGATATTAATCAATAGTACATTAATAGTATGGCTTTGTGTGGCAGCTGTGCACACCATCCATCACTGTGACTTCTCTTTTCTCCAGCGCGTCTTATCTTCCCTGCAGACTGACTGGGGAGACTGAAATCCTTCAAAGGAAAATGTGTGTGAGTGCGTGTGTGTGTGTGCGTGTGTGTGTGTGTGTGTGTGTGTGTGTGTGTGTGTGTGTGTGTGTGAGGTGCACCTGGAGCGACAGGAGAAAACGACAAGCAGGTAGATAGAGTTAATTCCTTGGAGGGTTTGAATTGATGCTGACTGCAGGAAATGAAATGCGTGTGAAACTCATACTGTGGTGAGTAGGTAGCTCGAGGCCGTCAGGCAGACGGGCGCACGCAGACGGACACACACACACACGCATACACACATATATACTACAAACACTTCACATTTAAGTACAGACACACACACTTCACACAGGCCTTACACATAAAGATCTTCAAACTTGTACTCCTGTTCTTCCTATCTCACTGAAGGCACACTGAGATGAAACATTCTCCCCAAAAAGCTTTCATCATAGAGTTGTGTGTGTGTGTGTGTGTGTGTGTGTGTGCGTGTACAGAGTAAAGGGGGCTCTCTATTAAAAACCCAGAAAGGTCCTCTCTGGCACCCTGTTAGTGAAGTTGGATGGTCGACCCTCCCGGCAGCTTCAGAGAGGGTTTGTGATCTCTGGAGAATCCCCTTCCTCCCGGTGCCGCCTTAATGATATGGGTCAGCTCTTGTGTGGGTACTTTGGTTTGGAGGACTCTACTCAGCAACACACACACAGGCCTGTGCTGTGGAACTCGACAATATTTTTGTTGTACTTGTTATTTTGATGCTATTAATTGCTTCTTTTTAATAGTAACGTTTAGGCACTGTGTTTAAAGGGTAAAAAAATCATTTAAAATTTAAAAACATCTTGATACAAGGATTCAAAGATCACCGTGTGACTAAAGGAACCACTTTAATGAGGCTGAGTGTATAACATGCTTTTCACTTTTAAAATGAAAACCTCTGATTGGTTTAGCTTAGCATAAAGACTGGAAACAGGGGGAAACAGCTAGCCTGTAAATGAGGCTTGAAATAGTGGTTAAAACCTGGTTAAAAAACAGCTTATTGAGCTGATTTCTAAAAACCGTTGACATGGCAGATCCCATTTTGATTGACATCTCTCCCTCATACGAGCACGGAAGCAGAGTGGAGTACTGCTGTGGACGTGGGAGCAGCAAAATGTATTTTAGCCAAGTAAAACAATCGATATCAGCTATATTTACCGCTATATTTACACTTTCACCGCTTTGCACTTTGCCATCAGACAAGACGTTCCCAGAGGGAACTGAAGCCGTCGTCTACGCTCTCTTCAAAGCCATCAGACCAGACTCCTTTTACAAAAACATTCATTTTACTTGAATATTTTTACATCTTACTCTGTGAATTGAAGATCGACCACATCAGAGTTGGTGATTGTTGGAACGGTGGAAAGACTAACCAAGATGTTTTAGTGAGTTTCATTTTGTGTCTGTCACATCTGAATGTACTATGTTTTATGATGAGTTAATGAAGAGAGAAACCTGGAATCAGGAGGTGCACAGTTGATTTTTCTGCTTAATGAAGAAAACACTGGGTTTGAATTGGGTAATAACTAAACTCATAAACTATATTCATGTCAGGAATAGACACCAAAACTTAAATGAAAAAATATTGAATCTGTATTGAAACTAATTCCTAATACTTTTACAAGCTACTATCTACTATCACTATCAAATAGAGCTGGAATGGCAAAAATTTATCTTAAAAAAGCCCATGTATGTTTATCTCCTTTGTGGCGGCGTGCATCGAGTTCTTGGATTCTCGTTGTCGCTGTGAGGTTGCTAGGCAACCAGCAGAGACTCCAAAAACTTACCCCTATAAAACTGAGAAGATTTTGCAGGATGTCACAGCAGAGGACAGTAGAGAGCAACAAGCAACTAGAAGAGCAATCACTCCTGTATCTGTCTGTTAAATATACAGCTACAGCCAAGAGGCAATTAGCTTAGCCTAAAGACTGGAAACAGGGACTATTTCCTGGAACTTCCTGTAGTCTTGTAATGTGAGGCTACAGGTCTTTCCAGGAAGTCGCTGATCTTTGGACAAAGCTGGGTCAGCTGCAGTTTTCAAATACACCATATACACAAACCGTGTCAAACTCACACACATAACCAACACTGCTGCCAAGATTATAGGTCTCCTCACACTCTCTTAGAGCTCAATTGCAAGGCACACACACACACACACACACACACACACCGCTAATACAATATCACAGGAGATCATACACCCACTCAACCGACACTTCACTGCACTCCCCTCTGGATGCAGGTACAAGTCCTTGAGATGCAGAAATGCTCGCTTTGGCAAAAGCGTATGAAGTATCCATCCACAGCCGTCCTAAACAGGATGCCTCGCTGAGGGAACTCTGAGTGTTGTTTTCATGTTGTTTTCGCTCGCTGTTGTTGTGGTGTGCTGTTGGGTTTATTTCATGTGTTTGTCTGTCACTGCTGTGTGATGTGTGTGTGAAGAAGAATTACCCCCCAGGGACAATTAAGTCTAATTAACTATCTGAATCCTCCTGTGTGCATTCATTAATGCTGAGACTGATCTGACTCCATATATGTGCTGTTGAGTGTGACTCAATGTTTGTACCTGGATTCATTTTAAACTACATAATTTGTACAAATTTGAAGAGCCAGCTGAAGGCTGTCTGCTGATGGAGAACAAATAGGCTTCCCATTGTCAAACTGGCTATTATGGAGCCACTCACTAACCAGGCAAAGCTGGAGAGAGCAGCTTGGCTTTCTTTGTGCCCTTAACTTTGTAATCTAGAAAATTTCCAATTAAATACAACAATGTACTCTAACATCAATGAATTTTCTTTTTCTCTCTTTTTTTTTGCCTCTATCAGACAGTGACTGTTGTTACAAGCCAGTTCATGTAAAAATGGAAGCTAAAAACCTGAGGTACTTGGTAAAATAAAGTTACTACTGCAGGATTTCAGATGAATATTGCAAGAAAAAAGAGGTGACTACAAGAGGAAAATGTGAGTGGATGCTGCTCAAAACAAACAAGTCTTAACTTCCTAAACAAAACCCAAAAGAGATCTAACATTACTTCATAACCAAAAAACACAGGAAAGAGCGGGACCAGGTGCCGCTCCAATCAGGATCTTCCAGCTCTTCAGCAAGCAATGACGATGGTGACCACACCTCACAGGAACAGAAAACCACACACCTATCGCTACAAGAAGAGTCACATAGAAGGAGGACCAGCGTCAGCCGTGACTCCATGAAGAGGGAAGACAAGTGAACTGGAAATGAACAGGTTTTGTAGTCGTAGTTACATGGCATGTGCTATAACCAAGGTACACTGTAGCCACTTTATTGAATGTATTTATTAACATTCCAGTGTTTGAACCCACTCAAAAGAAACTGAATATGATTAAGCCCTATAACACGTTAGGATTACAATGTGATCTAATCCATTGGTTCTCATACTGTGGGACAAGTGTACTGTGGTCCAGGGAGGCATCACTGAAATGTATTATTTCAATTACATAAATTAATTTAGAAACAAAAGTTTGAATGAAAATACTTGAGATCACCAGCATGTAGTTTATATGAAGTTATGCATTTATCATAATATTTCCTTTCAATATCATTCTGCTGCGTAGTCACACTCATTCTCATACATCCATGATCAGTCACAAGCTAAATTGTGATGAGGAGATAAAAGTGGAGGTAAAATTGATTGTTCAAAAATTATTGTAATATTAGGAAGAGAACTGCGGATCAGGACTGCCCCTTTTCCACCCAAAGCTCTAGCTGTGGAACTGGTTCTGTTCAGGATTCAACTACGGTTATAAATAATAATAAATAATCTTATTAGGAATGAACCTGTCTGTAGCTGAACAGGGTCACCCTAGGCCAGAGATGGGGGACTCAAGTTGAGTGACTTGACTCGAGTCAGACTTAAGTCGCCTGATTGAGGACTTGTGACTTGCTTGATTAACAGTGATAAAAACTTTTGTTGTGGAGAAATTGCTGAAGTCAAAGGTCAATGGTGAGGTCAGGAGGGAAGAAAGTTTTCAGGAGCCTCTGATGTCTTATGCTGTAATATTTGGCCAAGGAGAATTAGAGACACTCTCAAAGTACATCAGAAGTGCCTGAGTCGGTCTCACATTCTGCCCAACTCATCCTGGTGGATAGACTTTAAACCTCTACAGATAACACCACAAATACAATTCGCCCAGAATTAGACAAAGAGAATGTCTTTACCCATGGAGGTGTTATTGTCAACATATTCTAGTCTGGAGACACAGATGTCTGTTTATGCAGATTGGAACGTCAACAGCCAGCTATCTATTATGTCTAAGAAGGCAGCAATAGGTCTCTTCGACCCTGGCCACCACAGTGTTGAGATAGACTGGCACCTCCTGTTCCCAGTCAAAGCCAAACAACTAATACTGCTGAGGACCTCAAGGCCCACACGTGACCTTGTGTAACCTAAGGATAGAAAATTCCATAACACTTTGACTTGCTATTCATGACTTGAGACTTGATTTAGACTTGCATGAAATAACTCGACAAGTCATTGCTGATATTTTTTCCATGGCCGGATAATTTCATACGTCTATTATTAATTATTACCGGCCCGTCGGTAAATCACACTCCCACCACTCATACTACAAATCCCACAATGCACTATAACAGCTGACACACTGGTCAAGACCTGTGCACCACCTCTAACCCCGCTGCTTCGGTTGTTTATTGACACACTAATCAGTGGTCCAGTGTTGACAACTAAGCGACTTTGTTGCTATATTTAGCAACTTTTCAGACCCTCTTTTTTTCCCAAAAAGCGACTAGCAACAAATCTAGCAACTTTTTCTGGAGTTATTGGAAACTCTGACGTGACGACGTCAACGAACAGCGAGAGCCTGGACAGAGGGAGAGGAGAAATAAAAGCGAAGTGGCGGCTCAAGGGAAGAAATGTATTGTCATATTAATGCAAAATAAACTATATCGATATAAACGATATAGTCTTGTGCTATATCGCGTTTGAAAATATATCGATATTGATTAAAATATCGATATATCGCCCAGCCCTAGTACAATGTACAGTGAACCAACATAGCCTACCCTTCCTAGGGGTCCTTGGAAGCTCATTGCAACTCTAGTTTTATGTTTGACAGACAGTGACATTATTCATGCACTCATTTAGCCTAATACAGTCTGTGGTTTTACTTTACCACATACTGTATATGTCCACATAACAGAGAGGGGCTGTATATTTAATGAGAAATTAGAGATGACAGCTTAGTAGAGAAGCATGGACAACATTTTCAAATATTAACATCTTTAATTGATTTTGATTAAAAAATATTTTAATTGTAATGTTTCCTATGTATTTGATGGAATACTATGCAATGAAAACATGAGCCATAGACATGGACATAGAAGTCATACTTGTTCAAGTTCATTCTTTGATGCAATGTTTTTTGCGACATATTGAAATACTTGTTGCAAATAAAAGTCCAGCAGTTTAAGACGGTTGTCATCCAGCATATTATATTTCTATGACTTGACTTGTGACTTGCTTGACCTAAGCATTGACTTGACTTGACTTGACTTGACTCGACTCTCACAAAAATGACTCGGGACTTGCTTGAGACTTGAAGGTTAAGACTTGAGACTTGCACATGTGTGACTTACTCCCACCTCTGCCCTACGCTGCTGTATTTTAACTTCTGTTATAGTGGTGGTACTTGGAGAGCCTTATGTTTTTGAGGTGGAGAAACTCAAACTAAAATTCAGCACTTTATTATTGATGTATCATAAATTGGCTTTTTCTGTATGGTGGTTTTGTTTGATTTTTTTTTTTTTCTCCACCATGTGAAGACACATATGGTGGACAAAACAAACAATCCCAAAATTTACAAAGGCCAGTGTAAGACAGTGACCTGGGAAGTTACCCTTGAATTGATAAACACCCCAGGAGATCTGAGTAAACTCGATTTCAGGTCTGAGAGGTGGGTAAACAGAATTTATGTACTTTTTCGCCTCCACTGCACCTCGGGTTGTTACTGTAGCAGGACAGTACACTGCAGCAGGGTACGGCATTATGAGTTCATAAATACTAAATAGCAGTTATTTACATGGTCAGCTGATATGTCACACTGAAAATGATTTTAAAAAAGTAAAGGTGATGAGATAGATTTGCTGGTTACAGTAAGAGAATTTATTTTTAGTGGCAGCATGACACAGCGGCTGTGATCACTGCAACTCACAGAGCAAGACCATATTCAGAGGATATACTCCCATTCTAAATTCAGTCACTCGCAGCATGTTGTAGTGGAGTCAGGGATAACTGGAGGTCTCTCTTCAAGCCAGACAAGTGCCTGACTTCTGTCACTGTGACTGCATGTCAGTGGTGTGTTTAACAGAGGAGAGACGATAAAGGCAGGCAGCTGGACCAGGAGAAATTCCACGATTTATAGGCCTTATGTTTTTAAATACATAGAGTATGTCATTTTTATCTTTTGAATGTATCATATGCCATTAAGCAGTCTATCAAAACATCATGGGAATTTTAGTTGTTGAATGAAAAATTCTAAATTCTAATCTTATCTTCAAACATTTCAACCATCATGGATTAAATTAATTGCCCTGTGATGAGTTGGCGACTTGTCCAGAGTGTACCCCGCTTCTCAGCTCCAGCCCCACCGTGACCCTGATGAGGATAAGCAGTTACAGAAAATGGATGAATGGAATAGATGGATTAAATTAATCATAAAAAAGAAATACTTGCCATCTCTTGGAGGTTTCCTGTCAACACAGATGTGTTTTTAAATAGCAGTCTCTATTATATCTATATTTCTATTATATTTTTCAGTAGCAGTAAAGAGTTTGGTCAATTGGCAAGGTTTGTTTTGCAGCACTCTTCATACATTTGTGTTTTTGTGTGGTAAAATGTCAAGTTCATGGGTAAGTTTTTGTGTGTAATTCTGAAGTTGTGCAGGAAAAGTTTGTGTTCACTCATATATTAGATTATCAACTACTTGATCTACATGATGAGGACATGTTTGTGCGAGTACCAGATAATTTCTACCTGAAGTTTTCCTGTTTGATAGGCTGCTCATTAATTAAGCAATGGACAGAAGCATAAGGACTGGTAGCCTTCTCTGTTGGACTACATAACTCTAAAGAAAGTATACTGCCCTGTTTCGTTTGGTTTTTGCTTTTTGGTCCCTACGATGACAAGCACTGAATCAGGCCTACAACAATTTTATTTTGTTATATTATTTTGTAGGCTTATGTGATTATTGGTGGGCAAAGTGGGTGTTTGGAAAATTTAAAGGGAAACAGTGTGATGTTTTTCGTAAACAAAATGAAAGTCCTAGAGAATGCACTAATTAAAGTAAGAAATTACTTCCTTTAATTTTTCAATAGTTTTTGTTCATATCAAAAGTTAAAGGATATGCATACAATAAACTTTGTTGCTTGTATATTATGTTAAATGGTTAGTACACACAAGTCTTTGCTTTATTGTGGTTTCCTTATGTTTTTTAGTATCTTGGAGGAGTGACTGGAGATAAATAGTTACCCTTCCCATTGCAAGAGTTACCCTTCCAAAGATAATTGGGACATAGAACCCAAGGCACATCTAGACAGACAAAATACATTCATGGAACAAAACATGTAGAAGGAAGGCTAGTGACACAGTTGAAGCGGGACAGGAAATCAGCTCCCTGTTGTTGCAGGAACTGTTTGCTAGATGACCATGAATAGTAATTGCAGTGACTGCCTCTGAGTTGCTTTGGCAAACAATGCACTTTTGTAGCCACGGTACATTTACAAGATCCTACGTAAAGAAGGTTGGTACCTTTAGTAGGTCAGTGATCGATGGCAAAGAAGCAGCCACTTTACCTTTATAATAAGCACGGACAAGAGTGATGTGTGTTGTTGGCTTATTGTTCTGTAAAAGCTTTTCTGTTAACACTGACATTTAGTATTGCACACTCAGACAGATAATTAAAAGGATGGTAAACAATCGATGTATGAAAGTTGTAAAAAGAAAGTTGTTAGTTTGAGTCAGGGTTCGTGAATACTGAAAAGTTCCCTTTCAACAATAAGTATTTTTCATAATCTGAGGATTTTGTGGGTTGAGTTTAAAGTTAAATTCAGTCTTAGACTCAACATTCTACAGGTATACAATGAGCAAAATGTAAAAATGGTTACTCTCCCCCCACTGTGAGATTGTCTTGGTCCATGTCTTTGCAGCTAGCGAACCTTCTCGGAGGCTACATGAGTCATCTCAGCAATGCTAAGTCTGACACTACCTGTTATTTCTCACCAGCAGCTGTGGTTGGTCAATAAAAATCAGTAATTACAAGTCGATAGAGCCGCAAGTTCTGAGTGGGGTTGATCCAATCCGCTCAAACAATACCACTCATTCCCATTTGCACATCTGGATACACTAAATCCCTGCAACAAAAGGCTGTGATAACAGTAATTGCAATTCCAAACACAATTATAGCCCTCATTTATCTCATTTTCCTCTGAGTTGTTTGTGCTCATTATGTTCTTGGGCTTGGAGAGTAACAGGGAGCAGATGTAAATTGAAAGCAGGCGCGTGCGGCTATATGGTTGCTGTTGTCGCCGCAGATTCATGTTGATGGTTCCCCACCTGTGCGAGACTCCCCGAGGGTCAGACACTAACAAGGCTCCACATCACGGTCACCCATCCGAAGCATGAACCCTTAATGTGGGATAGAAATATTTTAGTTGCCTATAAATAGGCTGCGGTAATAGATGGGAGGTGAGAGGAAAATGGGAAGACTGGACAAGGAGAAAAGGACAAAATGTCCAAATAGTGGAGGGGAAGTGGAGGTGCTCAAACAATATTCTGTATGTTGACAATTTCAAATAAGAAGGCTAGGCTGGGTTCTATCAGTGTGATAATATATTTGGAGGCTTCAGCGGTTGGAAGGACATGGAAATAATATTCTCCAAACACTTTCCCTCCACAGCACAATCCCAAAAGAGATGGTCCATGTATTAGCAGAGGGTAGGGAAGGTGAAAGCATCTTCTCTTTCATAAATTTGTTTGCACAAATTAAACTCAGAAATGATCAATCATTTTTTATGTTATTGTACAGTGTGGATTGAGTGTGTGACACCATTTAGGCCTGAGTAGATTAGAGGAGACTGGTTAGGTTAGAATCCTCTTTTGTTCCCCATTATGCTACAAATTTTTTCCAAGTTTAGTCTGCATGCTACACTTTGCCATTTAGGGACAATCTATTTTTCTGCCACTTATCCTGTTCTGGGTCACAGTGATGGAAGCCTGAGCAAAGTACCCAAGATACCCATCCACCTATAATCTACTTCCTTCACTTCTTCTTGGGTGTCCCAAGACGTTCCCCGGTCAGGTTGGATGCAATCTCAGAACTCATTGTCTAATGACAATTTAGCCTGTGGGGGCAACAGCAAATGTTTTGTGGCTTTCAATGTAAAGTAACCAGCAGATATTCAGAAAACATATGACGTTGATCCAGGCCAAGAATTCTGACCTCTGCAGTCCGATTAGCAACTTGATGAGAATGATGAGAAAGAGACATTTCTCGACAAACAGGATTAAAGAAGAAAGCTAATACACAGCTAAATTGTCTACAGATGATAGTCGATGAGTTCTGAGATTGTATTTCAGCAAATACGTTCCACCACTTTCACTCTCCACATGGACTGTTTAAAAGTAAATACCTGGACTACAGACAAGAACGCTTGTGATAGCAAAATCTTGTTCCCTTGGTCCCTACAGATTCTTCATATGCTGAGAATGTGTTTATTGAGATTATGGTTAAAGAGTCCATCCCAATACGCAAACCATATTGTGGAAGTTTACTTAGTATCATATGACAGTAAAAAAAAAAAAAAAAAAGGACATTCAGAAGCTGGGAGAAAAAAAAACACAAATAACAATGAACATATTGATAAGAACATTTTGGATTTTATTTTATTTTTTGAGTAAATCATTAAATGAAATGAAACTAATAATTTAACATGAATTCTTCACAGTAAAATATCTTTATACAGTCTCATTAATAAGAATAGATAGTTCATATCACACACCAAATAATTTTTTGTGCTGTACACATAATCACAGATGGTTGGTGGTAAACAATGTTGATACAGGTGATTTCTTCCTGGTGTCCCATCTTCCCATCATGCTCCAAAAGACACCAGAGACTGGATGGGCAAAACTACAAACTACAATGACCCCACCCGAATTATTGCAAGAATAAGGGGGGTAAGAGAGGGAGAGAGTCAGCTCACCTGAGCCAGGAGCTCACAAGGGAGCATCTAGTGTCTAGGAGGCCAAAAAAAGCAATCATGTGGGCCACCTCCTCACAAGCATGGCAGAAAGAATGAGTGCATTGCCAGACATGTGATGGGTAAAGGACAACAACAACTTTTGACAAGCGCTATTACTCAAAATAGTCTTGCTGGCCTCCCTGGAACCCACATGTGAGGGACCTAAGAAAAGAATTAGCTTTTGAGCAGAAGGGAACATTGTCACGTGCCATCAGAGCACTAAAGGGCAGAGGTGGTCATGGTCTGACCGAAAGTCCACACAAGCAATGTTTCTTGTACGTCAGGTGATCCAGGTTTGACATGTTACAGATGGAACTGGTCAACTCTCCAGGTAAGTGTCATCTGTCACATCAGCACATGGTGGAGGCAATGAACCACAACTCAGGCACTGCCCCCATCCCCGAAAAATACATCACCCCTGGGCCGGTCGCTGTGGCTGCGGGCTAACCTCGTCACCACAGGTCTAACCAGCAGATCTACAGCTCCACTCCAAGGCGCAGCAGTGCAGGTAATCAGATTTTTGTTTTTCTTTTTTTTGCTTTTCTTCTGTTTTGTCTAGGAAATTGTTTTTTATTACATAAGCAGGGCCAATAAATTATGCAGTTAAAAAGACTGAGTTTTGGGACTCTTGCTTTGCTTTTCTTTTTCTACAATTAATGAACTGCTGGCTGCTGCTGGTGGTTGTTGCACATTGCACACACATCCACTTAAACTTACATTATTTAATTACAAAACCTTTTGATATGCAGAATGCCTGTTGTGTTTTTTCATTGTTATGGAGTAAAAAATTGTCTTTTTTCGGGGGTTGATGACATTTTTCTTTTTGTTTCCATGTATGCTTTTAGCAATGGATCTTTGGCGTTAGTGGTCATCTTAACATATAACATGAGACCTGTAAACTCTTCATAAGTTTTGGTCATTTTATTTGAACCCACTTAAAGGTTTATTTAGTTTCCATGGTAAGGTGTTTGCATTCCTCCTTTCTTTAATGCCCTAATGTTTAAACCACAGTGTCACACTGAATAAACTCCGCTTTGGGATGAAAATGACTTAACCGTTTTTTAAATTAAAATCCTCTAAATGGATTATTGATCCACGGAAGAGGGCAAGACAACATGCGCATGTAAGCACTGAATATTGCTATTACCAGGAGCCTCAGTTGGTATTGTTGTGGTTTCTGAAGCACATGCAGCACATTACGATGGCAAGAGGAAAGACAGAATTTAAGTTGTATGCCCAAGATTACATTTCACATAGAGGCAAAACACACGGTTCTGTATCTACATGTGCTGGATAAACCTGACAAATTAAATGGAATTAAACAAGAAACTGAGCAAGGACAAAGGCTTTGTGTGTAAATATGTTAAATGCTAATCTGTATTCATCAGTTGTGTCACATAACTTTCAGGGAAAGCTTAAAGAAGTTGATGCATACAAGACTGCATATAACAAATTGATTCAGGTAACCTCTAGACAATGATTCACAGACAGATCACTGATCTGGTAAAGTAAATAAAACACAAGAGTTCATGAGGTTGTATAATAATAATAAGGTTTGGCCCTTGGTCTGCATTGTCTACATGATTGCATGATTCTAGTTCACTGTAATTTCCCTATTGAAAGCATGTTGATAAGAAAAAAACAAAGAAAGAAACATGCATTGACCATGGTCACTTTAAAACCCATCAGTGTTCATTACCTGGATAATAATGGAGTGGAACTACAACCAGTGGCATCCATGAAGCCTTGCTTATTTCTCTGCTGCTATTCAATGACAGCAGAAACTGAATGCATTCATTTACACAAGGCTGCGTGAAAGTGCTTCTGTATAGATGTGTCAACAAATCTGATGAACAGAAGAGCTGCTGTCACTGATGTGGGGATGGATATGGGCAGTAAAGTTCTGGATTTTGTACTTTGTACTTTTGTCTGGAATATAAGGCGACCTTATCGATTTTTCACAGGTTGTTTTGTTTTATTAGTCTAAAGGGCGGCATCACTTATTTTCTACGCAATGGACACTATTGGGACCAGAATTAATTAAGGATGCACATTATGGATTTTGTTTCAGCCATTTTGATAACCGATAATTACCTGCTTCTCATTACCAATAACCAAGAAGTTTAAAACTTGTAGTTTAACAGCTGAGGGTAAGAAAGACAAAAAACTAGTGAGCAGTGATGGATGATTCAATATTCCATAGCTCTGAAAAAAACTATTATGCCTACTGCTGACCATAAGGAGTATAAATATGGACATAGCATCCACAACATCACCCACAGAGCGTGGTGGCTCTGCCCGCCGCATTCTTGGCAGTCCTGCCTGTGCTGCCTCCGAGTCCATCTAATAATTGACAAATACGTGGATCATGGGTGGAGCTGAGGCAGGCAAGCCACCTGTGATGGCATCCACCTGTCAATCAAAGTGGCCACTCTTAATTCTGCATAACTTTATTTGAACAGGTGAGTTCTATAAAAATTCACCCTCAGTACAGTTGTCATGGACGGGGAAATTAGCTATAGAGACCAAAACTGTTTTTTGTACCAGGCTGTAAACATGTTTATTTCTGCTGTGAAGCTATGGAGACTGACTCACTTCTGGAGCCAGCCCCAAGTGAACGTTTGAGGGACTGCAGGTTTTGGGCACTTCCTGCATTGGCTTCATTTCACAGCCATGGAGGTTCCAGTTTGCTGTTAACACAATAATTTATTGACTTGAATCGGATGTGTATCATGCATCTCTAGAATTAATTGATAATACATCGGCTGTATGTGTAAGTTACTAACTCAGCATTGATTTTTGCCTAACTAACACAGTCCTGTCAGCAAAAAGTCATCTTGATCTTGATGATCTTAAAAAGGGACTGAGCTGCATTCAAGCTGTGTTTATGATTTCTAATTGGTTTCAGGAGGATCTCTTGCAGGTGTTGCTGTGTAAAGTCAACAGGAGCACAGAGCTCTTAAAAACAGAGAACGAACCCTCACGTAACTGCACTGAGAACAGTCCAAATTCTTAACTTAGGTAGCAGATGGTTATGTCTAATTTGTGAGCAGGAACGGCAGATATTGTGAAAGCAATGCATTCAAACAGGAAAGTCAAGAGAAGCAGAGACATGTTTTGGATATTTAATTTAAAAACTGGCCGCACAGCCTTCTCATTATGTACAGTAAATAGCAGTTAATGAGCTCTTTTAACAGGTCAAAGGTTTTTGGTAAAACTGTAACCCTGCAGCCGATTGACAAATTAATACACTGACTGTTTTCCTTTCTCAGATGTCTGAAAAGCACATACATGTTTGAGCCAGCACATTCTGGGCTGAGGGACAAACAGTCATTTATCAGGCATGGTACACAGGACGACACAGTACCATAATTACTGCAAACACACTGGACATTAATTATGCATTAGTCAGATGAAAGATTTTCCGGGTCTCCATTTGCACCCTGCTCAAGTACAAACATGCACTCACTCATGCTTTGCATATACTCACACACACACACACGCACACACACACACACACACACACACACACACACACACACACACACACACAGTACATATTCTCTTTCTGCTCCTTTCTCGAAAAAGCACCAGAGTGAATCAGAAATAAAACCCCGGCTTGTATAAAGAAACGACTGCAGGGCAATATTTGATCAAGTCAGACAGCTCCCTGCCTTATAATATTCAAAGGATTCTCTTGCCGCAGAAATGTGAATATGTAATGTATTCCCAAGTAACAAAACAAATACAACAGGGGATACACAACAGCAGCTGAGAGGCAGTGCGGTACAGGCATCTACCACGTGCAAGCAAAATATATAATACATATATATACATACATATATATAATACCTTTGATATTTGCATCATGGTTTGTTTTCAGCGTTCTGAATGAGAAGGATTGTATCAGGTGTTATCTTTGTTCAGTTCATAGAGAGATGAATGAAGCCACAGTCCAAATGTCCCCTCAAACCCCCCCAGCGTTATTTCAGTAATGTTTTATCTCTGGCGTTGACTCATATTGTCAGAGTAGTCTGTTCTGCAGAAAAAAATCATTTCAAGTAATTGTAATATTTTGATTCCTAATTCTTCCCACTGTTCACAACTAAAGTAACTGTTAAGTGAAATTTACCTTTAAATTTTGGAACTAATTTCACATTAAGGCATGTGGGATTAATGTTTGTTTTTTTTGACAATTGTTTATTTTTGTTAAGAAAAGATAAGATAAGATAAGATAAGATAAGATAAGGTAGACTTTATTGATCCCACACCGGGGAAATTCACACTGAGGACAAAAATGCTCAGAAACAAAAATAAAATATAAAAGTCAAAGATATTCAAGAAATAGAAACATAAAAATGCCATTTATACCTCAAGTATACTGACATGCAGAAAAAATCACAGAAAAGTTCGCAGTTGAATACACACATGGTGTGCACCATTATTACTTTACATTATTACATTATTTACTTTACTTTATTACTTTACTATACTACACCACAACACTACATCACTGGCCAAAAAAGCCCAACAGTGCCTGTACTTCCTTCGGAAACTGAGAAGAGCTGGAGCCCCGTCCCCCATTATGCACACTTTCTACACAGGCACCATCGAGAGCATCCTGACTAGCGGCATCACCGTGTGGTACGGCTCCTGCACTGTGTCCTGCCGCAAGACTCTGCAGCGCATCATAAGAACAGCTGAGAGGATCATCGGTGTCTCTCTTCCCTCCCTAATGGACATTTACAACACCTCACCAGCAGAGCCATCAAGATTGCAGGTGACCCCACCCACCCTTCTCGCAGCATCTTCAGCCTGCTGCCGTCGGGGAGGAGACTGCGGAGTCTCCGGGCCAGAACCAGCAGGCCCAAGGACAGCTTTTTCCACCAGGCGGTTTGGAGGCTCAACTCCCTCCCTGCTCTGCCCCTCCTCTCTCCTCTGCCCCCTGCCACAGACTAACCTCGCACCCCCCCTGCCTCCCCCCCGGCATTTGACACCATGTCATCTCCCTCCCACTACCACTCACAACTGTAACTCAGGGACTGCACACACCACTTTATTGTATTTTGCACTACAATGCACTACCTCACCTCAACTACAACCTGTCTAATTATTTCGTTATTTATTGATCTATTTATATCACAAGTGTCCTTGATTTGTATGTTGACTGTCACTTTATATTTTATGTCTTTCTATTCACCTTATAGAACTGTGCACTATCTTTTGTTTGTTACTGTTATTATTTTTTGGTATATTGCTTGTCTGCACCGTGGGTCCGAGAGGACTGTAATTTCATCTGTGCTACATGTCTTACATGTAGCATACTTGACAAATAAAGTTGATTGATTGATTGATTGATTAATTAAACCGGAAATCAATACTAATTACATTACTTATGATAAAAAAAAAAAAACTATTGAATTAACAACTTTGCTAACAGCGAAACATCAAGCAAGTAGAACAACATAATACAACAACATAGCAGCCAGCTATTACTTACTTGCTTTAAACTTAACCTTAATCTGGATTTATTGGGAATTTTAAGTTTTGAAACTAAGTTTCTTTGTACAGAAATAAGAAGCTGTCATTGCAAACAAAGGAATTTCTACAAAATGTTCAATAAATTTCAGTGTTTTTTCCACTTTTTTATGGTTTGGAATCTTACTATTTATTTGTATATGTAGTTTAGTTAAATTAATACCAATACCTGGCTTAAATTTCAGATGAATAGCTGCATTGAAAATATGTTTAATGAAAAGAAAATGGTGACATGTTGAATTCTAAATATTATTCATTATGTTTGATTTAGTAATAGCCAAGGATATCTTATAGTCCCCATGAACGATGGTAAATTGCACCTGAGCCATCAAGGTCATCTTCCTCACTGCAGTTTTCTACAGTTGAATTTGTTGAGTTTACTCTGAAGCAAAATGTCTCAGTTTAAGGAGGAACAGAGTCATGAATACACATTTCGGCCCAACAACACAAAACCTTCCTCTCAATTGTTGCATTGTGTTCTTTCATTTCCATATCGCTCCAAATTTCCTATTTTTAGTGTCCAAAAGCAGACAGAACTACCTGCTTTTGAATCTTCAGTTTGGTAGATTGTGAAAAAACAGACGTCTGAATATAGCAAACAGCCCGTCTAATGAACACACAATTCTTGTAAATCATGGACGATATTTTCGGCCACCCAACCATCCCCAACATCAAGTACAAGCACGGACTGTAGGTGTAGCAGACATCAACACTCCAGATGGTAACAACAACCCAAAACTGTCTGCATGGTTAGATAGCACTAGAGGTGAATAATAAAATGTTTTAGATACATTCTAGAAGACGTACGTTTCTCTTAGCACTGCTCTTTACATTTAGTAATAAAGCATCCATTTCAAGCATGTAGGAGAAACTACAACAGCAGCAACAGATATGAAAGGCCCTCTTTAGAGCCAGTGTTGAGGTTGGGCAGTGTTGCCAACTTAGCAACTTTGTCGCTATATTTAGCAACTTTTCAGACCCCTCTAGCAACTTTTTTTTTTTTTTTTTTTTTAAAGCGACTAGCGACAAATCTAGTGACTTTTTCTGGTGTTATTGAAGACGTTCCTCGTGCAGCAGCCCCTCCCAGCTGCAGTCAGAGCAGGAGTTGTTCACCCCTCTACATCCAGACTGCAAATGAATTGCGCATGCATGAATCCACCGCTGGCTAATTTTTAAGTTAATTTTGTAGTTCTAACCATATTAGGGTGCTTTTTACTCATTTTTGTCTCTCCCACGATATTATTCCTCTCTCCTATAGCATCCATTACAATTACATGCACATGGCCAATTATGCAAGTTAGGTGATGATGTCATTTAGCGACTTCTAGCGACTTTTAGGACAGTCAATAGTTACTTTCCTTACTGAGGAGTTGCCAACACTGAGTTTGGGCTATTGTAGAAACATGGCTGTGCAACATAATGGCATCAAACCAAACTGTTAGATGCCCTTAGATCGACTTAAATGTCATACACTGGACATTAACCCAAATGATGGCTTGACAATGAAGGAAAATATTAAGAGAAACTTGAAATCCAACCTGAAATTCTAAAATTTGAGGAGGATGAAAAAAGGCTGAACTGAATGAAATGATCTAAGTGAGAAAAGTCTGCAGGTGTGCATTGATGTGCAGCAGATGGAAGCAAAGAATCTGACAATACAAACTATGTATAACAATTAAACTATATAAACTGCTGAATGAAGCCACAAACAGACAAATACTGTGTCTATGTGTCATATGACATCTGAGCAACAAATATTAAGAAAACAAAAAAGTTTGAAAATGACTGACTGTGGTGTGACTGTGATTGATTAGATCCATTTTTTGGAGAGCAGTCGGGGGGTGCCCCTGAGATCTGTGCCAAGGTTAGCAGCTGAATACTGTCCTGTCCGGAATACTTATGTTCTGTTATCAGTCAGCTCAATCAGAACTGTTTGGAATGCAGCACAACATAACAACAAAAAGGCTTTGATTGAAATGTGTCAGTGAAGCAATTCAACATGACACTAATGTCTGCCTCATGAAAAGTGTCAGTCATAACTCGCGATGTATCATCCTAGCTATTAAATTAGCGCCACAGTCGTTTTAATAAAAATGCAACATGTTCCATTAGCATATTCTGCTTACAGATTATGGGAAGCATAAAACGATGGATGGAAGAGTGTTAAAGTGTGATTGAGTGAGTGTGTGAAGGCAAGACAGAAATAGAAAGTGAGAGGGAAGTTCGACGCTGGCCTTCCACTGGTCTTACATCATCTTTTAATGAGGGCCCCTAATAATCTTGAGCGGCTGCTACACCGGGAAGAGGCTGAGTGGCATTCAAAGGGAATAGTGTTAACTCTTCGTGACACCAGTGCCAGTGGGGGAGAACGCTGGGAAGACTTGGATGCATAGATTAAGAGATGAATGGATGCAAAAGTGCATGGTTGGATTAACGGAGGATGAAGGGAACAAATGATTGGCCGGTTGAAGCAGTGGTCAGGAAGTGAATGGGAAAGAGTTTGAATAGATGAATTGGAGGGATTACTCACTGATGAATATGAAACTCAGCCATGCAGATGCTCATTAGCTGTTAATATACTGTATGCCTCCAGTCCTCAATGGATTTAAGACTTTTTTTCAAGAATCGATGCTCTGTTTTTTTTTTATGTATGTGTATATGTGATGTTAAATTACCTTTCAGAACACTTTGGAGCTGAAGTTTTATTCATTTTTCATGCATTAATCTGCTAAGTGGCAGATCAGGAGAAGCATATGTCTAGAGCTGCAATGATTAATAAATTGATTGATTAGTTGTCAACCACTAAATTGGTTTGAATAATAAGTCAAATTTCTGATTCCAACTTCTGACGTGATTATTCTCTGGTTTCTTTCATCCTCCATGAGAGTAAACCGAACATATTTGGTTTGTGGACAAAACAAGACACTTGAGGACGTCATCTTGGGCTTTGATCGACATTTTCACCATTTTCTGACATTTTACGGACAAAACAACTCATGCGTAACAAAAAGAATCGTTACTCGCAGCCCCTACATATGTGTAGCAGGGCTGCTGTGTAGATTACAACACCAGACTGTGCTGTTGAGACTGTGTTGGCTTGGTGTGGAGCATTCTGTGACTCGTGGTGTTGCACAGGCACAGAGAGTATTTATGCAAAAGAGACCCTGTGGATTCTTTGTTAGCCAGCTCAGATGCACTGTCTGAAATTTGGTATAAATATCCTCAGTGTCCAGAGGATGAATTGTACCTAGCGACATTTCACGTTGCATCTGTTACAGAGGAAAATAAAATAAAATAAAAATACACATTAAAAGTCATGATAAACTGTGTGAGAAGGGAATGAAAAGAAAAGGAGGCAGATCAGCAGCTGCAGCAGAGGAGAAGCTGCAGCTGTGTTTACGGCTGCAGGTGGGCAGAGCTCCATGTTCAGAAAGGTGACACTCCACATGTGATACCTTCATAACTTCATATCATTGGATGGCGTAAAAATATCACGCCACTCTCAAAGCCTTTTGGGCCTGTGTATTTCACGACCATTAGCGAAGCTGTATAAAGACGTACATGGTTAACATTGAGAAACGGTTATGGTTATGTTTAGGCACTGAAACTACTTGGTTAGGATTGGAAAACATCACTTAACACACGTTAGATCCTGTAAATTAAATATGTTACATATGCATGACTGTGGCTTAGGTTAAACAGTGGGTCATCTAATCTGAGGGTCGCTGGTTTGATACATCTCTCATAAAATACTGAACCCCAAACTGCCCCTGATGGCTGTGACGCTGGCGTTTGAGTGTTTCAAGTTTATTTAATTTCAAAAACAGACTCCAGGAGGTTATACCAGAGCTTAGGAGAAGCTATTGAAAACGTCCTGTCTCCATCATTTTTTTCTTCTTCCAAAGGGGCACAGAGGGTTCTGGTGGTTCTGTAAGGGGTGTAGGAGCAAGACTGTGGAGAGATTTCCTTGAAGCAAAACTCAGTAATATATCATCATAGGATAAATAATGGTTTGTTGACTTTAGGTTTCATGTGGGACATGGACAGCAGGACATTTCAAAGTTTAAGGGCATAAATACTCATTTCATGTGCAGACTTTGAGCATCGTGGCTGAGAGCTCTCCCTTCTGGCCTCTGCAGGATTGACTAATCAATCACAGATGACTTTTCTGGAAGTCTTAAGTCTTAACAATTAAACATTTTAACTACTTTTACAAGAATGTATAAAAGATAAGCTTCTGAATAAAATCTATCAGAAAATGACTTAACACATTGGTGTGTATGTACATCATTTGGTGATTTAATGGTGATACACTTCCTGAGTTCACTGTCACAGCGGGTGGAGCCGTAATTGCACCCGGGCCGGGACTATCAGCAAGTGAAAGATACAAAAAAATTACAACAACACATTAAAATGAAGGCTCATGTCATTATGGGTTAATGGCTATGGTTAGCATTAGGTTTTATGTATTTTAATTACTGATTTAATGCACCAAATGGCGAGCATGCTGGGTGACCCAAATCACCCATGATGTTTGTTGGGTCTAGCTAAAATACTAAATAGCAACATGCTCATGGAGGATCTTCCAGCAGCGACTTCTACATTCGCTCATGAATGTCTACCTTCAGCACAAGCCTTTTGTGCTGCTTGTGACAATAATCCCTGTCACAGTTGTGACTGCAGAGCCTCATTCAGCTCAAAGGTGAGGTGAGCACAACAACAAACCCACTGAAAGATGTAACACTCTCCAGATGAAGACGTCAGCGACTATCACGTTGCCTAGAAACGTAGCATCGTGTGTACGCGCCGTGCATGGCATAAAAACTGCAGTCTCTTCTTTAATATGTGTGTTTATGAGCTGCTGTTGAGTTTATATTGTTGATACATCCGTGTTGTCTTGATGATATTTTATTCTGTTAAATTCTATAAGAAGTGACAAAAGGTACAACAGTATACATCAACGGCACAGAAAGAAATACCCAAAACCAGCTTAGAAATAGTCTTTAATAGAGACTTGAGACACAGCTAATATCAATCCAATATCTAAATCCACTCTTCATTATCAGGATTTCATACTATGCATATACTAAAAATATCTAGATCCAATGAGCAGACTGACATGAAAATTACTGAACACACTGAGCGTAAATGCTCCATTCTGGCCACTTAGCTACATATTATCAGATATGTCATAAGCTAACAGATAAATTGCCTTGCAATTTAAAAAGAACAATCATGCTCACATGCAAAGCAAACCTTTTTTTTTATGACCCCCATGGCCTTTCATGTGGCACCATCTTCTTCACACGCATTACATTTTACAGACTTTTTAAGAAATATTCTCTCCAACAGATGGTGATTGCAGCCTCTAGCATGTGCTAGCAAGACTTTGTTTCGTATTGTTTGTGAAGATGAAACAGCCAGCCCCAAGGATATTTTTCTGGCCTTTCTTTGTCCAGGTCAGTGTGGTTAACAATGATGAAAAGTATGGACTGGTGCTTAGTATTCTCACCATAACCTTGTCAGACAATCGCTCAGTGATTGCAGAGAGATTGAAGAGAGATGTGCTTCAGCTGAGAACTGAAGATGAAAAGTTTTCTTCATCTCACCAACTAAGTAATCAAGTTTTCCCATCAAAACAGCACCTGGTATACATATAAAGCAGTGTGGAGACCGGAGGAAACGGAAGCAAGGAGGGGGAAAATTAACCGAATGTTTCCTAAACGTGTTAACATTTGATCAGCATGTTTAGTTTTTATCTTTACCCTGTTTAATCTCTTTAATGAACCTTGGTTTAATTTCTTCTTTCGTAACCACCAAGAGGCAACCACCAGAACTGAATACTGATCAGTACTAGCTAGTGGCATCGAGAAGACTTGAAAAGACTGGGAAACCCCCCAACCACTTTCTAGGAATACAAATGCAATGCATCTTTAGGAAATGTTGTCAAATAGGCAATATCACTTCTCTCTAGTGTGCATATTGGAGGCAATCACTAAAAGGTTTCTTTGAAAAGATTCTTTTGCTTTGAGAGAGCAGCCTCCATGAACAGTGCTGGAATTGGAATTGCAGGTCACATGATGTACACAAGATCTCTCCACAAGACCAATGCTCTTTTTCAATATTTATATTTTCAAACCCCAAAACCACATTTATGCAAGCACATGTATGCACGCACAATTTCATCCCAGTTGGGGACAGTTTTCAGCGCCTACGGAGTGCACCTTTCACCACCATGCACGTCATGAATGCGACATTTTCATAAGCAAGAATCCTGGAGCTCTGACTGACTTTCTCTTCTGCATGACAGCTAACCGTTAGCATGCTGACAGGTTCTGTCACAAAGAGGCACAAATGTCATGACACTTGCCGATGACTCATAGGCTTTGGATTGAGATGTGTGGTGCATTGTTTTCATACTGGGTTGGGATAAACTTCTAGGTAAGGACAGAAAACAAGTTTACTTGTTTTAATCGTGGTGAAAACTGGGACATTTTAGTGTTTTACAGATGTTCGATTCGGGACTCCCAGCTAGTGTTGCGTTCGTCAACGAAAATTATGACTAAATATCGTAGTCAACAAACCTTTATTACATGACGAAAACAAGACGAGATGCAATGTAAATGCTGGTCATGTGACGATAACTATAATTAAATACATAATGCAATAATGTTGACAAATAAAAACGAGACTAAATGTGGTTTACGAAATAAAAACTCTGCTAAAATGTCTCTTCATTTTTGTTGACTAAAACGAGACGAGACGAAATGTTATAACATTATTTTGTCTCGTTTAGTCACATTGTTATTATTATTTTGCAGTATTTCTGTTTCCTGTGTCTCACTTCGGGGGCTGCATCAGGTCGCACTGCGCAGTCGCAGGCGACGTCACTTCCTCAATCCCCAATCGCGGCATTATTTAGATGCAGCTGCGGTGGGCGTTAACGACGGTGACAGAGAAAGGGGCCGATGGCCGGCCAGCCAGGGTTCGTCATTCATTCATTAAAATCTTATGTCATCTTAAGTCTATGTTGTTTTGGTATGTGTGACAACCAGTCTTAAAATAACACATCCAGGATGTAACAGTTTATGTAGTTGCTGTTGAGACTGCCGGTTATTTGGTTCAGTAGCTCGAGCATTCAAGCACCTTGTTTCTCTTGTTAAACTTGAATGTATTCAATTTTTACTGGCATTGTCATGTGATGCTATTTTATTTATTTATTTTATTTAAATTTATGTTTGGTTGGTAAAATAAATATGTTGTAAATTCAAATCAGAGCGTCTTCCGTGTCTGGAATGGATGTATTCTTGAGTCTATAAGGTAACAATAATATAATAATAAGACAACCTTGTTTGAATTGTGAAATGGGTTTGGCTAAAAGAAAATTTTGGTTTCATCTATACTACTAGGTACTTATACTATATTGACTGGGTTAAATATAATTGCATTACTAAAAAGAGATTAAATACAATTTTCATTGACTAAAACTAGACTAAAATGTCATCAGTTTTCGTTGACTAAAACTAAACCAAAATAGTCACGGATAATTCTGACTAAAATAAGACTAAAATGCTCAGACTTTTAGTCAACTGAAACTTGACTAGACTAAAAAGAGTATGAACGTGACTAAAACTAATACAAACTAAAATGACAGCTTGACAGAAAGACTAGACTAAGACTAAAATTAAAACAGGCCACCAAAAACAACACTACTCCCAGCTTGGAAACTAGGAGATTGTGTCATGTTGTCACTGTACTGTTGGCCCAAAGATACAGCAGTGGGTGGTCCTTTGGAACACACAGTCCATATCTCGTAATTCATTACATACATTATACAGCTTCTTATCAAACACTTTATTGTGATCTGTCAATGCCCTTGAATCCACAGCTTGTATTATTTCTCTCAGACTGTTTGGGCTTTGCAGAGCCTCTGCAGATCAAAGTTGCAAGAAGAAAACAAGCGGTGATCGATTTGCTACTGAAAGTGAATGTGTCTTGCCCCATTCTTCACTGGACTGAATGGCCAGCAAATTTAAGATTGAGCAAGGTCTGTTTGTGGACGGGCAGGGAGGGTTGATTGACAGGTTACTCACACTAAGCCGTTTTAACTTCTCATTGCTCATCCCACCTGTGTTCATGCCATATGGGAGAGATGGGACAGACGCCCATGTTAGTGAGCTGTGTACTTGTTGACACTCTGCATTCACAATATAGCACTATATTCATTACATTTGTGGTTAATAACCTATAATAACGGGTTTAGGCTGTTGATAAGTGGTTCAGGCATCAACAGAACTTTCCACACAAAGTTCCCAGCTGTAATTACAACATGTATGTTGATTTGAACCCCGTTTACAAGTCACTGACTTAGAATTATGGTAACTGCAATGTGACATCAACGTCCACAGAGCTGTTCACTTCTCTGGCTGTGCCTGAGCACACAATATAAGGGCTTCATATTGTTCCTAGTTCCGAGTTGGTAACATTAATGGGATTATTTAGATGCTAATGTGGACTCATGTAATTATTCTGCACCATAATGTCCACTGTGTCAATGTGGCAGCTCATCATGAAACTATGGGGCTGTATGAAATATTATGTCTTGTTTGTGAAGACATTTCATACAAAAACATAACTGTACTTCACCAATTGGATCCAAATCCTTAATTCAGCTAGAAAAACTTAATTTTATTATGTAACTGTATAAGTTGCTGTTTCTGGACCCACTTTATAGAATTCAGTCTTACTCTATTTTTTATGAACACTATCTTAAATACTTTCACTCCTCCTTAGCCAACAGGTGATTCTTTAGTCACTCAAGTCATTTTGGCTGAAATAAGTGTCTCTTCATTGTTATTATTAGATTTTTTTTCCTAAATATTATTATGCATGTGTGTTTGTCACGGAGGGAGTGTTTGGGAGTGGCTGGACCCAAAAGCAGACACAGGTACGGAGAGCAGGTATGAGTAAAGAAAGAAACTTTAATAACTTACTGGTAGGGACGAACACAAAAGAGCACAGGGGCAGGGTAGAGAAACAAACTAAGAAGCAGCTGGTGGTCAGGAAAAACAAAATCAAGAACCAAACTGGGAACAGAGGCAAGCTTCAGAAACAAACAGGAGTGTGCAGACACAGAGTAAAGACATCTGACGGACACACCAGGAAACAAAGGAAAGACAGGAACTAAATAGACATCCAGGTGAAACTAATCAGGGACAGGTGCAGAATCAAAAACAGGCAGAAAAAACAAGGCAGGAAGTAGAAGTAGACAAGACACAGACAGGGTAGAACTACACAATAAAACAGGAAACAAAGAACAAACTCAAAACTGTTACAGTATTTAGACATACTTTTGTATTAGGTGTCTGATTACTGAGCGGTCCTAATTATAACAACAATTCAACCTCCTTTGCTTCCACAGATATTTAATATTTTATTTTAAATATATATTTTTTTGTTGTTGTTTTCTTTGTCTTTTGTTTTTTTGGGTGGCGTATGTATGTGTCTGCATGAATATATCGTGAAAAACATACAAATAAAGTTGGAAAGAAAGAAAATTGAACAAGTAATGTCGGCTTTTGCAGATACCTTCATAAAAACAATCAAATGCTTATTTAGGTTTTTAATATAAACCACCATGAATAGTAGTACATACTGTGGAGTATCTTGTAACTGCAACCTGTCAACACCTTTAAACTCTCATTGCCAATTGCACACTGACAATCACAATTGTATGCAATTCTATGTGTGTGTCTGTGTTTGTGAGAATTACCGCAGGTCAGCCGGGAGTTGAACGCCTCATGAAGTCAGTAATAAGTGAATCCGCCCGGTGCTCTCTCAAGCTTAGCTGAGCATGTCTGTTTCAATCAACAACTCACACAACAACGCGTCCCACAGGTTGAGCTTCGAATGCAGGATATGAAGGTGGTGGGGAGTGCACTCGATTTCCAGAGACCCTCCTCTGTACTTCCTCTGCCTGTGGTTCAGTCATTCAGACAGGCTGCCCTCACAGTCACTGAATAAAATCTGATAAAATATTAATATGAGGCTTCCCATCAACAAAAGAGGGAAAAAATGAAAAAGCCCCAGTTGTATCAGTGTGATATCTTTGCTAATATTTCCATATGAAGACCTCATTTGAAGGCCTGTAAGTTCTGGCAAGGTCCAGCATTTTGCCTTCATCACATTAAATCCCCCCGTATTGATCCTGTAAAACAACTTGAGCTCCTTGACCTCATTTCACAAACAGACGCTGTGACATTGTGCTGGCAAATTAAAATTCAAATCAATCTCCCCTGTGTGAAAAGAAAAAGAGCAGAGAGAGGGAGCAAGACAGAAAGAGAGAGAGGAGGAGAGAGAGAGAGGGAGGGAGGGAGAGAATGGGAGACCTTAAATAAAAGGTGTCATCTTCCCCGGTGGAATTTTAATGAAGTGAATTCATAGTCGCTCCCACAGAGAGAGGAGCAAATAGCAGCTGCAATTTATCAGCAAACCAGAGTCAAACGTCCTCAGTCAGGAGGAGGAGGCCTCTCATCAGTGCCTTTAAAAACTACAGCAGTGGTTATGATAGGGAGTTTCCATATCCACTGAAAAAAAAGAAGAAAATGACAGTGGGGTTTGGTATAAAAGTAACTTCACTGATCAGTGTGGGGAAACTGGGTCACTGCACCTGTGGATTGAAATAAAAACATTCAAGTTTTTGAAATATAAGAGAAGCAGCTGTAGTATTTTTGCAGGCACATGCTGCCAAAAAGTTTGCTCAGTAGACTGAAGATCTCATTGAAAAATTTGCGATTGTGAACTTAAAATTATATTCATCCGGGAAGTGAGGATTTTAAATAGGCACAGTTCACCTGTAGTTATTGGTTTATTAATGGCGCCATATTGTCTTGCTCATATAAAAGTATCAGTGAGACCTTTTTTTAATTATATATAGACATAATCAGTCAGTGGAACAGATTGATGATCTGATTTGAAACTGCAGGTTGTGGCAAAGATTAGTGTGCTTTAAAAATAAGTTAGAAACTCATCAATGAGCCACATCTCCTTTATTATCACGAACCCACACACTTAAATTTAATACAATCCCACACACACATTTCTGCTGCTGCAAACACCCAGTAGTGTGTATTCACTGTATAAACTATGTTTGTGTGCTTTTAATAAAGATTCACAGTTCATTAGAAGTCAGAGAGACACTTGGGGTAGGGAGGTCCGAAAGTATCTAATGAGAGATGGACTAATACGTTTTTGGTTTTGGTCTTTTCATAGGATTTGTTCAGAATATCTAAATAACTTGAATGATACAAGCTTCATCTGCTAAGAGAGGTTGAGTCCAACAATCTTGATTACTGAATTTAACATGGAATTTAGAGGATGTAGAATTTTGCCAAGTGGGAGAACAAACAGTGAGAAAAGCAGTGGCCCCAGAACAGAGCTGAGGTGTCCCCTCAGGAAAGTATGTGACAATATGAGAAGCTGTTATTACTGTATGACTGAATACGTGTTCCAACCAAACAGAAACCTCCATGGCTATGAAATGAAGTGCCAAAAACTGCAGTTCCTCAAACAAGCCACTTGAGGCTGGCTACAGAATGAGTTAACCTCCATTAACCTCCATGTGCCAACATTTCCCTCAATACAACTGTCAAAAGGCAGAGCATGTAGCTTAATTGTCTTAAGATATCCATCCATCCATCCATCCATCCATCCGTCCATCCATCCATCTTGCTAGGCAGGGTACACCCTGGACAAATTGTCAGTTCATCACAGGGTTGACACATAGAGACAGGCAACCATTGACACTCACATTCACACCTACTGTATGGGCAACGTAGGGTCACCAATTAACCTATTAAGTTCTACTTAATAGATCAACTAGTTGTGCTCATGCCGAATAGGCCAATCTTCAGTTAAACTAATTTCGGGACCAGATGTTGTCCCTAAAAACATTGTGTATGGCCACAGCACACACAAACACACTGGAGCTGTGGTGAGAAGAGAAGACGAAAAGAAAAGGTGAGGAGGGAACACAAGGTGAAATGTAAGCTGATGGAAAAGATGAATAGAGGGAAAGAGGGCAGGTGTCCTGTGTCAGAGAGTGAATACTGAAACTGGAAGGAAATCCGAAGGAGATTCACTCAGCACGCAGCGGGTCCCCTGCCGCACGCTGACTCCATCACACCCTCAGAAAACATATTGACGGTGTCCTACTGAAAATGTTTATTGACTTGGCCTGAGACGGTGTCAAACGCAAACAATCTAAGGTGGTTTCAGCTTTCTTTCAGATGATCCAAGTGATGTGCACTGTCTCTGGTATGAATCAAGCTAGCATTTCTGGTTATGTTATAAATAAAGCAAGTCCAAGAAACAACAGGTATTTCAATGTATCAAATATACCCAGGAACCCTAGGAGAGATATGTTTGTCCAAACCAACATATATTTTTCACAGTATGTTGTAATAGTATTGAAAAAAAAACTATGGAAATGTTGATTTTATTTTAAAAAAATGGGGTGATTCCCAAAACAATTAGCTAAATGCTTATTTTTTGGTGCCACATTTATTTGGCTTTTCTAACAGCTTTCTTGTTACCATCGCTTAATTGTTCCCTCCCCAATATCTTTAGATACCTTATACTAAATAAAATAAATTTTAAAGCAATCTGCTTTTTTGTCTAAATTTTCAGGATAAAAAAACAAATTAATGACACAAAAACGACTAAAAGGGTCCATAGAGCTGAGCAATTATGTCCCAAGCCGGGTGTTCTCTGTCGGCCTGTCCCCTAACCCCTTTCACATGACACATCATTTGATGCATTGTTAATTTAAAAATATTGATTAGTGCAGCTGTAGTCCAAGGTCCCCGATGGATGATTAGTGATATGAGCTGTGCTTACATTAAGTGTGCAGAGCTCAGATTGCAGGAGGAGCTACACGCCATTATCCATCTTCGGAGAAGAATATGGTTCAGGACACAATATGGTTCAGGGGTGGTTTGATCCCCGGCTCCTACAGTCTGCATGTTGAAGTATCCTTAACCCCTGAACCTCAAATTATTCCCGAAGGCTGTGCACAGCGGTGTGTGAATGGTTAACTCCTAAAACTGATGAGCAGTTGCCACCTCGCATGGCAGCCAATGGCATCAGTGTATGAATGTGTGTGAATGAGATATGTAGTGTGAAAGCGCTCTGAGTCGTCGGAAGACTAGAAAGGCACTACATAAGTATAGTCCATCCATTTACCAAGCTGGCAAAGAGATGGTGCTCAACATGGACCTTGTGAAACCAGATTCCTTGGTATTTTTGGTATGCCACTCAAATGCAATAATAATGAATTTCATAATATGAAAGATTGAGGAAAGTCTGTCCACAGTCTGTTATTGGTGCAGCTGATAACAGCACAGCACAGAACAAAACAGAAAAGACGTCTAGTCTAACTTTTGTTCATAAAGTTTTGTAGATTATAACCTTTACTTTAATGGCATTTGATGAGTATATTTTCAACACATAACAAAACCAGTTATACAGGATCTGCTGAACAGATGTCTTGGCAGAAAGAAGCGCTTAAAAAGTACATTACAGTGTTTACTGCATTAAATTAAGGCACCACGGCGGTAATAGCAGCCTGTTTACTTCTGCCTACAGCCAACTTGTCTATACAAAGTCTAAAGCCCTGGTAGTGACCCAAAGAAGATGCAATGTTCTTTCCACACTATAATAGTGTTAGAGAGAACAATTGGAAATTTACAAACGGTAGGTAAAGTTTGTCCTGAGGCTGGTGCAAGAAGAAAATCAAAATCATCAAAAATGGAAGAGCTTTATCATTTGAAAACTATCTTCAGCAAATTTCGTGGCAGTGCAGGGTTGAGGTCTGCTCTTGTGCTCAAGTGTTGAGCAGACAGATAGATCAGCTACTACACTGGTCAAACTTCTCTATTTTTAGGCCGCAAAAACAGAGAGACACAGAGAGACATCCACTTTTGAAACAGCTCATTCTACAATAGCTCTCCTCAAACCTTTGCTAAATGCTTACTATGTACCACCATCCTGACAAAACTTTATATTGTATGAGTCTCCAGTAAAGCCTGTGAGGATTGTTTCCCTTCCCTATACATAATTTCTTTTTGTTTACACAGAAGTCGTCTCTCTGTAAATTTCAACTTTGCGTCAGAATGGATGAAAAGCAACCAGGTCATTTAAATTCTCTTCTCATTATAGTCTGGGAGACACAGATAGAGAGGTCCAATTTACATTTAGATTGTTTCAGTAGAAGTAAATTAATCAACACTGCAGCCCAGCCAACTCACTTGTACAGAATACCTGATACACATGCACATCTACGTATATACATAAGTATTTTATGTATAGTGTGTATACATTTTCACCCATGTGACGCAGAATAAAGTCATTTTTTCTGTGTTTGTGTATGAGGTTTACGGGATGCATCAACAAAAATCCCAGTGCATTGAATAAGCTATAAATATCCACAGTGTGGATTGTTCACACAGCAAAACACACTTTAAAATATTGTGACTACTTGTGTTGCCTTGTGTCTTTTCTTTCCTCGTAACCTTTCTTACTGTTTTAGTGCCAACATCCCACGGTCAGTTCTTCAAAATGAATGTTTCTTTATGACCGATCTATTGTAAAGGTGCAAAAGAATCCTTGAATTCCTCCAGCATCATTAAGGTCTCATCACACCCACAGTTCCTCCCTTGAGTTTTGACCACGGCCCTGTGGTTACAATCTGTCTCCATAATTTAATTAATTTAAAACAAACTCAACCAACCTCATTGTGCATTCATGTTAACTACAGTCAACCTTTGACCGGGTGCTCACACCACAGAATCAGTTAGCTTTATTAAACTTTTAGTCCATTAGATTTAATGCATGGTAATGAATTTAATACCAAACTTCAATACCAGGAACTGATCTGGTGTCAGTGCTCTTTTCTCCCTCAAATGTATAATTTGTATCTCTGTATTAAACTGATAAAGATAATTCTACTATGTTTGCTCTAACTGGTTCTTAACAAAATCTGCCTCAGCTTGAGCAAAAACGAATTATGTTGTTTAGAGTTTGCTGGTTCTGTGAACAGATGAGTACCTATGGACATGTAGGTCAGTCTAATTACATACTTCTGAACTCTCTTCATAAAGCACTTAACCTGTACACATCTGTCCTCACAATCTCTTTCTCCAGTATTTTCATTACACTGTTCAAAGTTTTACTCTTTCATCAAGCTTTGCTAATTATGTAATAAATCCATGCAATGTTTCACCACAACCTTCCTACAAAACTGCCTAAATCTAGTTTTTGAAAAACTGTATGGAGTAAATCTGTGGTATCATTAGCTAACAGTGTATGTCATTATGAGTTAGGGTTGGGCGATTGGCTGAGTTTATTACCAGTTGTGTTGTTTTTGTGTCATTTTCTTTTGCTATTTTTAATGATCTGCCACCAAAGAACTGGTGGGAGCTGTTCATCAGTGTCTTTAAGCGAGGTCAGCAACGACAGAGAGAGGCAGCAGCTTTTTTTTTTTTTTTTTGGCTCTGTATAGGGACAGAATATTCTCACATGTTGAATTAAGAGTTTAATTTGACCAAACCAGATTTGTGATTGTTAGATCAGCCAATAGACTAATAAAGATAGTATTGTTGAGTTTTATTTTGTTTGAATAAAGTATGAGTTAACAAGGCAATTAAGATTATTATAATAGAGAGAGAAACTGCATTCCAGAAGGTGTTTAAGGCGTATTCAGACCAAATAAGGTGCTGCAGCAAATCGCAGCATGGTTGTGCAGCAGCGTGTGGTGGGTGGTAGTTGGTAAAGTTGTTAGTTTTGCTGATTCACCAGCTTTCTCGATACCAGTGCTTCCTCATTCACATTCATTGCGGTTGCGTGCAAACCAACCTGGTGTTTTTATTTTGCCAATATTGAGACATTTTACATGCAGACTTAAAACATATTGTGGACCGTGAGCAAAAATGGTCCTACCAGCAGCCGCTTGTGGTGGGAACTGGCAGCCTAATATAGCCTGCTACTGATACTGACATAGACCCTTACACTACACTTACACACTTTAATAAAACATTCCTCTGGTTTGTGCCTCATTCTTTAACAATATATTTCACTCATTGTGTTACCATGTTACTATTGCTACCAAAATGTGAGTAATGAACCTTTATTACAGACAATAAACCCAAGGACATTTCTTTGTGTAGACTGGTGCATGAAATGAACCAGAACACAACAGGTAGCACTCAGTTACATTGAGACATTTCAGGCTGACTTTGGTGGAGTTTGACTGGTCTGATCATCTGATTGGCCACCATAGCGTGACCTCCAAAAGTTTACGTCACAGTCCGGGCCTAATAAGGCAAATACTTAAGAGTTTATTAAAGCTAAGAAAGCATGTGGTATGTAACAAAAAACTATAGGGTCAAACCTGTGTGAATATATCAGCATATATCAACAGTTGGTGGGCTGAAAGTTTTAACATCTCGACCAACCTTATTATGAGTGATGACGGATGCATTCTTAATACACCATGTCCTGCATGGTAGAACTTTACAGTCAAACAGGAAACTTTGACAGATGTAACAAAACACTGTACTCACTGGTTTAATCCTTCATCTGAGTACATCTCTTAGTAGGCTGCTGTTGATAACACTGTTGTACGGCTTATAATAATGTCTGATGTTTGATTGGTTTTATGTTGAAAAGAGGCATTTTTATGATTTAATATTTTATACACTTATACGCACAAAACCACACATCTTGTCTGAAAGTAAAAAAACCTGAATTGACGCTTGCTACAAAATCCTCAAACAGTGCCATCACAATCCAGGTGAGGTCTCAATTCAACCTGTTACAGAGGACCAGTGTGTGACTTATAGACACTGTCTTGTAAGAATGTCCCACCTGTTTGATACAAACCTGTCCGCTGACTGCATGCTAAGCCAGGAGTAGTTTTATGCTATTACTTGTAACAGAAACTATTGATCACCAGAGTACTGTACATCTCTATAGCCAGCAGGTTGAATAGTCTTTATCTGACCACACTGAGGCTTTCATTCTGAATAATTTGCCCCCTCCCCTCACTGGTCTGATGCAGCAGAATTCTAATTTCCTTTGCTTCCTTTCCATTTGCACCTGGCCTGGTCTGATTATGCCATCCTACAGACAATAAAGGGGCCAGGAGCTGCATGGTCTCTCTCTCTATCTTCTCCAGCCTCAGCAGCAGCCTGATGTGACCCAGCAGTGTCTTTTGCTGCACTGTGTACTTTCCTGCCTTGTTTAAGGAAGTTGGGATGTGTAGGGTTAGTCCTCCCTTATACTTTGGAAGTTTAGGTGGAGCCCAACATGTGGTTTCTGTCTCGTCTTTTATTCCTTTTGTTCATCTTGCCCTAATTGATTTTTTTTTGCCTACTTGGTGGCAACATCACTGACTTCTTAGAACTTTAAAAAGTTGAACATGTTGGACACCAGTTCACTATTTACACATCAAGCGGACACATCATCCAAGTCCAATATATTTATATTCTTCTAAAATTTCTGGCTCTATAGCTGCTCTGTCCACCATGTTCATCAGACATCATTTGTCTGTTTGCTGTTTAGTGTGTGCCGCTAGTGTGCAGTGGGTTTATAACAGCTTTTTCAGTGAAAACTGAACCAAGACAGTCAAATTTAGGGCTATAAACCAAAACAATAAGCTAAAAGATGTTAAAGCGTTCCATAGAGCTGAGCTAATTCTCTTCATTTTCTTTATTATCTTCATTATTTGTGTAAAAATGTTTGTCAGTGCAGCTTTAATTATGACCTACTTGTCGTTCGGATCCTTTTTCTCAGTTGGAATTAAATTATTTGGTCACTGTTGCACAACAATTCTATTTAAATGACCTTACTGACCATAAGAAAGAACACATTTGAAGGAAAATACAAATGTAGAAATACAATATCTGTTATAAGCATTTATGGGAGGCTGTTTGATAAAAATTTGAACTTTGCCAAGACTGTTTCATTCAAAGGACTCAGCAGTACCTCATTAGCTGGTAGTAGCACGACTACAGAGCAGGTCATCAATACATGAGGATTTATTCATGAATGTCATGAAATCCACAGTAAATTCAAAATAAATTCGACTGATTTTGTCTTGTGTAAAATAAAGATTTTGAACTGATGGTGGTGAAATGTCAGGAGGTCATCGAAATCAAAAGGAACAATCTGACAGGGGCCATGAATATCCATGTCAAAGTTAGTGCTGTTGACCTATGTGTTGGACAAACAAAATAACTGACCAACAACATCTCACGAGAGCAGGGGGTGAAATAGAAAATTAAGATTCACCAGAAATGTGAATATGTATGTGTCGAATCGAAAAACTTTGTATCCTCCTACTTCATATTTCCTTTAGAACAGTGACAAAAGTGAGAGTATTGCATTGAGTGTTATTCTTATCAGGTGGCTTTTTGTAAGACGGAAGGCAGAAGTGTGGGCTTTGTTTAGAGTACACATAATAATCAGGCTGCTGAGGATCAGGAGCTGAGGCTCAGCAGAGCTGCTGATAACACTCACTCCACTGCTGCTTCACTGGAGACACATCGACACACAAACAAACACCCAGGGAGCCTGAGAGACAGGCTCTGTCCTCTGTAGTTACTCATTCAAACACCAGGAACTGACTTCTTCTCTGCTGCTTCACAATATATATATAATCTACAGTATATTCTGCAGCTATGATTATCCAGTTCTATTATAGCAGCATTGTGCCACTTTTCTTCTGTAAAATAACAAACTTTAAATCATTTTGATGATACACAGATATGTAATTCCACTTTATGCTTTATGTAACTTTGCGCCTTGGGTAAGATCTCTCACAAGAAGTATGCAATGCTTTACGGCATTAAATCACACCACCAGCTAGCTGCACCACCTCAACTCTCTGTGATTTACAGAGTTTCCTGATGGACAGTGAAGTAAACTGCTGCCAACTGTAACTGCTTCTTAGCTAATGTCAAATCAGTTTGTTAGCCAGGCTGCCCGGAACTGTGAGCTCAGAGCACCGAGGGAGCTTTAGTGTTTGTACCTCAGGTGTTTTGGACTGCCAGGAAGAGGAGGATTTCAGGCCCGGGATGTGGGCCTATCCTGGCAGGTAGTGGAGCCAGTGTCGTGCTGGAAAGTTAGGCAAAAGGGCGGTGTAATAATGGCAGAGAAACTGAAGAGGACGTGGTTGGGGGAAGCTAAGAAAGAAAAAGGACAGCGGCAAGAAACTGAAGAGTAAATCTGGGACTGACTTTTAGTGGTTGGTGAGAGCTTGGTGAAATAAAAGGCTGAAAGACAGACGCCGAGCTGCTGACTGCTGTTGGACTAGTCAGTAATATTAGCTGGCTGCTATGTCTTGTGTTGTTGACCTTGCTTGATGTTTGGCTTCTAACAAAATTATCGACTCACTAGTTTTTGGTAATAGGTAAAGTAATTATTCCAAATACATGTGTATAGCTGTCCATATTTACCACAGTGGGATTACACTGGAGGCACTAAATTGCAAAAATACCAATTTCCATGTAATGGTGGTTTAATAAGTATAAGTAAGTACATAAGCTGTGAAAGCGCCCCCTCTCCAACCGCATTGAACCGTTCTTCTCACAAATACCAATTTAACTCCTGGGTAAGTAGATCAAATAAGCAAATGAGCGCCAATGAACATTCAAGTGTATATGCTGTACAAAAGAGCGCCAACCACCATTATTTGTGCTGAATAGATAAAACTTTTGTGACAAGCCCACTCCACTACTCTGACAAAGAGAGCAGGAAGCCGGCAAACAGAATGGAGGTTGTTGTGAGAGGAGGTGGATTTCTCATTCTCTCAAGTTCCCTTTGTTTGTTTGAATCATAATCTGACTTAGAATCAGCTTTATTGACAAAATATGTATATACATAATAGGAATTTGACAATTTTTTTCCCGTTGTCCTCAATGTACCAGTACAACGGATAGACATAGCAGCTTAGAATAAGGACAACAGAGCTGAACAAACAAAGATAAAGACGAGACAGGACCATTATGGATGTAAGTATGTGAATAAAAAGACATAAATAAAAAGTTTGTACAAGTCAAGTGTTCTGTAAATTGCAAACAATGCAAACAGCAAAGAAATAAATATTGAACGGATATACATGGAGTGGATGATTATGTACAGTATATACAGCATTCAGGTTCATATTGTGACAGTGAATGATGATGCGCATGTTAAAAACGGTGCATTTTATATTGTAAAAATATCATCTATGATGGATGTAAGTGGGTGTTTTGGTGTTAGCGGGTTATGGGTGGATGACTCATGAATGCTCATCAGAGTGATGGCCTGTGGGAAGAAACTGGTTGTTTTGTTGTATAGTGCTCTGCAGCGCTGACTAGAAAGGAGATGTTGGAACAGTGGATAACTGGATCAGGAGCTCCTGAGGCAGGCTGAAATAGGCCCACCAGAGGATGTACTTCCTGGGCCAGATCAGGAAGTACATCCATCCTCTGGTGGGCCTTTTTGAAGACGGAGTCTATGTTGGATACCCATTTTAGATCCTGGGAGAGTGTGGATAGAGACCACATTACAGAGGCTGCCAAAAATGGCACCGTCTTGCAACTTATTTTGAAATTTATCACAATTTTTTGCCTTGTTAATTTTCAGCCTGAGACAACAACCACTGTCTGGGGGTCACTGACCTCTCAAATATATAAGAATTTTCATTCAGCAATTATGTATGTCCATGAATATGCATGAGTTTGCATTGAGTAGATGTATAGCAGAGTGTGCAGCCGTGTTCTTGCGTTATCATTCATTTACTTTTTGCTTCTATGTACTGCACAGGGCAGCGAATTGAACATAACTGCCTATACGCGCACCATCCGCGAAGGTCATGCGAGTGTAAACTTTGCTGAAAAGGTCCTTTGGGAGAGAATCAGCCCCAAAGGTGGAGGAGTTGTGGCAGGGGGCGTCAGTGCTGCCCACACCTATCAAAATAAAGTGTTAGCTGTGAGCACTGCGGTGTCAGTGCGAGCAAGGTCACTCTTTTTGAGGACTCGCTTGCGAATGTTGAAGCTGGCTGGTACTATGTTGTGGGTAACAACGGGATGAGCGAACGTAGAGGGCAGAGGTCGGTGCAGTGTTGCAGGAACACAGAATTTTACAATGCTCTTGTACTGCATGTATCAGCACAATTAGAGGGGTCAGGGCGAAGCAGTGCTGCCTATGATCTGTTAGAGATATCAAGTCCTGAATGGATGAGCTGTTAAAATGTGGGGTTATATATGGGATATATATATACTTCTGTAAGTGCCCAGATATGTACTGATGTGCCTTGACCTTTACATTTAACTATTTCCCAGTCTGACTGAATTTTGTTGCATACCTTCTTATGACTATCATAAGTCATCCACACAGCATTTACATTTATCTCAGGGACAGCATTTTTCCAAGCAGACTGTGGGTGCTGGAAAAAAATGTTTGGGCCTAATTAGTCTGATACTGTTTAATATTTTCATGTTATTTTTATTTCCCTACAGTATATCAGTGTGAGCAGGCTCACATGAGAAAAAAAAAAACATAATGATAACTTGGTACTGAACTAGAAAATGCTCTCAGACTTCTGCCAAGGACGTAAAAATCTTTATTTCTGGAAGTATAATTGCAGAATGCTGTCCTGCTTCGCAGGAAATAATAATATAATGCTTTCTTGTAAATGTAACATTTATTTGAATAGCAGAGATATCATCTATAATCAAACAACATACAAAATACACAGAATGTTTGAGTTGGTTACTTCTTTTTTTTTTTACACATTACCACTTCATTACTAGGTCCATCTATATGTATATATAATCTGTGAGGGGGGGCCAGGGCCAGTCCTTCCAGATGGGCCACATGGTAATCACCAAAGTGTGGTACTCACTCACCACTCAGTTAAAACAGACACCGATCAGCCATAACATCCTGACCACTAACAGGCGAGGTGAATAACACTGATTATCTTCTTCTTATGGCAGTTGGCAGTGGGTGGGATATATTATATATATTTTGTCCAGACAGGAAAAATGAGCAGACATAGGGATTTGAGCAACTTTGACAAGGGCCAAACTGTGACGTCTGGGTCAGACATCGCCAAAACTGCAGCTCTTGTGCGGTGTTCTCGGCCTGAAGTGGTCAATACCTATCAAAAGTCCAGGACCAAGGAAAATAGGAACACAGTCATGTGCTGCCAGGATCACTGACGCACATGGGGAGCTGGCCTGCATGGTCCACTTCAACAGACAGGCTATGTAGTTCAAATTGCTGATAAAGTTCATGCTAGTCCCGATAAAAAGGTGTCAGAACACACAGTGTGTCACAGTTTGCTGCATATGGGGCTGATTAGCTGCAGACCAGTCAGGTCTGACCACTAAGAAGGTGGTCTGGTTTGATTAATCATGTTTTCTTTTACATCATATGGTGCATCGCTTACTTGGGGAACACATGGCACCAAGATGCAATTCATGTGGATGTTACTTTGACACATACATAATGATCATAATGCTATGTTGATCAGTGTATATTTTGAAGAGATCAGATCTTAGGAATGTCACATCCACTTTCACTCTCACAACCTGCACACATTTCAAATGAAATGACAACAACATCTCAACAGCGGCGTCTATATGCAGAACACACTGTCAATGATTTGCACTGGGACTATTTAGTCCCAAGGAAAATGTTGACAGTGTGTTCTGGGGATTATCCGGAGAATTTTTCAACACTCCAGGCAACACAAGCTGAATTCTATTCACCTCAAAACAGAAGTATCGACGTGGCAGCAGAAATCAGACACAGAAATCAAAAGCAGGATGACTAAATCCAAAAGTATCAGCCTAGATGCCACTAGAGGTGAGTGAGCTGCGAGTTTTTTTGTTGTAATTCAGGTGGACTGATACTTTAATACCACTGAAGTAAACATTACATGTAAAGGACCATACAGGACAAGCTGTACACTCCTTGTAAAGGATGACGTGAAGGTCACGCCAACTGGTTTGCTTCCAAAATTAGGGTTTTTTATTTTTTTTCAGTGCCTCAATTACGTGATAATACTAAAATTGTCAGTCCTGCTGAGATAACATTACCTCGTCCTCCCTCTGTCTGCCACAGACACACAAAGACATAGCTAATGTAGTTCAGGCTAATGATGGACACAGCAGTGGTACAGATCAAAAGGTTTCCATTGGACAGTTTATCAAGCAACAAGTGTCACTGTGGGAGGAAACAGCCAAAAAAAAAAAAAAAAACACACCATGGCTTTGTCTTTGATGGTACTGTTGTGAATGTAGAAAAGACAAGTAAACTGTGCCTTCCTGTTCCAACCAAACTGAAAAGTATTTAATCTACAACATCACTTTGGAGGAGTTTTGGATAATAAAGACTTTCACATTGACACTCAGTGCTGCCAAAGAACAATAGTTATCAGTACGATCAGTGTATTTTCCAGAGACAATGGGCCTCAAGCATATCTCTGTTTTTATCCTAAAATTCTCTGTTCCGAGTCGGATTCAAACTCTATAAACTGCACACACATCTCTTGTTTCAGCCTGATGAATGCTGCCTGTTCATGAAGAAAATCACATTTGCATACAACAATAAGATAATCTAAGTCAAACATTATTTCCTTCTTCAGTCATCATTGTTGCTACTGTTCTTTTTTTGGTCTCAGTTTGTATGGGTCTAGTTCACCCTCTTGTCTTGTGCTATGAGTGCCTTCATGTTGGTCACTTGTACTGCACTACTGTATACACAAAACAAAGGTTGCTGGTCTGCTGTCTCGATCAGTTAGTTTCTTTGTGTTATTGTGTGACTTTTGTGAGTTCAAACTAAAGCATTAAAACAAATTTACTGACTTTTTTTTCAATGTAGTCTGGTGGCTTTGAACAGAACAGTGTAACATATAACATATAATACAGGATCTTAGTCTTACATACATACATAACATACATGCCTATCTCTGTAAGGTGCTTTCCATAATGTTGTTAGACACTTATGAACAATCTGAGCCTGTCAGTAGTAAAAACACTGACTTTTAGTGGATGTACATTGACGATAGGGGTGACTGTGGCTCTTAAGGTAGAGCAGGTCACCCAGAAGATCGGTGGTTCAGTCCTGAGCTCCAGTCTGTATGTCGAAGTGTCCTTGGGCAAGATACTGAACCTTAAATTGTTCCCGAAGGCTGTGCCAGTGTGACTGAGTGTGATTAGCTATTACTAATGCGCATTTGGCACCTTGCATGGTAACCAGTGGCTCGATGGATGTGGGTGTGCCTTGAGTGGTCAGAAGGCTACAAAGGTGCTATATAAGTACAGTCCATTTACTATTTACGATGTACATTTTAATAAACGATTATGCCTAGAACAAATCTGGACCAGCAGCAAAGGTTACACAGGCTAGGGAGCACTGTTTAGACGATATGTAAACATGTATCTGTGGACTGATAAAGAGAGTGTCTTTCTCATGCCAGAGCTTGTATATATCTTTCATACAATTCACAGCTGCCATGTCTCTCAAACTCAAAACACACATTCTCTTAACTTAACTCTATATTTATGTTACTTACATATTAGCACATATATTTCTGCTAATACTCACTAATCACTAAGTATATACAAGAGTTCATGGAAATAACTTCTTATTATAATGATGCTTGGCGGAACAATTAGCTACAAAATGCAGCTCATTACATTTAACACACGTATCAAAAATATTTGTCACAACATTACAAAACAAGACTGCACTCAAATTGGTTACTAATTCAAACTAAACATAGAAACATAAGTTTTGCAGTAACTGTGGATCCAATAGAAAGTTTCATTTCTGAGCTGCGCATGAGCTGAGCACGTCACTACAGATTCCCCTGTTGCACCACAGCAGCACCAGATTTCCATCTACTGACCTAAAAGTGTATTTATGGAAAGAGTTAAAATAGTTAAATATTAGCAAAAAAATGGGGGGTGTCTGTTAAAAAAAAAAAAAAAAACATAGACATTTCCAGCCACCAATTACACATTGTAACCATTTCACTTGATTCTGGACCAATTTTAAAAATTGTTGTTGCAATCAATCACAGAAAAAAGTAGAGTTTGGATTCAAAAATACTGAGATGTCTCTTTAAGACTGTGTGTGTCGGTGTGTGTGCCCTCACTTTAGTCTGAGTTTTGATCTTTTTCATTCAACAGGGATCAGACACATCCAACTCCTCCACAGAAATGCAGTCCTGAGTAAATCAGGACTGTAAAGATCCGTCAGCACCCCAAACTTAAATTATGCATTAATACCAATGAATTTTTTAGTTATAGACTCATCATGTTTCACCCTGGCTTTTATGATCTTAGGACCCCTTTTGGCATACGGTCGGCAGGCGGAAGTACTCCTGCCTGCTGGACAAATGTAACTTTTGCTCATTCTGACCCTGTTGCAGGGTGCCACGGCTGGTTTGACAGCAGTATGCAATATGTATAGCATATTCTGTGTTTTAAGGTGTTGCTTAAAGCAGTTGTAGAAAAGGTTGCAGAATGGTTAACTTATCTTATCTTTAGTGATCTGTAAAATCAAGTTCACAGTTGATTCCCAACTGGCAGTTCTTCTGTGTGTTTTTTTCTTCTTTGTGGAAGAGTTGCAGAGTCTTGATCTTACTTTCTCTAACAAGTGATGTTTTTTCTGTCCAACTTGTCTTGTGGGTTTGTACTTGATCATGATCTGACATGAGTGGAATCACAGTGGTATCCATCTGCAACAAGGAAACATTTATAGGGATTAGTATAGGATCATAAAGGATTGGAAAACTAGAATTGCCAAAAAAATGTGTTCAGTACAATGTTGAAAAAGGGAAACAAATCAAAGTTAATAAAGGATTAATTTATTACTTTCAGTCAAAAATAATACTCTGAAGTTATCAAAATGTTTTCATGAGGTTATAATATACAGACAGCCACTGTGACTCTTCTTAAACTGATACAGTTAATAGTTTATGCCTCTATTCATAACCATCTTATAACTAACTTATACTGATCTATAGCGTGCAACTTTTTTTGTGCAACTCACTTTTAAGCCATGGTTTATAGATTACTTACAAATCTATTCTAGTTATAAATTAACTAACCAGTAGCGCCTGTAGAAACTTAATTTTCTGCTAAAATCCTAATGACAAACATGAGCCTGGCAACAAGGGAATAATATTCTTTTGTTATCCTATCAAAATCTAATATCATTTTTTTGCAGTACAAATGAATAATAATCAGAAAACAGAACAATTCTAACATTTTTTATTGAAAATAAAACAGCTATACAGTGATAAAAAAAGGAAAGCTTATGCAGCATATCAGTATCATATCATATATATCAGTAAATGGTCCATCTGTCCATATTCTGCTGTTTTAAATCAAAATAACATAGTTTATAACCTAGTTAAAGATAATTAATGTAAAAAATTAAATTCATAATTTTAAACAAACTAACCTCAAAACATTAGAAACTTATATTATGCTCAGATAATTCTCTAACAGTCCCAGCAATGAGCTGGAACACAATCTAACTTTTTCTCCCTCAACCGACTTCTGGAGAGGAATAAATCAAAACATCTTAGTGGTAACACCAACCTGCAGCTAATTCAGTACAAAGTCCTCAACAGAACACAATATACACTCTCAGTAGAAAATGTGCAGAATGGGACCAGCAAATACAGATTAACAGCAGATAATTATTGTAACACACTCTCGACCTGCAAACCAGTTCACTCAAAACAACTGTTGACCATCTAGGACTGCAGAATTTCCCCATCCGCACAGATCTGTCTGATAGGAGATGCCTCAGAAACCAGCTTACTAAGCAAGTACAAGAAGAGAAATTCTTCTGAGCTGGAAATCAAAAGTCTCAGTAAATATTAATCATTGGGCAGATCTCCCTCGTAGAATATATTTCCGTGTAAAAAAAAAAAATCACAGTTTTCTGTTCTCAGAGGAAAGATAGTCCCAATTTTTGTCCTTCTTAAAGATAAAAACAGGTCTGGATCAGAACCACACATTCCCAAACACAATATGCAGACATACTGCAACACACATCAACATGGACACACATACACATACACTGCATACACTGTCGCAACAGACTCGTCATAGTCATCATTTATATTGCTGTCATACTCATCATATTTACTACTTTTTATTTATTTACGACTGCTGGGATTCCATGAGTTCTGGTGGGCCTCTGTCAGTCTCGGGCATCATTCAGCTTCTCTGCTGGTCTGCAAAGTCAGGTGGGGGTAGTCCATGCTCCAAAAAATAGGTAAAAAAAGGAAAACAACAACAAAAAAAAGAGGAAAGAGAGAAGTGTCTGGGAGGAGTGATGATGCAGCAGATGGCTGTGTACCATGAGCCGAGTTCTGCCTCCTGAAACAGGTTTTTTCCTTGCCAGCGTCGCCAAGTGCTTGCTCGCGGTGGGAACTGTTGAGTCTGTTGAGTAAATAATATTGTAAAGAGTACGGTCTAGGCCTGCTCTGCACTATATAAATAGAACTCAAATTGAGGAAGAAGGCCGGGGGATGGAGGTGAACTTTGCTGACCCATCTCTTTCCCGCTGGAGCTTCCTGTTGTGTTGCTGGAGGGACGGGTGTCGCACAGCGCTCTGGTGATCAAGTCTAGCCACTCTCCTCCTCACATCTTTATCATTACTATACAATTAACACTATTATATCTTCTTTCTCTCCACCATACATCCACTCTTCCTTACACCATACATCAACCATCAACCATCAACCTGTCAACCTTTAACATAAGTATAACATATACATATGTATAATGATTGCTACACGTTATGACAAGGGTCACCTCCAACAGGTTCTGACTTCTAAAGGAGTCAGGTGGGGTATCTATATGCAGCAATAATGATCCACTTTGATAATCCAATACCTGATTTCACATCAAAGGCTCCATTATCTGATGGCCGCAACAAAATGTGATGGAACAGAGTGTGTTCGGCTTGCAAAATGATGTTTGGAACAAACTAGGAGTGTGTTCGACCAGCTAGGAACAGAGTGATAATGCTCCCGTTGAGCAGGGCGAACACAGATAGGTGGTACATCTAAGGCTCCATTCATCACACCTAACTCCACAAACGCCTGGAGAATATGTAAGCAGCCCTTAAAAGTTTCTCTTGCAGCCTAACTGGCAGTATGGCTGAAGAAGGGTTTTTTAATACCCAGCCTCTGTGACAGGCAGGGAAAGTGGAGACAAGCAAGTTGTGCTCTCAGAAGTGTGAAAACGAAAAATCAATCAGCTCTTCCAAACAGTGTACTACAGCATGACAAAACAATTACTATTGTATCAAGTGTCTCCATACAGACAGGGAGAAGTCTGTGCATGTGTCACAGAGATCACCTATATGTGTGTGTTTGAGATTGATTTGATTCGTATGTGTAAAGAGTTTTATTAAATCAAGTGCTGGAGACTAATACTTAAATTGGAGCTGGTTTGCTTGTGTTGCAGGGGTTCTTTTGTGGATCTGTCCAAACTGAATAAACATTCCTACCATGATTGCTGCATGTTTTTTTCATGTAGTTTTCTTGCAGAGTTGGTTGATCACTTTGTGAGGTAGATGTTTTGAGCATCAACAGCCAAAAATTCAAGAAAATCCATTTTGAGTACTCGTGATTTATTATGTTTTGTTATGTTTTTTTTAGTGAAGCAGGTTTGTAACACACACAAATCATAGGTAGGAGCTCTGGGTGGATGGTGGAAATATGAAATTCTGGACAAAAGCACTTTGTTTTTTAATAGTTACATGTGAACAAACATTTCCTGTCTCATGGTCAAGACACTCCTCAACCATTTCCTTAATCCCTAAATAAAACTCAAATCTCCATTTGAGGCTGCCTACAAAATGAGTTTCCATCATTTTAATATCCTCCATGTTAAAATGTCCAACTTCACAGCAGAAATAAACATGTTTACAGCCTGGTAAAAAAAAACAGTTTGTCTCTATAGCTAATTTCCCCATTCACCTGTTCAAATGTTAAAAAATCTTAAAGTTGTGCAGAATTAAGAGCGTGACCACTTTGATTGACATTTGGGTGTCACAGGTTTGAGCAACCAGGCTTCATTCAGCCCACCTTAGCTCCAATCACACTCTACGTCTTTGGTCATTTTTGGAGGTCACAGCTGCAGGTCCAACAGCACACAAATGAGGCGGTGGAGGTAGGACTGCCAAGATGGTGACGACCAGAGCCAACACACTCTGAGCCTCACAACAGCTCATCATAAACATATATATGTGTGTGTGTGTGTATGTGTGTATATATCCCTGTTGTCAATATCCACTTTCACTATCCACATAAATCCATTAAAATATTAGATGGTTCACTGCTGACTGTGAACAGATTTTCATTTCTGGTGCTAACTGTGTCTCATTAGTATTTTGGGTTTTGGTTGTAACAATCCGTGTGGAGCAAAAGAATGCATTGGCCGAAATCTCAGAGCCAATTGTCCATCATCTGATGACAATTTAACTTTTTTATAACTTTTTAAGTTATCTTCAATCATATGCAGATATCTAATTATAGGGATTAATGTGTGTTCTGCATCCTGTACATGGGTTACCCACCTCCTGACAAGAATTGAATCAACCAATCACCTAGCTTGAAGTTCAGGTCAGGTCAAAGTGTAGTTGTGATTTGGGAGAGGTGTGTGTGTGTGTGTGTGTGTGTGTGTCGGCTCCATGGATGTATTATAAGAACGGGATCCTGGTATCAAAGATGACGCCCACGCACTTGAATTAAAATGTCTCAAAGTGCAAAGGCCAAAAAAATGTTGTCTTGCTTCTGGGTTTGCTTCAGTGGTGTGCAGCCCACAGCACATGGTCATTAGTGTTTCTCCCGTGTGTTCCCATTCGGCCCACGCACACGCATTACATTTGGTTCATGTCACACATATAAAAACATTTTTTTCTGGGCTCTTGGAAAGTTTTAATATATAGCTTCATGGTTTAAAACATCACAGTACAGAGTGTATACAAAGAAAATGCTTTTAAAATGCTTTTAAGGACACAGAGGATTCTTTTTTTATTGCAGCACAGTGAATGGCTACTGGGACGAAGTGGCGAGTGACGGCAACATACCCAGCTCTTAAAGGTCCACTGTGTTTTAATTCAAGTGAGTGGGCGCCACTCTTACGGAGTATGGTAGAAATGGAGTATAATATGCAGAACTGTGTTCTTATTGGTGTATAAACACCTAAAAAAAAAAAAAAAAAAACAAAGACGAAGGGGGCTGCAATCCATAACTACACCCACCGCTTAATTAAAATCCTACACACTGCTCCTTTAATACACTCATGCTCATCTACTTTGTGAGCCTCTGCAGCCTCCAATTACCCATCACACACTTGAAACCCAAGGTGACGCCTTCCATTTGAATAGTCCAAAGTCCTCAATCATATAAAAATTCTGAAAATTGTCCCGAAGAAATCTTTGATGCTTAAGCAGTTTTGACTCAAGCACTGTCCTTTGTAGGAGACGGTACCTGAATGGGGATACAGATTTGACGATGGGGTCCTCAGAGGACTGAAGGCCAGTGGGCTCGACCTGCACATCTTACCCACAAGAGACGGTGAAAAGAACCAAACACTTACAAACAGTGAATTGGATTGCTGACCAACAGGTCTTGAAATGCACTCTCTGAAGGAGCTGACCCTCGATATCAGTTTTTGTATCTCCACAGCGGCATCCAGCTCAGCTTTCATGTTCCATTAGCTGACCTAATGTGCGGTGTTTGTCTACATCAAGCACGTAAGGAGCAGTTTATATTTATGCTCTCATTTGGTACTTTTGGCGACATGAAAAACATTGACATTCAAAGTCAAGTGCTACAGAATAACTCACAAAATGAGGCTCACTTTCCTCAACCAGGAGGACTCCGCTGTGGTTCAAATTAAGTGTGAATGAAAACTGAAGCAAACACAGGAAAGGGACAGAAAACACACAGAGGTTTATGGGCATGCTATCATCAGTGCCTCATGCTTGGGAAGCCTGGCATTACAAAATGAGGTCTGGACTGAAGCTCATACTGCATACAGTGATTTCTTAATACCGCCTATGAATACCAGAAAAAGTCAGTCAGAGCATGGAGTGCAAACAGGTACAGGAGATGTACCTGAAGCCTGAAGATGTGTTGGTTTGTAACAACATCAGCATCAACGCCAGCAGGCCAAAACAAGCCTTAACACAGAGCAGCAACGTGCCAAGATCTCAGTGTGGAGTAAATATTTAAAATAGATTACAAGGAGTAACTGGCTGAACTCCTGCTGGAGATTTGACAACTATGTTTTAAATTCTACCCTCAGTGATTAATAACTTGTATTTGCCATGCTGTGTGTGCTTAATATAACTCAGTCCACTGATTTTTCTACAGAGTGAGAAGTCTTTTTACACTGCTGTCTTCTAAACTGTGAGTTTTAGGATTTATTTTATATTATATTTAATAATATTTTATATTATTATATATTTTTTTATCAAGACAACAATCTATCACATCTATCACATGTATCACACATATCAAGTAAAATAACCTTCAAAACATGATGCTTTTTGAGAGTGTTACATGTGCAGCAGCTAACACATGGACTATTAGAGAGTGGGGCCCTCTAACAATGGGTTGTGTGGAGATCATTTGCCACCTCTCAAACACTCCTGTTAAATTAAAAATGGTCTTCATTTGTTTTGGTAAAATAGTCAGTTTAGAACAGTCTAGAACAAAATGACGTCTTACTCTACATGGAACTATAAATAAACTATAAAACAGTTCAGTGAAATGAATAATTTCTTGTTTGCTTTAGTATTTTTATTATAAACAGATATGCAGATAGATGCTGTATGAGTGCAAAAATACTGTTAATTGGTCAAAATGCAGATGACAGCAGGAGTACAGAAGAATACATCGCATAAGCAGGATGTATCTGATCAAATCTGTGAACATCTTTTCATCAAGCTTGAGCTTATGATGGAACACTGAACCCACGATGCAGACCACAGACAGGAATCACTTTGAAGGATTTATTTACAAGATGCGACATGAAAAGATACAACAGGTGAGGTCCAGGGGGGATCTTCAGGGCCAGATGGTGAAGACTGGTGAGCGGACAAAGGTAGGCTGAGCGTGGTAGGGCTGGAGGACGAAGAAGACAAACAGGCGTCAAGGTTAGCCATCCAAAAATACAAAGGCAAAAGATATTTCAGCAAGTAGGTTTCTCTGAGCTGAGACGTTACCGCGAAAGGTACAACAATGAACTGGTGGAGTCTGAGAGGGTTAAATACTGCCGAAGCTGATGAGGTGATGACAAGTAGGTGAGGTCAACGGGGGAGTGGTTGGAGAAGCCAGGTCAAGAAGCAGGAAAGGGCAGGAAAACAGTAGTCCAGAACAGACAAACTAAATACTGACTCTAAACAGGGTCCTTAAAGTGTTGTTTCTCCTTTACATTAGGAAGGTGAGGGTGATGTGAGGAGATTACAATGCAGTGATTGGACCACTAAATGCAACTAAATTCTACACACTGGACCTTTAAAGCTCTGAATTTTTATTTTGTTTTGTTTATGTGGGTCCTATGAATAAGTGAAAAACTGATGTTTCCAACGTAATGGACAGAGTATTAATTAACTATTAATATTCCAATTTATTGTGAATAAATAAAGAAAATAGAGGAAGAAAATAGTTCCACTTGTGTTGCCGTATATCAACAAATATTCCCTGTTTGATTAAAGATATTACATGTCGCCAATGTACAGGATGTAGCTTAATAATACTGCACGTCTGAAGTTCTAATATGTTGTCAGGGAGTGAACTTGCTTGTTGCTTTATGATTTTGGACATTGTGTTATGGAAGCATTTTACACAGCTGCTTTGAATAAATGACCAACAGTCTGCATGAATGATGTCTGTGAATTTAGTTCAGTAACAAATTAATTCAAATGTGTTATTGAAGAATGACATGAGCCTGCATGGTTGAGCCTACAATAAAAAAATTGAAACTACAATTCTTTCTATTCTTATAGTTTTGTGCCAAATTTGCCGTTTTGTTTGGTTGTGTGTCCTTGGTCGAAGTATATTTAATGAATTCTTATTTTCTATAAAATTTAAAATCTTAAGTATAATAATTACACCTCTGCTTTCTGTCCATTCTGAAATATGAGCCAAAATAGCTACAATAAAAAGGTGTTTTCATGCAAACGTCTCTGAATAAGAGATATTTTCTTTCTTATTCCTGAGAGCTGGTTGCAACAAAGTAAAATTTTCATTCATGGTTCAAACCGGAAACCTTTGATATAATCAGATGTATCAGAAGAGACCAGAGAGCAGGTGTGGAAGTCGAAAGAGTGGAAGACGGAATAGAGAAGTCAAAGAATAACAATGCAGCCGCACTCAGGCCTATTTTCCATGCAGACAGGTGCACACTGAGCATATGCTCTAACAGATGGAGGTCCCAAGGTGACTTTGCCTCTGAGATATTCCCATTTGCCTCGGGTTTTCTTAGCATTTCTGAATACCTGTTGAATAGCAGAGATTTTTTGCATGTGCCGAGTGATAAAGCGAGTTCCAAATCAAGCGCTGCCTCACCTTCCACTGAGAGAGAGACTCTGCTCGCCCTCAGCGTTTTCTGCAAAATACCAGACATTCTGCAGCGGTAAATTAAACAGGAGCCATTTAAAATTCATGACGTTGTGGAGGGGAGAAGTGAACAAATGCAGCCATTAAGACATTTGTCGCAGTGCTCGCTGGTCCACGGGGGGTGAAAGAGGAAAAAAAAAAAGAAGAACCGTGTGGCTGTTTAACAAGACGATGCCAACTGCTTTATGTGAAATTGGGATAGCTATTTAAGAATGATAGATATGTGAGTTCTGCAGGATGCGTCTGCTCAGCTGAAAGAGGAATTTATCTGAGCGTGTTTCTGCAAGCGGAAAAGCATTAGTTGAAGAGCCCCGCTGTTAAACGACAAGTGTGCAGTACTTTTGTTTTAACTTTCATGATTGACGGGTCACAGGAAAGCTTAACGTGGAATGTCATTAAGAAATCCCTGAGAAGCTGGAGTGGAAGGAGAGTGAGGCATGAGGTGAGAAAAAGGTGCACACGCACACACACACGTGCACACACACTTTCTTCTCTCTGACAGGAAATCTTTCGCCCCGCTCACCGTGTGGTTTCTGAGTGCCGGCGAAGGGAACAGGCTGTGTTACAGCGTACAAACAGCCACTGTACGTCTCTCTGCATGGGCAGGGGAGGGATGAGATGCACTTTTTCCCTGAGTTAGTGTTTTCCGTCAGAGCCAAATGTTTTTCTCAGGCCTGTCACTTAGATCAAAGTGGGCCAAGGCCTTCAGTCTGCCTCGACCGACCTGCCTCACAAAAAAACCACTGCCAGCTGAGAGCACGCAGCCTGACTGCTAGCTTCCAGCATGGAGCTATCTGGCTGTAATTTATAGAAAAAAAATAAATAAATATACAAAGCCTGTGCTCATGTTGTGTTAAAAGCATGAAAGGAAAAAATGCCAAGGGCTTCATTTAGAAAAATGTTTGATGAGTTATACCTGTCAAAGAAATCACTTGTAATAATTTCCGAAGGTGTACTTATGTACAATTCATGAAGGATACTGAGCATAAACAACCTTGCTTAAGCAGGTTCTAAGAAGCCTCTTTGTCTCTTACCATCTATAAATCTTCTATTAGCTTAAGGGCAATCAGCAGGTTCCCCCCATATAATGTGCTCACAAAAGATAGTTTGGTCTGAAGTAGCCATAGTTACTTCTTCCTAATGTGATACACTATTTATAGATTCAATTCAAAACACCTTGCATCTGGCTATTCTTCATTCCATCTATTTCCTTCCACTTATCCGGGGTTCGGTTCTTGTGGCAGCAAATTTAGCATCCAGACGTCCTTCTTCCTAGCAACACATTTCCAGCTCCTCCTGCGGGATCCTGAGGAGTTCCCAGGCCTATATATGCTATATAAGTCCCACCAGCAAGTTCTGGGTCCATCCCAGGACTTTCTATCAGTTGGACCTGCCCAGAACACCTCCAAGGGAAGGTGCCCAGGAAGCATCCTGATCAGATGCCTGAAACACCTCAGCTGGTTCCTTTCGATGTGAAGGCACAGCAGCTCTACTCTGAGCTCCTCACCTCCACCATCTCATGTCTGACAATATCTCTTCCTCATGTCTTACTATGTCTAACTGATGAAACCCATCACATCGTATGTGTATCAACATATTGTATTCAATGAAAGTTGATGAAAGTTCATTGTGGGTTTGAGCGGATACAGTAAGGATTTAAACATAAATAAAATTACTTTTATGTGGTGTTCTGCACACCTAAGATTAAAAGTGATGGTGACTGTTGAATTCTGTTTTATACAGTAGATAAGGCCCCAAATAATTTGGCAAAAATTAGCTTGAACTAAAATATTCTCTCTTCTTGTGTGTTAGGTGTGAAAGAAAGTTACTGAAAGAACACAAGCTTGTTTGACATTTAAAGTTTTAATTTCTAAAAACGGGCTGTCTGTGGATTGAACATTTTGATATTTTCTCAATAATGTTAACACTGAGGTCTGCTTTAAAACGACAGAAATCACACTTTCTTTGAGACCTTTAAAAAACATATTTTCTAACATCTTTCCACCCATCTTACATTCCCCTCCACCACTCACTCCACTGAACACTTACCTGGACTCACTACACTATCCATGCTCCTACACACTAATACATATTTATACTGTCCTAGTGTACATATCGTTTGTGTTTCATGTGCTACTGTTCATGCTGTACATATCTGACCTGTACTGTATTCATATCTAGCTATTTATTCTGTATATAATGTCTACCAATAGCATTACTTGTACTAACACCCACACTGTAATTATTACACTTACACCTGCAATTGCTGACTGCATCTGCTGCACATAGTCTTTATATCTTAGCTAACATATCCATATATACACAGTATATCTGCACAATTAATTATAAATCTCTATACAAATGTATATGCAGAAGTACAAACTGCATTTTGTTGTCTCAGTATTTTGTGTAGTGACAAAACACTTGAATCTAATCTATTTTTAACACCAACCCATCAGGATAAGAACAATACTGTTATTCCATTGATAAACACAAAATCTTTAATAGCACATTAACTCACTAATGATAGCATTAAGTTGAATCCCACACACCTTGCTCGTGTTAAATGTTAGTTACAGACATCCTTATAAAGGAGTGAAGATAAAGTTTTATTGGCCCGGTAATGGCCGAACATTTCACTCTTTTTGTGGCTTCATTTGATTTTTATTTCACTTCTGAATTCCTCCGAATTACTAATTACACATCTCATTTCCCATTGGCTCACAGATCAGGGGTCCCAAAATGTGACGTCTGAAGCTGGACCCTCTGGGGTGTCACTCAACAGAAATCTCTTCTCCTGCACATCATTAAAAGTGAGACTGCAAACTGACAAAACAGAACAAGAACTTGCTTGTGTACACGTGAAACACTGTTGGTGTCACCAATAATAGAAACTGTTGCCTCCAAAGTAATTATTTATTTCCACAGTGGTGTATATCTGTGCAAACACAGACTGATTAATGAATGTCAGGTTTTGGTTTACTATGTATTGCCCCCTCCAAAAAAAAAGAAAAAAGAAAGATCTGCACGGCACGCCTGAGATGTGATTACACAGATCAGTTGGCACGGAGCAATTTCGGCACGGAGCAAGACTTGTGCCTGGTGATATTCTATTTTTTCTTATAGTTAACAAACCCTATGTGCACACTCAAACCAGCAATGAATGTATTCTACTAACAAGCATTCTGTGTCTATCAAAGCCTGATATATCTTCTTCATCTCTGCCACTCACTATAGCACTAAATATGTACTTATCCATCACTGAAAATAGAACCTTAGAACCTAACACCACAGTGACCAGCTGCAAATTACTGACATTTGTTTTCAAAATCAGACTATATATTTGTGAGCTGTTGAGTCGATATTTATGTCTCAAGTGTTATGACCAAGCTTGCTGTGAGGGAAGGATAAATCTTCACTGACCTGACCTGATGAAAAACCAAAAAAAAAAAACAGTATAAAAAGAGAACTTTCAATGCACAAAAACCTGGACATGCAATAACACAGATTAGGCTCAAACAATAAGGGGGGCATAGTGGTGAGCTGTTAACTTCAAATTCCTGACTGAAAAGCTGGCCAAGAATTTCTCAGGGGTCTCGTGAATTGAGTCCTTTGATCGAAGAGCTGGACCTCCAATAAGGATCCTAAACTCACCAAGCAGGAAGTGGGAAGGTGGATGGACAGTCCTTCAGCAGCTGAGGTTGACAGATTGTCGGTTTGGGTTTTTTGATGGGATTCAGTGACAGTAAGAAACATCAAAAATATTGTTACACAGTAAACCAAGGGTACAGAGAAAGGTTGCACAGTGTTACATTTTGTGCTGTCCTGGGCAAACGTTGACAATCTTAAGACGAAAATGTTGAAATCATGACTGTGGGACATGCCTACTGACAGCTGATATAAGGTTTCTGATCAAAACTGGGAATGTGACTGCGGCTATGAAGCATCTCATCAGAAGATGACATGAAATGACACATACACCGTCAAGCTAGCATAAAGCTAAAAATATGTTTACCTCAAACTCACTCTGCAAAGTGGCATTTCATGTCGCCGTCTCTTCACTACCTCCCCTCTACATTTTAAAAACATGATACAGATGGACGAGAGTTTATGACCACAACTGACCCCTCTGACATTCTGACTATTTACACTTTATTAATAGTAATAGTAAATTCATATATTAATAATAAATACTGTTCGACATTCACAGCTATACCCAGTATTTCTATAAATACAAATATACAATTTGTCTTTTCCATTCTTGCCATATTCATTCTCTAAGCTTTGGGACTAAGTTTTGGTAAACAAGAAGTAAAATGTTGCCATATGGTCAAAGAGTTATGCTGTGGGGTACAACCATAGACGATACAAAATATGGACATCATATCTGTGACGTGACCCACAGGTTTCTGAAGAGCCGTTGTGAAGCTCAGTGTGTTGGCTCTGGCCGTCACCATCTTTGCAGTCTTGCCTCCACCGGCTCCTGGCCACACTTTGATTGACATAACTTTAAGCCTTAATATCATTTGAACAGGTGAGTTGTATAAAAATTCACCCTCAATACAGTTATCATGAACGGGGAAATTAGCTATAGAGACCAAAACTGTTTTTTGTACCAGGCTGTAAACATGTTTATTTCTGCTGTGAAGTTGGACATTTTAACACTTATGGAGATTGACTCACTTCTGGAACCAGCCTCAAGTGGACATTTGAGGAACTGCAGTTTTTGGCATTTACGCATTGGCTTCACTTCACACCCACAAAGTTTGCCAATTGGGTACAACTTAAGAGGTACTTAAGCATATATTTGCTTTTATTTTTGCAAATGTTATAATAAACAATAGTAATATAAGTCAGCTGACTGAGCTATTAGCATGTTTGCACTGTTTCATGAATACACAGACACCAGGTCACTGGATTCCTTTTATACTGAGAAAACTTTATGATTCTCAGGCAAGTTCTTAAGTGTTTTTTCTATGAATTAAATGAAACATAAGCAGATTCATAGATAGGTAGACGATGGCAGTAACCTTGGAAACTATCAGCCACACTGATGGATGTCAAGTTGACAAAGTCAAGTTCACCTCATGCAGCATCCTCACATCCCCTTCAACTTTCCTGTACCCGACTCATGAGGCATCTGTCTTCCTCTTTTGGGCTTTGTCCTGTGGAACGTCTGTGTCTGCTACAGACCCTGCCCTCTTATTTCCCGATGATTTGAATGGTGAGTGAAATTACCAATGAGCACAGTAAATATTTTATCCCCCGCCTCCCCTTGTAATGTTAATCCCGTGCAAATGAGGCTTTTAAATGTGTCATTTAGCAAAAACTTAAAAACAACATTCTCTAATTTGTCTGAAATTGCATACAAAACAAATCTATACTGGGTTATCTTAATTGTGCCTCATTTTTAAACAAAGGCTTACTCTCATTAAATTGTATGCTTGGTGGATTTGGGAGTTTGACATTTAACGAATGTGTTATTCTTTCAAAATTCAACTTTTAACACTTTCAAACACATATGAAAGAGCTGCACAGTTTCTGCACACACAAAACAAGTTACACCTATCGGAGTTTGTTGCTGTACTCACCTGTCTGAAGGACACTGTGTGAGCCTTTGTGCGCCATCTGCTCCAGGTTTAACTTCTCTGCTCATTCATTTTCAATGCATAATAGAACCAGTCAACTCAGTCACTCTGTCCCACTGAGCTCCAAGCTTTCAATACTTTGAGCTGAATGATCCCCGGCAGTCACAACCATGATAGGGATTATAGTCAAAAATAGAAGGTAGAAGTTCCTCCATCATCCAGGCTGGACTACTGTAACTGTAAGTCTGCATCTCTCAGGCCACCATTTCCCAATTACAACTATTTCAAATAGCTGCAGCCTGGTTACTAACAAGGTCCAAGAAACGAGACCATGTCACCCTACCGAGGCATCCTTACTCTGTCTTCCCATCCCTCCATCCTAGCTCATCCAAAGTGGAGACTTAAATCTAAAGGTGACTCGTTTTAAATAATTTATTATAACCGGAATGACGATAAATAAAAATGGACAAATAAAAATCACTTCACAGTCACAGAGGTTGCTGCTAATAGCTAATTTGCTTAAATCATGGCAAATTAAAAGAATGCTGAATGTCATGTTTGCACTGTTGCACTGGATTTCTGAAGTTCTAAAGTGTCTTCATTCTTTGAATCATAAGCAGATCTGTGGACATTTATTCGCCGTAGACATTGGCAGTAACCTTGGAAACCCTCGGGCACACTAAATGATGTCAATGTGTGTTCAGATTTGACTGAGTCAAAGTCAAGTTCACCTCAACCTCAAGGTCATCTCATGCAGTATGTTTAAGGAACCGCAGTTTTTGGCACTTCCTGTGTTGGCTGTTATGACCTTAGGGGTCATAATTTGTATTCAGTTCTGTTAGTTTTCTGTCTGTGTTGTGTTATCCCTCCCTGTCAAGGGGGGGAGCTGTATCACTTTGTGTCCCAAAATGTACCTGTTCAGGTGGAGGTTGCTGATTGGAGGAAATCCTGGAGGCTGCTGATTGGGGGAAATCCAAATGGCAGGACATTCAAAAGTGGAGCCAGCAGCAGACTTGGTCTCTCTCTCTCTCTGGCCAGTGTAGCTGATGTTCGTTTGTGTTAATGAGATTCTGGATCTCATTTGTAAATATTGTATATATCGTTAAGTCCAGTTTTGGTAGGGGTGAGTAGCCTTTTTCCTTGTGGTATCTTTTTTCCTGTTTTTTGGTTAGGGAGTGAGGTAAGAAAGCTGTTTTTCTGTTGACTTTTATTTTGAGTATAGGCAAGTGAGATTTAAACTCAGCTTGTTTTGTTTATTATTTTAGGCTATGCTCATCCTGAAGTCTTTAATTTCGTTTGGGTAAATAAATTCCCTTTATTTTGGACTGCATTCTACGTGTTTTTGTGATTTATTCTTGAAAGTGGGGAAGAGAGAGAGATCACTATGTTATGTTTCGGTGTTCCCTAGGCCGGGGCATGACATTGGCTTCATTGTTCAGCTTAAAACTAATTTTTACAGACATGCGATTGATTTTTCTCTTTTTATTTCATCTTCTGATCTTCACATCAGATCTGTCTTGCTGTTTTTCTTTTGTGGCCTGACTGGAAGCATCATTGAAATGTCACAATAATAACAAATCACAAATCACGTTTATCTTTAAAATCACTGAGTAATTATTAATAATTAAGTGGCCATTGATCTCTCTCTCTCTGTGTGATTTGACCATGAGCCAGGGAAGCTTCAACAACAGATGTCCTATCTTCCAAGCTGTCTCTACTCTACCAGCTTGTCCTGAATTGTGTTACCATCCTTGACTGTGTACGTGTGTGTGTGTGTGGCGTCCACACATACTGTATTGTGTGTTAATCCAGCTAATTGTGGTGGAGTATTTTACAGGATTTTATTCTTTCCCTGCATGTCTCTCATTTAACACTTTCCTTCATGTCGTTCTGGTATCCGGTGGCCTAAGACAGCACAGCACAGATTTCCATCTTCCTCAACAATAGCACTGCTTGTCTCATAAAGAGAAACGATGGAGAGAGAATAAATATGAGAGCGAGCGTGCTTTCATTCGCTGGTTGATTTTGGATTTGCCGGAGTGAAGATAATCAGCGTTCATTCCTTCCATCTCCGCTTCCACACAGAGACTTTGAGGATGGGAAATTGGGAGTCAACAGGTAGACGCTCTAATTATTTGCCTCACTGTCAAAGACATTAACCATGGCTGAGAAAACAATGCAGCTCAAGTATTGGAGCAGAATAGGAAGCAGTGATTTAGTCACACACTCATTTGCAGTAACAGAAAGCCGCGCTCAGCATCACGTCGCGCTCCTCAGCAACTTCACAGAACTGATTAGAGAGGAATAACTCTGAGAGACGACTGCTGCAATGATCATTACCTCTCCTGTTGATCTTTAACACACTGTTTCAGATTTTAAGCTTGTGAAACCAAAACTTGCATTAATCAATATTTTTATGTTAAAAAGGGATTAATTGATCGTGTGTAATGTGGCGACAAACCCACAGAGAATTATCATTCAGCTCCGCAGTTCTCCTCAGCACTACAGAGCATTTTCTTTCAGTGACCATTTAGCAACTAAAGAGCCATGTATTTCCTTCAGTTTTTACCAACATGATATCTTATGTTGCTCTACGCTTCAATAAGTAAGCCAAAAACAAATGAATGCAGCTTTAACACTGAATGATGTGATTATATGTAATGCGAAAGGGGTTGCTGGTAGGGAAGTAAAACCAAACTTGGTGGCTCTGTGGAGCTTTGTAGCCACTTTTAGCTTACTGTTTGGTTGTTTGTTAGTAAGTAAAGTGTACATACATAGTGGAGGACATTTTTCTCAGGATTTCCAAACCACAGCTAAGGGGAGTGAATAAGAGTTTAAAAGTCTACAACATGCTTGATGCTCTATAGAGCACAGCAATACTTCAGACAAATGCTTGTCATCTTCTGGTATTGGACAAATTCAAATTTTTACCTGCTGCAGAAAATTTCGTGGCAGTATATACAATAGTGTTTGAGAAATTCCCACTGTTCAATGAATCTTAATACCACCACAAGGAAACCACTTGCTTTCAAATATGAATGCTTTCTTATAAGTGAAATGAGGTAGTGAATGTGAAATACTATAAACATCCCTGTATTATATAAACTAAAAACGGTATGTGAATTCAGTACTTTGAAGTTATTTTATGCATTACTTGAATTGTGGATTACCCAGAGAATGCATTGTCACAAATCTGAAAACAACTGTTTTTATGAACTCATGAAAAGTTGACAGTGATACTACAAACATATGATCATCTCATAAACCATGGTGTGTTGCTGTAGATTAAACTAGCCAACAATGTATAATGCAGTTCAAATGAGCTCAATCTTAAACATACAGTATACAGCAGTAAAATGCAACATTATTAGAGTATTTTTGCTTTTCATACTTTAAGTATTGCTAATAATGCATCCTTTTCCTAAAGTACGATTTTGCAGGACTTTTATTGCAGTGGAGTATTTTCACAGTGTGGTGTTGGTACTGAAGTAAGTGATCTGATTGCTCAACCACTAGAAACTGTTTTATATCTTGCATCATCATTGCACAAGGGACTTGTTGTACACACAGGTTGCAGACTTTGCATTCCTCAACACCCTCTAAGAAGCAGTGTATTTGTGACCTTGACCGGTGTGGCAGTAAAGCACAAACAGTGCTGTTGTCCAATGCCATTCTGCTTTCTGTAACAATTTTTCACACTGTGCTAAATACCCTTTCAGAACTTGCATTGTTGAATGGGATGCGTAATAAAGCCTTCAAGAGTCTTGGCAGCTCACTGAACCTCAAGTCCTTCGCCTAGAAGGCCCCAGAATCTGTCAATCCTGTCTTCTTTGGGGAGTTGATTGGTATCTGTCACCTGGTAGTCAGTGAGTTCCTCTGTCAGCACATCCTCACTGAAGCTCAACTGATGAAACAGGGCCCACAGCCTTAGCACTGTAGAATACAACAACAGTGTTTCTAACTGTTGTGACCGTAAGCACTTGCAGAACAAAGTGACATGAAGCAGAGTTCATTTCAAACTTGTTTTAATGAAGCACATACATATATATATATATATATACATATATATATATATATATATATATATATATATATATATATATATATATATATATATATATATATATATATATATATATATATATATATATATATATATATATATATATATATATATAGTCAAGAATAAACAGCTAATTTAAAGCTTAGGATGAGAAATAAATAAGAACAACAAGGGAGACATAAAATGACCCATCACATAGAAACTTTGTTGTCTAGGTTGGTAACAAGACAGATGGGAAGAGCAAGGTCAGAGAAAGTTCAGGGCTCGGTGTGTGATGAGAATTGAATGTCCCAAGACCAGAAAAAATATTTAATTACACAAACTGAACATTTTTCATCAAAACCACATCACTGTCATCAGTACATCATCAGTTGGTTTTGTTGTCTTCGACTGGTGACCAATCTCTGCTTGTCCCTGGGCATGGCTGGTATCAGAAGGCCCAAGAATCAGCCTGCATGTTTCCTCCGCAAGCCTGTACTCCCTCTGACTGTAGACAGTAACAGCAGTCAGTGAAATAATGAGCATTACCATATTTGATTATTAATCTATTATTCTGACAGTATCCCAAGTCATGACACATACCTGAACCATACATAGCTGTATTAAATTCAGCAGGAACATGAAGTATTTTTCCATAACTGGATCACAGACATGGCTTCCCAGTTCCCCCTCTCCATTCCCTTATGACTGTCAAAGTATGCCTATAGATAAAGGTGTATGGAGTGGAAATAAGGTGAAAAAAAACGCAACGAAAACATACCATTAATAGGCTGTAACAACCCCTTAAGCCATGTCATCTAGCATTTAGCATTGCTACGAGGATACTAAATGTTGTTTAGCAATTGGGTTTATCCTCCTTTATCCATCTGACAAAGAAATCAGGTAAAGAATGTTTCAGTGGTGCATTGAGTCGATACTACAGAGGGTTAGTCAGTGAAACATAAACAGGAGGGTGCAATAGGTTTCACGTAGAATCATTTTGTCCTGTTGATGTGACACATTTAGTCTCGAAGGGTCAAAAAGTCTGGTGAAGGAGGCAGTCTATTGAGTCACTTTACCTACATACCTTTACATAATTTGTGGAAAAATAAGTCCCAAACTTTCAAATACCTAGTTATTGCCTAAAGCAATGTTCTGTCTCAAAAAATGGAACACATGAGAAGAAAAGGGCATTTTTTTGTCTCCTTTTCTTGGGTCTTTCTTGGATTTAAGAGGAGTGTTATGAAGCCGGAGGGGAAGAGATTTAGTCTATCAGCATTATCAGCATGATCACATTCTGTCCACAGGTATCTTGGTATTTTGCTATTTCATTTTGTAATAATGAAATGCCTGTAAACCATGACCTGTCGTCATCTGCATTTGGCTCTGTATTTTTCTGTAGACGCACCAGAATGTCAAAGCTAATAGTGGATTCAGAGGGAGAGTGACATGAGAAACTTATCAGGACTGCTGATGTTTTGAACCAGCGGGTCCCAACCTTTTTCCTTAAGTGTCCTCCTCCACTTTCTTTTTTACTCAGTAAACTGACAAACCCTGACTACATGACACATTTTCATTTTCGGAATATATCCAATGCATAAGTATAGCAGTACTGAACAATAGATCAAATTAATTTGTGAATGCAATGCTATTTTAACAATCATACATACTTAACGTACATCTTTTTTTAACCAATTCTGTGTTTTCTCTCTCTAATGCTTGGACATTGTTCTTGTAACTCTTTGGTTGTCTTAACTGTGTACTAATGTCAAACTAAAGACGAACTGCGCTGTGCTGCATCAGCCCATTGTCTGCCGACCTGTCCTCACACCCAGATCTGTTTAGTGAATTATGGCAAGCTAGCACCACAGCTTGACAAACAGCAGTTTCAGCTGGTTGGTCACTTTGAAACTGAGAGATCCCAATAACATAGGTTGGACTGACATGAGTTTTTGTATAGACTTTTTTGTTTTCTGCTGACTTCCTGACCTCTGATTCTTCAGCTCAAATTTGTTCCGTTTTTAAAATGTATCTACAGTCATGAAAAACTGCTGTAGCAACACCAACATCAACAGCCACCACAGCCTCTGCGTTGGCTGAAAATGAATCATTAGACATAGGCAGGACAAATACAAAACTGGCAATACGGTTGGATTGGACAGCAGACCTAACGCTGCCTAATGGAATGGCAGGATAGAAAAATGAAACATGCATGATGATATCAGGTGAAATAAAATGGTAAAAATGATTCCTCCTCCCAAAGAGCACCGTGTTAGCATTGTCATAGTAAGCTATAATACCAAATAAAGTTTAGTTTGTTTTCTTTTCCTTCCTTTACTGGTCATGTAAGTAGTTTTGCACAAGCATAAGTTTCATTTGAACATCATCAACATGACAAATTGACTCACTGTCTCATTCAGACTCATCTGTTGACAATAATACACTGTCATATGCTGTCACATATGCAGACCTTCACATGTTTTTGAGGTCAGTTATTGTGAGAGGTTCTTTGTGTTACCTGTAAAGTCAGTGTAGGTGCCCACGTTGAGTCCATATCCAATTGTCTTCCCATTCATCCTTGGAAGATGACTTTGAATGGCTTAGATGACTCATCTGCTCCACACGTGGCTATCTAAAGAAGAGTTAGGAAAGGACATAAGGAGGGAGGGATGGTGGAATGCCTATTACTATTAAATAAAGGCACAAGCCCAAGAGTCTACAACAATGCTGCTCTAAAGAGCACAAGAATACTTTGTTAATGATTATATCAAATTAACTTACTTACTTACATTGGTGTAAAGTGTATCCACTACACTGTTAAACTTATAACTACATTGTATTTTGTATTTTGCTTTCTGTGTATTTTCCTCTGAGAGAAGTGACAACAGTTTACAGCTTGTCTGATCTCGCAGCTGTGACTCATTACAAGGCCTAGCCAAGAGTTTGGGTAGGAAATTGTGAGTGTGTAGTGTAAATAACTGTTATTTTAATGAGTTTAATGAGTAAAGTGGTTCTCTGTGTTTTTAATGACTTCTAATGAATGTTTCTATGAGGACTTTTTGACTTGAAGATAAGGGTCAAATTCCTCATTATGGGTGTAACTGAAATTTAAAGTTGGAGACACCATGGCCATGGCAGGTGCAGGGCAGGAACTGTATAAATGTAGGCTATGTTATGTTTATTTCACTCAGACTCTGAACTACTTTGCGTGTGTAAGGCTCTGTGACCTTTCAGCTAAAAGAGTTTTCAGCTCTGAGTGGTATTCTTTGTAATGATGCTCTTCCATATTACAGTTGTATACTCATATTGTCTTCTTAACCTTATTTTGTTCTTCCTCGGTTAAATAAATCAAAGACCAAATAAAATATTGAAGTAACTTGTTTACCATCTCATTTCAACATACTAGCTTACTAACTTTTACTAATAATCATCTAAACACCTTACATTTGTAGGTTCTTAGTATTATATATTATATTCATATATGAATTGTAATTTTGACCTGCTGACAGTGCTAAAGTAAACTTTCATAGCAGTATAGTTGTGGAAAAATTCCACTCGACACCACAGATGTCCACCTCATGGTAGTGGCCAGAGGATGAAGCCATTGGGCACCATCATCAGTCTCTGAAAAAAAATCATGCTTACTAAGTGTACAAAGATTTGTGTCAATCTATCTGGTAGTTGTTGAGATATTTCAGTCTAGAAAGAGTGGTGGAGTGGCAGATGAATGTGCTTTATAACAACCCAGAGAGCTACATCACTAGTGCAGCTAGTTAGCTAGTAAAAATATTTAAGCAATTGGGTTTATCCACCTTCATCACTCTGACAAAGGAAGGTATGGGATGTTTTGAGAGTTTTTGAACATAATAATCTTTGGCATGTAGCTATTTTCACTAGATTTGGTGTAGGCTACTGTGTAAGTTTTGCTCCTTACTTCAGTTAGTGATGGCTGAAGCTGTTCACCACCTTCACCCTCTGTCCATCATACGCAACTTGACTGTTAGTCACCACTGTCTTTGGGTAAAAATATATTCATTATAACCAACACTTGTGTCTGGGTCATCTACATGCATGCTTCTGCTCCAGTTCACGTGTATCATCACATGCTCACATGTATCATTGTCATCTGTGACATTGCTATGTCCTTCAAGAAAGAACATAGAAACTCAACCCTCACCCTAACATATTGAAAGATCTTCATTGTATAAAAGATGATCATTCTGTGCTGCTGGCGTGACGCATTCAGTCTTGACAGAGGGTCGATAACTCTGGTGGAGGAGGTAGTCTATTGAGTCACTTTGCCCACATGCCTTTACATAATTTGTGAAAAAATAAGTCCTAAACTTTCAAATACCTTTCAAAGTCTTCCAAAATTTCAAACTCCTAGCTATTGCCTGAAGCATTGTTCCGTCTCAAAAAATGAATAAATGAGAAGAAAAGGGCATTTTTGTCCCTTTTCCTTGGGTCATTCTTGGATTTAAGTGAAGTGTTACGATGAGCTTTAGAAGACGACTAGACTAGTGTCTATCAGAATTATAAGCATTGCCATACTTTGCTATTTGTACTTGTAAACCTTGACCTGTCTTCATCTGCGTTTGGCTCTGTATTTTTCTGTAGATGCACCAGAACGTCAGCAAAGATTAGAACAAGGCAATCAGGAGAGTGACAAAGGAAACTTATGAGGACTCCAAGTGTGCTAAAGAGTGCATGAGGACTCCAAACATCAAAGGGTTAGGGTGACCAATAACCCCAAAAGTTTCTCCTGGTTTCTACCAGGGTACCCATAATGCATGTGCTCTCTGTGAGTCTGCACCAACTGACAACACATGTGAATGGAAAAAAAGCTAAATTCCATTGACTTTGGCGATCCTTTGACTTTTCAAAGTTGACTTCAGTTCAAGCCTGAAATTCGTTACACTCATCCATGTCACCCACAGGATGAACTCCAATAACTTTGGTGATCCTTAGACATTTCATCTAGTACCATCATTACATTAATTACATTACACACATTACACATTAAAGAACTGCTCACAGACCAGTAATCCTGGCGCTGTGCTCGTTGTCAATCAGACTAACCTGAAGAAGGTTTTGCTTGCAACACAGTTTGGAGCATGTTCCAGGATACAACCATCAATGTCACTGAGGAGATCAATGGGTTCTGGTGTCTGTGATGACAAATGGCGACCATTTGGTGTGCCATGTAGTACTGTGTACCCACAGATAGACCTACTTGCATTAAACAGCATGTAAACATGCCTGTAAATGTCACTTTGGTCCAGTTAGATGCTGGTGTGCTATTTACTTTTCAAAACCACTAACAACTACTGTCTGCCTGTGACATGTAGACTACGGAAGTTTGTTTCCTCTGTCTCTCGTTCACTAACGTGTGACAGTGGCACTCTGGCAGCCTGACAACTCCTGTCAATCAAACAGAGACACCGACACACCCCTCTGGCCAGCTGAGATGAAAATGAGGATTCCTGATATTTCCCCACAAACCCTTTTTAATTAATTTTAGTCATAAACAGTTTGTTTACAATAAAACATTGATATGACTTTTGACTGCAAAAAGGGATGTCTAAATGTGATTTTCATACCAGATGAAGTCTGCTGTGAGTTAATTTAGTCTTTGTTACATTATTATTTATTTTGAGCCAATTAACCGCCTGTCAGACTCCACCTGTCATCATCTGCATTCTTTATTTTCCCCACAAACATGACAAACTAAGGTCTGGAAACCAGAGCGGAAAGTGTAAGAGTATGGAATCCCTTGGCTACATTACATGACAAAGACATCACTGTACTGTTCACACTGCACTACTAATTTCCTGTTTTGTTATCAGGAATCTTGAAGTTGATGTGCTTTGCAGATGGCATAATCAGTGACGGGGGTCCCACATTGCAAAGTTTTTCACCAGGAGGCATCCCAGATGAGCATCTCTGGTCTCCAAACTACGTTTTGTCACAAGAAGCGACCGCAAAAAACAAGTGGTCCAAGTGGTTTGTGGGCTTGGATTGCACCTTTGAACAGTCCACAAATAGTCATCATCACAGGAGCAAACACTCCCGTTTTGACTAAACTGTGGCTTTTTTCTGTGATCTCCAAAAACACTGAGTCATCGAGTTAAAAATCAGGGTTAAAATCATGTGGAGTGAACTTGGCATGAGTCTTCTGGGAGTTTAGATCAGTCCTTCAGCCACAAGCATCAAGTTTGTATCAAGTTCCTCACTCCAGTGTAAATTGTTGCTCCTAATTTAGGTTTACTGGCACAGGGAGATAGAATAAGGCTTTAGAGAGCTGAAGAGATGTGACCATTATCCAGTCCTATTTACTTCAGAGTTCAGGGCACAACCACATTCACAGAATCAGCTTCTTTCCATCTGGGTTCCAAACAAAGGAACCGCTGCAGTTCTTCATCAAAATGAGTACGGTTTCCATTTCCCCAAGGGAAAACAACACAATGAAGAGTCAGGAGGGTTAATGATACTTGTGAATAACTCTCCATGTGGGCCATTTGGGGTTGAATTTTCAGAAAGAGAGAGAGAGAAAGAACAAGACGGGGTGGAAGAGAGAGAGAGGAGCGCGCTTGGTGACAGTGATCCATTTTAAATATAATCAGGCACTTCTGCTTTAGCTATTAAAAACGAATTAAGCAAAAGCACAATTAGAGGGCATTGTCATGCAAATGCTATGAGATGTATTGTTCTCTGTCAGAACACATGTTAAATCTAATTAAAGTGAACTCTGGGTTGTCTGCTCTGTTGTTTTTGGAGGGAAAGAAGAGAAACATGGCGGATACACAAGAGATATGTACATGTCTAGACAGACAAACTAAATAATGGCCTCTTGTCACTGACTTCTTTACAATTTCTGTAAATATAATTAATATATTCATACGAGACATTCATCATGAAAAGGACTGATTATCAGAGTCAGAGTCCAAAGTTGCTCATGGTTTGCTCTCAGAGGTGGTAAATACACTGCTGTCAGGTATGGCTGCTCAGATACTGTACTTACTGGAAGTACAATGTTGAGGTATTTTCAGTTTATGCTACGTTACTGTCACATTCCAGACATCTGATTTGTTTGGAGTTCCACATAAGAGATGCTTCCCCACTTCTCACATGGTTTCATTTAAATATCTGAAGGGTTAGTTTCTCCCATTATTCATTTCATGATCCTTTGGAGTGGACCTGACTTCTATGAATACAACTGGCTTCACCTAAACCAGCTACAACAGTATAAGTTAAACACTGATGCATGAGTGGATTCTGAGTGAAAGTGGACGTGCAGATTTTTTTTTTTTTAATTCATGGTTCTAATGACGTGTGAGTGGTTCTGAGCATGGACTCTATCTCTCTCTCTATTAATATCAAGGCTGTCCTCCATGTTTCCACAGAGCACATTGGCCTAATCAAAGCTATTTTACTATTTTAGATTGAAATCAGCATAATCCAGGACAATCAGTCTGCATCAGTCTGACTTGGTTCAGAGAGATCACAGAGCTCGTCGTCTATCCTTGAATCAAAACTGAAAATGTTTTGAAAACTGAAATTATTTTTTTAAAGATTTTTTTTGGCCTTTATTTGACAGAGACAGCTTGAAGAGTGACATGAATGTGGGGAGAGAGAGATGGGGAATGACATGTGGCAAAGAGCAACAGGTCGGATTCAAACCCTGGGCCGCCGCGGCAAGGACTGAGCCTTTGCACATGGGGCGGATGCTCTACCCACTGAGCTAAACGACACCCCTGAAAACATTATTTATCCAAAGCTTTCCTCCTACTATCTATCCTACATACATGATGGAACAAAACATCATTGGTCAATAAGATTTTGAAGAAAGATTTTTAGGAAATGCTGACCGCAGACAGAAGAGAAAAAAGTCAAAAGTGGAGATACAAGGTTTTCATCAGACAGTAACAATATATTACATGTTTGAGTTACAGGGTTGTTTTCTGCAGCATGAGTACTTTTACTTTGGAAACTTTAAGTGCACTTTGTTCATAATCAGTAGGATTTTGAATGTAGAACTTTTATTGGTAATGCGACATTTTTTGCTATACTTTTTAATACAACGCTGAACTTTTCAACCGGATGCTCTAAAAGCTCTCCTGCACAATGCAAGGTGCCCCAACAGGGATAACACAATGCACACCGTACATGAATGTAACCACCTTCAGTAAGCTGGCAATCTATAATAAATGTCTAATGTGCTGTGAAGCCACAAAAGTCTTTGGACCCCACAATTCTCAAGTTGTGGAATGGAAATCATTTACTTTTTGCAGAGCATGAATGTGGTCAGTTTAAATTAGATTTTCTGATGGTGGTGCTACAGATAGGTAACAGTGTCCATCGTTTCACTGTATCGATTCACTGATCAACAATCCTATATCAATGATGCAAAGTGAAAACAAATCATCTTTAAGATAGGCCTTTATTTTGATATTCTCAAGTCTACGTCACTGCTTCCATCCACATGAGCATTCCTGATGCTAAACACAAAGTTTTATATTGCTGTATTGTAGGTCAATGACAAGACAAGTTAAGACTTACACACATAAGTTGCAACTCCTAGTAAGTCAAAGCTGCTGCTGGGACCGAGAAAAAAATTTAATCTCGGCCACAACAACAAAACTCTGTTGTTAAAATCTAACAGCAGGAATTAACTGTGAGTCAGAGAAAACATAATAACTTTATTGTTTGCCTTGTGTGAAGAGAGGCAGCAAGAGAGTGAGGGATGATCCTCTGTTTCACATCGACAGCCCTGGGAACTGACCTGATCTGTTTTAACTCTTCTCCCTCCTCTCCATGACTATTGCCATTCCAACTTGTCACTGACTGCTCATATTTGTGACTTTCAAGACTGCTGCTATCAGCTATCTCGGGCTTCATGTTACAGGTTGAATTAAATGGGCTTATTATATTGTCTCATATTGATCACAGGCCCCTGTATTCAGTCAAATTAAAATTGTATTGTGGCAGACTTTCCACCTCAATTTGTGGTGGCTCTGGTCGCCGCCATCTTGGCAGTCCGGTAGTGGTTGGGCACTTCCTCTGTTGTCTCTGAAACACCTGGATATGCTAAGTAGCAAAAGAAAGATAATTAACATATGGGACCCAGAAGCAAGCCAGACCACCAAATCAGTGTTTTGATGTATGTGTGATGTAACCAAACAAACCTGGGATTGCCTGTATCAGTGATGATGAACTACAAACAATTAACAAGCATGTCTAAATAGAACACAATGTGGTATTGATGGTAGAAATGGGGACCAAACATTTCATTATATACTTACAGTAGACATCTACAGAAACTTACTTTTTTACAGATAGCTTGCCACATATCACAGGTTTCAAATGTCTTCATTACACTGCTTGACAGTTTAAAGCAGGAAGAGGATGGATATGGTCTTTATCCTTCTTACATCTAATTGTGTCTAATTCTGTTAATCTGCCTCTTTCTGCAGCTAATGCACTTTTACATAACTCTGTAACTCGGTCAACATCGATTTAAGTGATGTGTAGGCAATATGCTATATTAAAAGCTCACTGTATAACATAACACACACGCACAAGAGATGTCAGTACATTTGTCAGACGGCTACGTAGGCTACCTGCGCCTCACTCAGGCAAAAATAGCAACTAGCTGGTGGAGAAAATGGAGCATTTAGCAGTTAGGTTTTCTCTGTAGCCCACTCCTTACCTCATTGTACCCAAGGCTGCAATATTAGCAATATTAACACGCCAAAATCTCTGATGGAACTGTTGCAGTCAAGTTTGGGTAATGTAGTCAGTTTTGACAAGTGAGGGTGTGTGGAATTTTAAAAAAAAAAGCCAATATCTCTGCTGTATCAATGTTATAGAGGCTACAGCCACTATAACATTGTCATCTTTGGCATTTACTTAAGGTTTATAAACCCTAAGGGCTAATACATCTGTTATACTCCTTTAAAGGTTGGGTTCTGAGCCGCAACAACTGAACGAATCACTAGAGTTAGTGCAACCTAAATTTGTCCATCCATCCATCCATCCACCCATTTTCTGTAACTGCTTATCTTTATCAGGACTGCTGGAGCCAGACGCCGGGTAGACCCTGTACAGGTTGCCAGTTCATCGCATAGAGACAAACAACCATTCACGCTTACATTCATGCCTCCGGGCAATTTAGAACCAATTAACCTGGACAGCGGGAGGAAGACGCACCAGGAGAGAACACACACAGACATGGAAGGAACATGCAAACTCCACACAGAAAAAATATGAATGATGATTGTATATAGTTACTTTTATGGACATATATTGGAAGGTTAATGATGAAAACGGACAGATTGAAGTAGATGCACAGTGGGCATGCAGGTTGCAAACAAATTGGTGTGCGGGTGAGTTTAGAGGTCCATGTGTGCAGATGTGTTAAATCTGTACACGTGGAATGGTACACATGGATATATATGCCATGAAGTGAAGATGGAGGGCTGACAGTTTTCCTGAGGACTGAGTAATAATATTGCCTTTAATAACTTTTCTGTATGCATATGTAAATTTATGTAAAAAAAAAAAGAGGTTCTGTATATTCTGTGATATTACCTTTTCCAAATTAAAGAAAAAAATGGTTTCTGTTGGGGTATTCCTTTACCACAATATTATTTGTGAAAGATATATGTTGTATTTTTGAGGAGTTTTGAGAATATGGCTACTGTTATACTGTATCTCCAGTAGGCAACATGTCAGGGAAGTGACACCTGCTAGGCAGTGTGTAATGAAGCATAAGGTGTTGTAACAAACCCTGAAGCTAGTGTCCACAACAACAGAGACAGGCTGGTCATCCAGGGCAGTAAACTGACAGGTCTGCCATCCTAAACCACTCCAACAGGCTGGGCCAAGAGGGAAAAAGACCATCTCACTGTTGACGTGTTCGATAGGTGCTAAATCAAGTGGACCTGTGCTCTTTTTTTTTTTTTTTTTTGGTCATCAGAAAATATCTACCACATACATTTATACAGCTTGCAATGATAGTGACCCTTACAGCAAAGGCAATCACTTGAATCATTGATGACTGACTTATAGTTATGTGAAAGCAGCTATTAGGCAGGGAAGATGACTGTGAGAGGCATTGATTAAAGGTAATTGGAGTGAATTAGAAAAAATGTCACCTCTAACCTCTGCAAGTTGCCACTTAAAAGGTCCAGTGTGTGCAAGATTAAGAGGCCTCTATTTACAGAATATGGTAGAAATGGACAGTGTATAATCACCTGAAAAGAAGGGGTAGTGCTTTTGTTACCTTAGAATGAGCCTTTTATATCTACAGACGCTGTGGGTCCTCTTCCAGTCCACCATGTTTCTACCAAGTGGTGACATCTGTGGCTGTAAAGTTAAGCTAATGTGGAAGTGCCAAAAAAACAGCCACTTGAGGCTGGCTACAGAATGAGTTGGTCTCCATAAGCTCCCATATCAAAAATATATGTCCAAATGTCCACAGCAGAAATAAACATGTTTACATCCTGATATAAAAAAATGTTTTGGTCTCTATAGCTAATTTCCCCGTTCATGACAACTGTACTGAGGGTGAATTTTTATACAACTCACCTGTTCAAACGATATTAAGACTTAAAGTTATGCATAATGAAGAGTGTGGCCGCTTCAACTGACAGGTGGGTGCTGCTACAGGTGTTCTTGTTTTAGCACCCAGCTCCACCAACGGTCCACGTCTTTAGCTGGGAGACAACAGATGCAGGACTGCCAATACGGCGGTCAAACTGAGCTTCAAAACATGCTCAAACGTCATAGAGATTACGTCCATATTTTATACAGTCCATGGTTGAACCCAGAATGGACAAACACAAGCTTCTACATAGGTTGTTTCACGTTTTGTAGTTCCCTTTTACTTGCAATGGAAAGGTGAGTGAAGGGGGCTGCAATCTACAAGTACACAGCTAGATGCCCCTTATCCTACACACTGATCCTTTAAGCCAATCTTAAAGTAAATACTCTCTTTTACAGATGTGGTAGATAGAGCATAAAACATCCTTGTGTACAGTCAGCACAAGAATAACAAAATGAAACAGCACAGTAGCATGACCTTTGTAAATGTTTTTACACTGGCTGCACAGCCAATTCTTAAAGCAAATCATATTTCAAATGAACTCCCAGAAAGCCACGTGAGAATCACATCAGAGGGATTTCTGCTTATGAGTAAACGGAATGATTGCCAAATAAACTCATCCTTAACTCCCTCCCTCCCTCCTCTCTCTCCCTACATCGAGGCTTTGCACGCGAGCGGTATAAACATCAAAGGGAAGCCAGTCCATGTGATCAGTGCCGGGGCATGCAGCGCTTGTCAGACACTGCTCTTTTTAGCATCCTCCGTATGGAGCAGATATTATTTCTCACAGTGTGGACTCGCCAGCCCAGACAGCGTGCTCTTGGTAACTGATGCGATGTGTTTCCTTTAGTTAATTGGATTCTAAAGTAACCATTGTTTATTCAAGAGCCCGTAATGAATTCCCTGGCAGCGTGATTACAGTGTAATCATAACATATAACCTCACTTAAAAATGACATGCAACAGAGGGCAAAGACAGTGACAAGCCTACAACACAAACAATAATTAATTAATACATTCTTTTTAAAAGATAAATAATTTCGCAGATTATTTGATTGTTAGCCATTAGCATAGTTCAGTGGGCATGCATGTGATGTCAATGTATCCGAAAGCAGTCTAAAGTAGCTCTGTGAAACTATATTTAGATACTGCAGTGAGTGGGATCATAGTAGCATGTGGACAGCATTTAACCTAAGGCCTAAATAATGTCTTACTTACATGCTCCCAGTGACAATGCTAAAATGCTGATGCTAAGCAGGAATAATACCACAGTATATTATAGTATACCATGACTACGCTAATTGCTAATTATTACTAAACACAAAGTACAGCTGAGGACGTTGCTCTTGAATTGAAGTATGGGCAGTCTGAAAGTTTGAGCTGATGTTGGCACTAGACCAAAAGTCATTGGGATTCATCATCTTGTCATCATGCATGTTGGTACCGAATGACGGCAAGATCCATGCCACTAGCATGGCTTAAAACACTGCTGAAACGGTAAAGAGCTGCTATCCAGTTGATTGCACAGTAATTCAGAAAGAAATGTAGGCAAGTTTTTACAGATTGTATTTACAAGATTTCTGAATTAGCATCTAGAATATGCTTTATACGTTCTTCTTTGTATATGACTAAATATCTTGATCGAATTGTTGATAATGTGATACAATGTTTGCAGTACTTTAAGAATTAATCTGCAGCTGTTGTCAGACTAACACATCTTTAAAGTTGCTATAATCAATATTTTTTATATTATTGTCTATGTGGGGGGCGGGTCAACACTGTTGCCTCACAGCAAGAATGTTGCTGGTTCCAACCTCGGGTTGGGAATACCTGTGTAGAGTTTGCATGTTCTCCCCGTGTCTGTGTAGGTACTCTGGCTTCCTCCCACAGTCCAAAGACATGAACCTTAACAGGTTAATTGGTGACTCTAAATTGCCCGTAGGTGTGAATGTGAGTGTGAATGGTTGTTTTTCTCTTGTCCAGGGTGTACCTCACCTCTCCCTCTTAGTCAGTTAGGACTAGCTCCAGCCCCAAACCTGACTCTACAGTTCAGCTCAGCTCTATGGAGTGTTTTAGTGCCTTTTAGCTCATTGTTTGGTTTTGTGGCCCACATATTTTATCTTGGTTCCGTCTCATTGCTTTCTGAACATTGATGAACTCACCTGTGCACAAAACTCATCGATCGCCCCCTGGCAGCTAGCTGCTTTATAGTTCATAAACCCCGCCCCCTCCATATCAAACAGACAGGATGTGGGTCATTCAAAAAAATCAGAGTTACCAAGTTACCAGATACCACAGCTCCATTCCAGATCACTGCTGTACTCTGGTTGGACTCTGGCTCTAAATTATGTCACCAGCTCAAGATGGCCATGGTCGTAGTTGGGTTATTTGACTTCACTTTTGTGCAGTGAATAAAAGTGGACATGTGTCATCCATCTTTACATAGAATATGTTCCAGATAATGCATACATAGATACATAGAACAATAATGTCTCATACTTGATGGCTCCTATATACATTTGTTCTCCTACTGGTATCACAGCTATTTGTTCACAGGAGCATGCCTGTATGGTTAGATGGTATCATCTGAAAGGCAACAGCTCCCTCTACACTAATGTTACGTACATGTTCATGTAAATGTACTTGTTCATTTCAGGGTCAGCAGCTGCATTATGTATGTTCCTTTGAAAACTATCAACAAGCAAATGTGTTTATGAGCAGGCTGTTGCTGAAACGGAAAAGAAATAAAAAGACCAGACTCCATAAATGACCACAGTATTGCTTGTTGCTTGCATGCTATCTCTGTAGGATGACCTTTTAAGCCAAGATACTGACACCATGTTCACTTGAATGCTGTACTCAAGCTCAGCCTTTAATGCCAAAACAAACACAAGCTTTTGTCAGGGAACATTCCCCATTTCGTATCAGAACTGACAATAAATAAATCATTGATTTTGGGCCAATGTGCTCAAACCACTATTGATGGCTTCAGTAACATATCATTTGGCACATTTCAAACTCATGGATGTTCCTGACAATATTTGAGGAATTTGTCCCTTTTACTAAAACATTTCAAAAGCATTAGTTTAAGACATTTTATAAAATAAGGGGAAACAAATCTTTCATATAAAAAATTGATCTATATTCTCAGCAGGAGAGCAGCTCACTCCTCAAACACTCCTCAGCCCTTTTCTTTGACTGGCATGTCCTGTGGTTGTTTTACTCATTTTTCTTAGAATTATCTGCCGGTGACACATCTGTACACTGAAGTTAGTTAGATAACTACAGCAGATAAGCTGAATTATAAAATACCAAATACCAAACATTTACTTTAATTATCATTTATCAAAGAAACGTTATAGTGCTGCTCTTCCAATAACATGCAAAAGCACATTCTCCACATATATACTCTCCACATATATACGCCTCTCAGGTTCAAGCCAAACTATCAGAGTAAAGCTCTGGAAGGAAGAGTCAACAATGTAAATCATAAAAACCATAATTTGTTTGATTTGATTTAAATTAATGTATTGTAATTATGTAAAAAAGAGAGAACACAGAACAAGTGTCTCTTTTATCTAATATGGTGACTACAAGTTAAGCAGAAGAAATCTGGAGGAGAATGGCCATCTTTACGAAAGATTGCTGGCCATCTTCCCTATCAATGATGGCCAGCAAACAGTGAGGGAGTTGGCACGTCCTCACACTAACATTCACATTAGCATTTTGTGTTGCTCATTATTTGTAACTGAGCTGATTCAACAACTGGCCATTTGCCTCTTCAGGTGACTTAGGTTTAGTCACACTGCTCAGTGATAGATCAGATGGTACTTGTACTGATAAGTTTCCAAATTTTAATACGTGATCCTGTCTGCTAGAAATTACGTTTGTACTAATTATCTTCAGAATTATGTTGTGGTGACAAACATAATCACTAGTGTTAGGCAACAAAAGAACTTTGGTTAAGGTTAGGGAAAGATCGTGATTTCATTGACCAACATGTGTCTGCAGTTACTTCTGACTTTTTCTGTGTTAAAACAGACCATGCTCCCTTTTTACTTTAACCAAGCGTTTCCTGTGCCCATGTTAAATAAAAAAGCAGTGAAGACTTTTCTCATTGGAGAAGATGTTTTCGCTCTTCTTCTGACCGGCTTCTGTAATAGTTTTACTATGTCATATCCTTGATCTGATTGGTTGAACTTTGCCCATGATAGACAGATGGTTCATCTCATCACCTACCGAGTGTTTCTTGACATTTTCTGATGACTTCCCGACTTCCCACTTACCCAACATTTTTTTCTGTCTTTTTCTTCTACCTGTTCTTCATCTTTAATCATCAGGTGTTTTCCATTATGTCAATGACACTTCCTTCCTTCCACCAGGATAGTGACCTGGAAATTGATCAAGGTCCACCATCACTGAGGATGTTTCAACTGAGGGGAGATGAGTGAGAAACCACAGATGTATCCTATGCAGAAGCGTTTATATGGCCGCTATCACTCCTTGATAAATGAATCATGCAAAAATTGCAACTTTGTTTGTTATTTTCACTACAAAACACCCAGGTATAAAGTCACAGATATCGTTATAATAATATAATCACCTTCAGGCGGAAAAGGACATCAGACTAATGAAACTAATTAGCCTGTAGATTTTATTCATGATATTTATTGCTGCTCTTACTACTCATCACATCCATGCTGTTCTTTATAAACACATTCCAGTTGTCTGTTTGTCTTATTTATCACATTGTGAGTTCTTCTTCTTCTTCATATTTAAATATAACATGTTTCTTTGTGAATGTTGAAATGGATTGTTTGAAGGTCAGTCGTTGGACTTGTATTCAATGTTCCATGTTCTCCACCATTGTATGTAATTAATCATATGAATGGTTAACATTGAATGAAGAAATGGGCCCATGATACAGACAAGAGACAGGTCTTACACCACCAGCTCTGACAGCATGATGTATGACGTCAGTGATTACTATCCATGACAGTGAAAATGGATGGAGGATGTCACAGTTTGAAGGACTCTTTTAATTAGATCTTTATTGTGAGATACTCAGCTTTTTTTTAAGTGTCAGGAACATCCTCTGTTCATACTTGAAAGGCACCCAGCTTGTTTGAGTTTGTTGTAGATGGGTGATCAGCACAGTTTAAAGAAGTTAAATCATTTGCTATTATTCTGTGTCTGTTGTAAGAGTCTATTTAGTCCTGTCAACTAAAATAAGAAATATAAAATACTGTATGAGCGGGCAAACTCTTAAATTTAAATCTAATGAAAAGAGCTCAGTGATTCTTAACTTCTCAGCCAACGGACCAGGCGCGCACAGACATTTTTTGGAAGCTCTTCCTGCTGCTGATAAAGCACATCCTCAAACAATGACAACTCTGAAGCAGTGAGTGATTGCTTAATAAATCACCATCAAAACCTCGGACCACCTACAGCACAGTGAGCATGCTGTGCTGAAGGTCGGCTAGGTGCTGACATGAAACATTTTTAAAAAGTGAGACAAAAAGGGCTGCAAAACCAGATCTGCTTTGGACCAATGTGTACCATAAATGACTAAAAAAATAATATTTTTTGTTGCTGACCACTCAAAAGGTGGAAATACATACAGCATGATGATGCAGAGTTTATATTGTTGGCCGCAGCATAGCAGCTAACAGAGGAAAGAGAAGGGCACGAGGTAAGAGAACAGAAGGGAACAAGTGCACAGGTTTCCTTAAAAGGTGAATTTAGCTTCTTTAGATAACATTTCATATTTACCTTTGCTTATACAGCATTCATAAGTCTGAGATAACTACTTGTCATTTTGTGTCATTATCGATCCCTAAGGTCAGAACTCAAAGGTGCTGGAGAAAGATTGTTGAGTCTCATTCCCAGGTCATTGTCACTGGGAAACAATCAAAGTTGCTCGGTGCGAGCCACCCAACATACCAGGAAGCTTTCACATTCCCAGGATGTTGAAGACGCAATGGTGTCCAATCACGAGTATCGAAGTATTTTTCAGTGACTTACGTTTTTCGAATAACTTCTCAGGCTTGCCATGCCCTCAACGTTCTTCTTCTGTCTTTTTTTCCTTCTACTTCTTCCTCTTTCATCTTCAGGTGCTTTCCAGAAGACACTTCCTTCTTTTCAGAGGAGAACCTAACCCTATGCAGAAGTTGTTTTTATGTATGCCATCACTGCTTTGATGAATGCATCATGCAATCATGCGTCATGTAATATATACTTGCCAGGCTTCTTATGATTTTAGCTCATTAAGTGTGTTATGTTGTTACATATTGCAGCTTATATTGTGTGTGAAGTTTTTTTTTTTAGTCGTTCAAATGGTTATATTGAAATCGTTCGCTGAAGTGAATGAAGTCAGTGAATGAATAAACGGACATGCTCGCTCACAGAGGACTTGCAGTACTTTGGATTTTCTGACATCACTTGATGTGGCCTACAGCACAGAGGTGGACTCCAAATGAAGTTGGAGAAAAAAAGTAATTTCCTTGACTCTCATAATTGGCCAAGATAATATTTTATCAGGAGGCGTTGGCATGGAATTGTCTTCTTTTTTTTCACCACAGACAGTTTGAGTGAATTTAAACTCTTCTTCTGCATATTCATCACTGTCTGGGAGCTGTCACAGACTGTGGCTTGGCATTGTGGGACAAAAAACTCCATTTGATTCTTACAGAAGCAGCACTTGCATCACTCTTGAAAACACTGAAGCGAGAAAAATTTGGGCAACATCAGACTGCATCATGTTTATAGATGTGTCTTTGGTGGCACGCAACATGCACTTCCAAGTTCTAATTCTTCTTCTACTTCAAACTTGTGGCTCACCAGAGAGCCAAGTGCCTCCTTGGAAAGGATTCAATTTTTAACAGGCTAGAAAGGCCTAAACCCAAAAGACTAACCCCAGAGAGAGAAAGAAAGATTAAGACACAGAAAGAGCAGAAAGAGAGATCACAAATGAATAAAGTAAACTCCAACATTAAATATCAGACCTCAGCCTTGAACCTGGAAGCATTATAAATTTAAAATACATTAGAAACCAGGCATAGAAAGTGAATTTATGCATGGAAACTGCTCGGGAATAGCTACTCAAATTCTTCTTTAAATTGCTACTTCACAAGCACACGACTGAATTTGTAATCAAAGCACTTAAATGCTAAAAAACTACTGCCTGGCTATGTGTTTTATTGTGCTTCTCTTCCTCTTGTTCCTCCTTCAGTTAAGAATCCCTGTAACCTTTTCAAGCTGCCTGCCAGAGCAAACTATTGTCTAGGGTCCACGGGTTCAAAATGCTTCATCTGCTGAGACGGTAATATACATTATGTGTACGGAAGGGTCATTTTAGATCAAGGTATCTTGATGATCTCATAGGCCAACCTTATTCTCTATGTGCCCTGACTCACTTATTATAAGAAAGAGAGCCATTAAACACACCAGGTGCTGCGTCTGTTATTGAAATGAAGGTCGACATGTTGGTGCAGCAGTTGCTGTATCTGAATTACAGATTCCCAGCAAACCATCGTAGTACACGTTACCTTTGAAGAAACTGAATCATATTTTAAAAATGTGCTAAATACTGGAGCGCAACTAGTAGTGGCCACATGTTTTTCCCACATATAGTGCAAGGTGGGAGGGGATATTTTGGAAACCTCCCTGTTCATTTTAGAATTGATTTTAAGATTTTACTGATCACTTTTAAAGCACATCAGGGTCTGGCTCCATGTTACATAGCAGACATGTTGACACCTTATGAGCCAGCCCGCAGCCTCAGGTCCTCGGGTGGATCCCTTCTGGCTGTTCCAAAGTCGAGGTTCAAAACTAAAGGTGACCGGGCATTTGAAATCAGGGCCCCTCGACTTTGGAATGCCCTGCCTAAGGACATAAGGCTTGCACAATCAGTGAATTTTTTTGAATTTTTATAGACTTGCTTTTAAGTGATGTCGTCTTTTAAACTTTTTCATTTTAATTTATCAATTTATTTTATTATTTTATTTTTCGTTCTTCATCTTTCTATATTTTATTGTTGTTTTATGTAATTTATCATAATGTTTTTTATATATTACTTAACTTTTTGAAATTTTTTAATTGTTTTATATTGTCTTTTAATTGTTGTTGGTTCTTCTGCTGCTATTTTGCCTGAGTATCTTGTTTGTGCCTGTCTGTCAAAGCACTTTGTAAACTCTGTTTTTAAAAGGTGCTATATAAATAAAGTTATTATTATTATTATTATTATTATTATTATTATTATTATTACACCTTGGTTCAATAAAAGGGTGGTGAGTAAAAGTCCTATTATTTTTTTAGTCAGTGTTGGTGACTGAGCAATTCTATGGCCATGTGACTATGAAGTCACTCCCAGGGTGCATTACAGGAAGAAACATCACAGAGCTCACAGAATTCTGCTACGTGTGTCACTGACAGACAGAAGTCTGTTGATTACCATGGCAAGAATGCTGTGTTTTATTGGAAACTGCAATGACAGTTGTTTTGAATGAGCAACTGCTACGATTCGCACCTATGACTAGTCTCTTCTCAGAGCCATCCACCTCCACCATGCCAGACTGATTGAAAAAAAACATAATTTCTCAGAAATCATGTTAATTCAAACTGGCTGCCATGACATGAACTTATAAGAACTCATTCATCGTCATTCAGAAGAACATTTCTCCTGAACCAGCAGCTCCACGTTACATCACAGCTGGGTGTGGTCTGTTGTGTTTGTAACCACCCAGCTGTGATGCTACAAAGACACAAGAGATTTGTATCATTTATTCAACAGAGGCTTAGTGCAGCTGTGTTATGACTCCTTTCAAAATATTTTAATGCTTCAATTATAGAATACCAAGTTGAGTAGTCTGCTTCAACTAACTGGAACACAGTCCTCCCTTGCACCCTAGTATAATGGCCCGGCAAGATCTATTCCAGTTCGTTTGAAGACATTTAATTATGGGGGCAAAGACACTTTTGGGATGGCTTGTAGGTTTACTAATTACCCTTTGCAGCAGGCGAAGCACAAAGCCCCAGCCACCAGAAGCAAATGATTAGCCACAGTCTTCCATGACTGTCCTCTCACACTGCCAACAGACTAATCAACAAAGTTGCTCACAGTATGAGTGTAGAATAAATGTTCAATATGTCACACCTTTGTGTCATCAGACAGAAATATATAAATAACAAGATGACATTTAATTGGCAGTGTGGCAAAAAGAAAAAAAAAAAACAGCTGCTGTGTCCCTATTAGCGCTTCTTTTTCTTAGCCCTGCTGATAAAACAATCTGACATGAAGCCAGATCAAAGAATTGCAGGTACCAAACATTCATCGCTGAAGGTCATTAACTGATGTGGAAAGTAAGGGTAATTTTTTCCAACATGTGTATGAAGCCCCTCGGTTAGATTGTCCTTGGTGGAGCGGGATGAGAGGCTGAAGGTTATGGCACCAAACAGGAAAAACTGAAAAAGGAGAACTGATTACGAGTTATATAAAAAGAGAAACAGTCTCATTATCTCTGCCTTGATCTTTGATGCATTCACGGGGGAGCTTATTAGTCTCATCACACGCGTCAATTACAAATGCAGCCCCCCACCCTTTTTCACTGACTGTGGATTATTTGATTTTTTAAATGTTTTTTTACCATATCTAGCCATCAGGTGAAGCATGTTGAACTGTATTTATATGATGAAAACCTTTTGATTATATCATGTCAACATTCCTGGAGGTGTGTGCGTTTTTTTGGAAGGCCACCCACGGACGTGTCTGCGGGTACGAGCGCTGGCAGAGAGAAGCACGCTAATTGACTGTCATTGGAATATGTAACAGAGCTCAGGGCCTGGTGAACAGACAGCTCCCTATTTATTAGAGAGGTTACGTGGTGCAGCGGTTGGATTCTTTCAACAAATAAAAAAGAAGTTTCCTGTGACCCTGTCTGAGGAGTTAAAATAACCCGTCTTCTTCCATGTCAGGTGGACTATAGTTACTTCTATAAATTTTTCTTAAGTTATTTGAACATAAGCCATAACTTTGATCATGAAAGTCGAGGGTTGGGTGTCATAGTGATGGCAGTGTGTCTTCAATCAAAGTGTGTTTTCAGGTGTCTGAAGTCTGATAAATATCCTCAAGTAATGTCACTTGAGTCAGTGTCGGCTGAAAACTACTGCTCCTTCTTGAGCTTTTAACTATCTCCTTCAATTCCCTCTCATGCACAAGTCTTAGCTTTTCACACTCGAGCTCATTCTGCCTTAACCGCTACCTCTCTCTCCTTTGCCTGCAGCTTTAATTCTCTCAATCCTATAGATTTGTCTTGACGTGCTTCCTGCTGCTCTTGGAACAACTAACCTTGCTCTTCACGCTCTCCTCCCCGAGGGGGATGCATCAGTCTGTTCAACTCAAATTTGTCACACAGAATATCCTGTTCAACCGGAGCATTTATGATTTTTGCACACAATCCCTCTTTCTGTAAATTGCCCTAGATACACCACCAACAGCACACTTGTCTGCCACAGAGCCAACATTTTTCTATCTGCAAACTAAGAGCTTGCTTTGCAAAGGGTGATTAATGAACCTAGCTGTATCTAACACAAAACTACTAGATGTCAACACATACACGTAGGGCAAAGACTTTACAGTACTTACACATGAATGGGGGAATTTTCTTCCAGCAAGGGACAGCGGTCAGTGTTGCTCTCACCTCACAGCAGATTGCCGCCCACCAATGAGCTGGGTTTTTCCCTACCACTGTCACCAGGTGCTTGCTCATGATGGGAATTGTTGAGTATGGTCTAGACCTTCTCTACATTTATATTAAGTCATTTAGCTTAGTTGACACTTTTATCTAAAACATATAACAAAAAGGGGAAACAATCAAGGTACAGTGCGACAAGGACATGTTAGTACAGCAGTGAGAACTACTCACATAGACTCAGGAGTGACAGTTCTAGAGGGGGATAAATTTAGCAGTTGTCGGTAGTGTTGGAGAGGAGGTCCTCTCTGAAGAGCTGGAGGTCTTCAGGAGGTTTTTAAAGGTAGAGAGGGACGCCCCTGATCTGGTAGGAATTGATCCCACCAATGAGGAAGAACAGGCCAGAAAGAGAGCGCACAGGAGGAGAGGTGTACAGGTGGCAGATCCAGGTGTCATTCATTTGTGGAGCTCAACAGTCGTGAGGTAACATATGACTGTATAAGAGCATTCAAGAAGGTGGGTGCAGAATTGGAGAATACTTTGTTGGCAAGCATTTGCAATTTGAATTTAATGCATGCTGCAACAGGTACCCAGTGGAGCAGCGGGGTGACATGTGCCCTTTTGGGTTGATTGAAGACCAGGTGCTCCACCCCATTCTGGATCATCTGAAAGGGTTTCACTGTGCAGGCTGGGAGGCCTGTCAGGAGGGCATTACAGTAATCGAGTCGCGAGATGACCACAGCATGTATCAGGAGTTGGGTAGCATGTTGAGTTAGGTAAGGCCTGATTTTTTTATGTTGTAAAGTGCGATGCAGCACAACTGTGCAACCGAGGCAACGTGATCAGAGATGGTTTAGTGCTATATCCTACTAAGTTTCTCACTACCCTGGTAGGGGCCAGGAGTCAATTTTGATGTTGGTGTCGTGGTGCTGTAGATGTAAGACGTCATGAAATAGATTCTGTTATGATTTGCGGCCATATAAATAAAATTGAATTGAACTGAATTAAATACACAATGAAATAGCACTAGCTTACCAAACAGTGCAATGCAGTGTGATGCAAACAAGAAAAAACACCAGACCACAGATGTATCCAAAAATGAGATAAGGTCTCCAAGACTGCCAAGGTGTTTACACTAAATGTCAAAAGCTGCATGTTGTGTACTATAAACCACAAAGCAAAGTGCAGCTATGAAATACAAACCAGCATCCAAGAAGCTGCCACACAAAACAAAGTACCTTCATTTGAAGATAACCCCAATGTGCAGGCAGAAACTAAAGCAGAGCAACACAAACATTACACAAGGGTTAAACAAATGAAGCTTTAATCTAAAGGTGCAAACTCCAGCTCATACACACACAAAGCAGGCCACATGCTACTCTTGAGACACAATTTTGACATCCAAATTCCTGTTCCTGAACACTAGTTCCCTACCTATCTTTGAGCATTTGCTACCTAACTTTACCTATTTGTCTTCAGTGGTGCAGCTGGACCCGCCAGGTGCTACCCCAGGACTACCACACAAAGATAAAAAAGTAATGGTTGGTCTCTCCATCATCTGTTGGTTCACCCAGCTGGGCAAGTTCAGCAAACTACTTCATGTGGCAACCCTACAATTATGTTACAGCTATATTATAATAGCGGGAGCTCAAATACCAAACATAAGAGAGAGAAAGCTGGACTAGGATCAGCAGCAACTTAGAACAGGTGTCTACAACCCATCAAGCTTGAGCTGTGGACAGGAAACACAGAAACTAAACAGGATGTAACAGGTTCCATTCACTCCAAATATTGTTTTCTGGGCAGAATATCTCATTCCAGTTTGCAACTCAGTAGCAGCTCCCTGCTATAGAGAGGTATTGATCTGCAGGTTAGCAAATGAAAATTCCAATGTACTGGTGGCACAGCAGACACTTTAATGTCATAGCAGGAAACAGGTGTATTAATGATTGCTATGTTACTCTTAATGGAGGTCCTGTTGTTGTGCATGCTGGTTCCCCATTACTGTTAATGGGACATTAATGGAACTAAGCCGTTGTTACTGAGTTTTTCCAGCTTTGACAAGTCAAAATGTTTCTCAACATTCTCAACATTTTCAATGTCAGATAAAGGAAGTCTTATTTAGCCACCTCTCTCTCTGACACAGAGGACAGTCTAATTTAGCTTTTAGAAGTCAAGAACTGAAAATTTTATCTCTATTTCTAAAGATTCCAGAAAATTCTAGTTAAGACATTTTCTGAATTGACAATAAATTGTCTCAGTTTAACACGTGCACTTCAGAGGTTATTTGATTATTAAATTTCTCACCCACTATACTTGGGTGTCAATTTCATTCAGGAAAACTACAACAAAAATGCTTATTGACAACCTTTTTACCATGATGAAGACGAGACAGTGATGTACTAAAAAATGATCTTTGATAATAAAACTATGGCAAAAAAGTATGTTTTGTTTTCGTTGACAAGACAAGACTAAAATGTTGTGTAAAGTAAGTGGTGCGTTAATACAAATAATTGCATATTCGTAAGAGAAACCTTCACCCACTTGTTATGACCTTAGGGGATCATAATTTGTATTCAGTTCTGTTAGTTTTCTGTCTGTGTTGTGTTATCCCTCCCTGTCAAGGGGGGGAGCTGTATCACTTTGTGTCCCAAAATGTACCCGTTCAGGTGGAGGTTGCTGATTGGGGGAAATCCAAATGGCAGGACATTCAAAAGTGGAGCCGGCAGCAGACTTGGAGTCTTTCTCTCGCATCTCTGACCCGATCTGGCCAGTGTGGCAATAGCTGATGTTCACTTGTGTTAATTTTGGATCTCATTTGTAAATATTGTATATATCGTTCAGTCCAGTTTTGGTAGGGGTGAGTAGCCTTTTTCCTTGTGGTATCTTTTCTCCTGTTTTTTTGGTTAGGGAGTGAGGTAAGAAACCTGTTTTTCTGTTGACTTTTATTTTGAGTATAGGCAAGTGAGATTTAAACTCAACTTGTTTTGTTTATTATTTTAGGCTATGCTCATCCTGAAGTCTTTAATTTCGTTTGGGTAAATAAATTCCCTTTATTTTGGACTGCATTCTACGTGTTTTTTGTGATTCATTCTTGAAAGTGGGGAAGAGAGAGAGATCACTATGTTATGTTTTGGTATTCCCTAGGCCGGGGCATAACACACTGACCAGTTACAGTAGGCAAACTGCACCACAAAAATATTCCTTAAAGGTACAGTGTGTAGAATTTAGTTGCATTTAGTGGTCCAATCACTGCATTGTAATCTCCTCACATCACCCTTACCTGCCTAATGTAAAGGAGAAACAACACTTTAAGGACCCTGTTTAGAGTCAGTATTTAGTTTGTCTGTTCTGGACTACTGTATAAATAAGGTGTTTCAAGATGGCGGCCTCCATGAAAGGGGACCCTCTCCCACTGTAGATATAAAAGGATATTTTTTAAGTAACAAACATAAAAAGATTCTTATTTTCAGGTGATTATACATGTATCAAAACATAGTTATGAATATTATATTCCATGTTTGCCTAATTCTGAAAATACAGGCCCCAAATCTTACACACTGTACCTTTAATCAACGACCAGATCCTGATCCAACCCGCAAACCGCCAACTTTATGCATTATAGTAGCACAGCTGTCAGGGCTGAGCGCTGCAGAGCTCTCCAAGGGGCTGATCCTGCTGCCGGGAGCAGCTAGAAGCTGTCCAGAGCGCTCTCTTTTCTTTTCTCTGCTGCCGATAGAAGATCAGTAGAGTGAAGATGTGAGCTAAATTAACAGACAAATTGTTCCAAAAGTGTTCTTTATTGTTGGGCAAAACTTGTGCCAAGTCATGTCACTTTTCACTGACTGGGACATGGACCATGTTCGTGCTCATAAAGGAACATTGTGTAACTTTTCTGCCACAGAATAACTGAATGGTGTTTCTGTTGTTCCCACTTTGTACCCCGTATGCCTGTTTTTGCACTACATAACTTTGTGCCACAAAGCATTTTGTACCTCTCATGGGAGATCCTACCCAGAGCACTGACCAACTATTTGACTGATTTTTGGTGAAACTGGATCATATTTTATGGAGAAAATGTTTTCTGGTTTTGCCTCTGATGTCCTCCGGCTGCTCCGCTTCAACTCTCTGTGATTTACAGAGTCCAGTGTCAGTGTCCTGATGGACAGTGAAGTAAACTGCTGCCAACTGTAGCTGCTGTTAGCTAATGTTAGCTCAGTTTGTTAGCCAGGCCACCAGAAAGAGGAAGTTTTTAGCGCTTTTTAATGCTGACGGGGAGAAGAGCTGTGTAGAGGGCAGTGTAACCGCGCTCAGCAGCATCTGTGGACTTGATGACAGGCGAAGAGACTGAACAGGATGAGGGAAGACAAGAGTAAATGTGGGACTGACTTTTAGTGGTTGGTGAGAGCTTGGTGAAATAAAAGGCTGAAAGACAGACGCCGAGCTGGGCTGACTGCTGTTGGACTAGTCAGTAATATTAGCTGGCTGCTATGTCTTGTGTTGTTGACCTTGCTTGATGTTCGGCTGTTGACAAAGTTGTCGACTCACTAGTTTTTGATCAAAGGTAATGTAATCATAATAGATAGAGATGCACAACTGTCCATATTTATGACTCGGGATGCTAAAAATACCAATTTCTATGAAATGTTTCTTTAATGTGAAGCAGAGGGCTGTATGAATTTTAGATAGAGATGAAGATATAGAAGAAGAAGAGTGTTTAGGAGGCACCTATAGCTGTTTGCATGAGGTTATGAAGCTCATACATATACACAAACACACCCACACACTCCTGTGCAATAAACAGGTGCTAAAACATTCATAATATTCACCACTCTGTGATTAAACGTACTGAATACATTTAAGCTTAAAATATTGAAGTGCCAACATAAATATGTTTCAGCTTCAGTATATGAATATATTTGGGCCCTACCTTATTAAATATACTGCAAGCTAATCATATTTCAGCAATATGGATTACAGACAAGGGTGTTTGAATATGAATGTAATATCTGTTATTTTGTGAAGCCATGAATGATACGTGCCTATGATTTGTCTTAACGTGCTCATTTGTAATAATCAGTCTCAGACAAAAACCCCATAGCTCATGTGAAATAATGCATTGCACTCCCTCACTCATAAATACAATTACTGTGTAGTTAAGCACCGGCGACGTAAGGAATGTCAATATTTTTCATCCTGCATGCTCAGATTTATGCAGAGGCAGAGAAAAAACAGCACAGCAGTGTGGGTGGAGCGCAGGGCGGACTGCTGTTATGTGCTCGCAGAGGAAGCAAAAGATTCTCCCTCTGCCTCCACAAGCAGCAAAAGGTACCAGCGTGCTTTTGACACAGCTATTACTGCTGTGAAACATGGTCTGCACGGGGTTTGATGGATGGATGCCCAAAAACTATCATGCCATTGTGCTGCCGAAAGCTAAAAATCATCACATGAAACATGTTTACTCAGTGTTGGCCAGTAAAGGACTGATGCTGCTGCCACATCAGCTAAGATATATATATACACTGGAAGCTTTAGTTTTTTATGGCAGACCCAGCAGCAAAGTGGAGTTTCTGATCTGCCCAAAGGGATCATTTAAAGAGTAAATACACACCACAATTTAATTTGCCCATTATCATTTGCATCTTCATTAAAACAGCAGGACAGCAACAGCCTTACACCTGCATTGTTCCTCACTCATACACTTAAACCTAAATTATGTCCATTACAGCCAGGAGCTGTCTGGGGTCTGGGGGCACCTCAGCACTCGTGAGGGAGGGATAAGAATTGCTATTTACCCAGTCGGAATTACCCCTGCTGGAAACTCAGGGCAGCAAAGAAGGATTGCCCTGGGGCAAGTAAAATGCCACATCGGGCAAGTAAATCTAGCAACTCACTTGGCCATATGTGCAAAAGATAAAGAAACAGCTGAGGATAGTGACTGTATAGTTGTGACATCACAACGGCACAGTTTGTGAAAATAGGGCTGAGTGTATTTTTCTGTAGATTGAGCAGCTACTTTCACAGACCTGCTTATGATGAATAAAAAATGTCACTTTCTACAGTATGGGACCTTTTGACCATTAATCACAATGGGCTGGTCTTCTCTTTAGTCCCATCACCCTAATACAAACGGACAGCAGAGGCCATATTATCTGCATATTTGTATTAACCATAGTTTTTGTCTCTGCAATAAAGTAACTATAAAATAATCCACCAACTCGTGTCTAAATTGTATCATGACCAGTGCAACCAGTACATACCTACCAAACTTAAAACGTGTTAGTAGAGTGTCATACTTTTTTTTTTTTTTTTTTTTGTCTCGTCTTCAGGTCACCTTCAGAATGCATAAAATTGAACCTTTGACAAGAAACATAATCAGTGAGAAATTCCATTTATACACAGCTATTTGTTTTTATTTTGCAACAGCGAATAAGTTCTAAGAGAAACGTAATACTGATTCAATCATATTTTAAATTAACATATTGAGGGAATATTTAATTCACTGAAAAAAAATGTTGTCTCTGAACATAATCCAAGTTTGTTACTGCGACATCATTTCGAAAACAATTTAGTAATATATAAACATCATTTCTCAGAGACAGCGTTGAATCATGAAGCAATTCTGTTAACACTGCACAGTCCACAGCTTCCTCTGTGTATAGTAATCTGACACAATTTACAAATTAGATGCAGATCATATCTGCTCTTTAAAAAATAGACAGTATTAGCTTGTGTGTCTCTGTTGGGCCTTTTTCATTACAAGTCAAACAAACTCCCATTTTCTGTCATGTTGATTTTTTTTCTTCATCTATTGTGGGTTCTTACTACAGATGAACACAATTGGTGTCACTGCATTGATTTTGGAGTGACTCAATGTGAGATGAGCTGCTATGATTTCTCCTGTGTGTCAGACTGAAAAGATGACTTTTAATTTACAGAGAAAAGATGCAAATTGGAACATCTCTGTGAGTGTCGTATCCCTTTATATGGAGATGTCAGCTAGCCTTAATGACACAGACAGCTTCTGATTCATAAACAAACCAGTGACATAAGTAATTGCTGCAACCGGATGGAGGAAATATAGTCTTGACTTTTGGGTAATTAGGCATTGTGCTGGCAGAGTGTTGTCATAGAATTCCAACATAATGTTACAGCAGTTGCTATTACCACAAGCTAACAGCTGGGGTATGGAAGAGGCTGACCTACTTGATTAATTAAAGTATAATAAAGTTAGTTTTTTGTACATGAAGAAGACTAAAAACGCTCAATTGATAACCCCCTACTCAAACCCCAAAGGATCTAAAACTAGGCAGTGTTACAATCAAAAGAGTTTATATCCTGAGAAGCACAAACATGCTCAGAACATCTACCTAGAAGATTCATTTTCATGTTTACAAGTTTGACTTGGCCAGAGAAAGAGCAGGAGGAAACTTGCCAACCACTAGTTTTTCAAAATAATTCATTATGGACTTGCCCACTATTTTCAGAAACCACACAAACCAGTTCTACATAGATATTACTGGTAAGATCAACTGTGTGCCCCTTTTTGCTCTGTTTTATGTCACTTTTATCTTTTAAACATAAACAAAATTTGGTTGTCTTTATAACATAGTCTAGCTACCATGTAGCATATCTAAGTACAGGAAAGGAGAAAGTTGACCAGAGTTCTGATTGAAGCTTGCTAAACTGTTATTGGAGCACAGTGCAAAAAGAGGCCGGACTTTAATTCAGCAGTACCTTGACATTGCCTATGGCACGGTATAAGAGTTAAGACAGTATGGAAATAGTCTTATTTGAGCTGGGTTAATATTAAATTTAATGAAATGATAAATTTTCACATTCAACCAAATGGAAGATGCAACCACATAGTAAACTCCAGCTCATACACACACAAAGCAGGCCACATGCTACTCTTGAGACATAATTTTATCATGCCCAACCTCCTGTTCCTGAACACTAGTTCCCTACCTACCTTTGAGCATTTACTACCTAACTTTACGTATTTGTCTTCAGTGGTGCACCTGGACCTGCCAGGTGCACCACTGTGGTTGAGGTTGCCACAAAGATAAAAAAAGTGATGGCTGGTCTCTCGATCAAGTTCAGCAAACTACCTCATGTATCAACCCTAACCCTAAAATTATGTTACCTGACCTGACCTGTGGACAGGAAACACAAAAACAAAACAGGATGTGACAGGTTCCATAAGTGTTCCATTTGCACCAAATATTGTTTTTTTTTTGTAGACGGTACAGGAATATCTTATTTCCACTAAGCAACTCAGTAGCAGCTCCCTGCATAGAGAGCTATTGATCTATAGGTTAGCAAATGAAAAAAATCTTCTCTCTTGTGCTTAAACATGCCAGCATTTTGCTACAGAGCATTATGCAAGATGTGATTATATGTACACTGTATGCCACTTTTATCACTTAAACATAAACAAAATTTGATTGCCACATAATAAATTGTCCACAAAGATTCGAACAGGCTATAATTTGTCATAAGATTCATAATTACAACTGTTCTGTTGTCAACACCACCTAAGATTGGTCCAAGATACTTATGTTTGTGCTTTTCCAAAAGTGATAACTTTACTAAAGTCACACAATTTTGCATTTACATTTTCATTTAACCAACATTTTTGCATTTCATGATCTGAATTTATGCAATCTACTCTCTGTTTATGTTGTTTCTTTTGTTTTGTGACACTATTTTAAAAATTTGCTATTCTCTATGCTACTTTTGTGTGCTATTCTCTCACTGCTAAGCTGCACTAAATTGCCTCATCTTTAACCTCAGGGCAGCTATCTTGCAGTCTCTAGCTTTGTGGCAGCTTTGGGTCAAACTCCAGACCTCTGCCGTTGGCCTCTTTCTTTCCTGATGACAATTCCCAACACAGCGTTCCAAGAACACTGCATGATAACATTGCTGAGAATGGCCTAGTCAGCAGCTGCACCATAGGATGTTGTCATTTGAAATGGTGACACTGACCTGGAGTTTGATAGATGGATGCAATTATTACCAACATTCCCCCATCAGCACCCAGTCATCACAGTGAGTCTCACTGCAGGACAGACTGGGAGGTTCTCCATGCGTTTTGTTAGGAGCAAAAACCCATCTCGCCTTTGTGATAGGGTGGTAGTTACAGTGGGGATGTGCAAAGAACAGGAATTTTCTATGTTGGCAGTGTGATACTTTTTCAGCTCTCATCAACCAAACCTGATTAGGATTGGTGTGTAATTGAGATACCAACAGGGACTATGTTATTTTGGGGTAATTTAAGGGTTTTGAGAGAGTGGAGTGATTTATAGATACCAGTAAACTGCAATTTAGTGCTGTTTTTATTTCAGTGCCAGAAAAAAAGAAGAAGAAGAAAATAGAACTTTCTAGTGAGTGCTGTATTTGCTAAGCAGGCAATGTGTCTTGAGCAAGATGCTGAAGCCCAATTGCTGCAGATAGAAGGGCTACTGCCATGCATGGTAATCACTGTGTATACTTGTGTCTGTATATGTGTGTGTGTGTGCATGAGAGGCAGATTTATAAAGTGCTATGTAAATGTGGTCCATTTACCAAGATCCTTTTTTGTCCATCCACCTTTGCCAAGGTCAACAACGGAACTTGAAGTTCCACATTGTCGTCATGGGTCTTGAACATATTTACACTTGACTGCGAGTGGTTTATACAAGTCAGGCCAAGTAAATTATATTTCCAAAGGCTAATATCATGAATCACAAATTTGCCTGAAGGGGCTCCATAGTCTGTACAGTCTGTACAGTATCTGTTCACCCTGTGTTCTTATACCCTTGATTCAGATCAAGAAAGACTGGCTGTTCTCAATGTAGGTAGACGAATATTGCCTCTGAACGTAACCAATCAGAGCAACGAAACAAACATCTTTCAAATCAACTAAATCTTTGTAAGCAATTGTTTGTTCTTCTTTTAGAAAAGATATACCGTCCAGTCCATTTAATACTGATGCAATAGTCATCAAATATAACCCATACCATATTAGAAGATTGTGATTTGAGCCACCAGATCCAGATGCAATGTGGTGAGATGCATCTGTTTGCACTTATTATTTAAAGAACTGCAAATGTGGCTTCATTAGGTGAAAAACACCTGAAGACGTGTTGCTACAAGTCTGAGAAACCAAGTGTTCTACAAACTCAATGACCTGGAGAAAATTGTGTTGGAAAAATCTGATTCACTTTCAACTTCTAAGCAGAAATCCAAATTAGCTGGGACCCAGTAGACTTGCTGGAGGGGGTGTGGATCAACGCCGGTGGATCATTCTACCACAAATATTCAGCCTTTGTGTGAGAAAAAACACCATTACTGAATGCTGGCTTTAGAATTACTGTCTGAAATGGGACAGTTACTCTCAGGAAACAGATACAGTTTAAGATTTTGTTTTCCCAGTTTCAGAGTGCAACTCACTTAGAACATTTACTGTATCTTTACTGCCATAAACATAGACAGTTGTACACTAAATCTACATTAATTAACATTAACTCTGTCAGCTGTCAGGAGCATTGCTAAGTATTCTGTCTCTCAGTCTTATTTTGTTTTATATTCTGCACTTGAGGTTTATTTCGTGACACATTCCAGCTATTTTGGTCTTGTTTAAATTGGTAACTGTGCCTGTAAGAGAAGTCTGGATTTTGAGTTTGTTGACAATCACCGCCACCTACTGGCGTAAAGTGGAAGCAGGAAGTGAGTTTGTATCAGGAGCTAGAGTGCAGCCGAGTTCTCAAAAAACAAGTCGTTCCTGTGTTGAGTCTGACGATTTCCTCACCTGTTGCGCTTGAGAAAGCCATAATCTGTAAGTTCGGTGCAAATATGCCTGACTATGGATGTTTACATGCTTTGTTTCATGTTATTACAGTCGGTATGCTATTCAAAGCAGTAAAAGCTACATGTTATGATTTAGCCTTTTGGTCGCCATTCAGTACAGGATCTATTGCTAATGTTAAGATCAGAAATTGGTTATTTTACACATGGCAATAGTTTTGAATGTGTATTGTATGTTTTTACACTGGAACTGATTGCTCTTCTGTTTCTGTTGTCACAGTTTTACAAGTAAGAAATGGTGCATCAGTAAAACTCAGAAGAATGCTACAAGTGACTCACGAGTGGTTACTGAAGCCATTTATGTTTAGCTCGCTGCATAAGCTAAAGCACTCACTTTAGCTGAGGGCAGAAGACTAAGATTTGTTCATTTCTTTCATTTCAGTAACTGGTTTCATAATTTGTCTCCAGATACCATTCCAGATTATGCAGAATTTGGCCATCAGGGACCTTACTAGAAGTATAACATTTCAGCACATGCCTGCTGCCATATAATATTTTACATCTTACTGTTTGTTTTAAAGTAAGGGGTGGGTCTTGCTCCAGCCTAGATTATCCCTCTACTGCTGTTCTAAACTGAGGTCCCCAGGACCAGATGAACCCTAATCCCAAGGCCAGTCGCACATTTTCTGTCAGGGCTACGAAGATGGAAAGCTAGCCATGATACATGCAACATCAGTGTCCTATTTCAAAATTCTCATCATTGCCTTTGCATGTACATGTGTATGTGTAGTTATGTCAAATTATACAAAGTAAGGTACTGGTATGCTGCTTAACTATAACCAACTCTAACATACAAATGAAGCTAGCTGAGCAGAGAAGTGAGCTAACTTTGTTAGGACCAGTGGAAGCAGAGTTTGCTTTGCCAGCAGCATGTGACCTGCATCAAAACCATAGACAGTATAAAACATGGACGTAGTCTCCGTGATGGCACCACAGTTTTTCTGAAGAGCCGTTGTTAAGCTCAGTGTGGTGTTGCCATCTTTGCAATCATCCAAAAAATGAGCAAAGACATGGATCATGGGTGGAGCTGAAGCAGGCTGAATGAAGCCTGGGTGCTCAAACAAACCACAGGTGATGGCACCCCCATGTCAATCAAAGCGGCCATGCTCTTAATTCTGAGTGTAAACATGTTTATTTCTGCCGTGAATTTGGACATTTTAACATGGGGACTTATGGAGATTCATTCTGTAGCCAGTCTCACGTGGATGTTTGCAGAGCTCCCGCTTTTGGCACTTCTGCAGTGGTCTTTCGTCACAGCAACAGAGGTTGCCAGTCAAAACATAATTAAGTACATGTACAATATGTATATACAGTGTTAGACCACTGCAAAGTTTATGCCACAGCTGCCATAAATTAACAGCATTGGTAATTACCAAAATCATGTTTTGTGTTTCTGTAATGGTTAATACAACAGTAGGTAGAAGCTCTTTAACCAAAATGATATTTTTAATGCTAAAATATAATTATTATTGTTATCCATGAATTTTCAAATGTACTGTTTTACAAAAAAAAAAAAAAAGAAAAGAAAAAAATAGTAAAGCACATTATTATTTCTTGATTAAGATGTCAAATTATAGCTATTTACTTGCATTCCTGAACAGAATAATTAGTTTTAGTGGTTGTTATGTTGTTATGCTTGATTAATTTGTGACTTCTCAGAGAAGCCCAGTGTGCCGGCTCAGATTTGGGGATAAAAAGGTGAACTCAGTTTGAAATTCTTCATTCCTGTTCAAAATGGTAAAACGTCGAGAGCTCACTGTAAATTGAAAGACTCCACATTAAAGCACTTCATGATGCTGGATGGTATCTGACAGGTGGTCTAATAAATTTGTTAAGCACTGTATATATAGTCTTATTATAATGATAGTAAGTTAAAATTTGGGGGTGAATAAAGAAATGCTCTGTAAACCTCAGCATTGCTAATCTACAAAGGCTATTTTTAAGTTTCCGAATACTTTCTGATAGATAATGACGTGTTTGTGTCTCGCCTATCTTCACTTATCATATTATTATTTTTCATCCAAAGAACCACAGTTGGCAGCAGCTGACAGACTGTATGTGACCTGAGAGGCAAAACCCAGGGCAAATGTAAAACTTTAGGTGTGTAGTAATAACAGACTGTGACTCAGGTGAGTCTATCAACATTTTTATCAATTCAGATTCTCTTATCTGAACCATGGGGGAGAGTAACAAAATCAACCTCAAACTTTAAGTGTGAGAGGGTCTTATCTCCTCACTGCAAATTACACCCTTACATTTGCTTCCCAAAGATTGCCACTGTGCCTTGACTTCTTCATTTTGCGTGGCGTATCCAGTGTGTACTACAGTATGAGTTTCAAATGACACAATGCTGTTCAAAGGGGCCTGTGTGTGTTGCAGTAAAAGGACAACGTTTCACTGCCAGCCATCCTGGCAGAAGCAGATGAGAGGTCAAGAAAGATGGATGTCAGGGACATCTTTCAAAGGACTGTAATGATGTACAAGTTTAGGATCACGAGTGATTCAAGAAATATGAAAGTATGAAAGCAATGTGTGGGAAAGTGGACAAAACAACAAAAGTTGAATTAGTAAAACTCTACATTTCACTTCACTAAAATTAATAGAACTGGCCATCCTTTTATATTAAATGTCTCCACCTTTGTATCCCTTCAAACATAAAATATTAATTTAAAAGTGTGAAAATTAATTGGCCTCACATAACACTTCCCCCACTCTGTAACGAACAAGGTTCCAAACTTGGAGCAGGCATCGCAAATGAAATTATTCCATCTGTGACTCCTTAATATGGCGGGGAGCTTCAGAAACTTAAGCACTCTTGCCAGGAGGCTTGGACAGTAATTAGGATGCATCACATAGCATCTTTCTACCTCCTATATTAATCCTCTGACATTCTACAGATTGCCGCAAAACCTGAAATCTGGAAATACTAGCGCAGCAGGACATGCTGGTATGACTCCTGCCACCCACACATGACTGAAATAGTAAGAAGGTAGAGTATTCACACAGGAGAGGAGAGGAAATGACTAACTTTAAAAACAGCTTGATACATCGGTTAATCATTTTTGAACTTCATTCAGAACGAGGTTGATGTGGTCAACTGGCAGAAAGTTTTGTGTTAAATATTAGTGTGATTTTTTTTTACCCCCAATATTACATTGGACGTCTGATCAAATCTGGCCTTTTCCAACTGAATATTGCCAAACAAGATAAACGCCTACTTATATGGCAGGATTATATCCATCTGCTCACATTTAAATTATCATAGTGTCATATTTCCATTTGTGATAGTAGTATTCTAAATTATTTTGATGAATGTGTTTGAGAGAAAGTTACTTGTTAAGTCCAAAGGAGGAACAATTTCATTATTTGTGCAATTACCCGTGTGGACACACATGCTCAGACAATATATGAATATATCATTGGGTTTGATGAACTTGTGATGTTATGTTGCATTGTATGTTTTATTGTACATTATATGTTGTACCTGGTGTGTATTTGGTGCAGAAAGCAGTCAATTAGAGGATCAAAGTAACTATGGCCAGAAATATAGTTGATTAATGTTTTTTTTAAAAAAATGAACTAGCATTAACAAAATATAAAGAACAATTAAAACGTTTTGACCTAAAAATGTGGTTCCCAAAAGCCAAAAATCAACAGCTGACAAGTGTTGACACGTAACAAAAACAAGACAAGTAAACTACAAGCAGCATGGCAGACCTGTCAGCAGTGCTAAATGAGCTTAGGTCACTTTGCTTTGAGTTTGAGGATTCTGACCAAACTCGACAGCATAGATGACTGCCTGGGTAAGATGGCCAAATCTGTTGCTGTCTTGGAAAATAATCAGAAGTGAAGCCACCCGTATGGAAGAGGCTGAAAAATGAAAAATGTCAGCAGAGGAACACCTGGAAAAAAATAAGACTGACTTAACCAACGCCATGAAACGAATCGCCTACCTGGAAACCAAGACTGAAGATCTTGAGAGTTGAAGGAAAAACCTGCAGTTATTCGGTCTCCAGGAGGGGCGCTGAAGGCAACCAACCACTGCTGGAGTTCATACAAGACATACTACCCCGCTGGCTGGAGCTGGGCAGCGACGGAGCCTTCATCCTAGAGAGAGAACCCAAGCACCACCCAAACCAAATCAGTATACAGCGGTTCTTATTCGGCTCCTGAAACTTCAAGACTGGGACATCTTTGTTAAGTAGAGAAATCTAATAAAGTTAGTGTGCTAATTAGCTAGCATCGGTATGTACTTTCTTATACTACCAGTATAACTAACTAACTCTAGTAGACTAACTACTAGAGTTAGTCTCTGTAGGGTTCAGTATGCCCACAGTCCAACATGGGGACAACGAAGTAGCTGCTGTAAGATTTAGCAACTTTCTAGACCCTCTTTACAACTTTATTTCTTAAATGACGACAGACAAATCAGGGACTCATTCAGACCATCTGGGAAAAGGTGAGAGATACACTGAAATACTATATTGCAAGGATATATTGTAATACATTCCCATGCATGCTGCACAGTTCTGCCCACACTGCGGGGTCTCCCCTCTTCTTCAGGCTCACAGGCATCAGTAGGTGTGGTGTTTGGCTCAGGCAGCTTCTCTCTCTTTTCCCCTTTCTGTCTGAATCTTTGGATTAGGATGTCCCTATAGCTTGTAAAGGTATAAATAGTTAAAAGCAAAAATGTTTACTTGAAATATATGATGTCTCTGTAGTGAGTTTGAATTTGCCAAAAATGGTTCTACCTTCTACAGGGCTTAAAGTGATCTCTCCCTCAAATAAGTGCATGGCAACTTCTTTGGAGCTTTAGCTACTTCATTGGAAAAGAGTTGGCAACACTGGCTGACAGACAGTTTAGCAGCTTGGGCAGCTGTAGAGGGGAAACCAGGAGTTTCTTGAGGAAGAAACATCTGGAGTCACGCTTATCTTTACTTTCGTTTCTCAACTTGTCGGCAGCAACAGTGAAACTCCTTAATATTTATACAGAGACTGGACAAAAAATTAGGTTACTAGCTGTTACTTGATTCCAGCTATCAGTTATACTTTAATATGAACTTAGTGGGCATGCCTCTCATCGATCTGTACTCCTTTCAGAAAACAAACATTTTAAAAGTTGATTTCTTGTCGTCTTGCAGACTGATGTGACAAAGCATGAATTCAGACTTTTCACAAATCTCCATCCTGATCGTTTTTTTTGCGACCAAGTTGCAGCAAAATACTGTGTGTTTATTTTGAGTTATTAGTGCTGTTACGTTAGTGAGTGGGTTCATAGTTACTCCTACAAATAAACACAAATGATCCTGTGGTCATATTGTGCCACTTACAGCCACATAACAGTAATGTAGAGTGTTTGGGACTGTTAGCTACACATATCTGTGGACATTACAAGAGCATTGCATTACTTGAAGAGTGTCATCAAGGATGGGAGGAGGTGAACTGCTGACCTCTATTTCTGTGGAGCATGTAGCTAAAAATTACACATTGCTACTGTAAGCCTCCCTTAACAGCTGACCAGTTAATTTAAGCATTGGATTTATTGTTTGGGAAAGCATTTTACAATTGTCTCCTTGAGATTGGCCTGTTTTGTATTTGTGTAGAATGTCTTTACAGGTCTCTATGATAGATTTTCTGGTCCAGGTCTTACCACTGCTTGTTGGTAACTAAAGTCTTCTCGATAAAACCGAGCGTAGGATCCGTACTAAAAGTTTATCTGCGTACAAAAAACAAACAAAGTGTATACTGTAAGTGTGCACAGACCTCTGACAGACATTTTCACCTTAATAAATCACAACCCACTTAAAATGTGTGATACATGGACACACCTCATATTCCGTCCACTGCAAAACAAAATATTGATACATACGGGGAGGACTGTAGGGATGTTCCAAGCAAAAGACAGTGTGAGGCTGCAGAATCTGTCAGTGAAGTCGATTCAATAGGACAAAATTAAACAAAGTGGTCAAACATGGAGGTGGATGCCAAGGAAGCTGCAGATTGTATGAACTGTGTGGGCCAGCGGAGCTCACTTGATGTATGTAAAGCATCTATCAACATGTATATGCCAGAGGAGACGTTCATATGGCACAGAATGAAAACAGTTTTTGAATCCAAAATGCAGCATATACGTGTTTCTCTCATTTCCATCGTGGATGTATAAGTGTAGTGTGAGGTGGGTGGAGGTGCTGCACAGTGTGAAGCAGTAACTGCAGCATCTCGGCTTCATTCCGTGTGCCTTTCGCCTTCGGCAGCCTCGCCATGTGTTCACTGAAGAGATTTTTCACAAAAATAATTTGAAAACTAATTTTAATCACACTCAGTGAAATATGAATACAGATTTTTGGCCCTGGCTCTGGTTTTCGTAGACCTCTGATGATTAAATGTGTTTGATGGGAGATGTTCAGGGTGGACGGTCTCTTCAGAAGCTGCCACCTGACGCATACTGGCATCAGCCTTTGCATTTCAGCAGTGCAGATGCTCCACGGCTGACCACGCCCAAGTGTGGGCGTGGGAAAGTAGTGATGAGCCAGCAGCTGATCTAAGCACCACTGTCTGCTGCAGAGCAGACTACAACTAAAAGTTCAATACGTACTAATAACACAGATGTAGATGATTAAGGTTTGGACTGTATCTTTTAAAATGGAGCACAAACACAACATAACACAGCTGGCCTGAATACTTATCTACCTCTGCATCTGCGTCAATGTTTGTTTGCATGGTCTGTTTCTGTACAGGTGCACACATTCAGGGCACTTTCACACCAGAGATGTTTGGTCCGCTTTAAATGGACCAGAGTTCGTTTCCTCGGATAGTCCGCTTTGTTTGGGAAGGTACGAAAGCTCATCCAAACTCGGACTGAACAAGCGAACCCCGGTCCGCCTGAAAACGTGGGTCTCGGTTCGCTTGCAAGTGAACCCTGGTGTGGTTCGCTTACAATGGGACATGCAAACGGACTATCCAGCGAACCAAATAGAGGAAATAATGCTCAGCGTCTGTGTAACCACAGAAGAACGTCGTAGTCTCTCGCTATCCAATGTCTTTTTGTCTTTTTTTACTGCTGCATTCGTCTCATGTACGGAGCAACATGCTGGATACCTCGCTGCCTTGCCTGCTGCTCACAATGGGCAGCTTCTTGTGAAAAACCAATTCAGCTTGAACACCAAAGTAAAAACAGAAACCCAAAGACTGCATAAATTTGGTGTTGCTCCATTGTTTGTTTTTGTCGTGAACAAGCCGGCTGAAGGAGATGGATTTCCATTTTCGGTCCTGGCCAATCAATAAGCCACCTTTTCTTCTTCCTTGTGCTTTTTTTCTCTCTGGTCAGTGCTTGTTTCAGGCAAAACCGCCCCCAAATGAACAGCTGTTGTAATTGCATGTCTAGTTTTTGTTCTGTCTTTTAGCCGCCTCCTAACTTTTGTTTCCTGGCTGAAATCCTGTGGCCATCAACCAGCTACAGAGCAACATTCACTCTTACTAGTTTTTGGTAGTTTAACAGAAATATCCATGTGTGCCATGTTATTCTCATGTTTCTTTACTCTCTAGATGCTTCATATCCATCACTCCTGTAACCATCTATGCTGTATCTGTTCATGGTGTTTTAGGGAGAAAAAAAATGTAAGCATTAGCATAACTGCATCCAGCTAGCCAGGTCTTTCCGGTGAACCAGCTTCAAAAGAAGCGTTCCTTTTTCTCTAACTTGCTGTCTGGTGGTGAGGTCAGGTTGATCTGGTTCATCTCGTTCTCCTGCAGTTTCTCCACCAAAGTTCTCCTCTCAAACAGATTTTGGAGAGTTTTGGACATTTTACAGAGTCAGGGTTGGGTCTCAGATGAGTAGTAATCAAGGTCGTCATTGTTAAGTAGTTAGAAGGCACCTGAAGAGACCAGTCCTGAGACCTACGTACATATCTTGAATCAGCAATTGGCTCAACTGCTAAGCATACCCAGCAGGAGACATATAGGTTTCCATTATATTTTACCATGAATATTGACAATTTGTATAATTAATATTATTATTGTTAGCAAATGTTATCATGCGAACATGCTAAGCTAAGCTGGTGAACATGGTACACAATATACCTGCTAAATATGAGCATGTTAGCATTGTCATTGTGAGCATGTTAGCACACTGAAGGTAGCATGTATCTCATTATGAGTACACCCTCACAGCACAGCTGTAGGCTCTGGACTCTATTACTCTCTTATTAATGTTCACGTAGATTTCTACTTTGTATACACAACATCTACTCCACATCTGTCCATCCCTCCTCTGTTGCTCTTTTGTTCCATGTGTTTTGTTCTTAATTAGAGTTGTACAGCTCGTACAGTCCTTTGGATGTTGTCGGGACTCCCTTGACATTAAACACTCCCTGGCTTGATACCATATTCATACCTTCTGCCTATTCACCTGGTTTTACTGTTGATATGTCTGGTAGATCATTCTGTCCCGGCTTACCTCCAAGTTCTGTTCATTTATCTTCCTTTATGTCTCTCTTTCTTTATGTGGACCTTCCAGAAGAAAAGGTCACCTGGCTCAGGTCCAACTTGGCAACACCTTAAGTTGGTCATTGTCCTCTTGGATCCACATTTTTCACATTGATCTTAAACTTTCTCGTAAAAATGTGTATCTGTACATGCATAATCTATTACATGTCTCTCTGTCTTGGGAGATGGATCCCTCCTCTGTGGCTTTTCCTGAAGTTTCTTCCATTTAGGGGAGGTTCAAATCTGTTTTGGGGGGGTACTTCCCTAATCCCCTAATCCTAAGGTTGTTGTATGCCATATACTTGAATAAACAGATCAGCACAGTTTAATAAAAGCAGAAACTCAACAAAGGACGGAAAGGTTGTAGGTCTGTAGTATTACATCACATTCTATAGATAGACTACAATCTAATGCAAATCACCCTGTTAAGATGCATTTGTATTACAATGGATGTGACATAAGTTTTATGTCCTGTGTAGTATGTTTGTGTTCCTATATCAGTTTGCACACATCTGGTACAAATGCTGGCAAAAGGCCAGGTATATTGTTGTTGTTCCGGTAACCAAAGGATGAGGGTCAGAAGGGGACCCTAAATGTTGATTAGAGTGATGATAGAGGAAGTCCAGAGAAATGTAAAGGGTTTCCAGATGCAGAGTTTGCCAAGCCTATATGAAGGCTGTATCTTTCTGTGTTCATGGAGATTGTCTGTGGTCTTCTCAGTGTCTGTATTAAACCATCAACTGAAGATCAACTGGTTGTCTGCAGTGTATATCCGATTGCTTGTCTTTTAGTACAGAAGACTCAACCTATCACACCCCGTGGACCCTAAATCAAAAATTCATAATTACATTCAATGTATGACTTTGATTTATGGATCCTGACATTTACTACATTTTCAAATTACATCAACTGCAACTTTCCACATTTCCAGTCAATACAGTGACACTTGAAGCACTTCAGATATGTACAGAATGTTTGCTTGTATTATTTCTATCTGTACTGCTTATTCTATATTCTCGTTGGGTTCTTGAAGTCTACTTATCTCATTCCCATTCTGCGCCTTATCCCTGTTTTGCTGCTACAATGATCCTATATCCCCACAGCAATCAATAAAGTTTCATCTTTATTATTGAGGTATGAAGAGGTTTTCAGTCATCTCAGTGTCTCACGGTGAAGGACACAAGTTCTCAAAAGGCAAGTGTAATATCAGTTCGATCACTTAAGGTTGGAAGGACAAATGCAATGCACCTCTGTCAACACACTATTTCATCATGACATGTGAAGGAGCTATTATTCCCCCTTTCAGAAGATTAGTCCAGAAGTCTCTATGAATTACTAGCCTCTTCAATTGCTTTTATTGATGCACAGTTTTTCACTGTGGACACGATGTACTGAAGGAACTTACATAACGCTCATATCACCAATACAGAACACGGATGTCAGACTTTGCTCATCTTCCTCATTGTCGGACAGCATACTGTCACTTACTCATAGCAGAACCTCCACACCCTGCAGTTATTGTATAATAACCTGACTGTTCCATTTCCTGTCAAATCAAGCCAACAGAGGAGGCAGAAATGTGCTGCTCATCTCTCCTTATCTTGTCACGGATATGTGTGTGACTTCTCCCAGACGGCTGCTGGACACATGCTTAGCCTTTTGCCCTCACCTCCGAAAATCCAGTTTTAGTAAATAGCCTGCTGCGACACTGCAGGACTGATGTGGAGATGGCAGGTAGGTCAAGTCCAAACAAGTTGCGGGTCAGCCAAGTGTTGTAGCTGTGTGTCCATGGGGTTACAGCTTAAATATGAAGCCATAACAGCCATAACAGTTTCAGCTGGCCATAGGCTGCACAGTCACAGCACATGCAAGCCAACACTCCTTGTAATTTCAATATGGAAATTCTACGTTTACTGTGATCATCATGTGACTCAAACCGACCTTCATTTCTGAAATCAGGCAACATGGCAGCAAAGCTGACAGGGTAACAAAAAGCAGTCAGACATTTGTAAACAAGCCCCCAGTGTAGTCAGATTATTTTGCATGCACAATGACTAAGGTCAGTGTCATTTTTATAAACTGTATTTGATGTTTACAGTGGATGGTTAGGGTAATATTTTGTTACCTGGAGGTTTAGTTATAACCTGATTAATCATTTTGACTGGTCCTCATGTTACTGCAGTCACCAATATCAGCACTTATCTTGGTAAGTGTGATGAACACAGACTTACTCTGACTATTCTGATATGACACAAGTACAGATTTGCAAGAGTTGTGACCCCATAGATTCATGCATCTATGCCCACATGCAACAACCTCACAAGTACTTGACCTCCATGGCAAATTTCATGGTTGCTAGGGTGAAAACTGTGGCCACCACAGAGAGGGGACATTATTGTGAACCGACATACCGACCAACCAACCAACCAAGCGAGCTATAGAGCTGCTGGTCACCGCTAATAAACTCTTCATTCAGTTCATTGAGGAAGATCTTTTCTGCCACCTTTCTCAGAGTTCTGACATCGCCGTATCTGAACAGTGATCTTTTTCCTGGTGTAAGTATTGCCATTTCAAATTGATCTCTGCCTATAGAAGTAGAGGTTAAACCCGACTGTACGTCTTACACAGATCCACAGTGTTGGGTTATCTCTCCGAATCATGGGACTGATACTATTTTTACACTCCGCATCTCCATGCGTAACCAAAAGAGAATGGTCGTTTGTCTTTGTGAATCTAGAGAAACCAAACTCATTAAATACATAAACACTTCATACACAGCTGATTTCACTGTTTACACTGTGAGCGCCCTTTTTTCGTTCTACCTTGAGTGTTGATATGACTCACATGCACCTTGATGCTAAGTACCTTTGCTGCCAGAGCAACTTATCCCATTTGATCACAGGTGGATAACCATCTGCAAAAGTGACATTGCAATCGGTGTATGATGAAAAAAAACATCATGGCTTTTCTACAAGGTGGTCTCGTCCCGTCTAGTTACGAGCAACACAATGGGTGTTAGCGAGTCAGTCAAGCATCAATTATAGCCGTTGACATTTGCAGATTTGCGCAAATATCAAAGGGGACTTTTGGGGGTTATTTTCAGTTGTGGAGGTAACATGCATTTTCACCCTGGAGGCAGGGATGCAGAAATAGAGCGTAGATGAATAGACGAGAGTGGACAACCGGGGGGGAACAGTGATAAATGAGCTGACAAATGTTGTTTGTGTAAGATCATGATAGCCGTGAGAGAGCTATAATCCACACCGGCGAGCTGAGCCAGAGGGCCGCATGCGCTGAGAAGAAGGCAGGCAGAAAGCAGAGGTGTGTATGTGTGTGTGATCAAGAAAGATGGGGAAGGGAGAGAAAGCTGGGCACAGAGAGAGGGACAGCTAATCCATATCATCAGCAGTCTGGCTAAAAGACAACAGGCATTCCTTGCGCCATGATGTTGAAACAGGCATCATCACATACGCCTCCAAACAAAGCCGTTTTGATGAAAAGTGTTTATGGAGGTGCATCATCAGAGCAAAAGAGATCCCAGCAGGAGGCAGAAGTATTTCTTCCAGGTTCAACTACCTGTCCATTTATTTTAAGGAGCCGCATTATACTTTTCATTACTATCCCCAGCTGGGGAGCCAAAGAAGGAGTGGATGTTCTCACATTGCTATAATGAGAAGACTATCAGGATGCTGAAGCGGAGGAGCCCTGAAGGCTGTAGCTCGGCCCACCCACCCTGCTCTAATTGTAGAAATATATTTCCCTGCCTCGCTCGGCCAGCTGAGCGGTTGGAGTGAAGCGTAAACCCCTTCACTCCAGCCACCGTCGTCCAATCATAGCTTAGCAGGAACTGTAGTCCTGTCAAGCTTTGCATGTGGGGGCAATAGGCCTATTGTGACAGCAATATCTGGTATACAGAGAGTCTGGAGATTTTATTTGTTAAAATGTACTATGACTTGTAGTGGTAAACATGCCACTGTTCCATGACATGTGAGTTTGACAGTCATAGCAAAAGTAGCAAAGACTGGGGCTTGAAATGAATGCTAAGAAATCTAAAAAAGGAAGGATAGTGCATGATTGCACATTGGTGCAGGCTCTGGGTGCAGATGTAGTATGTATGCATGTTACATTACATTTATTCTGGATTTATAATGGGCTAGAGGTTCTTATGCATATGTGAATGAGGTTAGTAGCAGACTAAGGTCAGTTATGTCTGGTACAGTTGTTAAGTTAGCTCTGGTAATACCCTAACTAAATCAAATCTGAGCTAAATAGTTAACGCTATGTAACATAACTACACTTTTTGACATGGTGACCAGGTGTTAGGTAGATCAGCCACAGGAAGATAGCAGATAAATGGGACTACAGCCCAGTAACAACAAAGCATTATTTTCTGATGAAGTTTATTGTTAAAAGTTTTTCTAACAGTTGTTATGCCCCGGCCTAGGAAATACCGAAACATAACATAGTGATATCTCTCTCTTCCCCACTTTCAAGAATAAATCACAAAAACACGTAGAATGCAGTCCAAAATGAAGGGAATTTATTTACCCAAACAAAATTAAAGACTTCAGGATGAGCATAGCCTAAAATAATAAACAAAACAAGTTGAGTTTAAATCTCACTTGCCTATACTCAAAATAAAAGTCAACAGAAAAACAGCTTTCTTACCTCACTCCCTAACAAAAAAACAGGAAAAAAGATACCACAAGGAAAAAGGCTACTCACCCCTACTAAAACTGGACTGAACGATATATACAATATTTACAAATGAGATCCGACATCTCATTAACACAAGCGATCTCATTAACACAGCTATTGCCACACTGGCCAGATCGGGTGAGAGAGAGAGAGAGAGAGAGAGAGAGAGAGAGAGAGAGAGAGAGAGAGACCAAGTCTGCCGCCGGCTCCACTTCTGAATGTCCTGCCATTTTGGTTTCCCCAAATCAGCAGCCTCCAGGATTTCCTCCAATCAGCAACCTCCACCTGAACAGGTACATTTTGGGACACAAAGTGATACAGCTCCCCCCCTTGACAGGGAGGGATAACACAACACAGACAGAAAACTAACAGAACTGAATACAAATTATGACCCCTAAGGTCATAACACAGTTTCTGATAGCCATGAAATCTGTCTTTGTTGTAGCCTGGTACAAAACACTGTTATAATAATAGTAATAGATACTTTATTGATTTCTCAAGGAGAAATTCTTTTTTCACTCAAGTTTTTTTTTTTTTTTTTTTTTTTTTTTAACGTTTTACCCAAAATACAACCACTCACACTCAAAGGGCTCATGTGGAGAGATGGTGGAGTAAACGGCAGCCACACATAGCGGCACCCTGGGAGCAGTTAGGGGTTCATACCTTGCTCAAGGGCACCTCAGCAGTACCCAGGAGGTCAACTGGCACCTCTCCAGCTACCAGTCCACCCTCCATACTTTGTTCCAAGCTTGATTTGAACCTACCACCCTCCGGTTCCTAAGCCAAGTCACTACAGACTGAGCTACTGCCGCCTCGTGACAACTGTACTGAACCGTACTGAACTCATCTGTTCATATTATATTAAGGTTTAAAGTTATGCAGAATTAAGAGCGTGGACACTTTGACGGGTATGTGCCGTTACAGGCTTATTTGAGCATCCAGGCTTCATTCGGCCCACCTCAGGTCCACCAATGACCCATGACCCTGGTCTTTGCTGATATGATGACACATATGCTGTCCATTTTCTTTACTGTCAGTGCCAAGAAGGAAGGAATAAAGAGTACACAGTTTTTCATTCATCAGAAAGACCAGACCAGCAACAGCAAATACGTTAATGTGGCAATTTTAGAAAATCTTTCTTTGAAGTGAGTTCTTTCTTTCGTTAGAGGCATTTCTTCATCCAAGGTCATATGACATACTGTAGATATGTTGGGTTTTAGTCCCATAAGCTTTAATTGAACTGGAACCATGCAGACCATTTGAATGTTGGTACAATGACGTGATGTGCCTTCTTTCTTTTTTAGTTTCCTCTACAAAAGGTCAGTTAATCCCTTGTTTCTTCTTTTCTCTTTCATCCCCCTCCCTTCCAGCTTTTTCCCCACGATTTATATTACTTTGATGGCCTGCCCCTACCCCCCAGCAGAACCTTAACAACTACATCATGGTGGTTCAAGCCCCATTCCACACATTTGCATTTCTTCCCAGTTCGAACAGTTTAAAACAATCAATAGTAGTGGACTAGAGGATATCAATAGAGGACTGCTCAGCTCTTTCATGCTTCCACCCCCGCTTGGGGTGTCGAGATCTTTTTTACTATGCCTTAAAATGTGGCATTTAGAAAAGTGAGTGTGTGTCGTATGTCTCTCTGAGCTCTTTAAACAGTTTCTTTGATTTGTGTGAATATTTATAAGCTCAGCAATAGGTCGTGTTTGGGCAATAACCGAAGAGAAAGACGCATCATCTGGATCTTAATAAGGTTTCCTACCAATTACAGTTGAAGTAAATCTTCATTGAAATCACTCATTTTGCCCGTTTGCTGGAAGACATTGGGATGTTAAATGGGGAAGAGCAGAGACAGTCTGCCTTATTGCAGAAATGGCTCAAGGCGTTCACACAAACACACACACACACACACACACACACACACACACACACACACACACACACACACACACACACACACAAATACTATGGAATTGGTATTGTGAATTTCTCCCCAGCACTCCTCTTGAGTCTTATCTACTTTGTCAGCTGAAACGGTTTTAGCAGTTCAACCTATCAGCTGCCTCTTTTAACTCTAAATTGCAAGTTCTTGATAATCCCAAATCCTTTGATCAAAGGTTTGGTTTCATAATACTGATAGATATTTTCCTCTTCTGGACAGGCTAAGTGGTAGCTGTGGGCTTTACAGGAGGGTAGTTAGACATATAGCACAGAGGGAGAGAGCACAGAGAGATGCTTAGCAGCAAATGCACACTGATTTGAAGAGGAGGAATATACTTCTTTTATTAAAGTCATGGTTTCGGTTTGTGGCTGAACTGCCATCTTTGGAGCAGCCTTGAAATAACAATAAAGTATCGGGTCTGTCGGCTTCACAGCGAGAAAGCTTTAAACCTACCACTCTGTTGGCCTAATAAGTCATCTCTCTGTGAGTTTGGTTTTGTAACAATATTAAGCTACATGATATTACAGTAAAATTAAACTTACATGAATTAGGGGATTTACAAGATAGAGATTAAAAAAAAAATGGCCAAAATTTGTGTTGCAGACTGAGATATGGTGACTTAATATGGGTTGAGCTCCAAAACCTCCTAATTTTCCATATATTTTTCCATAATCAACCAATAGCTAGCCTGGTTCCAGACCTGAATCACGGCCCACATCTCAGGTCTGGGGTTGTGCATTGAAGGCTGTTTCTCTCTATGGAAAAACAACCAAGCCATTTAGAGTTACATGGGTGGGATAAAGAATGAGGACGTCATCTGTGCTGTGCCAGAAGTCGAATCTATTCTAAAAAAAAAAGAGAACATTGAGGAGGGGAAACAGCTGTACAGGCTGTTATAAGTAGATTTACTTAAGTAACATTTAAGAAACAGTTTCACATATTGCACCTACTTGTCACTTGTACATACCCGTGCAGACATGGGCATGTACACAAAAGGTAAGTTTAATACTTTCAGCAGGGGTTGAACACAAAGGAACACGAAACAAACTAAAGGGCAGCTGGTGGTTGAGGCAAACATACAACGAAAAAATGCAATAAACAAAAATCCAGGATTAAGAACAAAAACAAACAGAGGTAGGAACACAGGTAAGCTTCAGACACATACAGACACACAAAGACACAAAAGAAACACTGAAAAAACAGGCAGGACAACAGGTGAAACAAATCAGGGACATGTGCACAATCAAAAACAGGCAGGAAGTAGAAATGCAAGACACAAAAGATTCTACAAAATAAAACAGGAAAGATGAAACAAACTCAAAACTAACAGTATTTGCTGTCTTGCTGAGGTTTAAGAGTGATATCACTCATGTATGTAGAATAAATATAAAGCTACATCCAGTCATTAGTTCGTATAACTTAGCACGAAGACTGGAAACCACTAACAGTTAAAAACTAGTGGACAGAACTTCCAGGTTTGTGAAGTGAAGCTAACACTGAACCCCAACAAGCTGTAAAAAGAAGTCCAATTGTATTGAGTCTTTTACAGTTATTGGAATTGCCCAAACACATTGACCAGAACACATATGTATGTTGTAAATAGTGGATTTTGTCTTGTGGTAATCAGTTTATATTATCACTGAGTCCTCTGTGATGTTGATGTCTGTCCAGATGTTTGATGCTATGATGCTGTTAAACTGAGCTTAATACAATACTGTACTGAAAGCAAGTTCCACAGAACATGATCCAGCCATACTTCTCCACCTGATTTATTACCTCAGTAAAGAGTTTCCTCTTTCCTCATTTCCACCTTAGATTCTGTTTTTGCCTCTCCTTCTATACAACAATATGTTTTCAGAAACAGAATATAATATACTGTTGAGCTGTAATATGAGAAAGTTTGCCACGAGCTAGTCCAGCCCATGACGCTCTCAGGCTCCATGCTCTCATCAGTTCTTGCTTCAAAAGACCAAGATGGCAACAGCCATATTTCTAAACGTGAGGCTTCAGAACTGTCCACAAGCTTGACAGCTTGTTTACCTCTGTCCTAAGGTAACACGGTCCACCAGCAGTACCTGAAGCTTAATAAAATGTTGTATCTTATTTCGTCCTTACAAACACATAAGTGAAAGACAAGTTGTGGTTTTATGTGCGGTTATGTGCCGGGCTACTTCTTGGTTGGGCGCAGTGACTTCCTGGAAGAAGCAGGCTAGGTGTTCCCCTATTTCCATTCTTTACGCTAAGGCTGCAGGCTTTTAGCTTCATATTTAACCGATGTGAGGGTTATGGTTGAGAGTCAGAATTAGCCAAAATGTTGAACAATTTTCTTAGAGACATTTCCTCTGTTGACTTGACAAGCATTAAATTGACTAGCCCCACACACAGCTTCATTGATGAAAGTGATACATCAGTCACTGATTTACAAGGGCAAAATAATCCCAAACAGAAATTGGGTAACATCAACACAATACTTAACAATGACTTAATAAGTGAAAATGAAATTTCACCAGGCTTACCATCAGGCAGCATCTTTTTGTTGAACCCTCTCTGCCTTGTAAATGCACTCGTCTTTCAAGCCCCGCACTCTCACTCTGTAACAAAAGCCCTCAATTTGTAGTACCAAAGCCAAAGCTGAGATGACTCTGATGACATCACAACTTCTTTTTCTAGGGTAAATCTTTCCATTCATTAATGCATGCAACACTTGTCCATAGCAAAATACATGTCAGCGACTGACCTGAAATGTGGTCTGGATATTTGCAATCCCCAGAAAGAAAGTTTGGTACATAGCAGGATTTATTTTTCATCATTTCGAGTTATGGGAGTAGACATTGCTACAAAACATAGTAAAATAAAAGGTGAGAGACAACAAGAGTGACAGACACTCTGTTGGTTTTTATATTCCAAAGTCCAAACAAGTCCCTTGTGGGAATCCATCTTCCAAACCACTTTTTAATCTACTGAAAATAGATTCAAAAGATGCGGCCTCTACCACTGCGTTCACCCATTCATCTTTTAGATCTGAAGCTTTAGCGGTTTTGTCATGCCTAAATATAATTCTGGAGGCTATAAGTAAGTATGCTTATAGCCTCCAGAATTATATTAATAATTATAATAACTTTTTAAAAAAGCACCTTTTCATATATTTAGTGGAAATGTCTACAATTTATCATAAGGATCAGAACTATTGTGTTTAATGTACATTGAGCCGGACACATTATAATGGATCAGTATTGACTGAAATAAAGCCAACCAAATGCACACCAGTGTGAAACATTCAGGGAGCGACTTGTCATTTTTAGTCAGTGCAGACTGTCAAAATTATGTCCGATACATATCAAATCAACGTTTAGGTAAATTTAAGTATCAGATCAGACTTGGTATGTCATGGTTGTTAAGAGCTGGACCTACGATGCAGACAACAGGACTCAAGAAATAGTTGCAAAAAACAAAGTTTTTAATGATTGTGGTTTGGCTGGAGCTTGAGCTGGAGCAGGGCCGAGGTGGTTGTTTGAGTCCAGGGGGAAGCAGGCAAAGGCAGGAACTGAAAACAGAAAGCGCAGTCAGGATTAGCAGGGCAAAAAAATGTAGCAAGTCAAAAACTACCGAACCAAAGTGCATCACACTACCACAGAGGTAAGCTGACAATCTGGCGATGAGTGGTGAACTGAACCAGGCTTATATCCAGGGCCCGGTATTTCAAAAGGGATCTGACAGGATTATCCTGGTCGGATTGGATTAAATCTAGATCTGATCTGAAAACTGGGTATTTCAACACAGATCCAGATAATCCTGATCCTGAAGATCAGGATTCCGCTCCGGTAATCCAATCCTCCCTTGAATCCAGATAAAAGGCTGGATCTGGGTATTTCAAAAGTTAAGGCAGATATCTGGATCAACTTGATACCAAAATTTCAGGATCATTTGGATCCCACCTCAGAGGTGGATTTCACTTAGATTGATTCAATTAGATTACCTCTCAGCTCCACTTTTCCTAGATATTGTCACTCAAGATGTTCATTACACTTAATCTAAAGTGTTAGTGTTTTACTTTTAACAAATAATTAAAGTAGCCTAATTGTAAGAAATTTAAAGCATAGTAAAATATTTGACCACACTTTCTGAAACTTCTGTAAATAAGAGTAACAATTACAGAGATATTTCCCAAATTCTAGTTTCACCAAACATTGTAACTTTTGCATGTACCAAAACATCAGAGAAAGACAACAGGAATGCAGGGTCCAAACAAACTTTAATTCCAACAAAACAAAGACATTTCAAATAATGTGGCCACTAACTAAAACAGAACCTAACCCAGCTCAGAGGGCAGAAGTGAGCTGTTTTTCCAATTAAATGGTTAAACTATGAGATGTATGCACTTGCATATTTTCAGTGTCACAGTTTATATCATGCTGCACATTGAAGCACTTTCCAAGCATTTTCAAGGTATATTGTCAGACAAATTTGACTTCAGTCAGAAGCTTAAAAATGCACTTTTAAAATGTTTGGAAATAGCTTGAATGTGATTTTAAAACATGCAGCAATGTATTTCAGTAAGTGTTTGTGTACAAACTGATTATTTTACTTCATCAAATCAGATGCTATTTTGCTATAAATGACCATAATTATGTTTAGTGAGAGCCTTCTATATAAGGGAGACAAATTAGGATGAAAAAATGTTTCTAATTGTGTCACTGACCAAGCTATATACCATGAAAGTAATGCAATTACAATTTCAAGCAGTTTCAAGCACTTTATTCAAAATCCAATAACTTGAAAACCTTGAATGTATCAATACAATTAAAGCATTTCCAAGGATTTCCAGCACTCATACGGACCGGTTGTCCTTAATAGCTGAGTGGTCCATGGCTGTGAGTGGACTCTGAAAGTAGAAGAAAGAGAAGGTGCATGAGTATATCTTTGTTTATGTACATAAAAGCATGATATCATCACCAGCATTACTGTAGCACTCTGACACTTCTGAATGAACCGTATAGTTAATGCTTGTACCGTGTAACGTTAAAGTACTGCAGCAGTCTGCTCTGTACACATGTAGCCTATTTTTTATGTCTGCTGTGTTGCCAATGACGTAACGCTAATAAACTCTGAACAGGTTGGTGTTAGTTTAAAGAGTTAAGGTATGATGTACGTCCGATTAGTTCCTTTTAAGTTAAACCACAGACTGCTAAATTCATCAACAAAGCAGCTAGCCCGCTAGCTGCTTAACACACAAGTCAACGGAGCCGAGTTAGCTGAGTTAGCACGGCCGCGGCTCAATTAGAGATCGCTACGGCCTGGTTTTAATTAGGTGACGATTCAAGAAGTTGGCTTGCATGATATGTTGGTTGGCGTTCCTATGGTCTTAAAACCGCTACACATTAGACGACGGTAAACTTACACTTTTGATGTGAAAGTCGCTCCCAGCTGCTCCTTTTGTGAGGTAGTCCGCCATGTTTCGATCCGGAGGTGGAGACACGAGATTTGGAAATCCGTATCCGCCCAGATCGGGATCACGGTGATCCACCCCGCCGGTGTTTTGAAATACCCAGATAAAGTCAGCGGGATCACTTTGATCCGTGACTGAGAAAAGGAGGATTTCGTTATCCGGATTATCCTGATCCAGATTACAAGTTTTGAAATACCGGGCCCAGGAGAGAGTGGAAGTGACTGATTGTTGGCAGGTGGCTTGATTGAAGATGGCTGATGGTGTGCAAGTGTGCAGGTAAGTGGTTAACTCCAGCTCCGCCCAGCTCCAGACAAACAGGGAAAAACAAGACAAGACACACACCCACAAAAGGGAAGGGAAAGCAAGGAAAAAACACTAGGATCCTGACATGGTATGGACAGAAAGACTGATGGAGACATCCTTAATATTTGATATTTGAGATCTGTCCCCTAATTAACATAAATCACAGAAAGACCCAACCATCAGCCAGAACTTCACTAACTCTGTGCCAGAATGGCCTCACTGGAAGGTACAAAGCGGATGCATTTGGTAACCCACTGACTTCCCTTGTGGCACCTAGATAAAAAAATTTCACCATATAACTGGCATATTGCTGCCACCATCTCTAAAAGTTCTAATTTCACTGAACAAATGGCTGCTTCTGAGACTATGAACCCTTTAAATTTACCCCCTTCTCTAACATCATCAGGAGAAACTTTGACATTTAATTTCATGTTGGCTGATTTATATATTCAGTACAATGTAAATTTGGTTAATTCGGCAGGGACTCCCCGTGTCCTTTGTCTTCAGACATAGCTGCCTTTTATTTTATCATGTTAGCTTTATTTTGACAGGATGCAAAATGATTCTGTCCCCCCGGGTGATACACGTAGCAACGTAATGAGCTGCTGAAGTGTTTAGCTGCAGCTACTGAGCATAAGCAGGTAGAAATTAATTCATCAGCTGACAGGAAGGAGCATAGTACAATTAGTTTTATGCCTGGACTGCCCCCCTTGGAGGCTGGATGTTGAATGTTTATAGCCAAGTCCAAACAGTCCATGTATAATTTATGCCCCAATGCTGACTCCTATCAGCACTGTGATACCCACTTACCTTCTGGCAAGTAACACTGGCTAATTCAAACAGAGATACTGTATAGTTTGCACCTGCAAATAAATGGGTTTAAAGCCATTAAGGAAAGCGGGGGCACCTATACTTATACATATGGATGAGTATTTTGACTTGTGTAACACTACTTAGGTTTCTTTAAGTGATCGTCATAGTTATTGGCATGTAATAGACCATTGTAAGTCTGAAAATCATTTACTTACACTTTTGTGTAGATTCTATCTGTAACGACATTATGTTATGTAGTAAAACAGATTAAATACAACTAATGTGTCAAACCAATTTTAATCTGGGCACCATGATTGATAACCGCCAACAATTTGATTCTAATACTGAAATGTAAGAAATGCCTTTTTTGCTTAAGAAAAATGCTGAATCCCAGAGTGATAAGTCTCCAATGACACCGTTCTATAGAGCTTTTATTCAGTCTGTCATCTCATTTTTTTCTTTTCAACCTTGGTACTAAAGAGAAGAGTGCCCTTGCTGAGATTGTGAAGGTGCCCAGTAAGATAGCGGGACTACAGTTCAGTAGTTTAAATCACATATTCATCAAGCAGGTGCTTAAAAAAAAAAAAAAAAAAAAAAAAAAAAAAAAAAAAAAAAGCAATGGCTATTCGCTCAGATTGTGCCCATCCCCTTAATTCAGAGTACAAGCTGTTACCATCTGGCCCACGCTTAAGTGCCCACGGAAAACAGGTAGATCCCTCCTGTCTCCAGTCAAGCCCTGAATCTTAATGGCAAGAGGAGGTAAATGCTACTGTTGTTGACAAGTCCATTACTTTAGTGATGGTGATGATGATGATGATAATGTTCATATAGTGACAATTATGCTTTTTAATATTGTGGTACAGTATGTTATATTTGTAGCATTGATCTCGTGTAGAATTCTAAAGTTGAGTCATGTTCTGTTGATGCTTAAGTATGTTATGTACAATGAATTGGTTGTGTTGCAAGGTGATATTAACAATATTCAATAGGTATATTTACTAAAGACCCTGTGGGGTTACTGAGTACACTGATGAGAAGCTTAAACTTTGGTGCAAGCCTTCTTGTGTGCATGTTCATGCATGTGCTGTATGTTTCCCTGTTATACTTTATGTTCCTTATGTGTTGTTATGTGTTTGTATTCTTGCTGCAGCAGAAATTGCCCAATAATAGGCATCAAGCTACCATGCAGTGTACTGGTCCGACCATTGGGTGCCATTTGTGGGTTCGGTGTCTTACTCACCAACACTTCGACATGTAGACAGGAGGAGCTGAATCACCAAAAAAACCAACCCTGCAATTAGTGGACGACCTGCTGTACGTGCTGAGCCACAGCCTCCCCAATTTCATGATACTTTTTATATCTCTTCATACACGTGTGTAATAGGGCTGGTAAAAGTTGGAACATTTTATTCAAGTTTTACATGTTTCCATAAAATGTATGAAATTTTAGCAAAAAAAAATGATGGTTGGGTATCGGTGCATGCTTCCATCAATTACCTCCATGTAAATTAATTCAAGGAGACGTTACAAAATGACAAGCACTAGTAACTCACATACATCATGTCTTAGGGCTGCTTTCCATCGAAGACTGCATTTGCATTCCCTCACTTTTCATGTGTTCTTTTGATCAGATTTTTATAAGGATGTTGCGAAACTCCGGAAGATGTCCAATCACAACTGAAAATTGACAACTGGGCTGCCCGCTACGATGAAAGAAAGGAGGGTATCATCGAAGAAGGGCCCTCCATCTGGATGGAATGTTGTGTGGTTTCTGGAGGATTGGAGGCATATAATACTGCCGGGAATGTTCATCTCCCTTTGGCTTCATCACATTCTCTCTATATGCCAAAACTGTAAAATATTTTAGAAACATGCTGAATGGAAATCTCCATAATGGTAGAAATTTGCCATGGTGAAAAATTCTTAAGATAGATGACTTTATTCATCCCCGAAGGGAAATTAGGTGTGTGTAAATGTGTAAAATCACACAAAAACCTTGGTGCAGCTCAAGGATAAATGTTTTGTCTTACTCCTACTAGTGTTTTTATCCAACTACTTTGCTTTTGTTTTAAAAGTTTGCTTGTCACGTTAAAAAATCCCAACAGATTCAGATGCCTTTGTCTACTCTCGCCAATCACGTGACCCCGAAAGCCAATCTGTCCCCAGAGTGTCTCTGTGGCACACACGACAATGCCCACAAGTCTCTGTTCATGTTTCAGTCTGTTGACAAAAAAAAAAAAAGGTTCAGAGCCTTAAAGGCTTTTGACAAGATCTGTGAAAACATCAATGTCATGAAAGAGGACATTCCAGGAACAGAGGACACTGTTGGACGTGGTCCTTATCTCCCTGTAAAAAGCAGGCTTACAATGTGATCCCACACTGAGATCAGAGTGACAGTGAAGTCCAACAGCAGCAGTGACCACAGTGTCATAGAGGCTTCTTGTTTGATGACTGTAAACTGGTACATTCAGCCAAAATCACACCAGGTGGTCATATGCTTTCCAGTTTGTGCCATATGTTTGCAACTGGATAGCTGGACATGGAGTTTCTTGATTTAAATGTTAAAAATTAAATATCCTTCTTCAAAAGTTTAAATGTGACTAATCATGAATCACCTGACTAACAAAGAAATTATCATCCGTGACAGCCAGCTGGCAAACACATCTTCCTCTTTATAGTAGAAAAAAGCAAAACAAACAAAATCCCCACACATTGAGTTACTCAAATAAACTACAGTAAGAGGCTTAATGATATGCTGGTATGCAAAAAGATTGGATTTTTAAGTAACATGCAAACAAACAGCAGAGGCAGAATGTTCAAGGTGGCTTTTAACACAGGTCAAAGCAGATGACCAGGAAGCATGAATTGGAGTGAGATGGCTGACTGTAGGCAAGGTCAGAGGGAACAAAAGATGGAATGAGGCTGGCTAATGGCTGACTGTGGGTGACGGCTAAAGAAAGTAAAGGTGAAGACCAAGATGAAGCAAAAATCTGATGGTGATGGACATTCAAATGTTCAAATTTAAGAGTTACAGAAGCAGTTAGATGGCATAAAGTATATACAAAGAGCATGAGGTAGATATGTTTGTGGCTGCAATATAAATAGAATTAAAAGAAGTGTAAGACAACACAGAACATATAACTCTTACAATGAAAAAAATAATAATACGTGAAAGATGTTGGCCTGACTCTTGGGTGCCATTTGTGGGTTCAGTGTCTTGTTCACAAACACTTCGACATGTAGACAGGAGAAGCCAAATCACCAATCACCAACCCTGCAATTAGTGGACAACCTGCTGTACATGCTGTAGCCACAGCCTGCCTGATATATTGATACTTTTTACTCCTGAAGCAAGAACCTGATGACCCAAGTGTCTTATTAGCAATAGTTAAGGAGCAGGCTAATTATTACATGTCAAACCAGTTTTATTCATGAAACCCAAAATCAAAAATCACAAATTTGCCTCAAGGGGCTTTACAATGTGTACAGCATATATTAGCACATGCTAACATTTACTAATTAGCACTAAACCTAACAAAAAGTACAGATGGGGCTGATAGGAATGTAACTTTTTTTTGCAGGAATCTTGTCATAAACCACAGTATTTGACAAATTAAATTTTGACCTGATGATGATACTAAATGTAAAGCTCAGAGGATCACCAAAGTGATCACAGTTCACCCTCTTGGTACCATGCATCAATACCACATTTCACAAGCCACAAGTCATTAACATTACTCATCTGGGAACCATGAATAGACAAAATGAATGGACATTTTGACCTTCTAGTATCACTGAAGAAAAGTCAGGGGGATAAATAAGGTAGGATTCATCCCCTGGAAACACGAATGTCTGGACCAAAATCCATGACAATCCATTTGATAGTTGTTGTAATTGTTGAATTGCAAATTAAAGAAAAACCCAAAATAAATGAGTGGAGGAACACAATATATGCAGATGCCAACCAGTGCTAAGGAGTCAGTCTGAGTAGTAGACTTTTTCAAGTTACCACATCTCAACCCATTTGGAGATTTTGGTTCATTGTTCATCCCTCCAATTGAGATCCAGAGACTTGGGCAACCACTAAATGAAAATCAGGGTGACGCTATAGTTAAGTAGAATTCATCCTCTGGGAACATGAGCGTCTGTACCAAATTTCAGTGTAATCCATTCAAATAATTTCAGTCTTTAGTCAGAGTGGTGGACCTTTTGTGACCAAAAGACAGACTGACCAATAACCCCATCCCTAGAGTGGCTAAAAAAAGGAAGAAACCTTGAGAAGAGCAATAGAGGAGGGATCTCTCTTCCAGGATGGACAGACATGCAAGAGATGTGTTTAGAGCACATCTGTAAGTAAAGTCTGAAGTGGTTAGCAGACAAGTTAAAACACCTATCAATGCAGTTTGAATGGCTCAGCAAGCAAAACCACACGCAATTTTAATGTTCAGATAATCAATCAAAGCTTTTTTATGTGTGAAATAGTTCAACAAGAACACTCAAAATTAAGGTGTAACTGTGAAAAAGTCTGTTAACATATAAAAGGCAGCAGTTACTTATATTCTAATGTTCAAATGACAATAACAATATTTTTACAGTGTAATGTAGAGTCCTTATTGTGAATTTTTGCAACTGAACTTATGCTCCAAACACAAGGCTTTCATTTTATTTTACGCATCTGCATGTGTGATGCTGTATTCAACTTGTCATGAGGAGGCTAAACTTTAACAAAAGTTAAGTTAGATTGCATGTGAGGACTGAAGTGCAATGTTCTGACTATGGCCAGTAGGTTACAGTAATTCAGTATAGTCTTTTCATCAGAGAAGATCATTTATTATTAAACAGTTTAATATTACTATTTCATTTTTACCACAAATTCCTCACACTGTCCGACATCTTGTTCAAAACAGGACCTCTGCATGAAAAATAATTCATCTCAAATAATTAATATAAAAGACAAATGAATACATATCAACAATAATTTTAAATATTTAACCAAAATGAACAAGAGCTCCTTTAATAACTAAAAGCACAAACTAGCACATAAATAAATGATTAGTGCATCAGAATCATTTTCATGGCTGCAGGGAGAAAAATAGACGATCAGCTGGATATGAACAGGGAAAACTATCCTGCATAGACTAATTGATTTTATAATAGTAAGGCGTAATGAGAGTTTTCTTTATTCTGGTGCCAACAGTTGAAACTGAAAGTGTGCATTAAGTTATGGAGACACTGCGAGCATCCTGGTGATGTTATTAATTATTCAGCTTGGCAGAACCCCAAAAGGCAAAACTGCACACAATATTGCATTTTCAATATTTATGGGTCACTGAGTCAAGTCTCCTGAGGTTTTTGTCTTCAAATCTCAAGTAAGCCGTGTCTCCCATCAGACGAGTCGCTGTCGCAAGTCCTTGTTTTTGTAAGACTGTACAGCTCTGGTACAGAGTATACAGGATAACAGTTAAATTACAATATGGAGAAAGAAAATGACAATATTAGGTAAATAGACTGTAAATATAAATGAAGACGCAACTTCCAGGTGCCACTAAAACACAGAACCACCAGGAAAGAAGACAAAATACAATTACACAAGAGAAAGGACTCAAGCATGAAAGTGCCATGCTTTGTCTTCAGTGAAGGCAAAGGCCGAAAGTTAAAAAAACAAGATTTTGATTTACTTAAAACGACAACCTGATTTCTAAAATCATTCATGATTTTTTAATAAACAGCATGACATTTCTAGATTTCTTAGCCTATTATTATTGTTATTATTATTATTATTATTATTATTATTACTACCTATACGCTTTATCACATCAACAATGCCACAATCAGTGTTAAGTTGTTACATATTCTGTCCACTAGGGAGAATTCCAACATTAGAGAATATGTAACCAGGTCATAGTAAATTGCATTCTGGGTAGTGGGCACCATATTCTGAGAGGAACCTCTTTTCGTTTTCATTCATAGCTTACAGCAACCACAAGCACACAGTGACAACAAACACAAATCAACAGGAGGATAAAAAGTAGGAAACTACCCTGGCTTCACAGGAAAAGGGACAAAAGATCAACCAAGAAGCTATAGAAAATAAATAAAAAGCATAAACATAAATTCACTGTGACAAATATGAAGTAGCTATCAGTGATGCAGGTGGTCAAGATGAAGCAGGTGGAGCTGAGGAATGCCGGAGACCTAAGGAGTGTTATGTTATGTGGTGCAGATGGTCACCCAAAGCAAAATCAAACAGTCCATATAATATTCTACTTGAGAAAGAACTTGCAAAGCATTTTGCTCAATATGATACATTTTAACAAGACAGAAATGTGCTTATGTCAAGTTACTTATACAAATCAGATTAAGAGAGCAATGTCTTGATATATTACTAAAATATGTTTGCAATATTAGAGTGATATTACAGAGTAACAGAAATACTACCTTCGAATGATCACGAATATTATAAAAATATTTCACAAGGGGTTTAGTAATGCCCCAGAACAAAATGTTTCCTTGAAAGGTGTAGTACTTTTTTAAAAAGCACTGGCGGCAAAATGTTTTCCTCTATGTCGGACAGAACCAGCAAGAATACATCTATTCACCGACTGCAGCCCCGTTATTGTATTTGCCCACATAAAACATCTTTACTTTGCATCCTGGCTGGATGCCAATCAAATAATGGACTAGAGACCTATTAAGACTACAGGTTACTAATGGTGAGTAAAACATTGCATTTGTAATGCTGTATAACAGAACAGATCTCCTGCCAGCTGCATCACACAAAAATAGAACACATTTCACACCTTTTGAACAAATACATTTAATTGGTTCAAAACAAGTCAGTTTGTAAAACAAAGTCTAGTAATGAGACAGTTTAACTGTTTCTAGAAAGAATTCCCAGGAGCTACTTATATGCTAACATAGACATAATTTGTTTCTCTGTGAAAGCTGATAGATTGTCATGTGGAACAAAACAAAGATCAAGATTGTCCAAATCTCAAAAGCATCTCACTGGACTGGGATCGCCTTGCTTGAGGGTAAGGCAATCCATGTAAGAGAGTCCCACAGGAGCTGTGATTTGGCTGTCGCATCATCTGTAGTCTGAAAAGCAGTGATACTTATTCAATACTCTGTATACACTTGTCAGTTTCACACAATATACTTCTCCTTAGGCTACTTTTACAGTTCATTTATACATTTGTTAGAAATAGTAAGAATAAATGTGTGTTCTGAATTTGTCAGACCAAAGAAGAAAGTGTTATTAACCACCCAGCCAAATTTGAGTGATTAAAAATATCGACACGTTTATGAAATTAGGTGTCAAAATCAGGTAAAAATGAATTCTCAGCTCCAGGACTGTGGGGGTGTGTCCACTGAATGTGCTGAAGCCACGCTCACTCGTGGGAGCAATCAATTTTGAAGCGACTGAAACATGTCAGATGAGTTCAGAAAATGACATGACTAACTTTGAAACACTCTGAGCGAGATGAATTCATCTCTATCTCTCTGCTAGGGGTGCAGGGGTATGCTCAGGGTGGCCTCAGTGTGTCATCGAGCCACCCTTTAAGGACCGCCCACAAAATCCTGGACTGAACACTGGTGAAAAACTGTTTGAACCTCTAACTCCACATTTCAGTGATATATCGTTCAAAGTCTTTTCACATGTTTTCAGCAAATATTTTCCAACATATTTAATGTATTCTGAAAGAATTGCCTTTACACAGACTTTAACTTCTTTAATCTCCTATGTCTAGTGCTACTATTGCAACTAGTGCTCTAAATTCTGAGCTGACCTGTTTTTCTTGTCAAAAACATCTCATTGTACTGTTAACCCTGCATTAACCTACACATACAACTGGAACTGAAACCTTTCAGTTTGCTTAATAAACTGTTTCAATTTATTATTATTATTAATAATAATAATAATAATAATAATAATAATAATAATAATAAATTTAATTTAGAAGCGCCTTTCACGCCACTCAAGGACACTTTACAGATCAGTTAAAATCATGAACAAACAACATCAAAACACCAGTAACATGAAATAAACAACATTCAAGCATAAAAATGAATAAATAATAAGAGCAAATGAATAAAACTGTGCAGAATGAGGGAGTGTTAGTTAGTTAGGGGTGGTGGAGTGGGTAAGCAATTTTAAACAGGTGGGTTTTGAGTTTTGTTTTGAAAAGAGGGAGAGAGTCGGTATTACGGATGTCAGGTGGTAAAGAGTTCCAGAGCCGGGGAGCAGAGCGGCTGAAAGCTCTGCTCCCCATGGTGCTAAGGTGAGCAGGGGGCACAGTGAGGTGGAAAGAGGAAGAGGATCTGAGGGAGCGAGCTGGAGTGGCAATGTGGAGGAGGTCAGATACGTATGGAGGGGCCAGGTTGTGGAGAGCTTTGAAAGTATACAGAAGGATTTTGAATTGGATTCTTAGTGTGACCGGGAGCCAGTGAAGTTGCTGTAGGATGGGGGTGATATGGTGGGAAGAAGGGGTTTTGGTGATGACACGTGCAGCAGAATTTTGAACCAGTTGAAGCTTATGGAGAGACTTGTGGGGGAGACCGAAGAGGAGAGAGTTACAATAATCTAGACGGGAGGTGACAAGACTATGGACAAGGATGGAGGTGGTGTTGGGGGTGAGGGAGGGACGGAGTCGGTTGATATTTTGTAGGTGGAAGTAGGCAGATCGAGTGATGTTATTGATATGAGATTGGAATGATAAAGTGCTGTCAAGGATGACACCCAGACTCTTAACCTGAGGGGAGGGGGAGACTGAGGAGCTGTCGATGAGAAGGGGGAAACGGTCAATTTTGGATAGTGTAGATTTGGTGCCAATTAGAAGAATTTCTGTTTTTTCACTGTTTAATTTCAAGAAGTTGGAAGTGAACCATAAATAAACTACCTAAAGGTTTAGGCCTTGCACATATTAATATATGTAGTCTGAGGAATAAAATTCACGAGCTTTCTCTATTTTTGCAATTTAACAAAGTTGACATTCTTGCGATATCTGAAACCCATCTGGACAGTTTTATAGACAATTCAGAGGTTTATATAGGAGGTTTCTCAATCTATAGACATGATCGAAATAGGTTCGGAGGAGGTGTGGCCATTGTCATACGTGACCATTTTCCGGTGAAATTGAGACAGGATCTGATGGTTAATGATGTTGAAGTGATATGGCTGCAGGTACAACTCCCATACTTAAAACCAATACTTGTTGGTTGTTGTTACAGGCCACCGAGTGCCAGGATAGAGTATTTAAATGTATTATGTAATAGGCTGGACAAAGTGACTGAGGAAAACAGAGAGCTACACTAGCTGGGAGATTTAAACATTGATTGGCTATCTGATAACTGCCCTCTGAAGAGTAAGCTTAGATCTATAACTGACACCTGTGGTTTATCTCAATTAATGTATCAACCTACAAGCATTTCTAGTAACAGTAAAGGATCTTTAACATCAAAATGTATTGATCATATTTACACTAGTATTCCTGATATGTGCTCTACACCTGTTTCTGTACCAGCTGGCTTCAGTGATCTTAACGGTGTTGCTTTTTCCAGGAAAACAAAGCTACCTAGAGCCTGTCCCAAAATTAAATGAGAAGAACTTATAGAACATTCAATGAGGAGAATTTTCTTAATAAACTGGGGACCTTTCAATGGGATGAAGTATGTGCTATTGATGATGTGGATACCTCTCTTAATTTATTTATGGATCTTTTTATGAGAATTGTTAACAATCATGCCCCATTAAAGAAATTTACAGTTAAAGCCAAAAGTGCTCCTTGGATTGATACTGAATTAAAGAGCTTGATGTCTAAAGGGGATGAGGCTAAAAAGGCTGCTGTGCTTTCTGGTTCTACTGTAGACAGAAAACTTTATTGTACTCTAAGGAATTATGTGACAAAAATGAATAGAGGAAAAAAGAGAAAATACTATCAAAAGAGGATCTCAGACAGTGGTAAGGATGGTAAAAAAATATGGAATGTACTTAATGAAATTATGGAGAAAAAAAATCAACCTGTAGTTCTTTTGTCAAATTGAATGGAGTTTATTTAACTAAGCCAATGCAGATTGCAAATTATTTTAATGATTATTTTGTTAATAAGGTTTCTAAACTTAGAGAAAATATGGATTCTGCTGTTGATTCCAATTCAGCGGTGCTGATAAAAAAATTCATTATGAAGGATAAGTTGTGTAATTTTAAATTTCATCAGGTCGATGCTGGGCAGGTGGCTGAGATCTTTGAATGTTTGTGGGCCAGCTGGTACAGACAACTTGGATAGTAGGCTGTTGAGATTATCTGCTGCACTGATTTCCAAACCTATCTGTCATATATTCACCAGATGTCTGATCAATGGTGTGTGTCCAAAACTTTGGAAGGAAGGCAAGATCATTCCTCTACCTAAAGATATAAAATCAGCTTTCTGTGGTCCGAATAGTAGGCCTATTAGCATTCTGCCTGTTTTGAGTAAAATATTGGAAAAGATTGTATGTAAGCAAGTGCAAGATTACTTTTCCCATAATGATTTGACAACAATGTTCCAACATGCTTTTAGGTCTGGTCATTCCACCTGCACTGCAATGACACAAATGTCAGATAGCTGGTTAAACTCAGTTGATAACTCAATGCTTGTGGGTACAGTATTGCTTGACTTCAGTGCTGCCTTTGATGTTATCGACCATGACATTTCGATTTCTAAGCTAATTAGTTATGGTTTTAATTCCTCTGCAATTCAGTGGTTTAGGAGCTATTTGTCTGATACGTCAAAGAGAGTATATTTTAATGGTGCTCTTTCTCGCCGTAAGTCCCTGGACTGTGGAGTCCCCCAAGGAAGCTGTCTAGGACCTCTTTTATTTTCAATTTTTGCTAATGATATGCCGTATGTACTCAGTAACGCTAGGGTGACTATATATGCGGATGATTCTAAAAGAGTATAATGTTTGGTTCTAAGTATAGATCACTACATAATCCTAAAATTAATAATAATAATAATAATAATAATAACAATAGATCGGTTTTATATAGCGCTTTTCTTGGTACTCAAAGCCGCTTTACATAGAAAAATTCACACATAATCGCGCACACACACACACACACACACACACACACACGATGAGTTAGGTGTCATATGCAGAGTTGAAGAGGTGGGTCTTGAGATGGCGTTTGAAGGAGTGCAGGGAGTCAGCGTTACGGATGGTCAGGGGGAGAGAGTTCCAGAGGGTGGGGGTAGCAATGGCAAAGGCTCTGTCCCCAATGGTCCGGTATTTAGTCGAGGTGGTGGGGGTGAGGAGGTTGGCGTCAGCAGAGCGGAGTTGGCAGGTGGGGCTGTGGCGGTGCAGGAGGTCAGACAGGTAGGGGGGGGCAAGGTTGTTTAAGGCCTTGTATGTGGTGAGAAGGATCTTAAAATGTATGCGCTGTTTTATGGGAAGCCAGTGAAGTTGACGGAAGACAGGGGTGATGTGCTGTCTGGAGGGTGAGCGGGTGAGCAGTCGGGCAGCAGAGTTTTGAACATATTGTAGTTTTTGAAGGACAGTTGAGGGGAGACCATACAGGATGCTATTGCAGTAGTCCAGTCTGGAGGTGATAAATGCATGAATTAATGTCTCTGCCGCAGGGGTGGAAAGAGAGGGTCGAAGGCGTGCAATGTTTCGTAGGTGAAAGAAGGATGTTTTGGTAACGTGGTTGATGTGTGGTTTGAAGGAGAGTGTGGGGTCCATATAAATTCCAAGGTTTCTGACTAGGGGGGAGGGAGTGACAGAGTGGCCGTCAATACAGAGTGTGAAGTTCTGGTAGGTGGGGAGGCTGGATTTAGGACCAAAGATGATGATCTCCGTTTTGTTACTGTTTAGTTTGAGAAAGTTGTGATTCATCCAGTCTTTGATGTCTGTGAGGCAGCAAGTGAGGGTGGAGAGGATGGCAGGGGAGATGGTTTTAGTGGTGATGTAGAGTTGTGTATCGTCGGCGTAACAGTGGAATTTGAGACCATGGCGGCGGATGATGTGTCCAAGGGGAAGCATGTACAGAATGAAGAGAATAGGGCCCGGAACTGATCCTTGAGGGACTCCGTGTGCAACAGGGGTGGTGTGGGATTTGTGTTGGTTGATGGTGATGTAGTGACATCTGTCAGACAGGTAGGATTTGAACCAGGAGAGGGCGGTGTTGGTGATGCCGATGGATTCTAGGCGGTTGAGAAGAATGGAGTGGTTTACTGTGTCAAAGGCAGCACTGAGGTCAAGGAGGAGGAGGATGGTGAGAGAGCCAGAGTCAGAGGAAAGCAGGAGATCATTTGTGACTTTGAGTAGGGCCGTTTCAGTGCTGTGGTGTGTGCGGAAACCAGATTGGAATGTTTCATACAGGTTATTTGAGAGGAGGTGGGTCTTGAGTTGAGTTGCGACGGCTCTTTCTAGTAGTTTTGACAGAAATGTGAGATTGGAGATGGGTCTGTAGTTTTTGGGGTCCTCAGGGTCAAGGCCGGGTTTTTTGAGGAGAGGAGTGATGGCTAGCTTAAGAGATGAGTGCCAGACTGTGCCAGAGGCGAGGGAGGAATTGATGATGTCTGTGATGAGTGGGGCAAGGGGGGTGAGGCAGTCTTTGACGAGTTGAGATGGCATGGGGTCCGGGGGGAGGTAGAGGATTTCATGGTGGAGAGTATTTTGGAGAGGTCAGCAGAGGTTATGGGGGAAAAAGTTGATAGCTGGGGGACAGATGATGACGAAAAGAATGTGGGTTCAGGTTGTGGGGTAGTGGAGGGGTAGGATGCGAGCTGGTGGTAGATGTTTTCTATTTTAGAATTGAAAAATGACAAAAGCGTGTCACATTTCTCTGGGGTGAATGATGATGAAGTGTTGTCGTGGGGTTTGAGGAGTTTGTTTATGGTAGAGAACAGGGAACGTGGGTTTGAAGAACCAGAGTGGATGATGCCAGAGTAGTAAGATGAGCGGGCTTTGTTAAGGGCTGATTTATAATGATGCATGAGGTCTTTGTAAGCGAGGGCATGGACTGTGAGGCCGGTTTTCTTGCATAATCGTTCTAGCTGTCGGAGTTGTTTCTTAAGTTTATGGAGTTCTGGGGTGAACCAGGGTGCTGAGTGAGTAAAAGTAACTGTTTTGGTTTTCAGAGGAGCCACTGTGTTGAGGGAGGTAGACAGAATGTTGTTGTTGTAAGTGTTGACGAGGTCCGTGGGGGTTGGGTTTTCAGGGGGGGTGGGGCCGGAAAGTGTGTTTGATATGCAGGTGGTGCAGACAGTGTCTGGGCAGATGGACTTGAGGTTGCGAAAGATGATTGTGCGGTTTTGTTTTGGTTCGAGGGTTGGGGTGTCAATGTCAAATAAGATGGCTAGGTGGTCAGATATGGTGAGGTCGGAGCTAGAAATGTTGTGGATGTGGAGGCCAGTGGAGCAGACCAGGTCTAGGGTGTGTCCGTGCTTGTGGGTAGGGAAGGTGATGTGTTGAGTGAAGCCAGAGCAGTTGAGGAAATCCAGGAAGTCCATAGCATGTTTACAGTCTGGGGAATCGATGTGCAGGTTGAAATCACCAAGAAGCAGGAGAGATGATGAAACTGAGAAAAGTGCAGTGATGAATTCTGAGAGGTCAGATAAGAAAGATGGGTTTGGTTTGGGGGGCGGTAAATAATAGCAGTGATGAGGGGTTTAGGTCCTGGAAGTTTAAAAGCCAGATGTTCGAATGATGGGGCAGAGGGGAGGGACAGTGCACGGGGTTTGAGGTTTTGATTGAAAATAGCAGCGATGCCACCACCTCTGCCCTCAGTGCGTGGGCTGTCCAGATAAGAGTATTCTGTAGGGGTGGTTTGATTGAGTGAGAAATAGTCCAGGGGTTTTTGCCATGTTTCGTTTAGGCAGAGCAGATCAAGTTTGTTGTCTGTAATGAATTCGTTTAGGATGAGGCTTTTATTGTTGAGGGATCGTGTGTTGAAGAGGGCGATTTTCAGGGGCTTTTGTTTTGAAGCCGTTGGGGAGGTGGTTGGGATTGTCAGGAGGTTGAAAAGGTTCACAGAGGACGAGTTCTGATGACGTGGGTTGTTGTGATGACGTAGGGAGGAAGTGTGGAAGCCGGTGTGTGAGCTGCGGTCAGTCCATAGTGTTGGAATACAGTTTTCGGTGTTTAAAGTGTAAATTAATTTTCGGCGAGATCCGCGATGGATGTAGGGGGGTCGGCGTAGAAGGGTAAAGTTTCGCAGTGTGTTGACCAGTTCGTTGGAAGGAGGAAACGTGGGAATGAGCCGGTGAAGTTCGGTTGGTGTGTAATGGAGAACCATGACAGACGCTGAGAAGTGGCAGATCCTGGAGATGAGTGGAGGTGTTAGCTGCAGCTGAAAGCCCAGATGTTGAAGAAGGGTGAGCAGCAACAGCGCGGAGGACGGGGGAAAAAGCCGGTGTGGTTCCATGAGGGGGGTGGATGTTGAGGGGCGAAGTAGCGGCTAGCCGGCTAGCTCAGTGGAGGCGACGTTGGCTGTCCAGCTTAGCCAGCTCAAGCCGAGGGCAGCGGTCCCAGCCAGCGAGGGCCAACCGCACCGGGACTGATAGATGTCCGCCCGGATCTCCACCCTTGGCGAGCGGTGGTGGAGAGATGGAGGTAGAGGACGTCCACTCGGACGGAGAACACCGGCGTCCCCAACGGCGGCGCACCGGGCCCGGCTCCGGTGGGAGGCAGCCGCGGCAGCGCGATATGGGGCCGCCAAGGCGCCCACCCGGGTCCAGGCAGCGTCGATGGCTCCCACGCCGAGTCCCACGACACAGGTAGTCCAGCCAGCATACACAGATTACACAGGGGTTTCTGGAGCTGTAGCCTAGATAGGTGGAGGTTTTTCAGCGGGTAATCCGGTTAGAGATCGAGGTAGAGGTTGGAGCAGCGAGAAGCGGCAGCCAGATGCGCCAGCGTCCTCACGCATACAAATAGATGATCAAACAATACAGCAAGTAAAAACTGTGAAGCTTCTTGGGCTCTGGCTTGATTGCACATTGTCATGTTCTGATCACATCAACAGAGTTGTTGCCAAAATGGGTAGAACTGTTGCCATAACACGTAAATGTGCTCCGTTTCTCAATTCACAGTTGTTGCATCAAGTAGTTTGTTCTTTGGTTTTATGTCATCTTGATTACTGTTCAGTTGTATGGTCTGCTGCATCTAACAGTCTTTTAAACAAATTACAAGTGGCTCAAAACAAGGCTGCAAGACTAGTTCTTGGTTGTTCTCCAAGAACTAGTGTTGCAGAAATGCATGAACGTCTCACCTGGTTGAGAGTCAATGATAGACTATCTGCTAATGTACTGATATACTGCATAGAATAATTAATACTCAGACTCCTAAATTTTTTTATAATGATATAATTTACTGCTCAAATACTCATTTTTATAACACTCGAGGGGCGAATAGGGGACTGATTACTCTACCACTACCTAAGTCTGACTCTATGAAGTTGTCAGTATTTTATAGGTCTATTGCGTTTTGGAACAGTCTTCCAGGTGAGGTTCGTGAAATTAAGGGTAAGGTTGGTTTTAAAAGAAGATTAAGAATGTATTTGATATCAACACCTTAATTATATCATCATCTTATTTGAGTGTGGTTGGGTTATGTGATACATGACTGTATAATGTTTTTCTTTCATTTTTATATATTTTTATATTTACTTCAGATTGTAATGCCTGTTGTGCTTTATTAAAATATTATTGTCTGGACCCCAGGAAGACTAGCTGTCGTCTTGGCGTCAGCTAATGGGGATCCTTTTAAATAAACAAATAAACAAATAAAGCAGGATTTGATTTCAGATAAGCAGGTGATGAGGGAAGAGGGTGGGAGTGTGGAGTTTGGTTTACTGGAAAGGTAGAGCTGGGTGTTGTCCGCGTAGCAGTTGTAATTGTTGTTGAATATACGGAAGTTGGTGCCAAGGGGGAGGAGATAAGTGATGAAGAGAAGGGGCCCCAGGACAGAGCCCTAGGGCACACCTGTAGTGACTGGGGAGGGGTCCGACTTGAAGGATTTGAGCTGGATGAACTGAGTGCGGCCTGAGAGATAGGAGTGGAACCAGTGAAGGGGGGTGTGGGTGATGCCGATGGAGGAGAGTCTACCAAGGAGGATGGGGTGGGAGATGGTGTCAAAGGCTGCACTAAGGTGAGGATGGAAAGTGAACCAGAGTCAGCTGCAGTAAGAAGATCGTTGGTGATTTTTATGAGTGCAGTTTCTGTGCTGTGGCGGGGGCGGAAACCAGATTGGAAAGGGTCATAGAGGGAGTTTTGTGTTAAGTGGGTCTGTAATTGGGTAGCGATTACTTTTTCAAGGATTTTGGATATGAAAGGTAAGTTGGAGATGGGGCGGAAGTTATTGTAATTGTTGGGGTCTGAACCAGGTTTTTTCAGGATAGGGGTGATAGCTGCAGTTTTGAGGGATGAGGGAACAGTTCCCGTGGTGAGTGAAGAGTGAATGATGGCGGATATGAGGGGAAGCACAGAAGGGAGGCATGATTTGACCAGGGTGGTGGGGAGGGGGTCAAGCTGACAGGTAGAGGGTTTGGATTTCCGGATGAGGTCATAGATTTGAAGGTCATCAGGGAGTTGGAAACTAGAAAAGTGCTGACAGTGTGGCAGAGGTGCTGGTGAGAGGAGAGGAAGTGCAGGTGAGGGGAAAGGGAGTGAGCCTGAGTCTAGGTGTTGGTGGATGTTGGAGATTTTGTCATTAAAAAACTGCATTAGGGAGTTACAGGTGTCAGTTGAATACAGGTGGGGAGGTAAGAAGTCAGGCGGCTGGAGAGTTCTATTGAGCAGTGTGAACAGTGATTTGGTGTTTCCTTCATTGGAGATTATCTGAGCAGAGTAATGGTTTATGAGTAATTTATTTAAAATTTAAAATTTTGTGTTTTTAAATGCTGGTGTTTACGCTTATCTTTGGCTGCTAATCATCCTTTACACCACTACCATCAAACTGGAAGCCAATGTCTTTCCCTTTTGTAGAAATACTCACATATATCATAACTTGAGGAATCAATACTGGAAATTCCCAACTTGGAGGAGGAACTGGTTTTATTTACAAGTGGAAGGAACGAGATGAACATTAGCATGCCTATGCAACTGATGACTGTAGCAGGAGTCTATAGACTGAGAGACAAATCACCTTTCAGGCTATGAGGCAAAGCAGGGCAGGGATTTCAGATTTTCTCCAGGGTGAAACATCTTGATAACCGCGATATGAGCCCAACAAGACATGAAAAACACAATCTGGCTGATGTTATGAATGTACGGATGAGTCTGACTGTGCAACACTGGAGCAGAAATAACTTTTGATGAATGTCTGGTTCCTTTTAACAGTTCCATGCAGACAGTGCTGTATATATAACCCAGCAATACATTGAAATATGGAAGGCAATGTGATGCAACAACCAGTGGTGCCTGAAACATTCAAGCCTATGCATGCGATTCAGATTTTGTTTTTCAGGTAGAACCTCCGAAAATGGGTTCATTTTTTCACTTGGTATCAACTGGAATAAAAACTGCTAAAATGAAAATGACCACATGGGCAGATTGAGGAAAAACAAGTCTATACATCCCACTCCATTATTTTGAACACAAGTATTCAAAGTTTGCTTCACTGACACTACCACTGTCAGATTTTACTTTACAAAAAACTAAAGTGCATATAATGCCTACATGATCAGGACGGTGATGGACAGGATGGAACAGGACAAAGCTTCACAGGAGGATATTTCTCGAGTAGCTAAGAAAAGCTCTGTTGATGGCTCCTTTCCAGATGCACAACCTGTGCATCCGTTGTGAGGAATCCAGTCTTTCTTCATCTGATTTCCTGGATGAGTAAGCAGCAATGGGAAGCATGCAGGTTTCCTTTCAGGCAAAAGTACAGACAAACACAAATTTGTATACAGTCAGTCATATGCATTACTACAGGATTGCAAGGGTGTAAGTTTGGTCTCTCCCACTGGGATCAGGATCTAATGTTAATTAAGGTTCTCTGTTCTTTACACATCTAATCAAACACAGTCCAAGTTCATACGGTGAAATTGTTTGAAGACAAATATGTTCCTGATCAACCCTGAGCTCAATCAGAGCCAAGGGTGTACATTTGGTTATATAGGAACACACATAAAAAATTAGCTAAAAGTTTAATTCTGCTTCCCGTCAAGTTCATAACGACAATTTTTAATGAGTGCATGGAAATTTTTTAAATGACTGAAAGCAGCTTCTCTAATCATTAAAAAAAACAAGAATTTACCTGGAAACTTTGTGTTGCTCAACATTATTTAAACAGGCAACATAGTCTACAGGGACTGGTAGAGGTGGGTTGAAATGTCCTTGCTGGTGCGGGTCTCTAAATCAGAGAAAATAATTTGTTCAGGTGGGTGGCGGGTGGATGATTTATGCGTGCATGTGGATTCAGATGATGTTAGAGGCGATGTGCGCTTCACTAGTATCCATAGCATTTATCTCTATGGCAGGAAAGCCTTGGCAGGGTGCTGGGATTATGATGATGCTTGTGCCAGGTGTTCCAAAAATCAGAAAAAAATTAATGTATTAATCAGAACTCGCATAAGAACATCGCACTGGGAGAGCAGCAAAGTATTTTTTAAATTTATGTATGATTCTGTGTGTAAATCAGCAGGAGCGGTATGTAGAAACAGCAGCACTCTATCTTTGAATGAATTTGCTCAAATATTGGACATGACTGTCCGTATTTAAATCTACACCTTAGACGGAGTACCATGTGTGAGATGTGGAGAGGGTAAAGCTTTCTTCCATGGGAAATATATATAAGACTTATATCTTTATGATTGATAGGTCAAACAAATGTCAATATTAAAGTTAATATGATAAAAGTTATCAACCTATATCAATGAAGTCTGATGCTATTATGGCGTAATCCAATAGAACATATGCTGTCATAGCAAATGTGATCAATAATATGTTGTAACTTAATGTGAATCATAAAATTGTTTTATGGTAAAGTTAAAAAAAAAAATCAACATACTCAATACAATAACACAACAACATTTATTTCATTATACTTTATGTAACAGACTCAGACTTATGAGACTATATAAAGCATATTTAAAACAATCATTCTGTCGATGGTATTTAAGATGCAAAGTCAACTGCCTGTTCTTATTGTAATAAAATATTTTAAAATGTGGCTACTGATTAAATCAAACCAGTTCTTAAGTGATTACTATGTTAAGAATATATGAATATTTATAATGTTTAAATTGGCTGGGTGGTGTATAGATGATGGACAGATGGGCATTAGTTCTAACATTACTTTTATTTTGCCATATATCATCTTTTTTTATTTTTTTTTTATTTCTAGCAATCATCAGTTGCTAGAAATGTTTCTAATAAATAGAAAATGCAGATGTGAAGTTCCTCCAGTCACTGAAGGCCTCTAATATGATATATCATCCAGTATGTGAGAATTTCACATAATAATGGAATATGATGATTAACACAAGTAGCGTTCTTTAGCTGACATGAGTGCAGGCTATAACACTGCCATGTCATATTTCATTGTTGAAAATATTGTTTGACAAAATGTAAAGGTACTTTCAAATGTATCCCATTGTGTTTTAAATGAATAGTAATAAATGAGAATATATTTTTTGTCATCTTGGGCTCAAAGTGTTATTACATAGCTGACGTCGCCTCTCTGTTTTTCTCGTGGATCTCTGCAACACTTGACTGACTCCATGCTGAGTTGATGCTTACCAATGAAAAGCTTGCTCACAAGAACCTGACACTGTCCCCGCAACCTCTGTCACATACTCCATCACAAACAGCTGCTGGCCCACATATACACAATAAAAATATGCTAAAAAAACATGCCATGAAAAAAAAAAAAATGAGGCCAGTGCCTGTAAATGAGGTTATTTTTAAAGTTATGTGGCTTCATTACACCTACCACAACTCCATCCTGGATGTTCTCGCAGAGCTGGTGCACTTTGCATTTTTTCCCCTCTTCAACACGTCCGTTATGTTCCTATATTTGTACATCTCATCATACATCATTACTTACGCAACTGCTTAAATTGGACGTCCCCCCAGTCATACACTTCTCAACTCTCCTTTCTGAACTCCAACCCACTAATATGATCTGTCCTGTGCTCATTATGTTGAAATCCATCCTCTTTTGCTACGGACTTTTCATTTCTCATACCTATTATTAGTTTGACTGTCTTATCATGTTACATTATATATTGCACATAAAAAGTGGAGCAAATAAATTGAATCATTATTCAAATATCTATTTTAGTCAGGTTTCCGGTAATGTTTCTGTACAGTGCACTCACCTGTCACAAGCCAGAATGACATCCATTCAAACAAGCCCTGCAGGGCATGTGCTTCTGTGTGTATGTGTGTGTGTGTGTGTGTGTCCATGCTATGTGTGGCATTTGGTGTCTCGGCTTATCTGGCTGTGGAGAGAGCTATGAGAGCTCGCTGTGTAATTGAAATGTCATGCGTACAGGAGAGGAGTTTGACTGAACGGGAGCCTTTAGCCATGCCCCAACGAGCCCACGACAGATGAGCAACAGCTTCCCCAATGAGAAGTGGCATTCCCCAAGCCCATTCCTCCTTCTCCGTCCTCCTCCTCCTCCCTCGTCCGTCACCCCCATCTCGGCTCCTCCACTCTCCCACTCTCTGTGATTCCTCCCTGCCTATCTGCAGTCTAACAGTGATTAACGATAGCGCCTGGTAGTTGCTGAAATATTAAAATAAATGGTCGGCTGAATCGGGGTCTGAAGGAATGCCAGTGCATTTATCATTTTTATCTGAGGCTAAACTATTGTGTTATTGATGGTGGCAGTGAGCTTGCCATTCAACTTTAGTAATGCAGGTGGCAAGGAAACTCCCGGGATTTGATTGCTGCCAACCAGGGAGACAACACAGTATAATTCATTTTCACATAATCCACAGTGATTAATAGGACTGTACTGTGTAGTATATTTGCAAGCACACTCACACACACACACACACACCCTCTCTTACATTTTTTCTCATTACAGGGCTCTCCACAAAGAATAAAACAATGATGCTGAGGCACTATAATCATATCTCGGCTAGATAATAATACATTTGCCTAAAGAAAAAGCATTTACACATACACAGTATCAATTGTAGTATTATGTGATATTTTAAAAAATATTTGAAGTAATATTAATATACATTTAAGAGCATGTTCTTACATTTCTGGCTTCAACTAAGTAAAAAAAAAAAAAAGGTCTTTTTTTGTCATCTTTTCAAAACTTAGGTTTGAAAAGATGACAAAAGGTCATTAGGTTGATCATGTTTTCTGATTTTTACTGATTTATTGATTACTGAATTGGTATTGTTATCATAATTCATGCCAGTGTTTAAAAGTATTGTGGGTGGGAACCAGAAAGCAAAACCAGTGGATTGGTGCTTCACCTTTTTTTTTTTTTTTTTTTTTTTGGGTGAAATGTCTCAAAAAGCTCTTTGCTGGATCAATTTGATTTCAAGTCAGTGTCACATATAATTATAAAACAATCATGGTGATTGAAATGATTACCATGCAATTTGCTGCAAACACTTGTGGTCTTAATGAACCTTGGTGAGTCCTGACTTTTCATCTGGGATCATCATTAGTATCTGACTAATAGTATCTGAGAACCTACCTGCATTTCTAGTGAGGAAGGGGTGAATCCTCAACAGGAGCAGGAGACTGCTGTTATGTTTGATGAGACAAGTTCAGTCCATTTCCCAGGGTCACACCCAGACCAACCCGTTCTCACTCCCAACTCATCAAATACTGCCGCATGGTCAGTGCCCTTCACTTTAGAATGTACCTGTTTAGTTTGATGGTTTAATGTGCCGTCAAAGTCAGGTGATGTAGTATAAAGAGCAAGAAAGTCTGTATACGGATGGAGGTGTGGTGGATAGATGGATGGATGGGTCAAACAATCAGGACTTGTGCAGGAGACAGGGTCCTTGTAATCATTATGTGTATAATGTAACTTACATAATGAATTCAGTTACATCAGGTCTGTTACATGACTTACAGGTTCCTGAACATGAACAAGTAGTAGCATTAATCACCCAAGCTTTATTCTTAAAGTTGTATAACCGTTGTTGCTAACTTACAAACCTAATTCCAGAAAAGGTGGGATGCTGTATAAAACATAAAACAGGATGCAATGATTTGCAATTTTCACCTGTATTCAATGAAAGACAGTACAATGACAAGATATTTAATGTTCAAACTGAGTTGGGGCAACAATGGACTATTGTGGAGGTTGTGGAATGCTCCAAAACACTTTTCTTTCCACAGGGAAACATGTCCATTGGTAACGGTATCATGATTGGGTAAAAAAGGGATTTAGCTGAAAGGCTCAGTTGTTCTCAAAACTCTATTTTTTAACCTTTTGCCTACACATGTATGTTGTAGGTAAAGAAATCTTGGAGTAAGTAGTAGTAAGTCCTGAAACGTAGTAGCAACTATCCTTTTGTTAGCAGTTTCACCACAGGAGAGACATTTACCCTCTAAATGTTTTACATGGCTTCATTTAAATAACAGTTTGAGACCCAAAAAATTACTCCAGATTTCACAAAAACTGCAAAGGTCAGCCTGAAGTTGGAGAAATAAATGTGTGCAGCAGGCTTTTGTTTTTCTTTTCTCTCCCAGTCATGATTTCATGATTCCTCAGTTTTACTTTGAGGCACCCAGCCTCTTCCTTGGAAACTGCTGGACTAAACTAACTGTATGTTAATTAGTTAAAATTAGCGACCCACTGAGCTTAAAGCATCTCTAGATGCCCTCTCACCAGAATGTGTGTATTTGAGACAAAAAGAAGGCAAGAGAAGATGGAAGGTAGACTATTGGATGCAATGTTTCTTTAAGTTGGTAATGACTTACTCAAAATGTCGCTTTGTCACTTGACCCGCCCATCTGAACCCATGATATTTTCCATAGGTCAAGCCCTGACCTACCTGACCTGTGCAGACGAGGATTCGCTGTTCACATTCCTCCTTTACAGACGTTCAGGAGCGGCCAAGTCAGCCTACAATTAAAATGTCATGTCAGTGTATCAATATTACTTCATCAAACTGTACCTATACCTTCTATCTAATCTTCTTTCAAAAAGATGCAAAAGTTGAACATTGGTCAAGACAGTAAAGTATGGTGGTCTGAGGACTTGCACTGTGTTATCAGATTTTTTTCAGGAGAGCCCAAAGAAATGCTTATCAAAATGGAATCAGCTGCTGTTGCCATGTACTGAACACAATCTTTCTGTGTTACCACACTGAACATCATTATAAAATGTACACACAGACTTCAATCAACACTGAAAAAACACAAGAACTAATATCTTATTGAAGTAACGCTCAGTAGAGATGTCCAACTCGGATCATTTTACGGACAAGTCTTTCTGAGTCACTCAATAAACAGATCCGGATCTTACGAGTCATTTGAGTCAGTATGTCCATAAACATATAAATTCTACCAGTGAAACACAAGCCCCACTGTCTTGGACTACAAATAGGCTAAATAAATTCAAATTTAAGATATTCTACGAGGACAGTCTACTGTTTGTGCATTTGGAATTTTGATGCAGGAATTAAAACGTTGCATTTATTGCTGTATTTGGCTTATTACATTTGACTGGGGGGTCTTCTTGACGACACCACTCCCTCAAATCCTGCCTTGTTTTGCACTGTCTGGAGGAAATAATCCACTCAACTCAGTTGAATCAGCGAGCCATCCCCAGGTCTCTTGAGTCGCCTGTGTTCCCAGCTCTATACATATTTACTCATGCAAGATGGATCTTTGGATCTGAATCTGGTTCTGTGATACTGACTCTGAGTCAGCAGGAAGTTACGCTGATCCACTTTGTCAGCTTATCTGACTCCTGACTCCCAAAGCTATTGCTAATGGTGGCAACAACTGCTTATTGTCCATGATAACAGCAGGATTTCTGGCAGCTTCTTAGACAGATGGACTGGATGTTGTAATGAGATTGCACAGGTTAAAAGGAGAGTAGTGAATGATGCAATTTATTGTTTTAATCTGTATATGTGGCCCGGCGTTAGGCAGGTGTAGGACAGTCAGGATCCGGGTTAATGGAGACTACAGACTCGTTAATCCCAGGTCAGTAAGAGGATCCAGGTGAATGACCACTAACACTCAGCAACTTTCGCCAAGTCTTTTAAAATTCTAAAAGGATTGTATCAAATCAAGTGAGTGAAGCAGTAACTGACTGAAGTGACTGAAACCAGCTAAATACCCCTCGCCTCACTCTCTTTCCTAGCATTAAAGGTCCAGTGTGTAATACTCGCTGTCCGCTAGATTTGGTAATTCCCGATTACGTTTGAACGAAACACTCCTCGCTTCGGAGAAGCTACGGTGGCCTCACGCGACAAACGTTTTTTACAACACCAAGTGGCCCCTAAAGGCTAGCATTAGCGAGCTGGTCCACATGCTAATAAAAGCTAATATTAGCGACATAAAGCTAATAAACTAATATATTATCAGAGTTTAGTCTGATAGTGAGATAGCGTTAACAGACGAGTTTTTCTCTCCGTTGGTGCTCAGAAAACGGATAAATAAACTGGTAAGAAAGGGGGGGGTCAGGGCCTGGTGAGCAGGGCTAAGCCACCGGGGAGACCCGGGGGAGGAGGCGCTGCAAAGTGTCCAGATGAAGAGGTCAGCCGCCGGGGACGCAGCGACACCAGAGCAGGAGGAGGAGGGGGAGGCCTAACGGGCTTAAGAGCAGTGACGGAGGTAAGTTTATAAACTTTATGTAAAGTTATTATAATCTAACCAACATCAATAAAACACGTAGCAGCTCCGTGCTTTGTCACGGTAACGTTAGTTTGCAGTTTGATGTGTTGTCGTGTTAATTGACATCACTGTTAGCAGACAGCTGATCTCCGTAATGTCACCGCGTCTGTCTGACCAAACAGTGAAGCTAAAGTCTAGTTTACATAAATCCTGCAGCAGTTACATATTTATCACGGACAGGAAAATATTACTATAAAACATTAAAAAGCTTTCAAACAACAGTTTTCATTTCTATGAGCAGTAACTGAGGTGTGTATGTATAAACTTATTGTATCATTATTATATTCTGACCTGGTCTGCATCATAGAGCAGCTCTGTGCTTTACATATAAAATATTACTGTATCATGCTGTTAAGTGACATTGCCTGGAAAACGTTATAAAATGATTATACAACTATTAGACATCAACACATTTTTTAGACATACTGATCAAACGCTGATCAGCCTACAAACTAATCTGTAGTACCACATTTCCAACATAATGTCATGAAACTTATAAAGCCTCATATTTGTTTTTCTGTGTTTTTGTCTTCAGAGATTTGAAGAGATGAACCTGGAGGAGCACAGTGAACTCACGACTGAGCTGCTGGAGAGGCAGACAGGGCCTCTGATGATGCACCAGCACAGACATTATATACACACACACATATTTATTCTAGAATTATAATGTTGAAACATGTTGGTGTTCATGAACAGTCATTAATAAAACATGATCAACAGATGTATTTGCTGTATTTATTTCAATGATATACATATAAACATGCACTTCCCGGCAGTGTGTAACCTGAAGTAGTAATGTTACCATTACAGGTTATAGTGACTTGTATTGTGTATATTTATATGTATATTTACATAACAGAGCAGCTGCAGCCTAATTTACAAGTTCAACCCAAAAACAGCTAATGTGAAAAACAACAAGACTTTGTAGATACATTTCTTCTTTTAGATTGACATCGCTGGCTGTCCATTTCAGTCTGAACGTAGAATGAGAATTGCTGGCCACGATCATATAAACAACTTTTTTGAGCAGTAAAAACTGTGAGTGTATCGGTGTGCTGCAGCTCTTTCATTCTATGATCCTGACAGACATGAGCACCATGATTCAGAGATGTATTGTTGGAAGAAGCCCGGTGAACTTCTGCGTGGATCTTTCCAAATCAGCAGCTGCAGGAAACTGGTCCTGTTGAAGACAGTGACATCACACATAAAGTTCATTTGCTTTATTATAGTTCTCTACAGTTATTTGAACATAATGCCATTTTACTGTGTGTGTGTCACTTACCTCGCCCTCTCCTGACTTGGTGCTGGTGTCCAGGGCACCACACTGAGCCCTCTGCGGTCATCTGTTTTTTCAGGTTTCAGGGTGTATACGCTGTATCTTCTGGCATTTCTCTCGTACAGCCTTCTGAAACTAATTAGACAAATTTCAATCATTGAATGTGATTATTATATTTATTCATTATAACTAATAACATATAGACACTGCACATGTAAAGAATACATAAGATTGATTATAAAAAGATTTATGTGACAGTTCTGTAAATTGGAATATATCAGCTGATCAAAGTGAAACTGTTTTTAGTATGTATTGAAATCACTGACAGTATAAATATGTGTATATATATTACAAACTTATTGTAATGTTACTGTATTCTGACCATGTCAGAGTAGTATAGCAGCTCTGTGCTTTACATTACAATGTTACTGTAATGTTACTCTGTAGTTTGATGCGTTGCTGTAAAGTGTCATTGCCTGGGAAACGTCAGCAACGTTACTGATTGATCATTAATATCAAACATCATGCAGCAACGTTTTCACGTCTTTAGACATGTTGATCAGACACTGGTCAGCCTACAAACTAATCTACAGTAATACGTGTGTGACGGTAGAAAAAGCACTAAAACAAATAAATTGCATGTTTTTCTATGAGAGTTGAGCAAACAAACAATGCTGTGCACTGCACCAGGTTTACATTTCATCATTTCGTTACACTAAATAAACATTTTCCATCAGGACTGTAAAATGTCTTCTGTGTCTGACTGACGTTAGCTTCAAAACTTTTTTTTAATCACGTTACAATCAGCTGATCAGCTGATCACCGTAACATCATGTAAATAAACATTTTCCATCAGGACTGTAAAATATCATCTCTGTGTCTGACTGACGTTAGCTTCAAAACGTTTTTCTATCACGTTACACTTTGATTGAGATCAGCTGATCTCCGTAACATCATGGCATAATTGCCAAATAACAAAAGCTAAACATGACACACAGACACAGAGAGACATTACTCTTTTTGATTATGCTCTGGCTAAATCTTTCAAACAACAGTTTTCATTCACACATGTAGGTCTAACTTTAGTCTGAATTACCTTTCCAGATGAAAACAGAAAACTTCGGCGTCACGTTGAAAACATTAATCTGTCATTAGTGATATCCGTGAGAGAAAGTCCACAGCATGTTTATCTGTGTTTTCTGCCGTCCTCAGTCCCGATTTCGTTTTTCTTCTTCATGTTTTCTCTTCTTTGATGCACAGACTCCTGCTCTCTTGGCCCTTCTTGTGCTAAATAATAAATTTGTTCCTCCATTTGTCTAAATGTAACTTCTCAAACTAACATAACACAACAAAGTTAGCCTTTAGCGACTAGTAAACACAGCTTCCTCCGCGTCCTTCACGTCACATCCACCTTTTCCTTCGCTTGGCAAAGGAGCGGCGAATCGCGATTGTGCCACCTTTTGTCCATTCTAGGCCACTGTTAGCAATATGGCGGTGCAAGATGTCAGCCTCCATGTAGGGGGACCCGCGGTATATGTACATAAAAAAAGCGAACTCTAAAGTAATAAAAACGGAATGACACATTTCATAGGGCCACTATATAGCACTAACAACATAGTTATATGTATTATATTCCATTTATGTTAATAAATCACTATAAATATTACACACTGTACCTTTAAGGCGAAACTATGGTGGCTGTGAATGGCAAATACAAAATGTAAACGACCAAAACGTGCGAGTCAGTAAAGTGGCCCACTCTCTCTGTAGGCTCATTTCAAGGTAACAAACACACAACAGTTGTTAGTTTTTCTGTTGATTGTACACTAATAAAAACATAGTTATGAATAATACACTCCATTTGTGCAAATACATCCACATGATACACACTGGACCTTTAAACTGTATAAAATGCAATCCTGCATTCATTTTACATAATAAAAAAGCTTCTTATAACAATAACTTGTGCCCTTTCACCCTACTTTACTGTTATACTTTTCACGTTTCTTTTAATTACGAACTATGGGTCATTGTTATCTTTTGGCATTGAAAAGATCTCACTGAAAGATTATATATATATATATATATATATATATATATATATATATATATATATATATATATATATATATATATGGCCCTAATTGTCATAAAGCATCCTGAAAACCAAACCTACACTGTCATAATGAAGTGTTCTTACATTGTAGTATTGATTCTTTTGCTTAAGTTAAGGATCTGAACACGTCTTCCATCACTCAGGAAGTCCCAGGATTCATTGCGAGAATGATGCAGTCTTGAACACAACAAAAAATGAACAGCTGGGTCTGAACTGATTGCACACAAAAGGATAATTTGTTAGCAACTCAGCAACCACATTCTGGTTCCAGTGGTGGAGCTCTGCAGGGATTTTAGACAGCTGTTTTGAAGAGGAGAAGAAGAAGATGCTTGAAGAGAAAATGACCCCAGAGCAGTCAGTGAAGACGGGCCTATCGTTTTCCAAGGTCAACCTATCACGCTGATCTATTCTCTGGAGTTCACAGTAATGGAAAATTTATTTGGAGATGTTGAAAGTCTAATTTCAGACTGTATCAGCTGGCGCCCTTTTTTTACAAACACTTGAGGGTTTTTGCTGTCAAACAGAAGTTTATGCTACGACATTATCTTGCAGGTCTTGAGAGTGAGAGTAATAAAATATGTTATAGGATCACTGTACTGTAATCTGTCTGTACAAGTACAATCTCAAGTCGCTTGTATGGTGCAAACTGCTATGAAACTTAAGAGTCAATGCATATTTGTCTCTGCAGTCAGTTTATGAGCCGCCTGTTATCAGACAAACTGAAAAAATGTCAACCCTTCCCATGTCCTCTACTTTTACCATCTGTTATAATATTCAGGACCCCTCAATGTAACTTAAATTACTGGGAGTACTCTTTAATACCAAGGGCATTAAACCTCTTAAAACCAAGAAACAGTGTGACAACACACTCACACACACATCCATATTCACAGTTTTTATTATGACATTTCCTCTTAGTCAGAGACACACATAAACAAGGGCACACCGAATTTCCATTATAACTGCAATGAGTGTTTCTTAACAATCAATGCATTGATTTAGCTGTGATTATTAAAAAAACAAAAAGTATTGGTGTGTGTATGCTGACTAATACCCAACCGACATTTGCTGGGAGCTGATAACCACAAATACAGGAACTCAGCAGCGTTGTACTACTCACTGTACCAAATACCTCGAGGTTGTTATCACATTTTGCACAAGAAAATAAGTTATGCTGCACATGAACACACAAATGTGGACCTTCACAGCCACCTAATCAACCCTCGAATGTAGAATTTGCAATTTATTCTCAACCTGAGAAAGCTATTGTTTCAGAATATTGCACAAAACTGAAATGAAAATTATATATATATATATATATATATATATATATATATATATATATATATATATATATATAAATAAAACCACTGGATGGCACATGGGATTTTAACCAGACACACTTAGTGAGACTCACACCTAACAGCTGTTCAGTTTACATTTTCCTATAGCACCACGCGACAATGCTGTCTTTGCACACAACATATCTGAAGTGACAGATTTCCATGACATTTGCCGAGCACATTCATGCTCATACCAAAGACACCCTCAATACAAATTGGAATACCCAAGAGGGTCAGCTGGGCTAGCAGGCGCCACACATAAAGAAAACATTCTCCAATATTGGAACAAAGAATAGCTAACTCCATATAATGAAAGTCAACACAATCTTTATTTTCACATGTAAATAATCTTTTAGCATATTAAAATGTGTTGTAGAAAAGGGTCATTTGATGTGTGGTTGTCCATAGTCTGCATGGCACCATTTATAAGAAGCAGACAGGAGGACTAGCAACAAAGCTAAGCAATGTAGTGCTGTGGACTGGAGCAGCAACAAAATGCATTTTAGCCACCTAAAAAGAAATAAATACCAGTCTATGTGTGGCCAACACTAGATTTATGTTTTCACTGCTTTACTTTGCAGTCAGACAGCCCTTTCCAACAGGAAACTCAAGCAGTTCTATCGCTCTTTCCACAGCCACCAGACTTCAGGTTCAGATCCAGGCTAACATGTTAAATAATACAAGGTCATACAATACCACAAAAACTAAACTTTATGTGCATCAGTTTATTTGTCCTGGTGAATATCTGATGCCCTGTGTATTGTGTTACTCACAGTGTTGACTTAAAAAAGGAAAGACAGCTAAAGGCTACAGATGATATTGCACATTTGTAATAAAAGATAAATGAGTGATGAGCTGCCACATAAAAGAATACTTATCATTCTGTGTATTTGTAAAAGGTATTCAGCGATGAGCAGTGGTACAGATAAGCAATTTCAGAAGTTTAGACGCATTTAGCAATGAACCATAGAAGAAACTGGAGTAATTACTGATGAAATCAAAATGATTTAAGATAAATTTAAGATATACTCACAGTTACAATGCATGCACTCTGCACAAAGACAAATACCACCAGAAATGAGAAACCTAACAAAAATCATGAATGGTTATCCTAACCTCTCCTTCAAAGGGAGTCTGAGCAGTGCGTGGCCTCAATGTAAATGGAGCCTGTTATCAGTTTGCTTTTACTCCGTGACAAAAGGTTGAAGAAACCATCCCATTATTTTCCTTTCTCCATTTTAGACTTTATAAAGCCTCATCTTCCATTTGCAAATTGGATGGGCTCTGTGGTACAGTCATCAAAATTAAATGACACACACGCACACACGCACGCACATGTGAACCAGGGTAACAGTGGACTGTTAGTGTACAACTCCCAAGTGGTGACTGGTGTTTCTGGCCATTTTAAAAATATAAAACTGGAATACTAAATTTAGTTTAGAGGTCTTTTACCATAATATTACTAAAATGTCCATTTTTATTTTTTCAAAGAAATTGCCAAGTGGGGACTTGCAGCCTTTAGCGATGTCGACGTATCAAAGAGGGGACCGGCATAGACTACAGTGTAACTGACTGTATCCATTCTCTCACTTCATGAGTGTTTGTTCACTGCTTAAGATTCAGGTGTCAGGACGGGCTCCAGGCAGGACTCAGACGCAGAGCAGATGAAATTAAAGTGAACTTTATTTAAGAGTAGCAGTGTGAGTAATCCTCTAACGGAGTGAAAATAAGTGCTACAAAAACTCCTGATATGCGTCTTCCCTATTGGAAGACGCACGGCTGTGAAATCTAACACAAAGAAAAGGTGCTCCAAAAGGGAGGAAAACCACTATAACTCTAACTACACTAACTAAACAACCTAACCTGTCCTAATCTAAGAATCGAGGTAATCTATCTATCCTAACAAGGGGGGAATAACAAATAAAAACTCTAAGAAACAAAAGGCGCTCCAAAAGGGAGGAAACAAAACCTGGTTGGGAAAATGCAGAAAACTAAGAAACACTCCGAAAAAAACGGAGGAAATGCTAAGAAGGATTAATTCTGAATAAACACAAAATCACTCCAATCGGAGGAAAACAAAACGGCAATCTCTAAACTATCAAACTAAACACTAAAGCTAAGCTATAAAGTTACAAAGAAAAATCACTCTTAAGAGGAGAAAACTTAAGGCGGTGAAGCAGGGCAAAATTGTGGCTGTGGCAAAGATCAAGGGCTGGTATCACGACAAAGACGAACACACTGGCACAAGACAAGGAAAACGCAGACTATTTAAACACATGGAGGGAAGGGAGCACCAGGTGCACACAATCAGTGATTAGGGAAGACAATCAGACAGGTGACACGCGGAAGGGCAAGAGGAGAGGAGAGTTACTTTTCAAAATAAAACAGGAAATGACGAGACAAAACACAAAATAAGACAAGACCTCACCGTGGTGTGACATCAGGACACAGATCAGCATCAGAAATCTTTAGGATCAAAGATGGACCCAAAAAAGAAAACTTTGCTTTTTCATAATGTGATACATTCAGTCCAACTGGACTAGGTCAGTATACCCTTCAGTTTGATGATGTTCTCTGTCTGCTGAGCTAAAAGCATGTCTTGTTCTGCCCGGCTGTCCTTTTGTCTCTGAAAAGTTTTCTCCATTTCCTGGACCTTTCAGAGAGCCTCAGCTTCAGAGGCTTTCCTCTCCAAAACCTAAAGCTCCAGGTCCATCACCTTGACCATCCTCTTCTGCTCAGTCTCGTCATGGAGAGCCTTGTTTATGTGGCATGTTTTCTTTAACTGCTTCATCTCAGTTGCTAAAGCCTCATTCTCACTCTTGAGTTTGGTGATCTGCTCTGTCTTCTGAACTGCTGATGCTCTAGCTCAGAGACGTAAATCATGCCCTGCTGGGGGGAAGCCTCATTGCAGGGTTAGGCCTACATTTTCTTCAACTGCTCTAACAGAGTTCCTAAACCCTCATCGTCTGTCTTGAGGTTGGTGGCCTGCTTAGTCTCTCTGATACCAGGCTGCTGAAACTCATGCTGAGGGACATGAATTGTGGCCTGGGCGGAGGCCTTTACCAACATGGCCAATTTTCCCATTAACTTCTTCAATACATCGTCATAGGGCTCATTATCTTCCTTGAGCTTGGTAGTTTGCTTCGTCTCAACGCTCACACACTGCTGAGGATTGTTCTCCGGAGCATGAATCATGGTCTCCTGGGGGCGAGCCTTCACCTGAACAGGTCTTGACCCTGGACCCCTGCAGTGGTTTGGCAGGTGTATGCTGATGGGTGTTTTGACTTGGTGACGTCCAAAGCTTTTTTTATGTTGGACAGGGCCCATTTAAAATCAGCATCAAAGGAGATTTCTCTCAGAGGGTTGCGGGGCTCTGGTGGTACCCAAGGAGCTCTCCTCTGGTAAGGCCCCTTTTTAATTCAGCAGCCTGTTGTGTAGCACCCTGAGGTTGCCTCTGTGCCTGACAGGTTGGAGCTTTTACAGCCTACTGATTTTAAACAGTGGCTGGAGGTTTTACCTCGACAGACTGAGGTTACCTTTGGAGAATTCAATATCTGCGCACTCTACAGGCCCTTTACGGTGAGATGTTTTTTTTCCATGCTCAGTGCCTGACAGGTTAGAGCCTTGATAGACTGATTTTTTGCAATGGCTGAGTGAAGGTTTTAACTCAGCAGATATAGACTTGTTCTGCCTAAATTTTTATTTTAGTTTTATTACAGGAATCAAAGGTGATTATACTTATTGGATAAAGTTCTTCTTTCCCTTGGTCTTACCTTTTGTGGTGATTCTGTCGACCGTTGTTGTCTTTATTTGTGACTCCTCTTAAGGGTGTATGGTAGTTATACATATTCTAAAGTGACTTCAAAGGACAGAATTACACTTGAAATGAAAACAGATTAAATTATTTTATATTATATAATTTCTAATATTTTATATTTGTAATTACTTCACAGAATAAGATAGCTATCTATCTTTTTAATGAGCAATTGAATTTAATATACATTCCACATACATATTCACAGCCTATTTCCATATAAAATGACAATAAGAGCAGTACCAAGCTAACCAGGGTACCCCTCAACCACGTAACTAACCCCTCACTATGCATCCACACCTCACCCTCCTTCCCTTACTCACAGAGACCTTTCATTCTTCAACTATAAAAGTTGTTGCTTATTGTGTGCTCAAATGTGAACTGTTGTGCTGCATGTGTAGTTTCAAGGTAAGACATGAGGGGTTTCCAGATGTCATTGAATTGCATATCTTATTCTTTCCAAATGAAGTGTTTTGGTTAGATTTCCTAACCACGTTTTAGAGGTAGGGGCAGTTGCACTCTTCCTCAAAGTGAGAACTCATTTCGTCGCCATTATGAAACAATGGCAAGGAAAGTGCTGCCCTGTCACATTTAGTTTTCTCAAAGTCTTAGATGTTCCAAGAATGATGAGCAGAGGTTCCAGTTTAATTGAAGTATTTATGATCTCACACATGATAATACCTATTTCAATCAAAAAAGTTTGAACCCTTGGGCATAGACAAAACTATGCAGAAGTGTTGCCAAACAATATATATGATATATGGTATATTTTATGTATTTTTTAACTTTGAATCGTAGAGCCTGTGTATAATTTTAAATTGGATGTCTTGCATTATGTGAACAATTATGTATGTTTTTAGGGCTCCATTTCCACAAGTTGTCTGGGACTGGTTCGCCAAAGTCCTCTTCTCACTCATGCTTCTAGTTTTCAGTCAAGGGGGAGCTCTTTGCTAGTATATATGTGGGATATCAATTTACTTTAATTTGGTTTCAAACATTTAATGTCTTTCAGTCCCAAAACCTTTTAAATGTTTCCATATGTAATCCCTGTTCCTGACAATGGGCAGCAAAAGAGAAAATGGTTTAGGATTAGAATGAATCTTGGGCTAATATCACGTATTGTGAAACACTTTTTTTTATAACAATAATCATTAAATAGTAAGGGGACTATTATCTTATTTATAGCATCTTGTGCATGACTTATTGCAGGAACAATACAATAATGACTGCAACTAAATTTTTTCACTCATCATGATTTGTGAGTCCTTAATGACGTTCATGTCGTCTTCACAGCTCAGTCTGCTGTTAAAGGGACAGGACAAAAAACTGACCAGTCAAAGTCAAGAGTATAAAACAAGTACTGCACCACAGAAGTAAGAAAGTAATTTATTTTATTCACAGTGCCATGCACCAAATGGTGCCCAGCCAGCATGGGCTTACAAGACCCTACAAACATAACAAGCAAAGGCAAGCAAGGGAACCTTTTTTTTTTTTTTTTTTTTGTCAAATTTTATTTGTCACGCTTGGAAGAGAAGGCGGGATATTTTAAGATGGAGCTGTAAACTCATTTTGTAATGAAATGGAATGTCTGAACCACTGCAACTGGACTTTTGGAGATTTCAGAAACCAGCCAAGCCTGAACTTACTAATCAACCCTTTATCGCGTGAGAAACCATATGGTCACTTCCATGGGCTTTTAAAATGGTGGCCCACGTCTCTCAATAAAGGAGCAGAATCACATGACTTTCTCCAGCCAATCAGCGAATGTCAGGCTACGTTACAGGTAGCATTGCTAAGGCCTTTAATGGCTCCCACTCTAACCCTAACCTCTCACCTGGGCCCTCCCAAATTTATCACTGTGGGAATAAAACAATTTTGACCAAGGAACACTTACCTGAGAAAATAAAAGAATCCAAATTGATCTGAATAATCTAAACACTTACCTGGAAGAATCAAGAACCCACATTAACACAATTGGTTTAAAAATCCTTTAATAAAACAAACATTTATACCTTAATTGCTAGGACACCATAATCCAAATTGATTTAAACATCCTAATACTTACCTGAAAGAAGAAAATAACCCACACTAACACTAGGGTGACCAAATGTCCTCTTTTGCCCGGACATGTCCACTTTTTACAACTTGTCCAGGGAGTCCGTTTTTTTTTTTTATAAATTCATAAAAAAATCCTGTTTTCACTGTTTTTCATGGGACCATTAAGCGTGCATTTAAATTGACTGGCACTTCGCACAGAATACTACGGTACTTTGTTCATTAACCTCTGAGAAGCCTGTCTGAGTGTCCTCTTTTTTGGAACTCAAAATATGGTCACCCTAACTAACACAAGTAATATAACTGGGAATAAAACAATCAAAAACAATTAACACTTACCTGAAAAAATATATAATGCAAATTGATTTGAACAACCTACTTACAAGTACCTGAAAGAAGGAAAACTAAGACAAACATAATCTAGAATAAAACCCTTAACTACCACATACTAAACACAATTTGTCTTTCTTACATTTATTGATACTAGGGACCTATATAAACCCATTTATATGAAAATCTTTAAAATTGATTAAAAAACTGCTGGAATATAAGGATATAAACTTTTATACAGGGCAAGGAGCATTTAACTTTGTTTGGAAAGCAAAATCAAGGAGCAGCTGTGACATTCCTAGCCACACCTCCTACCATAAATACCCAGAAGGCTACCTCATTTGCGTCTTAGAACTTGTACAGAGAAGTCCAACGAACAGCCACACACATACTTTCCAGCCACACGGCTTTCTCCACTCTTCCTAAAAAACAACAAGCTAACCTGGAGAAGGTCTTTCTCAAGACCAAAACATTGTTATCTACAGCTTGTTCTATTTTCACCAACAACGCTCCAGGTTTAAGAACACAAGAGGGCCACCCGGAGCCACCCCATGCTACGCCCCAGAGCCCAAGACTGGGGCCTCAGCATAGAAAAAGAGGAGGGCAGAACCAGAGCGGAAAGAATCTGGTTAGGTAAACTTAACACCAAGTATCTTGAGGGTTGAAATCACAAATAAGCCTTTCTCAGTCTGAGTCTGGATGGCCAGTGCACTGAACCAATTTCACCAATTTACTCACCCCTAACCCTAACATTTTTTGCACTGTATCACGTGTGTGATATGTTGAAATAATGTCTGATTGTTAATTTGGAAATAAATGTTCCACATTTTTTTGATTTTTATTTATCCTAGGTGGGCGAGTTGTTATGGAATTGTCTATCCTTAGGTTACACGAGGTCACGTGTGGGCCTTGAGGTCCTCAGCAGTATTAATTGTTTGGCTTGGATTGGGAACAGTAGGTGCCAGCCTATCTCAACACTGTGGTGGCCAGGGTCAAAGAGACTTATTGCTGCATTCTTAGACATAATAGATAGCTGGCCGTTGACGTTCCAATCTGCGTAAACAGACATCTGTGTCTTCAGACTAGAATATGTTGACAATAGCACCTCCATGGGTAAAGACATTTTCTTTGGCTAATTCTGGGCGTATAGTATTTGTGGTGTTACCTTGGGGTTTAAAGTCTATCCACCAGGATGAGTTGGGCAGAATAAGACAGTATAAGACATCAGAGGCTCCTGAACACTTTCTTCCCTCCTGACCTCACCATTGACCTTTGACTTCAGCAATTTCTCCACAACACGAGTGACCGTATATGGTAACTTATTTGATTTGCTGCCTAAAAAAAAAAAAATGTCTTCTTATATCCACCAATAACACTCCAGAGTTGAAATGTTAAATTACCAAGTATTTCAATGAGTGCCCTATAAAATGTTAAACAATTCACAGCACTAACTAAAATACCATCAGTCAACAAGTTTTATCTATAGGTATCCAACCAAGCAAGGATAAGAAGGATAATGTTTTCCTTCCAAAGCTACTAAAATACTGGGAGAACTAGCTTCAACTCATGTTACATTTCCATTAAAGTAACTGATAAAATGGTGTTGGATCCGGTTCCTTACAATCATCAGACAGGCATTACCTAACTCTTAGGTAAATCCTGTTGATCTTTGGGAAAATCATGAAAATCCACATCTATAACCACTGCACAGTAGCCATGGTTTGTCATTAGTCATGCTTACCAAGATTGGAAATAAGTTAAACATGGCCTAGCATGCTATGCATTGATGTATTCTCTAGCCTTAGTGCTGAAATTGGCAACCCCCTTTTCCTGTCTCAACCACTTAATATATTTAATTTGCAAACAATTGTGTGTGTGTTATTCAACTTTTGGACACTCTTGGTGTTCCCGGTCATTAGAAATGAATGGGGGAGACTACAATTAGTGTAAAACTGAGCTCCGGTACATCCTTATTGGTCAGATAGACACATGCACACACACATGTATGCAGTGCACACACACACGCATGCACACACACACGCACGCACGCACGCAAGGGCACACACACTCACACCTTGGGTTCCCTGGCAACCACTACAGGAACCTTTGCCCACTAGAGTCTATCTCCCACGGGAACAACACCTGTTGGCAGTTCTCACAGACAGCTGCAAAATAATTTCAATAATATTGAACTTTTCTCGTATTTTCTCGTAGCTTTGGTTTATAATGCTTTTTTGAGGCCTTGCTCACAGTTCATTGTGTGGCAGTAACATGGCAGATTGACGTACTGTAAGTGAAGCTCTTGATTATGTATTTGATCACAACACTGATGAGGAGGAGAGAGGCCAGGATCCTGACAGTGAGGATGGATTAGAGGAGGAAGTGTCAGAAGCTGAAGACAACACGGAGTATAATCCAGACCAAGAAATAACTGATGGGGAGGAATCCAGTGATGAAGAGGATGGCCATGCTGAGGCTGCTGTCACATTCAAGTCAAAGAATGGGAAATTATCCTGGTCTTCATCCCCACCTGAGAATCAAGGTAGGCTTCCAGCTGAAAATGTCATCAGGATTGACCCCAGGACCTACAGAATATGGAATATCCAGAATTGATGACATCAAATCCTGCTTTGAACTGTTGTTTCTGACAGAGTTCATTATAGAGGAGAGATCAGAGAGGTTTGGGACAAGTGGGTGGAGCACCTGCCACTCATCTATAACCCAAGTCCAAACATCACAGTGGATGAGCGTCTGGTCGCTTTCAGGGGACACTGCCCTTTCAAACAGTATATGCCGAGCAAACCATCTAAATATGGCATGACAATATGGGCAGCGTGTGATGCCAGGACAAGTTACGCTTGGAACATGCAGGTTTATAAAGGGAAACCTGCGGACGGTGTTCCTGAAATGAACCAAGGGAAGCATGTGGTTCTGGAGATGACTGCAGGTCTCAAGGGACACAACATAACGCGATAATTTCTTCACCTCCTACACTCTTGGTCAGGAGCTGCTACAAAAAAAAAAAAATGACCATGGTGGGGACAATCAGAAGAAACAAGCCTGAGCTGCCTCCTGCCTTACTTGCTACCCAGGACAGGGATTGTTTTTCCTTCAGATTTGGCTTTACAGACACACACTCTTGTGTCCTACTGTCCAAAGAAGAGGAAAAATGTGCTCCTGATGACAATTCTGCACAGGGATGCCGCTGTGAGCACTAGGGAGGACAAGAAACCTGACACCATTGGTATGTTGATTTTTATTTTTCATGTAATTCTTCTGTATCATCAGATTGTTTGAACTGCGCTATAAAAGTAAGACTTGGTTTTGGTCGAGTACACATTACGTTTATGGCAACACTGACTCAATTCTATCTATTTGAATACATAAACATGTTTTAAATGTGATCAGTTAAAACAATGCCTTGATGTGTCATGCAAAATATGAGATATCATTTGTATGCACTCATGATTTTATCTATTTTCTGCATATTTGCAGGTTACTGGCACACTCTTGTCAGGGCACTTGCTGCAAGAGAGAGAAGTGACAAAAGGAAGAGGTGCAAGACATGTGAAAACAAGCATAACGTGCCATAAATGCAATGAATATATTTGCAAGGCACATGCAACAACCTGTGCATATTGTCAAACATGTTAGAAGCCTGATTTTGTTATTAGATTTCATAGAGTGATGAACATCATATTGTTATTGTTCTTGTTAGTTGTTCTTTAATGTATTAAATCAAATCAAATCAAATCAAATTTTATTTGTATAGCCCAAATTCACAAAACACATTTTGCCTCAGAGGGCTTTACAATCTGTACAGGGAGTGACACCCTCTGTCCTTAGACCCTCGGTTCGAGTGAGGAAAAACTTGCCCACAAAAAAACCCTTTTAACAGGGAAAAAAAAGGTGGAAGAAACCTCAGGAAGAGCCACAGAGGAGGGATCCCTCTCCCAGGACGGACAGATGCAATAGATGTCACATGTACAGAACAAATCAACAGAGACATATTGTAGAATTACAGTGAATGATGAAATGATTACAGTATACAGAGTACACAGAGATATGGTAACAATAATGACAGTATTAATATATGTAGTGGACGTCGTGCAGGACCACAGCAGCAGCCACGATCCATGAGAACCTGCTGGACGAGAGAGCACAGAAACTCCGGGGAAGAAGTTTAGTTAGTAACATGTCTCATTAATGCATTAACATGCATTAATGAGACATGTATGTTTACAGATGGTGATGGTGATGGTGATGGAGAGAGAGAGAGAGAGAGAGATTTGAGTAGAGTTTTCAGTAAAGGGAGAGGTGACTATATCTTCAACCGGTACCGTGCCTGGCTAGGCATAACCCTGACAGAGAGAGACAGAGAGAGAAAGGAGGGAGAGGGAGTCCCCCGGCAGTCTAGTCCTATAGCAGCATAACTAAGGGATGACCTGAGCCAGCCCTAACCATAAGCTCTATCAAAAAGGAAAGTCTTAAGTCTACTCTTAAAAGTGTTGACCCTGTCTGCCTCCCGAACCCAAAATGGTAGTTTGTTCCACAGAAGAGGAGCTTGGTAGCTGAAAGCTCTGGCTCCCAGTCTACTTTTGGAAACTATAGGAACCACAAGGAACCCAGCATTCTGAGAGTGCAGTGTTCTAGAGGGGTAGTAAGGTACTATGAGCTCTTTTAGATATGATGGTGCCTGACCATGAAGAGCTTTGTATGTAAGGAGAAGAATTTTAAATTCTATTCTAGATTTAACAGGTAGCCAATGCAAAGAAGCCAAAATGGGAGAAATGTGATCTCTGATCTTGGTTCCTGTCAGAACACGTGCAGCAGCATTCTGAATTAGCTGCAAAGTCCTAAGAGACTTACTGGAGCAGCCTGATAACAAAGAGTTACAATAGTCCAGCCTAGAAGTAACAAATGCATGGACTAGTTTTTCTGCATCCGCTTGAGATACGATGCGTCTGATTTGGCAATGTTACGTAAGTGGAAGAAAGCAGTCCTTGAAATTTGTTTTATGTGGACATTAAAGGACAAATCCTGATCAAAAACAACTCCAAGATTCTTTACGGTGGAGCTGGAGGCCAGGGTGATCTCGTCTAAAGTAACTAAGTCTCTAGAAAGAGAATTTCTGAGGTTCTTGGGTCCAATTACAAGAACTTCAGTTTTGTCTGAATTTAGCATCAGAAAATTGTAGGTCATCCAACTTTTTATATCCTAAGGCATGCTTGGAGTTTAGTTAACTGATTGGTTTCATCAGGCTTGATCGATAAATATAATTGGGTGTCGTCAGCATAACAATGAAAATTAATGGAGTGATTCCTAATAATGTTCCCTAGAGGAAGCATATATAAACTGAATAGAAGTGGTCCTAGCACAGAACCTTGTGGAACTCCATGACAAACTTTGTTATGCATGGAGGATTCATCATTGACATGAACAAACTGGGATCGATCTAAAAAATATGATTTAAACCAGCTTAGGGCGGTTCCTTTGATGCCAATTTGATGTTCCAGTCTTCGTAAAAGAATTTGATGGTCAATGGTGTCTGATGCCATTAGGAGGTCATTTGTAACTTTGACTAGTGCGGTCTCTGTGCTATGATGCACTCTAAATCCTGACTGAAAATCCTCAAATAAACTGTTCTCATGGAGAAAGTCACACAGCTGATTGGCTACAGCTTTCTCAAGTATCTTAGAGAGAAAGGGAAGGTTTGATATCGGTCTGTAATTGGCTAAAACCTCTGGATCTAGAGTGGGCTTTTTAAGAAGAGGTTTAATTACAGCTACTTTAAAAGACTGTGGTACATATCCTGATAATAGAGACAGATTAATCATATCCAATAAAGAAGGGCTAACTAGAGGTAAAACGTCCTTGAGCAGCCTGGTTGGGATGGGGTCTAAGAGACAGGTTGACGGCTTAGATGAAGAAATTACTGAAGTAATTTGATGAAGGTCGATGGGAGAAAAACAGTCTAAATATATATCAGGTTTTACAGCTGTTTCCAAACTTGCTGTGTAAGAATGCAGATCGGTGCCTGTTGAGGGCAAGAGGTGATGAATTTTGTCTCTAATAGTTATAATTTTATCATTAAAGAAGCTCATGAAGTCATTACTACTCAGACCCAAAGGAATAGATGGCTCAATAGAGCTGTGGCTCTCTGTTAGCCTGGCTACAGTGCTGAACAGAAACCTGGGGTTATTCTTATTTTCCTCGATTAGTGAAGAGTAATAGACTGCTCTGGCACTACGGAGAGCCTTCCTGTATGTTTTAAGATTATCTTGCCAGATTAAACGAAAGTCTTCCAGTTTAGTGGCATGCCATTTGCGTTCAGATTTTCGTGCCTCTTGCTTTAAGTTGCGAGTCTGCTGGCTATACCATGGTGCTAACCTCCTTTGTTTAATTATCTTCTTTTTCAGAGGTGCTATAGAGTCAATGGTTGTTCGTAGTGAGCCTGTAGTATTATCAACAAGATGATCTATTTGTGAGGGGCTAAAGGAAGCAGACAAGTCCTCTGCTACATTGAGACATGGTATTGAATTCAATACTGAAGGAATCACTTCCTGGCTTATAGTCCAGTAATATGAACTCAAAGGTTATTAAAAATGGTCAGATAGAAGAGGATTCTGTGGAAAGACTATTAGATGGTCAATTTCAATGCCATATGAGAGAACAAGATCAAGAGTGTGGTTCAGACAATGAGTCGGTTTATTTACACTCTGACAGAAGCCAATTGAATCTAAGAAAGAGATAAACGCAGTACTAAGACTATCATTGTGGTTGTCCACATGAATATTAAAATCACCTACAATAATTACTTTATCTGTTTTAAGGATCAAGCCTGATGCAAATTCTGCAAATTCAGATAAAAATTCTGAGTAAGGACCAGGAGCTCGATATACTATAACAAATAGAATTGGCTGTAATGTTTTCCAGGTTGGGTGAGTAAGGCTAAGAACAAGACTTTCAAATGAATTATAATTTAGTTTAGGTTTAGGATTTATGAATAGACTTGAGTCAAATATGGCCCCAACTCCACCACCTCGACCGGTACTTCGAGAAATATGAGTATTACGATGACTGGGAGGAGTGGGAAAACTTGTTAGAAACGTGGAGCGGTTGGTGTTGTACCGTGGGCTTCAGTTTGGGGCTATGCCTCCTTATGGTACTGTGACAGTTGTAGAGGGATAGATTTAACATGTCCAGTTGTTGGTAGTGCTAGAAAAGGAAGTACTCTCTGAAGAGCTGGAGGTCTTCAGGAGGTTGAGAGGGACGCCCCTGATCTGCTGGGAACTGGTTCCACCAACGGGGAACAACAGACAAGAAAAGTCTGGATTGCCTTGAGCAAACGGGTGGCAGGTGCCGTTCATTGGAAATGCGTCATGAGGTAACATGTCTGTATAAGGGCATTCAAGTAGGTGGGTGCAGAACCAGAGACTACTTTATGAGCAGTTTGAATTTAATTTGATTTAAATTTTAGCCAGTGGAGTTAAATGAGCAGTGGGGCAACATGTGCCCTTTTGGGTTGATTAAAAACCAGGCGCGCCGCCCCATTCTGGACCATCTGATGAGAGGTTTCACTGTGCAGTTTGGGAGGCCCACCAGGAGGGCGTTACAGTAATAGAATCGCCAGATGACCACAGCCTGTATTAGTACTTAATACTAATGCTACGTTACTAGCATGGTTTAAGTTAAACAGTGGCTCACTGAAGCATTGTACACTGCAGTTGCTATTGCTAATACTCATATGTGCACTTCTGTACCAACGAGTATCAATAGCTTTTGTGGCTAATTCACACCTACTCCATCAACGCACTTTTTAAATTCTTATGTCTTAAGGTATTCACTTGGTGATATTGTTATATCAATCCATGTCGTCTGCTTAAGTGCAGTAAGATATTTTGTTGTTTTATATAATCAGTGCTACAGGAGCATGAAGATGTTAAAATAACTTTTTTGTCCCATTACAAAACCTTTGAGTATAACTCAAACACATCACCACCACTGCAACAGAAAGAGCTTGTATTTTCCACACAAATTCCACAATATGTCTCTTGTGGTCATCTGGCAGAACAATATTCATGCTGAATCATTACATATGGTTCAACGTTATATGTATTAATGAGTGATACAAGCCATGTCAGTCGTGTCAGTCATGACAGCAAATCTGCAATCAGAGGTGAGGTGCTGTCAAACAGCTAAACACATCTGATTATTTCACACTTTCATTCCATCAAATCAAGGCAGTTGTCAAGGTTGATGACAAAGGGTTTTATAGCAGTGGTGACTTTTCACTGAGGCCTTGTCAGCGCAGTAAAGGCAGCTGTGGTTCATACAAATGCTCAGTGGAAATGAAAGCAATTCAGCGACGATCAGGCTCACCAGGTTTGACAGCTATTTGGACAGATATGTGTCCGATTTCAAAGATGTTTGTCTCTTAGTAATTTTCCACATCCACTCCTGATGTCATAGCATGTGATGGATGGACAGGTAGGAAGCTGCAAAATTGAGTGTCAGCCAAGATGAGGATATTATGTTGGTGATATGATATGATCACGTGCTGGAAACTCCTAATAAATCACTGTTGCAACTGACATCAAAACAGCAAAACCATCCCACCAGATAATGTGATCTTGCCATTCTAATAATAGATACAAATACAAACAATTGTCACAATCTCCTGCAATCTGTTCAAGCCTCATCTATAATGCTGCTTGTTTAGTCATGTAGTTGCTAACACCATCCCACCCACTCCCTTCTGATGATGAAATGGCTGGTTGAGTTCATGACTTGATTGAAAGGTTTTCATTAGTGAAAACAGTTTTTGAAATACTTGAAAGATGTCCTCAAAATAATACATGATTTTATCATTGTTCAAACTTACATTATGTGGGTATGTAGGGAACTTCTCATCATTAACGAGGGAATCTGGGGAGTGAAGAATAATTCTTCTTTACAGTTTTGTGGTTGAGCGTCAACAGCAGCTGATCTAGTTAGAGGATTTAATGTCCTTGATCATATGGCTCATGCTGTTCATCCTTCAGAGCCACACAAGAGTAGTGACAGACAAATTTCTTACATACGTTTTTACAATCCATCATATACATACATACAGTATATAACAGTCTCAGATAATACAAGAAATTCCTATTTAAAAGCTAATTCAAGCTGTTTGTGTATGTGTAAGTGACATAGAAAAGTATATAGAGCAAGTGCACGCACATAAACTCTGCATATTGATCATCAAGGCAAAAACGCCCTTGCCAGTTTTGAAGGCAAACTCATGTCCTTAATGTTTGCCAACTTAACCAACCACAGCAAAAAAAAAAAAACAAAAAAAAAACAAATCAAATCAGAACCACTTTTATGAGCCAAAGTCAAACAGAAGTCAAATCTTAAACCTCCCAAATTGTTTCTCCAGAACTTCATCGTCACAAGGAACACTTTCCTCGGCTTCATCCGGAAACAAGCTTCTCCGAATGATTTGATGATTTTGTAAAACTAACAAAACCGAATTATGTCTAACTGTTATGACCAGCTTAGGGTTGGAAGGAAGTAACACAAAACCAGGTGTTAAGGTTGATAAACAAAGGTTTTTAATAAATGAAAATTCAGATTGTTTTAACAAAAGGAGGTGAGGCAAAAGGGAACAAAGGGCGAGCGGATGCTGTTTATTCTTAGTAGAAACCAAACGAGAAAGAAAAACCTTACTATCTAGCTTACTTAGCAATAACGAAAAACACATCAATAAACAGCACCCCTAAATTAGTGTATTAGTGTAACAAAAATATACTCCATGCAGTCAGTGCTATTAAATCAAATCAAATCAAATTTTATTTGTATAGCCCAAATTCACAAAACACATTTTGCCTCAGAGGGCTTTACAATCTGTACAGGGAGTGACACCCTCTGTCCTTAGAACCTTGGTTTGAGTGAGGAAAAACCCTTTTAACAGGGAAAAAAGGTGGAAGAATCCTCAGGAAGCGCCACAGAGGAGGGATCCCTCTCCCAGGACGGACAGACGTGCAATAGATGTCACGTGTACAGAACAAATCAACAGAGACATATTGTACAATTACAATGAATGGTAAAATGATTACAGTATACAGAGTACACAGAGATATGGTAACAATAATGACAGTAATAATATATGTAGTGCTCTTGCGGCGCCAGGAATTTGATTGTGGGTGGGCCTCCAGAAAACTGGATGGGCCAGTTAAAATTAGCCAAAAAACAAAAACAAAAAAACGGGTTCCCCTTCATCTCTGTTTCAGCGCTTTTCTGCGGTACTGAGGACAGCGACTCAGTAGCCTACCTGTGTGGCTCTTGTGTCGCTGTCCTCAGCTCAGTGCTGAAGCGGACAAAGACATACATCTTGGCAGTAAGCCTAAACTTCATTTATCGCTCTTGAATGTTTAATACACAAAAAGACTGAAACGGAATTATATCTTTGGAGGGTCTGCTTCTCTCTCCATTTATTTGCCCAGCACGGCGGACAGGGAGTCCAAAATTATTTACACAAACAGTAGGAAAACGTTCCAAAATGTCTTAAGAATAATTACATGAATACCATATCTAACCAGAAACAACAGCATTACTGTTTATGTCTTTCAATGAAGGACTTGTCGCTGGCATCGTTGTTCAGCTGGTTAATAATATTTCCCCGTCCTGGCTGGTGACTTTGCTGAAAACCATCCATTTTTCCCAGTGCTGCAACATGTGCCCTGCTGGCGTCATGTTTGCCACAACCCTCAGAAAAATGTTTCCAGTCTTTGAAGCTGCTTCAGGGAAATGACGACAAGACTTGAAAAAAACAGCCTCTCTTGAGATGCTGTATTCCAGCCATGGGAATTTTGAGTACCACCTGTCAGAAAAACTCCTAGCTTTCCCCTCTATGAGTGTGGCTGGGAAGGTATGGAGTTTGGGCTGGCTTGCAGGCTCATCTATCAATGACAGGTCTAGCGGAGGTTGTGGACGTCGTGCAGGACCACAGCAGCAGCCACGATCCATGAGAACCTGCTGGACGAGAGAGCACAGAAACTCCGGGGAAGAAGTTTAGTTAATAACATGCATTAACATGCATTGATGAGACATGTATTTTTATTTTATTTACAGATGGTGATGGTTGGGGTTGGGGTTATGGGTTTGGGTTAAAATCTGGTGAACTGGCCAACTGTCTATGGGAGTATGGTGGAGTGGGTTCCTGAATAGTCAGGGCTCAAATTCCATGTAGAGGGGGGAGGAGAGGGTGTGAGGAGGGGGGCCTCATCATGGCAACTGCGTGAAATGAGAAAAACAAGGGGGGGGGGGGGGGGGGCAGTTGGTTCTTCTGAATATTATATAAGTGTTGGGACAAACGGGTGTGGATGGAATGTTTTGTTTCACCTATGTAGTGTTGAGAGCAGAGTGTGTAGGTGATAATGTAGACTGTGTTAAGGTCTATGAGACTTGGACCCCAAAGCAGAGACTGGACTGGCGTAACAGAAGCACAAAAAGTTTATTCAAACAAAAGTTCCTCTAATAAAATAACAAAAGGTGTCCGGCAAGGCTGGCCAGCAAACTCCAGAATGACAGCACTCGAACGAGGCAAAAACAGGAACTCAGGCACGAGGCAGCGAAGCACAGGGAACTAAGCAAAACACACAAAGAAAAGAACAAGTTAATCAAAAGATGGCAAACTCGACAGGCAAGATTTACGGAAATGAACACGGTCAGCTCTACCGACGAGACGGAATTATCTGGCAGGGGAGTAGGGTGAGGACCAGAGGCTTTATGGAGGTTGTGATGATATGAGTGGCTGCAGGTGTGCCTCATCAGCTCCGCCCTGCAGAGGGGAAGAACCTGGAGGCGGGGAAAAGACAGACAAGACACAAAACATAGAACCCTCACAGACTGTGTTGGTAGTGGTTATAGATAAGGAGCCAAGGGTGGGGAATGCTGTGTTGGTGTGTGGATTATGGATATGAACTTTCTATTTTTGTAGTGGTGACTGTGTTGAAGTTGGGTAGGAGGTCTGTGATCTGAGAACTGGGATCTGGTGAGAATGGATTGTAGGTTCTTATGTTTCCTGTAGGCTGAAATGATTCGGTTGTTTTGGAAGGCAGGATGTTGGGATTGTAGTTGGGCACAATTCTGTTTGATGATCCGGTGTAGCGGTGTGACTTGGTGTGAGAAAGTGGAAACAAAAGGTATGAGGTGTGGTGGTGAGGGAGGGTTATGTTGTGTTGGGTGTGTGTGTGTGTGTGTAGTGGGCCCAGGCCGTCTCCATCCTGGGGCTTGAGTTGAGGGAGAGAGTGTGGGGTCTGGTTCTGGTGGGGGAAAGAGAGAAGGTTGGGGTCAGGGATGGGGAGTGGGATTTGGGTAGGGTTGGGGTCCAGGGCGAGGGGTCGGGGGTTGGAGTTAGGAATGGGGATTGGACATGGGAAGGGTTATGCGCCCAGCGTCGCCGTCGTGGAACCAACGTCGCCGTCTTGGAACGGCCCCCCAGTCTGTAGATGGCCGGTGGCCATTTTTGTTGCTAACTAGCCGATGTGCTAACGCTCATTCCCCTTCATTTCCAGTGCCGCGCTCCTAATTCTCAGTCACCGAGCTGGACTTCCACGTTTCGGGCAAAGCGGCGAAACGGGGAAACAGGAAAAATGCCACCGTTTCCTTGGCGTCGGGAGTTGCGGAAAAGCTGTTTTTTGCGAAAAAAAAATCTCGTTTTTTGACATTTTTAGGCGCTTTGAAAACATTTGGTGCAGTTCCCTCAAATGGCCACAAGGTGTCGCCCTTGGTCCTCTGACTGTAGGGATTCCGGTAAGGCTACCTTGCCCCGGGAACGCCCGGCCGAATGGCGGGGTAAGTTCGGGTTCCGGAAGTGGGACCTCCGTGCGTCCGACGCGCGGCCCGGGTTAAGGGTTAGGGTTGAGGTTTGGGGTCAGCCGTGAAAGAGGGTCAAGTTCAAGTTCCGGAGTTGGGACCTCCGTGCGGTAAGTTACTCAGACACGTTCCCCAGACAGACAGCTGCCTGCCTGACTGACTGACTGACTGAGTGGGGGCAAAGTTTAAGAGTCAACGGTGGGTAAGTACAGTTCCAGGAATTGGACCTCCATACGGTAAGTTACTCAGACGCACGCCCCAGGACAGCCGCCTGACTGAGGGGGCAAAGTCTAGGTGTGAATGGTCGGTAAGCTCAAGTTCCGGAATTGGGACCACTCAGATGCAAGACCCAGGACAGTTAGGGTTAAGGGATGGGGTCCACCTGTGAAAGGGGGGTAAGTTCACTTCTGGGAATGGGACCTCTGTGTGGTAAGTTACTCAGACACATGCCCCAGACAGCTGCCTGACTGCCCGCAATGTTTGGGAGCGAGTGGTCGGTAAAGTCGCCTTCCAGGAATTGGACCTCCAGGCTGTTGGCAACGGTAAGCTCTGCAGACGCATGCCTCAGACAGCGGCATGACTGCCTGCAGAGTTTTTGAGCGAAATACAGGTAAGTCGAAATTGTGGAATTTCAACTTCCAGGCGCTAAGTACTAAAGAGTTGGGCCCCAAACAGTAAGCATATTGGAGAACCAAGGTGACATCCTGGAAGTGTATGTTGCGTTTGTGGAAATATGGTCGTGAACCACTAAGTGTTTGTTTTTTGATTGTTTTAAAGAATGAAAGTGTTTGAACAGTGTTTTATTCTAACTAAAAACACGCACTAAGCAAGCACTAAAAACAACTGCATACAACCACACACCACCACAACAATTATCAAACAATTATTAAACAACTAACTAAAACAGGAACTATTGAACAACTATCTACAACAGGATCCTCAGTCAGTCTGAGTCACTATCTGTATCTGACTGCGATCCTGAGAGAAGGAGTGCGGGGCCGGCTGGGTGTTGGGGCAGGAGGAGGAGGAGGTGGATCACCCAGCCCCCATGCCAAAGTCTGCAACGCGTCCACCTCCTCCAACAGTTGGTGCAGCCGGTCCTTCACCGACTGCAACCCCTTGGCGAGGCGGGTTAGGCCTCCTGCTGCTGCTGCTGGCGGTGGGGGCAACGCTCCGGCCTGCGGAGCCGGCGACGGAGCTGGCGGCGGGGTCCTGTCCATGGCCCTCAGGGTCTCCCTTATGGCCGCTTTTTTGGCCTTCGCCATGAGCCTCGTCATCCGCTTTCCCTGTGGAATGATAATTAAATGAATGAATGAATGTGAGAGTAAGGACGCAGGTCATTTTTCCACAAAAACGACAAGTGGAGTATAAATTACCGGAGTTCTCCCGTGGGCGCTCATGAGGTGCTTGTCGAGCCTCACATACGCCTTGCCAGTCGTGCAGGTCTCTATCGGGCACCTTAATTTGCCCCCGTAGCGGAGAGACTTCCGGGAAATCAGCAGACGCCTCTGCTGGTCGTCCTCGACTTTGTGCTGGTCCCTCATGTGTCGCGAGAGGGACGCGTAGGTTTTGCCGCACTCAGGGCAGCGATGCTTTTGCTAGGGGTTAAGGAAAAACACGACAGTGTGAAATGTTTGCAATCCATATTTATTTGTGCAATCCTTATGCTAATTTGCAGGCATGTCTATTTCCAGGAAGAATACATCTGCACCCAGGTAAGTGACGTAAAACTAGCCGGAAAGATGCATTGTCAGAAGCCTGGGTCGACATCTCGGAAGGTAACGTGTCGACATCCAGGAAAGTTGTGTGAAATGTTTGAAATCTATTTGCATTTGCGCAATTCTCACGCTAATTTGCAGGTATGTCTATTTCCAGGAAGAATACATCTACATCCAGGTAAGTGGCGTGAAACTAGCCAAAACTAGCCAAAAATTGCAGGAAAGATGCATTCTCGGAAGCCTGGGTCGACATATTGGAAGGTAACGCGTCGACATCCAGGAATGTTACTATGTAGTAAAGGAGGTCTTACCTTCATGACCGCTAAGTGAAGAAGAGAAGAGAAAGTGAAACTTATTGCCTTTTATAGGGGGGCCGAGGGTGACCGGGACTTAAGTGGAAGTAGCCAATCAGGAGACAGCAAGTTTTCTTTCTTGGAATTCCCACTCCTTTACCTGGGATTATGAAATAAAAAACGAATTAAGGGGCGATTAAGTTATTTATATGGTCTCGCGGTAAATGGACTGTACTTGTATAGCGCCTTTTTGGGAGAGAATGATTGGTAAGTCGAAATTGTGGACCTCCAGGCAGTAAGTAAGTCAGACGCATGCCCAGGACACCCGCCTGACTGAGGGGGCAAAGTCCAGGCGCGACCGGTGGGCAAGTTCACTTACGTGAATTCTACCTCCAAGCGGCAAGCTCTGCAGACGCGTGCCTGGGACAGTGGCCTGACTGCCCGCAGGGTTTTTGAGCGAAATACAGGGAAGTCGAAAGTGTGGAATTTCAACCTCCAGGCGGTAAGTTACGCAGACACATGCCCAGGACACCCGCCTGGCTGAGGGGGCAAAGTCCAACGATAAAGTCAACAGCGTCACTGACACCTGGAAACTTTTCTCCACCTTCAAATCACTACTCAGCCCTCCGCCTCCTCCTCCTACCAGCCTTACCGCCAATACATTTGCATCATTCTTTACAGGAAAGTGGCAGCAATCAGCAGCCAATTCTCTGACCAGCTCTCTCTTCATCCGCAACCTAGCACAGTTGCTAGCACTTCATTTTCTGGCTTTACACCCCTCTCTGAGAGTAAGGTATCCAAACTGACAGACATGTAGCCGTCCTACTACATGCTTGTTGGACCCTATACCAACAAACCTACTTCAATCAATTAGCCCAACCATCACTCCAGCTATCACACATGTGATAAATAAGTCACTGACCTCTGGCCACATTCAAAGCGGCTCGGGTAACACCTCTACTCAAGAAACCCTCTCTCAATCCTGCCCAGGTCGAGAACTATCGTCCTGTCTCGCTTCTTCCATTCTTATCCAAAACTATTGAACGGGCGGTCGCTAAACAACTCTCAGAATTCCTCCTACAGAACAATCTTCTTGATCCAAATCAATCTGGTTTCAAGAGCGGTCACTCAACTGAAACTGCTCTACTATCTGTGACAGAAGCCTTAAAAGAAGCAAGAGCAGCAGCAAAGTCCTCTGTCCTCATTCTACTTGACTTATCAGCTGCCTTTGACACAGTTAACCATTGCTTCCTACTCTCTACTCTCTCAAACATGGGCATCTCTGGCTTGGCTCTTTCCTGGTTTGAATCCTACCTGACAGGGCGCTCATTCAGTGTATCCTGGCTTGGACAGCTGTCCACTTCACCACAGGGGTCCCCCAGGGCTCAGTGCTGGGGCCCCTGCTATTTGCTATCTACACCACCTCCCTAGGTCCGATTATCCGCTCACATGGCTTTTCCTATCACTGCTATGCAGATGACACTCAGCTCTATCTGTCATTTCCTCCTGATGACCCCTCGATCTCTGCACGGGTCTCTGATTGCCTCTCAGACATTGCCACATGGATGAAGGCATATCACCTCCAGCTGAACCGCTCTAAAACTGAACTACTGGTCCTCCCAGCCAAACCTACGATACACCATGACATCAACATCAAAATTGACTCCCTATGTCTCGCCCCCACCAGGGTGGTGAGAAACTTAGGGGTTATGATTGATGACCAACTAACCTTTTCCAATCATGTCGCCTCAGTTGCCCGGTCATGCCGTTTTGCACTTTACAACATCAGAAGAATCAGACCTCACTTAACTCAACATGCTACTCAACTCCTGACACAAGCTGTCGTTATCTCAAGACTAGATTACTGTAATGCCTTCCTGACCGGGCCTGCCAGCCTGCTCAGTGAAACCTCTTCAGATGATCCAGAACGCGGCGGCGCGCCTGGTCTACAACCAACCGAAAAGGTCACATGTTACCCCGCTGCTCATCGAGCTCCACTGGCTACCTGTCGCAGCCTGCATTAAATTCAAATCTCTAATGCTCGCCTACAAAGTTGTATCCGGTACAGCACCTACCTACTTGAACGCCCTTATACAGGCATATGCTACCTCACGATCCTTGTGCTCCTCCAATGAACGACGCCTGGCTCTGCCACCCATTCGCTCAAGGCAATCCAAACTCTTCTCGTTTGTTGTTCCCCGCTGGTGGAACGCACTACCAGTTCCTACCAGAGCAGGGGTGTCCCTCTCTACCTTTAAAAAACTCCTGAAGACCCACCTCTTCAGAGAGTACCTTCTCTCATAGCACTCGACAAATCTACACCTTAAAGAATTGTAACTAGCACTTATTACTGCACTAACGCTTCTTATCGCACTATACCTTGATTGTTCCCTTTTCTGTAAGTCGCTTTGGATAAAAGCGTCTGCTAAATGACTAAATGTAAATGTAAATGTAAATCTCAGAGCAAGAGATGGAAAGAGGTGTATCCTACACTGAAGTCTTTTTTAAGTGGGGTGATGTATAAATGCTGCACCTCCACAGGAGCAGTAATCCACGATACAACTGTCTGTTCCACTGTCTGTTATCATTAATAAAGGGAGCTCCTCAGTTCCATTTATTAATAAATGCTGAACACAAAGTGTTGAGCAGGATGAGCAAACTCCTGTGGGTATGGTGGTTACCCACGACAGCTCAGCCTCCACAGCTTAACCATAAAGGAAAACAAAACTGTTATTTGATGGGTTCTGTACGTTGCACCGCGGGGATTCCAGCTCCCCTGTGACACCACTGCAGAATCTGTGCTTTGGGCCCCTGGTGGCCAGACCTGGGGATTGAACCACTGTCACTACATACTGTACCTCCGGGACAGTCCCCGCAAATTCCTGTACACACTCATAAATGCATCTTGTTTTATTTTGATTTCAGCCCCCGTGATGTCGCTAACTACTATCACTACATACTGTGGGAACCCTCCACCCCCCTTAACCAGCACACACTCATTGTTGGTTCTCAAGCAGCCTGAAGGCATAGATAGATAGTGTTTATTGTACAATAGATGAAATCAGTTACTCAGTTTACAATTTCAATAATTTCACTCATAATCCAACTCAACCAACTTCAATCATCTCCAACCCATACATTCATCTCACTAGTGACATGATTAGATTACACCACAAACATATATATATATATATATATAGTATAAATACACAATGAATATACATAAATACATGTTTAAAAGAACACCTAAACTCTCCACTTACTCCAGTCCTCCTGGAACTATTCATAAAGTGAATGTACTCTCATGGATCTAACAGCAACCCTGTTGTTACACCCCCTCCCAAGGATATGGTGGTTGTCTACCAAGACATCAGCCTCCACAACCTTACTGTAAAGGGAAACAACACTGGAAAACAGAATTGTTTGAAGGGTTCTGTATCTGGAGTCGGAGGGATTTCAGCTCCCCTGTGACACCGCTGTAAAATATCTGCTTTGGGCCCGTGGTGGCCAGGGAAACCTCTGACACTACATACTGCACCTGTGGGACACTGCGCCTCCCAAACACACAAACACTCATAGACGATCTTATAAATTACTTAGGCCTCTTATTAACTGACCTATTTGCATCTTCTTTTATTTTATTCTACTTTATGTTTGCCTTCTCCATGTAACGCTTTGCCATTCCTCTATCCTTGCCCTTTGCTTACTACATAACCACCAGCCTGAACTCATGTTGTATTCCTCTTGTCCTCTTTGTTTTTGTCACTTGTCTTTGCCTTCCTTTTAATAATGTCTTTTGATGGTTTATGTGTTTTGTAACCACATTCTTGCACAACGAATGCATAAATGAAAGATGCATGACTCTGCATGATCTTACCTCACCTCCTTTTATGCCACCTCCTCTGTAGCTGTTTTTCCTGTTAATATTTCCATCACATATGCCTTTATAGCTCTCCGTTCTCACTGTCATCTTCCATAAAAGGACTTGCCGCAGGTATTCAATTCCATCTGCACTGTTTGGAACCATCCACCAACAGCCTACTCAAAATCCCATCTATTCATCTCCTGCTAAATGGCTTTGAAAGAGAAACCACGAGGCAATGATATACGTCTCCCTTTCACTCTCCCACTTGTGTAAAAATTGATCACACATTTGAGGAATGGGTGCTTTGGTCCACATGTTCTATTAGAAACAGTCTCTCTCACAGCTTTCTATGGATTTCTCAGAGGTGGCCGGTTCACTGCACTCACAGAATCTCTTGATCCTTTGCATGACCTCACTATAGCTCATGTAAGAATTAACTCTCACCACTTCTCTTTATTATTAAAACACCCAAAGACTTATAGAGATAGGAGAGAAACGTCAATATTAATTTCTGAGACTAATCCTTCTTTCTGTCTCTTCTGTCTGTCTTTTGCCACAGAGGAGGAAAAACCCATATCCCAAGCTCGTCTTCACCTCTTCTGCCAATCCTGCAGGCTACATCCGAAACGCTACAGTGCTCCCTCTGCATAAGAGCATCGATGACTGCAGCTGCTGTAGCTCCTGTTTCACCACTGAATGCTATGGGCCAATATTCATCATCTGCCTATGATTGTTACCTCTGGCCCGAGGTCCAAGCCATCCCTGATGCTCAAAAAGCTATGATCTGCTGGCTCACAGTCAATCAATGCTATGACATAACTGCTCAGAACTATCTCTCATAAGCCATTCATCAAACTAGCAGTCTGCACATTTAAGCAGCCTCTCTGCATACCTCATGCACCCCCTGTTGGTACTCCCATGCAACAATATGAAAAGGGCTATATCGACTGATCTTAAGAAGTCCACATCAGCTGTCGGCTCAGCTGTTTCCCTTCTAAGCGTCCAATTGGCAGATCACATTTAGTCAACTGATTGGTCAGCTGATTCTCTTCAAGCACCCACATTGGCAAATACCATTCAGGACACCTGCCTGCCCTTGCCGCTTCCTCTGCAACCCACCTCCAGCTACTCCTTTTTATGATTTGTCATTTCTGTTGTCACCTATGCCTGCTCTGTTCTTTACCCAAGTCTTTGCTGCTGCTCTCTTTAAGCTTTCCATGTATGTGCATGGAAGGGCAGAAAGGTCCCAGAACAGAGCGATACTATGAAAAAAATAACTTGGAAATAATGTTTCCTTGACAAAAGTGGTCCTGACTGAGCTAAGTTAGCGTGGCCCTGATCGATCAGAACAGCATTCAGAAAACAAGCATTTTAAAGCTGTTTGCTTGTTGTCCTGCACACAGACCTGACAAAGTATGAGAGTTTTTTACAAATCGCCATTACAGTATGTTGTTTCGGCATCTTTTAGATCCGTTTATTGCAATTAAAACACAGAAAAATATTTACTCTGAACTCATACCACTATACACTATACACTATATTTACTTGCACAAGTAAACAGTGAATGATGAAGGGTGAAGATTTGCTTTGCTTTCAGTTTGAACACAGTGTCATACCAATTTTTTTAAACTTCTATTTCAGTTTTATTCTGAGCTGAGGATGACTTCATGCTGTGTGATATCTGAATGTGTTTAAAGAAATGACTGACAGCATGAAAAAGGTAACTTTAGATAGTCCTGGATGGAATAAGATGGTAAATGGACTGTACTAGCACCTTTCTAGTCTTCTGACCACTCAAGACGCTTTTCCATTGGCTGCCCTGCAAGGTGCCAGCATTATAAGTTTTGGGGAGCTAAGCATTCATACACAGAGATGGACACCATTAACTGACACTACTGCCAACAACGGATCACCACCCTCTGGTCCCCCTTTTCTGAGTACCCTCGGGGTCCCATGGCGCTGCCACCCGAGATCTGCAGTCAGTGTTTCAGACGGTTCTCAGACATACACTTCATACATTCCCTCTCTTGAGATGTCTTTGCTCACATCGGGGTGTTGGTCTTGTGAGACAACTTCTCTCATAAGATGTCATTATTGTGAGATAATGACTCTTCTGCCCTAAGCTGTTCACACAATAGTGATGTGACACAGCTCTCACGTGACGTCTTTATGCAGTGCAGGAGTGACGTAATTTTAATTTAGTTAATTTTATAATAATTTATGTAAATTGACCACAATTAACAATTAACGATTAACAATAGACCTGTCAAGTTGATAAGAAGTATATAGATCCACTCTATGGTTGTGGCTCAAGAGATAGAGTGGGTCATCCACTAATCAGATGATTGGGGTAGTAGTCATTTTTTTAATAAATAGTACTACTCACATTCCTTAAGTGAGCACATTTATGACCTGTCCTCTCTTACATGAGCATATTTTTACATTTCTATTTTACTTTGTGCTTTGCTACATTTTCAAGATAGTTCACCTAGTGATCCGATTTTAGAAGGAAAGTCCGCAGAGAACTGTTTTGTCTTTAAAAACACATTTTGGAAACATGTAAATATAGAAAAGACGGAAAATTCATATTGCTGTTTTTGTTGAATCTTGTTTATTTTACTGGGTTTTATTTATTTTGTTCACAGTGGAAGCGCCACAGAGAAACAGAGAAAAAAGTGAGAAAAGAGACGAGGAAGCCGGGACGTCAATTCTGTTATTTTAAGCAAGTGTGGGAGAAAACCCTCAGGAGAGGAAGAGATGTAGAGAGGCTGAGGGATTGTTCATATCTCAGTTGTATAGACTCTTATTTGTTTCATTAGACTGCCAGTTCTACTTTATTTTTATTTATTTATTTATTTTAATACCTACAAGTATTGCACTGGTCTGCACACCCCAAAATATGAAAAGTAACTTGTACTGAGTAATTTATTAACCAGGTACTTTTTCACTTTTACTTGAGTTGTTTTTTGTTTTGTTTCTTGTGGTAATTATACTTTTACTTGAGTACATTCTTTCAGTACTGGACCCACTACTGGCCATAACGAGTTGTTATTGAAGTTATTTTGAGTAATCCACAGTACATACTGTATAAGCATTACAGTTCAATACTAATGAAATGAGATAATGTTCATGTTCCTATTTCAGTTGCATTTCTCAAATATTTGTCAGACAGTACAAATGTACAATTTCTATTTTGTATTTGTATTTTAGTATTTTTAGTACTTTTTTCATGTTTTTTTCCTACACTAATCTCCAGCCATTTTGTGGGCAAGCATTTACTCTGAACTGTGGCGATTTCTTTTGCCTTTCTGCTGTATGGATGGCTTCATGAATACATCAGGTGACCCATCTTGTTTACACTCGAGATCATCTGTTAGCGCTAGGTAGAGTTGTGGAGAAGACAAGGATGCAGAGCTGGATCTAAGTGCCAGGAGCAGAAAGATGGTACAAACCATTTTATTCATGCATACAACATGACGTAGTAACAAATAAAAGTAGTGTCCAATAATTGTTTACCTGTTAGGCAGCAATGTTCACAGGTGGAGCGGGGAGCTGTCCAGCCAGGCTGTCCTTCCAAGACGAAGCACTCCTCTCCGCCCTCGATGAACTCACAGGAGTGGTATCAATGTCTAGCACAGGTTTGAGGATGTCCCCTGCCTCCAGTAATGACTGTTGGTGCAAAGTTGTGGTTCACACCTCCATGGCTCTGAACAGCAGGGACCCCCAGTGGCTCTTCAACATGCCAAACACACGGTCAGTTATTGAGCAGACCTTGGTATGCTGCTGGTAGAATGTGCATTGTATGCTCCCCTGCAGTGGCTTACAATATGGGGTGATAATGGAAATAGCACAGCTAATACATGGGTAGACACCATCACCCACTATGAAGTACACTACACGGGAGGGTAAAGAACATCTCTGAACATCCCACTGTTTCATTACCCTGGTGTTGTGAACAGACCCTGGATATCCCGCATACAGTATCTGTTTAACAACCTTCACACACAGCCTGTAGCTGGGTGTGATGAGAAGAGCTTTCTATTCTGGTGGTCCTGGCCATCAGGTCCTTTATTCTAATGTGGCATCCATCAGTGGCACCGACGCACATGCCAAACACAGGGCTGTTGGCCAGTAGCTGGAATGGTGACCAACCTCATACAGTTCCTGGGTGGCGGGGTATCTAATTATGTCCTGGGCAGCAATCCTCGACACTCCTTTGTGGACCAGCCTGTACTCAGGAGTAGATAATACTGTATATGGACATCTGTTGGAGCACTCCATATCACATTTTGGCAGAATTGGGCTGCCTATATCATTCAAAATAATAATAATAATAATAATAATAATTAATAATAATAATAATAATAATAATAATAATAATAGCATCTGTAAACAGTAGACTGGGATTCTTCAAAGGCCTGGAACCCCAACCTTATGCCAACCCTGTGCCAGCTAGTACACAGTTATAAGTACTGTACTGTGGTGTCCCCAGCCACTACAGGGGTAGTCCCGCATGATGTCACTGAACCTACTTTACTACTTAGTCATTGGTCATATTGAAAATGAATGCAGTCATTTTGAGTTTATTAGTATGATTACATAAATTGTATTACTTGCTTAACATTAAGTTTGTTAGTTAATTTATATTAAAACTATGTAATTCAAATGGATGGAAAATTTCTATGTAGTTGAAATGCATAAGTGCCTGAAATATTTTTTTGAGTGAAGGCACAAACCACACACACACAAAGGGCTCATAGACATTCAAATGTGGAGAGATGGTGGAGTGATGGGCAGCCACATAGCAGGGCACTGGGAGTGAGGTTCGGTGCCTTGGTCAAGGGCACCTCTGCAGTGCCCAGGAGGTCAACTGGCATCTCTCCAAATACCAGTACACGCTCCATACTGTGGATGGACTTGAACCGGCCACTTAACTGGTTCTCAAACCAAGTCCTTACAGACTAAGATACTGCAGCAGGTGATTGATCCAAGAACTAACATTGAGCTATTTGTATGTTTGTATGATTGTTGACTACCTACTGTAATTACCAACAGCTTATCCTAAACCAAAAGCTATAAATTGCCTGGGATGTTGGGCCTCCTGCTGGAGCTCATACCAGATCTTTTCAGCAATTGGCAAGCAGACAGTGAGAATTTTTCACCTTTTTTAGCCATTGGGTCACATGACTCATCATTTGAATTCCATCAGCTGGTCCGTAGGCTGGATGTCTGGTTACTGATCAGCTGCAGCAGGTGATTGATCCACAAATTAACACTGAGCAATTTGTATGTTTGGCATTGTTGACTACCTAATTAACAACAGCTTATCCTGAACCAAATTCAATCATTCTTTATTCACAGTTTACTTTCACTCTGTACTGTCCTGTACAGGGATCTACAGATTATATAACAGAACACAGTTACATGATGAGATACAATTTAAGACACAGATAGTTATTAGTATTAGTCATATTTTAGTCATTTTTATCTTTTATATGTTTTCTCTTTTTCCTCTTCAGTACACAGAGTGTGTGCAGTGTGTGAGAGAAAGACAGAAATAGAGGCATGTCTTTAATAGAGTGCTGCTTGTTTTTCTGCTATTCAAGAATAAAAAAAAAAATGAATAAATAAAAAAAAATACTTTTGGAACAATTTGTTAATTTAGCCCAGATCTTCACACTACTGTGGTCCTGTGGGCGGGGGAGAGAAAAGAGAAAAGAGAGCATTCTGGACAGCTTTTAGCTGCTCCCAGCAGCCCTATAGAGACCGCCGTGGCATTCAGACCTGACAATTGTGCACCTGTAATGCATAAAGTTGGTGGTTGGTTTTGCAGGTCAGGTCAGCCGACTTGCCAACTAGACCATTACCTGCCTGTCCAGATCCTGTCATCAGAATGAATTATCAGAGGAGCTACCCTGACATTCAGCAGTCACCTTTCTGGAGGCCTAGTCATTTTCACATGGTCCCGTGGAGACCACAGAAGGAGACAAGGTTGTCATGGTTCCCCGGAACCCCAGCACCCCAGAGACTCAGCACCTCAGCCTTGTCACTGCCCAGCACTTCTGAGTGGTGTTCAATACTGACAACTGTGTGCATAAAGTTGGTGGTTTGCAGATCAGGTTGTTGATTAACGTTTTGGTTGGTTGGTGCAGATTGGCTCTCCTCACGGGTCAGCTGACTTGTGCATCACTTACCAAACCACCATTTTACTTTTTTCTTTGCTATCAGACAACAATAACAAGATCTATAGATTAATGTCAAAGATACTGAAAGGTTTTGAAATTTTCTTTTTTCATTGTGTCGCCTTGTGTCCTCGCTGGGAGTAGCTAAGGCACGAGGAAGAGTGAGGGAAGCAACTTAACATAATGAAAAGCACACAGCGACTCTAATCTCAGGGGGGGATTTGAAACAATTTTTAAACCATGTGAAAATAATTTTTGATCTTAGGTATGCACATCACCCTTGATGTTTTCAACAAAGCGCCTTCAAAGCATTGTCAGTGGCAGACTCATGATCTCCCAGGACACAGTAAACTCCTGTGAGATGCAATCAGCCTGAAGACGCACTCGGCTCCATCAGAAGGACCAGTTGGTAATCAGAGCCTTGAAGCATCTATATGACAATTAGCATTGAGATTACACTTCAGTCTTATACACAAGCTACTTCTAATCCCTCTAGAGTCGCCGGCAGCCCTCTGTGTTCATCTCATATTGCTTTTTATAACATAAACAAACTTGAAGTGACAAAAGACACATTAGTCTTCCCACACACACTTTGTTGTGAGGAGCGTCTCAGATGGGAAAAGTGAGACTGCTGACTTATTTTCCGATAAGCAAAGACAGACCAAGCACAGCAACAGCTTTAAGTGTGTATTAGGCCACTGATGTGTTTTATTATTATGGCTCTGTACTCCAGCACATTGGATCTGAAATGAAACAGTCACTGTTCGGTTGAAGTGCTAATTTTCAGCTTCAAGAGCACTCCAAGGAATTCACATCCATAATTTGTTAACATTGTGGACCTATGCAGACTGCTAGACCTTTATTACATACAGAAGTTCCATACTTTGGGGAAAATGCAGCAAGACATTCATATATATACATATAACATACATTTTTTTTTTATATTAAATTAGTTTAAATTAATAAACAAAGGTATTTTTTTCCTATGGGTCATGAGTAGTCAGAACTTTTGTCCCTACTTTTATCTTTGTGGAGCTAATGATGTTATTGATCCTGACATTCCAGTCAATGAAAGAAGTATTAAGATCACAAGTAGAAATAGCTTACTGTTAAAGTACTCCATTACATTAAGAACACCTGCCTAATATTTTGTAGGTCCACATTCACAGCCCTTTACACACAAACAAAGATGCTCTGTGTGTTCTGACACCTTCCTATCAGAACCAGCATTTTAGCAAGTTGACCTACAGCAGCTCGACTGACCACTACAGACCAGGAACACCCCGCAACAGCTTCAGTTTTGGAGATGCTCTGACCCAGTCATCGAGCCAGCACAATGTGACCCTTGTCAAAGTCACTCAAATTCTTAAACTTGTAAATTTTTCCTGCTACTAACATCAACTTTGAGGACAAAATGTTAAGTTGCTGCCTAATATATCCCAACCACTGACACGTAATATGATAATGAGTTAATCAGCGTTACTCACTTCACCTGTCAGTGGTCATAATGTTATGCCTGATTAGTGTAGAATTCTACTCCAGGGAAATATGTACATTTTACTGCACTGCATTTATCTGACAGCTGTAGTTAGAAGTTACTTTTGAAATTATTATTTTACATAAAATAAAATATGAAATCGTTACATTTGAATCTTAGATCTTTAACATTTTATATTTATTTGTCTGGATAGAAAAAATCAATTATTTATTATACATTGATCTGATGAAGAAAATACACATTTGTAATAAAACGTAATTAAATTGCTCAGTTCATGATTGAATTTCTTTGGAAAATTGAACTTCTTGTACACAGACCGTGTTGTCTGTGTTTGCTCCAAAAACAATATGTGATAAAACTTTTTTTCTGTCTTTCAATCAAGCATGCACAGACTTCCCAGACTTTCATCTCACACAGATCCATAAATGCACCTGGACTGCATTTAGACAGTCTGCACATCATTCAAACCATCATTCGGTTTTTAAATGCATTGCTCACATAACTATCATTTTCACCCCCAGGTGCCAGCCATTCATCAATAAACTTTTTCATTCGACATGTTTTATTAAACTTCCAGCACTTTCGAATGTCACCGGCTTTCATTGGCAGAGCTCAATGCCATGGGATGCTGTCATACAGGGAATTACTGTCATACAAGAATCTCCTATTAAAAACAAGGTCCAGCTACTTATCAGGTAAAAAATATAGCCACATGGCCTGAGCCTTCTCCAATGACAGCATACAGAATGAACATTCTTGCATCTAGTATGTCTAGGTGGCTGGACACAGTCGAGTAACTGATTTTTTCAGAGTTTTTCAGAGCTACAGTGTTTCTGTCCATAGCAGATATTGCAAGGTTTTCAAATAAACCAGATTGAGAATGTTATGGAGGAGTTGCTGTCTGTCATGTCTGTGGGTTGAGTGTGATGTTCAGTCAGTGGTTATTTGCAGAACAGCTCACTGGACCTGATGTTTCATCTCATTAATGTCATTTTCATCGGGTCTCCATTGGGCAGCTTTGGCGTGTTCACAACGGCAGGAGTCAGGTCAGGCAGTGCAGGTTGATGTTTTGAGGGCGCAATATGATGGAAATAGATGAGGTTCTCTTCGGGTGAAAGCATGTTAGCGCAAACACGGTGCACACAATAACACACACACACACACACACACACCTACCTTCACACTCAGTTCCATGAAAAACATCCTCACCATGGGATTCAACTGATGAGTCATTAATTTCCAGACATCTCCAGTGTACAAGTAGCGCCACATGCTTTTGACTGTAACCTGTTAATCCTACCCAGAGGCCCACTCCACAAAATATTCATCTAAATGAATCCCCAACTCAACAATTGCTGAACAGAGGACAGCACACTTAACATGGCACTGATGTATTTGCTTTGTTGAGAGGCAAAAGTTTAAGTTACATTTAGAATTATCTAACATACAGAAATATGTATCTATTATCTAAAACAGGCAGCTGGTTTGTGCAGCCTAATCAAGGGAAGGAAGCAGAAGCAAATAAACCGACATTACTACAGACTGCAGTCACTTGTAAAAGCTGCACAGTGACACTGTGCTACAGTGTGTGTCTTCTCCAACAATAACCAGTACCAGAATTGATACTCGCTATGATTAGGGTACAGCACCATACTGTAATTTTACAGTGATGTTGTGGTTGGGTTACTGTGAAAACACAGTGCATTGCTGTGATCTTACTGTTCCCGACAACAAATAATTAACCCTTAAGGGGCGAGGAACCATATATGGGCTTTTAAAATGGTGCCCCATGTCTTTCAGTGAAGGAGCAGAATCACGTGACTTTCTCCAGCCAATCAGTGAATGTCAGGCTACGTCACAGATAGCTTTGCTATGGCCTCTACTAGATCATACTCTAACCCTAACCCTAACATTTTTTGCACTGTATCGTGTGTGATATGTTGAAATAAGTTGTCATAAGTTACGTAAAACATATGTCTGATTGTTGATTTGAAAATAAATGTTCCACATATTTTTTGGTGACCGTATGTGGTAACTTCTTTAAAGGTACAGTGTGTAAGATTTGGGGCCTCTATTTTCAGAATAAGGTAAACATGGAATATAATATTCATAAGTATGTTTTGATGCATGTATAATCACCTGAAAATAAGAATCTTTTTATGTTTGTTACTTAAAAAATATCCTTTTATATCTACAGTGGGAGAGGGTCCCCTTTCATGGAGGCCACCATGTTGAAACACCTTATTTATACAGTAGTCCAGAACAGACAAACTAAATACTGACTCTAAACAGGGTCCTTAAAGTGTTGTTTCTCCTTTACATTAGGAAGGTGAGGGTGATGTAAGGAGATTACAATGCAGTGATTGGACCACTAAATGCAACTAAATTCTACATACTGTACCTTTAACTTTGATTTGCAGCCTAAAACTGACACTTTTTAAAAAAGTCAAAATTTTTTTTTTAAAATGTCTTCTTATATCCACCAATAACACTCCAGGGTATTCCAAGTATTTCAATGAGTGCAAAAAAGGGTTAATACAGTATCATATTGTAATTTCATATTGAAATACTGTATTAACAGCAGTCTGGTACAATAGTGTGATTTTCATATATTACTGTAAGATAATTACTACATATTTCTGTTGAGAGAAATAACTGAAAAATTCTCAAACATGTTCTCCTACAGTAGATGTCTTTAAATCTGTGTGCAGGAAGTCATTCAGCATTTAACTCTAAGTTACTGTCAGTGATTCTTACAGTATCCGCTTTCCTCAGCTGCGTCATACTGTGTGGTAAGCTTCTGGATTTGGGTTTCATGTTTAGTATAGTTCCTGTTTTATTTTTTAACACTTTCCTCTCCTTGCATCTGTAGCTTAACTTCCTGGTTGTTTCCCGCCAGTTTCTACCAGATGTCTGCCCTGCCCTGATTAGTTTCACCTGTTCCTGATTAGTTTTCACTTGCGTCTCGTTAGCCTGTCCTCGCTGTATTTAGCTTCGTGCTCCCTTGTCTCAGTGTCAGTTATTTGTGTCGTTCTATATTCAAGGGCTAAGCTATTTTTTTGTGTTTTTTGAATTCTTGACCGATTTCCTTGAACCTTCCCTGCCATTTGTACTTTTGATTTTCTGCCTGCCTGCAGTCTGAATTGTTTGGACTGCAATGCCCGGTTTTGACTTGAGCCTGAACCTATCTGCATGCAGTTTATTGTTTGACTGTTAGGTTATTAAATCGTTGTGTTGTACTGCACCAGCCTCGCCATTGTCTGCATTTTTGTCCAATTCCTTGTGTTCACTGTGTCCTGGCTTGAACTCTAAGAGCAACAGCAAAGTGACCAGTCATGGAGGGCAGATGGATAAGGGATCTTCAGAGGGTTTATATTAGATGACATATAACCTCTTGTGTCTTCAAACTGACTGAAAATATGCCTCCAGTAATGAGTACAGACAAGCAGCTCTTAATGGTATGTAGGGAGGGGTCAGTTTCCTTCAGTTTGCACCTCAGTCTGCTAGCATCCAACCTGATAGCTTTCCAGTTTGACACCAACCAGCCTTCACTCTGTTGATTATGCTTGGGGTTGTGAATCTGCAGTCTCATTTTCCTGAACTGGCTAGCCCACTACCTGCTCATCTTGTTCCTGCCTGTCCTGAGCCAACTAGCCCACTACCTGCTGGTCCAGATCCTGTCAGAATGAACTGTCAGAGGACTCATCCTGACACCCTTTGTTACTGCTGAACCCTTTGACAGGATCCCATGGAGGCCAAAGAAGGAGACAGGGTTGCCATGGCACCCTATAACCCCAGCAGCCGGGTGCTATTGAGCTGCCAACTGTCCCCGGTACCCCATTTGACACTTGTCTCTGGTTACCAACTGTTCCTGGTACTCTGGCACCAGTCTGGCCGACATCAGTCTCCAGTGCAACATTCTGCTGAGCCTAAGCTACAACGGTTTTCAATTCCTTTGCTGCAGGAGTCTTCAGCAGCCTCCTGTTTCCTGCTCGGCCTCTGCCTTGCCTTTTAGGACATCCGCATGAGGTCCCCTGCTCTGCCCATGTCCAGCCTTCCATTCTAGAGCTCCCAAGCCACTGCCCTGTTTGGCTATCCGGAAGCACTTTGTTCTCTGACTTTTGCATTATTAAATCATTTGTACTGCACCAGCACTGCTTCATAGTTGTCTGCATTTGGGTCCAATTCCTCATGTTCCCTGTTTGAACTCTGACAGCTTCTCCTCCAGTTCATTAAATCCCTGCAGCCATCTGAAGGCAGCAGGACACGTATGTTGATGAATCTGTGTCAGAGCACAATGCCATTACACCCAGCCATCCACTGTGTTTACCTTCATTAAATCACCTCCAAAAAGACACCAAGCTGCTATAAAATAACCACACACATCTCTATGCATGTCATATTGGTCCGTTATAACTTGGCATTCTGCCTGCTTATGCGGGAGATGTCAGATTACCGGAGCTCATTAAGCCTTGAATTCTTGAAATACATTATGAGGCGAACTGTTGTCAGATTTTAAGATTTATGACCATTTGCACTGTGATACAGTAGAATTGAGACTAAAATAGAATCTGATTGATGTGATTTGTTTCTATCTAATTAACTATCTAAAAACACCACATGTGCCTCCGGCTGCAGATTTGTGGAGCTATCTGACATCGTTGACATCGCTCTGCAACATCCAGACAACAGTATGATTTCCTGAAGAAGCTGATTGTTCATTTGTGGAGCTGTTGTACCACTGTGATTGGCTCAGCTGTTTCAGTGCAATGAGACTATTAATGTGACTTGCTGAGAGTCTCTTTATTAATCAGCACATGTTCTGATCTATATTCCACTTCTCCCAGCTGCATTTTGTGCTGCTGCACATACATGAACCAAAATAGCAGGCACACTTAGAGATGCCCACATAGTCCCCTACTACTTTGCACATGTGGTTGCACTCGCATGACTAAAATAGGGCCCTTTGAGTGACTGAGTGTGGGTGCACAGTCACCAGTCTCAGCTGCAAGCAAACAGTGAAACTGGACACTTGGTAGAAGTTCATTGTTAGTCTTAGCCTGGAGATGATCAAACTTCAGTGACTGGGTCAGAGCAGACAAAGGATTCCAGCCTCAGTGCCAGATGGAATATTATTGTCTGAAGTTAGGAGCTATTTATCTCTTGCTTCTTCTCTCTTGGTTCTCTGAAACCCTAGCAGTGGAGATCAATTGATCTTATTTTTTAAATATAATTATAATTTTCAAAAGGAAAACCCAACTGCCCTTTTCCACAGAGGAGAATAGAGCAGCTAAGACTCAGACTTCAGAGTTATTTTTTTCCCCCTCTGTCTCTCACTTTCTCCATGTCTCTGCCCAACACCACATGGCGATGATGCTGGGGAGATATTAAATGCAAGATAAAACAGGAAAACGAAGAGCTGTCACTGAGGCTGGAGGCTCGATGAAAATGACTGATAGACTTTCATCACATGGAGGAACTCCCTTCTTTAATTGGAAATGCTCAGTAAACTCTAAACTTTTGATGTGAGGATGTGACAGTATAAAATGTGATTGAAGTTGACGTATGAGAAAACACAGTGACAGTGCAAATGACTCTTGCGACTGCATGAATGGATCATTATCCTGATAGCATGTACTGTACCTCAGCCTGGTGGGGCTTAGAGGTCACTAAAGACATTTACGGATGTACTGGCAATTCTTATACACACACGGTTTTGGATTAAGATGCTTTGATATTCTTTAAATTTGAAATGTTCATCAAGTAGCCCTCTGTTTTTTGATGAATGAAATTCAGTAATTCAGAAAGTTCATACCTTGTAGACCCCCAGCAGGAAGTTAGCCATTTTGAATTTACTGTGCACTTTTTTGCCATTTACAGGCCTTGAAAAGTTCTTTGGTCATGAGCTACAGTGCGCCTTGGTATCAGGCAAAAATACATTTACATCCATTTTCCGTAACCACTTATCCTCATCAGGGTCATGGTCCCAATAAACTCCACACAAAAGGCCCCAGCCGAGGTTCGAATCACAAAACTTCTTGCTGTGAGGCAACAGTGTTAACCACTGCAACAATCTGTAGAAACTAACCATCAGAAAAAAACAGCTAATTTTACTGTTTAGACTATTTTTTCGTGTAGGCATGACTGATGACGTCTGATTGATATCTCCCTCAGGAGTGCCGACACAAGAGCTAAGAAATGTACTGCCGGGGATGAGTACAGCAGCAAAACGTTTTAGCCCCCCCAAGAAAATCAATATTAGTTTAAGTGTACTTAGAATTTTTTCACTGCTGTTGAACAGCTCTTTCCAACGGGGAACTGAAACTATCTACACTCACCTCAAATCCACCAGATGAGACAGAAACAGCATTTTATCACAATATTTTCACGTCTCACTCTGAGATTTAAAGATCTGTATGGACCAAAGCAGAGTAAGTTAAGACTCACCAAAATGGTTTGGTGAGTTGTATTTTGTTTGTGTGTATTATGATGAATTATTAATGAATTAATCTAGTCTTATTTTGTGAAACAAACTTGAATTGAGGAAGTGAACATTTTACCTCTCTTGATAGTTTGAGTTTACTCATTGCACCAAATGTAGCAAACTAGCCACTCCTGCACTGTGCACATGGATGGGGGGTTGTTGTTCATTAGTTAGTTTCCATAGTTTCAGTTGTTGGCTCCAGTTCGTCAATCTGGTAGCACCAGAGGAAAAGTCAGAAGCTTGCCAGTGTAGGTAGGATGAATTGTCTGGGGACCAATCCATTTCATTGTTATTGAGAGATTCCAATCTGGACCAAAGTGGTGGACTGACCGTACATCACAGCAATCTGTTTAGTTAGACAAGCCCCTGCTTTCTTTTATTACTCGTCCCCAGCCTGGACAAATGGGGAGGGTTGTGTGAAGAAGGGCATCTGACGTAAAAAAAACTAAAACAAATCAAATGTGTGGATCATCAGCTCTTAAACAGATGATCTGCCATAGAGACCCCAGTGAGGAGCAGCCAAAAGAAGAGGAAAAAAATAACAACTGAAACAAATTTCTCGTTGCAGGTTGACCCCTTGCCTGTGATTAATGTGTATAGGAAAGACAAAGGTGTAAAATTTCACTGAAGTCATCATGGCTGGCTTCTGTCATCCACATGAACTACTGCAAGTGTAGAAGAGCACGTCTGAAAAAGAAAAGGGTGTTTCAAAGTCATGTATCCCCTTTTGGCATTCCAGAGGAGAATGTGAGAAACTTCTACAGGCTTTGAAGTAACACCTTACTTAAGTTACTGGATGAGATGGAAGATGATCTGGAGAAAGAAAACAAAGATACAGATCCTGCATATCCATCCTGTCCCCGTGCTCGGTGGCTCGGTCATTTTATGTTTTGTCATGGTCTCTGGTTCTAAAAGCTGGATGCATGGAGAATCCATACATGTTAGGATTGACATGTCATACTGGAAAAAGGGATTTCATAACATAGTCAATTTAACAAATGTGCTGGGTGCAATTTACTGCACTCATTTCCAGGTTGTCAGCACTTGAGCACACACAGTATACCAAAATAGAAGAGCAGACGCACTCCAGTTTGTATGTGACCAGATCATCATGACAAATGTGGTTGCAAATGTCAGGAAAGAGAGATGGTGCCTATGGAAAGGGGTCCCTTTTGGGTAGGTTTACAGATTTGACTTCACTACAGAAGATTGAGTAGCAGAACGAATGTTGTGGCATTTGTTTTAACAGGATCTATTCGGGGTGTCGATTAGCTCTCCCCGTCGCCTGTTAGTCGAGCAAATCAATCCTGTGAGAGCCAATCAAAGTGCCCATCACTACCAAGGATTCTTCCAAGATTTGACCAATCACATTTCTTCTAACTCAATACACTGTAAATGTCAGTAAGCAAACCCATTTTGTGTCGTCTTTTACATGTGTTATGAAAATCAAAGTAATGAGTGAGCAAGGGATGATAACAGAAGCAGTGGGGGAACATGGCATGTGGACGCAGAATATTTTCATTTAACTCAACATATCAAACTGAATAGTTTCGGTAATATGTGTGTTGGTGAAGTTTGATTGAAATGTGGTTTACAGTTACAAAATACGTTTCTTGAAATGCAGTCGGGTTGCTTTGGAAAGAACAGTAAGGCTGTTTCTAGTTGCAGCTGCCTCTTCCTAGTAGACCAATTCAAAGTTGTTTTCCTGATTTGTCATTTAGACACACAAAAACATTAGAAAATAGGGTCCCGTGTTTGAACTTGACAAGGGAACAATGCAAAAAGCATAAATTGACCATAATCTGATTTTGTAAAAGTTTAAAAGTTATGTGTAGACATGTATGCATGCAGATTTGAAATGAAATATGTTTTTATTCCTGCTATTGTGCTTCAGTAGCAATATATTTTTGCTTTAATCCTTTATTTCTTTCCAAAAAGTATGAGTTTTAATTGTATTTTATTCTCCTATAGACCAACATCACAACATTTCGGGAGGGCACCTTCCCGGCGCTCATTAAATTGGGAGTGGATACTTTTCAGTGCTCGTTGTGCCAGAAGGTAGGGCCATACCATGCCATACCATGCCCTAATTCCACCAGAAGGCCACCAGAAGTCAGTTGTTAAATATAGAGGTAAGTCCAACCACGGAGATTTTGTGAATACCCCCTTCTTTGTCAATTATGTTATTGATTTATGGTCAGTATTCTGTGCGGGTAAACTTAACTGTTCTGTTATTTTCACTGTTAATCTTTTGGCTTGCACTGCCCTTCACTTGAGTTCTGCCTTTGTTGATCAGCATCAGATGATATTGGTTCCAAATTCAATTTGTTGTTGATTTTCAACTGGAAGTGGTTCTCAATTTCCCATCCCTAATTGTTGTGCATCCCTAAACGCTGCATGATAATTAGAGATTACCATGCAGCATGATAATATTTTTAACTGGTATCATATGTCCCCAAGCTCATCAATTACTCTCATCACTGCCCAGGCATCTGATGATGAACAAAAAAGGCAGAACTCAACTGTTGGGCAGTGCAGCCTCCAGACTGTCTAGCAAGCTAAATGATCAACAGTGACAATAAAAGAGCAGTTAAGTTCTTAGACCTACTTTTCTATAAATTTTGTAGAAATTATTTTTTATATATTACATATTTACAAAATATTTTCTTAAAATACACCTTTAATATCTTCCATATTTTTTTCCTGTCATTCTTTCAGGATATAATGTCTACAAATGCCACCTTCGTTGTGTGCCCAGTAGCCATTACCATTGCAGCTTCTGTCCAGAAGTTATTGTGAGAAAGAAGCTGTTCTTTAATCACCTAAAAACTTGCCTAACGGCAGGCACAACAGTAGCAGTGACCGCAGCTCCACCACTAACGCTGGCAGCACCGGCAGGTCCACCACTGACACCAGCAGCACAGGCGGGTTCACCACTGACATCAGCAGCGCCAGTGGGTCCACCACTGACGCTGGAGGGTCCACCACTGGACTCTGAGGAGTTTTTGAAGAGGCTGTAGTATTATGAATATGCTGAAGTGTGAATGTTTGTTTTATTTTATTACCAATAAAAGTTGTTGCTGGCTGTTCCATTTGTCTGAACTTTTTTCTAAAACAAAACATTTTTTAACTTTTGTGTTTTACGGTACATATTTTAAAGATTTGTGTATGGTCATATTTATTTTACCAGTCTTCTGAATTGTATACTTAATTCAAAATATTTTATTTAGTTCTAAATAAATACATTTTATTTGTGTCAAAGGGCCAGCAATCTTTTCTGTTAACCAGTAAGAAATCATCACCTTAGAGTGATATTTATGGCATCTGATGTTGTAGGCCAAGCTTTGTGACAGTGTGGCTCTTAGAAAAACGGACAGTGGAAACAACCTATTTTAATTAAAATAACTACTACTAATTATTATTATTTTAAATATTTTATTGAGTTTAAAATAAACTTGTGCACATACATTAGTCATTTATATAAATAAATATACTTATATATAAATCTGCAGTCCTATATAATCTTTTTAATTACATTACTTTCTATTTTTGTATACATTTACTGTTTCAAGCGCATTGTTTGCATGGAAAGGAATTTAATGTTGTGAATCAACCGTTAAAGTTGTTAAAATTGCTCCCATTATTGGGGGGGTGACCGACAGCACGGCGCACCCGGCAGGTGGTCACACCCAGGCAGGTGTGCCTCGTCCGTGTACGCTGTGTACGTCCCTGAGAATGGGATTATGTTAGTACACGATGTAAAATCACGTTACTGTGCACCACGTCACCTAACGTTACTGTAATTACTGTATTATTTTCAGGTCTCCATTAATATGGCCCTTCACAATCCACTTCTTCTTCATAACTTGTTTTTTTTTTTTTAATTGAAATAAAGTAATGGAGCTGTTGTCACATTCTGGCATCCAGAGAAGATGCATTTTCGGGATGCTGAGGGCAAAGCTAGCTAGCAACGGCTGTACGTATAAGTGTTGCAATTCAGAAATGAGTGGGTGGAGAGGGGGTGTTACTGAATGTATTTATACCACTACAGCAGCAGGGGCGGGTTTATGCTAATCACCGCCACGTTACGTAAAGCGGTGGTGATTTTCAGACCCGCCCACTAAATCCTGACACAGAAATGTTGAAACTCAGTTTGTGAAGCCTAGCTCCACAATTCAAGTCTAAATGGTTGAAATGCTTTTTACACATTGCTGAGAAATACATTTATGACCTATTTAATGTGTTTAGAAGAAAATGACTGAATTCACTTTACACGGTCTTTAAAGTTAAGGACAATTCTCCATTTGAACCATCCAGCTGAAACATAACTACACTCTCTGTTAGGCTGCTGATAACTCAGAGATGTGTTAGCCTATTTTCTTGCCTATGCAATCACGTAAATAATGCATAATAACAGTAATAATAATCAAAATTTATAACGGGTACATTGTACAAGATATAAGTGATACAGACGGCACTTTATGAATGAAATCCATGTTTTTTATTCTTTATTTGAACGTTCAATCAGCTAAAACAGACATTTATGAATCAGTCCATGTATTTGGGTTGTTGCTTAGTTTCTGTTTAAACGTCTCTTACATTTAGAATAGCTGAAATGCAAAGGTTCATTAGTAGCTTAACTGGTAACTGATGATTAGAAATGAAACTGAACAGCCTCAGTATGATACATTATCACAGACAGACAAATGATCTGTTATGCATAAGTTATCAATGCAGTGAAAATATTAGTTTGCTGTCTCTCTGTCCTGTAGTATAATGTACTAGAAACTGAGAATTTAGAAAAACAAAATAAAAATGATTTGAAATAAATACGTACGGACTCCATCCATGATGCTATACTGAGATAGATTACAAGAGTGGTAATTATGGTCATACAATATACACATACTTATGTGCAATATAAGAGGACACACAACAAACAGATGTTTTTTGTTGCTGTTTTGTTTACCACACAGAATGGATCCTACATTTAGGAGAAGAGGGGATGGTCGTGCCAGTCACCTTGACTCGGAGGAAGAAAAAAGATAAAGGAAGAGAAAAGGCCATGGGCCTGAGCTGTCGCAGCAGAAGGTGAAAGAGTCTACGAGGACGGCTGTCCTACATCATGGTGGGGACCCCAGTAATGAGCAGCACCTCCTGGAGAGGAGAGCTTATAGGTAACGAATATCTATACAGCCAAAATAATGCCGTCATCGAGGACTACAAGATGGCCCCCATGACACTTGAGACGACGAGGACATCACCGTTACAGAGGGGGAGTCTGGTTTGGAAGCAGTTCATATGGAGGATCCAACTGTTCCCCCCCTGGACACTATATGGCCTCCACAGCAATGCACTCCATCGGTCCTACCTCCAACAACTAGACCTCCAGCTGCTCTAACTGATGTCTGCAACACCATCAATTTAGCTGCACCCACAGCACCACCAACTCAACCCTCAGTAAACAGTTTTACTGTTGCCACTATGCAGAGTGGTAAGTTTTTATTGAATTCTTAAAGGTGCCAATGATTGTGATTTATAATTACATAATGCACACAGCAACACGAAACACATTTATGTAAGGGAAGTTCCTCAAAGGTCCTGCACAGCAAGTTAGTGTTAAACAAGTGAGGAATGAATTTCCTGTGTTATCTAATGTGCTGGTGCATTAATGAAATGAAATAATATTAACCTTGATTACTTGTTAAAGGATACAAAGAAAACTTTTTATTTATTTTAAAGCTTTCATTTTTGTATATGACGGATCATATTCCTTGTCTGTCACATTGTAGGGCTTAGTGTTCCTAAAGATGCAGCAATGTGTCTGTTTCATTTGCTACATGAAATCTACACACATTTGTGGTCATGTGTCTTGTGTGAAGTAAGAAAAGTCCTTGGTCTGAAACAAACTGTGCACATTTTTTTAAATCAGTGATACAAATATATTAACGTTAACTGCATCTCTCTCTCTGCTTTAATTTGTTCTAATTTAGCTCCCCAGCAAGTGGACAGAGGACGGACAATATACCCTCCACGTCATCAAGACACAATCTCTAGGGAGGGAGATTCAGGGCAACAAAAACAGTTGTTGCGCCTGGTGTGGAGGGTACAAAATGGTATGTATGTGTGAGAAAACATGATAATGACGCATGTTATTATCATTTCTTGTACTAATATTAATGTTGCTCAGTACCTTTGCAGATGCTTTGCAGGAGGGAGAAACCCTGCGCAGTGGCCTGACTAATCGTGTGTGTGAGGCTCTTTTTTATCAAACTCTGTGAGTACCGTGGACCCAGGTGCATAGGTGGAGTCAGGTACGGGCACTGGAGCCTTGTTAGCAAAGCGTACATCCACATCAGGCAGATTATTAAGCAATGCCACTTTGATGGAAAAGACTACAGTTCAGCTACCTGTGATGAACAGCGCAACCATCACTAGTTGGTGAGTTATAAATAAACACTTATCCTATTGAGGTGTTAACCTAGTATCTGTGCTTTTTTCTGTGCAGATATATTGTACTAAATTAATACTTATGTACTAATATTTTTAGGCACTGCAAACGTGAATGAAGGCAGGAGAAGGCTGTGCTGGGGCAAGGCATCTCAGCTCCAATGACCATCTTCGTGAGCCCAGAAACCCTGCCTCCTGCAGCTGAGAGGAAAGGCAAACCTTGCATGCACAGCAGCTTGACAAGCCCCCGTACGTGTGTTCTACCCCCTAATACTGCAGGAATGGTCCAACTAAAGGGAACATGCCAGTAGCTCCACCTGTTGGTGTGGGCGTGTCATTTCTTGCAGCACTTGAGCCACATCTCCAGCAACCTCTCCTGCCTGCACCCTGACCTCTCCTGCTTGCCTCCCAGTCTCAGGTTCCTCAGGTTGTTCCCAGACCTGCTGGAGCTTCTAATGTGCCATATACCACGCAGCACTACCACAAAAGGAAAAGGCGGGAAGAAGGACAGAGTGGCAAAAAGAAGAGGAGCTACAGAAGAGAAAAACTGACAACATCACGTGCAAGCAGTGTCGGATGGAGCGGGACCTGCCACCCACCACCAGTACTTTGGCAGCTGGTACTGCCAAGCCACAGCAACTGTGACTCTGGCTGAGTGGAGGGCTGCACTTGAAGTTCAACTTCGGGTTATTGTTCAAATGCTTATATATATTTGAATAGAATAAATAAACGCACCACAGCAACTATGCATTATATTATATTGTAATATATTCTATTATATATACTCTATTCTAATCATATTAATAGAATAGTTATTATGTATAAGCTATTTTTTTATGTTCTATTCTGTTTCATGACATTATATTAATGTTGATTCATTGTTCACATGTATACAGTTATTTGATTACGCTGATTTTTTACTTGTTTGTACTAAATTTAAAGATAAATCAATACAAGCCTTGTTTCAGCTTCATTTTTTTCATTCAAGTACAATATACATTATACCACTGGAGCAAGTTGAAAGCTATTATAATTCTCTAAGATATCATAAGACTTCAGTCACCACAATCAATTTACATAACATTTATCATTTAATTGCTGAATGATAGACTATTGCTTGATCAAAATGGTGAGGTTATACCTCCTGTTTCACTCGTTATAGTTAATCGTTTGTATTAGCAGCTAGTACAGTAAAAAAGCTAATCAATGATAGATGGCTCACCTCATTATGAGGAACAACAACGTTTGATTAGAGCATTTGAATATGATGTATTCAGAGGATTTCAATGCCTTATTTATTAATGTCTTATTTCACTGTCCTATTCAGTTGTAATTTACAAAATCTTGATTAAATATGTTTCGTGTAACACGGGAACCAAACAGCTGTTCGCGAACACATTTTTGGTAGTTTGTTGTTATTTATAGCAACAATAGCTCAACAAACAGGTTACTTTCTTGGCGCAGTTGGTAGAGCATCTGCCCCATGTACAACTTGCCGTAGCGGCCCAGGGTTCGAATCCGACCTGCGGCCCTTTGCTGCATGTCTCTCTCTCTCCCCACATTCCTGTCACTCTTCAGCTGTCTCTATACAATTTAAAAAAAAAAAAAAAAAAAAAAAAAAAAGCTTGAAAAGGCCAAAAAAATATCTTTAAAAAAACAAAAACAAAAACAAAAAAACATGATCTATTCAGCTTTATTTATATACCTCTAATGCATTCTATACTTCATGTGTACTGTACAGCAGATTCAAGGCCTACAGATGGGAAATTACAGAGCACCCTGAAGTATGCAATGCTCTCTCCCCCATCCTCTTCTAGCCCTTATCACTCCACTTCCAGTTTGAGCGACACTCAATTTGAAGTGTCGGTGATGTATTGGACAGGGCCATTCACAGGTGAGGATTTGAGGTGAGAGAGGATAAAAAATTGCGACAACTCTGCAATGCACTTCTTCTCCATCATTAATTCATGTTGACAAGCTCCATCATCAGCCAAGTGAAGCCACAGATATGTGTGTTGTTGGTGTAATTATAGATTTGCAGTGTTCCATAAAGTAATGTTTTTGATAATAACACTGAATCTAAAAATGACTGTATGTGGAAAGGTTTTGCTCGTAACGCACACCAATCTGCAGACAGTGCCAAGTAAAGACCAAAATATATAGACTTGACTGGCTTGTTATTCACATCTTGACAATCATATTTTATCAGGCTTCAAATTTCCTCTCAAAGGGGAGGCAGCTATCAGACTTTGCTCTGCATTTATCAGTAGCAAAGACGCTGCTATGAGCTGCACGTACATGCAAAAACTTGTTTTGCTGCCACAGTGGAATAAAAAAATCCATCACTAACCAGACAAAAACTTCAGTATATTCCAACCTTGTTTCCACCTGTTTTTGTGCCAAAATGACTACTGGGGATAGAATTTTTGAATTTGATCCAGTACTGAGGAAAAATGTACCAGTCACACCACTCAGATTAAGCTGCACTGGTAGTAGCACAGTACTGTAACCGAATTTGGGTGACCTGTGTTTAAACCTCACTGGTGTAGTTGTAGAGTGCCATTAATATATTTAGTACATGTACTGTTTGAATTCTTTTGTGCTATGTCTTCTCATAATACCATTAATATTCTTTAAACTTGAATCATTATTCAGCAGACTCGTGATTAAGGATTAATATTAACAAATACCCCAGACGTTTGGAAGCTTTTACTTTTACTCTTGTATTGGGCTTTGTGGGGACCTTTTTGCAGGTCCTCACTAACACAAAGCACCGTGTGAAGTGAGTTTAGTTGTGATTTTCTTTCACTTTGTTAATCACCCATTTATTAAATATCAGCACAATGGGAAAGGGGCTTATGTAAACAGAAATATTCCTTAAGTACGTAGTAAGCAACCACATCAATTAAGACACTGCTGCTAAAAGGAGACAGTCAAATACACGTCCTTCTGCTGGGATGTGGTAATAGTGAAAAGGACATCACTTGTGAATATTAGATTTACATTTGGCATTTAGCTGGTAAGAAAGAGGACTGCATTTGGGATTTGGGATTAACGTTAATTTTGTAGACCAATAATCTTTGTCAATGACATTCATTCACTGATGGTAATTAAATAAAAGCTAATTAATGATGACAAAAACTAAGACTTTGACAAGAATTTGTTGAAAATGTTTGGCAGGGACGAGTTGTGAAGAGATCTAATCAGAACTAATCTCTTTGTGTGGTAGGAAGGATTGATGCACACAATGGGATAGTACTGATTGACCCGGGAAGTTAACTAGCAAGCAGCTCCATGTCTCACACAGAAATTGGAGAATGAAAAGAGGCAAATGGATAAATTTCACATTTGATTTTAAGGAAAGCTAAACTTTTTGAAACCTGTGGAACTACAATGTGCAGTAAAAACACAAAACACTTAAAGTGACATTAGCTTACACGTCATCCTGCGTTGCATTCTGCATCCTTCATTTGTTCAAGCTAATGTTATTTTATCAGCTGATACAAGCAACAAGAGACCACAACTCCAACCCAATCAGACCAAACCAGCAAAAAGAAAACAAACTGTCACATACTTGGAGCCAAAAAAAGAGACTTCAAATAAACAAATTATCTAACCACACTAAAAAAAAAAAATCCCAAAAGAAAAGCCTTCACTCAGTACGTTTACATGCACAGCTTAATTGAGCTATGCTCAAAGTTCGATTTTGGCGTCTAATCGGACTTCTGTCCTTGTCCCAGTTTACATGCAACTGAGAAAATTGAATAACTGATGGTAACGTGTCCTCCCCCTCAACACTAGGTGGCGATATGCGTCGTTTCAGCGGGCTAATACGCCCCCCTTTCCGGTTGACCTATTAAGTCACATAATAATAAACAACTGGAGTCAGGCGGCAGACCGGCATTTTCAAACAACAGCAAGACGGATAATCCTACAGCTTTGTTCATCTTGTACGTAATGTACACGTTACTTATTGTGCAGATAAGGTGCACGCTATCCCTGGTGGTCATGGTGATTTCGACCGGCTTTCTTGGTTGTTTTTGTTCCGGGATCATACACCAGCGCGGGGGGTGTGGAGCATGCGCACATGCGTTGTCTAGTTTAAGTCTGATTAAGGCGTATACATGCCGGAGAAAATCAAATTCCAATTGCATCATCTGTGTTTCTTAACTGGAGTTGGAGAACTCCGATATTAGTCGGACTAACACGTTTACATGCACTTCAGTTGTCCAGTTATAGTCAGATTAAGGCAATAATTCATTTTTTTCAAGTGTCATGTAAACGCACTGACTATGTTCAGATATGATGAAGGATCGGCATAGACAGCTGGCTGCCAAAGGACAGACTCTATTCACAGTGTAACAAATAGGAGGTAGATTCAGAACTACAATTCTTCACCTAATGCCCCAAATACCAGCCTCTGAAAAATGAATATTTTCCCAATATAATGAAGATAGATCCTGAATTTGAACATGTGCCACCCGAATGTGAGATGACAGCAGCAGAATTCATCACCTCATGTCATGACCAGAGGGACAACCACCAAACCTGAGAAACACAACTTTGTATTGACTTCTTCTTAATGGTATACTTTCTTTATATGTATTTATTGTATGCATGAGTAAATCTGGTTGATAGGCAGACACACAGAGCTAGTGCTCATTGTTTTCTGCCATTTTCTTGATTTTATTCATTGTAACCTTTTCCTTTTCTACTTAACCTCATTATTACTTGACATTAAGTTATCTTGACCTCAACCCAATGCAAAGCTGAATGGCTCTTTGGACAAAAAAATATAGAGAATGGCTGGGACTCATACTCTGAGGGCAGACAGTGGATAGCAACAAAAGCTCCACAGCACAGCTCAGTTTGAGCAATATAACACTTTCTAGAAACTCAATAGTGCAGACCCCAATGACACTTCACATAGCACATATGAAAGTTTTAAGTCAATACACTGTGTGGATGATGTCCCGCACAAAGTGTGAAGAGTCACACTGATCACAGAAAGCCTGCTCTAGCACATCCATCTAGGTCACCAATCAATATTGTTCACATGCTCAGTGTCAATGCCCATGATTGAGTCATGAACTAATCACCAGCTTCATAAACACCAGCCTCATACGTCATACTGTGAGCATAGGTGCATATATTTGATTGAACATATGTCCATCTGATTTCATTTCATTTTCATTTTTTCATTTTAACCAATGGGTCATGCTTTACACTTGGATGAAAATGGCTGCTCTGTGAAATCCTGATCTGGAAACAGTTACCCTGTTTACATTGTTTTTAGGACAAAAAACATCGTAAGGCGTTGAGTTCAGATTGAATATTATTCTTTGCCTGAAATAAGTGGATCATAATGTTTGTTAAGATTTAGTGTTTTAATGATTTTAAGCCAACATTACATTTATAAAATGTCAGCATTGTCATTTTAACCATGCCACTTAGATTTTGGTGAAGATGTGCCCATATCGATGTTTCAGTAGAAATGTTGCATTTAGGTTGCATAAGAACCAACTAATCTTAGACCACCTCCTTCAGCTGGACTTGATTGGCTTGATTACTTGGTCCACACCCAGATCTGCTTTAACCAAACTGCTTCAGGATCTACATTATTCTGTTAAAACGAGTCCACTTGGACATGTTTTTATAGCACTGTGGATTTCATTTTAAACCTGTGTGCTCATATTACCTAACCTGGTTTCTATTGTGTCTGCTTAGGTGTTTCACAAAATCTTGTTTGATTTAGAAGGATCAGTACTATTCACAGATAATATTAGGTATGTGCATGAAAAAAGGCTTTTTTTCTAAAGCAGTCTCTAAATTGGAGAACAGTGCAGTCTGGTTAATACATTTGATGGGCGAAGAGAAAAGTATTGGCTCGGAATGCGCTGACGTCCCGGTAGGTGTTTGCTGTCAGTGTATGTTTCTGTCTGTGATAAACTAATTAAATGAAGTACAAACTGGAATATCTTTACAGACAGTCTTTTGGAAGGGACAGAAGAGAATCTGAAATGACATTCTCACTGGTGAGTCTCCCTTCTGCCTGCCTGTCTTTCTGACCTGAAATGAATTGCCTACCAGAAGAGGGAAAATACATAATTAGAGTTCAGTTCAAATATATGGTGGTTGCATCCAACTAGGGGCTATTTTCTCTGCCTGGCCCACTCTTCATACATCTGTGACTAACTCATTGAGACAAGACATCTCCTGTCATGCATATTCACTGGGCATCAATCTTCACAATCCTCTCTACTCTAATGCTTTTTCCCCCCCATGCTCACTAAAATAAGGCTTTGTCAATACCAATGAGAGAAAACCCAAGGAATCCTCAGAGGGGTGCTTCATGTGTTTTAAGCTGCCGTTTTCCTCTCGGCACTTTCTTCCCTTCTCTTCTCCAACTCTCTCTTTTTCATTCCAAATTCCATTAAACATTTTGAAAATTTGATGTTTTGTTCAGGCAGAGTTTAGAGAAAAAGTAATACTTAATGACTGAGGTTTAGTTTGGTTGAACAGTTGAGTAAAATAATGATTTTTAGTGCTGCAGTCAGCCGAATAAGGTACCGTCCCCTTGTGTGTCCAGATGTTGTTGCATATTGTTAAGGATGTATAGACTGAAATTATATAATTCCAACAGTAAGCATTTCAACCACAGTTTTAGCTGCTGCTCTCACAAATGTTGATCCCTAATTGCACACATAGCCATTAGGAGTATCTTAATTCCAACCCTAAATCTTCCCTCCAGTGTCTTTGCACGCAGCTGAGACATTGCTACTTTGCAAGACAATGGAAAGACAAATTATCACTGATTGCAGAAATCACAGTTTATCCTGTCCTCATTCACCTTCTATAGTAAACTTTCTGCAAGTAAACTCTGACTTACAAACAATAAGTTTCAACGTTTGTTTAGTTAATTTTGGATACCTACAGTGAATCAAACTGAGCTCTGTTTCCTTCTGTTGGTTAATGTTCATCTTGACCTGCTCATGGTCAAATCTTGTTTGAGCTTTGGTGGCATGCAGGTAAACAGTCAGTGTAGAAACAAAATTGGTGGAACAGATTGGCCAAAATACTATTTGGAACCCATCACCTCTAGTTGCATTTAAATGAGCTTTGGACACAGCATCTGGGTTTAAACTAAGCCACAGTTTAAACTGCACCTGATTTATTTTGATGATTCCATGATTTTGTTCCAAAAAGCATGTCCAAAAACCCTAAACTGCAGCTAATTAACGACAGCACAACAACCCTAAGTTGATATGAACTCTCAAGACTTTTATTAATAAGTTAATCTTTTACCCAAATTACTATTCTAAAATAAACAATACATGGCAATATGACTTCTAATGTCAAAAGTTGTCAATCCTTGTGATCCCCTGACAGCATTTTTCCTCTTTTAGCATCTTTCATATCAATGTTTTGGATTTCTGGCCTGCGACTTTATGTTTCGTTTGCCTCACCGCTCTCTCACTCAGCATGATTTCTAGACACAGCAGTATAGCCTCTTTTCTGCTAACAGCTCTGATAAATCCACTGTATGCTATGTGCTCACCAAACTGGCAAAGATAGTGACTTGCTGGTAAAGGTAGTGGAGCATTTAGCAGCAAGAACCAGATAATTTCTTCAGGAGTTTCTCAGGACAGGAGTGGCTTCATACTATGGCAGCAATCATTAGCAAAAACCAGTAGGAAGGTCCTGACACCCTCTTTGTTAAAGGGACCTTTCACTCTGCCTGATTGACCTTCCAGGTAGCTGCCAAAAAAAAAACACTGTCAGAAACCCTCGGGGATGACTTCCCCACTGCCCTCACACAAAAACTCTGTGTCAAATCGCAGGTTCAGATGGTTCTCAGATGGCAGATTCTCTAAGCAAAAGAGAATGAGTTGACTGTAACTACCCGGCTAAACTAACCATTAGCTTAGCATGTCAGTTGGACAGCCTTTGATAAAGACTTCTAATCAGTTGCTGACATAATAATCAGGCCTTTAAGTGCTTCTGTCCCTCAACCTAAAGGCACATTGGTTGCATTATGATCTTATTTTTGCTTTATCTTCTGTATTGATACGGGTGCAATGATCTATCCTCCACCTCTTTCTTTGCGTGGCCATTACGTGACCATTGTCTATATATATATAGCCCTGTCCTCGTTCACCTTCCAGCGTTTAGTTCATCTTGGATAAACTACATGTTAAATGGTGCATCCAAGGTCCCTGTGTCCTTGGGGTATCCAAGGACATGACATGCAATGTCTCATTCTGATGGCTCATTCTGACCCACTCTACCTCCTGAACCATGGAGTTAGTTGGAGTTACTTATGTTCTAAAAGATTACTCTCTTAGTTTACTCACAGAGAGACAAGAAGACATACTTGTATCAGCTAGTTCATGACTATAAAAAAGAGTAATAAATACAGTTATTAATGCAGTCTGTTAGATGAGTAGGCAGGCACACATAGAACTGGACTTCCACACAGAAATTGCATCTAGATAACATGTATTTATGAATCTTTCTTGCAGTATAAGTTCTATCTGAAATATGCACTATTAATAGTTAAGGTGCCATCACCCAGCTTTCAGTTAGGATAAAGAGTACAGACTGAATTTTTCAGCACCTCAGATGTATTCACCTCCAAAAACCACCATCTCTCTCCTCTTTTTAGTTTCTGAAACACTTAAGAACTTTAAAAATGCAAGCAAAGACTGCAAAGTGTGACTTTTCTCGGGAGCAAACCTTGATAATGGGACCCTGATATGTACCATCGTAAGTGACTATTAACATGTCAACATTCACCGTCTTGGGACATCCACTATGACCCAGATGGGGTCAGAAGAGGGCAAATGTGTGCTAATAGAAAAATTAAAAAAAAGAGCTGTCTCCTTTTCTGCACTCCACTTACCAAAATCTACTGTCTTGGTGATGGTGCAGGAATTTCAGTCATCCTTGAGGTTGAAAGAAAGAAAGCATTTATTTCACTTAGGTGCACTGGGTGTTCTAATACAGTGTTAAGTTTAGAAAGTCATAAAGTTTAGCCGCTGGTGTCACTGCCATTAACACCCACATATATGGTCTTGTAGAAATATGCACTGTTAAAAGCAAAATTCAAGAATGGCTTGTTCAGTGGTCAACACAGCCTCCATCATTAAGACTGTTTAAATACACTGATGACTGTGTGGAAAGACCCTGATGAAACAGATCCATTCTTGCTGAACTCAGAGAGGGAGACGAGTAATCATTTGCAGAAAAAAAAGGTGGTAATCCACAATTTTAAGAAATAGGATTATGATAAAATTGGTTAGCAATAAGATATTTATATGTACCGTAAAACAAGACAAAAAGTTGCTGCTGCTTAGAAATATTAATCCGTGTTAATCAACAAGTGACTTTCTTCAACAAAAGTGAATTAATCTAAACTATCTTAACCTATTACCAGACTAAAATCTATATAGTTAGTTATATAGTTATATTAAACTTGCATTAACTCATGTCCTCTAACATATTAACTAAAGCTGATAATTGGAGCAACCTTAGCATTCATTTGAAGGGAAGTTCATTCAATCTTTTTGTCTCCTGAAACTGGACCAAAGTTGACTTTTGATGGGATGCTCTAATAAGTCACATGGCCTTCTCTCTTCAGCCACTATCACTCATCATTAGCCGTGCTAGTGGCCGTGCTAGCACCATGGTCAGCAGTCAGTTTTATTAAGACTGTTCCCATTGAACATGGCTACACCAAGATCGCGGATTAAATGTTACGACTACTGCTGTCGCTGATCCCTCTTCAAACCAAGCGGCAGCCTCCATGGCTGGGAAGTGAAGCCTGTGAGGAAGTACCAAAAACTGCAGTTCTTTGAATGGCCACTTGAGGCTGGCTACAGAACATGTCAATCTTCATAAACTCCCATATTAAAATGTCCAACTTCACAGCAGGAATAGAAATGTTTACAGCCTGGTCTATGTAATTAAAATAAAACATTTGTTTTATTTATTTATTTTTTACTTAGCCATTAGAATTACATTACGGTTTAAAGTTTTGCATAATTTACAGTGGCTTTGATGCTGTTACAGATGGCTTGTTTGAGCACCCAGGTGTTATTCAGCCTGCCTCAACTCCGCCTATGATCAATGTCGTTGCCGGTTTTTAGATTAGCCAGGAGGTAGAAGAAGCAGGACTACAAACATGGTGGCGACCAGAGCCACAGATTTTGAGCTTCAAAACGGATCTTTAGAAACCTACGTGTAAATTTACACATAGGCTGTCCATTCTTTATACTGCCACTGCTCTAAACTCAAGCAGTAGTGGCAGGCTCCTGTCCACCATGGGACAGGTTCTGTTTGAGGTTTCTCCTTCTTAAAGGAAGTCTTTCCTTGCCACTGTTGCTTGGTTATTGTGGGAATAATTGGGTGTCTGTAAATAATATTACAAACAATACAGTGGAGAATTGATATATATGGAAAGTGTCATTAAATGACATCTGTTGTTATTTTCGCTATGTAAATTGAATTGAATATTGAATATAATAAACAGCAATTGAATACTGCAGCTCATGAGGCCATGGACTGTTTCACTCGTGACAAAATAAACATGAAAATCAAACTCAATTTAAAAACTCAGCTGGATTAATATCAAACTGGTTCAAAGCACAGATGATTCACAGTCATCACAATGTAAAAGCTTTCTAAACTCAAGGTTTGTGCACAGACAAACTGCCCTGTGATGAGTGGTTATTCTCAGTGGAGTTAAATTTATTGATACGTAATTTTTAATGAAGATTCAGTTAATATTGACTTGTATTTATTGAAGTCTAGCACGTGTGAGTGCTAATCTTACAATGGCTGCCATACCAGCAGTGTTTCTAACAAATTGCTTTTCTTTTGAAAAAAAAAACAAAAACTTGAGAACTCTCCCCACGCTGCTGTGGTGGCGGAGATTCGTGCATGAAAAAAAAAAAGAAAGAAAGAAAACTTAATGAAAACATTGAATGGCCTTTATTATCCAACAAGGGAGCAGACAAAAAACAGGCAAACCAATTTATTCTGTTTCTCAGCACATACAACGCAAAATCAATATTCCCCAAACAAAATACTGCACACACTATCCCTGTTGTACAATTATGTAAGTCAAATGCAATCATTGGGCAATTACCTATGTCCACTTTTCCTACATGAACTCCAAGGCAAAACAGACATTGTTTGGTTATTTTTTTTACAGCATTTTGACTGTTAGATTCAAAACACTTAATTGAACAGACACAGCCTCCAGCCAAACAAATAACCAATAAAGAAACAGTGCAACACTGAGGATGATGGGGTAAAATGCAGAGTCACACCAAACCTGTGCAATAAGAAAGATTTGACCTTTATATAGCACACAAAATGGTAGGTAATGACTGCCTTTGCAACACATCTAAGAAAAGTGGAGGGCTGAACAGAGTAAAACCTCCAACTGTACAATATAATCCAATAACCAATACAGTCTATCCAACAGATTCTACCTCTGTGAAGCCTATTATGTTCAGTTTCTGTTCAGACTGTCAAAGAGGTGCAGATGCAGCTCTATAGTCATTTGTGAAGCTGTAGTGCTGTACTGTTGGTTCAGGTGTTTGTCTTCTGTGTGCAGGAGATGAAAGAACAAAACTGTTTTTATTTTAATAAAACCATCCCACCGCTGCTGTGTTGAAAGTACTTTACACTTCCCACAATATTTTACAGCAAAAGCCCATTTGAACATTAGAGGTCATGTTCCCAAAGGAGTCTTTGTATATGTAACAATGCTTCATCTATCTGTTAAAGTAATGTTTTTTTTTTTTTTTTTTAAATGGCATTTAGACACAGAGCAGGTGTCATTCATGTTCAGTAACAGCTTTATTCAAACATGACAGGGTATTACAGAGTTGTGCAATATCTAAAGAGGAGCGGTGAAAAGAGAAAAGATGATGGGAGGAGAGGGTTCATGCTGTATCACTGATGGATTTTCAAACTTATTTTGCTGCTGAAGTCTTCCATAATGACAATTGTGTACGTGAGGGACACTCAGCCTCTCTCCTTACAAGTGAATTCCTTATTACATTTCCTCGTCCATTTCATTATAGCAAACTCTGTCTCTATTTTCAAATGACTCACAGTGCACAGACAAAATAAGATAACACAAGATAAGACAGAACCTGCTGGGGAAGCAGTTCAGTACAAACTAGGACCGATTGCAAATAAAAAGATTGCAAATAGAAAATATCAATAAAGGTGCAAGTGTAAAAATATCAAACAGAATCCAAAATATGCACAATGCAAAAACTTATAAACAAGGTACGGATAAAAAAGTTGTCCATATTTTAAGTTGTTTTTTTGGTGAGTTGCATATAGATTTTGATTACAAATGGCACAGAGCTATGCACAGTATCAACTCTCAAGTACAGGTAAGTCTATATGGTTAATTTAAAGCATTCACTAATTATGTTCATTTACACATTCAGCAGAGGGGAAAACATTGGATATAAGAATATTCTCCTTTTAGCTTTATTTTGGTCTCCACCAACTTTTGAGGGAATTATCTGACTCTTTAGTTGTTAACTGCTCCATGATGTTCACCAGTGCTTGGTTTGGTGTTTAACAATGTTTCCAATGAAAGCTGCTGACTGCTGCACCTGAAAACAAGATCGATGAGCAGTGTTGGAATTTAACATAGCACATGTATTGGAGTACTTTTCTATATATATCTATATATATATAAATCACTTTATAAGTCATTTCTCTGGGTTGATCAATGCGAATGACATCTAACAGTATTTCCGTTTGATCCAGTGTTAAGATAATAGATTAGAGAAGCTTTAAGCTTGGACTCATTTATTTATATTTGTCTATAAGTGTTTTTCTGGATATCCATTCATTAATTATGATGGAAATCGCAAATATAAGAAGGCCATGCTGGTCTTCAATGTCATTGTAGTTGTTTGAAGTTTTTCTTTTTCTTTTAGTTCTTTTCTTTTCATGCATTGATCTGACCTTGCCAAGTAAAAATTGGCTCGTTCACATTTTCACAAAAAGAGAGGAGTGTTTTTTTAATCTCCCTCTTTGTATATTTAACCTTGTGCTGCTGTTGTGGCCTTTGTATTAATTGGACAGCATTCATTTCAGACTTGTGCTATGTTTGAAGAGAAACATTAATATTTCAAGGTCTGATCAAGCAACATTTATGACACAGACGTGTGCAATTGGTATCATTCACTTAGAAATGTATGTCTAGAAAGAAGCTTGTGTTTCTATTTTAACAGTAAGAGCCAAGACTGCAGGATGGAAGTGCCGTTAACAAGCCACACCGGGTTCCTTGTTTTAATATTTGATAGGTTTGAGTCATAAAACCCACAACGCACATACATCCACGGATTGTCTTTCGTCTACATATGTTTTCAATTAAAAGTGACTATGCCGTGTCTCTTAACAGGGACTAGAAAAGGCTGCAAATGTTTTAAAAGCCTGTAGTGAGTCCTTAGCTCATCCACATGACAGTGTGCTATATCTCACCTTGACAGACAGAGTAGACAGGGCCTCCTTTCACTGGCAGGTGAATTTGAAACGTGTCCTCTGAGACTTTATTCTTTTCCTCTCTTTCCTCACTTCCTTTTTTTTTATTCCATATTTAATCATATAGCCTCACAAAGATCAAGCTGTCTCTTTCAGAAGTCCTGAACCAAAAAGAATTATCCCAGTGACAAAGAGGATGCATAATAACAAGGCTAAAAAGTCTAAAGCTCTATTTGCCCCTAAAAGCTCCAATACTTACAACACACTGTGTGAGGATTGAAGGATTGAATGAAACATACTGTGATACAGTAAAAAAATTGTATTCACATAATGACAGCTGGCACACACAAATAATCCCAGTATTTCATAAAGATATAAAAGAACAATAAAGACTTTGAAGATTTGAAGAAAGAAGAATTCAAAGGACCAGCGACATTTGCTGTTATTCGGCATCAGCTAATGTCAATAAAAGTCAACACTTCCTGCAAATCTTTCACAGTAAAAGCCTTTTTGGACAGAGCATTGAGGTTCTGGTCAGCACGGTGGTGCATTGATTAGCACTGTCGCCTCACAGCAAGAAGGTTTCTGGTTTGAACATCGGCTGGGGCCTTTCTGTGTGGAGTTTGCATGTTCTTCCTGTGTATGTGTGGGTTCTCTCCGGGTACTCCGGCTTCCTCCCACAGTCCAAAGTTAATAGGTTAGTAAGTTTATATGTTAATTAGTGGGTTGATAGGTTAATTGGGGACTCCTATATGTGTAAATGTGAGTGTGAATGGTTATTTGTCTCTATATGCCCTGTGATGAACTGGCGACTTGTCCATAATGTTTTATTTTGAAAAACTAAAATTCAAGTAATGAGCCCTTATGGAGGACAAAGGGATCACCACTCAAAAGGAAAATTAATCTTGAGAAAAACTTGATCATTTTGACTAAGTGCTGCATTACGGGAGAAGTCAGGTAACTAAAATGGACAGAGATTCTCTGGGAAGCATGAAAATGTCAATCTGTCAACTGGATTTTAATTTTCTTCTGTTCAAGTGGAAAGTTGGCCTGTCAGAGGCACCTAAGGAAAGGTCAAGGCTCTCTAAAAACGTAGGAATTCTCTAGGACCATGCATAGGCTCAGCCAATAGTCATAGAGTCATATCAGATCATTTTTTAATATAAAGTAATATGGTGAGTGTTTTGCAGGCCATCCATTTAAATCCAGCAAATTGAAGTAATTAGTGGATTAAGTATAGATGTGGAGTGAACAAACGATGAAATTAAATATATACTTCTTAGCTATGATGTGTGAACAGTAATAACACAGTGTGATAAACAGGTTCCACTAGGGTTTGTATGTATGAGCAACATTACCCTCCAATCCACTATGAATATGACTGGATTATACTTTTTTTATGTATTGAGCTGTATTATGGCAAAGCTATGAGTGTTTGGCAGCATGCTCTGTTTCTCCACTGCTCATCCATACACTCTGAGTTGTTTGTGAAGTCAATACTTGTCACCTATAGAATGGTTTGTAGCCATCTGAATTCAAGCTTACCAGAGCCACTGTCCTGTCTCAATGAGGAAACTCTATTGGTTATGTATCTTAATTACCAACTATATCTTTTCATCTTGCAAATGCTTCCCCAGGGACACATCAGAGATAGGGCATGTTTTTCACTGTTTAGTATAGAGTATTTATTGGCAGCAATGGAATGCAATATTTATTAGTATGTTTCCTTTAGTGTATAATCACCTGAAAATGAGAATCATTGTGTTTTCGTTGCCTTAAAATGAGCCCTACAGTGAGAGCACATCCTCCTCCACCATGTTGAACCGCCATTTTGGTACAATGGTTCTGAGCAGACAAACCAAACCCTGACCTAGATATGGCCTTTTGCTTTTAATGTGAATTTGGCAGTCAGAGTTTTTCCTACATGCTTAGAAGGAGAGGGTGAGGTGTGGAGAGTATTCATTTGGTGGCAATCTGCAACTTCACTGCTAATTGCCGCTAAATCTTACAATTTCAACCAGCAAAGCTCTGTGATGTTGTGACCGCAACACTGTTTTGGTCTGTTCTCTGCTTCTCTGGCAACCATGGCGCGACCAGGATGTGCAGCTGTGCCAAATGAATTAAAGGGTTACCCCGATGACACCCATTTGTAGGAAGTATAGATAGGTGTCGTAAGCGTAACAGTTGAGTTGTATTGAATTGAGTAATCAGGATCTTTTGTGTGATGTCAAAAACTGGATGCAACTTTATCCAGTACAAACAAAATCTGTGTTAATCTTTCTGAGGATATCACAATACAACATATCCTCACTCTGCTCTTGTCAAATACTGCCACTTGGTCAGTGCCCCACGCTTCAAAATATGATGCTGCAGGCAGCGCCATAGCATCTGGGGATCAATGGTCAAGTTAGCAAGAATATTGATGCAAGAGCAAACTAGACTACATACCTGACTTAACCTAAGTACATTACATAAGTTACCTTACTTACCTGTAGTAACTTAAATACATGACATAAGTTCATTTGCGGAGCCTACTGAACTTAAAAGACATCAGTTTTTGGTTTAACATGGGACACACACAACGGTTTCCTGTGTGAAAGTCATGTTTCTTTGACCCATCCATCCACCCTACCTTCTCTAAATTCCAGCTTTCTTGCAATGACACGTAGGACCACTGACCAAGCAGCAGTCTTTGACGAGTTAGTAGATTCAGTATTTTGTCCTGTTGTTTAACTCTGTATAACCAGTTAGACCACAACAAGCTGTCGCAAGAAATCTTGATGTATTGTTTGGTTGTAATTAAAGTTTTAAAAAGCAGTCCAATCTCATTCAGTCCATAGACAGTATAAAACATAGTCTCTGTGTCTCATTCTGTTGCCAAGTGGATGTTTGAGGAACTGCAGTTTTTGGCATGTCTGTCTTTGCTTAACTTCACAGGCACAGAAGTTGCTGCTAAGTTCTGTCACTTTTTTTTTAATCATTTTAGAAATATTTTAAAAACATCTGAGATACCTTGAGTATTCCAACAACATTTTCACTGACCTTACACCTGATTTGACCGCTATGATGTTATTGAACATTATCATCACATATCTGCCCTAAATATGCTAGTAGGCTAGTATGGGCCTGCTTAACCTACTTACTAGTAGGTTCAGGAAGTTGTTTCTCCATTTATGTCACTGACAGATGTGCCTATTGAATAGCCTCATAACAGTCAACTCAGGTGGATCTTGACAAGGAAAATCTATTGATTCAATGCGGACTGTAGAGAACTTGGATGCCAGGCTTCAGTCAGAAATCTGAAAGCCAGAACTTTCAGCCAGAACACTAAAGTGCTGTCATGCACGTTCCTCAGTAGAAGTACTTTTATTATTTTATTTTTATCAATATTTAATGAGATAAATTCTCTCTAAAGGATACACTGTCAGTCTCCAGAGACTCAGATGCATGTGCAGACATCTGAGGTTTAAAGGCACGGCGAGAACATGGGCTGTCATTGATTTTTACCTGAAATGTAAAAATAACTTTAAAGATTTTCATTGTTCGATGTTTTACGAAGAAAAAAAAAAGGACACTTATTTTTCCGAACCACAAACAGTAGGTCATTGCTGCATGAAAAGTGTATTTTTGTTCTTGTTTTGCGTACATCAGGGTTGGTTCCTTCTTCAAATAATGCAAATCGTTGTGTTTTTTGTTCATTTTCATGCATATACCTGTATGTGTTGTTTTACAGTCGTAATGTGGGGCGAAGCTTTGACACCAGCGTCAACCTTTATTCACTCTAAGGACAACAACCACAGATAAACACATCCATCAGGCCCGGAGGCCTCCATCATCTATGCTTTAATGCTGCCTCAGTAAAAAAAAGCATAAGTAATGCACATTGAATGCACAATATAACCGTATCCTTCAGCTCTTCCTGGATCATTCGGTGCACTCAAACTTGTTGCCCATGGCCACATCACTCATGGTGATGTGAAGTGACAACAGCTCACTCCAGCTGTGGCTGCAGGCTCTGTTGCTAAAGGCCAAACATCCAGGAATGCTGCTGCACTAGTTCCTAGTGCCACTTCATCATTACATGTTGGCGTTTAGGACGGGTGAGGATATAAGAAATTAAAATGTCGCTTTTTTTTTTTTTTTTGCTGAAAGTGTTATGTTCCTTTTCCTGAAAGTTGAAAGTTTCACATGAACTAAATGGACCACATTAACTGTGAGACCTTGGTAATATTTACAAAATGAATTACTTTAGAGAATACGTACTGCAAAAACTTTCCAAGACATCTATCATCTATCATCTATCATCATCTATCATTAGAGGTAGTTAGCTTCTCAATATTTCTATTATAAGTAACAAAAATGTTACATACACAGCTTACAAAATAATGCAGGCTCAAGGACAGACAATACCAGCATGCAGTGTGGATAAGGTGCATTTTTTTTCTTGTATTAAACAATGCATGGAGTTTTACCCTTAGGTTTCACCGATCTCTACACACATAAATGCAACAATGCACTATTTGCCACAGTACCTCTAGCAGTCTGGTTTTTCAAAGTAAAATTAAATTGTTTATACCATAACTGGTTATTCACTTATTTCGGGGGGCTTTTGAGCATTTATTTTGATAGAAGCAGTTTAAGAGTGACAGGAAGGTGGTGAGAGAGGGGGAGGGTGATATACAGTAAAGGGCCACAGGTTGGAATCGAACCAGGGCCCCTGCTGCAATGACATGCACAACGCATACGTGCTGTCAGATGAGCTACCAGGGCTCCTCAAATGCACACTTGATATGTACTTTACATATCAAGTACTTCTTAATATGAATGGCTCAGTACTTCTGAGTCGTGCATGTAAAGAATGACAATAGCTAAGTTTACTTTTTGAAGCTCATCAATCTTTCAACAACTGATAAACTGAATAAAGTATGTTTCTTAAAGGTCCAGTGTGTAGTTTCCGTAGCATCTATAGATGTAAAAGCTGATTACAACCCCTTTGCATCACCCTGTCCTTACTAGTGTCAAGGAGAAACTACAGTGGTTGCAAAAATGCCCGATTTAGGAGCGGTTTAGTTTGTTCATTTCGGGCTACTGTAGAATCATTGATGTACAACAGGGCGGGCTCTGTGGAAGAGGACCAGCGGCGTCTGTAGATATAAAAGATTCATTCTAAGGTAACATAAACATAATGTTTTACAAACGTTTACAGAGGCTCAGTCCTTACCCCAGCAGCCCGGGTGCAATTCCAACCTGCTGCATTTAATCCCATCATCTCATCTGGTTCTAAGAAGCAGTTCTTAATAAACAACTCTATGCACTATATAATGTTTCTTTCATTGTACTTTGATTGGCTTTGACACAGGTAAAGTCTCAAAGAGCTGTGATCATATGCTGGTGGACATAAGATGTCCATTTCTTGGTCAATCAATTCACAATCCATAGTTTTCCAAACTCACATTAGAGTTTCTTGTCACTGGCATGTTACTTGTTAGCTCAGGTACTCGTCAGAAACACAGGGACCTATTGCAAGGCGCCTCTTTAAGGACAACACGATAGTTGCTATGTAACCATTCACAGGCCCATGGGTAGAACTCATTTGATTTTAGGATAGGTCAGTGTGTCAGAGCAGATATGTTACTGCTGAAGTAAACCCACAGAAAGAGCAGGGCAGCAATGATTTTCTGTCTTCACTGTGAGTTTGTTTATTTGGTCTTTAACCTGATGATTTATAGACAATTTAAAAAATGTAGTGGAGGATGCATACACAAAAGCTGAACTCTTGCCAAGAAAATATTACCGACAACAGTGAGACCCAGCAGCCAGGCTAGATATTGTTTCTTTTGTTTTCTGAAACCATTTTTAGTCTGCTTCAACACGCTCTGCAGATGCAGTTTTCTTGTCACCCATCCTGAACCTGTGCTTCATGATGGAACAAAGTAGTAATCACCGCTGCCACACAAGTCATAACATAACAGGTCATGTAATTGCAACAGACAGAACATGAAACACACATTAAGCACAGACCACATAGGTTGAAATGTGACTGCCTGAAGATCCATATATTAATATAGAGAAAAAGCATGTACCATGGACTAATTCATTCATTCAAGGATCCTATATACGCATACGCTCACCCTCTCCCATTAATTCACAACAGCACGGGACCATGAGGTTATGCATGTACAGTAAATCACACATTAGTCATCCTTTATGGTCAAAACAAATAAAAACACATATTTAATGTAAACATGTACCCTACAACTTAGTGTAAAAGGATACACACATGAATGCAGTGCAGACCCGCAGCTACAACCATAGATGTGATGCATACAGTTATTTGACATTGTTTTTGGCTCTGGGCACATGTTCACTATGGCCTTGGCCTATGGCCTTATTTTCTTCTATTTAATAATGCACAAACTATCAGAACATTTAGAGTAGTACTATTTTTTATTTTTATTTTGTTGGTATAAATAATTGCATGGTATCTATTTTTAGTAATATTGTTCTCACCTAGATAAGTCCCAATAACTGCATATTAATTAACATTAAGATGTGAATAATTCCTAATGAATGTTAAAGATGTGCTGGGATCTATACCTTTCTCCAAATAAAACAGCATAGTATAAAATAGGAGCACTTCTTACCTGAGCAATGTGTCCACTTTTTGTAGAGTTTTGGATCATCAACTGATAAGTTTCTGTAGATGGCACTCTTTGCCAACTAGCAAGTTCTTGTTCTATTTACAGAATAGGACAATGGCTATTAAAGCTATGTTAATATTTTTGGAGATAAGCTACAGTGCCAGTGCCTCGTCTTTGATGTGGCATTGAAAAATAGGGACTAAAGTCTAAGCTGCTGTGTGTTTCCTCTTCAAGGCAACGCTCAGGAGGGTTGTGTTCACAGTTAGGGCAGAGTTACAGAGACTTTGGTGATCTGAGAAAGCCTGGTTCACTCACACAGGCATCAAGCATGAAGGAAGAGAGGAACAAGAGAGGGCACGTGCAGCGTTCAGTGGATTCTGCTCTGGTTTCAGGATTAATATGCACTCAAATCAAACACTTTGGTAAGACAAAAATGTCAAAAAAGGACTACTTAAACATACAGTATGATGGCTTCACTAGTTGTATAGTTGTTGGGGAATTTTACTTTCAAAATATCAGACAGTCATAGTTTGTTGCCTAAATCTACTGGTTTGGGCCAGGTTGAGGTGTGATTATTTTCAAATGTACTTCCTCTCTTTCTCTGCGAGTTGTCTGCATCCATTCATGTCATGGAAACCACCCTCCCCAGAATAGCATTAGTCATTTTGGAAAATACCCAAAAACAACACTTCTAAATGTTTGAGTGACTAAGACCTTGAGTACCATAGGAATCCTGATTCTAAAGGAGGGAGAGGAGAAAGTAGTGTGATGTTATAAAGCTTCTAACTTCACAGAGAGAGGAGATTGGGGGTGGATGAATGGATCAACAGTCTCAGATATTATGATAACACATGTGAGTTTCAAAGCTGTAGGACATGGACTGAAAAGGCCCAGTCACCTCAGGTAACAAAGAGAGTGATTGGAACAACTCCTGTAGTAGACCCCTGCCTGAAGATCTCAGACTACACAGTGGTTCATTAGGGATAATAATGAAACACAGACCACTGACCATGCAATCCTTTAAAACAATGTGTTTCAAACGCGTCTTGCATCTTTGCACTGTGTCCCTGAATGTGCTTGTTAAAAGTGAGCAGTGTTTTTGTGCCTAAACCTAACCAAACCTTTGGTTAGATCAGAGAATGCTTATATTTGTTCTTATGAAGGGATATGACAAGGGAAGCATTTTGTTGTTTTATATGGAGGACTTGTTGGTGTCATGGCAACAGACACTTGCTGTTCCACTGACGTCATATGGGAAGGATGGTAAATATACAAAAGATTGTCATGTTTACAGCCTGCACCATTGCACAACTCGAGGTGGTTGTATGACTGCAGAGTCATCCGTGTGAAGGTCTACAGTAAGGTAAGTTTCATTACCTAGAATGAATGACTTTGGATGATGTGAGGTGTCCATGTTTGTTTGGCTTTCGGGCTCTTCTGTATTATTAAAAGCCAAGTTGGATATGCTCAGGTTTCGGAATAATCCAATTTCCCAGTTGGGATTACAACATGGATGTCTATGTAAATGCTATTTACAAGTTTACAAGATCGTAACAGCACAGACAAATGATCCTGCTGATAGCGGTGACAGTTCTGAAAAACACTTCTATGTGTTGTCCTGGAGGGCATAGACAAAAAATGTGCTTGTTGGGGAGAAGGGAAAGAGACAAAGTGTAGCCAGTGCTTTGCATTAGCTTGGCAAGATAGCAATCAGTAATGGATTAACCAGTTTGGGTCTCATATTTGGTAGTACCAATCACACTCAGCAAGGTCAGGTCTTGGAGATGTAGGTATGGGTGAGTTTCAGTCTTATTTGAGGGTCTTTGCAAAACCCCACTGCAAAGCTCTTTCATAATGCATGACAAATAAAATGGAATATGATCAAAGTCACAGAATCCTTCCAAGTCTCTGATACCAAAGACTTTCAAACATTAACTACGGCTGATCTGATACTGATCCTTTGCTTCTCTGAAAAGGAATATTTGCTTATACTCTTGTAGAGTACACTGTATGTCACTCATGCCACTAACATTCCAGGCATAAATGAATAGAATTTTATGGAATCTGAAGTCAGTTCTGCTTATCAAATCATAATCCTTCGAATCCCTTGTCACGTCTTAAGGTAGTTTGTTTGGTGGAGAATTAAAGACATCTCAGATAAACAAATATGTAGTGTTCTTCTTGCAAATGCAGATAAGTAATTGTTTCATCGACTTTGGTGACGTCTATCCACACTTTGGAACACTGAAGGCAGACAGACATGTTCAGTCTTCAACTGTGTTGCTGAGTTAGCATGTTTGTGTTGCCTGGAGTGTCAGAAACTGGCAAAAGAAACTATCAGATATTTTCAATGATAGATTTCATAAGGAATTCATTGTGCATCGGATTTAAAAAAAGGATGACATTTTTATATAAGTTTATACAAACATTCACAGTCAGGAATTCACTTGAAGTCACTTGAATATAAATATAATTTCCATTAATGCAAAATAATTTAGAACACTGCTGACTGCTAATGTTCTGCTAGACATGTGTCTATGCAGTGTGATTGCTCGTTCACATCAGGGCAGGTGTTGGATCTGCTGTATCCACTGTTAGTCAGTCGCACCTCACAGCTTGGCCTCCCTCATTACACAGTCTATTCCCCTCTCTAATCCTACAAAAAGTTGAGAAAGCATATTAAGTGGAAGTGAGGGAGAGTTGCTACTGTTGCTAATTGGATTGGAGCTGGCGGGCATTGGCTCTGCGGCACAATGGGAGCAAACAAGAGTGAACAGGCAAATTCTCTTTGGCTGACGTTACAGTTATTAATAGGCACAGACAGAGAGGTAATTCACTCAGATCAAATGGATTTCGCACTTATCTTTTTATCTATATACTGTACTGCGAGGGTGGCTCAGTAGTTCACTGTACGGCCTCACAGGAAGACGAGATATTTTGTACATCTAGACTTTACATGTAAATCAGCTAAAAAGGCCACCACCCCATTTGGTGGTCCTTACATGCCAAGCGTACAATAGCAATCCGTGTTCCCTTGTATGGGATACACAGATGCATTGATGGGATGTGTGTGTGTGTATATATATATATATATATATATATATATATATATATATATATATATATATTTTTTTTTTTTATTCTTTTTTATTTTATTTTTTGTTTTCTTCCGGCCTTGTTTTCTTCTGTTTTCCCCTCTTTTCTTTCTTTCTATGTTCAGCTGATCTGACAGCATGGAAATCCTGACAAAAATCACAGATGCAAGCATTGTCAGTATCATTAGTGAACAGTGCCTCCAGATCTGTAAAGTGGCCAGCAGGGGCAGCACCATTGGCTACAAAAAGTCAGGTTGTATTGAGCTTTAGGGAAAACTAAGCCATTTCTCGCCTCAAATGTTATATACATTTTAGTTTACTGTTAGCTGTAACATTAAAAAAGTTTTTGTCCATGAAGGCCGGCATTTTTTCCTGCTTGAAAAGTGCAGCCCAACGTACTGTACGTCACCAGCTCCACATTCTCATCCCAATATGGTCGCTCCGAAAAAAAAACAAGATATAATGTATGTACACTGTTAACCATGAAGTTGGAATAAAATATTTTTAGCTCTTCTCATGAAATGATTGTGACAATGTGATTTATTCTTGATGGATAACGTGTATCAACTTTATTGATCAATCTCTTCCAAACATATCAAAGTGAAAATTAAACCACAATTAACTTGATGTGTATGAATAGGGAAAAAAGAGGAATGTGTCTGAAAACAAAATTATAGACTGTTGCCTAACTTTATGGGCAACAGTGTTTAATATAACTCTTGAAATTGAATTTGAAATCGATAGTTGATGTCTCCCCAAAGCCAGCTCTGGAACTCTTGAGACTATCACACACAAAGCAGTTCTGCAGCAAGACAAAGGTATAGACCAAGGCCTGTTTCCTTTAAAGCATCTTGAGGCTAAGCTGATCATTGATTCCATTTACAAACCAACCCACTCATGGGAGAGCATCATAAGAAGAAGGAACCAAAGAGTATTATTATTTAAGTATATATGTATTTATTTTTTTTATTTTATTTCATTTTTTTTTTCTGGTTGAAACATTCCTGATGTGATATTTTCAGGATTTGTATCTTTTTATTAATGGTGTGTATGTTTTATCCAGCAGCTCTGACACAGAAATGATGACAGAATGACATTCACAATTGATGAAAAAAATCAAAATATACGTATATCAAGGTTTACTTTCTTAGACATCCACCCAGTAGCATGAATATTAAATGGCTGTAGACTGTTTACTGCACATTAAGAAACATACCTGGAATATTTCAGTCTGAAAACAAAGCTTTTCACTTGTAACAGCAACGACAAATGAATTCAACATTGTCTTCTGGACAGTCTCATACATTAAGAAGCTCTTTGAGTTGTTCTGCTTTGGGAAACAAGTTCAATTTGCGGCAACCTCTGTGGCCGTTAAGTGAAGCCAACGCAGAAGTGCTAAAAACAGCAGTTCCTCAAATGGCTACTTGAGGCTGGCTACTGAACATGTCAGTCTCCATAAGTCCCCATGTTAAAATGTCCAACTTCACAGCAGAAATAAACATGTTTACAGCCTGGTACAAAAAACAGTTTTGGTCTCTATAGCTAGCTTTCCCATTCAAGACAACTGTACTGAGGGTGAATTAAGACCTAAAGTTTGTGGGTACCATCACAGGTGGCTTGTTTGAGCAGCCAGGTTTCATTCAGCCCGTCTCAACTGCACACACCCTCCACATATGTGCCCATTTTTAGATTAGCTGGGAGGAGGCCAGGCCTGCCAACATGGAGATGACCAGATCCACCACACTCTGAGCTTTTGGCGATGTCTTTGGGTGATGTCATGGATACTACGTCCATTATAAAGTTTTATAAAGTCTATGGTTCCAGCGTCGATCATTATTGGGAAACAGGGGCCAGACTGGCTATGTATGGAGTTGAACATGGCTGGCTTTTGCACCCTATAATGATAATATGAAAAAAAAAAAAAAAAAAACACTGTGGCAGACAGCAGTGCAACCAAATTCAAACTGAATCAATTCTTTAGAGCGGCCCCAGAATGACCTTTGGAGAGATTTAACATTTATTGACATTTTTGGAAGTGGCTGAGTGACTTACTGTATTAGTGTCTATAAAAAAATGCCACTATCCTGCCATTAACAGAGAATACTTTGAATTGTCAGCGTCTGTGCCATGTAATGAGGCAGTGGTGAGCCAGACGATTCATAATACATACCCTCCTGACAGTGTTTAAAACAGATCTCCCTAAATTACAGCCATTAGCATGAATTACCAATAAGAAGAGGTTGAAGAGGCCAAGGGCAGTGAAGGATGTAACATACACCAGGCTCACCACCTCTTTATCACTTTACATGCTACACAGCGTGCTGAATGAGAAATGGCTCCCAATTTCTCTATCTCCCTCTCGCCGCCTCTTTATCTCCCGCACAGAGGTTTATGTGGGACTTGTTGGAATATTTATGCAAGTTGCTCTCGAGTTGCAGGTCTGCTCAGGGGAGTTTGTGTTGTCCATTGTACACCTCTAGAGCCATTATTGTGCTGGGGATAAGAGATCAGGTATTAACTCTCAGCAGCATATGAATTTCATGAATGGGGTAATAAGAAGTGTGTGTGTGTGTGTGTGTGTGTGTGTGTGTGTGTGTGTGTGTGTGTACACAATTACAGTTAAAAGCAATAAGCAGAGATGGTGAGAGTGACTGAGGATGAGGGATTTTTCCCGTTGCCCCCTGATGTAAAAACACAATCAGGTATTACACTCAAGAGTTCCTGAGTAGCAGAAGTGAAACCAGTCTTCCAGTTTCAAAATGACAGCTTGTGTTGATAACACACAGGTTTGGGTGCTTATCTTCGAGGATTTGCTCCTTTTCTTCCCACTCACTGATCGAGCAGCATTGCTGCCCAGTTTTACTTTCATCCAAGCGGGACGCATTGCCCTCTTCTTGACATTCCAGTTGCATCATCAGAGTGAATAATTTACATTTTTGGCATATTGTACATGGACAGTGTAACCTCCATAAAAAATGTCTTGAATGGCACCATTGCCACAGTGGCATCCCTCAGCGTTGTGATCTCTGTGCCTGACAAGTCGTAGGAATGTTCCCCTTTATACAAAGGTTGTAAATGTGGTGACATTAATCATAATTCTGATAATTCTCATGATGTTCCTCACTTCTTTTTTGAGCTCCATGGTTGTGTCGTACTTGGCATTTTGTTGTGCACCCTGTCAACTTGTCATGTGTCCATGAGGGCATCTAAATCTTTCTGAAGCTGTTTGACAGACTCTTTAACAGTCTTGATCTTGCTGCTTGGGTAGAGCCAAGGAGAAGATCTTTTTTTTTTATCATGCGACCACAACCACCAACGGAACAGCAGGCTATTTTAGGTGCACAGACTGGGTGGGCATTTCCAAACATGCTAGGAGAATGAGAAGAGTGTGTGATTAATAAATACAGCTCGCAACCAATCACATCACTGGTCCTCTCATTCTAAAAGAGCTGAGCATCACATTGGGGCAACAGTAGCTAAAAAAATGGAAAGACAATTCTCCAGGTATCGTTGTCTGGGCGGCTGTGGCTCAGGAGGTAGAGTGGGTCAGTTGCTGACCCGATGATCGGTGGCTCGATCCCTGGCTCCTCCAGTCTGTGTGTTGACTTGGGCAAGATACTATATGCTCCCGTAGGCCTCACCATTGGTGTATCAATGCATATGAATGGTTAGCTCATAAAACTGATGAGCACGTTACATGGCTAATGCCATCAGTGTATGAATATGGGTGAAGGAAATATGTAGTGTAAAGGCGCTTTGAGTGGTCATGCATTTCAAGAATGAAAATGAAACACTATTTGTGCTAAAAAGTTTAGTATAAATTTGCCTCAAAAGATTTTGCAATGTAATTAAATTAAATTATAGGACACCTCGATTGGATAAGGAAAAACTCAGGACTTCAGGAAAACAGAGGAGGAATCTCTTTCCCAGCAGAGCCAGACATGCGAGAGATATCGTGTGAACAGAATAAACCAACATAGCAAAATTACAGTACAGAGAATTATGTTGACAAAATTTTATACAGATTGCAAACATAGGTGAAGAATGAATGTCAGCCTGATGTCATTGGCAGGTCATTTAACAAAGGTAAACCATGTGTCAGTGTATTCTGACACAAATTTATCAACATATGTGTCCTGCTGCCTTCAGAAGGCTGCAGGGGTTTAATGAATAGAAGGAGACATTTTTCATACAGCATGAAGCAGCTGTGGACAACAGATATTTTAACAGATTTTTGATGCAAATGTAAATCCATCTAGTGGCTGTGAATTGTTAGTGACATTCTTCTGTTATTCTGTCCATTTTATTTCGTTTACTATGGTTGATAAAATCACCAGCGTGACACTGAAGTGATTCTGACACGTCTTTTCTCAGCTCAAACACACACATTCAATCAAAATACCAACGGCTCACTTTGCGCTGTCTCAGTTGAATACCCTTCCACCTTTTAGCGCTTCTCCTCCCACATGTGCTCTGTGCGCTCTGGACACAACAATACTACACAGACAGACAAAGTCAACTCAAGGTCAGGAAAATACCAAACTGTTGGAGTGTTGTTTGCACTAGGCACCATGAAAAAAATAGGCCCCTTCATCTTTCTAACTTTGAATGCAGTGTCATTTTTTTTTCTTTTATTAGATGAGTCAAATTGATTTCTCACGCTTGGCATCTCATGTACCTCAAATGAGCAAAAACACTTGGTTGTTATTGGAGGAAATTACCTGTTATTGTGTAACTTTTCTACTATATTTTGATGCTACACTGACTGTAATCAGGTAAATCTGTACGTCTGTTCTAACACTATGTAACTTTGGGTTCTGGGTACGATCACCCGTGAGAAGTACATAACGCTTAAAACCATGTCACACACCATGCTGCGAACTGTAGCTGCTGTTAGCTAATGTAAACTCAGTTTGTTAGCCATGCTGTCAGGGTGAGGGAATTCTGACGGGAGCGGAGCCGATGTTGTGCCAGAACCGGAGGTGGGCAAGTGGGCAATAACCGGGCTAAGCAGTCTCTATGGACATAATGTCAGAAGAGAAGAGACCCAAGGTGACAGTGATGGAGGAAAAGAAAAGAGTGACTGAACAAGAAGCCCCCGGACAACAGTAAATCTGGGACTGACTTTTAGTCGTTGGCGAGAGCTTGGAGAAATAAAAGGCTGAAAGACAGACGCCGAGCTGGGCTGACTGCTGTTGGACTAGTAAGTAATATTAGCTGGCTGCTATGTCTTGTGTTGTTGACCTTCCTTGATGTTTGGCTGTTAGCTCCGAAACTGTGGGCACTAAATCACAAACATATCTATTTCTACATAATGTTGCTTTAAAATCACACTGTTTGTACCCCCACTGTACTGTTATTTTCCAACCTCCTCCACAAACTTTACTTATAGAAAACAAGTTGATGCAAAGCTGAGGTCCTGGAATCCCTCTGCCTCTTTGACTCCACCACTCTTTGTCTTTCTACTTCCTCTTCTTCCCTCAGGCATGCCAGCACTGAGCTGCTGTTATGTTGCCCAGACCAGTTCTTCCTTCAGCCATTCCTTTTGCTCCAGCCTGGCTTCCTCTCTCTCTTTAAGTGCCACAGCAGCCTCCACTTTTCTTGTGGTTATTGTAGTGATGCCTGTCTAGGACACCTCAAGGTCATCTGGAGTTGTATACAGCAGGTGTTCACTTTCTTGCGCCACAATAAACTCCTGGCTCCCAGAGATGAAATGTGCACAAGTTCATTGTGAAGACATCTTCCATACTGTGTCGACTGAGGTGACTTTTGGAACCAGTGTAACATGCAGTATATTTCACAAACCCAACAAAATGGACAAGGTGCTTGGACACACTAACTGGCATTTGGAGGATCAAACAAAAAAAAAAAAGTTAAAATTCAGTTTTAATCCGACACAGAAACTGTGAAACTGCTATGTGCATGAATTACAGAAGAAAAAAAAAACAAAAAACTACTGGCTTGGATGTTCATGGAACTTGGTGGAAAGGTGTCACATGGGCCAAGGAAGAACCCATCAAAATTTGGAGTGGATCCAAATCATGGGGTGGATACACAAGTTACTTTTCACTATTGTTAATGCTGAGATCAAGTGCAATTGTCGCATGCATGAACCCTTCGTAATGTGTCATGGCTAAACATACAGCCACCTCAACATCACTGTAAAAATGAATGTCTGCACTTCTTAGATGCCCTTCTGGTTTCAACATAAATTAGTTTTGAATATATTTCAAACTACATTTCTTCACAGGTTATCAGATTCAGACAGGCGACAGAAAAAAGATGACAGACTACTACTTATGTTGCTTCTAAGAACAATGAATTATTCACTGATGCATAAATACTAGAATACCATTCAAATGCATCATCAAAAGGTAGATCTACATGTTAAATATGTATGCATGCACATTTTTGTATTATTGAGTAATGCCAATCAATCAAATATTTGGGCTCTTTCGTCAACATTACATATGGTATGTCACATTTGTTGCTTTTTCCTTACAGCTTGTCAGCATTTCAATGCAATGACACTGTGACCAGTGAAATACATTACAATGATTGCCCTGTTGTGTGTGATGGAGGGAGGCAGGGAGTGAGGCAGGCTGTGTGTTGAGAGAGAGAGTCAGAGGAAATATTGTAACAGTACAGTGTTGCACAATGCCGCGATATTCTCCTTGCCCAGCTCTGTTTAGATGTTGCCTAAGATCGGAAGGAATTTGAGGCTCAGGTACTATATTTTATACTCTGAAGTTGATTTTACGTATGGCAATGTGTTATTTACATGGGACTTGTTAGTTTTTGTCCCCTAGTTAAAGTTGTTGTGGTGTTAGCTAACAGTGGCCTAATTACACATCCAGTACACATGGAACATTAATTATTCATTCACTTATTTAGAGTTGTGTTTCTGGCCATATGGTTAATGTAAGGCCAATATTCTATCTTCATTTAACTCTCTTTTGGTCTTTATGGAATACCCAGAAAACTATCTGGCTATTCTTGCTGCTTTATTCTCCACTGTGTTCAACAGCCGCTCTCTATGGGGTCGAGGTTTCTTCCATATATTCAGACAGAGATGCATCACTACAGGTGCGGCCACTTCCAAAACACCTTAGAAAAATGTGTTGAGCAAAACAGCTGGTCTGCTCGTGCTTACATAAGATAAGAAAATATGATTAAGAAAAGAAAATGGATTTAAGAAAAGGTAGAGCTCTTGCCATTGGTCGCGGCATAGAAAGGATACAATGGTGTATGCAACCATCGCTTTCATCTGTTATTTCTGGATGACTTTGAGTTGTTCTTTTGGTTGAGCTAATATCATTCTCCTTTTTTGCCTTAATACCAGGGTCATATCTATCAGCATCAAAACATGAGTAGTAGTGAAGTCCACCTCTTGCTTGACTTGATTGGCTCCCTCTCCAATTGTGATATTGACGATCAATGTGACTCCATGCCTTGTGCTGAAAAGTTGTATTGAACTTTTCTACACGTCTAAAACCACTGGAAGAACGTGACACAAGAGAGGAGGACAGGACTGCATGCCAGGCACGCCTTACTATAGGAAAACTATGGTTTTGCTTGTGAAGAATTTCAGTATGATCGCCTACAAACTGTTTCTTTGCTGTTTGGTACTAGGAAGATGGTTTTCAGTGGCTTCATTAGAGCAGCTTAAAAACAGCAGTTGCCTTGCAAATGAACCAAAAAATGTATTTGCTTAGCTATGACTAAAGATTTGTGCAGCCTTAACCAGCCACTTAAACTGTGACTGAGTAGCTGATAGCAAAATAGGCAATCATGGGTCAGATCAGATGAGACCTAACCCAACAGTAGAGTCAACTGGCACAGGCTGAGTAACACAATACAAACACTGTGAACCTCTTCCCATTCTCTGGCTTATATTTGGCATTTTGTCGATATCAGCCTGACCCAAAGTCACCTAACCCTGTCTGTCTGTCTTTATATCTCTCTTTGATCCAACTTTGTGCCTCTACTTTTTGCTTTGTGTCAAATCAGTAGACCGTCATTTTTAGATTTATTATGTCAACTCAAAGCCATTTTCAATTTGAGATCTTTTCAGTATCAAACACTTACTCCCGTAGAGTGTAAAGGTGGCTGTAAAAGGTTTGTAGCTACTGCTTTGCAGAGCGCAGCAGCTGTAGTCAGCTTGGCAGTAACAATAGATTCCAGTCGTGGCCGAGTTTCACAGCAAAAGAAAGTTCTTAAATCATCCATTAAAACTTCTCAAAGTATATCTATTTGAGTGGTATAATCCATCCCTCCATTGACCATCTGTAGTGATTATTATGTTCCAAACAAATAGTTCTATAGTTTTAACTATAATATGGCTAAGTGATGTGATTCTGATTCAGTTCTTGTGCACAACCCTGTCAAAGTCTCAAAGAAGCACATATGCAGTTTACATGTTTCCACCTTTTGGTCTTCCCCTGTTCAGATGTTTACAAGGATGTTTAGGTACTATTAACAAAGATAAACTGAGTATACAGCTCTTCTATTGGTGGTGCTTTGTATCAAACGCTAACATCAGGCAATGTTAACATTATATTTACATATGGTCATTTTTACAATGGTCACCATGGGCTGAGCTGCTGTGGAGTGTGTTTTTAATGTACATTTTTCAAGCCACTGTTGCCAAATGTTTGCTCATGTTGGGAATTGTTGGGTCTCTGTCAATAATATTATAAAGAGTACAATCAAGACCTGATCTAACATGCCATGAAATAACATCAGTTATGATTTGGTGTTATATACAGAGTATTGAATAAAAAAGTACTGTGTATATGTAAATGTTCAACACAGTGCCTTGCCTAATATGCTGAACTGAACCCATGAATGTCTTTCATTTTTCCATCAAAATTCTTGTGAGTCCCTCTATTTCATTTAAATAGTAAAACCTTGATCTGATGGTGCTGGATGAAAAGTCGTGGGATCAACAAAATGATTGTCTCATTACAGTCGTTGGGGACATCTGGAAACCTGTACCAACATTTCAGAGACATTTCACATAAAACCAAAAATGTTGACCTCATAGTGGCGCTAGATGAAAAGTCACCAAGGTCAGTAGACGTGATCCTCTGGTGACCACAAATGCCTGTACAAAATTCCATGGCAATTCATCAAGTTTGATACAGTGTAATGGACTGACATTCCCTTGAGTTATGCCACTAGCAAGGCTAAAATCAAATGGTGTCTTCCAGGTCTCAAATGTTGTATGTCTCAGGTCCCCCTTGGTGACACCTGAAGTTGTTCATTGATCTGCATTCTTGACATACATCATATAATCTGCAACTGTCAGAAATTTTGTCATCAGATTTACCCATACTGTCAGTTTGTTGGTTGTTTTACACAACATCTATTGCACATCTGTCTGTCCTGGGATAGGGATCCCTCCTCTGAGGCTTTTCCTGAGATTTATTCCATTTTTTACCCAATTTGAGCATTTTTTTCTTTCCTGAATAGAAGGTCTGAAGGCAGAGTGTGTCACAAGCTGTAGGAATTGTAAAGCCCCCTGAGGCGAATTGTGATTTGTGATTTTTTTTTGGCTATACAAAATAAAAATTGATTAAATTTGACTGGTAGATGCCTTAAGTCTGGAGTTCTGTTCACACAGAGTTGTTTGAGTGACTAAACTACAAACTCAGCTCATAGCAGTTAGCTGGAACCTCAAGTCAAAAAATCTGCAAGCTTCTCCCCTCTTTTTGTCCTCACAACCACTTCTGCTGTTTTCTACGGGAAACAGATGAATGTACACCGAACTTGAAGCAGTACTTGTCAAAGGCAAGCGTCATGGTGGGTACGTATGCTCACAACGCCTGATTCTTTACTGAGAGCTTATTACAGCCACTTTAACATAATTGCTTAAACATTCATACCGTAAAGTCCAAAAAATTGTGAGAAATTACATTTGCTGAAGACTGTGCTGTGGTTCAGATGACCTATATTTACAATTACGTGAGCATTGATGCGTTTCATTACATGGCACTGTTTTTTTCCCCTTGCTGCTTTAATGGCACAAACATTCAGATGTTTTTACTGCTGCTGGAGCAAGCAGATAATTTGATGACTGATGAGAGCTATTCAAAACCACTGGATACGCTTTCCATATTTACGTGCATCTGCGCAGAGGCTGCCTGTGAATTTCCAAGCTGCCACAGTTCCTATTAAAATATATCTGATGGCATTCACGACATCAGCATTACTTTCACAGCTAATCTGCCAAACTGATAAGGTGAGGAAGTGAGTGTCTTACAGACAGAGAGCAAGTGGGATGACACTAACGGACTCTCTATTTAATCAATGATCTGTACTATCTCAACCTCCTCATTCAAACAGCTGCCGCTTTGCCGCCAACAAAAATCAGATATATTTGCATAAACACCTTATCATTTAATTACAGCTGAGAGTTCTCCAATCATGCCATGAGATTATGCTTTTGTAGAGGTCTCAGTGACTAAAATGATTAAAAGCTGGGAGATAATTTGAGACTATATATGCTGCATATAATGAATTATAATATACTGGAAACAACTGTGTGTATGTGGTAAAATGCCCAATGGACAAAAATGACAAGTACACAGAAAAATCTAGTTTTTGTATCTAATCTACATCATTGACAGAGAGGATTCCGGGATATCTGCTAACATAGGATGTATCCTGATAATGTTATGCGTTCATTTGATGCATTTTCAGCCTTCTATGTGAGAAATGTGCTTTTATTTTAAACAATGTAGCTGTCTATGCCGGCATTAAGGTCTTTTTATACGGGGAGCCGCTCTCCGCCTTGCGTACCCATGGGCTCTCACTGGCAGACTAGTGCTCTATGTGCTGTAACCATAGAAACAGCACATATATGAATATCGACTAGTGTTAAGTGAGGAGATTTAAATGACATAACATTGAACTAGTTGACCTTAGTGATATCATTCATCAGTTGTTGACACATCGTGATTCCAAACATAGACTGTTATTGTTGATAGCTGAAGTAAGCCTAGCTTAAATTACAAGTGAATGCTTTCAATGCTCTTCCCTATTCTACATGTCCCAATAACTGCTTAAATAACAGTTCTGTAGTTTGGAAACTCACTTATCACAACATTTGCATGGTTAAAGCTCTTTTTTTTTTTGGCCTTTTTGAGCTTTATTTGACAGAGACAGCCTGAAGAGTGACAGGAATGTGGGAAGAGAGAGATGGGGAATGACATGCGGGAAAGAGCTACAGGTCAGATTTGAACCCTGGGCCGCCGCGGCAAGGACTGAGCCTTTGTACATAGGGCGGATGCTCTACCAACTGAGCTAAACTACACCCCAACAACATTTGCATGGTTACTGTGTGTTCAGGATAATTTAATTCCAGCAGCAGGCGGGCGTGTGCATGTGAGACGAGCACGAGCGCGACAGTTTCACTGACAGGCGGAGCGAAAAGTGGATGCGATACGGATTGTCCATGCATCCCTACCTGCCTCATTGAAAATGGATTACAAGGCGTGCCAAACACCATCTGAAAAGAGCATTATAAAGGCTTGTGCTTCACTCACACAATATTATAAAAAAGCTTAACTGTACAACCCTGTATTTTAAAAATGTGTACATGTAAACAAATGTGCATAGACCTGAAAAATATAATCATGTTGTCTCAATTAGATTCTTACTGATAGTGTTCACACATGAACACCAAAGTTAGAATAGGTTTGGTGATTTTATGCGACAGGTTTCTGACACGTTTTGTTTTTGCTCTGTGTGTGATGTGAGCCACAATTTAGTATCGGTATAATAAAAACAAAACTGATGATGCTGCTTTGATTTTGACTCACCCACACAGTTGGTGCATTACTTTTAAGTATAAAACTTTTAATTGCTAATTCCTCACGAAAGCAAAAGCATGATTTTATGGATGTGTTTAGAGAAGTCAAAGCATTTGGCAAATGTTAAGAAAAGTTCATCTTGTTGGATAAATATTTGTTAGATTAATGGTGACTTGAAGCATGAGACAGGATGTGTTTTTAATTTTTCTATAGCTCAATCCTATAACTTTAATCTTAAATTTAATCTTAAATCTTGTGTAGCCACATGTGAGATATAGAATCTAGAGGCTGGTATTTGCTGTCAAAGTCCTGCATTTGGCACACCCAGACAGCCCTGACCACCTCAGCCACATTTCTATGACTAATTGTAAGGGTTAGAAGTGAAGCTAATATATATTTGTAAGGCTCAGAAGTTAATATAATTTATATTTGAGTTAATTTACTAAAAAATTACAATGGTTACACAGTTAACTTTTTACATATTTACATGTTTAAATTAGGGCCGGGACTTTAACGCGTTAATTAATGGATGGGAAATTTTGTTTTAAAAAACGGACGGATGGAACTGTCGATAAGAGAACGGTTGTGTGCAAATTGTGCAAACAGTTGTGTGAAAAAAATTGCTTCTCACTGTTCTCAGGTCAAATATTTATATGTGATTAAAAATGCGATTAATTTCGATTAATTAATTACAAAGCCTCTAATTAATTAGATTAATTTTTTTAATCGAGTCCCAGCCCTAGTTTAAATATTTACAACTGCATCTTTAAGACAGTTAGGATATTTTGTTGAATCTGCCTCTCTGATTCCCTCACGTTTACCTCAGTCTAAGTCCTAGCTTCTGATTGGTTACTTCTATGCCAGAAATGATCTTTGGATATTACTAAATTATTGTCATACTTATGTTGTGGTGACATATTATCTACCTGAATCTTTAGGCTTAGAGTTCACATCCAGACTCTGGTGTCTGGTCAGTGTTAGGGAACAAAAGCACTTCTTCAAAATGCATTTGCTGTTGTTGTCTATAAACATAAATTCTAGGAGACAGAGCCTTGTATGCATGACAAGAATGTGGCACCCTGTGGCCTAAAGTCTACTGCCAGTGATCGTAATCCATGCCGCAATTATGTCACTGCCAAAATATATTAGGCAACACTAAGCAGTACATAAACAAGCGTTTTCTGAGACGGTTTTCAACTCTGACCCAAAGCAACTTTTTGGGATTAAAATCTATTTTTTATCCCCTTATGTGCTTAAGTATATAATTATGTATGAGGCTGTGAGCCCTGTCAAAACACTTGTGAGTTGACATTACTTTGAACAGATCCACTGACAGAGGATTGAAGCAGCTGCCGCCGCTATAGACAGAGTGTATCATATTCTCCAGAGTGCCAGTTCTATACCTCACAGACGGTACAGATGTGGAAGAATGTATCAGCACATCTTCTGTATCGTCAGCCATCTGCATATCATTGAATATAAAGAGGAATATAATGATACTGGATTCCGACCAGCTTTAACACCTGACTGAGTCTTTTCAGACTGCTTACATGATTTGAGAATTCAAAATATGATAATTCCATTTTCCCACATCTGTGATGCTGACTTGGCAGGCACGTATCTCCGAAGATCCAACAGTGAGTAGGTGTTCGTGTCTGAGAGCCTGATGTTTATGGAAAGAAGTAATCTGTCACAGATGATATGACGAACCATATGTACATATTTAAGAGAAAAAGAAAAGGCAGGAACAATATTGTTATTTATGAGTCTGCAGGAAAATGTGTGTATGATGAATGATTAATGTTCCATGATGCAAATATAATCCATCCTAATGGTTATGAATATACCAGAAATATTGCTGTCTTTTTTGATGAAGGAAATGCGATAAATAAAAAATGTGTGCAAATGTTTTATATTTATATTCTCAATTCATTTTGTTGATGTTCACTGTGTGATGCCAAAAACAGGGTTGGGTCAGAATACTTTGAAATGTGCCCATTTACTGAATACAAATTATGATTTTTTACAAATTACAAAACAAAATGTATTTAAATCTGATTACGTTTGGATTAGATGAGATTAAAATATTTGTTACTTCATTGTCTCTGTAGGGCAATAGTGCACCCACCTACAATTAACGTACTTACACCAACACATCGGTACATACAGCAGTGCACAGCCACAAAGAGTTAAGTCCCACAAAAAAAAAAAAAAAAAAAAAAAAGAAAAAGAAGCAGGCCCGCTGTGCTTGGAAGAACCAGGATCTTAAACAGGCCACACCAATCATCTGGATTCCCATCAGCTGTGGTCAATCAGCTGGCACTCTGCCCCCACACCGGAGATGCTCACAACAAAGACAGGAGGTCACACTCTGGCAGAAAAACCAAGAGCAAACATATAAACATTAACAGCTGGACGTAACAAGCTCAACGGGTTGCACAATAACAATAAAATAGTATGTATTACATAAAAAATAAAGGCAGCTACATGTTCAGCTCATGTTAATCATTCAACTTTTACATTCTGTAACTGAAATGAAAATTACAGTCTCTAAAATGACACTTAGAAACTCAAACCTGATTTTCAAATATAAGAGTAATATCTGCATAATTTCTCTGGATTTTAGCAGTTTGAACACAAATTCAATATTATACCTTATCATTTTATTCACCTGTATTATTACATTAATTTAAATGGACTGGATTGATTTTCACCTGGACTCTGTGTTCCCACACATTAAGAATCTACAAAGAGTTCAGCAGAATGCCTCAAAGTCATGAATGGACTCAATATGATGATAATACATTTTCACTTGTATTTTGTTCATAATGAAATCCTGAACCGAAGATTTCAGTTCAGATTTTTTTTCCGTGACACCTGTGGTTACCTTGGTAACAGCAAGTTTGGTTTCGTCCTACAGAAAAACACACCTTGAGCTGCTCCTTTTGCCGGAAAACAACAGAAGAGCAACCGGTGTATCTGATTATGTTTAGCGTAGAAAGAACTCTATGAAAATATTGAATTCCCTGCCCCCATTTTTTGATTTCAAAAGCAGTGGCGGAGCCAGAAAATTTTCTGTGGGGTGGCCAGGATGGTTATGTTTACATTTTGGGGTGGCAATGTCTCACTGGAAAATATAGGGGTATTTAGGGCACCTAAACCTCACACCTCCACAATATTTGGAATGCAGGTAATGGTGGAAAAGATCAAATAATATTCAGTGCATCTTTTTTTCTTATTCGTGCAGGTAACAAAGATGCTAACACTATACAAATGTAGCACTTTTTCTTCTCGCTCAAATTCCTTCCAAGCCATCATTGCATTTATGTGAGCCTCTCCCTTAACATGTACAGCAAATCCTCCATCTCTGTATGTTGCTTTCTTCCAGTTCTTGTACCCCAACACTGAAGTAAACGCCGACTCTGTATTTGGGAGGCCAAAATGCCTGCATGCATAGCAGTATGCAGAGTCTTGGCTCTGTGAGTATTCGAGCCATGGGTACCATGAGGCTTGAAAGTTTCTCCTCCTGTCACCCTGGAGTGTTCTAGGAAAGAGCTTCAGATGTGGCTGGACCGGTCCATCAGCTCTTAATTTTGATATGTCTATTTAAGAAAAGAAAAAAAAGCAACTTCAATTATTCAATTAAAGACGGGATTAATAATCAAGATCACACAATAAGTGTTACTGTTGTCCCATTCTACATCTAATGGATGATCCAGGCCCTTCAGTCTGCTTAAAAAAGTAATGCGACCATTCATCTAACTGAGATGGACTGAGGTGTTTATATGAGTGAATCAGACCTATTCATGAATTATCAGGTTACCAGGTTAATATAGCTACTGCATCATATCTGGCTTAAGTACAATTCCAAGTGACCAGTGTTAATATACCTGAAGGTCTTCTTGGGCCACTGGTATGGGGGAGCTGCTCACTCTCACTCTCCGAGTCTGTCTGCTGGGCAGACAGAAAAAAAACTGGGAAACTGGGAAACTGAAAAATAATATGTGTCTGACTTAAAGGTGCTGAAACTTTCTTCCAAAGGTTTTTAAAATTCATGTAAACTAATTTTCAACATGACCTGTATATGAACATAACACACTAGTGGACATTGTCAAAGAGGGTAACACTATGGCCAAGTGCATGTGTGAGAGGGTTTGTATACCTGGAAGCTGACTTGGGACCTCTCCACTCACTGGGCACTCCTCCCTCTTAATCTGTCTCGTCTGTCTGCTCACCCTGTCTGTCGTTCTGTGCCTCAGCTGGCTTCTTCTTCCTGACTGCTCCCTTACTGAAGAAGGAAGCTATGTCTGCTGTCTTTCTCTTCATGTCTGTGCTGCTCTGACATAACACACCAATGCTAAATGCAGAACATATCAACAGTACCACCATCATTATAGCTAGTACTCAGGGCTTGACATTTACTATTTTGCTCACCAGCCACTGTGAATAGTGGTTTCCCAGAGTTACTAGCCACTGAGCATTTAAGCATTACCCTTAATGCCAAGCACTGCCACTAGCAAAGTTAACTAAACAAATACATTAATAAAATTGACAGCCCAACTTATCAAACTATCATATATTTATTATGTTTATAATGATGATTGATTATATTTAACTTATTTGGGGGAGTTGTTTAACATTAAAAACATGTACCTACAAAGATGCTAGTCAATTTCCCTGTTATTAAAATTATTCAAAAGGTAATGTGACCTCAGTTGAAATGAGTACTTAACAGTTTAAGGATGACTTCACCGATGCATAAAGAAGTTAGCCAATGCTTATACTTTTTGCTATCTTTTCCTGATAGCTTGCTAGCGTCGAAACGTGAATCTCCCCACTGATATTATTGCTTACCTGTGATTATCGTTCAGTCGCATTTGAACAGCCCCGCCTTCGTCCCAAATGCGCGCCTTCGTGCCAAATGCGAGCACATCAAAAAAGTCCGGTAGTGCCGACGCAGTGCAGGAAAGGTTCCGCACGCCGGCCCGGAAAGTAGTGACAGCTGTGATGTGGTGGTTGGGGTAAGGCCAGGGTGGCCAATAGGGTGGCCAGGATTCAGTGTGAGGTGGCCACGGCCACCCCCTGCCACCCCACCCCTCCGCCACTGTTCAAAAGATTCATGAAATTGTGCATTTCTCATTGCAATGCAAGAAATCTTGCGTATAAAATCTTTCCTGTGGATTTTGGCTGAAAGTGGTGAATGTCTTAAGCACGCCCTGATGAGTTAGGGCTTTAAAGTGGACCTTTGTTTCTCTCTCGCTCTCTGCTCATTTCCTGTCAGCTCTGTACTGTTGATGCAAATACATGAAACGCTCAAAAAGTCGTTTTCATAGAACAAATTTCAGATTCATGTTTTGAGATGGAGTAACACCCTCTACATACTCTATCTTCAGCTGTCACATGGGTAAATTGCCTATGGTGATCATGGTTTACTTTCCTTGATAGACAGTGATTTGTATTATAGATAATGTTGTATTTGCATTTCCCCCAAAGAATCGCTACCTTGACATGGTGTTGGAGTTTGTGTGTCTCTGTGATCCTGAGAGCTGTGTTTTCTGGGGCAAAAGCCCCTGCTGTGGTCTCCGAAGGCAAATTGTTCCCAGGGGAGGGATCCGCGATTAATGAACATATGAATTGGACAAAAAAGGAGCTTCAGCAACTCCTCGCCTGGTAAAGAGAAAATGGGGCTCTCTCCTGGAGTCAGACCTGGAAGCAGACTTCAATGGTGAGTGCCTGGTAGCTGGATCTTGACCCATGGGAGATAGGCATAGGGGTCTGGTGCTTTGCAGGCTGGGCAGCAGACAAAGGTAAATGCCTTTTGAAGCGTTTTTTATTTAATTAACTATAGCTAAAACTGAAACTAAAACTAAGCTAAAAAATTACTACATAGAATTTCCAGAAAAAACATGCAGAGGAGGTAAAGTACTTGTTGAGCCCAGTCTGCAGGTCTCTGCTGGTCTTCCCTTCAGCCTCCAGACAGCCCGAACAACCTCCAGAAGACAAGACAGCCTGTAAGAAACCTGAACGGATAGAAGGGGCGCACATCTGCAAAGCACTCACTGACGCTTGTTAAGTTTTGTGCTGTGAGCAAACAGTATCAACTGAAGGCGACTCAGGTGAGTCTATCAACATTTGTATCAACTCAAAATATAATTTTTTTGAAGAATAGGACATGAACAAATAAGGTACGGACAGAAGACCCATATCCCTGATTGGAAAACAATCCCTTGATCCAAACATTGGTGCTTTCACTGAGTTTAGTTATAAATCAGCCAGGACAATTTGTCCTTCTTGAGAAAGAAACTTCAGCCTTGATGGTCAAAGAAGCATACCTGATCTCAAAGAGAACATGCAACTACACAGCACCTTAACAGACCTTTTTCAGCAGACAAAACTCTAATAAAAAAGGTATTCAGTGTAGATGATGAAATTTAACACACAAGAATATCTACAAAGAATATCAATACAGAAGTTAGACACCAAATATTTGGCACTGCACTGAATCCCTCCCCCTAGGAAAATCAAGCAGCTTGTTACCTCCAGTTGTTCGACAGTTTTACACCAGGAAGTCAATGCTGAGAGCTGTAATCTAAATTGTTGACCATTTAGTTTTGGGAATTATCCCAGTTGGCATCACTGAAGTATTATTTCTACAGTGAAAAAACCCTAGATATCTCCCGCTCTGATCAATGCCTGCTGTGCATTCAATCATAAGCATGCGTCCATTCCACTCACGGCACAAAGCAATTACAAATGGCTGCGAGTGAATTGAAACAGGGAAGAGCTGTAGTGGTGGCTGTTGCAAATGGATTCACTTTTAAGCTCAAATTAATGGAGCCCGCGGCTCAATAGAAATTGTGTTTTGTAATGTATTTTCATTATAACCTCCCGTGAGCTGAATCCAGAGACGTCTTATGTGGCAAACACTGCTGGTAGCCTATAGACCTTCAAGACCAGAGGGATAATACAGAGGAAGTTAATAATCTGAGTTTCTAAAGAGCTTCAGGCGGGCTGACAAGCAGGCATGGAAAGAGTGCAGAAATATAGTGAAACAAATCAGGTTGTAATTATTCTTTTTTTATTATTATTATTATTCTCACATTGTAGTTACATTTTTAAATAAACCAAACTTTCCATCTTTTTGATGATATCACCAGTTTTAGTAGTGTTCTTGTGATCGTGAGTTTTGACATTAATGATTTAAAGCTAGCAGCAAATATTATGATGAGGATGACATGCACATATTTTGGTGGCCCAAGTAATATTTCTGAAATAAGCCTGAAGGCTTATCGTCTGTTCAGTCCTATCCAGTCATACAAAATAACCCTATTAAGATAACAGTTATTATAGAGAGAAAACTTTACTTTTATTTTATTTATTTATTTTATTTTTCTTACATTTGTTTTAATTTTGTGAGTCAAAGAATGTACACATACTATATATACACTACAATGCAACACAGTAGGCAACTTAAGTTCTAAATAAAGTGGTACATGAATAGAAACATCAGGAGTTTCAGCTCAGTTGGCTGACACAAGATCAATGGTACAATGAAATGTGTTGGCAGCAGTGAGAAGTGTACAGAGTATTGTAGAAGTGCGACTCTATGAATAAATATAAAACATACTATATAAATAGTCTACTACACTAAATGCAATTGAGATTTGTGTGTAAAAATGACAAGTGTGCGGAAGTACAGGCCAAAATTGCAAATGACAAGCAGGCAGCTATGCTAAAGGATAACTTAAGTATTTTACAACCATGAGTGTTGCAGCTGGCAGCCTCAAAGCAAACTACAATGTAACCCTTGTGAGCAACCATCAAAATAAATCCATTAAAAGTGCGGCTTAGATTTTTGGTGACAGTTGTTGATTATCAGCGTCTGAATGGGAACAACATTATGAATAGGATCTTACAGGAAAATGAATCATTTCTTCTTTCTATGAGTTCATGAGGTCACAGCAACACCAGAGCTCCAGTCTCCAGAGCTCCTCCTCGTCCTTTCTTGTAGGAGCTCTTCACCCATATACTCCAGCTCAAATAAATACAAGAGACACAAGAGCCCATTAAATTCAAAGTCCTCATCCACATTGCGTAAATCAGCTAAATCTTCAGCCATGACATTGAAAAGGTTTTTACACAACACTCAGCTACAATGCCTGTATTCCAACACAAGAAGCTCTTTGCTGGTGCAAACAGGACTTCTCTTTGAGTGAGAACTGGTTAGATACACAGTGGATCAAGCCAAAGGAAGAAAAAAACATTTAATTCCTCTGTAGGGTTGTGTGGTCGGAGACTTGTCTGTCTTTACCAAAAAGAAGCACTATCAATACAAGCTTAAATGGTGCACAACTGCGCATAAGGATTACGTCATAAGTCTCATTTAATACTGGACCAAACTCAAAACTTCTTGTCCCATTAGTCACTTTGATAAACAAGGAATATACAGAAGTTACCCTTTAACTCATGTCCAGTATTGACAGCCAAATGACAGCCAGCCAATGGCTATTGACAAGATATAAAAACATAAATGTCTTTCCTTATCAATCACTGACTGTGTAGAGGAAAATGACTTAATTTAAACTGACAGCCTGACTCATTTACTGCCGAAAGGTCACTAACTGTCACCTGGACCGGATCCTGCCTCATGGGCATTAGCGATTTAGTGTAGCAAGTGAGCGTGAGCTGGGCTGGGGACAAGCATCTGTGTAGCCTTTTCAGTTTAGAGAACCAGCCAACTTTGAGAACTCTTCATGCTTCCTTCCCTCGAAACAATCCTCCCCCTCAAAAACTGATACTGTGTGATGTGTAGCTTCTCAAACACTAAATCTAAGGTTAACTCGTGATCATTACAATGTTTGGCCTACTGTTGCCTGTACTTTGGGATATTTATGGTCTAATAATGTTGATTTGATTATTATGCATGCCACAGGCTTGTCTGTCAACACTGGTGAACTGGATAGTGAAGGTTACTATCTGCTATAAACATTAAATCATTAAAACGATAACTCTGCAAGGTCCCATGGTCCACAATCAGCGCATGTGCTGTGAAGAAAAGTCAGAATCCACAACATGAACATAAAAGGATGACTCACAGACCCAACTTCAAGAACTTCATGAGTCACAAAGTGTGTCAGAGGCATGTTCATCCATTTTTTTAGTGTCCTCTGGAAACCTTTGGTTTCCATTGTCCTCTGTACTTATGTTTTTTTTTTTTTTTTTTTTTTTTTTTTTGGCACAAGCGGTGAAGACATTTTCTTAATTTGCTCATGTCTTGTCTGATTGTGTGTTTTCTTAAGTATGTGTTCAGTTCTCAGGGCCACAGTAGAAAGGAGACTATATAAATATAAAGTGTATATGAACAGAGATAGGAAGGCGGATGGTGTAATGGGCTGAGAAGAAGAAAAGGTTCAGCCCAGCTTCTCTGAACTTGTTCTTCTCTAGGGAAGGACAGCCATGCAAGGCACAAATATATGGCAAAGTAATATACCAATATTAATATACAGCAGCCCAAATATTAATATAAAAAGTCTATAATATGAATACACTGCATCTCAAATATGAATATATGACAGTCTAAATATTAATATACAGAACTCAGACTTTGAAGGGCAGACAAGGTCCCTTTTTTGAGAAATTCTTGTCTGTACATGAAGAGAACAAGATATCTGAAGTTTGGTCTCAACTGCAGTAATCTGGACTACATTCAAATGTGTTATATTTAAAATGTATATTCCATAGCATTTATTGGCATCTATAGGCATAGCTGATTGCAACCACATCACCTCAACCTCTCTACTGTAGCGGGAACTACTGTAACCACAAACACCTTAAAAAAGGCCCAGTGTTTAGTTTGTCCATTCTGGACTACTGTAGAAACATGGTGGTTTAATATGGTGGACTCCATGGAAGAGGACCTGCAGTATCACATTCTAACAACATTTCATTTATTTTTATTTTAAGGTGAATATACACTAATAAAAACAAGTTGTCAATAATATATTTACATTTTACATCATATTTACACATAGAATGGACCTTTAAGTTAGTCATTTTGTCTACATTTGTAGTGTGTAGACAGAAATGCAGAAACTATTTTACATTTAACTGTTTAACAGTTTAAAAACAAGCTATAGAAAATCTTTGTATTGTTGTGATGTTCTTATGGACTGTTTTTCACCTCCCAATAGGGAGGTAAACATGAAGTGTGTTTCGTAAAACTGCACAAAACACTAAATTCTGAACATTTCAAACCCATTAGATCAGAGCATCCTTCAATACAAACAGCATAGCCACAAATTCCAAATTCACTTCAATAAATGAAACTGATAAACTGATGTTCTTGATAACCAATGAAAAAACAGCTGACAAAAGGAAACTCCTATAGACTGAACTCCAGCACATGGAATTATTAAAGATTTGTTTTAAAACATCAACTCAAAAACACAAAAACATCACTCTGAACATGAACAAACAAACCAGTCAGACTACATCAGCTTCATATCTGATTTTTGGTTAAAGCAGCTATGAGGAGTTTTCACTGTTATTTCACCAGTTTGAGCATCTCCAGAAGTGGTACAGTGATGGTGTTGGCAGTTCGGTTCTGGATGTTAATGGACTCAAAGAACCGCTCTTGCATCGACGCAGCAGGTGGAAATGTCGACTCCCCTGTTTGAATGGTGATAAGAATGTCGTCCTTTAGCACTGACAGCATGAAGTCCAACAGCTCTGTTTGTGCAAACGGTAACTTCAGCTGCCTTAAGGTGCCCCTCCATAACACTAATATTCACAGTTTCACTCTTCCTGGGTCTTGGCTTGCTTGACAGAAATACCCATCGTCATTGATGCCACTGTCACGTAATTAAAAAGATGCCTGTAGAGACTAGTGTGGACTCCTGACCAGCCAGTGGGTTGCTTGAGGAAAATAAAATAATCTTAATTTTTGTTTTATTTTTGAGGATGCTGATTAGATAAATCTAAGGTCATATGGTCATACTGTGAATTAGAAACTGGCTAAAGTGTTACATAGACTCCCATGTTATTGCCAAGTTCTCTAATGCCGAGATGTTGAGACACGATACAGACAGACGGCATGTGTAGGAAAAGCATGTAGTAGTAATCTTATTTGGCTTAAGGAGGGTGGCACCCAAGTGTTCTATTGACCTGTAAGTCATGTTACTTAATGCACTTATTTTAACCCAAATCATGATCTTTTCCTGAACCTAACACATGACAATAAGTCATTCAATCAACCTATTCAATCATTCAGATCTGAGGATGTGTTGAGAATGCTGATACTCACATAACAATAGTATTGGTTCAATTCAGAGCTCTTTTTAATAACTTTGTTTTTGAAACCCACAACCTGAAATGCAGATTGTGGTAATTTTTTTGATTTTCATTCATTCTATTATACTAGAAGTACTGTATGACACAAAAATAGGATCCCCATGTGTCTTTCTCACTAATGGATTATCTTTTTGTAATATTTTCAAATACTTACCTGTGAAATACATGTGTGAATGTGAAATGACTCAATGTGCCAAAAATAGCTAATATGTCCATGTCCTTTTGACACAGTATGTGACACGACATTTAGTCAATGGAACATATAAACAGTGTACTTCAGTGGTACTTTCATAACATGCACCTCCTCAACTTTTTTTTTCTCTCTTTTCTATTTTGACAGCATCTCAGTGAAAATGAAAAACCTACACAGGGATAGATCCAGCTCCAGCACTTACAATACGTCAAGTTATTTTCCTCCAGTTGATGTTTCCAGACGTGTCAGCGAAGTCAACACAGGGTTTCTTTAATCATCTCAAACACCTCAAAGTTCACATTCACATTTGGATTGATCTTGGCATTCATCTGCCAGAATGGCAAGATACAGAGTGCACCAACAGTTCCACCTTGATCTTCTGAATTAGTAATCAAACTTCAGCATCTCGCTCTGTGTTCCATACTTATTATTTGTAGCATTATATAAGAACTCTTTCAGCTAGTGTGTCACTAGCTGCAGGGCCTCAGGAACAGTCAGTTGTATGTCTGGCCTTACAAAACCTCTGCAGTAAAGAATGTTTTGGGTTTTTCTTTGGCTCCACTATGTGGTTGCTTTTATATGGACTTAGCACATTCATGCTCCACAGAGGATGAACCATACAGTTTAAACACTCAGGTTGAGGACAGATCATGGTCTTGGTTTTATGCAGAAAAAATCTGCAGTAACATGAGACACACAGTGATTCCCTAATTGACATTTCACCAAAACCACGATTGTTAACTAACTCTTACCAAAGTGCTTTTATTGTCTGAACTTAATCACATGTGGGACCCCAGACTCTGGTGTCAGTGTCCTGCGCTTTGCGCAGCAATTACATTTCCCATCACACCATAATTGGGAAAACAAATTAGTACTATATAAACATAATTTTGAGGAGACGGGGCTGGCAAATTGTTATTCCCTTTGCCATAACCTGCTGACAAAGTGACATAAAAAGAAAAACAACAATGGGATGAATGATTTGTCTCGTTAGAGAGCTACTCTATTACACTCTATTATACTTAATGAAATTAGGAAACTCAGAAGAGGCTGATTATGAAGCGTGGTCAAAATTAAAGCATCATTGTTACGGGTACGAGTCAAGCTTCAAACACTGTCCTCTACTCTCCATGACGCTAAACGGCTTTCTGTTCTGAATTTAGTTTAAAAAATCTCCAGTTCCAAACACAGATAAGCCTCATGGCAACATCTCAGACTTGAGATTCTGTCACTCAAACCTCCTGGAATGTTACAAAACGTGACAATTGTAAGATTCAATAAATAATTCAACAACCCAAACCGTCAGATTCCTGAACACTGTCGCCCTTTCACTCAAACTTCTTTCCTCTCATCAGATGATATACCTTTCATTGACACTTGAAGCATCCCTCCGCTCATTATAACAGCCCCCGATATTCTGTTTCAAGAGAATTGTGTCTAATTAGCAAAGTGAGGAGGTCTCACGGGGCATGAGGAGGTTCCCTCACCATCCAGGTTTGACAGGACTGGAAAACGCCTCCCTGTGTATTCTTCAAAGCGCTTATTCTACCATGAGACACTAACTCATACTTTTCGCAGGGAACTGGGACTATGCAAATAACAGCAAACTACGATGGTGTTGCAAGCTCTTTCATCAACATTTATTCCACATCAAACACACGCACTGATCACTGTGATAATTATATGCACATCCAAGTAACATGTAGGAGTGAAGGAAATTACAACAGGGTGAGGAACTTTCTTTACTCTCACTTAAACGCTAAGCTGTTAATAGTTTCCCCTCAAGAACAAAGTTCCTCCGAGTTCATGGAAAGCCATCTTGTGTATACTAATTGAGTGTCTAAATATGAAGAATAATGCAATTGAGGGCATCGCTCGGTGAACAAGTGCAGTCAGGGTGACAGCATAACCTCATGTGAATCTCAGTTTTTAGCAGCTCAAGGAAAAATAGAAAACCCATTACAAAGACAACTGTTGAATATTCCTCAGGCAATATGCAGCATTCTGGGGTGAAAAACAAAAGCGTTCATGCTCATCCACAGTATTCATTAATTTCTATAAGTGACTCAAAAAATTCACTCTGTCAACACAATGCATAACCTAAACAATCTGAATAGATCTCAGTCTCGCAGCCTTGGCAGACTCCAGCTATAGAGTTTTTATTTATCTTTCAACTCCATGCCCCCCCTCCCTCTCCTCAAGCCCATTGATTAGCATGATTAAGTCTCATCAGCCCAAATCAACAGCAACCAACCCCCACCCCCCTCTCTCCAAATGAGCGGGAAGAAGCTCATCAGACATCACTAATCAAGTACAGCTTGATGCTAGTTTTCAGCCAATCATGCGTAGCCTCTGGTGCTGTGAATAAATAAGGCTGATTTGATCAGTCTAAATTTTTAATCAGACGTTTGAACTGCTGCAGTTATTTTCTCAGTCGTGCTGCTCTTTGTTTTTGCTGAGCAGAGGTCAAGAGGAGGTCAGGGTGACTTTGGCTGAGAAAGAAAAAAAAACATATATTGTCACTGTACTGTACATGTGGCTCCACAGCTGCTGGTTTCCACACTGCACTTTATATTATTGCTTATCGGTATGAATGTTTTATGAAACCATAGAAACTGCATTTGACAGTAAGTGCAGGACTATTTCACCAATCGTCAACCATGTGTCTTCTTGTCATAACAGACTATGGCTATACTCTCATATAGCAGTTTGTCAATGGTTGCCATTTGTCAGTTCACCCAATCACAAAAGGATCACCAACACTGGTAACAGGAAGCCAATGCGGAAGTCCCAAAAACTGCAGGTTCTCAAGCGGCCACTTGAGGCTGGCTACAGAACGACTCAGTCTCCATAAGTCCCCATGTTAAAATGCCTTCATACTTTACAGCAGAATTTAACATGTTTACAACGTATTTAAGGTTTTGGTCTCTATAGGTAATTTCTCTCAATTCCCCTTTTCAAATTATATTAAGCAAGCAAATGTAACAAAGGACGTGGAAGTATTTTGTGTTTGCAAATGTTTTCTGAGGATACAAACGTATTCAATGTGTTTGTTAGACCTCATGGATAGACACTTACACTAAATATGTTCAATATGACCTGAAACCTAAACAGAGAAGAAATTAAAAGAATAGCTCAACATTTTGATCCATACAGAAGATATTTTTGATGCACCATTAGGACTAACCCTTTTACTTCATGTTCCACAAATGTTCAGATGTCTCAGTACACCAGATTTGAAGTTATGCAAATGCCTTTGAATGCACAACATGGGTCAAAATAATCCATATTCATTTCCTGTTATTTCATGCACGGCAAGTCAATTTATTTCATCATTTAATATTCGATTACCATTAAAGATTATTTTGGCTTTTGTCATCAAACTTACAGACATGAGTCAGGTAGGATGAGTTTTATTCAAAAGGTAAGTAGGACAACAAAACTGCAAAAGGATTACCTGGAATGATTGAATTAATTGATTGCAAAAATAGAAACATACTAACTTGTGTCTTTTAATCTATGCTGTGCATCAAAGTGGAAAGAAAATGGAAAATTTAGACATAAGGGCTGTAATAAAACGGACCCTCAGAATACCCCAGGGTTGTCCTCTGACCTTGGTTTTCGTCCTTTTATACAAAGTATAACTGACAACAATGAAGACCAATAGTAGATGATGCTGTCCCTCTCTAAAAAGAACTGCATGAAGACACCAGTAAATGAAAAAGTGAACATTCTTGTTGTTCTTGTTGCACATTTCTTCTCAGGTCCAGTATTGCCTTCCTTGAAACTACTACATCATTGGGTTGAAAGAGATTTTGAAAAGTCACACTGCCACACAATTTCCCCTCAAGGTTCAATAAAGTTAATCTTACCCTTAACCTCAATGATGACTAACAGTGAACCCCATAAATGCTACAGAAATAGAGACCACTGACATTTACCCTGACATGTGCAGTCCCATTTGATGCCCATTTCACACCAAATCTATAGCTTCTTATTTTTCTGGAGCCGGTCCAGCCTCCATACTGACATTGTTTACAGAATAGCAGAGAAATCACACATCAAATAAAGAAAGAGAGAGAAAAGTAGCATTAAGGGAATGGATTGATCTCCATTTGCAACATTTGCCTGCAACACTGGCTTAAGTTTGCTCAGATTTTTTTTGGCAAAGCTCGTTCTTTCATTCATTTTCACACGGCTGTTGGTGTTCTCCATATAAAGCCTCTTGAAGTTGAGCTCTTTTAAGTGCCACATTAAAGAAATTATACGCAGGCGGCCTCTGAAAACTGGCACAGTTCATGTTTACTGTTTCTCTCTCAGATATTAAAATCACACTATTGAGTTTACCCTCCTCAGCTCCTTACTCGGCCCTCAGTGTTTCCTATTATTCCATCTGTTTGTAAGGCAGAGAACAAAAATATTCCATTATGTTCTCTTGTTGTATCTATTTCATGTGTGTGCTTGGCCGGCAGGTTATGAATACAAATTCAGGACAACATGCTATTTAAGTCTAATGATGGCACCAGAGGTTATATCATATCTATTTCTTTTTCTAAAAACAATCGTGGAAAACATCTTATGGTTTGGCAGCCAGGGTATGTCTAGCACTTGACCTATCCTTTCCATCACACAGCTTTATGGAGATACCATCCTGGGTTGCTGCAATTTGAGCAGGTAAACGAGGCAAAGCTGAGCAAAGCGGCCAAGTGATAGGGAGATGAGACGTGGTTTGGCTGTCCCCCATGGGGCAGGGGTGAGATTGAAGGCTTGCCTTTGGGAATGCATTTAAAATCTCCATGTATTTTTTCCACTCTCTTTATTCCTGCCTGCAGCATTGATCTTCAAGCAAGACCTAAATCAACCCACACAAATGAACTGAACAATGACTGACGTTTAGCAAAGCGCTTTTGGCTTCCATCAGGCTGTTTATCACCCTGCAGGTCAAACTCAACTAGAGCCAATATCATCTACATTCATATGGCAACTCTGAAGCCATTTCTATCAATAATGGGACATTTTAGTGTCTCAAACCTATTCCACCTTTTTTTTTTTATGAGGAAAAAAATGGAATCACAAGAATGAAATGAAAGAAGTTCATATTCAGCTTGGATAAAAAAATAAATAAATAAAAGTAAGCGCTTTTTTTAAAACAAAAATGTCCATATCAAGGCAGTTTTGAATCCAAGGTCTTCATGATGTGGGATGTGAGGGACACGGGTCTGTAGTTGCTGGGTGCCCTACTATTTTACTGGAGTCAAGAACTGCAATTGTAATCATTAAAAATTGGGAGACTTTGTTAGGCGGTCAATCAGTCATCTGTTCAAATAATATTTAGCATTCTGTAAGTGGCCTGTGGGACGACATAGAGCATCATGATGCTTCATTTGTGTAAAGATAAAATATTTACACGCCATGTCATGGGGGGTGTTACGGAGTGGACCCAAGTGTAGAAACTTTAATACTTAAAGCCAGTGTTGAACACAAAAGGAACACAAACCAAACCAAAAGGTGGCTGGAGATCCAGGCAAAAACACAAAGAAAGATCTCAACAACCAAAATCCAGAACCAAGAACCAAAATGGGCAGGAACACAAGCGAGCTTCAGACACACGCAGATGCGCTACAGACACATAACGGACAGACAAAGAAACAAAGGAAACACAGGAACTAAACAACCACACGGGACACCAGGTGAAACTAATCAGGGACAGGTGCATATTCAAAAACAAGCGGGAAAACAAGGCAGGAAGTAGAAATGCACAGCACAGACAGGGGAGAACTACAAAATAAATCAGGAAACACAAAACAAACTCAAAACTGTTACACAACACAATTATACACATGCCAACATGTAGATAAATGTAGCACTTGCCACTTTAAACACTGCTTGTGAACATGAACAATGAAATTCCATGCATAAAGACCTGCTCCGTACAGAAAGTGTCATGAGATAACTTTTGTTATGATTTGGCACGATATAAATAAAACTGAATTTGATGGTCTGGCAGACTGTTGCGGAACACGTAGAGTTGCTAGAATGCAGACGGTCCTAGCGTTAAGGTAATCAAACCTCAAAAAGTTCAAGGCACTTTTCAGGATGCCGCCGCACTTTACCTTCTCAGTCTATTTCATCTAACATTCCAGTAGAAGAGTCTTGTTTAGACAGTGTACATCCCTTGTTCTTTTATTTTTTTTTACATCTCAGAGCAGCACTGTCGATCATACTACTCTCCTGGATCGCCTAGCACACCAGATCGGCATCTCTGGATCAGCCCTTGGGTGGTTCCGTTCTTTTATTTTAAACAGACATTTCACTGTTTCCATTAGCAGCTCATCCTTTACATTTGCTAACATCTCATGTTGGGTTCCACAGGTTTCAGTTTTAGGTCCATTTCTTCACTCTCACACCTCCTTTTCAACAACACAATTTCTGGCTGATGTAACACAATTACAAAATTGTCTTCAACATATGAAACACTGGTTGGCTCAAAAATTAGGACAAGACTAAGATCATACTATCTGACCCTCCACATCGTACCACCGTCACAGCCCAGAACCTCTATCACTTTTCCACCTACATCAGGCCACACACAACAAACCATGGTGTCATATTTGATGGCGACTTAAGCTTTGACAGACAGGTTAATTCTGTTGTCAGAGACAGCTTCTTCCATCTCCAAAATCAGGCATTTCCTATCACCCACTGATGTGGAAAGCATCCAAAAGCTGTTCTGTCTCTCAAGGTAACTCCCGCCATATGCTCAAAGGTGATTTACTCACAGCCTGCTGTACCAGCAAAAGGCCCCATGTGGCAACATGATTTACCTTAGCCTTAGCCTCCTGGCACCACACTGTGGCCTGGGACAGTGGGCTTTATCCTTTGGTGCCTCATCTGTTGTAAGGTGAGGAAATACACTGGTCCACAGGAGATTTAGGTCATGTTCCCCTGGGTTATGCATTAAGGTGGATGCCCTTGGCTATGCCCAGCAGCGTTTCAGCGTCTCCAAAAAAACAAGTGGGACTTTAAGATATAGGGCTGCGGGAGCCTGTCAAAACAATATGTTTGCTACATTGGCAGCTCGTGCATCATCCAGCCCAACCTTTGCCATGGCTGCCTGCGTCTTCACCCGCAGTGGGCAGGGTCCCTGCCCCAGCTCAGTGCCTACAGAGCTTCTGACGAAACTTTCTATCATGCTGGCGGCAGGGAGCTTTCTCCTCTATCTTCTTGTGTTCTGGGCTTCTAAGCTCCTCCTGTGGCCAGTCTTCACACTTTTTTTCACAATTTATTGCCGTCAACAAACTGAGGTTGAACTCCAGAAGAGACACACACCAGCATTGTTCCAGTACAAATAGGAGGTTGGGCTACGAATCCAAGAACTGCGACTAAGCCACAAGATGTGAATCATAACCTCTAGCAGCCATAACACACAGATGCAACCAGGTGACTAGACAGTGCAGCCAATCTAACCTGCTACCAGCTGCAGTGTTGCCAGATAATCCAAGCGAGAACGATGGCTAACCACAGAATGTAACCAGCATTTCTGGCAATATCTCAGCAGCCAGCTAAAGACCAATGGTGGGCTCAAAGTCGATTGGTTGTCTAGTTTGGGTTATGAAGTTTGGTTGTATGAGGTACTTATAGTCAGCATGTTACATGCCCCCATTTTGACAAGCTGGAGTTTGTGTAATCTATATAATCACAGTCATTCAATTCAAATTATGTCACAAAAAAATTGAAAAAATTAAAATTAAATTAAGAAATATTCAACCTACAAGTTGTTCTTTTAACCTCACTGGACTACTAGTTTTGGACATGTCCTAAATAATCTGCTAGGGGGGCGTTAAAAGAAAAAAAATAACTGTGGGCCCCATATGACCAGCTACTGACTGAAATGTATTCAGAAATAAGTGCCAGGTAAATTTTGCCAAACTAAATAAATTTGCAATTTGCAAATAACCACAAACCAACTAAGAAACAACAAATAAGAGGCCTTTGAGACCCCTGAAAGTCTAAGGCCCTGCCAAGTCTCACATTAGAAGATGGGACAGTAAGACGATAATGTGTTGACTTCATATTTCACTAGAGATCTTGGTCTTTTTCTTAATAAATAAAGTTTACTGTAGCAAGCATTTTAATTGCACAGATAGAGTGCTAGTCCATGATCACTGGACATAAGAGAAGTGTGTGTGTGTATGTGTGAGAGAGTTTAGGTTTTGCACAAGTGCCCCTCCAGTAAATCTGTCAATGAGATTTCTAAGGTGTGGAAGAGCTCCATCGCTTTATGATTGCAACAACTAAAAGGCCAAGTGTGTTGGTTAGAAACACACCCCGCTTTAACTTAATGAACTGTCATGATACAGGCAATTATTTTAGACACAGTAAACCACCTATCTCTCCTACATTTTAAAAAGCTCAAAATAAATTTCTCTGTCAGGAGACTGGTTTCATCACTACATTAAAATGAATCTTTTCTTTTTTTTTCTTTTCTTTTTTTCACACTTGTATGGTGACTAATGGACAAAAATTTGTCTGTAACCCCCACTCCAGTCATTAGGTATTCAGAAAATCAGCCTTTTTTCCTCTTATAATGGGACTTTCAAATAAATCATTCATAGCACCAAGCTAAATTAAATGCAATAACTTTTCAATGGTTCCTTTTAACCTGTTGTGCAGATGGAGTGGGCCATTCCATTGCTATGGTGCATTTACTCAACAAAATGTAGCTATAAATGACTTCCGCACAATGCTGGCTTTTTAGTTAATGATTTTCAGTTACGGTTTCAGGAAAATTGAGCCGGGAAAAAGACAGAGCTTTGAGAGTTGTTTCAGCTGCCATATGTAAAGACGAGGGATGCAGACTATTACAGGTGTCTGATCACGAGGGAAATTTCTTTCTTTGTACATTCTTATCCACTCCGTTTTCTCTCAGAGCTCTTGTCTGCATGCTTCGCTCTGACAAATTGAACAGCTGCATTGTGATGGCCAGCTTCCAGCGCTGATGTAATTCAGTACTCCATCCCACCACAAAGATTACTGTTGTTTTGTTGTCCTCAAGACTGACGAAAGTAAATGTTCAATTTTACTTGTTTGCATTATGATGGTACAGTGTTCAGAGAAGGTTGGCATCTTTGTCTGCAACCTCAGAACAGCTGAGCAGGCCTCTTCAAGCCAGAAGTCAGTTAGTCGTTAAAAGACCATATCAGATTTAGATAGCATGTACTGTGTGCTGCAATACCAATTCCCAAAGCATACAGTTTTGGATAGTAATGCAACACAATTTTCAGGGGCAGTGCTTTGTTTGCCCTGTTTGCAACGCAGCATTGGTCAGTTGGAGGTCAAATGTACATGACTTGCATTAAATGAAAATGTACAGCTTCATTTATTTATCATTCTACAATGTAGGTTTGTACATCAAAATGCAAGATGTGACTCCTTTATGCTACTGCACAAAAACAAAAAGTATATGAATGGATGAATAGATAATAAATCATAAAAAGAAACACTTGGTGGAATGCAGATAATGAATTTATTAGTCTCTCAGCCCAAGGACAGAAGTTGCTCTGTTGTCTGGCTGTACAGCAGTGGATACTTCTGTATTGCTTGTCAGATGGCAGGGTGAACAAGCTGTAGCTACGGTTGGTATACAATATGTACAAAAACACTGATACAGTCCTTTAATTGCATTGCTGTTGACAAAATATAAATATATAAGAAGCATGCATATCTTCATAAACCTGTCATTATTTTATGTGTGTAGGTGTGTAGGATTTAGTGGCATTTAGCATTACATTTCATGTACACTGTGGAATGCTGTGACATGATGATGACGATGATTTTGCATTCCTCCAACGGGGGAACCTATGCAATCCCTTTACTGTAGGTTACCATGGTAACATGACATCAAAAAGCCTTGAACTTAGCCACTTTGTGCGTAGTTCTACACTAAAAGCATCAATAATGGATACGACTTCCTTAAGATTTAGAAAGCACATAAATGTTCTTCCGAGAATAAACCCTTTCTTGAACACTGCATACCACGTTTCTCATGTGCACACGTCATGACAAAATATATCTGACACAAGACATTTTTTTTTTTTTTTTGTAATAGCATATTGCATCATCAGTATTGTTTGTTATGTCCAACACTATTGCATTGCATGGTGCAGCTAATGTTGCAGTCTGTAGGAGCCACTAGCGTTCCTCAGACTTGTTGCTTATATTATCTTGTCAATCCTTCAAACCTTTTGTTTGAAATACAAGATGTTTACCTGTTTCCTGTCTCCCTTTTTTCCTCTATCAAATCTGTTTCCTCAGACTGCATCCACTTCCCTTCTTCTGTCCAATGATCCCCTCCTGTCCTTCCTATAATCTGTGCACCGGCTGTTGCCTTTACAAGGCTACAATGTGACTACCACGAGAATAGCCTCAAAACAAATTAACGTGCTCTGCACGATAAAGGACGAGTTGAGTGTGTGACACGCAAATCACCCCCATATGTTGCCAAGTGTAAGAGGTAACTATGTTGTTTGCGTTGCTCTCTGATGTCAGTGGAAAGCTGTGCCTGCATCTGAGGGACACGCTATGATTTCAAAGGTTAATGCATGGCAGAAATAGAACATGAGTGGGTTTGGTAATCACAGGCAAACAATAAACCGGTGATACACCATGTCAGCTCAAAGATGCAACTGTGTGTGTATGTATGAAAGACTGGAGAACAATTTGTTCAGGCAAATGCCTTTGTGAGTTTGATTTGAAGGAGGGATGTGCACAGACATTAACTTTAAGGATGTTAGTGCATCTGGAATTTTATAATGTAGAGTGCTAATGTTTTGCTAGCAATCAGTGTAGTGTACTGTATCAAAGATCTTCAGTGTGTGTATACACTTCAAGTTATAGACAATATGCTTCTGGAATATGTAATTGGCCAAGTTGCACACAATGGACTGTTGGCCCGACTTCTCTTAACTAGTCAGAAAGGTCAACAAAGTAGAAATGACTCCACACTTTCAATACTATTTAATGACAAATCATATGTACTTTGTATTACTGCAGTGCCAAAGCATACTGTAGAATTAATGATTTTTCGATGTGTTTTTAATTACTTTTCAGGTAGGCATTGGCTCGCATTAAGTCCTGGACAGTGCAAAACTCAATTAGTTGCCTTTCGAAACTTTGCCTGAATTGTATAATCCGTCATTGTGAACAACACTTAAACTAGATTACCTCACAATGATAATATAATTGTGGAATTATCAAATTACGCAGGCTTGGAGGCAAACTTTGAAGTTTGTCTTCTGGTTGATTTTAATGCCTTACAGAAATGAATGGAAAGCAATAACTGTAATGATTCCAAACACTATGGAAAGTTACAATATTGTTTGCCAAATAGTTACCAGTAATAGAAGAAGAGTTTACACACATAGGCCCAAAACGCAATCACACACGTGAAGTGTGGGTGGTGGAGTGATGGGCAGCCACGTAGCAGTGCCGTGGGGAGCAGTTAGGGGTTTGGTGCCTTGCTCACCTCAGCAGTGCCCAGGAGGTGAACTGGCTCCTCTCTAGCTACCAGTCCATGCTCCATACTGTGATCCATGCTGGACTTTAACCCTTTATAGGGCATTGAAATACTTGGAAATTTAAAATTTCAACCCTGGAGTGTTATTGGTGGATATAAGAAGACATTTTTTCTTTTTTTTTAAGGTTTCAGTTTTAGGCTGCAAATCAAAGTCAAAGAAGTTACCATATATGGAAAATATGTGGAACATTTATTTCCAAATTAACAACCAGACATATGTCTTATGGAACTTATGGACACTTATTTCAAAATATCACGCACATGCAAAAAATGTTAGGATTAGAGTGGGATCCATTACAGGCCATAGCAACGCTATCTGTGGCATAGCCTGACATTCGCTGATTGGCTAGAGAAACTCACGTGATTCTGTTTCCTTCATTAAGAGACGTGGGGCACAATTTTTAAAGCCTGTGGAAGTGACCATATATGGTTCCTCGCCAGATAAAGGGTTAACCGGCTTCCGCCAAATTCACAAGCCAAGCACCTATGGACTGGTCCCTTCTGCTGCCCCCGGCAATGTAAAGTATATGTGGATTTGTGTTGGAGCTTTCGTTGACATCGTTTCACATTTTATCCTGTGTTAATGTAACTACTGTTTTCTATCAACATAATGAGAAAACGTTTGGAAACTGACAATGTATTCCATTGTTGTTTTTTCTACAGTATCGTTCTTGGATGGTGTTTTCTGAACTGTCTTCGTGGTTTGTGAAATGCCGTAGGGTTTTGGCCTCCATGGTGACATGAAGACAGCACTGAAATAAATTTAAAAAAAGTCTGCCCCCTGGTTGTAGTTCAGATTACAGTGTGTGTCCTGATTGGCTCCTGACAGCTCTGTCAGGACCAGCGTCTTGTTCAAAAGTACTTAAACCCACTTCACCGACAGTTAGCACTGGGAGCTGAGCATGTTGGAACAGCAGAAAGAGTCATTCTGCCCTCCGTTTCCATCGTCCCTCTCTGTTCCATCACTGTCTGTTTAGTAGTTAGGTAATTTTACACAGTTTGTAAAGTTTATAGCCGGATGTGCTCTTATCTTGCATTACTCATTGACAGTTAAATGTACTATGGGCAGCCCCATAGTACATTTAACTTAACCATATGCAGGAGACAAGACATGAAAGCCAGTCTCCTGTGGCTTTCCACGTATTAGGGAATCACATGTAGTATATATACAAAAACTTTTGGTAGAGGGAGTTTGAAGTTTCTAAAACATATAGAATCCCTGGTACGACATGTTGTGAATCTGTCCCACACAAATGTTTTTCTCCCAAACGCTTCTGTGAACTTGGGATCAAGCCAGCTAACATGAAACACACTCCAAATGCTGGGAAACTTGTAAAAAAAAGTCATTTCTGTCAAGCAGAGTTTAGAAATCTGAGGCAGGCTCTCATTTGTGTATGTGTGGGTGTGTGTTTGTGTATGTGTGTGTCTTTGATCTCTCTTCCTATAGGGCCGGCTCTAAGTCGCAGTATGTGGCCGATCCTCTGGAACACAAGCCACCGAGGGTGCTACAGGCCACCAAACCTCTGCGTAAATCAGCTTGTTTGTGTGTATGTGCCAAGCATGCCTGTGTGTGAAAATCTGTGCACGCTCTATTATCTCATCTTCTTCAAGTACCCCTTTGAGTGGGGTTCAGTCTTCATGCCACCCGCTCTTTTTGCCATGCATTATGCACTGTTCCACTACATATATATATTTATTACTGTGTCTTTCAAGATCAAAATGAATGGCAAATGGGCTCCGGCGAGATAGAAATTGCAGCAGAAGTGGGAGTCACCTGAGGTTGCGAGGACAGGAGGTGTGTCTGAACGGAAGAGTTGCTTCGGATCAAGGTAGATTTTGTAGCTGCTTGTTAGGGGCTCCACAGGTCATCAAGTGAACGAGGCCTGAGAGCGAGACAGGCAAACAGAAACAGAGAGAGCGCTATGGAATTCATTAGAAGTCTTTCACTCCATTCAGCCACTCTCAGCACTCTGCCCTGCTAGCATCTCTTCTTTTTACCCATGCTGCTAACCCCCCATCCCTACATACATGCATTGTTACAGCATATATCTACACTACCTTAAGGCAAACAGGCAAATGCCTGGGGGCCCCAACAGCTAAGTGCTCCCAGAAGGCTGCTCGGAAGAGTTCAACAAATTGCTCAAGACCCAAAGGTAACGAGATTTTCTTCTCCACGAGATGATTCAGCTGCTAAATATGTTGCTTGAGGTCTTACCACGCCAGGACAAATAACACAAGGTGTTTTACGTGGCATTTATAGTTAATAGTGATGATCACAACAACGAGACAGACATCCTGTTCTCATTTTGCAAAGATTAGAAACTGCACTTTGTCCAACAACAACCACTGTCAGGTGTCAAGGTAAGTGAGGAAAATGCTTCCGTCTACAGGAAATGTGGATCATAAACTATATTTGTTTATGGATTTAAGAAAGGCGCCTTCAATATGTCATGCCCATAGTTGTCTTACTGATGGGTTACAAGATATGTTCAGAAAAAAACAGACTTGGCAACAGCAAATTTGATCAGCGAAAAGATGAGGTCTCATCTTTACGTAGGACGGAGTAGAAGAAGAATAAAACTACATGAATCATCTTGAATCCATGTGCACAAATTATAACAGTATAATTACATAACTATATAATGCTGTGTGTCAGGGCAGATTCTGTTCTAAACTGTATCCTTTTTTCTCTACACTGTCTATAAGCCTGCTGAGAGTTACTGAATGTCGGCAGAGTTACACAGTCGCTCTCAATTGTCCTCAAGAGCCAAATGCAACACAGCTAGTAACCAATTGAAACAAAGTGCACTGTGCGGCGTACAGACTGGTGACTGCAGGCTCACCAGCTGTCCCAGATTTATTATATACTTACTTTACAGCGTTACATATTCACAATGTGAACCCATGGAATGAAATCTATTGAAAGTCGCCACATATTCTGGGAATATAGATGCAATGTGTGACACAAATCACTTTAATAAGGTCTTAATGAATGCACTTAATATAGAACACGAGATTTCATGAGTTACTGATCAGCGTGGTCAGCGAATACGAGCTACCTGCTTTTTCACAGCGGCGCTCTTTTATAATCAGAGCGAGTAAATGGCCTAGAAAAGCAACAAAGATTTATTATATTTCTGATGTAATACATATATCTCTGGTGTAATAAATCATTATGGAAAACAAAGTGGTTCTGCTGCTATCTAAACACTGCTGCCCTGGGAACAGCCCTAGTTACTACATCTGTTAGCTCTCAAGTAGCCTCCTGTCGGCTCGGTTGGGTCCGGAGCGTGCCATGTTTTCAGATTGTTGGTTGGTGTGGAGACCATTAAGTCCAATATGTAAAGATCAATGCACGCCAAGTACTGTATAGGCTCATTGTAGGTTTGATGTAAGAAAAAACTAAATAAAAGCATCCTTGTACTTTGATCTACACCATATTTATTTATTAAGGCAAGCTATGCATCAGGTGACTGTCATGGCAGCTAGGGTGAAATAATCCAAGAGGGGAGCAGACACATATCACAAACCAAAATAATAATAATAATAAAAAAAAAAAAACCTAGCTGGGATCATTAGTAGTTTGATAGACAACAGAGCTGGAAGGCTGAGAGGCACACTACACAATCTAGTACCATATCATTAATAAGTGTGCAGTCAGGTGATGTTCATGTGGCTGAGGAATGGCAGGAATTGTTGAGGGAAAACTCCCTGGTTGTGAGGGAATCACAGGGTTGGATGTGATAGGTCAGGAAAATGGAAGAAAAGATGTAATAATAACTATGATACTGCTATTGTCATGACTGTGCTGAGGCAAAAGACCATTTGACTATACTAAAGCTATTTGGTAATTGTAGTCTCAAGCTCCCCATTTACACTCAAGTGTCATTTCAAGTGTCTCACGTCCACATGAAATCCAGATGTAATTAGATACATTTTTTGTTTATCACAAATCGGATTGCATCAGTGTTGTTTTTTCCGGGCTAGATACAAATCTGTAAGCTCCACTCTAGTCCAGAGAGTGCTGATCTAGTTAGGCTACCCAGCTACAGCCAAGAAGTGGCAACTTCCGTAGCTGGGGAATAAAGGCAATGTAGTGCCCAAAAACTGCAATTCCTCGGGTGGCCACTTGAGGCTGGCTACTGGACAAGTCAATCTCCATAAGTCCCCATGATAAAATGTCCAACTTCACAGCAGAAATAAACATGTTTACAGCCTGGTCTCTATAGCTAATTTTCCCTGTTCAAGCCAAATGTAGAGTGCATTTCTATATAACTTATCTATTAAAATTATATTATAATTATATTATAAAAGGTAAGTATTGCATAATATAGAGCATAGCCGCTTTGATTGACAGGCAGGTGCCATTACATATGACTTGTATGAGCAACCAGGCTTCATTCAGCCCACCTCAGGTCTGGTGATGATCCACGAATGAATGACTGAATCATATTTACTGTATGGACTATGAGCGAGACAAAAGGTTTCACGGCACCTCCCTCACTCATAAACATCATTGAGTCATCACTGATCAGGGATCAGAGAAATGTGATGTAACGCGATGGGTTGGAATTGCTGAAGTCTCTTTTATGACTGCTAATTTCAGTGCTACACTTTGACCGAGAAAACATTGGCTATGCTTGTTGGATAGATTCATTTGCATCTTTTTAACAACTGGCGTCTGAAAGCATCCATCTCTTTGTTTTGGGTTTATTTTCATTTATATTTTGATCTAAACTGCCCAAGATGCATGAATTGACTCAGTGTAAGTGAGACCCTGGATAGACTTCAGAAGAATGGATAAATGGCTGTGTAAAAACAGACGTATTGATATACTAATAAGGCAACAGCCTCAGCAAAAAGCCTTCCAGCAGCTTAACCATGTAACCACAGAAAGATGTCAGTTCAGACAGCTTGTTTGTGATTTGGAAGAAACAGTTCATTCATTTGTTGGAAAGCAGAATTTTGTGGAAAATACAACTGGAAATAATCTCAGAGATACCAGCTGTTACGTTTGCGATTTCGCTTTTGTATCTGAAGACGTGTTGTCTGAATGCTCGCTGAAAGCGTGTGTCAAAAACCACTTCAGTAGGCTGATGTATGGTTTCCTGAACGTCACCACCCAGTTTCAAAAGAGCAAGCAAAACCCTCAGAACGAATCAAAGAGAGCAGTCTAATTCTTGGAGGGCTGTGAGCCCCCCTCACACTGTGAACTGATACAACAGCTGAGGCATCTCTGTCGCAGCGATATAGCAGCTAACCTACTATCAGCAGGGATTAATGAGGCTGCTTTGTTTCCTCGCTGTGCAGCCTGGCCTCTCACACCCTGCTGTGATCACACAATGTCTTCCAAATGCTACAGCTGACAGACGAACACGCGATCCATGAGACACTCCGCTGCATATTATTGTACAAACGCATGACATGAAGTGACTCACAAACTCGCGCAGGCAGCAGAAACATATGAAAGACTCTTTTTGGAAGAATTGTCATTTTCTTGTGAACGGGGAGACATCATCTGCCCTTGGCAGAACCCCCCCCCCCCCCCCCCCCCCCCCCACTTCACTCCTCGTCATGTATAAATGAAACCACAGGAAGCCACGTTTGATGCAGCAGGGCACACGGTGTCAAATGGAGGAACAGCCCGAAGCAAAAACTCAGTCGAATTATGAAATCCGAATAAATTGCGAGGGAAAGAACGATTTTTCACAAATTAACCTGAGAAGCACGAAATGATCTTTTCACACTGCTCCGTGCCTCCATGCCTCATTCAGGCTATTTCCAGTTGAATTTAAGGTTCCCTCAACTCTTTATACTGTGTGTGCCATGGACAAGAAAAATGGTTAATGTCATTAAGAGAACCTGTAGCTAGAGTGAGCCCATACACATGTGGGAAAGAGTGAAAATAAACTTCCATAAAGTGTGTGTGTGTGTGTGTGTGTACGTGAATGAAGGATCATCCAGTGCAGCCGTGTAGCTCATGGATGTGTTTTTAATAGTTTTTGGAGCTCTAGGGCACAGAAGAAGAAGATATAAGGCTTTGGATACACACACTAGTTGTTAGTAGGAATACAGTTCTTGTTGTTCACCTAAATCATCTATATGGAGACCATGTGTGGATGTCTCAGGGTGCTTTTACGCCTAAGCTGTTTGGTTCAGTTAAATGGACCCTGATGCATTGCAGTTCATTTGGGCTGGTGTGAAAGCTGTCAGTTGCAGCCTGGTGTGGACCGGACCAAGACTGCATGAAAAACGGTGGTCATGGCCCGGCCCAAGCAGACTGGAGTGCAGTTTGTATGTGGATTGAAAGCAAATGAAGGACTTTATGATAGCAAAAATATGATTTTAGCATGATTTCAAAAGCTAAACTACTAATATATCCATCGGCTAATTCTGAAATCTGTCCAGTACTGTCAGTTCATTAAAGTCCATGTGTCCAAGTGATCCCACAGTAATAAGCTGCAGATCATCGTCCCATCTCTACCTGTTACTCATTATTAATAACATGTCTAATACTATTAATAATGTTCATCAGTTATTTATTGGTGACGCCAAAAGAACATAATCAGAAGCTTTAAAGTGCATAAACTGCAGCAGATTTTGATTTCCCTGCGTGGGACCTGATGACTCAGGATGACAATCGACAAAAGTGTCCAGTTAACGAGCCTCCTGTCAGTCTGTATGACTTCATGTTTTCTTCTCTTGGTTCATTTGTAAAAAGAAACTGGACCACAACTAAAATGCAAAAGTGTATAACTCTTTTTCACTTGGTCCGGATCAAATTAAACAGACTCCAGGTGTGAAAGAACCCTCAGATTAATCATGCTAACATGCATTATAAAGCTGCATTAGCCAACACGATAGGGGAAAAAAATGACAATATGAAAGTGGTTGCTTGCAGTAATGAACCCACAGAGCACATATGCACAGATGACAACTTCATTTGAAGTGTTGGTTTTTGGTTTATTCTCGACACTCTCATTAAACCAGTAGGAGGCTGCTGTTTTAAGACATAATATGAAATGGATGGTATTGTTGTAAAGTATGAATTTTATAAGTTAAAGAGCTGGTACTAAAAGGTAACGTCTGTTTTGTTTTTTTTTTATTTAAGGTCAGAGCTCTGAAACGAATGGCAGTAACAAAAAATCAACTCATTTAAAACTTTTAAGCAATATACATTTGAGTTCAAGACAATCAAGAGAGTTAAAGTACATTTGAGACATAGTGGAAGAAATGACATATTAGGTTAGATTAAACTTTATTGTCATTGAATACAGTAACAAGTACTTAAACAACGAAATGCAGTTTAGCATCTAGCCAGAAGTGCAGAGTAGTAAAGTGCAGAGTATGTACATATGAACAGGATATATAAATATAGTGCAGGTATAAATTTGAATATGCTATAGGATATATACAGTATATGAATATGTTATAGAATATATATCGTATATGAATATGTACAGTATACGCAGCATGGACAGGTAGATGAATATATATATCATTTACAGTATGAACAGTTATTTCACTAACAAGGACCACAGCAATGGCACAAAGGGATGAGGGTCGCAGGGATGGTTGGTGGATGGAACCGGGGAGTTCAGACTCTGGGTGGGGGAACCGTCTCCTGTTAGCTCTATGTCTTAGAGCCCCATGGTTTCAGTGTTTGAATGGAAGAGAAGAGAGAGATAACAAAAAGAAAAGAGGGTTTTGGGGGGGAAGGATGTGAAAACTGCGTCGAAGAGGGAGTGAACAGATAAGGTGTGTTTAAGTACTTGTGAAACAGAAATGGGATGCGTTCGAGGCATGGTCCTTGTTCCTGAACCTAATTATAAAACTTAATTAAATAGTGTGTGTGGTCAGCATTATATACAAAATAAACAGCTAGATCTGAGTAATGTGAGTAAGTGTGGTGGCAAAGAATACACGCTTACACGTTCGTTTATTACAGGGACTGGGGAGATTTAGTTTTTGATTTCACTGATTTATTGCACACACTTAGAAGATATTTCTGTTAGATCCACTAGTTTTAGGGGTGCTGTTTCTGATGTGTTTTTGGTTATTAGGGATAGCTTAGATATATATATATATATCTTTTTGTTATATTTCTTTGTTCTTTTGAACAGCACCCGTGTGCCCTTTTGTTCCCTTGTAGTTTACCTCACCTCTTATGTTTAAACCAATCTGAAATTTCATTTAATAAATACCTTTGTTTAAAACCCCATCTGGTTTTATGTTACCTCCTGATACCCCTTGTGCTGGGCCCTTACATAAGCTTGTGATATTCAGGGTAACTGGTGACTCTAAATTGCCCGTAGGTTGTTTGTCTCTATGTTTCAGCCCTGTGATGAACTGGGTGTACTCTGATGCTTGCCCAGTGTCAGCTGGGATAGGCTTCAGCCCCTTCCTGTGACAACAACAACAAAAAGACAACAAGCAAAGATAGCAGTAAACATGCTAAGGGTCAACATGCTAATGTTTAACATGTAACAAAATGTGTGAAGTTGGCAGAAGATAAATTTGATCATTAGTTTTCAGCTTTGTGTCATAAAATATAAGTATATACTTTGTGTTGGTGGTGGTGTCATATAAAATGAGCTATAGCACAAAAGCAATTTACAGATAAATGTCATGCAATGTCCAGTTAGTTATTCGTGGCTTCAAGAACAAATTGGAAATACAAATTGGAACATTCAATTAACTTCTATTAGGTTTATGTTAACTTTGTAATAAATGTTTGATTGCAATGTGAACTAAATCTGTCTCAAAAAAACAGCGTTGAATCAGTTAAGTCTCTGCATAACACAGCATCAATGGCTGTCTGAGAGAAACGTATCCATCGCCCGACTTAAAAATAACTCTTTCTGACGAACACTGTAATTGTGTGCTCGCTGTCACAGCTGCTATTTCTGAGTGAGTGCCTGATTTAATACCTGATCTCTCCATATCACATATGCAGTTTCAGTCAGAGACGCTCACATCAAAGCAGTGACCATTTATGTTTGTACATTTAAATGTAGCAGAAAAGGTGCAGCTCTTTGAGGGAGCTCTCAAAGCACCGTCAAGTATTCTGCTGGGAGGTCGAATGTTAGGAAAACATATACGTACATAATTATTAGATCTAGTAAACACAGGAGGAGGAGGAGGAGGAGATGCAGCTGCAGAGCGGTGAGTGTCAGGTTATAAGAAATCTTTTTTTTATCTCTTTATTCTGAGGATTTTAGTGAACAAAACATTCAGGTAGCAGCATCTGGTTCGCTGGTGTTGATGTCAACAGCAGGTCATATCAGCTGTTGCTAATTAACACTAAATGTGTGAGTAATTTAAGGAGAGTCTAAAATTGAACTTTTCTTTTTTCAAATGTTGTCCTCTCTGCAAGCCCAGTGTCTGTACTTGGCCAAAGATCATTTGTGTGGGAAGAACCTCCACTCTGTAACCCCACTACAGGTAGACTGAGTGTTACTTTAGTTCCTACAACTACAAGTGAAACAACTCTCTAGCGGATCACATGACGTCAGGTTCAGAAGTGCATTCTGCCACTATTTTATCTTATTAGATCTATAGCAGACCTACACTGGAAGTTGTCATATTTTTTTCCCTCACACACCCACCTGTCACAGACGCACCTTTAAACCTCCCTTTCATTACATAAAGCACACACCTTCAGTTTTCTCCTTGTTTTAACAAAGAAAGGCGATGAAAATGGCACAGTTGGAATAGAAGCGGTGAGACTGTCCGGTAGTGGCTGCCGACATCCCTCCCTTTGTTCTTTTTTTGTTTTGTTCTGCTGTGTTCTTTGGAAAGCCATATTGTCATACCCTCATGTCTTCACAACCCTCCAAAAGGGTTCCCCTACTGGAGTTGTGGAAGAGTGACGGCGACAGAAAATCTGGACTGGCTATCAATAATTTAAGATCATCAGTTAGTTTTGAAGCAGGACCTTCAGGATCTTGTAAGGTGTGTCAGATTAGCAGAAGTCTGTTGTCTCAATTTGTCAAATACACTTTGCCACGTGGTCTTGTGTGGTGTGTGCAGGTGTTTGTTTGTCTTGCAGGTACTTGTCGGGGTGGAGGTGCCATTGCAATACCTGGGAACACCACATAACAGTAATAATGCTTAATCATATGGTATGTATAATATCTTCTGCTGCTGCATTGCATATTTTTAACTATGAATACTGAATATCTTTGGCAGATACATTTCTTTTGAGATGAATTAAAATTCTATCTGGCTTTAGATCAGGAAGTCAACCTTTGTGTGTCTGAATGCAAACATATCACATAACAGACAGTGTGGATGTTGTTATCTTTTATCAGTTTGTCTCTCTTCATATTGTTTTTGCGTATATTTTTCTTTTGTTTCAGTCTGCATCAGGACATTTTCATCCCACTAACTGGGAGTTAGTTACTGGCATAATTACTTCCTTATTGTATACTCGTACTTACTGAAGGATTGATGATGACAGAACTTTTTGGTGTAGCCGTGTGGAGGTGGAGTAAGTCAAGAATAAATACCTCAAAGAGAACTGCAGTATGCCCGCTGCAATGGCTGACAGATGTGTGCAAGGTTGGAGGTGTTGCCATTGCCACCTGGGCTGCTAGGCTTCTTAATTGAACAGCTACAAAGCACTCTCTGAACAGAAGGACGGCGGTGAAGTCGAGACAAACAGAGACACTGGAAGTTGCCTGGATAATGTGGATACTCAGTCATGTTTGTCATAGTTTGTACTCTGCAGTAAGACTGGAGTGGCTGGGAGGTAATGGCTGGGCATTTTCGGGACACTTGATCTGTGATCTGGTCTGAGAGTGCTGGCCTCATGGGAGGTGAGGAGAAACTGTTGAGTGATGACAATCAGCTTAGGCTGGAGCTGTGGGACAGTGGCTGATTGGTGGGGTTTTAAAAATGTCCAGTTCAGTTCAGTTCCATTTCATTTACAGCCAGTGTCACAGATCTGTGTTATTGGGTGGGCTACACTGTGCATCGCTGTAGCTGCAACCACACCCAACTGTGACATCGTAGTACTGACACACCCTGAAGTACAATTCTGCATCACTGCAATGAGATATGAAGTTAAACCAATAAGGATCAGGAGACAGAGGAGACTAATCTTCTTCCTGTACTAATTCCAATGCTTTTATTTACTGTGAATTGTGTTTTTATGCTATTTTATACTCTTTTGCAAAGTATTGGGTATCTCGTCCTCTTTTGGTCAGACTGTATGCCACTCTTTATATTTGCTTTCTTCAATCCCTCAAACCTAGGCGGTGTTATCACACAGCAAACAGCCTCCCTTAATAGAAAAGTGAGCTATATAACTAGTTCTTAAAAATGTTATGTTGTTTTCATCAGGTCACTGCTAGAGGTTATGTTAGAGGATCACTAAACTTGAAACATTTCATTCTGACTGTTTGTATAGAGTTCCTTTACGCTGCCTCCAAGACAACTCAGAACTTTCCAACCTCCTCCTAAAGAAGTACAAAGAAACGCCACTCGGTCAGAGTTCTTACTTGTAAACTTTGGGCTAATCTATTTACCCTGACTTCATGAAGAAGTTCGTACCTGCACAACTGCTAGCAAATATCCTCCACTTTAAAGGGAGCTGGGTGAGTTGGTTGCAGAATGGGCAGGGTTTCCAGTAGTACCTTGCATTCCTTAGGGTAGTTGATTGTGTCAAACCGAGTGTAGAAGGTGTTTAGGTCATCTGCGAATGAGGTGAGATCATTTATTGCACATATTCTGGGAAACATCCAGTGTCCGAGTGTTCTTTTTGAAAAGCTTGTCTTGCACATTGCGTATTGGCTTCACTTCACAGCCACAGAGGTTGCCGCTTGCTCAAGGTCCAGAAACCCGAGGTCCGGCATTTTTAATTGTGCAATAAATGGTGTCATTTTGTTCATCACAAGTTGTAACATAACTTCCCAAAATGACTTTGTAAATGTAGGTTTTAATCTGTTTTGGAAAAGTACCTGGTACCAAAGGCTAGTTCACCATGCAGTGAAAAATGTTGTGTTGTGTTCATTTTAGCACCAACACAATTGCTTTCAGGGATTCACATGTATCCTTCTCTCTTTGTTGACTTTTCCAATTTTACTCAGATATACCGTACATCATTCAGCTAATGACTGAATGCACGAAAGAATGTGATCTGTGCTGAGTGAGATTAATGGTTGAGTCTAATTCAGAATGTCATCCACCAGTGTTTGGATGGGATGATCCATCAGGACCTCTCCTTTCAGTTGATTAAGTTGCTGTGTCCTCAGGATCTGGCCTGCCTATAGGTTTGGAGAACATTGAATTTCTCTCTCTTCACTCTGCAGTGTATCCTCTCACCAGTACCTTATGCCTCATGCAGAAAATGTCAGAATGCCAGAAATGCCATAATTTCTTGAACTGCTGTATTATTTAAAACTGGAACAGAAGATAGACCTGTGGTTTTAATGAACACGGCAGTGTGCTTTAGCAGAATCATATCTGTAATTACTGTGGATTTAGACCAGCATTTGCTGAATTTAATGCTCGCCTTCTTCAACAGCTCAAGGCAACAAACTCGCTTCGGCTGCTATGAATAGAAGGATTCACATCTATTAAATATTGTCTCTGTCCAGTGAAAACCATGTATGTCCAAAAATCTTTTTTTTATCAGGGGGATGAAATAACTCTTTTTTTCAGAAACTGACTCAAAAAATCAACCTAAAACTCTGTAATGAGACACATTTAGCACCAGAAATGAAAATCTATGTTTACACAGTCATCAGTGAACCGTTTAATATTTGAAATTGATCTACGTGGAGTGTGAATGGAAGAGGATGTTTTTCAAAATGGTTCTAAAGATGTCTCGACTCTCCTGTTTATGTCCACCTTAGTTGCTTAACTTTCAATAGCAAGGCTGTCCTACATGTTACAACCATTGGCATTATAAAGAATGGACATCATGTCTGTGACCTCACCCACAGATTTCTGAAGAGACATTTTGAAGCTCAGAGTGTCATGACTCTGCCGCCGCCATGTTGGCAGTCTTGCCTCTTCCGTCTCCCGGCTAATCCTAAAAATTGGCAAAGATGTGGATTATCAGTGGACCTGAAGCAGACTGAATGACACCTGGGTGCTCAAACAAGCCACCTGTAACAACACCCACCTGTCAGTCAAAGCAGCCATGATGTTAATTCTGCATAGCTTTAAGCCTTGATATCATTTGAAAAATTCAGCCTCAGTACAGTTGTCATGAATGGGAAAATTAGCTATAGAGACCAAAACTGTTTTTTTGTACCAGGCTGTAAACATGTTTATTTCTGCTGTGAAGTTGGACATTTCAGTACTGGGGCCTACAGAGACTGATTCGTTCTGTAGCCAGCATCTAGTGGTGGTTCAAAGAACTGCAGTTTGTCTGTGCTTCCACATTGCCTTCATTTCCCAGCCATGATTGCTGCTTGGTTTCCCCAGAGCACAAAGCTATTTAACTATTTTACACTGAGATCAGCGGAATCCAGGTTAATGGCTATCTGACTCTGATGATAAAACATTATTTATCCAAAGCTCTCCTCCTTCTATCTATCCTACATATGATTGAACAAAACGTATCTGTTATGTTGTATGGCAACCTACATAGATGCTAATTTTAGCACTTGTGATACAAGGACGATTTCATTTTTCAGACATGAATCCGAGATGGTTACAAGCACAGCACTGCAACAACTTGTTGTCAATCTGCACTTAGCCTGCACTGGAAGACTGAAGGATGTTTCCACATTTCGAATAGCCTTCCCTTCACCTTAACTGTCCATCATACATGTGGTATACATGGCTTTCAACCCAAACCTGCCACAGTGTTTTTCATGATGCCACCATTTAGGCTTTAAACATGTTTTTCTTCTTCTTTCAACATGGTGTACTTAAAGTGTGAATTTTACAAAATTCAAGGTGTGTGGACCTTAAGGAGTAGCACAGGTGGTTCTCTTGTAATGTGAATAAATTTCTCCTCTTCTGGAAGGAAGAAAATGAGAAAAACAAAAATGGACAGATGTGAAAGAGACTTTAGACTTTTTTTTTTTTTTTTCTAAAATCAAATGTAAATCTGCTTCTCTTGAGTATTAATTAAGGCCATCGAGGCAGACTTTTCAGTTTTTCGTTTTCATCAAGAAGTAAATTTGAAGTGTGGTATAATGGATTTTAATTTTAAGTACTGAAACCGCAGACTATGTATCCTTGATATATTAAATACATGCATACACACACATACACACATCTCTGTCTTTTGAATATCTGTGAAAACAAAGACTACTTGGAAATCAGACCTTCACAGCAGAGAGCCAAACAACAGGTGTGCACAATGAACACATAACAGTGGTGATGTAACGGCTGCTGCCTGGGCAAATAGCTACTATTCATGAACTTCACTGAATGCTCAGGGTTATTACGTGACTTCTTATAAAATCACGTTGACATTTGTAGAAACACTGATCGAGTAATAAGACACAAAAATGAAAGCAGTTGAAGTCACATAGACAAAAAAGTATTAACCATGTAAAAAAAAAGACATATTTGCCAACTCCTCTCAGAAGTGATTATCAGTCAGCAATGTCTGGTGTTCACCTTTGAGTTCTGTTGTCATGTTGAGAATACATCTGTCATGGAATCATCTGATAAAACAGCTTTCATAGACACATAGAAGTTTGGTCAAAAGGAATGGGATTTATTAGATGATATTATTAGTTAGCAGGTGGAGATATGGGGAATGATGAAGCAGAGTTGAGGAGGTAGGTTGCCAATCAGGGTTCTATACATTGAAGAGTCAAAAACTGCAGTTCCTCAACTGCCCTGTAAAACCCAAATATAGAAAAACACACACACACACACACACACACAAAATCAACTATTCAGATGTTGTTGTAGGAGGCCTTTGGGGCTCAAAATGAAGTGTTTTCAAAAATGTTATGTTTTTGTAAGTTTTTACAGACATGTTGTAATATTGCAACATTGGGCTCAATGGGGAGCAGAATCTCCTGTATTTGTACTCATTGTCTGAACAATAATACAGAACTACGGATTCATTTGCAGGGTTTTACTTTTGTCCCAGAACAATATAACATGAAAAATAATCTCAGTCATGTTGTTATGAACAGTCATTTATTCCAACAACAAGAACTTTTTGACATTTATTTACAATGATAGTCCCAGAAACAGTTCTTGTCCTCCATTGGGTATTAGTATACCCTTTGCTGCAATGTCTGCAGTGTCCTCTCTTCACCTTCATTGGGAAATGTCCAGTTAGGTCCTTGCGCACATCCAGTGGGGGGTGTGCACATGATTTCTTGGAAGAGGGACCGTTTGGACTCCCATCACCTGAGGATGGTCTCTTCCCAGCATTCAAAGGACTCCCTGCTGCGACTGGGCTCCCGTTGCCTGAAGATGGTTGTTCTCTCTTCTGAGTTTTGAGTGTTGTGTCCACCTGATTTGAAAAGAGAAGAATCAATATTAATATTAACAATCAATTCAAGTACATGTCAAAAATGCATGAATATACAAGTCAAAGATATCACAAACATGGCAAATAGCAGAAATAGATTCTTACCAGAATAAGAGAGGATGCTAGCTGTGCCTGGAACTTTCTCATGTTTGGTATCTCCTTCTTTGGCCTCTTGAGAGCTTGGCAGTACCGCTTGTAGAGGAGCCAGGCGTTGACCACAGCGAGGGTGATGGTGTGCCAGAAGATGTACATGTACCAACGCCGGGATTTCAGGGCGAACTTGTATTTCGCTGTAAACGAGTCAACAAATCCACACCTCCCATGTATTTGTTGTAGGTACCCACAATGTAAGGCCTTTCAACGTCAGTGTAGGTTTTGGTGGCTTTGTCCCCGCGTTGAATCTCCTGCACAGGTTCTGGTCCAGCGAAGGATGACACAAGTGTGACTGCCCTGTTGTCATACCATTTGACAGCACAGATGTTGTGTTTCTGTCACGGGGGGGTGGGGGGGTGGGGAGATTGATTTCAATATGAAGTGTTTCCACATTGGACTGAAGTAACCTGTTCACACATTTCACTGGTCACACAATACTGTATGGCTGACCAATTGTAAACTCTGATTATCATCCTAATAGGAATGCATGTAGCCTCCAACTTACAACCACACCTTACATTCCTGAACATTAGCACCTGTTCCAGAACGATGCAAAAAATGCCCCTCCAAGCATCCCCCACAACTGCTTTGACTATGAATTGATAGGAACATTTTCTTATCAATAGCCAAGACAAAAGGCAGACATGCACAAACAGAATTTCTTTGTTAGAAAGTCCTGCTTTCTGTGATAAGGGGAAAATACTGAGTGTAGAAGGTGGTTAGAAATCATTATAGGTAAATGAAAATGATTAGATATGGCAATATATCTTTGCACATTAGTTTCTAATATAATAATATATGTAATCCAATACAAAGCTAAGGGCTAAAATGTGTAAATCATGTGTAGTTTAAAGTTGGGAAAATTTTAATTGAAGTTCCTCTCAAGACGTTCCTCTTAAAAACAGGGTTGTTTTGACTACCACATTCACCCAACGTTGTAATATTGCAACAATTACAAAAAAAGCTCTAGATAAAATGTAGGGCACATTTTCCACAATAACTACATATGTACATGTTCTAGACACTGTAATAAACACAAAAAAATATTTAAAGCATTTTACTTACCTCAATCAGATAAATCCAGTCCAGTAAATCAAAGGGATGATGCTCAATCAAAAGCCTGGAGGTTGTGTGACTTCTTGACCTGAGGGCAGGCCTTATATACAAATGTATGACCTAATAGCATTGTGAGACCGCACAATAGGACCCAATGAGTATGTTAATGTAATTGAACCAAATGTTTACAGCCCGGTACAAAAAACAGTTTTCCCTGTTCATGACAACTGTGTTAAGGCTTAATTTTTATAGAACTCACCTGTTCAGACTACGTCCATGTTTTATACAGTCAATGGCGTCAGCATACAAAAGCACAAAAACAGCAAATTCTCAAAATAACTAGAAGTCAGTGTCCTCTGAAATGTTTACATGGGCAAGAGTGGCATAACCCTGGACTTTGCAGGTTTTGAGCCTATAGTTTTAATAATTTCCATTGTCCATTCAATATTTATCTGTTTTATGTGGCTTTTGTGCTGTTAACTTCTCAGAATAGTGGCTCTAAACCATGGTTGGGAAACCCTTGGCTATATAAAGCTTATTTAGCCTAGCTCATAAATGTTAACGTAGCCGGTTAACACGGCTTCACGGATATCGCCTGACAGACACCATCAGGCACGAGGAGGAGATGGATCCCACACTTCTCCGGTTTTAAAAATGTGTGTCCTGATAGAAATTGGGGGATGTTCTTCTTTAAAGAAGTCTTGTCTAATCTTAACTCCCCTTGGGAGGATCTCTGCAAGGTCTGCATTTTATATAGGTCTTACCCTCTATACATTGATGTTTATCCACAGGATCAACACAAGAGATCTTTGAAATATTAAAGCAAACGTGTGCATTGCTTTCTTTATTGTGTCATCCCTGACTGAAGTGCTTCTTCTCCTGCACATTGAAGTAAGACCACATTCACAGTAGGAGTACTGCCCCACTTCTCTCACCATGGTGTGATACTGTACTGTGCATAAACTTATATTTTATTCAGGAGTTTAAATTTCTATACTTTAAGGCCCCATGCTGGAGTCTCCTGGGTATTATGTTCTCTGGAAACTGCATTTATGACTACATCTAAACCTGGCCAATTCCTTTTCTTCCTGACTGAACTAATGGCTACAACTACAACTCCCAACATCCCCAGGGTGACTGTGGCCTTCCAGGTTCCTATCTTACGCCTCATCTGCTGCCTTCCCATGGTACCTTTGCTGCAAAGCAAGCAACCGCTGGGTGTTTAAACACAAGGTCAGGGCTATAGGCCTGCAAGGAGACTGCGATCCCCCGGGTTACAACAAAGGTTGCTGATGCTGGAAACATTCACTAATCTAACAAAGGCGATTAACATCTTCATTTAGCTAAATGTTCAGTTTTTGGTTGGTGGTGCTCTTCGAACTAGAACCAGTTGTTCAGACTGACCCACTGATTTATTGTTTCACTGACAACTATAGTTTATAATTTGTCCCAACTATCAAAAAGGAGGCAAAGACAGGACAGAGAATGTCTCTCAAAACATGACCTAACACAGTTTTTAGATTTTTATAAATACAAAATATAGAACGGATTAATATAATATTGTTTTTTTTTTTTTTTTTCAAGTTTGAGATTCAAAAGGAAAGACCAAAATCAAACAAGAATAAGAGGGACGTCTGTTAGTCCAGATACAGTATGACAGTAAAATTATCAAATTTACAGTTGTTTCCAATAAGTCTATGTCAATGCATGGAACTCGAGTACTGTGTAGATCCACGAATGAAACATGTGCACACACAAAGACAGAAACATGCATACACATATTTTTGGTCAGATTTATAAATCTGTGTGTGCGCCTGGTCCTGTATTAATAAATCTCAATCAGTGTGGAACTGGGTACGCATGCACAAATCCCATTTTCACTCCCTATACAAAGTTGTGTAAGATTTAAAGGGATCTACCTGTATTTACTGAAGAGAGCAGAAATGGAATATAATAGGCACACAACTATGTTCGCTGGATGGCACTAAATCCTGTACCCTGCTCCTTTAACATCTGTGTAGCGACAACTTTCCATTAAAACAGCCGCTAAGAGGCCAAAGAAAATCCAGCGTCACTTTGTAAAGTTTATGATGTTTAGTAACCGAAATAGTAACAACAAACTTAAATTGGCATAACTTGACAAACTAAACTAGACATTATGAATAAGTGCTAAGACGATAATAAGTAGTAAAACGTGAGCCTGTCACCTTCTTTGTCCAAAACTCCAGCCACCAAGTGCACAGGTAAACAATAAGGTGCGACCACACCCCCTGTGCCAATTACCGGAAGTAAAGGTGACCTATAAAATATGTGTGATTTAAACAAATAAACAATGCAAAATATATACGCATTTTGGCTCCAACAATCTGTTTGCATATCAGTGCTTGTACCTTAGACCTATCAATGAGAGAAGAAGAAGAAATCTGCAAGCTTTTCTAACAGCACCAGAACAGCAGTCATTATACGTGGTTGTGGCTATTTATAACTCTCACAGCACTAATTCATTGTATTGTCTTCATGTATAAATGTGCCTCTGATTTAAATCTTACACATTGTTTGTAGACTTCAGACTATCGTCTCTTTTCTCTTCGTCCTTCAAATTACTCCAAAGATATATATTTGTGGGCAAGCTGCTGTGGTCCTGCACGACGTCCACTACATATATTATTACTGTCATTATTGTTACCATATCTCTGTGTACTCTGTGTCTCTGTTGATTTGTTCTGTACATGTGACATCTATTGCACATCTGTCCGTCCTGGGAGAGGGATCCCTCCTCTGTGGCTCTTCCTGAGGTTTCTTCCACCTTTTTTCCCTGTTAAAAGGGTTTTTGTGGGCAAGTTTTTCCCCCTCGAACTGAGGGTCTAAGGACAGAGGGTGTCACTCCCTGTACAGATTGTAAAGCCCTCTGAGGCAAAATGTGTTTTGTGAATTTGGGCTATACAAATAAGATTTGATTTGATTTGATTTGATTTGATTTGATATGCAATGCCAATTTCAATGAGAGGAAATGTGATAACAGACTCATTTGTATGTCCCATTTGGTGATTTTAAGCACATTTACAGTTATTCACTATTTTTTTCCTTCTTTTTTGCTGTGTCAGACAGTCAAGACAGCAAGTGGATAGAAAAAAGCAAACGATCCATGTTAGTAGAAAGGAGCAGAGTGAAATAGAATAGTCTGCAGAGAACATTGAACCAGACCGTTTTATTCTTCACATTGTTCTTCCTCTGTCTGAGAAGGGCATGGAGTCGTCTAACAGGCAGGGGTGTTTAGAACGGCCTTTCATACTGGAGACTGAACTCTGTACACATCTGCCCCGCTATGGACCCATTCATGTGAGGCAGCTGTCACAGGTTCAACTCTGGTTGTCACTGTTAGCAGAGACTCCAGTCCACTGCTCCCCTTAACAGATAAACCACAGAATTACACAGAATAATGACAAAGTAAATGTTAAGTTTTAGCACCCCATGTGCAATCTATCTCTCTCTGTTTGGGGAATGATTTAAATGACATGATTTTTAACTCTGGTATCATTTAATTATTTATTTTCTTGATAGAAATGACTGAAATGATCCCTGAAGCTGTGTCCAAGAGGAGGGTCCTGAAGGAGGGTCAACTGTTGAACCACTCCAAAAGTAGTGTTCAATGCTACTTACTACAAATAGTAAACCTAGGGGATTCCCTGATCACAGAGTCTACCGCCAATACTGACTGCTGATCATTAGTGAGAGATCAGTGTCAATACAGATTGTTTTTTTGGTTTGATACAGCAGCTGGCATCCAAGTATTAACAAATCAAGTAGCACTGTTCATAACAAAGGGCTTAAAAATATGTTGAAATTCAAATGAACAATATAACAGTGTCTTATATTTTGACCAAAGCTTTGTTCATCATGTCAAAATTGAATTGCTCAGCCTTTTTTTTTTTACATTCTGACTCATTCCTCGCCTTGATGAGCTTTTTACTTAAACTAAATATGTCAGGAAAGTGTAAATTTAATCCAGCATGGCTGGAAATGGATCTTTATAGCGTTTGGCTTCTAACTGCTTTGTTTTATACAGACTGCTGACTCCTAGCTCTTCCTAACTGGCCAATAAGAGCTGCAAGTAATCAACAACTGCTAGGCTAAAAATAAAGCTTACCAAGTCTGTTATAGGCCACATTTCATAGGCCATACATTTGGTCTCAACTTGAAAATCTGCAGATTAATTCTATACCAGATACAAACCAGATATAACATAATAAACCAGCCACCCACACCCCTAAATAGATTAAAATGTATAAATAGATGTATACAAAACATGTATAGACAGAATTTAGTCAGTTGACCAGCTGTAGCTGGTTAAAGTTAAAAAAAAAAAAGTATAAATGTAAATGTATAAATAGATATATGACATATACAAATATATGAATATAAAAACAGATACATACATAACAGTGGTAGTAATGTAAAACAATAATTGCAGGACCAGACAAATGAATTAAGACAATTAAAAGCCATACTAATTCCAAGTTTCCAAGTGACAACATCTGAAGGTTAAAAAAAGAGAAGGACCTAACATTGAGCCTTGGGGAACACCACAATTCATTTAATAGAGTTATGATGAACATCCACCTATACTTACAAAAAACTCTGGTTGGTTGGTTCAAACTGTGGTTGAGATAATATCTGAACCAGTTAAAAATCAATATGCATCATTCATTGTTTTTTGTAATTGATGACTCAAAAGCGTCAATCCTGATCTATCACATATTTTTACTGAACATTGGCTAACTGATAATCAATCAATAAATCAATCAGGGCATCCCTGGTAACACCAGTGTTTATTAGGAGAGACTGTCTGATGCTTCCGTTATAAATTCAGCATGTTCCCAACATTTATATTTTGTACTTCCATTTTAACCACCGTGTACTTCTGTTTGAGTTCACCAACAGTGACTGTGCATTGTTTGTGTTACGTCACTGACATCCTCACAATAAAAAGTCAAATCAGTAGAGACAGCAGGCAGCCTGTCAGTAAACTTTGCAAAGCCTTTTATAGGTCTGTAAAATCTGTGACCTGCCATAGAGCACAGTGCAGTGGTAGATAAAGGGAAAGTGAGAGAAGCTTTTATTGAAATGAGTTTTAAAATAAAGCAGACCCTTGTCCACCTTTCCTGTCAGCTTGAGAAACATTTAAACTATTGAAATCTGAAGGGTACCACACCACACCGCTGTTATCTGTTATGTTTCCGTTAAAAGCATAAAATCCAGACGGTATGGAGTAATAAAGTGATTAACTAAAAATGACTTGTTTGGAGAAGGATCTAATACGAAGCAGAGCTTTGTAGTATTAATAGAGCGGTCTGACACTGACATGGAACAGATAACAGGTTGGTTCAATTTGGAGCTCGAGTTGAGTGCACCGCTCTCATTACTCATCACCCATCAGAACAGGAAGCGAGAAAACTGTAGGCACGCTGAAGCCCAGCTCGTTCTCAGGACAGTCATTCGACCGTTATCACTGCAGGAGGGACCAACACACCAACAAGGGCTCGCTGTGTTACTATATGTGTGTTGTCATCAGTCGAATTAACCAGACTTGCTGTGCACTACAGAGCACAGGGGAGGTGATGGACAATTGTGATGCTGGACAGAGTGTGGAGGAGGTCAAGGGCGGAGGATGGGGGTGGATGATGTATCCCTGCAGTAAAGGCATGTGTCACAGCTGGCCAGGGGCTCACAGCCAACACCGGAGGTGGATGCCAGGGGGGAGTTTCGGGGAACAAAATCGACTCTGGGCGGAGAAAATGGCAAAGGACCAAGAGAACATTTGGTTCCAGGGGTGTAATCAGTAACTTGGGAATTTAATAATAATAATGCATCTTTTTTATTTGTTTATCATACATGTTGTGTGTAAAATCTGAGTCAGAATATTAAAAAAAGCGCCTTTAAGTCGAAGGCTTGTCTTCTAGGATTTTTTGTGTGAGGTTTTTTACATGTGCTGACTCAGATGGCATTGCTAAACATATTTTAGATAACATGATTTTAATATTTGATGCATTAAGGGATCACATTACCTGGAAGTGTGTTCTAAAATGTATTTCAAAAGTATATATTTTTTGTATATTTTATTTTTCATATTTTATATTGTTTACAGTTTTCATATAATGATAGGATACATGCACTTCATTTTCTTTATTTGACTTTTAATATCAAAGTGACCAAAGCGTTGTCATTAAGTATCACTGAATTGCCCAGAATCAGAATTTCTCAGCCTTTTCTTTTGTCCTTCTTTTCTTTAATTCTGAGTCATTCCTCATGTTGATTAGCCAGTCACTGAAAAATAAACATATCAGGGAAGTGTAAATTTAATCCAGCATGGCTGGAAATTCATCTGTATGACGTTTGGTTTCGGACTTACCAGCGAATAAGAGCTGTGATAAAGTGATAAATAACTGCTCAGCTGAAAACAAAACACGGTCTGTTGTAGAACATATTTTGTAACATTTTGTAGGCCTTTGTTGTGGCTCAGAAATTTGGTCTCAACTTGAACCGGAGCATCTGCAGATTAATTCTATACCTGATATATTATGATTCACTATAATTAGATATAATGTGACTTGAATAAACATAGAATTCATTTACATACTGTATGTACAGAAATGGATTGTTAAAATGTAAGAATTACAATGATCTAAAATAACCCAACAACTGCAGACACACAAATATTGTGAACGTTGAATTTAATACAGATAATAAGCTATTCAATCAATAACATATGGTACATATATCTATATACACACGTAATGGATGCAGCTGTGTGATGCACATGCTTACGTCAAAACACTAGCTTCCAGGAACAGCAGCAGGCTGGACAGCAGACGCAGTAGGAAATACAGGTCATGTGACGGCCTAGGGCCCACAAAGACTTTTTGCTGAATGCCTCAATTATAAAGTGACAGAGCTGTGAAGCTTTGAGGCACAGTGAATAATTGAATTGGTTCAATTTGTACATTAGATTTTAAACTAACAGAAGCTGTACATCTCCACTTCTTCTCAACTGGCCGATGTTGGTTATGGATCTCCACGTGCAGTTGTTCATCTTTGATATGTTAACCGGCCGTCCTTTGTTTGCTCATTGGTCATATTTCAGCCTTTCATTACTGTGGCAGCATTGACAAAGCCTCACCAAACTGGACTGATGTGTCAACAGCAGGCAAAGAAAGGTTGCATATGGATGGATCATTCTTAACACTGCGACTGACTGACACAGCGGCTGACAGCTGCCTCTGATGTATGGACATCCCACTACCCCTGTTACTGAAGCTGACACACACTCCTCAAAGCTTTTTCCTCTATAAAGAGCAAGATTGATCGCAGACATTCAGATTTTCTCTCTTCACTTGTCAGCCTGTGCACTGTGTAAACTCAAACTAATATAGCTGAAACCCCCTGGTTTTTCATATGGATGTTGATGCTGGTCCATCTGCCCATCAGTGAAACTGTCAATTAGATAAATGTGCACACAGTGTGTATTTGAGCGTGTTTTAGACTTGCTGGAGCAGAATATCATATTATCATATTAAAACACGTCAATATCCTGACCGCTAAGCAATCAGATCACTCATAAAACGGGGCATTATGATATACTGATGTGCTTTATATGTGCAGAACAGTTTCTTCATCATACGAAAGAGAACAAAAAAATATCTTCACAACATTAAAGACACCATCCACACTTATTTTGAGTTTTATGAGGCTCAAACTGATTTAAAAAAATTGGAAATGATTTTGAATTTTTCTCAAGCTTTTCATAACTATATTCTTCACATTTCACTGTGTTGAATATCACTTTTAATTATCTCTGTAACTGATTTTTCCTGTGAGTATCATCACCTGAGCATTCAATACTTCATTCATGGTTCTGATTCTGTGTCTTCTGCAGCATTAAACCTCCTGTAACCGGCTTCTAACCAGTTACTATCCAGGATCACCAGTGTTAGCAGTAGCAGAGTCCTTCATGACAGCTGCTGCTGATATGGACGTTGGCTGGTAGACAGCTTCTACACTGCTTTTTTACTCGCCGCTTATGTCCATGAAGTGGACTCAGTACAGTTGCCACTTTTCTGTCCTGATAGTCATCCTAATCATAATGTGTTCCCCTTAAGTATTTCTAGATATTATACAATCATTTAAAAAATGCAGAAAATTGTTTTTTTATTTTTACTTATTTATTTTTTATTGTGCACCCTTTTCAACTTTTCAAACCAGTTCAATCTGGAAAAATAAATCTTTCATTCAAATACGTAATTTAATAAACACGAAAAATACAAAATGAGCCTGTTCAACAATTTCAATAATTGTATTTCCATTATTTCATTTGTAAAAGAGATTTTGAGTTACCGCCAAAAGTAGTGGAACTTTTTTTGACAGACAAAAAACTGGAATTTTAATAATGCAATAATGAAGTGAATGAATGATGCAAATCTCCTTCAGCAGTTCACATAACAGACACTACCCTTTGACCCTTTGTGTACAAATTTGGCCACAACATAACTCAGACTCAGACTCAGACTCAGACAGTTTTATATATAACACACTCCATGCAGTATTTAAAGGACCAAGTCCATTTGCCCTCCGTCTGACCTCCTGCTTACAAAATAATGAATTTGCTCTTCTTCACTCATTCATCTTTAATAATCATATCCAGGCATTATACAGTTTTATCAAAATTCGTCATGCATCGTTTATTTATACATAGGAGTCTTCTTCAGGCGTCTCTGTGATTGTCTCCGACATGTGTTGTTGTTCTGTGATGCATCTGTGTTCTGATTATTAACAATGAGCTAATGAGCAGCCTGACACTGACTTCATCCTTCTGACAATGTCACTGTTTACTCATATTTTTTTTTTCTCCGAGGACAGCTTGTATTATCAAACACTGCATATGTATGTTTGAGCTTCACCATCTCTGTTGAGTTACCATTGAAACATAAACATACAGAGTGAAGAAAAAAAACATTAACTTATTGTACATCGTGTTACTGTTCAGTGCTTAATCAGTATGTATATACAAACTCAATTTCAGATCCATAAAGATGAAGCTGAGCAAATCTGCCACTCTGACAGACATGGCAGCACAATTTCAACAAGGCTGATAGAGATTTTTTGGAGTATTTGCTAAATGAAATGTTCTTTTTTTTAAATAACAGTAAAACGTCTACAGAGACTGTAGTGTGATTATGGTTTAGCAAAGATGTTTACTGATAAATGCATCTGTCGACAACACTGAACTTTATGCACACGAGCTGCTTTCAACAAATTTTTGGGACCCTGGGTTTGGCCATGTTGTTGCATGTTCAAATTCTTTCAAATAAACATTGTATACGTATTACTAATTATATACTAATTTTATATGGCTAACATGTTGGCAAAGACATGCCTATTTTCACACACATATAACGCAACCTTACATTCATATGGAGTTTTCATTTGTCCACCTGATGCATGAGAGTGCAGTATTCTCTCCTCTTTTAGCTTTGTTTTGGTCTCTACCAACTCCTGTGAAATATATCTAGCTCTGTAAATATATATATTTACAAGTATATACCAAATATCTCCCTTATGTCTATAAGCCCACCTGATGTACAGATCATATTTATTATATTATCCCTGCACTATGCTCCATTGCACCATATCATTGCCCATTCCCATACAGTGTAAAAATGTCATCCTTGTTTATAGATAGATAGATAGATAGATAGATAGACAATTATATATAGATGTATACCTTTTTATACGTACATAGTTTTATAGTTTTTTATGCTCATGGTTATGTCTGTGTACCTGTCAAATTTTTTTTTCTGTATGTACTACAAGAGCAAACTGTAACAGCAGTCAAATTCCTCATGTATGTACACATACCTGACCAATTGAAGTGATTCTGATTCTGATTCAGCTGTAACTGTTTGTCTGTTTGCTCACCAGCTAACTGCTAACACATTATACACAATAATTTGATCACTTCTGATTAAAGTCCCAGTGGGCACTTTTTGAAAGCCTGGGGCAGCTGTACCTACCAACTGTAGTTACCAGTGATGCCTACTATTTACCAGTGAAAGTAGCTAGCGCTAGCTACAGAGGTCAGAGGGCCAGATGATGTTATACACTAATTTGCATATTGAGCTTTGTGGTTGTGCAGTGAGACAGAGATCACTTTAAGCCAGGGGCGTCAAGGACCACATACACAGACAGGCTTTGACAAAACAGGCAGCGTGGTGCGCCTCATGTTTCGCAGACTGCTCCGTCTGATCAGGGCTTTAAGCAGCTTAGCTCAAAAGGTCCACTTTTAACTTTCAATCTCTGTCTCCGGTTTCAACGCTGCCTAAAAATTCAACTCTTAGGTCAGCACAATCATATGTGATTGCACGTGACCACATATGATTGTGTATTAATAACTGAATAAATGTGTTACACCAGCAGCGTCCTTTTAAATGTCAAGATGACAAATGACATTTAGAATTAGTTTTGATTAAAACTGGTGAGTGGCTGAAAATGTTTGGATGACATGACCTCTAAATAAACTGTATTAAATCTCAGATATTTGCTTGTTTTTTCAGACACATTTCCCAAACGTAGCCCCAAAATAAGAAAAATAGAGGAACTGCTGTATAGTCCCCACTGGACATTTAAACTGCCCTTATCATTTATATTGTAACTCTAAATTTTATATTGAATTTTGTTGCTCGTTCTGCTTTGGTTTACTATTTATTGATTTTTAAATACACCCCTTTTTCAGACATTTGCTCAATAGCGTTCTTTCTACAGCTGATTTATCCACAATATAGCTTTATTTTATTTCTTCTGTGTCTGTACATCTCCATGTATGTGTGTGTGAAATTCATGTGTGCATGTGTGACATGTTTGGAGTGATGCATATTCATCCGTGCATTGCACATTCTGGCAGGCGGAAGGAGAAAAGGAAGATGGAGAGACAGAATTGGGCCAGTGAGTGGCAGAGCTCCCCGCAGCCTCAGTCAGAGTTCTGAATGTCTGAAGAGGGCCTGGAGGCCCCTGGGCAAATACTGACATCACCAGCACTGCTTCTTCACGTCTGGCAAGACAGCCCCATGTAAATATTACATCCATGCCCACAAACACACACCCACTCAAATATGCCTGAACTCACACATCGCGAGTCTGAGAAAAGCTTTTAATTGCTGTGATGTTGTGGTACCCTGAACTATCACCTTCAGATCTGTCATAACCGTCACACAACCCCGGTCTTATTTTCATACTTTAGGCTACCATTCTAATTAGTTATGCTCACAAAGTAATTGCTAAGAAGTGAGAAAGTGGCGAACTTTCTAAAAAAGAAGTCGGATGGGACAAACAAGAAAAGCAGTCAGACGATCAGACAGCTTGTAAACGGACATATTTGGACAAGAAAACAAAGGTGATTTCCCAAACCGTCCTCTGCAAACATTCTTCATAATTACCAGACCCACTTTCTGGCTCAACTTTAACCTACTGTACTACACAGAGTATGCCTGTGCACTGAGGGATTATTAGCAACATTGCAGGTGTACTCACTTTCAGCTTGACTTCCAAAAAAGTAGTTTAGATCATTTTAGCTGTTGGTGTGTGTGCAACCCACCTGACTGCTGGTGTCTTTTCCCCATCGGACTTTGTTGGTGTAATTGATAGAATTGACAATTCAAGATGTAATCTAATTTTTTCAAGGTGTTCATGCTTATTATTTAGACTATTTTAATTCATACCGCAGTTCCTCAATTTTAGGACACAGCAGAAGGTCACGATGAGTGTCCACCCTAATTTTTATATCTACAGTCACTAGTCCTCTGTTCAATAAAACTGTCACACAATGAGCTTCCAAATAGGACATGATGTAACTGTTCTGAAGCCATGAGTTGGCATGATGGACATTGGGATCTTTTTTTGGTGTGTCCATATTTGGACAAGAGTGGGGAACTGGTGGGTGACAAAGTGAAAGTTGGTCTGTGCTTGGAATTGACTCCATTTGCAAGCTGCAAAAAATGGTGGTGTTTGACAGTTTGATCTGAGTTGCGTAAGCCCGGTATGAATCCTAAAGCCGCTCTGCTTTATTGTCTATTTTACTGTAAATGGGATCATCATTTCCAAACATTATGCTGTGTGGAAGAAGACTTGAAACTAGCAGTTGATAGCATAACCTCATGAGGAAACTGTTAAGGTCAAAAATGAAGTTAGAATACTGTCTCTCAATAGACTCAAAAAAATTTACTTTTTACAACCAATGGAGCTGCCCCCTGTTGGCCATTAGAACAGGTGCAGGTTTAAGACACTAGCTTCACAGAACCAGAAGCTCTGCTGTGAATAGGTGTGGTAATAAGTGAGTTATGCTGTAGCTATAAACACAACTAACAATGATGTACATTTCTACATCACTGCAGCAAGGTGAGAGGTTAACATTCTGGAGGTCGACACATCGAAGACTTTAAAAGGGTGTTAGGTTTCTATTTAAGGAAAACAACTATCTTGAATAATAATGTCCTCATCTCCAAACAAGTATATCTGTGTTTCTGTTGGCTTCTTACAAAGATGAGCACTGATTCTGCAAAATTGCAGCAGCAGCTGCAGTTAATACTAAAATAGGAAACGCTTAATTGAACTCATCCATTGTGTTGGCTTCAGTTGAAGTGAATCAGAGACAGAGGGAATATTTGTAGGACGGAAGTGTAATGTGACTATACCCCAAGGCCATGTCCCAGCAGACAACACAACTGCTTGAAACAAAACACTGCCTCCTGGGAGTTGTGGAGGGGGTTAGTGGTTAAACAATTACATCCACTCAGATTGCAGTGTCCTTGGTTTAATTCTGGCCAGGGATCCCTTGTTTCGTGTTATCCCCCCATTACTTTTTCTGTCACCTCTTTACTGGCAAAAATGCCCACAGAAAGAATCAATCAGAAAAAAAACACTGTGTTGGCACAGCCAGCTCAGAGGGCTGTGGCAAAAAAGTTGAACCCAGTTCAACCTTTGGAAAAACACGACATAACATCATCCAGCATGATGGTGTTGCCCAATCAAATACTTACAAGGGCACATTACTGCAACATTACTTTGTAATGTGGAGGTTGTAAAACTACTGTTTGGTGGTTGTAAAATCCTCTCTTACGGTATTATGCAGTGTTTTTGTGTCTGACAAGCCTTCAAGGTCATGGATCTCTGACTCAACTGGACATCCTGTGTCATATTTCATGGTCTAGTTCCTGAATCGGCATGACCCTGACCAGCAGCCCTTTTCATTTTGCCTATAGTGCTATTTTCTGTCTGGACACTCGATAAGATCTTGATCAGTTGTTCAGTTTTCTAGCTGTAAAGCAAAGTGTTGCACAGTCATGTAACATACTCACGGCAGATGGCTGACCATGAACCAGTTTCTGCTCAAGGTTTCTGCCTCTTAACAGGAAGTTTTTCCTTGCCACTGTTGTGCTTGTTCATGGTGGGTACCGTTGGGTCTCTGTAAATAATATAATAAAGAGCAAGAGCAAGTATAGACCTGTCTTATATACAAAGCATCATAAAATAACTCTTATTACGATTTGGCGCTACATAAAGTAAATTGAATTGAATATGAAAAGCAAGAAAGTCTGCTCAATCAAGAGGTTGGGGTGGATAGATTAACAAACACGCAGGAGACTGTTGTTCATCGCCTGTGTGAAACCAAAAGCCAGGATTGATTTTTTTACGTAACTTGCGTAATATTAATAACTTTTGACACCTAAGTCATGTGCGTCAGGGCTTAGCTGTCAAAAGTAAGTAAGTAAGTATGCTCATTTTTACCTAAACCATGATCTTTTCCTAAATTTAACCAAGTCAGATTGCATCAGCAAGTTGGTCTAACTGTACATTGCATATTTACAGTATTATACTCACCACAGACCCTGTACATGCAAAGCTATCTATGACCAAGCTAGAGAGAGAGAGAGAGGGAGAATGTATAAAGCCAACAATCGCATCACAAATTGGCTTCACGGGGCATCATTGCTGCACAAGGTGTGAAAACAGCATGCAGACATCAATCACTTGCAGTGGCAGTATGGGAGCAGTTACTGTTAAAGCCAGACTGTTAATCCTGAATTGGTGTAGAGGTGTTGAAGAGATTTCAACAGTATGGCTTTCAGTGGGATCACAGGTGCCATAAGAAGGTTTACTGTAAATGTTTCAGTGTTTGTTTCTTGTGGAAGAAAACAGAATTCTTGAAATAATCACCCTATATGAGCACTATAAAGATAGATAGATAGATAGATAGATAGATAGATAGATAGATAGATAGATAGATAGAGTACTTTATTTATCCCCAAAGGGAAATTCTTTCGTTGCAGCAGCATTAAAAAAATATACATAAGAAAAATATACATATGGACTCATGCAATAACTTGTGCAAATTATGTCCATCAGCTCAACTGTTCCATAATGAGTCTCCTCTGCACAGAGGGAGTCATTATACAAAGTTATGGCAGTTGGTAGGAATGAGAAAGAATGACCTGTAGCGGTCTTTTTTACAGTGGACCTGCAGGAGTCTCCGACTGAAGCGGCCTTTTTTACACTATATATATATCTATATATATATCTATATATCTATATATATATATATATATATATATATATATATATATATATATATATATATATATATATATATATATATGTGTGTGTGTGTGTGTGTGTGTGTGTGTGTGTGTATTTTATACACTATATGTCAGCTTTAAATACATAGAGTAAATCTTGGTAGTGTTATCAAAACCCTCACTGGCAAAATACCAAGAAAGAAATTAAATTGTGTACCTGTACTTACCTGTTATACTTTACACGTACTGTACATTTTCCCTTCAGTAATAGCACTTGGATGTATATGGCATGTAAGCCTACCCATACAGCACCATTGCTCTTTCTGTCTCTGTGGCTGGCTTGTTCAGTCACACATGGCCACATATCTAATTTCACATTACAAGTAACAGCACAGAAAATTCAATTTGTTTTTGTTTCCCTGCCATTTAGTGCAATTTCCATAAAATGAGAGTGGCTGACATCCAAAATCAATGGCTGTTTCCAAACCCCCAAGACTAATGGGGTAGATAGCTAAAACCGCAAGTTAATTGTTCAGGAATGTCCTTGAAAATTGTGTGTCAGCCTCTCTCTCTCTCTCACTCGCTCTCTCCTTAACCCTCTCTCTTCTATTTACACTGCACTCTTGACTGCTTTTTGAGGAATAATTTCATGCAGGCTGTGTAATGACATGGATTTGGAATTTTAGCAGTCATGCTTAACCAAGCCCAAACTAGAACCCGGGTATTCCAATATTCATAATTCACAGATACATTGCAATTTGCAAGACTTGTCTCCTACAAAGAAGCAATGTGACTGCCAGTCCGCCTATGGACTCGCCATGTGTGTACTCCCCAGAAAATGTGATCATCAAGTCACTGGATAGCCCTTCTTCTCTCCCTGTCAAGATTGCGACAAATGTTGAGTAAATCTGTAGAAAAGCTGTCAACAGCAGGCTCATGCACTGCCCCTGTTGTCCTCACTAGCTGGTGTGACGATTGTGAAACAGCCTGCTGAGCGATGCTATCATCAGTGTTAGGTCTTCAGTGTTAGGATTCATTTTTGTCGGCTGCTGAATTGAGACCTCTGCCCTCTACTGATCTATTGAACCTACTATGATGTATAATGATACATTCATTTATCCCCAACACTTTGGTACAAGACTTTTGGTTTGGTACATGACTTTCATTGGTTCAGTATGCCCATTGAATCAGAGTTACTGTCAACCTAGCTTAATACAGTTTAATTAAGTGTACATCTTAAGCTCTATTAGCAGAGGATTAGGGTTACCTGGGGGGGACCTCTGGTATTGTGGAGGTCATCTGTGATCTTAATCCTTTACAAATCTGGCATGTCTGTAATTTGTAGAGAAACAATTTCACTGCAAATTACGTACCATATTTTGCCAGACACAGAGGTTGTGTGATAATACTAATTAAATGCAAATCGGCATCTCATAATTTGGGATCAGGGTTATTTTTTTTGTTTTGCCTCTTTCCTGGTGGGGAATTCTGGAGGCTGCTATGGCAATTCTAAATGAAAGTTTTTACAGATTTTTCTCTTTTTAGCAGAAGAGCGAAATCTTGAATGATGAGATGGATGACGTGCATAACAACCTATGGTATGTGCAAGAAATCCACCTAGAGAGCTTTGGCTATGGTTTTGTCGTTGTTCTCTAAGTTCCACCGTGCTAGTGTGGCAAGTGGAGGGTGGAAAAGGTGTACCGACAACGCCACCTGGGGAGTTTCGCCCCAGGAGATAGTTTATATGAAATTGTTAATTGCCTTTACTATATTACACAGGTCTACGCTGGTTCGTATACCACGGGCAGAGACATATTTAGAAAAATATAAAATATGTTTATTTTGCAATCACATAAAATAATCACATCAATGCTGGCTCATAATTACTTAAACTTGGGCCGTAGGACGGGATGAACAAGGCTGTAGAGGCTTGCTACGGCGGCCCAAAATCAAATCCAGGGGGAGGAATAACTAACCAAAAACACCCGTGACACTGCAAACACACACAGACAAGGAGCTCGTGAAGAAAAAGACCACCACCAGAGATTGGGTCGCCGCCTGGCCCTCAGCACCTGTCCACAAAGAAAAGAAAACAAATTATAAAATTGGCCCCCCAGTTAATACGGCCGTTGATCCCACCTAACACTCTCACACACACGAACGCACAAACACACACACACACAACACAATATACTTTAAGTAACTAAGAGAAAAACAAGAAACAAGCCATCTCACAAAGGTAAGTAACGTTCATTAAACAACAACAAAAAGTAAATAATGTTCATTAAACAACTTAAACAAATGAATACAAAATAAATCTTTTCGAGGATAATTAATAAACCAAACAAAACCCTTAAAGTAACACTAAGCCCTGACACCAGCTCTGTGAGGAGCCTTAATAAATCACTCCATCATAGCTCAGAAGAGCTGAGAAGTCAGAACAGTCCCAGTGAGCCAAAACAGCAGTGGGTCCAGGAGGTGGTGGCTTTAATAGTTTCTGGACCTCACCAGTAGGACATTACGGAGCGCCGAGAGGAGATGGTCACGTGGAGACCGCACAGCAACGCCGAAGGGCCCCCAGCAGGGCAACTCAGCCCCGTGACCCCAGCAGTCCGCCACACCGTGTGCCAAAGGAGAGGGCGTGCGTTAGTCTGGCGACACGCTGGAGACGCTCTGATGCCGGCACGCCACACGGCTTTACCACGCCACTCCAGACCACAGCCACCACCACGGACGAGCGGAACAGGAAGAAAGAGGGTGCCAGGTGTACCCAGGCTCCTATATATAGAGGTGCGCTCCCCGCCCATAATAATAATCAGTGCCACCGGGGGACACAGCGCCCCACTGTGAGGGGGAGTAAGCCGTGCTCCGGCCACACTAGGCGTGGTAGCCCCTGCATATAAGGATGTATGACAAACATAAATGAGAAACTGCAGCTGAAAGGAGTCTTCAGTGTCATTTCGACCTGTTGTTCATCAGTGTTGGGGTTGTAAGTGACGCTGGAGAAAGTGTAATGTAACAAACAAAAACTGTGCCAACGTCACAGGACTTAACTATGGTAATGTTACATCTCTGGTGACACAAACACACTAAAACATTTGCAATGGTATCCCCCAAATGCCCCGATTACAGTGCTTGAGCCTTACTATCAGTTGCCATATCCAGTTCCCTGTTAAACACAGTCAGCAACCGTCTGGAATCTTCCAGTATCCTTGCAGTTGTTGGCACTGCCGATGGATGGACCTTTAGGAAGAGCCTAAACTGAGTTTGAACACAAAATCTGGACCTGAATTTAAAAAGCTTCAACTAAACTGGTTCTAAAGTTCATTGTTAATGGACGTTTTTCACTGTTCACTTTATATTTGAGAATATTTCGTTTGGGGTCTTTTGTAGTAACGATTTCTGACAGGGAAATTGGTGTTTAAAGTTTTCTTGCTGGCAATATGTGTTGGAGTGCTATAATTTTTACTATATTCTTTTATAAATACACAACATAAACTGTTGTGCTGTAGTTCTTTGGTTTGACTTGGTATGATGGATTTTTTTTTTTTTTTTAAATGAACCACTGCCATTCCAAATTTCTGTCCTTGGTCAACAGCCAGTCACGTTTGACTGTCCTTCTTTCTACCAAGACAGTGTTCCTTGAGAAAAGATTCTGCCACTTTTCTTCAGCTCATACTGGATCACAGCCATTCAACATGTCCCAGTTTTTCTGATGTTTTTGAGACAGCACAGGGATTCATTGCAGTTTGTTAATGCATAACTTAACTTTTCAGTTACTCATATACTGACAACTGCTGTTGGAGTGTCCCAAAGTGTCACTAAGTGACCCCGAGGTGCCTACTAACTTTGTAAGTGCTAACTTTAACTGCAGTTATGTAGCTTTTAAGTTCCTCTATAAACACAATAATAGCATTTTAACCCTAATGTGTTCTGTGAACTGGGACCATTGTTCAATTCAATCTTAAATTGCATTTAGGGTCGTGTTCATGTAATCCTATCGAAAGATGAAGATTAGAAGTAACAACTGTTTCACTGACATTACTTTCAATTTTCCATGCTCCTGGCCAACATGACCTTGAGTAGGGAGATTCTAAATCATGGCATACACTACGGGTGGTTTGCCGTCTCTCATTTAAGAACAGCATGAAGAAAACACCAGGAAGGCATTAAACCACATGCTTATTACAGCTTTATATTTGTCAGAAAACTGATCATGAGAGAAAGATGATTTTAGCCCCTTTGATAAGATTTTAAGAACTGAATATCTGTTATTTAAAAGCTTTGCAAATTGTTGCATCCAGCATAATAAAGATAACTGTTTCCCTTTTAAACTTTAATAATGCTGCTTATTCACTGCCAGAGCTAACATACTAATAGTCATATGCTAAAATAGAATGGAATGCAACATGGACCCGATTTCTTGTATGGAATGTATACTCAAACCTGTTCAGGTCCCAGGTCTTAGGGTTCTGGTGAACCCGTGAAGACCTCTATCTGGAGGGATTAAGTTAGGCAGACACTGTGAGTCTTCATTCATTTTATAGGTTGGGTTCAGTCACACTACATGTTTTTATCAGCCTTTCTTCACAGTAAGAACCATGGGACTTCCATGATGCCACTCTGCGGAACAACTGACGTGCAACATCCTAACACATGCATCCATGAAATACAGGTTGTCCAATAAAGACATTTGTGTCCTTGACAATGTGACAAAAAAGAGCAGCAAAAAGAAAAGAGCAGCATTATTTGTGCAAATCTTGTGCAAGTATCGTGTCTGAGCTAAAAGTCTTAGGCAAGACTACAGTTTTCACCACAACATGTAAAATACTACATCCAGTCCAAGATCCCTACTGTTTATCATGGATCTTTTAACTGCAGCCAAACGAGAAATCGTGCTGTTAAAATGCTTAAATCCAACCAGTTATCCAAGAGCCAGATTACTGACCATATGGGTACTTCATCAGACATCAAAACCCCCCATGGGGCTTAGTCCAAACACTATTTGCCTGGCTTACAACTTCTGGCCTCATGAGGGACCTGGACATCTGGGCTACCTTCCCTCACCTTCTGACACCGCAACGCAGACCAAGACAAGCGGACAAAAAAAATGTCCACACTCATGTTGAGCATCATTTCATTGTGATTAACTGTAGGTGGGGCCCTGATTTTATGTCTATATTGATCCTTCACTTCAGTTTTTCAGCTGAAAATCATTTCTGTTCATTCAGATGAGTCAGTACAATAAAATAGCAAGTGCTCATTATGCGGTATTAACTGAAAAATAAATTACCATACCACAGAGGATGTAACCATTTTCTAAAGGCTGTTCTAGAGACTTTTATAGATTGCAAATAAAGATTGTATGGAGCTGTGGAGCTTTGATTGTCTGTAAACTACTTCCCCTATGCGTCCTTGCCAACATAAATATTGTTAGTAAATCAGTTGATAGAAAAGCACATAAATACAGAACCGACTCTCAATTTCCCAAATGCATCCACATGGGTGTGTGAGCACAGACACAAGCAATCTTGTCAGACATCAAAATCGTTGTTAGGAAAAACTCAGAAAGAGAACAGGAAGCAACCTTGACATCTGATACATTACAATATGAGGCAGTTTGTAGTGCAAACAGTATTTGGGCACAAACACTGGGAACAGATTGCTGTACACATGCTATTGATTGAACTCTGCAGGGCTCCAATAGCTCATTGCCTGCAGAGCCAGACGGAGTTTCCCTGCCTCTCATTCTCTATTGTCATCAGACTGTCCAGCTCATCTCTCCCATACGGGAAAAAAGAAAAAAAAAAAAAATGCTGAGGATGCAGGAAAATTAACAAGGCTGTACCATTTCAGAAATCTAAACAGATCATTGCTTTGATGACAGAGCCACTGAGATTGGACACAGAGAGAGAGAACAGGAGGTAAGAGAATGGAGATAATCTTCAATTCTTTTCGTCATCTAAATCCACAAGCTGATACTGCAAGACCAGATATCTGCTCACTTAGTCATGCTGCTGCTTATTTTAGCTGAATGTATTTGTGTGTTCTGTGTAGAAGTCTGTTTCCATTATATCTGATATCAGTTTGCATAATTTACATTAAGGGTTAAATCAATTTGGTGCAATGATGTAATTTCTAAGTTTTTAAACCATCTAACAACTGCAATTTCAGGCGTTATTCATGATTGTATTTTGTGCAAAGAACTCATTTTAATAACATGCTGTTTTTCTATCTGAAAATAAAAACAACATACATTTTGATATCAAAAAATCTGATTAAATAAATGAATTGTTAATAAAGTGTTTTCCATTTTAGAACCTGTCATGATTTGAGTTAAATTACAGCAGGCTACAATGTGAACCATGCTATCAATAGCTAGATTCTAAATCTGAAGGCTGATCTTTGATCCAAGCAAATGTTTTCAGTCTTATCTATCATATCTATATATGATGATGGTTTGTTATTATATATTTACATTCAGAAACATTCATTTGTACTACTTTAATCACTGCACAAACAGTGGAATCTCAGCCTTTGGCTGCACTCACAAAAGGTCTGGTTAAAGTTTGACGAATCCGTGCAGCGATACATCAATGCAAGACACATCATACACAGTAATGGAGACGGTGCATGCAAAAAGTTAAATCTGCTTTGAAATGGCTTCATCTAACAAACCAGCCCGCTCGACAGATAAAGCTAAGTACAGCAGAGTTTGCCTCTGGAAGCACTCTCTTGTCACCACAGTCACCACTAGCTGACTGATGTGCGATCATTTCAGCAATCGGATTCAGGCGTGGGATCACTGAAGCGGTCTATTCTCAGCTGACCTGGCTGATGGACCCCGAGCTCCTGGGACCAGATTCATGTAACCCTTCACTGCATGCTGCCATAGGTGCTCACCATGCATTGTATTATGCTAATAGAGCGTTCAAAGGTCTTCTTATTGTAACGGGTCAACTCTGCATTTTGCTGTATAATGGACAAGGGTCACGCTTACTGGGACTGTCTTTCAGCACAATCTCCCTGCATGTGTAGAGAAACTGTTATATGAATGAGTCCCAAATGAAAAGAGGAAGTAAAGTTAAAACACACACTATCATGCTGTTATGATTTTATATGTTATGTTATTATAAGTGTAGGAAAAATATGAAATTTGACATGTTAACATTTGAAATTCAAGTATCCACTAAATCTACAAGATTTTACTCTTCATAATTTAGTGTCAGCCAGTCATAACCATTCATATATTTCAAGGTTGCAGAATCCATAATACTGAGTGTTATTTTCAATGGGTATAATTTTCTGACTCTCTAACTGACCTGATTTAAATTATGCTGTATGTTCTGTAAATGGAGGCCTTAATGCAGACTGCAGTCTGCTTCTGCACCTGGAAGTACAAATCGCATCTCACACAAGTGCAAAAAACCAAACGCATTTAGTTAATGTGTGCTGAGTCGGCATTGTTCCACCAACGCAGTTTTCATATTATAAAGACAGTAACTGAACTGGATGAGATTTCAAATAAAGATGTAATCTTCCAGACAGAATCCATTCATTGCATGTAAAATATCTATACATGGCAAAAATATTTTTACAAGTTACATGAGTCGATTTGTTTATTTAAAGCCTTAATCTGTTTTATACTGTTGGGCTGATTAAGACCCAAGGTATGTCATGTTTGAACAAAACATCCTTGCACTTCAAGAGTTAATTCCCTCCATGGGCTGTGTGTCGCAGCCACTGCTGCAGCTCCAACTGCTGATCATGTTAAGCTGAAGGCCCCCTGGGCAGGCACGCCTAAACCTCTGCTATAGATAATGGATGAACGGATTGGATGAATGGAAATGGCTGTTGGCTCAGTCAATGATCACTCATTTCTCTCTCTTCAGTACTAGTCGTGTATCACGACAAGCCAGCATGAACTGTAAGAACTGCATCCTGTAACATCTGTCACCTACCTACAGACATGTTATTATTAAAGCAACATTATGTAATTTTTCTACATTGAAATAATTCACTCTCATTTTGATTGTACATTGACGTGTAATCAGGTAAATGGTCTCTGTTTTTCCCACTTTGCGCCCCGTACCCCTGTGTCTGCATTATGTAACCCAACAACTCCAGAAGCCGGCTGCTGTACATCAATTCTCTGCTTAGATTTCTCTGATTTACAGACTTTCTTCATAGACAGTAGAGTTAATGGCTGTCAATCGTAGCTGCTGTTAGCTAATGTTACCTCCAGGAGTGTACCACAGGTTTTTTGATGGCCGGTGTTGTGTCAAAGCTGGAGCTGGGCAAGCAGGCAATGTAACTGGGCAGAGCAGCCTCTGTGAACATAATGAGAGAGGAGTAGAGACCAAAGAAGACATTGATGGAAGAAGCTAAGAAAAGAAAAGGAGAGAGTGGGGTGTTGGTTAGCACAGTAGGTAGAATGGGGAGCCCACGCTCAGAGGCCCAGTCCTTGCTGCAGTGGCCCAGGCCTCAGCTATTGCTGCATGTTGTTCCCGCATTCTTCAGCTGCTACTATACAATAAAAGGTTCAAAAAAGCCCCAAAAATATCTTTATAAAAAAAGAAAAGGAGAGAGTGAGTGACCAAGAAGCCGTCAGACAAAAGTAAATCTGGGATGGCAGTGCAGAATCACAAAAAATACCAAATCTTACAAAATGCTGCTTTAAAATGGAATTTGACGATGTGTATGAAGTGCCCTTACATTTTCATATTCACATTCACGTCTCTCACACATGGACTCTGTGTCCTTCTCAGCTCTTTTGTAAAAGTCTGGAGTAACTTTATCTAACCCTAACTTCCAGCCATTTAATGGCTCCATATACTGTGCCAGTACAGTGAGAGTCCTGGCCCTCAGCTCAGGTTGCCAGATATTTATCTGCAGTGTCGATACTGTATGCTTTCCAGGACATTTGTCCTATTTCTGCAGCAACTGAAGCCCCTTAACAAATGTGCCACAATGTGAAGATAGCACCAAAAAAATGAAACTTGTTCAAAGTTTGGCAGGAAAATTACAAATCTGTCAGTTTTGGATAATCAATAATCAAAGTGTCATTGTCACTACAACAATGCTACTGAAGGCCTTCCATTTAATGATCCAAGGTCAAACCCCAATAGTTTGTTTCAAATGTATTTTATATTAATAATATATTTAAACTAAACAATGAGAACAGAAATTGTCATTGATTGCACATTCAAATATTTCTGAAGCTATGGCCAGTCTGAATCCTCTGTCATAAGTTCTAGCAGTTTTTACATCCCTGCTCCCAAACAGAGTGATGACAACTGGTCAGGAAGCCGCTTTTGTCATTTGCTTGTCATCTATTTTTGGGTTCATAAATATAGGCCTTTCTTGTAAAATTGTTCTCTACATACAGGAAAATATGTTTTTGTAGAAGCATGGAAGAAAAAAGAAATAATTCTTAGTAATATTGAAAGCTCAATGATCTTGAAAGTGTTTGGTAGGGTTGTAGTTCTGTAGTTGTCTGGTCTATTGTCTGGTCTCTCTCAAGAATTTTTTTTTTCTTATAACCTCAGACTTGTCTTTGTCTACAGCATCCATTTAAGTTCTCTTCTTTATTGTGCCTTTCCCGCCCTGCTCTTGTAGCAAAGAAATGCAAAATAAGAATAGTGAAACGTCAGTATAGTGTCTTTACCTTCTGGATAGGATTTGATTTCGCAGTAAAATCAAATCCTATGTGGGCATGATGTAGATACAAGCAGAATTTGTCAAATTTGATTGGATTACTTAAAAGTGGGTGTGGTTTAGCAGAGTGCTATGGAGTGTGTAGTTAGTTTTGGAACTATAGAGGACTGTCGGCCTTCAAACACAACTCTGTCACTGTAATTAGACCAGGAGGCTGACATCAACTGTCATCTAAATGCATACCGCTGAGCTATATGAGCTAGCTATATATAGTAACAGACAATGATAATATGGTCAGATTCAAGAAAAAAAAAGCTTGCTGCATTATATTGCACCAACCCTATAATCACCTATAATTTTCTCCATAAATACCTGATTGTTATGGCTTAGTTCAAGAAGTGAACCGGAATGCAGACAGGAAGGTTGAATGAACAAAAGATAACTTTAATAACTTACTGAACAAGCAGGTAAACACAAAATAACAAAAAAATCAAAAACAAACCAACTCCAACAAGCCAAGAAAAATCCAATCAACAGAAGGCCAACAAAGAAAAATCCAAAACCGTGACACACAAAGAGAAGGAAAATGGGCAGAAGCACAATGACAGAACAACACAGGACTGGAGAACAGACACAGATGAGCTGACAAATGAAAGAAGGAAAACAGCTGGACTATATGCAAGAGAACTAAGTAACTAAACACAGGTGTCACAGAAAAAGACAACAGCAGGAAGTAAGGTAACACAAGACGCCCTAGGAAACACTTTCAACATAAAACAGGAAATAGAGAAACCCAAAACAATGACACTGACATTTTAGAAGTATCAATGTTATGATGTTATCTTAAGAAATGTCATGTCAACATCTCAGTGAATAGAGTTTTATTTCTCTTTACTACAAAGAGTACTGTTTTTACTGCACTATATTTGATTAATGATCTTTTTTTTGTCTTTTTATTCAATTTATTTGTCACACATAATTAGAGAACATCAGTTATAGTATTTATGTGAGCTGCTACTATATATTCTTAATGAGCAGTAGCGACATAGCCTTAAGAGTAACAAATTACACAGTCAAGGAGGAGGTCATGGTGGATGGATGGGTTACACACAGGACTTTCACCCTGGAGACTGGTGTTTGACTGCTCTGTGAGACCATTTTTAGACTTAGTTAACTCGTTACTTTCAGTTTTTTCTTCACAGAAATGCCCCCAAGAACCCAGGGCAAAATTACATTTAAATCCCATGTTGCTGCTTTAAAGATAAATAGCTGTGAGTGCTCAGTAATAACTGGTTTTTGGTCTGTAAGAGGACACTGAGGTTTGAATTAAGCAGTCTTGCCCATTAGCCCTTCCTTCCTCGTGTTTCACTTCCATTTATTTCTCAGACTAGGATGAAAATATACATTCTAAACTCCCCGGACAAGTACAAAATGATAACACACTGAGGCAAGCGTCTAGTCAGAATTTAGTATCTGCGGCCAAATGTAGCACATGAAGTGTCTGTAGATCAAGATATTATTCAGCACAACAGAAATTAAATGCTACTTTTGATCACATTTTCATAAAAGCTATTTAAAATGCACACTGATGTTTAAAGAACATCTTAGTGGCTACTTTGCAAAGGTGAGTCCAGCTGTCTACCGTCTCAGGTTCTGTCTGTCATGGAATAGAGACATATTTTCCTTCGCAGACCATCCCCAGCTGACTCTGGCTCCTGCCCAAACCTCAGTCTCCACCTTACCTTCAAACACACAACCCTATCCTTCTGCCCATCTCGCCGTCTCTCCACTCCCCGCCACCTTTCTCGACACCTCTACTATCCCTTCATCAGGTTTCTTTCTTCCTGTCCCCCTTCACCTTCCTGCATCCCCCAGGTTTTATCCACTCGTCTGAAAATGTTCTTTAAAGATAGTAGTCCAGTTCAGCTGATGCAGGAGTCCCACTGTGTGGTCAAAGTTTGATTCATTGCAGCCATCCTTTTCCAAAAAAAAAAAAAAACAGCCTTCCACTTTTTTTTTTTAATGACACAAGGTGGCTGATGTTTCTGACAGAGCTCAAGAGGGTCTGATTTTATTCCCTGGGCAAACTTCAGAATGTCCTTTGGCGTACTTTCCCCTTCACCAAGTCTGACCTATATATCTCATGTTGTTTTCCACAAGACTGTGTTGTCATTCAGCGCATAGATGGAGAGTGAAAGCGTCTACTTCCCTCCTTCCTATTTTTAGTTGTAGATAATTAAGACACGCTGCTTACTCTATGGGTCTTGATGGAGACAGAGAGGAAGAGAGAGAGAGAGACAGAATTTTACATCAAAAGGTGTTTGTTGTTGCAGGATTGTACAGACCACCACCAAAAAAAAAAAAAAAAAAGCGAGGAAAGCGAGGAAATGCATTTAGAACATAGAATATTGTAGCAGTTGTTGTGTTTCTTGAAGGTTCTCATTCAGCTGAGCTTTCAGAGGAAGTTTAGTTGTACAATCTGCATGAACATATGCCCATTTTATTTATTTTTTTTTGTCAAAGTTGACTCTCAAGCCAAAAGCTAAAGGATGACACATTGGAGGTTGAAATGCCTACATTTGTAATGGATAAAAATTGTTAAATATTGGCCCTGTCACGACCCGAGACACAGCCTGAGATTTAACAACTCTAGACATATAAAAGGAGTGTTCTGGACACCCACTGTCTCCCCTTCCTGCTGGTCAAATGCCAAACAGCTCTGAATTCCACAGGACACAGCTCCGTAATGTTGCGGCCATGACGCTGTTTTGGTCTATTCTCCACATGGCTTCACACCCCCACGCCCTAACCCCACCAGGAGAATGAATTGGAGTGTTTTGCCCACCAGACTTTGTTAACTTGCTCAAATTTGCTAATTGTTCCTTGGTTTGTGTGCTTCTATCATGAGTAAGTAGGCTACGTAGGATGGATGAAGTGTTCACGGGGTGTTTTATTTTGAAATTTGAACAGATTCTCTATGCTGAATCTGACTTCCGGCAAGTTCTATCTACCCTGTGCTGCTTGATGTGGCTACTTGTGGCAGCCATAAAAACAGTCACTTGTCGGAAATGTGCGGCAACGCTTCTGGTAAAATCACAATCAACAGCCACAATCAACGCAGCTGGAACACATTGCAGCCGTGCCTGGTGGAATTTAATGGTCAGGATCATGCTTTGCCTAACCTATATGTGAAAAGTATGCACATCTTTGAAGGTGCGGTATGAAGACCAAAATCACCACATGGAGGGATGGGACAAACAAACACCGAATTTACACCCAGTAGTCCGTTGTTCAGGTATTTGTGAAACCAAAAGTCAGTGCTGACTTATTTTACATACTTATGCCAGGTATGTAACGTGAAGTATTTTTGGTACCTCAACCAAACCTAACCCAACTGTAACACAACACAACAGCAAAATGAGCATGTGTTGAAAACAGGACATTGCAACAGCGGACCATCGGGTCTATTACATGCTTTGGCGTGATACCAGGTTGCCCCCTTCATACTCATGAGTGCTTATTGATCTTGGTCCTATCCTAAATGCCTCTTTGACCACATTTTTGGCACTTAATAGGAGCCTTGCTTTCTCACTCAGGAACAGATGGGATTCCTTCGGTTGTGTGTATCAAACAGGTTTGCGTGTCATTTCTGTGACTGCTGCAAAGGCCCACTTCAAATGGTAACACAGGTTAATTATTAAAGATGGGCAGATCAATATATGAGGTACTAATACTATGAACTAAGACTTGTTTTGAGCATCGATACTAGCATCGATAGGTTAAACAGTGGTGGAAGAAGTGCTCAGATGCTTTTAGTGATGCATCAATGTGTAAGCAGCACTTTAATGAAGTGTATAGAAGTTCAATCAGGACACAAGTTGAGTCTTGCAAATTGCAGGCCCCGTACCTCTTTCTCTCCTTCTTAGCATGAAGGAGAAACTATGTTTCAGATGAATATACACTAATGAAAACTTACTTATGCATATTCTATTCAATATCTGTCATATTCTGTAAATACAGCCCCATGAATCTGACACACTGGACCTCTAAAACTGTTTCTTTCTGTGCTGCTGTCAGCTTCATTTCATTTCACGGTCAGATCGATGCAACCCTCTTCCACATCCAGCACCCATGGGTCCTTCCACTGAGCTCATCAGAAGTCCCGCTCCACATCACATCCATCCAGATCTCTAGCATTGCTCTTCCCCCCTCCACCACCACCACCACCACCACCACCAGTGTCTAGACTCCATCTCAGGGATATTCCTGTACAGCTCATACATGCTTAGAATATGATGCAACAATGGGGTTCAATCGCCCAAGGCTCATATTTCTTCAGCTTTACTATTGTGGATCATTTTCATTTCTTTTCAATTAAGTCTCTACTGATTTGATGAACTGTTTGAGATGGAGTTAGTTTTAACGACTTTACATGCTCGGCTAGTGTAGTCCAGGGCTTCCCTAACACTAACCCTCAAAAGGGTCAGAAGATAAATCTGAGGGGTCAGGAGATGATTAATGGGAGATATTTAAATTAAACCATGTGAGAAACTTAGAGGAGAAATATGAGAGTTTTTATGTTAAAATCTAGTAACTACATCTGTGAAAATGTATTGCAGTAAAAATACAATGTTTTCTTCTGAAATGTAGTGGAATAGAAGCTCTGCTTCTGGACTGCGCCTAGTGGGATATGAACCCACATGGAGAACAAACCAAAACAGCGTCTGTATGGTCGTGACAGTAAGAGAGTTTGGGATGGCATGACACTCTGATTTCATGTTGTGCCCCAATACACATCTACAATTAATTTGCGCACAGATTGTGCATTATTTAATTAACAAAAGTGAGTTGGACACACATCAAATGCATGTGTTGTGCACTTTAGACCATGTGCTATAGATCTTTTAAACAGGGCAATGCAACTTTCTTGATTAAGTAGGAGAATGAAATTTGCAATGGTCAGAAACTGTGTAAGAATGATGAGTGACAATAACACAGATTTGATCATTTAAAGTAATATAAAATGCAATAAAGTGTATACTGCACTGTATATACTATATGTTGAAGATATTGAAGTCCTGGATGTACTTAAATACCTAAATTCTATAAAAATATTTTGCGTAATAAAAGTTGTTATTTGGAAGAATGTCAAGGATGTCATTCTACTCGATTAAAATGCAAACCTAAATAAAATAATTAAGATTTACATAGCATCAAAACATTTTTCATTCATTGCAAAGCTGCTAATGTGACACACTTGTACCCTTTAAGTGTCCAAAAATATGGATGTTGATAGAAAAAATGAAATGAAAACAAAATGACAGCATATCCAATATCTTCTCAGTCTGAGACACTGCTGAGGCAACAACACGCACAAGGTTCACTGAGGTGGATAGCTTGAGCTTTTATAGCATTTCCTAAAACCAAGCCGAAGCCCAAGGGGAAGTATGTTAACAAACAACACTGCTGACCACATCCAGAAACACGCTGCCTGCTGTCGGGTGGCCACAACACTCTGTAATAGTCTACATACATATGCAAGATACCAAAATAAAAAAAAGAAAATCACACAGGAATATTTTTATATTCCAACAACCAGTCATTCAAATTCACTGAGACAAAAGCCAGGAGAGAAACATCACGGTGCTGTAAAAAAAAACAAAAAAAAAAACAACATATTTTCTTGCCTTTAATGAAAGCCCACTCAGTCCTGTGTAGGGTCACACTGCTTGTGTTTATGTTAGCATCATCAACTGTCATAAAAATGAGATTACATGGAGTATATGATCCACTCAATTTCTCTCTTTCTGCTCCACCTTCCACAGTTTCACAACAAAACAAACGTCTCTGATCTAATTGTGTCGAGCCTGAATTTTCCTCCACATGACGCCCGTCCAGAAAACCAATAAATGCCCAAAGCCTTTCTTCAGACACAGCGGCAGTAAACATGTCGTGCTCCACGGATGATGCATCCACCCCCCTTTGACCTGTAATTGCAGTTCCCCCCTTCTGGGTGAATAAGTGTAATTTTGAATTTGGCTCAGTACTGCATCTTCGAGCTTGTCTCTGTGCATTTTAATCAGCAGACGCGGATGAAATAGAACATGTTTGAATAAGTTGAAAACGGATTATACACTGCAAAATTAAAACTGACCACTCCATTTTTCGAAGCCCTGTTTAATCACCTGAAGAGGAGATGGAACATGACATGATTAAACTCTGACATCAAATCAAGCCTGTCTAATTCTGATGACTCAAGACTAAGAGTCAATCCTCTGATGCTGCTAGGAGGTCTTGCTCTAACGTCCAGAGGGATCAGTAAAGGCCGTCTGGAAGCTTCATTAAACATCAGCTGCAACGATGTTACATCTTTGACTGCCTCTACTGGAGCTCTTGCTGCCTCATCCTCCAACAGGTTATTCAGTGCATCCCCAAGAGGCTCGCATGGGGAATCAAAGAGGATAGAGAAGCAAAATCCTCACACATAGAACATTTCATTTCTCCTTCTTAAACAGCTGCGATATATTTACAAGGCCTCCCACAGATCTGTCTTTGTGCCCAGAGCAGCCAGTGACCATTTCTGCTCCGATGACGAATGTTGATGTCCACTTGGAGTCGGTCTCCGGGTGTGGCAGGAAGGTCGCAGTCCTCCTGGCTTCTGTAAAGTTAGACGTAGCTGTATTAGATCAATGTACGGAACCGGTGAAGTTTCTATCACATTGGTCACTTCCCTGCTTGTTTAGGGGTCACTACACCTCAAGTACAAAAACATATTTTTCACTGTCTCTAAGAGGCACCTGGCCATGCTGCAAGTTTCACTTGTATTTGCCTTTTTTGTGACATTAGTTTCTGAGATTTCTGCCTCCACCCTTAAACAGTAGGAGCTGAAAAAACTTTGTTTCCACAATCTATGGGCCTCATGCAAGACCACTTTCATATTCTTATTTTAAACCTCTCATACTGCATACCACTCTTTACTGTGCAAATTGATCATCCATTGATTCTTTCAACCACAGGGTACTGTACAAGAGCAAGTGCAGGCATTTGAGATTCCATCATTATCGTGATAGATACACTTGAATTACTGTATCAGGCTACTTATTCTCTTCCACTTGTAGGAAAGTTTTATTTACAAAACAGTGTCACTGAAAGAATTTTACATCGTTTGAGTCCTGCTGTTTGAAATAAGCAGATGAAAACATAGCAAATATAACAGTGTCAGCAGTGGCATTAGGGGACCCAAAAAATAAGATTATACAACTACAGCTGTCAACGCTGTGTCATCACAGAGACGTGCTGTGACAGAAATAAAGAATGAATGGCTTGATATGAGCTGAGATGCCAAAACATTTCTTGGTAAAACAAAGCGGCTCGTGGTTTAGATGGGTTGTGGTCATGGGGATGTGACAGAATACAACACATTAAAGGTGATGTTGCACTGCTGGGTGCAATAGAGGATTTTAACATCCACCTGAAAATACTGAATTGTATAAATTACAATGCCAAAAAGCAAAATGCCTATGAAGTATTGATCAGTGGTTCAGTCTCAGCCTCCTCCAGGCTGTATGTCAAAGTGTCCTTGGGCAATATACTGAACCCCAAATTGCTCCCGAAGGCTGTGCCATCGGTGTGTGAATGTGTATGAATGCTTAGTTCCCAAAAACTGATGAGCAGTTGGCACCTTGCATTGCAGCTAATGCCATCAGTGTATGAATGTGTGTGAATAGCTGAATGAGATATGTAGTGTAAAAGTGGTTTGAGTGGTTGGAGGACTAGAAAGGTGCTATGTAAGTACAGTCCATTTACCATTTAAAGAAAGATCACTCATTAAACCTCTTGGTAGAGGTGAGCCACAATGCACATCACACTGATGTGGTCAAAATAATATACCTTTTAAGTCAGAAGTTTTTTGCCCCCTCCCAATGTGGAGAAAGTCCGACCTGTACATGACTCCTGCAGTACAACAGGACTGGACTGCTCATGAATTCTTAAATCTCTGGTAAAGCCCACTGCAGAACAAATCTGTTAAAATGAAATTTCCTTGCACAATGGATATTTTGGACAACTGAGAAAGCACCTGCCCAACATGTTCTCATACCTAAACGACAGAATAGGTTGATTACCAGTGACTCCCAAAATGACATGTCTGGTGAAAAACACAAGCAACAAGCATACCATACCATAAGTACATGGTGGAAACTGAAATTGTTGCTGTTTCGGCATCAAACCTACTTTGGTTAGGTCCAGGAAAAGGGTTTTTTTTGCTCATGATAAGTATGTAAGTCACATATGCAACATAACTTTTATAACTTCAAACTTTAAATAAGTCAATTTGACATTTTGTTTTTGGTACTGGATGAATGGCCCATGTTTGTTTGACCCGTCCTTCCACCCCAACCTCCTATATTAAGCCATGACCTTTTGTGAGAAACTCATCCCTAAATGGTTCATTTTGTTACAGTGCCATTGTATACAGTGTATGTTCAAATCTTTTGTATACTCAAAAGGAAGGGCATTTAACGTATACTTACCTTAAAGTAGGCTCAGTATCAGTGCACATCTCAAAGAGTATGGTTACAGTCAATCAAGTATTAAAGTGTAATACATATACAGTGTACATATAAGACTATTGCAACTATTGCTCAAACCCTGTTTGGGAAGAAGTGTTGTCTTAAACTCACAGAAAATGTCCCTTCCATCAAGCTTCATAGCTCACATAAAGACAAATATGACCGAAATACATCAAGGTGCTCCAGAAGGAAACAACGCAACAAACACGACTTTGGTGGTGGAGAAAGTACTCTGATTCTTGAAAACAGCAATACTGCAGTGAAAGCCTCGCATTGAAATTGTCAGCAAATACTTAAAATATCTTTTAATTCAGAAAATGACCCCTGTGTGTGATGTTCTGTTATTAGCTCTATAATTGGGTTTTTACAACATTTACCAAGAAAAATAAAATCAAGTGATTTTTCTTTCAAACTAGCTAATGTTAATACAGTAGATCCGCTGTTGAGATGTTATTTTGTTATAGTACATTGTTGAGAAGACCATTATTGCAGTTTCCTGTTTGCATCACTGATATACTATATATGACTGCATATAATGTGTCTGGGGACATATCTGGCAGACAAGCTGTGGGGTGATCAACATTAATCACCTCCATGCTGAGAGATACTGCTAAACGCCTGTGATATACTGCAGTGGGCTTTTCCATTTTTTCTTTGACCTTTGTTGTCACCTTCTTTAAAGCTGTGACACATTTTTGCAGGAATTATGTAAATGAGATTGTACCCTGTAGTGAGGACAAACATAGCTCACAGAAGCTTTTGTGTTCCACTACTAAGTAAGGAAACACAGCACAGAAAATCAGATCTCCCACCGTGTGTTTGATTTGCAGTGGTGTGGTTTGGAGGAAATCTTGCTTTAGATGTGATAGGTGACATAAAACAGCAGTTGTATTGCTGGGATGTAGCTGTGTACTGGTTGATGTTGTGTTTGGGGGGTTTGGCTACATGCCACAGTTGGATGCTTGAAACACGAGAGAGTCTATATAGCAGACGCTAACAGATGTGTCATCCTCATCTCTCCTGACTTCACTGACACATAGTTGGAAGACGTCCTTGGTTGAAGATGCACTGACAGTAAAGTACTCTCAGAAGGGGTTTGTATTCATCTGTCTTAAATGATACTCCACACATTTGAGTATCAAATGCTCACAAGGTTTAAAAGTTAAGTTGTGGTTCAATTTCGTTTGACTCTAATGGGACAGGTTTCTGTGATAGACAGGGAGTGTAAGATTTCAGGACAATGGCAACAGGAAGGACCCACATTTAGAAACTGGCAGACACACAGCAGCACTTAAAATGTAAAATTTTGTGTTGAAATGAGGACTTCCATTTTTAACTTCAGGCAGACATACACACAAAGAAGAGAAGGACCTATCATGGAGCTTTGAGGTACACCAAATGTTACTTTAGTAGAGTTTTACAGGTTATTATTAATAAGTACATGATGAGTTCTGTTGGATAAATAGGGATACTTACTGGATAATCAATATTTTTAAATGTTGCACTGAAATCAGGCTGCATGTAGTACAGGGGACTGGTTAATAACAGTTAATAACAGTTCAACATTGGATTGTCACCTTGGCCATGGTGGCTTAAGTAAACCCCAGTTTGAGCTGGCTGGTAACCAGATTGACTAGTTCAAGGTAGGTTTTTGACAGTTGGTAGACCAGCTACTATGTACTACTGGTGAAACTAGTCCAACCATCTTCAGGATTTCCAGGTGTTACAGGACACATAGGAACTCTAATATATGTTAATTTAGGTGGACCTTACATTTGTTGTTTACGTCTATAACCATTTTTTTTTATGTTATGCACTGTATCGACCCTCCTTTGCGTGTCTTTTTTGGGATTGTTCCTGTGGGAGTTTTTTTGGCCTGTAGCCATTCCTGAAAACAACCTTGAGAGAGAGAGCATAAAGGATATATATGAGTCTCAGTAAATGCTTAATTTAAAAACAATAATTAGAGGTCATTTAAACCTGCACCTTATTCATTTATTTATTCATTTAATGGCCTTGGCAATGATTTTAACCTCTATTACAAAAATGTAGGTATTAATTAAATGAAATGAAATTCTTTAAAGACATGATATGAGAATGAGAACAATACATTCATTTACTTTTTCATCTAGGTCTGATTCTTACCCATATAGTGGTATCTGCTAATGTAATACATCCACAAAGTTTGGTCCATTAATGAACTGAATTCTAAAATAAAAACCACGAAGTGATGTTGATACTCCCAATTCCATTAGAGAAAATTAAACTGATTTAAATAATGTTAATGGGAATAACAACCAGCGGATCAGGTGGCTAACAAGTACAATCACTCAACACCACACACTGATTTTAAATGCCAACAGTAAACATGAGTTCAAACAGGCTGGAAAGAGACAGTTGTGGGACCCAACACATATTATTAATCTGCCGAAGAGCTGTAAGGTGTGTGTAAGATCTTTGACCAAATTATGGTTCTGCATGAAAAGTTAAGGCATCACCAAAGTGATTACAGTTCATCCTGAATAGGACATGAATGCATGAGTGTAAAATCAAATCAAATCAAATCAAATTTTATTTGTATAGCCCAAATTCACAAAACACATTTGCCTCAGAGGGCTTTACAATCTGTACAGGGAGTGACACCCTCTGTCCTTAGACCCTCGGTTCGAGTGAGGAAAAACTTGCCCACAAAAAACCCTTTTAACAGGGAAAAAAGGTGGAAGAAACCTCAGGAAGAGCCACAGAGGAGGGATCCCTCTCCCAGGACGGACAGACGTGCAATAGATGTCACATGTACAGAACAAATCAACAGAGACATATTGTACAATTACAATGCATGATAAAATGATTACAGTATACAGAGTACACAGAGATATGGTAACAATAATGACAATAATAATATAAGTAGTGGACGTCGTGCAGGACCACAGCAGCAGCCACGATCCATGAGAACCTGCTGGACGAGAGAGCACAGAAACTCCGGGGAAGAAGTTTAGTTAGTAACATGCATTAACATGCATTAATGAGACATGTATGTTTACAGATGGTGATGGTGATGGAGAGAAAAAGAGAGAGAGAGAGAGATTTCAGTAGAGTTTTCAGTAAAGGGAGATGTGACTACATCTTCAACCAGTACCGTGCCTGGCTAGGCATAACCCTGAGAGAGAGAGACAGAGAGAGAAAGGAGGTAGAGGGAGTCCCCCGGCAGTCTAGTCCTATAGCAGCATAACTAAGGGATGACCTGAGCCAGCCCTAACTATAAGCTCTATCAAAAAGGAAAGTCTTAAGTCTACTCTTAAAAGTGTTGACCGTGTCTGCCTCCCGAACCCAAAATGGTAGTTTGTTCCACAGAAGAGGAGCTTGGTAGCTGAAAGCTCTGGCTCCCAATCTACTTTTGGAAACTATAGGAACCACAAGGAACCCAGCATTCTGAGAGCGCAGTGTTCTAGAGGAGTAGTAAGGTACTATGAGCTCTTTTAGATATGATGGTGCCTGACCATGAAGAGCTTTGTATGTAAGGAGAAGAATTTTAAATTCTATTCTAGATTTAACAGGTAGCCAATGCAAAGAAGCCAAAATAGGAGAGATGTGATCTCTGATCTTGGTTCCTGTCAGAACATGTGCAGCAGCATTCTGAATTAGCTGCAAAGTCCTAAGAGACTTATTGGAGCAGCCTTATAACAAAGAGTTACAATAGTCCAACCTAGAAGTAACAAATGCATGGACTAGTTTTTCTGCATCCGCTTGAGATACGATGCGTCTGATTTGGCGATTTTACGTAAGTGGAAGAAAGCAGTCCTTGAAATTTGTTTTATGTGGACATTAAAGGACAAATCCTGATCAAAAACAACTCCAAGATTCTTTACGGTGGAGCTGGAGGCCAAGGTGATCTCATCTAAAGTAACTAAGTCTCTAAAAAGAGAATTTCTGAGGTTCTTGGGTCCAATTACAAGAACTTCAGTTTTGTCTGAATTTAACATCAGAAAATTGTAGGTCATCCAATTTTTTATATCCTTAAGGCATGCTTGGAGTTTAGTTAACTGATTGGTTTCATCAGGCTTGATCGATAAATATAATTGGGTGTCATCAGCATAACAATGAAAATTAATGGAGTGATTCCTAATAATGTTCCCTAGAGGAAGCATATATAAACTGAATAGAAGTGGTCCTAGCACAGAACCTTGTGGAACTCCATGACAAACTTTGGTATGCATGGAGGATTCATCATTGACATGAACAAACTGAGATCGATCTAAAAAATACGATTTAAACCAGCTTAGGGCGGTTCCTTTGATGCCAATTTGATGTTCCAGTCTCCGTAAAAGAATTTGATGGTCCATGGTGTCAAATGCGGCACTAAGATCTAACAGGACGAGTACAGAGATGAGTCCTTTGTCTGATGCCATTAGGAGGTCATTTGTAACTTTGACTAGTGCGGTCTCTGTGCTATGATGCACTCTAAATCCTGACTGAAAATCCTCAAATAAACTGTTCTCATGGAGAAAGTCACACAGCTGATTGGCTACAGCTTTCTCAAGTATCTTAGAGAGAAAGGGAAGGTTTGATATCGGTCTGTAATTGGCTAAAACCTCTGGATCTAGAGTGGGCTTTTTTAGAAGCGGTTTAATTACAGCTACTTTAAAAGACTGTGGTACATATCCTGATAATAGAGACAGATTAATCATATCCAATAAAGAAGGGCTAACTAGAGGTAAAACGTCCTTGAGCAGCCTGGTTGGGATGGGGTCTAAGAGACAGGTTGACGGCTTAGATGAAGAAATTACTGAAATAATTTGATGAAGGTCGATGGGAGAAAAACAGTCTAAATATATATCAGGTTTTACAGCTGTTTCCAAACTTGCCGTGTAAGAATGCAGATCGGTACCTGTTGAGGGCAAGAGGTGATGAATTTTGTCTCTAATAGTTATAATTTTATCATTAAAGAAGCTCATGAAGTCATTACTACTTAGACCTAAAGGAATAGATGGCTCAATTGAGCTGTGGTTCTCTGTTAGCCTGGCTACAGTGCTGAACAGAAACCTTGGGTTGTTCTTATTTTCCTTGATTAGTGAAGAGTAATAGACTGCTCTGGCACTACGGAGAGCCTTCCTGTATGTTTTAAGATTATCTTGCCAGATTAAATGAAAGTCTTCCAGTTTAGTTGCACGCCATTTACGTTCAGATTTTCGTGCCTCTTGCTTTAATTTGCGAGTCTGCTGGCTATACCATGGTGCTAACCACCTTTATTTAATTATCTTCTTTTTCAGAGGTGCTATAGAGTCGAGAGTTGTCCGTAATGAGTCCGTAGTACTATCAACAAGACGTTCTATTTGTGAGGGGCTAAAGGAAGCAGACAAGTCCTCTGCTACACTGAGACATGGTATTGAATTCAATACTGAAGGAATCACTTCCTTAAATTTGGCTACAGCACTATCAGATAAACATCTGCTGTAGGAGTTTCTGCCAAAGGGCTTATAGTCCAGTAATATGAACTCAAAGGTTATTAAAAAATGGTCAGATAGAAGAGGATTCTGTGGAAAGACTATTAGATGGTCAATTTCAATGCCATATGAGAGAACAAGATCAAGAGTGTGGTTCAGACAATGAGTCGGTTTATTTACACTCTGACAGAAGCCAATTGAATCTAAGAAAGAGATAAACGCAGTACTAAGACTATCATTGTGGTTGTCCACATGAATATTAAAATCACCTACAATAAATACTTTATCTGTTTTAAGGATCAAGCCTGGTGCAAATTCTGCAAATTCAGATAGAAATTCTGAGTAAGGACCAGGAGCTCGATATACTATAACAAATAGAATTGGCTGTAATGTTTTCCAGGTTGGGTGAGTAAGGCTAAGAACAAGACTTTCAAATGAATTATAATTTAGTTTAGGTTTAGGATTTATTATTAGACTTGAGTCAAATATGGCCCCAACTCCACCACCTCGACCGGTACTTCGAGGAATATGGATATTACAATGACTGGGAGGAGTGGATTCATTTAAGCTAACATATTCATCCTCCTGCAGCCAGGTTTCAGTAAGACAAAATAAACCAATATCATAATCAGATATTAATTCATTAACTAAAACAGCTTTAGAGGACAAGGACCTGATATTCAAGAGTCCACATTTAACTCTCTTATTTTGGACTGTTGGAGGCGCTAGTTTAATTTTTATTAAATTTTTATGATGAACTCCTCTTCTGTTTATTTTATCTTTAAATAATGTAGGTGGACGGGAAACAGACACAGTCTCTATACTAAAGGATTGGGTGGGCAGCTGCTGTAATGGAGGCGGCGAGAAGCGTGTAAGACTGCAGCTCTGCTTCCTGGTCTCAACTCTGGGTTGTCACGGTTTTGGTCATGTTTCTAGATATGAGAGCTGCTCCATCCAAAGTGGGATGGATGCCGTCTCTCCTAATCAGACCAGGTTTTCCCCAGAAAGGTGTCCAATTATCTATGAAGCCCACAGCGTTTGCTGGACACCACCTCGACAGCCAGCGGTGAAATGACGACATGCGGCTATACATGTCATCACTGGTCACATTGGGTAGGGGTCCAGAGAAAACTACGGAGTCCGACATCGTTTTGGCGTATGCACACACCGATGAAACATTCATTTTAGTGACCTCCGATTGGCGTAACCGGGTGTCATTACCGCCGACGTGAATAACAATCTTACTGTATCTATGTTTATCCTCAGCCAGCAGTTTTAAATTTGACTCGATGTCACCCGCTCTGGCCCCCAGGATGCATTTAACTATGGCCCCTGGTGTCGCTAACTTCACGTTTCGTAAAATGGAGCTGCCAATGACCAGAGTTGGCCTCTCAGCGGGTGTGTCGCTGAGCGGGGAAAACTTGTTAGAAATGTGGAGTGGTTGGTGGTGTACCGTGGGCTTCAGTTTGGGGCTATGCCCCCTTCGGACAGTCACCCAGCCTCCCGGCTGCTCGGGGGCTGCCGGGGGACGGCTAGCTGAAGCTACCTTCGGTGGTACCGCACCGGCTACAGGGGACTTGCTAACTATAGCAGCTACTGACTGTTCGGTGGTGCGGTACCGTGCCTCTAACTCACTGAGCCTCGCCTCCAAAGCAACAAATAAACTACATTTATTACAAGTACCGTCACTAAAGGAGGACGAGGAGTAGCTAAACATGTGGCACACAGGGCAGGAAAGAGCAGGAGAGGAGAGAGAAGCCATTGCTATAGCTAGGCTAGTTAGTGAGGTTAACAGAGACTGGTAAATTATCGGATTTGATGTGTTACTAAAGTTAAGAGACCTGTTCGTGCACAAGCAGAACAAGTCTAAGGATAGTGTAGATAATCGCTGATGTGAGAAATATACGAAAATCTGTTTCGGTGAGCACAGCAGAGAGCACCGTGGCAGTAACGCCGATAACCGGAAGTGACAGAATACGCTTACCGCAAAGTGCCGTCAAAGTGCCGTCAAAAGAAAATGTAATGGGAATCCACCCAAGCTTGAGACATAAAACCAAAACCACAAATGCTGACCTCATGGTGGCCCTTGAAGATAAGTCAGTGGATCACCAAAGTCATTAGAATCCATCCTTTGAGGAACATGAATGTCTTCAGAAAATGTCATGGTAATTCCACCATTATATCTGAAACCAGTGATAGAAAGACATTTCCATCTAGACCCATGCTGCTAGCATCACGGTACACACAGAATGAACAATGTTGAGCGTGTGCTTGGTGAGTAGGTGCTTCCTAACAATATCTGCCGGAAGAAATTAGGAGAACTCAGTAGTCAGACCATTCAGATGAAGATTCTGCCCACATGGCGGCTTTCCCTCCTGTGGTGATGACGTGTGTACCTGTGGAAAAGGATACTTCAGCCCACAAAGGGAGTGTTTCTTCCTTGAGAGATACACATTTTTAGCAACAGACAGCATGCTTCCGCCTGTCAGTGTGACATTTCTGCCCATGGAGATAATGTTTACACCTGCAGTAATGACGTTTCTATCTTCACCAGCTACATTTTCACAATCAAAGTGAAACCCTACAGTGGCATTTGTTGTAATGGTGACGTTAAACCTGCAGTAATAATGTTTCTGTTGACATTTGTCATGTCCACAAAGTTGATGTTCCAATCTGCAGAAGTAACATTTCAGAGTTGTTGTCTTCCATGGTGATGTTTTTTCTATCAGCAGTAGTGATATCTCTTCCAACTGTCATTTCTGTGTTCTACCTACAGCATCTCTACATTCATGGCAGATCACTTCTCCCTTTAGCTAAACAATCCTGGAAAAAGTTAAACACAGCAACAACAAACTAAACATAATCATACTCCATCATAAAGCTGTAGCCTATTACACAGATTTTTGAAATTACCATCAAATCAAGGGGTTGCTCAGAGTGCCAGATTTACGTAATACGAGTTAACTGAATTCTGCAGATCTATGGAGAGCATGTTTTTGCCTCATCTCACCACACATTTACTTTTCAGTTTCTCTTTTCAACCCCTGTAGGCAGAATACAAGCTCTAATAAACCCACATTATTCTACGAGCCCAGCACCAGATGACAGACAAAACAAAGTTAAAGTTTATTTCTCAGGAGTTGGAGGAGACCAAACTAGACCAAAACAGAGAGAAAATCCTGAACATATCCATAGACAGTATACATATGGAGGTTGTATCTGTGATGTCACCCACAGGTTTCTGAAGAGCCATATGTGAAGCTCAGAGTATGGTGGGTCTGGCCGCCATTTAGATCATCTGTAGACTTTTTCTAAGTTAACAAAAACAGGCAGATGGGCAGGGAATTGTTGCAGATATTGATTGGTGTTTACAGTAGCCAATGGGTTGAGTGTATGTATAGCAGCCCCCACCACTATACATTGCTGGTGGCACTACCCAGAGGACAAATTTACTGCTCAAAGGTCTTCTACAGCTTGGGAGACAAAATTGAGATTCTCATTTCAGCCTACCTCATGTTGGTTTCTATTTTATCTGATATGTTTCTCTTTTGTTTCTTCTAAAATTCAATAGGAACAATAAATGAGACAGGGCAACTAGCAACAGGCGACATACTTGAGACTTAACGGAGATGTCTCATTTATTTCTCATTTGGAAACAAAAATGAGCAATACAAGAGCAATTGTGAAGACAAACACACATGTGCGTGTGCACGCGGACACGCACGCATATGAGGGGCATTTTATGCCAGCACACTATACTAAAACGCCTTAACTGCGTCGCCTACGCCTGCATAAAGACGCACGCGTATTGCGAGTACACCAAATAATGAAGGGTGACGTATGATAAGTGTCATGCCACGTGCGAACGCAGCGGACGCCTGTGCGCACGCTCATCTCAATGTACAAATAATTATTTACTTTATGATGACGAATTTTGAGTTTAACAGCTGCTTCGCTTCACAATTCAAGGAGTCCATGTATTACCAAGACAGAGCGATGTGACAGTTTAGGCTATTTCAGTCACACGTGCACACGTTAAGGCGTCTGAGGTGTTGGCTTTAGTACAATAGTGACGCGCTAACGCCTATAGCGTGTGCACGCCTATAACGGGATGTTGAGGTATATCGGGACTGTAAAAGTGTTAAGCAGCACATCATCTTGTGTCAGTGCCTACCTTCCAGTGAACATGGCAAGACCTGGGACCCGGTCTATCTGCTGAGCCCGGTTCTGTTGCTTACTAACAGCAGATTCAGAGCAGTTCATTAGCGGCTAGCTACTTTAGCAAGTCATCAATCATGACACTCTGCAAATCACATTGAGTTGAAGGTGAGCAGCCGGAGAACATCAGAGGGAAAACCAGCAAATATATCCAGTGTTATAGACTGCATAAAACAGAAAGCACTTCGCTTAAACATTAATTTTGACTTCAATGGGACTTTAATGTCAAGCTCTATCAGTATTTACAGTGCAGAGCTCACGAGTTGCCAGCACAAACACCATCAACCCTGTCACTTTGTGTAGTGTGCATGAGTCCCACTACAATGCAATATTCAAGTACCAGTGCTTCAGAATTGAACTTGCCATCGACCTACTTGAACAATGTATATACATTTACCCTCTTCACTGAATTTCCACCTTGCTGACACTGGCAGATTCAGTCTTATTCCTCGACTAACTGTTTGCTCATGTACTTTGTATTAACATCCAAGATAAGCTGTCCAGATACGGATGGATTTCAACAGCAGGTGTAAATGGTGTCATGTTGACAGCAGCAATATATCTGGGAAATATTGGAGCTGTTTAGCATACACACTGTCGCTCTTGATATCTGTTAGCATATAAATTCTTTGGACCTTTTTTTTGGACTGCAGTACACATTTGCATGAACTCAAGAGGAATCAACAAGCATTCTTTAACAGTTCTGTCAGTGGAAACTCCTGTTCAGTTTTTTTATTCATCTCAAACAGCTCAACTGTTGAAAATAATACTTTTACCCCGGTAATATGCAGCAGGAGGTTTAGAGGCTTTCTCTAAAGGTTTGGACACACTAAGTCTCTAACGACTTTGTAAAACTTGTGAAAGCTTATAAAATCATTTATCCCTAATTATTTGTTCTGACTCATTTTATTATTTTATTTCCTCTGTGCTCATATTTCCTGGCCTCATTTTCATTTCATCTGCCTTGTCTGGTTTTCTTTTTCTTTTGAAAAACACATTGTAACGTTCACGTTGCACCAAGTTTACATTTTCAGCCCCTTGACAGCTATGTCAGTGTGCTGGCTGCAATGACCATGTGGCCTCTGGGGGCCAGCTGTGGCACTGAAAATGTTAAAAATCAAGAGCTGATATGAGCGCACACACAAGAAGTATAAAAGGGGGGGAGCGGAGGTGGGTTGCTGTGGGTGTGTCTATATGTGCTGAATGTAACCGCTGTCAAACAATCAGGAAATAACCTTTTATTTCGCTGATTAACCGACTTTATCAAGGCCGTCTCTCTCTCTCTCTCTCTCTCTCTCTCTCTCTCTCTCTCTCTCTCTCTCTAATCATCGGACACAAATCAAATTAAACTTCTTCATGTCACTATTTGGCAGCGTAAATTGCGAGTCAGACTCAGATTTAGAAGCTGGTACATGAAATAAACAAAGTCAGAACACACACAGGTAGATTATCAGAGTTTAGTCCATGAATCCACCTGGATAGTCTCTGCTTCAGAGACATTTCAGGCTGTCTGTGGAGGTTTGACCGATTTGGTTCATCTGTTATTTCCCCAGTTCAAGTCATTCTACATCAAATTTAAGAGTACAACGAGCTGTGTGTTTGAGAGTCAGGGAATGAAAACGAAAAGAAGGAATTCAATCTCAACGGTGAATCCACCTCATTTGCTTATGATGCAAAATTCCCAGTTGTTGTTTTTTTTAACAACGTTCCAATGCTGAAACCTGACAGCTGACATCACATAAGCATTTTGTTGATGTGATGAGCTGAGACAGTGGACTGTGGGCGCATAGGTGCTGGAATTCTAGGAATTATAATGAGATTGAACACACAATTTACACCAAATGCCAACATTCAGTGCCAATGCAGCTTTCATAATGACCCATCGCTGTCAAAAATGAATGTTGCTCTTCCTTTTTCCTGGACCTTAACCAGGTGTTTTAGTTCTCACAGCATAATTGTACCTTACCCATACTGGAGTACATCATTTAAATACATAATTACATTTAAAAACATCTGCATTAAATGTTAAACAGTGTTATTCAATCTAATGAAGGTTTTTGGTGAATTATCCAATATGAACATTCTGTGTTCATAATGTTTGCATAATAAAATTGGCACCATGCTGCTAGACACTTCCTGTTTTATTGTCATGTATATCTGTAGAACTTTGGAAAACAAGTGGTTTTCTATTTAGTTTTATTGGGTAAATACAAAACAATTCATAAATACACCGCTTTCACTTGGTGTGAAACTCAATTCCCTATCAGCTTACACACACACACACACACACACACACACACACACACACACACACACAATAGCATCAAGGTCCAGCAATGGAAGAGAAGAAAACTCATTTCTCTCTGGTAAATATGAAATGTTGAATGTGTCACTCTGTCTTGTCAGCCGTCCAGCGCCTAGCATCTGCCGACGTTGTTTACATTACTCATGTCTATCCTCTGTGACACACCAGCCCGAGTGAAATAGGGGACAGCATTTACATAATGTGTCATCTCATCTCAGCACTAAGACAGTCATCGGCAATCTGGCAATCTGCATTTTATGAGATCCACTCCCCTGGCTCCAGAAGGCCAACTGGCTGGGAGGTTCCCTGACAGAGAAGAACACACACTACTGTACGACATAATGCTTCCCCAGCAACAACACAAGGCATCAGCTGTGTATTTACATTCTTAACTGGAGCATTTAGCTGAATGGCTACATTTCATCTCTTATTTTATGATTTCAAAAGGGGCCATGTACAGTTTAAAACATAAATGCTGTGCTGTACCACATGTAATGAATTCAAGTAAGCAAAATTAAAATGTGCAAAGATTTAGTTTCTGGTTGCACTTTTCTACAGTCAGTATATGATCTCATGCTATATAAAGAAACCAAAACCTTACCTCAATTTTAGAAATACAGAGTCCTACTGTAGGCATAAACGCCAAAATACACGGGACACAGATGTGGTGCAACACAGGTGTGGTATGCCTGCAGCAGAGCGTGGCTGGTCTATTTTCTTTCTCTGCACATGAAATTGAAATGCCATCCACATGGTACGTTGTGTCACCATGGCAATTTTGGGTGCACTGTTAGCCTCTTTGTACATGAGCAGTGAGAAAAAAGGAACACTTTGGGAACTTTTGTCTCAGCTTCAACTGTTTGAGAGCCTGACATCAGCCGACCAAAAGTTCTGACATGTCAGAAATTTGGCCGATGTCTGTTTTTGACCAATTGAGAAACCCAATGTGTCTAAGTACTGTCTTTATTTACAGCAGCATCTTTGACATTGTCTATCCAACTAACACGTCCTAACTGGCTAAACTGGTCGTGAAGCTTGCTTGCTTAGGAGGCAGGGGATATTCATTTGGCTGGTGAAAGTGATGAACACTGTTGCCAACTTGGCGACTTTCTCACTAGATCGAACATCTTTTCAGACCTCCTTAGCAACTTTATTTCTAGAAAGAGACTAGGCACACATTTTGTGACTTATTCAGACCCTCAGGAAAAAGGTAAATATATATTATTATATTAATTAATGAAATCATGAACATGCCCGCTGCTCATCTTAAATAATGTTTTTTTTTTACATTATATATATGCGATTGTTTAGCTTACATGTCCGTCTACGTTTTACATGGCTTCACTGCAACAACTATATGTTGACAACAACTATATAATATAACTATATGCAGATGATGCATTATAAGTCATCAATATGCAAATTTATTATAAATAATGCATTAAAAAAGTGAAATATGAAATAAAAAATAGAAAATTCTGAATTATGGAATAACATTCTGAGTTTTAATATTTAAATTATTCCACATACATTAATTTGATATATATATATATATATATATATATATATATATATATATATATATATATATATATATATATATATTTTATATATATATATATATTTTTTAAAATTAATTATTGATTTTTTTTAATTTATTTAATATTGGGTATTTGGGGGCTCATCAGGGAATGAGCATGTGTGCTGAGCTGCCAGTTAAGGTGGCTCAGACACCTGGTAAAGGTTACCGCAGGGTGTCTCACTCTTGAGGTGTTCCAAGCATGACCAGCTGACCTCAGGGCAGACCCAGGACACACTGGAGGAATTACATCTGGTCTGTGGGGCACTTGAGGATTCTCCGGGACCCTGCTTTCTTGGTGCTGTTACCACTTTGTCTCTGATCGTAATGGAATGAAGGATGTGTCATGTCAAACACCTGGTTTTGGTGTGCACATATGTTCATGGTTTACTTGTGCATGTACTGCTAAGTCAGAATAATACTGCTTTAAGTTTTCTGCTCATTAAAAAAAGAGGGGATGATGTGACGGAAGATTAAAAAAATGGATGATTCCATACGGAGGATGTAGTTAAAGTTAACAGCACTCTGTGGGAAATGTGTACGCCTCTCCAGGCACTGCTGTGTTTTTCTCTGTCTGACACTGACACTGTGCACTGCAGTTTAAGCAGAGACCTTGGAGCGCCCAGGGCAGCGCCCCAAAACACAAGACACAAAGCTTTGAGGAGTCACACGGCTGCCGCCAACCAAGCATTCAAAATAATAGAAGAAGCCTCAGATGTGCTCAGAAACAGATCTCATGTCAACACAGCCACACAGACTCTATACCGGCTGATTAACAGCTGATCCATACTGTAAAGCTGCAAAGCTTCAAACTTTTTCATGACATTTCCTAAAGCAGTTGTAATGCAATTATGGTTTGTTTACAATGCACATATGGTGACATACCATGTGTGAATAATGAACATTTCAAGCCTGCATGAGTTCTGCATACTATTTGCACAGTTGTTCTAAGAAAGGCTTTATTAGAGGTGATGTTTTTATCATTTTTCATCTTCAGGGCTTTACAATACTTCAGTGCTGCATTGTACATTATCATCAACATGCACGTCATAAAGTTTATTGTGGCTCTTTGGGTGCACAGTTTTTCCTGTTGTTGCCAACCAAGAACATAAAACAAAAAAGGTGTCTAAATGATCAGATCAAACGACACAGAACATTTACAAATATCATTTAAACACTTCTTCAATGCACCCTTAAAGACATCAATTAAGATAAAGATAGTGTTTCTTGTAACAAATCCCAATCATTAACAGCCCAGAATGACAACGGATGAAATTATGATGTCAGAAGAAAAACATATATTATACATAGCCAGCAATATTGGCTGTTATAGCTGACCTAAAATTATCAGAACTGCATCAGAAGGGCATACAACATTGTATCATCAGCATATAAATGAATGTTGGAGATATTAACAACATAAAAAAGTATAATTCAAAAGTATGGAGAGGAGAGTGGGACCAAGTAACGAGCCATGGGGAATGCCTGAAGACATTTAAAGAGACTGGGAGAGATGAAGGTCTAAATTTACACACTGCTAGTAGTAAAAAACAAGCTAACAAGTGGCTGGAGACACCAATCCTTTGTAGTTTATTGAATATAATCGAATGATATTGTTATGACTGCAGTCATTTTTTGGTCTGTTGTGTGTGTGTGTGTGCATGTGTGCCCTGTGTTTTTTCTGTCAGTTTCACATGCAAATAGGACTGTGCCATAGCAGCGCGACGATTAGTGGAGAGGTTTCAGGCCCTGGCCCGTAATTGGCTGCAGCCGAGTAAAACCTGGTACATAATGAGCCAAGATGGCAGCCGTCCGGTGGCAGCAGGCATCCCTCACCCTCCTCCTCTCCCAACCGGCCACACTTCTGCGTTGACCAACCTTGTTGAGATTAGACATAGTTTCCTTTTGAGAAGTAAGGGTGGACTGCAAGTTTTGTTAATGTGTGTGTTAATGTGCTGTTTTCTCCTGTTTAATTAGTTAGGGAGGTAAGTCTTTTTGTAATTTGTTTTCTTAGGTCAGTTTCTTATTTCATAGACAGGATTGTTTTGTTTGTTATTTTGGCCTTAGTCCACCCCGAAGCTTTTATATTTTATCTATCTCTATACATTAATCGATATATTTTTGTAAATAAATACTTTTCCTTAAATATTCAAACGATTCTGTGGTTGTGGCTACTTGGGACTTGGGGAAGATGACGCCTGTCCATGTTATGTCCTAGGCACCCCTAGACTGGGGCATAACAATATACAGTGAAAAGCTTTCACCAAGGAAATAAATTTTGGTGCACAATTTGGTTTTAGTTTGGAGTCCAGTGAGGATGTTGTAACACACCATATCTCTACATCCTGGACAAAAACAAGACACACAGGAAATTAGCTATAGAGATCAAAATGTTTTGTACCAGGCTGTAAACATGTTTATTTCTGCTGTGAAGTTGGACATTTTAACATGGGGACTTATGGAGACTGACTCGTTCTCTAGCCAGCTTCACATGGAAGTTGAGGAGTTGCAGTTTTTGGCGCATCATTGCTTAGCCACAGAGGTTGTCACTTGCCTAATACCGTTAGTGACAACATACAATTTTGGCTCAGTACTGCTACCTACTGGAGGGTTTATGAAACTGAATGAAATCTGCTCATTCTTGTTCATCTTTAGCTTGGTTGTCAATGGTTTGAGGATCCAATGGAGTTACGAGAGATGGGCGAGCTACACCCAACAGCGACGACTACAAACTCAGTAATGGGAAACTGGTGCATGCATTTTCAATCACAATTAAAATGCTCTCTTTATGCAGAATGCTAGATGGCTGTGAAACCCTCTGAGATTATCCAAGAAAAAATGTCACCTATGCATTTTCTCCTTTTTCTCCCATTCTTGAATAACCTAACAATGCAGAACTCATTGTTGCTAACTCCCTCTCTCTTGTTTTAGAAAGACGTGCTTCCTCCAACACACAGTAAGTCACCATCTACTTGTATTCACCTATCAGCGAGGAGCATCAAGAAGGGCATACTGTATGTGCAAAGGTGTCTGACCAACTAGAAGGAGTCACGTGAGAAGTGGCGAGAAGATGATCCCCCACTGGCTTCCCACTTACAAGCTGGAGGCAACATTGTTCTGTGTTAAAAAAAAGTGATACACTGAGAGAAGAGGAAATGTGAGCTGTCTAAACATTTAAAAACTCTTTCAAACATGATACAGTGACATTTAGTCCCACTAATTAACCACTAATGAAGTCCCCCTGGAAACATCAAAATCAGATTTCAGGGAGGTTATTTTCTAGCCATCTATATTGTAACATTCAAACTCTTTCATGCTTGAATATAATGGGTAGGTAACAAAACAGGAAATGCGACTGACGATGGGCTGTCACAGATGTTCATTGGCGCTACTGTAGCTGCTGACATGTCTGTAACAGGCACGCTTCTGCACCCCCTGTCCATATTTGAAAAGCTTCATTTATGTCTTTATGGAAAAATAAGTTCTTAAATCTTAACAAAAGATCATCAAACAGTTTGAAGATTTGCTTGTCTGCTGTTATTCTATAAATGATCTCAGTTTATGAGCCGTGAATCTTAATATGAACAGTTCACCAGTGTCAAGAAAACCACACAAGGTCAGTTAACCGTTAAATCGTGGTGTCATGTTGAAAGATTTAAATAATTAATGAAGTTATCTATGCTGTGCCAGCTGTGCATAATATTAGTTTTGGTCTGTGTGTGTGTGTGTCTAAGCAGGAAATGAAAATAAATTAAAACATGGAGAGTACTTCTGCCCGTGTTATCTGTACGTGTCACTGCGTTTTTATTTATCTTTTTATTTTTTCATATTAATTTTATCCCTTGTTGTGTGCCCCTGCAGTTTTTGCCTGTACTGTCCAGCAGCATCTCAGAGCACATTTTTATTATCCTGCTGGTCAATTGTTATATCAGCGTGTCAAGGCCGGGTCAGGTGTGGAATCGATTTGACATAATTGTGGGTAACGGATCGGTTAGAAAGCTGAACTTTGCTGGAGCACATTGGGTTTACAAACCTGGAATCATACAGAACTCTGGACAAATTTGTTGAAACACTTTTACTCACATTCATTATCTTTCAATTCATATATGTTGAAATTTTACAAAGCCTAATTCAAATCAATAAAGTCAAATACAGTGCATATTGCATATTTATATCACTGGCAATATAAAATATGGACATTGTATCTTTGGTTTGTTTGTTTGTGTGTGGTGGCTCTGGCTGCTGCATGACTAATATAAAATAATATGGAGCTGAGGCGGGCTGAATGAAACCGTATGCTTAAAGAAGCTACCTGTAACAGCACCCACCTGTCAATCAAAGTGTCCACACTGTTAATTTCGCATAACTTTAAGCCTTAATATAATGTGAACAGGTGAGTTGTATAAAAATTCACCTTCAGTGCAGTTGTCATGAATGGGGAAATTAGCTATAGAGACCAAAAGTGTTTTTTGTACCAGGCTGTAAACATGTTTATTTCTGCTGTGAAGTTGGACATTTTAACATGGGGACTTATGGAGACTGACTCACTTCTGGAGCCAGTCTCAAGTGGAGGTTTGAGGAACTGCAGTTTTTGGCACTACCTCATTCGCTGCCACTTGGTTGTTATATGCATTTCTGTTTGAGTTGTGCATTTACTGTGTCACAGTGAAAAACATGCTAAAATGATAATTACTGAGCATTTTTTCTTCAATAACTCAATGAATACTTTCCCATGGTGACATTTTCCGTGGCACACTAAAATCAACCACAACACAGACAAAACAAAGTTAAGACATATATTTACTTTTTTTTTTTTTTTCAGCAAGCAACAGCATGAACCAACACTAAATATAAAACTGCTTATCTTTCTAAGGAGATTTTTCATTTTGAGATTGAGATGTTTGATTTGTTTTTATTTAGGCATTTGGAGTCTTCCATACCTTCAGAAATAGAGTGAAAAATTGTGTGTAGCTGCTGTTGATAATGTTTTTTTTTTTTTCTTTCATGCCTCATGCTGCTACTTACATACACCACCTGCCACATTCCAGAGGAATGACGCAGCGGGAACACAAATTACTAAATTTGTACCTAACCATGAGAAACTACTTTGCACCTGGAGCAGAAATATGGTCTCACGAGTGAAATATACACAGTACTCTTCTGCCCAAAAACTGTAGATATTGAACAAAACCCACAGCAACAACTGTGGTCCAGTCACAGTACCAACATGGGCCCCTTTAAACATCTGCATTGTCAATGAGGATGGATTTGTACCAGTAACCAAACCTCCCCCACCCCACCAGATGAGTCCATTCATGACTCCATCTATGCAGTTTCCACACTACTAGTTACGCAAAAACAAATAAAGTCCATCCCCAGTGCCTCAAACAAAGTGATGATTACATTGTGGCTTTGACATTTGAGGCAGCCCCTTGCCAAGTCGGCCCAAAACTCATTGCTCACCCTGTTCATTACCTCCCATAATGACCCTATTCAGAGACAGCGGGGCCCAGCCTCGGCCCAGGGACCCGGCAATAATCCCCTGCATTAATTAGATGACCCCCGGAGAGGGCTGCTGCTGCATTGGTGTGCACAATGACAGCCTCTCTGCTTATTGTTTATGGCTGGCTGTAAAGTGTCCAGCAGTGGGAGAGATGGGGGAGAGGAGGAGAGGAAGTGGGCGGGGGTGGTTTGGCTTGGGGCCAATCAGAGCAGAGGGAACAGCAGTGATGTAGAAACATTCTGCCACAGTGTTGGTTTCTGAAGTTGTGACAGTCACTTCTGCTCTTAAAATGCAATATTTTCTCACATTTTCTTGGAAATAAAAAGTCAAATTAAGGCACCGCAGTGTGACTAATGCGCATTCTTACGACATGATCTGATTATTGACTGGCTTTGCTGACTCAGCACAAGCTGAACACGGACCTTTATATTCACGATCCACATTAAGTACACTCACAGTCGTGTGACCCAAAGTGAATTATGGCCAGACACTGCAGCTCCTCTTGGCTCTGCGGAGCGTTTTGGCATCTTTCAGCCTGATGTTTTGTTTTGTCTTTTACGGCCTGCGATTTCATTGTTTTGGCTCAGTCTCAGCGATCTCATGAACCTTGTTTCCAGATGCAGCTACTGCAAAACGGGCTAAAACGAGAGAGAAGCTAAAAACAGTTCCAACTTAATGCTAATGTTGCTTCGTGTTTTGCCAGCTTGTGAACAGGCGTCGGTTTGCTAACACCTTTGCCTTTGTGAGGTCATATGTTAAGGTTGTTAATTGTTTCACTGCTTCTAATAGGTCAAGAAATCTGTTAATGTGAGGACTATTTTTTCTTGCCCCATGATTAGATGAAATCAAGACAATATATCAAACCCATTAAATCGTTGTATTCCCTCATTATTTGAGGGACCTGTTTTGTTTTCCTATTATCATATCCTTTTCAGATTTCTGTCAAAATATATTTAAAATGGTGGAAAGCAGTTGCTGAAAACATGTAAAAAGACTTTGTTTTAACCTCATTTCAATATATCGTTCAGTTTTTCACCAGTTTTCAGTCCGGGATTTTGTGGGTGTTACACAGCACAGGAATACGACTCAAATGCAGCACTTGGGACGCAGGTACAAGAGGTAAACAGTCTTTGGGTGGTCCTAAAGGGATGGCTTGATTAAGTACACTGAGCATATACCCCTGCGCCCCTAGCAGAAAGATAGAGATGAATTCATCACCCTCAGAGTGTTTCAAAGTTAGTCATGTCATTTTCTGAACTCATCTGACACGCTTCAGTCACTTCAAAATGGCTGCTTGACCGTGTCGATCAAAATAATGCAGAACAAAATCGAATCTTTTTTTACTGTACTTTACTGTGTTTTGTCCACCTAAGCCAGCTAGTGTCAGAGCGCTGCACTGCTTCATGAAACGGCCTACACAACAAGCACTTCTGTTATGTTAGCCACAAATAAAACTCGAAAGATCATTTATCAGGTAAAAGCAGCTTTACTCTGTAACACCACAATACAACCAGAGTGTTCCCCCTAACTCCAACAAAGTGATACTTCACACCAGTTGAATGTCAATTTCTCACGTTCTCTCTGTTGAACTTTCCATATAGTATTTTAAAAAATTAAGATGATTAATTTGAAAGTTTCGGCACAGCATGGTGGTGCAGTGGTCAGCACTGTCGCCTCACAGCAAGAAAGTTCCTGGTGTCTGGAGTTTGCATGTTCTCCCTGTGTCTGTGTGAGTTCTATGAGGGGACTCCAGCTTCCTCCACTTAATTGGTTAATTGGTGACTCAGTGAGTGTGAATGGTTGTTTGTCTCTATGTGCCTTGTGATGAACTGGCTACCTGTCCAGTCTGTACCCTGCCTCTTTCTACCTAAGTCAGCTGGGTTAGGCTCCAGCCCCCCACGACCCTGATGATGAAAATGTAGACTCGGGATTTCATTTAAGAGCAGTCAAGACCACAGCTGCAGGCATTTCACTCTATGAGCAGTGTCTGACTTATTTAACATCATTACTCCCTTTGATTTAAAATATTTGTTATTTAAAGGCACAAATCGTGTCCAAAAGAAGACATACAGCGGTATAATACAATGCAACACTTAGTGAAATGCCTTGGACCATGTGAAACATTCAGAAGAAAAGCATAAATAAAGGTGTGATGCTAGTGTAACCCAGTGGCTTAAATCTGATTATAAAACTCAATAATAATAAATAAAATTATCAGCCACCAGCCAATGTGTATATCCTTAGACATGTTTGCCCTTTATACACACTAAAGTTTACCTTTGTTGTGGTCCTGTGATCACATTGCCATGTTAGGGTGAATAGTGTTTGTTATTGTTCAGATTCAGAGGCTAACTTGTTTTTATTCACTGAATGTTGCACCGTCTTTTTCTTTTCTGGCCAGACGAGAGAAAAGCCACGGTAAAGTATTGTCTGTCAGAGTGGAGATTTCATCTTAGTTTACTTTTTAACTCGGAGTTGATGACCAGTCTTCTTCAAAGAAGGACTTTGATTTCAGTTTCTGACGGGAGTGAGACCCGCGCAGGTTGAAGGTTTCCACGGGCAGACGGCACATACCTCAGGCCTTCTTCTTGTTCCAAAGGCGTTTCTCTGCCTGCTGTTTGTCCTACTGACACATCCCTGCCCCACACACCATTAACACTTGCCCAATCCATATTCCTCCATATTCTTCTCATTGACTGCGAACTGTGGAAATCATGAGTACTGAACAGTAAATCCATGAGTAACATACAAACTTTATCCCTCTTATGAGTGAAGAAACACTGGTGCAACACAAGGCCGGCAACCTTTTGTTTTGTAAAGATATTTGGATTAGACTGTAATGCAAGGTTATTGCAGGCTATTTGGTTTAATAATTAATGGTTAATTTCGACAATTTAAAGGGTTAATGCCACATGTTAAGTGTGCAACAGATACATTTTGGTTTAACTGGTTTTGACTGAAGACAAGCGTATTAAAGGGTAACTGAATGTATTGTAGGAAACTGGATGTATATAAAGGTTTATAGATTGCGTAGGAGCCATGAAGGTATATATGATGTGCACAGAGATAATTCTGTAGTTTATATCTGGGTTATTTTGGTTGTTATATTTTGTTCTTTTTGTTGTTGTTTATTTTTGATATCACAGTAACTGGGTCACGGTAATATGGGCGGTAACATCTAATTAATATAGTCACCTGTGCACTGGCACGGCGGGGAAGTAACAAAGAGAGAGAGGGTGAGTGACTGGGAGGCCGTATTTTTTTGTTGACCGCTGTTTTTTTTTTTTTTTGCTTTTGATCGCTGTGACGTTATAAAAAGTTGTTTTCTTAAATGCATTTTTTGATCTCAGCAAATATTTTGTTAGTACAGCGTGTCAGACAATGAGTAAACACCCCACGCTTAGACTCTCAGCGACTGCTTTGTTTTCTTAGTCGCTACATTTTTGTCAACAAAAAAAAGAAGCATTGAGGAAAACAACACGGGACGGTGCAGCGGATTCAAGGATCAAATGGGAGAAAAGATCATCGGAAATAAATGATGGAGGAAGGACTGGATCTCAATCATTACAACCTTGGGAGACGCACTCAAAAGCCAGGTATGCTTACCGGTGTACACTCCTGATCAAAATCTTAAGACCGGGTGAAAAATTACTATTAAACGCATTTCACACTATTGGAACTTAACCATATTGTAAGTAGAGCTTCAGAATGCAAAAAGAAGAAACAGGAGCGAGAGACAGCAAAATAGAATCAGCAGTTTATTGAAAACTGCATTTAAACTAAAACAGACGTTTTATCAGCTGATCAAAAGTTTAAGACCACAGCCCAAAATAGCCCAAAAATAGATCTAAAAGTGTAAAAAATGATTCACTAGTGCTCAGTAGTACTCAGTAGTACTCAGTAGCCCCACCATTCTTGTTTATCATTTCAAAAATTAATTTAGGCATGCTTGATGTGAGTTTTTCCAGAAGGCTGGTGAGAACATTGCCCCATGTGGTGAAGATGGCTTCAAGAAGGGCATCCATGGTCTGGAACTGATGTCCATTTTTGTAAACTTCCCTTGCCATCCATCACCAAACGTCCTCAGTGGGATTTAGATCAGGGGGACACACAGGATGGTCCAAAAGAGCCCAACCCTAACCCTGGAAGAAGTCCTTTCTCAGGCGGGTGTTGTGAACTGAAGCGTTGTCCTGTTGAAAGACCCAGTCATCACTGCACAGACGAGGGTTCTCAGTCAAGAGGGGTCCCTGCTGCAACATCTCCACAGAGCCAGCCGCATTTTGACGCCCCTGCACAAACTGGTCCATTTTTACATTGAAGGAAAAAGCACGCCAGATCATGATGGAGCCTCCTGCACTGTGCTGCGTAGAAAACATCTCCAGTGGGATCTCCTTGTCATGCCACTAACATTGGAAGCCATCAGGACCATCCAGATTAATTTTTTCTTGTCAGAGAATAAGAGAATATGTTTGGTGCTCCCTTGCAAAGTGCAAATAGGCAAGTTTGTGGCGTGGGAGGAGACGTGGCCTTTAAAGACATTTTTTGTTTTAAGCCCTTCTGTTGCAGATGCCGTCTTATGGTGATTGGGCTACAGTCAAAAAGTACAGTACAGTAAGGGTCTTAGTTTGGGTCAAGAATCGGCCTGTGTCTTCACGGGCAGCCCGTCAGATCCTCCAGCTCAGTGCAGGTGATTTTTTTTTTTTGGGTCTGCCACTTGACTTTTTTTGTCCCATAACCCTCCCATAACCCTCAGGATCTTTTAAGAAATTTAAAATGACTGCCTTACTGCGTCCAAGCTCGGCAGGGATGGCGCGTTGCAAGAAGCCTTGCTTGTGCAGCTCAACAATCCTTCCACATTCAAAGACAGAAAATCTTTTTGCCTTTGCCATCAGGGGGTCATGGCAGTGTGAATGCCCAATAGAAAATGACATGAAAGCCAGATTTTTGCACAGATTTTGACTTTTTAAGGCTGTGGTCTTAAACTTTTGATCAGCTGATAAACAGTCTGTTTAAGTTTAAATGCAGTTTTCAATAAACTGCTAATTCTATTTTGCTGTCTCTTGCTCCTGTTTCTTCTTTTTGCATTTTGAAGCTCAACTTACAGTCTGGTTAAGTTCCACCAGCGCGAAAGGCGAATATTAGTAATTTTTCACCTGGTCTTAAGATTTTGATCAGGAGTGTATATGTGCATAAAGCTGTGTATTAATTGAAAGAATGCGGCTTGCATATTCTCTGCTCTTTGTCCATTGGGGACAATTGCTTGATTGAACGCCGGCTGAGAGAGTGGGTCATCCCGATTGCTGGCATTGATTGTGTGGATCCGGTGCTGTAATATCTCCATGCTGTCAGATGAAGAATCGCAGCTTCGTCTCTTTGAAATTGCCGCTGCACTGCTGATGTGTGTAGGTGACGTTGTCTGGAGGAATTTCCTTTCGGTCCACGGAAGTGTTTGGATGCACAAATGTATTGAAAAGGAACTGGGAAAAGGAAATAAAAGAGGAAAATGAGACAAATAAGTGCTGTTGTTTCGAGTTGTGAAATGGAGAGTGGAAAAAGAGAATCTAAGCTCACTGCAAAGGTTTTTGAGAATAAAATGGAAAATCTTCAACGGGAACGGAAAACGAGTGTGAATAAAATTAAAGGGCTCATACCACGAATGAAATCATTCATGAACAAAAAGGAAAATGTCTCACAGGTACAGCCTCTTTTGGAGAGTTTAACTGAACATTGTGAAAATGCCACCATGTCACATAACATGTTGATACCTTTACTCCCTGAGGATGAACAGAGGAAATACAATGAATGGTTTTCTAGCATTATGAGCTATTGCAATACATTTAAAGGGGATGTTGAACATTGGTTGAACGAACCAGAGGAACTATGCCACAATGTCTTTCATGTTCAAGCTGATCCTGTTGAAATGAATGAACAAGTATCTTCTCCAACAGATGATGAACCTCAGCCACTGGCAGCTTCTATAATCAATACAGACGACATGCAAGACCAGGTAAAACCAAATGACAGTGTGTAAAATGTGGAAAGCAGAGTATCCAAATCACAAAACTCTGCTACAGGAACAAAGTCTGTTGCTTCCAGTGTTTCTTCTGCATGTCTCAGAGCAGAGGCCGATTTGGCAACTTTGAAGATGAGACAAAGATTATTAAAAGACAAACATCAACTGGAAGAAGAGGAGGAACGGCTACGTAAAAGGAAGGAGCAGCTTAAATTGGATGCCGGCTCTTTTGGTAATAGATTTTGTGGTACCACAGGTAATTAACAAATATTGACATTAAAAGGAAATAAAAATATTACTTTTTTTTTTTTTTTTTTGTGGTTAAGGGTGTTTAAATCTGTGTTTTGCTGTAAAGCTAATTCATAAATATATTTGGATTAGACTGTAATACAATGTTATTGCAGGCTATTTGGTTTAATAATTAATGGTTAATTTTGCCAATTTAAAGGGTTAATGCCACATGTTAAGTGTGCAACAGATACATTTTGGTTTAACTGGTTTTGACTGAAGACAAGCGTATTAAAGGTTAACTGAATGTATTGTAGGAAATTGGATGTATATTTGGTTTAAAGGTTTATATACTGAATTAATTACATTTGAACTAAAGGTTCTTAAAGAAAAGCCTTACATTTGTGTAACAGAAAAAGAATATACAACTTAAACAAAAGAAAATATAATTTTATTTATTTTTACATTATTTTCCAATTCATTTATTATTTTGTAAATAAATACCTGGGACAAGAAAGTAGTGGTTTGGTGTCCTTAGTTTATCTTATTTATTGAAAGTGTTGTGGTAAGGAATGTAGATATTAGAATAAAAATAATTATTACTGAAGTCAGGATATGAACTCAGGCCCCTTCTATTGAAAGGTTAACAGTAAGTTAGGTATTAGAATAAGTTACATAGAACAGGGGTTACACTAGCAAAGCTACCTAGCTAACATAGGCAATCTGCCTCTGTACCAAAAGAGATTTAGCAAAAATTAGCTATACATATTAGCTACCCATGCTAGTTACCAGTTATTTGCCACCTAGCTGGGTGCTGAAACTACCAGAATTAGTTAAAACCTAAGTTACATCCCCTTGTGGGGCTCACAATCTTATGGTTCTGGCCTTGGTCTTAACTTGGTCTTGGTTCCTGTGGTCTTGACAACACTGCCACATACTGTATGAATAGTCTGTTGTCTGGCCCTGAGATCGGAATTAAGAACCATCCCTAATATCTAACACATTCTTGAAGAAAGGAATATGAGAGCATAAAAAAATGGTAATTGGACTCATTGACTATCTTTAGTTGAGAAAAGTGCCTGAGGAGAAAATGGATATAAGATTTGTAAAACATGTATAAACCTTTTTATTTTCCTGCACACCCTTAAGCAAAACAAGCCAAAATGTTTGTAGAAAAAACTAGAATACATTTATAGAAATACACTTGACAATTAAATATGATAAAAGAGTATGCACATAGAACTGAATGATGCCCATTTACTTCAAATTGTGCTTCTCTAGACACATTTGCCTTTAAAAAACATTTGAGAATCCCTGCACAGTAGGGGGTAAAGAACTCTTTGCCAAAATGTCATTATGACTTATATATGGAGATTTTCAGTATTTAGCAATGAAGCAACCCACGAGAAGTCAGTAAAATTATTGTTTATTTTGAAATTGCAGATCTCTTTTTTTTCCCCACAGCTCCTAAGTAACATGACTAAATCACAGCACAAATGCAAACCCAGATCGCACAAAGGTCGCTCAATCCTGATCCGAAATGCAACCCCCCTGAGTATAGCATCACATAACAAATTAAAATCAAAGTTATGAAAAAAAAACAGAAAATAAAACTTAAGCAAACATGTTTATAAGAACTATATGTGTGACAGAAACCAGGCAGGGTTTATGATCTATACTGCAGCCAGCCACCAAATGGCGATTAAGATGTTTTGACTTCACTTTTGGGCAGCTGTCATGTCATCAATCTTCATACAGAATCAGGGTGATGATATAGCATAAGACCTCAACAGTTAAGTCAAGCTTTTCTTCTTCAGCAATTTCTCTACAAAGCTTATACCACCTTATTAAAATCCAGGCCTCTGACCAGATTGCTATTTGATAATAGCTACATCACAGACTGTATACAAAGAAGGACAACTTGTCTCTATTTCCTCCCACTGTATGAAAATGGAGTCAAAATATCTCGGATATGGCTGCTGCCATCTTGCGCTGGTGATATCATTTGGAGGCAGAATCTGAACAGTAGTGATTTGAGGTCCCGCCCATACACCCATTGTTTGTGAGCAAGGTTAAGATGTCAGTCACCTCCTTTTGTTGCATCAAATAACGAATGAATACCAGACTTCAACAGGAACATGAACACTTGCCCAGACATCAGTATAAGGACTACTTAAAATGAAAGCTCATTAAAATCATTGTTCACAGTCTGAAATATAACAAGCAAAAAAACAAAAAAATAAATAATAATAACATAACAACTAATCAAGGTTGAATAAAAGGCCATTCTTTTTTAAAGAGAAGAAGAAAACTAAACATATTCCGTGTGTGCACACCTCATGTAATTATGTTTTGTTTTTGTGTTCACATTTAAATCATAGCTGCATTTACGAGGTATTCACACCTTCATGCAACATTACAAGTGCTTCATTTACTTCTCATTAGAGATCATCAGAGTGAAACACACTGCTGCTCACGAACACACACACACACACACAGACACTCAGATACAAAAAACACACCTGCTACTCCAACGTCCTTATAATTCACTACTTGTGCTATCCATCAGTGCGTTATCATGATAGGTGGCAAAGACTCATTGAAGCATTAATATGAAGCTGTGGTCTTGCGAAGCACTCAATGACATTTGGTGGTGCGTCCCGACATAATTGGATGTACTCAGAAATCCCTCTTCACAGGCTAATAAAGCACAGAACAGATTTTTGACACATTTTATGATTACATTAAGTGGAAAAAAAATGCTTTATGGTTACACCTCAGCACAGGCTAAAGCCATTAATTGTTCAAGGTTTCACCTTGCAGAAATGAAGTAGTGCAGGGTTTAATGGGCCCGGATCTGCAAATGTTACAGCAGCATAAAATTGGAACGTAATTATTTTGGCCCAATTAAAATATGACGGAATTATTCTGTTGAAATTAGGCGGTGATATTTGAGAGCCTGGAGACGTGTACGGCTCTGTTCAGATTTAGTTTCATTCGGGGCTGACGATCATAATACATGGCTAGACTAAAACCAAGGCGTGCGGTTAGACAACCGGCTCAACCCAAGGCTTCTGTGTCCACCAGTCCACCCATTCCATTTCACATAAAACACAGGAAGAATGTCAAATGGAAATCTTTCCCGTCCCTCTCTTTTCACACTTATACTTTTCAGGCGAAGCCAAGTACATTAGAAAATACCATTTATTTGTCAAGAGAGGATAAAATGTATTAGTGCTGTTCCTTTCATAGATAAAATCAAGTTCAAGGTGCTCAGTGTGTGCTGGATGGAAAAGGAAATAGACAAAATAAAATAGTAGAATTGAAAAGGTAGGATAGGTGTTGGTTGTCCTCATTGTTACGACAGTTAACAACAGCGTATTCAAAAGCTCCTCGGCAGCTTTGTGAGACAATCTGAGACTGATCAAGGACACACTGGGACATGGTCAAGGACATAAAGTGACCTGCACTCAGTGTTACTCAACAGCAGTATGAAAGCAAATTCTCAGTTTGCTTTTCTGTTTTGGAAGTGTACCAAATATTACAGTTAGATGTATAAGTTGGATTCAGCTTTGTAAAGGAGCACAAAAACTCGTCAGACACTGTAGGTACCCCTCTAAGTGTCATTTCAGGACACTCCCGTCTGGTGTAATATCTTCTCTGAAGTCAGGTGATGTAGTATCACGAGCAAAGAAGTTGTTTGGGGTGGATGGATGGGTCAAACAAAGACAGGTGGCCGCCGTTACCCATTGATCCCAATGGGCACAAATGCATTGCGTTCCTGGTGCATCCCGGCTGCCGGAGCTGATCGCGGCAGTTCAAGACAATGTTTGTGATTTCACCAAAAGCGCCGCAGTGCGTTTCAGAAGCATCCCAGAAATGTCTCTTCACTTTGCTCTGTGAAGGATACACGGCTTCTTCTATTTTTGATGGACATCACAACCAGCTGCGTCAAGCGGCACAGAGCAGATCAGACACACAAACAGCATATAGAATCTGGTCAGTTTTCAACATAAAACTCCCTGTGCAAACTTCCAATCGTAAAAATAGCCAAAAAGGAAGGTATTCAAGTATGTACCCACTCATGGTAGAGGCACATAAACCAAGGAAAATCTTAGCAAATTAACAAAGTCTGGTGGGCAAAACACTTCTGAAACACTCCTGGTGGGATATAAAGCCCAGTGGAGAACGGACCAAAACAGTATGACGGTTACAACGTCACAGAGCCATGTCGGTCAGTTATGTTAATGGCAAAGACACAACAGTGCTCCAACACTAACCTCTATTTAACCCCCAAAAAACTTCCACTTATATGTACTTTCAGTCATCAGAGCCCCCCTGCAGCTCATCTGTCTGTGTGTCTCTGTGCTGCTCAAACCGTCTGACAGGATTTCCCTGATGAAATGACTAATCAGTTTAGAAAAACTGAGGCTAATTCACCCCACACTGTATATGATGTCAATAATATATTAACAGTTCCTGATCCAGTCATGAAAAGGGGAGTGGGAGGGTTGACATTAGTTACTTCTACATATTTCTAATGTCAAAGATGATGAGTGTTTGGACTGATTATAGAACAGCTGAGCTCTCACTGACACTTGTTCTTGTCCTAATTCACTTTTAGGGTGACATTTTTGCCCAATGTAGTTGATGGCCTAAAATTGGCATATAATATCAATTGACTGATGACAGTGATAGCCAGTGAAGATGTTCTTGATTCTGCATTGTTTGAAACGTTTTAATTAAAACTCATTCATCACAGTTCTACTGTGGGGGTGAGGCTGGAGGTAGCGGGGTACTACTATTGTCAGATCTGCAGCTAGCCAACAACCGGATCATCAGGTCAGGAAACCCTCATTTTTTTTTGCCAAAAACACTCACCCTTGTCAGCTCTGCATATGCAGATGTTACTGCTTGATTACACCGGGTACGACAGCAACATGGCCGCCAGAGCTCATCCCAGCTATTCTGGACAATGCTTGTGATTCCAGTAGAAGATTCTGAATCATTTCAAAAGTAGCTCTCCATTCTTTGGAGAATACACAACTGATCGTTTTTTGAGGGAAGCTACAACTGGACAAAAATGAAACAATTTCCCAAAAACAAAAGTACCCTACTTACCCCTGCTAAAATCAAGGAAATTAAATCAAGGAAAAATGACCAAACTGAGGGCAAAACGCTCCAGGTGATCCCCAGTGAAATCAAGGCATTACTGGTAACACTGCATGAAGTTAACATAACTTATATATACTATATATAGTATATATATATACTATATCTTTGACCTTTTTACCCTGATTCAGTTGTATGACAGCTTGGTAATTGGCAAACACAAAGAAATAGCATACAGCTCATCACGACAATTCAAATGTTCTGTTCTGCCCTCAGTGTGCTCTCTATGTTGAGATCAACAATCGGCTAAACTCTTAACACTTACACACCTAACACACTTAACCATACAACTTCCTGCAAGGAACAGTCAAGTGTTTGTTGGCAGCTTTTTATATGGCAGGTGTCAGAAGATGGTGCCATCTAAAAGAAGGTACACAAAAGGATGGCAGTGGATCGTCTGAGCTTCATGAACCTGGCTAACCTCAAACTGACACCTGAAAAACATGACTTCCTTGAATCCGACAGTAGATACAAGATCTACAACTACACAACTTAAATATGCCACTAGAAGGAGTAACTTTGCTTGCAGTTACAGCACGACAAAAATCAAGAAAATATAGCCCAGGTTATATGAATACTTTAAAACTAGATCTAAAATGCAGTTACAGAAAGGCAAAATAGGATTTACAGGATTTACATGAATGCTTCCCATTTGGGTTGGCAGTCACAAACCTGACATTAACAAGAAATTGTATTTTTATCAGAAATGAAATAAAATCAAGGGCAGCAAAAAATTCACTTAATATTTTTCTTAAAAGATTAAAGAGCAGTGTCCATGTCACAGAAGAAACAAATGCCTGAAAACAAAGTCAGGTTAATACCCTTTTTTCTGTCAGTGAGTCTTTCCAACATTGTGGACCAGAGTAAGATTTTGTATGTCAACAACTGCTGGCCAGATTGCCATGAAGGTACATTGTAGATATTCATGGTCCCCTGGGGATGAATTCTAACACTCTGCCGTCCTCATGGTCATCTATGTAGCGGCACCATCAGGCCAAAACTTTTCCATAAATCAAAAACCCAAAACTAGATTCACACAAAATTTGATGTGTATGGTCCCTAGAAGATAAATCTGAACCATTGTGTTTGTGGTATCTTAACAATAGTATCAATATCAGAACAAAGAAACCAAGTAGTATTATAAAACAATTAAAAATGAATAAGAGGGACATTTTTTGAGCACATTTATGTGCCGAAAAGGATAAATTATTTTCACTTTAATGACCTCATGGACTCATGGAAAATGAGAAATAGAAATGTTTCTAGCCCTGGAATGCTCAGGGAATAGTCAGAAAGTCAAAATTGTCTTACCCTCTGGGGTCCTATCAATCGCCCATGATTGCAAAAACAATTGATGCCATTGATAGGACCCTGCATCTCTAATATACCACGATAGATGGACTGGCAACTAATTGTGTCATTCCTTTTTCCAACATGAAGGTCTAAATGCTGCCTTTCATCCTGTCAGGGTTGAAATTCAGATGGGGGAAAACTGAATTATTTTTATTATGTGACCTCAAAGTTGACAAATTAAAATATATTGAGGTAAGCAATATTTGAATCAGCTGATTATCCTGTGTATCCTTCTCTTTTCTCAAGTGGTCCACAACCTAACTGTGGTGTACCTCTCTCACCACTCTCATAGTGTAGTTTCTGACTGCAGGAGGCAGCTGTTTTAGAAAAAAACAACTGCACACTCCCCACTCAGCACTAAACAGCAGACAGACACAGTTTGAGACGAGCTGGTGAACATAGCGGAGCATTTAGCAGCTGAAGACAGATATTTCCCTCAGAAATCAACACTAACTACGACCTTGTGTGTGCTCATTAGAAACTACATGTTTTTTCAACAATAATTCTGTAATTTTTTTTTTCAAAAAAACCTCATGACAGTTCTGCTAAACTTATTATTAGCGTCTTACAATACAATCAATATTTCAGCATTGGTTTTACTTAAAACACAATTTGTTGTCTTCATTTTTCTTACTGCTGGAAATGTCTGAAGTGTTTTGGTGTCATTGATGTCTAATTTCCAGCCTGTAATTTTCAGGGTTACCAAACTGTTTACATCTGTTATCTGTTATGTTGTTATAAAATTATCCCATCATTACATTTTCAGTGCATCAACACTGAAGTTTTTTACAGGCTAGTATGTGTTCAGTACGATAGATCATTGATAGATCAGCAAACAGTGCAGGACATTATTATAACAGCTGCAGGGTCAGACCTGGGATCATCCTTGTTAGAGACTGTAAGATTAACCGATGGGTGATTATTTTAGGAAGGTTTAAGTCAAATCAGGGAGGATTTACACCATAAACTTAAGCACACAATGCCACATTCATCTGCCACAGTATGAGGAACGGACACCTCAGGCCTATACCTTATCTGAAAACGACTTCCATTCCATAGATCCAGCCTTTTAGCGCCAATGGCACATGGCCATCAGGATAACAATGATCAATTCAGCAGCCTAACCCGATGCTGCTGGAGATGGCTTATTGATGTCCTCACATCGTGTGTAGCAGAGATGGTGCTGCTGGTGATTTAATGACAGATTGACTCGCAGGTTGAAGCTGGATCCTTCCAGAATGCTAAGTGGTGCAGTTAACCTTTTCACAGTTGAGTTCTTTTTTTTCTTTTTTTTTTTTTTCATGCACAAAATTCTTAAAATAAATCTTAAAGTTCCAGAGGCAAAGATTCAGCATTAATGAAACACAGCACTTTGCAGGGAGCATGGCAAAAGGACAGAAAGTCTGCAAATGATTCAGACAAGAAAGTCACTTACAGTAATTGCAGCATGAAGAAATTAACAGACGGCGGACTGGAATATCTCATGTAACTTACAGCCGGGCAGGTTGTTATTTCCTTAACGGTAATATTCTGTCATTGTCCGTTGTTTTTTTAATGGTGAGTCACGGCCTTGTGTCATGAATCACCCACGCATGCCCACGCAGAAGATACACACGCGTACACATATATGCACTTATCAGCCTTGGATTTTGAAGTTCCATGGCCAGTTGTTTTAAAGTCAGCACTGTGCTCTGCGTGCTTATTATTGTGCCATCTTACCAGGCTGTCCTCCCTCTAGTTTTGCCAGCATTCAATCAGAAAGCAAGGTCCCAATCTGCAATCTTGCAGGGCATAATTATCATGGCCACTGTAACAATCAGTTCCAGATACAGTGGCTGAGAACATGTTGGACTGTGTCGGTGTGTGTAGGTGTGCGCTGATCAGTCTCAAGGAGAGAGTGCTGCTTCTCGCTTTTTAATGAAATGATGGGTTTATTTTAAATGTACACGAGTCACATTATTCTACAGAACTTTTAGAGAACTACTTTGTAGCCTAAAGGATTTAGTTCACACCATGTACAGTTATTATCCACAATATGCTGCAGTGTTCCAAACAGTCTGTCAGTAAACTAGCACAAACTTTGTATAAATGATCGAGACCAAAGGGAAAAGGAGGTAAGCAGGAAGTCAAGTAGATTGAGAGGTAACTTGATCGGACTGCTGACTGCTACATGGGCCCAGGTAAGGAAACCATAAGTCTGCCAAATTTAACAATAAATGTGTCCATGTCACAAAAAAATAATTGATTATTAGCATCATTAATAGAGACCGTGACGAGAACTCCTGTCATAAATAATGTTGAGCAGATGGAAGAAAAGGACCAAAACGAGCCATCATGTACTGCAGCGGTTGTATAATTGTTACATTTCACTCACTTTTTTATGAGGAAGTGCTGAATCACATGTAGTGCGTCACGAGCACACCTCTGTTTTGACTCCTTTTCACTCTCTGATTGATGAAGGAAAATCCTTGTGATGACGTGCATATGTGTTACCATGGTTACCACCAGAGGTAAATTTGGATTTATTATGTGGACGGGGGGTTATCTGGTTTTCAGGGTCACTATGTGCACGTGTGATCAGATTAATCTCATTTGACAAACTGTAAATTAAATATAACTCATACAGCTATATATAGCTATATAGATATATAATATATGTAGCTTCATCTCTGCTGCACTGTAATTAGTCCTTTCCTCATAATATGATACATTTTCAGATATAAAATGCTATTCATATCCATGTCTATATTTCCCAGTTTGCTTAGCTAATCAACATTTTAAATCTAATAGTCAAAGACAATCCCTACGTATGACATTACGACTATGAATATGTCTCCAATAATAGCCCTTTCTCACACTCAAAAAAGTCACCCAGGGCATGTGTTTGATTAGCAAACTAGAAATATGTTCGCATTAAATGAATTAATCATGTTTATCTCCACTAAATGATTTGTTCTTGTTTGTTTAACATGAATCAAAGAAAATTCAGATGAATTAGATTCATTCATTTCAATGCAATGAGAATGAGGTCCTTCAAATCAATGACTCTGATAGGGATAGCTATTGCGCATGCGCCGCACTCAACGGATGCAGAGAAAGTTCTGGAAGTCGGAGTGGAAAGTTTGACCGCCAGCACATGCAAGAATTGTTTGTCAAGGTAAGTAATTCAGATATATATACACGAATGCATTTATTTGAACAGCGTGTGTGATAAATTGTACACATTAGACATTTGTGAGTTTGTCAACAGTCGAGGCTTTAGTTGCCGGTGACGGCCGGGTATCCGTCCGCGGCTCCAGCGCTTCATTCAGACTGTGTTTTCTTTGCGGTCCTGACTGCTACTGCTCCTGCTGCTGCTGCGGGTGGCGGGGTGGCACACAGCCAGCACCACACAGGACTAGAAGCCCTTAGTTGATGATGTCTAGAGTTTATTTTTGGGCAAAAAAACCCTCAACTCACTCAACCTTTGAGTAATAGTCTTCACACTTCAGTGTATGTAATTACAAATATTGTAATACTTGCCCTGTTCACTATAGATACATTATGTTGTATTAACCTTTTAAAACAATTTCTCTTTTAACCAGAAATACATCCCAAAATAAAGTAGTGTCCCCATGCCCTGAGATTTGTATGCACCTCAAAAATACATGGTAAGTTGTTAATATTTTTGTCATTGTGTATCTGTTATCTAGTTGGCATGTAGCATTGTACATTTTAGTTTATTCAGCCTTGTTTTTTCCCCTGGCCTGTATTTGGGTATTTTGTATTTGAGGAAATGTAGTATATTTATTTATCATTTACTAATGTTTTTGATCTTGTTGATCTGTTTTCTTTTCTTTCAGTGACGTGTATGTGGCAGTGCAAGCATTGTGTCGCCAGAGAGAGTAGTAGGTACAAATTACTTAAACATTATAAACTACATCATCATTATGGAAGAAGCCAACATTTCCTGTGCCTATATGTAAATTGTCCGTGCACATTCAAGACATGGAGTGGACTCAACACCCATGTCTATAAAGCTCATTCATCTCAGGTTACACAGACAACTTCCAGTTCAGTAACTTTTAAATGCGAGTTATGTGAATGCAGTGACCTCTCCACTGAGAAAGATTTTTTTGTTCATATTGGAACACATCTGCGAAGTAACGAGACAGTTAGTTGTGTGTTTCTTGGTTGCCCTTTCAAGACAAATGTTTACAGCACATTTTACACACACAAAAACAGGAAGCATCATCCTCACACACTGAAAGATCTCAAAGCCAGTGTAGTTACATTTGTGGATCCGTTGCAAGTGTCAGATACCTCTGATAATGTGAGGGCTGGCTGTTCTGCTGATGTATCATATGGTGAAGTTGAAACTGAGTCAGTGACAGAAAGTGATGACGGTGCTGTTGAAAATCTGCCAGAACTAATTGAGAAAAAATTAGCGGTAATATTGTTGAAATTGGAACATATATTTCATATTCCAGCAAAAGGAGTAGATGAGTTATTGGAGGAGTTGCATTTTTTGTTAAGTTCAGCTAGTGCTCCTGTCACAAAGCATACAATTACAGAAATTTTCAGTAGCCATAATCTCCATATCGATCAGGCTGTTATCGAAGAACTTGCCAATTCTGTATGTGTTTCTAACCCTGTGGCTAAAGTTTTGGGCAAGTGTGGCCCTCTTGCCACGTCTTATAAAAGAAAGCAATACTACAAGCTAAATTTTAGGGTTGTAGAGCCTGTTGAGTATATTTTATCTGTAGACCAAAGGAGGTCATTTCAGTACATCCCTTTATTGCAGTCATTGCAGGAAATACTGAGTCACAATAAATTACTGAATAGAGTGATTGAAGAACACATAGCTCAAGAAAATAGAAAGGATTTGCATGGTGATCAGCGGGTATACACGTCTTTTCGAGATGGTGAGCATTATAAAACAAATAGCTTTCTAGCAGGTGATGCGTTGAGAATTTCCATAAAACTTTACATTGACGATTTTGAGGTTTGTAATCCTCTTGGGACCTCACGCAAAAAGCACAAGCTTTGTGGTGTATACTGGGTCTTGGACAATTTGCCTCCTGGCTCTCATTCTGCTCTCTCATCCATTTATTTGGCTGTTGTTTGTAAAAGTGAAGATTTGAGGAAATTTGGGTACGAAAAAGTCTTGGATCCACTTTTGAAAGATCTGGTCATTTTGGAGCAACGTGGTGTGTTCATCAATCAGTTGAACGAGTGTATCAAAGGCACTGTGAACGGCATAGTAGCTGACAATCTAGGAGCCCATGGGCTGGCAGGTTTTGTAGAAAGTTTTTCTGGGGAATACATCTGTAGATTCTGCACTGCCAAGAAATCTGAAATCCAGTCATTGACTGCTGGTGTGTTTGAGTGTAGAACGCGGGAACTTCATGAAGCCCATTTGAAGCGTGCACTAGAAACAACAAGTGTGTGCTGTGGAGTTAAACGGGATTGTATTTTGAGTAAGAATCTCACCCATTTTCATGTCACTGCAGGCTATCCTCCAGATGTAGCACATGATCTGTTGGAGGGCATAATACCTGTGGAGCTCGCTCATTGTTTTTCTCTTTTGATCTCTAAAAAGTATTTCACCTTAGAAAAACTTAACAATTTAATCCAAAATTTTGAGTACAAATGGGGAGATAAAACAAATCGGCCTCACGCAATACCGCAGACTTTCTCAGTTAAAAAAAGCATTGGTGGAAATGCACACGAAAATTGGTCTCTGCTTAGATTGTTGCCTCTGATTATTGGTCCTCTTGTTCCAGAGGATGAACCTATATGGCATGTTGTTTTGGATCTCAAGGACATAGTGGAGCTTGTTGTAGCCCCTGTCCACTCTGATGAGTCGATTGCATATCTTGAGTGTAAAATCAGTGAACATCGCCAGAGATACCAAGAGCTTTTTCCAAACAGCCATCTGCTCCCTAAACATCATTATTTGGAGCATTATCCTGCTTTGATTCGCCTCTTTGGGCCTCTTATTCATAAATGGACTATGAGATTTGAGGCAAAACATAGTTTCTTCAAACAGATTGCTCGCCATACCAACTGTTTTAAAAACATTCCTCTCACACTTGCCAGAAAACACCAGCTCACAATTGCATCAGACTTGCACTCTTCTGACCATAGGACACCTTTGCTGGTAACTAGTGTGTCATCAGTACCTATTGATGTTTTGCAAAGCAGCATTGCAACTGCTATTAAGCAAAGATTACCAGATGAGACTGATATCCATATTACAAAAAGTGTGTCATACAATGGTATGAACTACAACAAAGGAATGATTGTAGTCCACGGGCAATCATTTGGTCTTCCTGAGTTTGCCGAAATTCTGCAGATTTGCGTTTTGCAAGGCAAGATACATTTTATTGTGAAAAAGTTATCCGCTTGGTATAGAGAGCACTTCAGATCTTTTGAACTTGACACGTCACATGTGAGAGAGGTGTCTCTGATTGAGCATGGGGAACTACTCGATGACTATCCGTTAGCTGTCTATTCAGTGGGAGGCCTGCGTCTGGTTACACTAAAGAGACACATTAACTTAATTGGAAGATGGGAGTAATGTTTGTAAGTATTTTTTCCCCAGATCATGTGGCACAGTAAGTCGTAAAATCATGCAAGGTATGATTTCAATGATGAATGAATGTATTCATTTATTATTTTTAAGTAATCAGTCAAGTAATTGTAGTAAGTCCACAACCAAAATATATTAATTAATTTACATTATAAGACAGAAAATGATCAAACTTGAGAAGCTTGGACCAGAGAATGTTCAGAATTGTTTTTTTTTTTTTTTGTGGAAAAACAGTTAAATCAGAATAGCTGTGTAATACATATCACATAAGATCCTAGTTTTGATGAAAAAAAACTAATTATCAACACTTGCCTAATTATAAATTATTGTAAGAGACTGTGTTTTTTCATTATGAAATATTTTTTGTTTTTGTTTTTGTTCAGGTCCACACAATGGCCCAGCCCATAAGACTGAGGGTTATCCTTGGTGAAGATGATGCCAGGAAACTAATTCTGCCAGCAGGGATACCGGACTCTATACAGGAATTGTGCCAGACATTGAAGACCAGTTTTGGATTGCAAGAAGATTTTCGGCTTCAATATCAAGATGCTGATTTTGGAAATGAGTTTGTAAACCTGTCGGTGACCTCCGAAATACATGACAAAGCAACTATAAAGGTTGTATACTTAGGTATTCACAACAATGATGACACAATGACACGTCAACCTCTAGCAGTCCAAGGCTCAACAGATTCATTGTCAGTCTCCTCGGTTGAAACGGATAATACAGAGCCCACTTCATCTTCAGGTTCATCACCATCTACAAGGCAGTCAGTTTGGCCAAGTGTCTTCACAATCCCTAGTTTCAACTATGACGCTGAACTGCAACTTGACAAGGCCAATGCTGAATGCAGTGTTAGTGGAACTCATTTGAGCCCCTCACCGAAACTGAAATCACACATTTTGGAGCAACTGGCCGAAGAAATCATTAAATTCAAAGCCTACCCAACTGACAATGATCTGAATGATGTTGCAGAAGCTCTTGTGAAAAAGCATCCGTGTCTGAAGGAGCAGGGATCCTTCAATGGCTGTTACGGGTGGAAGATTAGCCTCAAGTATAAGATGGCCAACTTCAGGACCAAACTAAGAGGCCTTGGATGTCATGAGGTGACCATAAATTCACTGAAGAACAAGGCCCAAGACAAAGCAGCTTTGAATGTGAAAAGGCCCAGAAGGGCAGAAGTCAATTACTGTCCACAGCATCCAAAAGGAGAAACGACTGACACTCTGGAAAACGAGAGAATTGCACTGCTTTCAGAGATTACGAAGAGAAACAATGACCATGTAGTGGCACTGAAAATGGAAAAGACTTTCTCATATAGAAGGCAAGAAGTTCTTCAAGGACAGCCCCTCATTGCAGACTTTAAAAGCAGATGGCCAGCTCTGTTCACTCAGAAAGAGGTGAATGTCCTATATTTGCTCAGGTTTTATGTATACCTCAGAGTGTGTGCACACAAGTACAGGAAGATAATGACAAATCAAATATAGTATTGACCAGTTGTTTGTCTTTTTTTAACACCAAACCATGGAAAAAAGCAGAATGATGGTGACATTTACACTGTACAGGGCTGTACATTTACTTTATTATGTGGTAGCACTGTGTGATTCATATAAACTTGTTTATAATATCCAGTTTATATTTTTAATATGAAGACTAATTAACATTATTTTCTCCTTATTTACAAGACCCTTAGAATAAGCTTTCATATTGTTGAACTGATTAATGGTTGAAGCCTCAGACTCTACTGTTTAAAAAGGCTGCAGGTCTTTAAACTGGTTAACATTCATCCTCTCTCTGTCCTCCTTCTCTCTCCTCCTCCCTCATCTCTGTCCTCCTTCCTCCACTATCGTGAATCAATTTTTTTCTCCCATCCCTAATATCATGATCGAACAGCTAACAGTAGTAGTTCACTGTTCATCCTTCCTGTGTTGTATATTGTTCTGATTTTCAAATAGGATGAGTGACAAGTGTATTGTTGATGTTTTTCAGATCGACAACGAGTTCATGCGCATATCAACTGTACCTCTGATATCTACATTCTTTGCTGAGCTCGACCAACACTCTCCACGCATGATGGAGCTTTTTCGAGGGAAAGGTGGAGCGGCTGGGAAAAAAATTAGACAAATCATGGTTGCCATTTCCAAGGTTTGTATTAAAATGTGTAGACCTAGGTTCCATGAATCTGTTAATACTGTGGAGTTCTTTTTTGGAAATGCTAAAATGCAGAATATTGTCAGAATTGGTTCCCTTTTTCCCTCAGGATGACACAATACATACAAGACGAGCATGCATCCTCAAGTCCTTGTGCGTCTACCTGAACGAAGACCATGAGAAACTCATGAAGGAATATATGGTGAGTTACATACTCTAGAAAACTGCAGGTTAACATGGTGCTTTGGTAAAGGCTGGCCAATTTTATGCAGTGTTCTTGATGTGGTTGATTGATCCATATTCTCTCAAAGCCTGTAGCTCTTGCATAGTGATTACTGGTCTCTGTTACTTCCTTTCCCAGTTCTCAAATGATTAAAGCATTCATTTGGACATCCCTCTTAGCACTAAAGGCCGGTGCTCACAGGGATTTCCAACCTTATATTTCACTTTGTACAATTTCGGTAATGCACACATCTGTATTACTTCTGTACATCTCCAACTGTACGACTTAATTTGTACTTCTTTTCTTCATAAAATTTAAGTCTGTTTCCACACTGTCTAGACTCATATCAGATGTATTTATTGTCATATTTTACTCCATAGGACACAGACACTGAGGCCAACACTTCAATGGAGCAAACTGTGATGGGAGTGTACATCATACAAAAGGAGGCAGACCCTGGAGATGATCCAGAGGACATCGGTGTCCTGATTGAAGGTGTGGAGGTCCTCAGTGGTTTGGGGGACACTGCGATTGCCTGTGCTCTGTTATTTGGACTAATATACTGTCTGAACCTGAGCTACCCACCCGAGCTCAAATGCACTTTTGAAGTCCTGCAGAAGATTCTACTGAAGCTGGATGGGCAGAGGTTGTCATCCAAGGCACAGTTCCTGAAAAACAAGCTTATGGGGTGAATAAGCTTGATGAAGACTGATTCTGTCCACTTCTCTGCCAATGCAGATGTTTGTTTTTGAAAGTTCAAAATTAGAAGAAAAATGTTCCGACAGACAATTTAGTTTGCACAATGGACTGAGATTAAGATTGTCGTCTCATATGTTAAAAATGGAGATGACACAGAACAGTGTTTTTGAACACACATCCAGACTGGTTTTACTAGATGGACAGTTGTGGCTGGAGCAGTTGTATTCATACGGGTTTTCAAAAACAGTTTCTGTGAGTGGCGCAGCCATACTTGCACTTTGAGCTCCTAAAGTTGAGTATTATTTACAAAGATTTTCTGACATTCCATTTTTCGCCATTTCTGATTTAAAAACAAAACAAAAAACAGTGTGCATGTGTTGATTGTAATAATTCAGTGTTTAAAATGATAACATGCATATTTTTATAGTTATGCACACATCGTATTACATTTTTACAAATGTTTTAAGAAGTTTAGTTGTTGCACTTAGAAATTTAAAACTTGAAATGACACCAGTCATGCACAAATCCTGGAAGATTGTTTTAAGGCTGTTTTCTTACACAGTCTCAATTATTTTGTTCGTAAAATATTCTACAAGCATTTGTGACAAAGGTTAAAAAAAATGTTGCTTGTTGAATGTTAAACTTTAAATTTTGCAAGACTGAAAATGTTGAACTCTGAATACAGCATTCCCAAATGCATCGTATGGTTAATATTTGACACAAACAACTTGAGTCTTAGAGAAAATTGTTTTAATTGATCCTGGAAGGATTTAAGACACTGTTTTAGTCAGCAGTTAAGTTGTACTGTGGCATATTGTGGAGATGCATAAAAAAAAAAAAAAGACAATGGTAAAGATCCAAATGTTAAATAAAAATTGTAAACGTTTTTGCATGTTTTTTATGTATGTTAGTGTTAGTGTTAGATCTTTGGTAATTTAATTAAACATATTGCTTACACTAAGAGTGAAAAGAACACTAAAACAAGATTTACATTAGTATAAAAGACAAAAGCTATATAAGTTCATCAAGATTTACATCAGTATAACAGACAAAAGCTATATTAGTTCATCCAAAAAGATTTACGTTAGTATAACAGACAAAAGCTATATTAGTTCATCCAAAAAGATTTATGTTAGTATAACAGACAAAAGCTATATTAGTTCATCCAACATGACTGAATTGTGCTGCACTAACTTAATTTACTTAAATCAGATTAACAGTCAAGATAGACTGACTTAACATGATTTCTTTAGATGGAATATAGGTGGCAAGATAAAATTACGTTCATCCAATGAATTCTTTTTTTGAGTGCAGATGGATTTAGTGGTAGTTAAGAGTATCTCATATTATAGTATAGGTTGTGGTCTGTTTTTTGCTTTCACACCACGTGAACAGTGTGAACTAAAGTTTGCTTGGACCCAGACCAAGACCCTCTATTTCAGGTGGTCAGAATTGGATAGATAAGTAAAGCTGGTCCACCACAGGAAACATGATGTCAGCATTTAACAGCAAAATGTAACCTTTCTGTAGCAGGACTGGCCGTCGGATTGAGATTAGATAAGATGCCCCAGAAGTCTCTGAAGATGTTCCCTCAGCAGCAGTCACGTCAGCTGACGACTGATAATGCCCCTGAAAAGACATTGCACTATGTTCTGTTCTAGGGTGTAAGACATTACATAGGTATATTATATGTATTGTCCAGACCCATTTATTACACACAACTACCATATTTTAAATTCAGGTATGCAAATTTATACAAATATGACAAAAATGCAATTTAACACAAGTAAATGGTCAGCCTGAAACTGTTTGGGTTGCGTTTTGGTTAAAATGTTATGAAATAGTAATAAAATAGGAATTCAAAACACAAATTTGCTGTTGTTTGTTTGAAGAAAACATCGATAACTAGTTAACAAGCAAAGAATTTATAACTTCTAAATGATGCTTCAATTCTACTCATGTTAGCTAGCAAGCAAACAGCAAAACTCAAGCTCATGTTGAAGAACGTTTCAGCTGAAATTAATAGTAAATTCACAACTCTATCCAGTTTACCAGGTTAACCAGAATAAAGCACAGATTCACAGAAAAACACAGATTTCAAAATCACAAACATTTATCCTCAGTTCTTTCTTCCATGTCCACTTTCCTCTTCTTCCGCCCTTGAGTGCTGGTGCTAAATGTTCTTTTAGGAGCCATTTGTGTAACTTGGTACATCAAAATGGAGATTTATTGCCTCACTAACCAGCAAGACTCGCGTTGTGCTAACGTTACCCACAATGATGCTGCGTTACCATGGCTACGCAGCAAGTCAAAGTGTGAGAAGCAAAAACCATTTATTCTAATTTAATGTTCTTCATATATATATATATATATATATATATATATATATATATATATATATATATATATATATATGTGTGTGTGTGTGTGTGTGTGTGTGTGTCATTTAATTTTGATTTGAATGTGTTGTATGAGCAACCACGCAAGTCACACTGATGGTGTGGCATCCCCTAGCGGCTGTGGCCCTATGTATAGAGAGTGTTTATGTCAGCAAATTCACCAAGATGACTTCAGAGTAACATTCATGCCACCCACAGAAAAAAGTCAGTCACATTGAAAGACCGAGATCTTTGTTGTGATCTGTCTGATGTAGTGACAGAACAGAGCCTTCACTCGCACATCACACTTTTAAGAATTCTAATCGTTTCCATGAGTGAGTCTCGATTTCTCCACATGATGACAGTTAGATTGAATTTGCTTTGAATTTCTGCATAATATTAATATAACAATCTTAAAATAAAGTCAGTGACTGTTCAGTTTGAATGTAATTAGTGATTACCTTTTTTTCCAGACTTGATAAAATCATGATTAAAGAGTACACATTTGTAATCAGATTTAACAGAATCAATTTGATATTCAATCCAAATCAAATTTCTGTGTGTCTCAGCACATTCACTCAGATAAGATTTCAGACTGTCCTGCTGGGTGTGTTTGGGTGTTGGTAGAGTACAGAAACATACTGTTGTGTAGTGTTTTAATATAGTCTTGTAGAGTGTTGAATGCTTTTAGCCTTCAACCAGCAGTGGCTGAAAGTTTACCGGTACAGGATGGGACGTAGAAAAGATTTTTACAGAAGCAAAATAAAAAGGCTTCACTGGATAAATCAGCTTTATGGCCAACATGTCCATTAAGAAATACATTATCAGAGGCAAACATTATACTGAAGTGTTTCAGAAAAAAAAAAAAAAAAATACATGGCATTTTTGTTTTATCTAAAAGGGATAGTCCAGCATTTTTGTACTTTGAGTGAATCAGATGAGACCAATTTCTAAAATGGAATTGTCAAAATTATGACAGCACAGGCAGAAAAATACTGACTTTTACTTCCAAGGACTGTGTGGCTGAAGCTCCTACATTACCCATGATGAAACTCAATAGCATCTTTCATAAGACATTTCCTGCTTCCTGGATCTCCACTTCTTTTAAACCCCACCAATTTGTACTGCAGGCTTTCTGTCTTTCTTCCTGTGTTAAAGGTCCAGTGTGTCAGACACAGGGGGCTCTATTTACAGAACATGACAGACATGTAATATAAAATTCATAACTATGTTTTCATTTGTGTAAAATCACCTGATGATTATGTTTGTGTTACCTGAGAATGAGCCAGTTATATCCACACCTGCTGCTCATCTATGTTAAACCACCATGTTTCTACACTAGTCCAGAATGGACAAACCAAACACTGGCACTAGATAGGGCCTTCCACATTTTATGTGCATTTAACAACCACTGCAGTTTAAAGGTGACACGAGGGGGTTGCAGTCCACAACTATGGCCACACACTGGTCCTATATTAAGTCCTAATGTCAGGCCTGTAATGGAATGCAAACCAGTCTTCTACAACTACAGTCCACCACCCTGACCTCCACACCCACACTTTCCACCTCACTACAATATTAAGCCTTCCTCCATAATACAGAGAGTGAATAATGGGGTATATAGGCATGTCACACTATGATAAAAATTTAGTTTACGATTAGTGATGTGGTTCTTTGAGTCCTGAGTCACCAGTTCCAGAGGAGAATAGCTCCTACCAGTGACAATTCTTATCCTGGAATTGAATGTGACTGTGTTACATCTGGTTCAGTAATGTTGGGGAATGTCCTTTGTACAGACTGATTAAGGCCTCTTTTACATTAAAGACAAGCTTGCCTTGTCTTTAACTTTTTTTTTGCCTGATCCACTGAATCCTCAGCTTTAATGGACAGCAGGGGAGGCAGTGTGCTCAGCCTGTACTGCCGACAGTCTTCCATCTGTTTATCTGAAGCTGTGATAGATGGGCTGTGGAAATTTCCTCCCCCTTGTGTAGCTGCAATCAGTCTCCCCATCACTACTGATAACACAGTGTGCCAAAAACACAACCTCACAATGGCAGCAGGTCCTCACAACAAACTGGGTTAATGATGCAGGAGGACTGCCTGTCACCCTCTGGACTCACACAGGTCCAGCATTGCATTTGTCTGTCTATCACAAGAATTTGGTTCTCTACTCCTGTTAGTCTGCTGCCCTCATAAAGGCAAACATTACAGCTGGGTTTCCATAGAGGAAGTCAGTTAACTCTTTACTGGATGCATGAATTTGTCTGCTTTTTGGCTCATACAGTCACATTCCTGGACTGAAAATATCATAAAGAGAAGAAATATTACTAATGCAGATGCTTCCATACAGGGGGCTTTGGATCTTTTTGATTTTGAGTATGGAAATGACATGAATTATATACTTTAGCCTTCACAGTCACCGGATCTCATCTCAGCTGAACACCTATGGGAGATTTTTTGGAGCGACACGTTAGACAGCAAAATACCAAATGAGGGAATCTTTTGACAGAACGGTGTTGATCCCTTCAGTAGAGTTCACACACTTAGAGAATCCGTAACAAGCAGCACTGAAGTTCTTTTGGAGGCTCGAGGTGGAACAACACCTTCCGAGACACTTTATGTTGGGTTTTATTTTTTAATTTGACACCCATCTATACCTGCAACTAAATAAAAAACTTATTATGTGATGCTGCTCGAGCATAACTTGCAGTGGAGAGCTTACACAAAGCCAATCTGAATCCAAGAACTCAAGAAGAAAAATATTAAGAGCCACTTTTTTACGGAATTTATATTTCCACACAGAAAGGTCCCAGCACGAGCCACAAACTCCCCAAGACCAGAAAGGCCAAATCCAGCTCGCGTGTATGAACTCATTCTTGCTGTGTGATAACCAGTGCTAACCACTGCACCACCATGCCGTGGAGTTTGCATGGGTTCTCCCGAGGTACCCCAGCTTCCTCCCACAGTCTAAAGACATGCAGGTTAATTGGGGACTGGTGTAAATGGTTGTTTGTCTCTGCGTGTCAGCCCTGTGATGAACTGGCAACCTGACCAGGTTGTACCCCGTCTCTCGACTCTAAGTCAGCTGGGATCGGCTCCAGCCCCCAATAACCCTGATAAGGATAAGTGGTTATGGAAAATAGATGAATGAATGAATATTTTAGGTTTAGTGGAAAGGAAATATATGATTCTATACATTTTGCACATGATAAGGGCAGACAGCAATGCCCAACGGCCCTAAAGCCTTTTTTATTATTATTATTATTATTATTTTTATTTTTTTACACTGCAGCCTTTTTTACTTGAACAAAATGTATTTTTGTTGTCTTAAAATGGACATACTTTGTATAATTTTTTCATTGCAAACAAACACATTCACACCAACACGGAACTGCTTTTGGGTTTTTAAACTCTTAAAAGCTCTTGTTTTTGGTCTAACCATGCTCTTACTGCAGAGAATGTTTCATGTGTTCTTTTTTGTCACTTTGCAGAGATTAAAAACCTGTATGTATGAAGTATGAAATCTTACTGGATCTCAGGTGACTACTTGGCAACAAGAAGCACCAGCAAACCATGGTTAACGATCCCACCAAGGCTAAATACCTGTTACCTGTTAGTCAGAACTGAAGAAGCCTCTTGGCTGACGGATCTATAACCAATCCTGCTGCCTCACATTTAAACCTTCTCAAAGAAACCTAGATGACTGAGAATCTCCACAGACCATTTCATACTAGACATCCATTGTTGTTGTTATTTTGGTTGTTCAAGTTATCGCGTGGTCATGCAGACTCATTTGTTCGTACCACTTTATGATGAGGCTTTATAAGTGGTAAATAATGGTTCATAAATTATGTCCAATGGCTTCATGGGTCTGTTATCACATAGCTGTCTGTTTGGACAATTATGACATTCTGTGAAATGTCTTTTTTTTTTGAATAGCTGCTGCTGTGGACTGTGATAATGTAAAGTGAGTGGCTTATTGTTGCAGAATAAACCGCAACAGGTTGATGCAGGACTCTGATGTGAAGTGTAGGGGCAACATTAAAGCTGATCACAACAAAGCATAGAATTGCAGACTATAGCTTAAAAAAAAGCATGGACATTTGTTAATGACTATCAGCATGTGAGAGCTGTTCCGCCATGCAGAGGTTGTTTACATTAATGGATTATATCTGATCTATAAAACATTAGTAAATGATTTATGAGTCATTAATAAAGTCATAAGTCATATCTTAAAGCTTTTAGAAGAGGAGTATTATTAGAAAATGGTACCATAAAGTCTATGACTGATATAATATGTCTTCTCCATCCTCTGTAGGCCCAAAAATATATCTTCTTATCTCTGTGCTATATTGCTCCATATTATTTCATTAAACGGGCAGAGAGCTGGGGCTTACGTTTACAGCATCAAACTGTCAAAAAATATAGTGGGCCTGCTGAAATCCACCACGGTGAGGCAGGTAATTAGCATTAACCAAGAAACTGTGTCATGATTTTCATGCTGCTATTAATTACCTCATCACATGCGTTAGCTGGGAGAAGCACAATGCCTGAATGTGTCCCGCAACTTTGCTGAAGAGATTATTTATCATCATGGCTTGTAATTATACCTGGGGCTCGGATACATTCAAATGGATTTGCAGCGGAGCTGATAGCATAAATGTTTGATGAGATGTTTTCATTGATGTGTGACTGGCTTTGCATTATAGCCAGAGAGAGGCTTACAGGTTCCCCTCATCACTGATGGTGTTTGCCTCAATCATTGCTGATAAGATCAAGGACTGGGGGGAGAAGGCTTTTCACAATATACTGATTCCACACAAATCTCTCATTTGTCAAAGGTCAGCTGTGTGAGAGGAGTTGAGAGCAATTACCGTCTACAACCCTGCATTCAATCAAACAGGTCTCATGGGTCATTAATGTGCAGCCCTATGACAGAAAGCAGTGTGTCCTTCAGCGTCCTGAGATTAGTCTCGAGTCAAGTCAATTTTATTTGTATATCTGTGAAACAAGCAACAACCTCTATACTTAGGCCTTGATTTGGATGAGGAAAACCCAACAAAAACCTTTTTAATATAAACTTGAATAAATACACCTGGTTAACTGCTTTTTGACATGAATATCTAATCACCCAATCATTGGGCAGCATCTAGACATGATCAAGACCATCTGCTGAAGTTCAAACCAATCATCCGCATGTGGAAGAAATGTGATTTAAGTGACCTTGAATGTGGCATGGTTGTTGGTGCCAGACTGACTGGTTTGAGTATATTTCAGAAAGCACTGATCTATTTTCACACCCAATCATGTCTAGGTTTTACAGAGAATGGTCAGAAAAAGAGAAAATATCCAGTGAGTGGCAGTTCTCTGGGTGAAAATGCCTCGTTGATGGCAGGTGTCAGAGGAGAATGGCTGGACTGGTTCGAGCTGATAGAAAGGCAATAGCAAGTCAAATAAGCACTTGGTGCAACCGAGGAGATGGGCTACAGCAGCAGGAGGTCATCCTCTTGTCTGTTGAGAACTGGAAACTGAGGCTACAATTAGCACGGGCTCACCAAAATTAAACAATGTTGGAGAATTGTTCCCTGATCTGATAAGTCTTGATTTCTTGCTGCAACATTCAGAGGATGAGGTCAATTTTCTTTCCATTGTTTGGGGTATGTTTTTCTTAAAACCCAATATTTAGTGGAAAATTGACAAGGTCAAAGTCGTGGAGTATCAAGGTGATAAAGCAATGTTAAGTCTATTTCTTAAACTGTTGAAGACCCAGGACACAGACCGGAACATCATGGTTCAGAAATCCAATGCTTTACTCTAAATACATTTAGATTATTGAATGTTCCAAAAGTGCAATTTCAATTTGAAAAATATGTGCACTTTGGACAAGTTGTCAGCCATTCCCGCTCACATTCACACCTACAGGCAATTTAGAGTAACCAATTAACCCGCATGTCTTTGGACTGTTGAAGGAAGCCAGACAACCCGGAGCAAACCCATGCAGACATGGGGAAAACATGCAAACTCTACACAGAAAGGCCCCAGCCAGCTGAAGATTTGAACCTGGATGACAAATACATTTTATTGTAAAAATCATATTCTGCTCACTACATGCCAGCACCAATATACCAGCAATTTACTGCTCAACACTGTATTTATAGTTTAGATTTTGAGTATTTTGTCATGGCAGTCTATATAACTCATAGATGCTAGAAATTGTTGCAGCTGCCTCGGGGTCTTTATGCAACACCCTCCTTTATAACATCCAACTGTGTAACATCACCTGTAATGTATTCTCTCATCCATCTCTGTGACTGTCACATCCCTTTGACCAGCTATGTCATGAACCAGCTGTAGAAACATATTCTCCCTTAGTGCTGCTACTGACTGGTGTAAGAAATGTTGCATGAGACTCATTATTCAATAAATAAAGTGGAAATATACATGAAGAAAATGGATCAGAGAAGATGTTAAACACTTTCAAGGTGCCACCAAGCACTGAACTGGACCAAAAAACCCACTCTAATCCTGTAGACATGGCTCATACACAGAGAAACGAAAAAACAGGCTGTCCAATTTTTATTGGTTATAGTATTCTTGTACTTACAAAGGTGACTGAAACATGGGGAACTCTCCAAAAAGACAGACAGGATGCAAACAAAAGCAAATCAGTCAGGTCAGATTATCTCAACCACTTTACTTGGAGGTAAGCCTGAACTTACCTGAAATCTATCTATCTATAATAATCATGTCCCTGTGAAAACTATGTGTGCACATGATGAGTACTATGGGTCAAAGTAGGAAGTTGGTCTGTGAACTGTCCTGGATGTTTAAAATGGACAGTTTTGGTCATGTCAATGTCACCATCACTCTTTGTTCTTCAGCCAGTCTGACTGCCTTCTAGCCATGCCTGTAGATCTTAGCAATTACTCTCTTAAAAGCAGCGCTATCACTGATGACGGTCAAAACTACAAAAAGACTGACGAACCGAAACCATCCATTCATGCTCATCATCATCTTTCTTCGAAGCATTGAGCAGCAGTAGTGAGTAAAGATGTAGGCTTTATGTGGTTCTGTGAGACTTTGTAACCGAAAACCAAAATATTAAAGAGAGTAAGACATGATATCTCAGGATTACAAAACACGTCTGAGGAGGCCCATGAATTTTTCATGCAATGTTCCAGGGTCCTTTTATACCTAAACACATTGCTCAGAGCACACATGCCTCGTTCCCTTGATAATGATGATGACCCCCATGATCATCTATCAGTGACTGCTTTACAGCTTAGCCATGCATCTGAGGACACATTCTACATGCAATAAAAAACCCTCTTGTTTTTAAGGTCGTTGCTAGTAAGGTTGCTACCATACTGATTGCTTAAGTGGTCCAACTTGTTATGCAAAGCCATGCAAACATGCTGAGAAGGGATGCACTTGACAGAAAAGATATGTTCAAGCATTTCTTATTTAAAGTTAGACAAAAGTGTTTTTGGTGCTACAGCATTTGACTTTTAATCCATCACAGTAAAAAAGCGACTGTTAGTCAGTGCTCTTTTTGAACAAAGTGACAGGTGTGGAGTTAAATATGAGTTAGCTAATCCAGCATTCTATCCATGCATGTAGTCAAGGTGGTGAGGTGCTTCAGTTTAAATCAAAACTGAATTTTGAAGATGTACATTATCAAGAAGTTTTCTTCATTAGTTTTTTTTTTTTTTTTTCATACAAATGCTGTGCAAACATTCTATTGGAATTTTGCCACTAGAATCCCAAATGGAACTTTAAGCTTTGGTTGGTCTTACTGCTTAACTAGCTGCTTTTTTAACCCAAATTAAAGCTGCACTAATTCATAATTTTCATTAACAAAAAGTCAAAAGATTCTGTGTACCCATGTAACATGTAATTATCACTCTGCAGCTGCCCTGTGGAGCATATTATCTTTCAGCCCATTGTTTTGGTTTCACAACTGATAAAATGAATGTTTTGTTCAGTCACTGCTCAGGCGGCAGCATCAGGCAGCTGTTTTTTTTATGGAAAAGAAAGCTCTGAATATAGACACTACTGCTCAGCAGCAAACAAGCAGACTGACACAGTTTAGACTAGTTGGTGAACATAACAGAGCATTTAGGAGCTAAAGAGACTGGTGGTGGTCTCAGGAGTTGGTGAAAACCAAAAACAGAGCTAAAAGAGGATGAATATTGGACTCAAACTTGACTCCAGATAAATTATGATGTTGTTCTGATTTCAGATTGTTTCACTGCCCCCAAGTGGCAAAAAAATTAAAAAAGTAGAACAAACATATGCTGCTTTAAGTATTGCACTGACTTCAGTTGCTATACTCTGCAATTGCCTCGCCATTTATCAATTTTCTAATAATAGACTCAGCACTTTAAAATATTCATGTTCCCACATCTAATCAGACTTTTGCAGCTGTTCAGTCTGGTTTTCTACTACTCTGCCATCATACCACCTCATGTGAAGACACCTACTGAGTGCAGAGGGGTTGTGTAGCGATTAGAACAACTGCACTGATGGAGTCATATGGTGCCTGCCAGTTTGTACAAGAAGCTGGTATGGACATAATAAGTGAAGATTTGTTATGACTAGAGCCCCACAGTTTTGAGAGCTGCAGTGATCAGCAACAGTAGACTGACAGTGACACTGACAGCTCTTGTTAAAGGAATAGTCTACAGAAAATCTATCTTGAGTATCAAATACATTAACCGTATTTCATTGCCATTGCCATCTTTTCACAGCCAGAAGTGAAACCATATTTGGACGATATTACTGGGCTTGTGGTTAACGTACTGTGAGCTGGGCTGTGTCTGGTTTTGACTTTCAAGCAGCCACAAATGTTATTGTATTATGCCTAGTTTGACAGTCTGATCTGAGTGTTCCACCGAATGACCACACCCTAAAGCATAACTTGCTTTAGGGCGTCTGTTTTACTGGGAACCATAATTTATAAAATGAACATCTTGTTGTGTGGAAAAGGACTTGAAACTAGCAATTGACACATGATGGTTTGCTGATGTTTACTGAGGCTGTAAATTGAGTGCAAAATGCGGCTCATTTTCACATAAAGCTACTTTTGGTCAGGCAATGGTTCTGCCCCCTGTTGACCACTAGAAACAATGCAGGTTTAAGACACTTCTGTGTTGGCGTCCATCTACACCTCAAAAAAGCTCTGGCCACTAATTACATACTGTCAGTTGACAGAGTATGTTTGGTGCAAAAAGCAGCCAGGAGTACCGTCTGAGAGGCTTCTATCGGAGTGGCAAAAAAAACAAAAACTTTTGCCTTTTGTGTGCAGAAGCGTAGGTTTAAAACTGAGTGATGTCAAGGACTGACCTCACTTTGAGCACACTGTAGGTTGTGATGGTTTGTTTTCCTACCACTTGCCTCACCATCAGCCAAAAACAAAGGTTTGACAAACATTTAAGTGGAGTCAAAATGAAGGTTCTGCCATGATATAATTGGACATGTTAGTGGACTTTGTTCCACTAGAGCCATAGAAAGCCTAAAGGGTGAGTCTGGTGATATTCTTTATTTTTTTCTCATTGTCAACAGATCACATTTAAAGACTCAAACCAACAATTCACATATTCTACTAACAAGTATTATGTGTCCAAACCTGATACACCTTCTTCCTCTGTGCCATTGAATTCCATGGCTGTGCTAAAACCATTAAAAACACATCAATGAGGCACAAATTGCACTGTGTGACGTTCCTTCATTACCGTGAACACGCTGCTACAAATGCTATCTTACTACACAACAACTCACTAATCTGCTGTGGAATATACTCCCCAACAAATGTATAATTTCCTCATATTTGAGTGATGTTAGAGCCACATGCGGCACATTTCTACCATTAAAAAACAGATTTCAAATAATGTTGATGTTACATTAATGCGTAATCAAGTGAATGGTCTTTGTCATTCTTACTCTGCACCCCATATGTCTGTTCTTCCACTTCGTAAATTTGTGCTCCAGGTACAATCACCCACGAGAAGTACGCAGCTAGTCACAAACCACCAACTATTGGACTGATTTTGGTGAAAAGGAATCATATTTTATGGAGAAAATGTTTCCTGGTTTTCCCTCTGATGTCTTCCGGCTGTTCCACCTCAACTCACTCTCTTTACAGAGTTTCCTGACGGACAGTGAAGTAAACTACTACAAACTGTGGCTGCTGTTAGCTAATGTTAGCTTAGTTTGTTAGCCAAGCTGCCTATATTGTGAGCTCAGAGCACTGGGGCAGTGTTAGTGTTTGTCCCACAGGCGTTTTGGACTACTGGGAAGATAATTTTTTTTAGGCCCGGGGAGTGGGTGAATGCTGACGGGGAGCTGGGCAAGCAGGCAATGTAACTGGGCTCAGCAGTCTCTATGGACATATTGACAGAGGCAAACTGTGCAACTGTTTATATTTATCAGAGATATTACGCTGAAACTAGGGGTGCTAAATCACAAAAATATGAATTTCTATGTAATGTTGCTTTAAAAATTACAGTAACCAGCTGGTTTAAGAGACTACTGCTTTACTTTCTCAAAAAGTGAAACTTTTTTTGTGCTCTTCAGCTGGCAAGAACAACTATCACTGACCCCTGTCAATCAAACAACACAGCACAGTCCCAGTCCCTCCCTTCACAAACCAGTGGGTGACATCCTGTTGAACCACATGGTTCTCTACAGTATAAGATTGCACATATCTTGACTTAAAGCCAACCACAAGTCAAATCCCTCATGCCTCAGCGGTAGTTGTAGGTGATCCTGACCTCTGACCACCTGTAAAGCAGGGTCGAGAAAACAAAACAAAACAAAAAAAAAACGGGTATTTCCCCAAAGGGAGCGATAAAGTACAACATTCCATTAAAAGTTCATCGGCTTTTATCTTGTATTACACACACACTCAGCTCCAACTATTTCTTTCATAAATGACATTCTCCCAGCATCAAAGGTAAAAAAAGACTGCGGGCTCGTCTCACACACCTCTCACACCACTCAAACACCAAAGCTGCATCATTCTGACATCAGGCTGCTTCAGGAAGGATGTGACACTGTGCTGGGAGGTTGATGATGATAAGAAGAACTGAAAACCATTAACCTTAAAAATAAAAAAAAGATTAGAGCAGCGGAGCACAAAATACACAGTTCAGATTCCGATGAACTACATTTCCAATTCTACATTTTAATTTCATATTTATGCCTTCCTTGTGTAGACTTACACAGCATTGTGGATATTGCTCACTGTGCAATACAGCGCTACCTATTGGGGGCTTTGGGTCTTATTGATACACTAGCTGTTCTCCACAACCAGATATTATAACCATGAAACCTTGGAAAGCAAGATAACGACAGATGAGACAGTTTAGTAAAAGTATTATTATTGTGGCAGTCACATTAATGAACATTACTGAATGCAAAGGCAATTAATTACTGCTTGCATCATCACCCTGGAAAAAGTGTTTAATTATTTTTTGATGCACTCTGTTGCACTCAGCGAGCCTCGTGGAGTGTGCTCAGGTTGACAAAATGGATGCTGGCAGGGAACCAGCTAAACTGTGGTTTCACTGCCTAATGGCTATTGTACTGGCAGGGCAGATGGTATTTCTTGACAGCGGAGATGCACCGAGGTCTGCTGCAGCAGAGGTGACATGGCTTCCTTTTAAAGGTTTTTTTCCTGATGATCAGTGTCTGTAGCAGCTCGGACGTCAACACACCAAAAACATGTAAGACCATGTACATGGATGTTTCTTTCTCAAACAAATTAAAAGCTGGTCCGACAACAAATGACATAAGAGTCCCACAAACAAGATAATAGCCAGGATTTTGGAAATACTGTGGTGAGCTGTCTAAGTCTGCTTTATTTCCTGGAAGCTACAGAAATTAAAGTAAAATACTTTATTTGTCCAGTTATATTGTCTGTAAAGTTATTTTTCACAATACAGGTAAGCAAGGTTAAAGTCTTCGAAAGTAATCTGATTTAAACATATTTAATTTTTATCCTAGTCAAATATGTTCAGTGAGGAAATTGAATCATTGGATTACAATAATTAGATGTCCATCAACTTTCTTTTTAGTATCCTTCAGTTTACATTCTACAATTTCAAGACAAGGTCAGTCCAAGAATGTCCAGAAGACCTGACCTCAGTGTCCTCATTAATAGCTACAGTGCAGCTTCCAGGCAAGATCACAGGATATGTTGTTTCTTAAATTTCCCATTAGCTGTTGTTAGCTACACTAGCCTAACCGATCTGGTCAATTTGTATTGTCGGTAATGGAGTTGGCAGATTTTTTTTCAACAACATTACAAGAATGTGTGTGATATAAAATATCTCCAGTTTTGCTAAATTGATTTTGATCTTTTTCTTTTTTGTTTGTTTGTCCACTGTGAGTCCAACAATGCTAAACTGGAGGAGTACTCTTATGGGTGGATTACTAACTGGGTAAGGTGAGCAACTTCCCTAGGACCGAAGATTGCTATGTGGCAATTAATTTGAAGAAATTTGATGCAATTCTAATTTACTTGCGAAAATGATATGATGCTCTGAGAGAAAATATAAATATTTATGTTTCAGCTATGCCTGCATCTACGGGTCCCGTTTTGTAGAGGTGCCTTAAGTTAAAATCTTGCATAGGGCCTGCAGCCACCAGGGGGCCCCAAGCTGCAAGTTCAGCCTCAATACATTTTGGGAGAATTAAAAGTACCTGTCTTTATTTGTAGATGTCACATGTCGGTGGACGTCACTCACTGCGTGACAGCCCAGCGCAAGGATGATTTTGACTTGATTACCCCATAAACAGTCACAGCTTCCCTACCATAGCAGCTTAGCTTTGCTTATAACCTATAAAAAAAAAACAAAAAAACAAAAAAAAAAAAAAAAAAAAAAAAACTTATAGGCTTTTTTAATCATATCAAATGAGGGGGTTTGTCTGGCTACAAATACAGACAGGTACTTTTAATTCTCCCAAAAATATGTTTATTTTTTGAGTAGCAAAGTCAGGTCTGCTTTATCTTTTTTGAGAGGGATAATGGAAACATGAAACTGTGATCACACAGATCAAGAACACAAAGTAGTGTGATCATGTTGTACAGTTACATATGGTTCCTTTTAAACTACAACATAACTATTATTCTTATTGTTGGTTTGTTTTCAATGTTTGCACTTTAAAATAGATGTATTTTTATTCAAAGTAATAGCTTTTGCTGATTTCTGTTGATCTTGTGAAGTGGCCTAAAACGTCAGACTTGTGGTTAGACATACCACAATCAGGGGTTGCAGTGTTACATGTAAATGTTTCTTACTACCTGAAACATCAGTATTATTCTTACTAGTTTTTTATCGTTTGCACATTAATATGGATGCTGGTCCATTGTGTTTTTATTCATTTAAGTATTAATTTTATTCATTTTTTACTGTTTTGGATTGGTGGGGAGAGTTTTTATGTCAACTTGTTTTCAAAGTTTACCATATACATATTTCAGGAACATGCTGCATCTGCATTTATTAATGTGCTCTAGCCTTGTTTTCCTCTTAAAATGTAACAGACTGTTGCATCGTCACAGATCATCTGAAAAGGTTAGAAATCTCTCTCTCAGAGTTTGACAAAATAGGGGGCCCCAAACAGCTAGAAATGGCCCTGACTAAATAATACACAATACTTGCAACTCGTCAAATACTTTGACATGACACTACTGTTGAAAATACTACATGGCGCTACAGGTATCCTTATAGAATCATCATCATGTCTGCACGTGCCCATGTAACTTAATGGTTTGATGACTCACTCGACCTAGTTTAAGTGCAAGAAGGTCCATATATGGAGGAGGTGGGGTGGATTAAACAAACATAGGACTTTTAACCAGGAGACAGGCTGTTCATGTCCCGTGTGAAACCAAAATTGAATCATTCTGTGTTACATAGGTTAGCTTATGTAACATATTTAAATCATGTCAGGTACATGACGTAATTTACAATCTTTTCCTAAACCTAACCAACTAGTTTTTGTCACTCAACCAACTAAAGTGTGATCGTTTCACAGCATTAAGAACAAAAAGCTTTATTTTGAAAGTCTAACCAGACCTATGAGTTACAGCTAACATGACTACAGAGCCGTGTTTGTCCAGAAATGCTGCAAGAGGGGTACCCACATATCAGGTTTTCTAGCCTATAATGACCTCCTTTAAATACATTTTTATATGTCTCAAGAAGAGATGAGCTAATTCAAAGCATTTTGGTGGCTTAGATATGTTTGTGTGTGTGTACATTGCCAGCAGAGGTACACCTTTTTGCCTCAACTCTTGTGGCCTCATTTAGTGCTGGATTTTGTTGCTTTATAACAATTTGTTGCTCCTTCTGCCTTTTCTCATGACAGACAAGAGTCATACTTGACACAGCTGCTCGAGATCCTTTTCAGCCGAACACAAATACATGTTGTATTTCAGTATTCGAACAAACAGCTGCTGCAGTTGTTTCTCTTCTTTAGTCACAGATGAAAAGAAGGACTGAATCAAACAGTAACCAAGCATGTGTGATCTAGAATGCAGTGGATTGTTTGCCTCTAACCAAGCACAGAGTCAATCCTTTAATCAAATAAGCACGCTGTTGCTGTCTCAGAGTACTGCGATACCAAATCAGATTTACATGTGACGCTCTGAGAGAGGTCTCCAGATTTTCATCTGTCAAACATTTCTTCTTCTTCTTTTTCACATCATGAAATATTTTAATTATTTATTTTGTATAATAGTCAGTAATTCTCAACCAACCTTCAAATATTACATGTCACTCTGTGCAAACATTTTCATTTTCTTTGAGTGCGAACTGAATCATCTCCATTATAACAGAGCAAACTCCATCTCTCTGATGAACACTGTGACATATTAGTTTTCTGTCATTTTCTGCTACGTATTTGGAAGATTAACACTGTTTGGAAATATACAAAGAAGCCTTCATATCAAAAGTAGTTAATTGTTCTTCTCATATTTCATACAATGAATAGCTGAAGGTTTGAGTTTAAACTGAGTTTATTAAAACCACAATAAATCCCACATACTAAGATCTAAATAAATATATTTTTAAGTTTTTGCAAAGATTTTCTTCAGAGTGGGACTTTACTGAAACATCTTGACTCACGCAGAACATTTAGTTATTCACTAAGACTCAAAAACCCATAGTCAGTTTTATGTTGAATTTAATATTAATGCACGTAAATCAACATTTTCCAGAATTTCTGTTGAATGTGGAAACAGTGAGTCACTGAATTAATAATGTTTATGAACAAGACCAGCAGAGACAGAGAGAGGAATCTGCATGGTGATTTCTTACAATATGTATTATATATTGAAATAAATGTGTGTGTGTGTGTGTGGATGCGGATGTGTCAGTCTGTTACTCCTTCATAAGATAAATGACAAATGTCGCTGATGAAGATGTTCTTTTCATGCCTGTATGTATTTATACAGTATATATAAATTGCATAGAGCTTCTTTTAAATTCATGGTTGTGTTTCTTCTTTAAATGTAACTTATCCATGTGAGTATATACAATGTGCTACTTCATGCTTCCTTTAACTGCCAGAGTAATTATGTCCATACAATAAATTATAATAAAGGCTATTATTAATATATAATAAAACATATATATTTTTTTGCACTTGATTTAGATCTAGTGAAATGAGCAGCAGGAGGGGGTGGACTGCTATTATTAGTACTGTACTCTGAAACTGAAAATCCAATCATGAAAAAACACAATCTACAGCAGTTTCCTTAAAGGGCCGCCTTTCCCTCTGACACTGACTTAGTGACATTTATACCTGAAATACCTGTCAGTATACACCTGACATAATAAGTGAACAGAACAACTGATAAACTAACAATGAATCCAAACAGTGAACAAAGAACTGCAGGACGTTTGTGTGATAGAGATGATATTTGAGCTACTCGCCGTGAACATCACAGCATCACAGTGTTACAGTTAAATAAAGTTTTTTTTTTTTTTTTTTTTAACAATCATATATACTTAATAGGCTTCCATTTTGATAAATTCAGTGTTTCCTTCTCCCTGACACTTGCTCTATGAGCTCTTTGGTTGTTTTTACTTTTCTAGGTCTTCACTGTGCCCTTTTCCTCTGATATTCATTTTAATTCATATTCAATTTTCATTTAGTTTTCTTCACAGAAATGAATGAAATGTTGATGTTTTAAAAAAGTTTTATTACACCCATTAAAATGCCTCACAACCCCCTGTGAAGTTTTGACGACCCTTAGTCTGCGACAGGACCCCAGGTCGGGAACCACAGAGCTATCGATGACTCACATCACCAAATATATTGTCACCATCCAAATCCACAGACAAAAGACACACAAACCATAAAGTTTATCTAAAAATGAGCTGTGTGTTGAGGAGTCCCATGATTCCAAGGTGACTCTCAAAGTGCCCTTGTGTTGTTGTGTCAGAACTCTGAACAATGAGGAGCGACCACCGGCTATCAGATGTCAACATCTGATGTCTCTGCTCAGATGGCTCTGACGTGACAAGAAGCAGCAGCTGACCACAGCATGGCTTCACTAACACACACACAGACACACACCCCTACAAACACACACATTCACACACACATGTCACAATGTGACAAAGACTTAAAGAGGAGAATGACTGCAGATAACCCATTAAAAGTTATCACAGCAGAGTTTAAAAGGACCAATAATAATGAATAATTTAAGGCGTTTTTTAGTGAAGGTGAACATTCAGATGTTGCTACTGTATAACAATATTCTGCTTAATGACACCTTCAATTTATAATTAATTCATAATAATTATATTTCTAATGAATATGTTAATTAAAGGGTCATGAGCCTTTTAAAGAGACTTTGGAATCGATGCATTTTTAAGTGGTTTACTTTTGTTTTGTTTTTTCTGGGAACCCCTTATAGCTTTCAATAACAGAAGGGGGCATTACATTCTTTACATATTATCATAACTGATGATGGACAATTGACAAATGATCTATAATCTATGATCTTTGGCTACCACACACACACACACACAGTGTGTTTCGTGTGTTTCAGGGATAAATGACGGGAGTGCTTTAAACAGATGATGTCTGTTTTGTACCATACCTTTGCTCACAGTATCCAAACATTACTAATGATAAACATGGTTCTTTGACATCCTCAACAGGTGCAAATCAGTGTATTGTCACACACACACACACACACACACACACACACTGCACCTGTGCAGCAAATCTGAAATAATGTTTGGGAAAAAAAAAACGAAGTATTTATTATGTGTCAGTGCATCTGAGGGTGGGATGACACCTTCAATGCCTTCACCACCAAAACAAGGAGCAGACACGTCTCTGAGTCTGCTGCGACAGACGTGAGGAAACAGCCACGTGCAACACGTGCTGCAAACCTCCTACAGCCTCCAGGTGGAGAGAGTAAGCGACGGTCATCACATGTGAACTACCACTGGGAATATTTCACATGGAATCTGTGAGCATTGTTTAGGATAAATATTATAAGAAAAAAAAAGTGTGTTGTTGGTGCAGACGCTCTGTTGACTAAAATTTGCTATTAAATGAAGGAAAATGGAAAAGTACGATGGACAAAATATAAAATATGACATTAATAATATGTTTCTCATTTGATGTTGAACTTGTTGATCGTGTTTCAAAATCTTTGCTCAAACTATTGGCCAATTATGAAAAAAAAAAAAAACAGGAGATACATCAATGTGTTGTCTGTTAACTCTTTTAACTGAAGTAAATGATCTTCAAAGTGTTTCAGCCATTTACTGATGTTGTTTCATTGCAGAACATCAACATCAATTGGTATATACGTACAATTGTTGTTCACATGGTTATGAATCTATAACGTGTACGCACCGTGGACAGCGACATGCAGCAGCTGAAATCACCTTTGTTTTTCCATTTATTTGAAAACCTGAAATCACTGACTGATGAGAATAAAAGGATGATGTCACATCTTTTCAAGTTTATCTTCCAGCAATACTGACATGCTCATACGGTATACACATTTAAAGGAATATGGTTGCTGGAATTGCTGTTCTCATAGCAAGTTCAATCTAAATGAAGCTGGAAATTCATTTCATGTAAGAAATGACTTTATCTAAAGTGTATATAATGTATTTTAATGTGACTCAGCTCAGCCCAGAAAACACTTTCCAGTGAAGCACAAACATGAGATTCCACTTTGTGAAATAATGACTTGATTTGTTTGAACTCAAACAGCTGGAGCCTCTTCAGCTGAACTTTAGAGCAGCACTTTGGAATTTTTTGTCCCCTGTAACAGTGAAATTGCTTCAGGACGGAATCCCTTTGCAGCCACTATAGACAGGAAGATCAATTGCAATGACCAAATATGGGCATGTGAGTATTGCTTTAAGATAGACTTAGTAAAAAAAAAAAAAAAAAAAAAGTGAACCCATTCTTCAATACGCTGATCATGTGATCAGAATGCCTCAGGAACCTTTCTGGCATGTCATCGCTCTCTCCTCACTTCCTCTCCCTTCTCTGCTGTCCCCTGTCAAAATAAAGGCAGTAAATTCCCTCCCTCCCAAAAAATCATTAAAACTAATTACTAATATAAACTAGCAGAAATCTATAGATAAACTGAAGATGGCTGAATATTCTCATCAAGAATATCAATAATTTTCTACACTTGGTGAAGAGGGTCAAAATTTAAACTAATAGAGATCACAGGGAGACTTCTACAGTTGATTTTTCACATTTTATGGGTTTCTAATATGGTTAAATATGCAAATGAGGCATTATCTCATGGTAACTCTGCAGACACAAAAAGACAATGTGAAGTCCAATATACACCTAAATGTTTTCTTTCCACTTTTCTGAACGGAAACATGTTACAGAAGCAAAATAACCCAAATCTCAAAATTATAAAAAATATCAATAACTTCAGAGCACCTTCACAAATTAACCAGCACATGAAGAAACTATGTTTTTCCCTGTAGTGTGTGGACTTACTCGCTGCGGGAAAATGTGACACTGAACTCAGAAACAGAATATAAAATAATAATAATAAATAAAAATAAAAATTAAAAAAAAAAAAAAAAAAACACAATATGTGCAGTCGTGTGTTTACATTAGTTTTTATTCTTCAAACATGTAAATATAGATACACAATCCACTCATGCTGTTCAGACTGTGTATTCTGTCACATCTACATACCTCGTGTACATCAAACAACCTGCTGCATAAATCTGATTTATAGCATTGTATGCACTCTACTCATCACATTATTGTCTTACTGTCTACAAATGTATATGCTGTGATCCAGGTGACAGCAGAGACAGTAGTATAATGTTTATGTACCTGTCAAGCTGGTTGTTTTGAGGTTGTATTTTTGTTAGATCTATATATAGCAAAGTGAAACTGGAGTTTGAAATAGTTTATATCTCTGTTCATAACATTAACTCATCATTCATATCTTTGTCTCGCACACCTGATTACATCCAGGTCAATGTCTTAGTCACACCAGTGAAGTCATTGTATATGTTCAAGTGTCACCTCAATACTCAAAGTACAGTTGTGTGTCTGCTGTGATCCAGATGACAGCAGAGACAAGTGATTAGCCGTCTGACTCCAGACCAGTGGCTTTGTGTTGATGGCAGAGCAAAGTGCTCATCCCAAAAGGATGATCCCTGATTGGCCTGTGAAATCAATTAAGAGCTAATATTAAGAGTGGCACAATTTGTGCCCATTTGTAACAAAGGGCAGCGTGTTCTCAGTCTCTGCCCCATGGAGACTAATAACATTCCGGCAGGATCTCTTCTATCTTAATGACTCAGGACATGCTGTGCTGGCCCCGCACTTGCCGGGTCGCTGGTCCACCCCACCTACCCTTCCACCCCAACTCCCCATACCTGTTTTTGCTCCCATCTAACGCTACTACATTGTCTTACAGCCTGTAAGACGGCCTGGGGTGTCTCCCGACTGCATAAGTACTCAAGAGATGGACACACCCACACAAAAACACACACTTCTTTGAGGGTGTGCGTACTTGTGTCTGTGGGGATCTTATTCGTATTTGTGAAGAAGTAGATTTGATGTGGGGGGGGGGGGGGGGGGGTTCTTTGAAAAGTACAGCATAAGACACAAACAGCAAACTGCGCAGCATTTCAAAGAATTTTCAAAATAAAGTGCTTCATACAGACGCAGTTATTTTACCAAAATGTGTTTCGCATTTAAAAGAATAAATAGAATCAAGCGGTCAAGGTGACAGTAAGAGGCCGGATGAGGACCAGATTTGCAGAGGTGTGGAGTGTGTGTGTGCGTGCGTGTGTGTGTGTGTGAGAGAGAGAGAGGGAGTGTGTGTGTGTGTGTGTGTGTGTGTGGATGCCACAGTGATCCACTAGACTGACGTCTCTCCGGTAGCGCAGACGAGAACCGCAGCCCGGTTATTCTACAGACTTCAGCAGCAGCAGCAGCAGCCAAGCAGTCGACAGTCTCTCCTGCAGAGAGACAGACACGGAGGAGGAATAAAAAAAAAGATTAAAAAAAACATAAAGAACTTCGGCAAATGAACAAAAAGCTGTAGTTTTGCAGCATGTTCCACCTTCGGCAATCTCCGTTTAAACATACTCGCCCAGCAACTGTTTGATTTTTGCTGGTGTGTCTATTTTTTTATTTATTTTTTCGCGTGTGGAGAGATTCGTCTTTTTGCCCCCCTTCGGCTGATGCAAAGAAAATCAACCGCTCTAACGTTGGAATGATGTGGACCTCTCATGATACTGTTGGATTTGTTTTCTTAGCCGGATTTTGCGTGCAATTCGGATTCACCTTTGAAGGTAAGGAGAACATTACATTTATGTTTATTTTAAGCTCTTAACGAAACGGTCCTTGTCGGTGTCATCGTGTCGGGCTTGCTTCCCCCCCTCTGCACGGTGGGAGCTGCTCGGTAGGAGAAAGTGTTAAAAGTGCGCAGCCTTGCTGGAATAGCGAAGGAGGCTGTTTGGAGGGAACACTCAGAGTGAGATGGACTCTAATAAAGACAGAAATGTGACACAAAACGTGGCGTTTTTTATTTTTTAACCCAGTGATGAGGAGGGAAAAAAAAGCAACTGGTGATTGTTTGAAGTCCACATAGTATCAGAGAAGAGCAGGCGGCTGCTTTTCTTTATTCCCCCCTCACCTTCTCTTCCTTTCATGATAGAAAACAGCCTCTCAGAGAGCCACAACTTCTGTCTTTTAAAGAAAAGTGAGCGAGCGGCCGCAGATTTCAGCACCGCGGACAGCTGCTGCATGCGGGCTGCTGTCCGCGGTGCTGAAAGCCGCGGTCCACATTTCCAAAACCGCCTCTGAGCCTCTTCTTCCTTCCCTCCAGCTGCATCCACCACGACAGGCGCACACGAGCCTATAAATAGTCTGTACTTTTCTTATGAAGAATTGAAAATGATTTTTTTTTAGTCTGAAAGTTTGCACGCACGGATCTTCCTCACTCTCCCGTCGCCACCGCGCTCTCCTCTGGGCTACATTCCTCCTTCTCTCAGCCCGCCTCGAACCAAACTCGTTTATTTCTGCTTTCTTGTGTTTGTCCTCATTCTGCTGCATTCGAGGTTTTTTTTTCAGTATTTTATGGTAAAGTCTGACAACGGCCACAGAAAGACACAAAAAACGAATGTGAGATATACATATATATATAAAAAAAAACCTTCAGCCTGTTCGTAATTAAATATCTGGATAATGTAGCCATGGTGCGACTGTTGGTTATGTAAATTCCTGATGAAGACGCGTCAGTCTCTGTGACTAGGGGTGGCGATGGTGGTGGTGGTGTGTGTGTGTGTGTGGGGGGGGGGGGGGGGGGGGGCATCTCCTTCAATTAAAACACAAAACGCACCTTTATCAAGCGCCCCCTTTCAATAACACAGCTGCCCGTGGCCGCGCACCACCACCACAAGCACACCGTTTAAGTGATTAATTCAGGGGCATTTCTGTCTGTGCGTGCAGAAATCACACAACTGTCTCCATCACATCCCCCCACCTCCACCCCCACATCCTCCTCTTTCCTTCCTTCCATCCTTCCTTCATCCTTCCTTCTTTCTCTCATCTGCAGGTCGCTTCACTGATCTGCCCTCTAACATGACGGTTAAAGAGGGACAAAACATAGAAATGGCGTGTGCTTTCCAGAGCGGAACCGCGTCTGTCTATTTGGAGATCCAGTGGTGGTTCGTGAAAGCGCCGGAACCCACTGACAGCGAGGAGGACGTCGATGCTGAAGAGGTACAAGGGACCTTTTTTTTTTTTTTTCGTTTCTCTCCTCAGTCAGGAGCTGAGGTGCTGTGTGAGTTATGTTTCAAGCACACCCACTCATAAAGGGAATAAGGACATCCAACAAGTATTCCCGCTATTACGCACGAGCGCCTTATGTCATCGCCGTGGTTTTGCTTGTGTGTAGCAGCCCTGTCAGGCTCACGGCTGAACTTTTTATTGACCTATTTTCATAAGAGGAACAACATGTTGTGACCTTCACAAATCTACAGCTGCTGCCTTGGAGTGTGAAGAGGAAGTTAGCTGATTTAAACTACTTTAACTTGAACTAGAGCCCGTCATATGACCAGGAGCCAATGTTAGATCAAAATAAGGATTTAAATATGATTTAATTCTCCCTAAATGTGGATACACAGCTCATACTTATATATTTTTTCCATATTCAACTTGATTTCCTTGCACTTCTTTCCCTCAAACAGTTAAACTAATCCATCTACACACTGTGCAGGGAGCAGTCCCATCAAGAGAAAAATAAGAACATTAATCAAAGACTACTGTGGTGGGAAAAAAAGAGCTCGTTCTGGATATTAATTACATAATAAATGAAGTAAATGAGCCTGACTACTCATGAATGGATAAAAAAGTGGCTGAATCAATGCAGCCAAAGCATATTCTTGTATATTGCCTAATTAAACAGTGCATTGGAAGTGCTTTGGCATTTTTGTTATGTATTGCTGTTGCATGACAGCTTCGCTCACCCCCAAATAATGATTGGCTGCTTAGAGGGATGAGAGTGTCTGAGCGTGCTTGCTGCTCTGAAAATGGATGGAAATGACTTGCTTAGATTTTGTGTGGCAGGTAGCTGCTCGTGAACATGTGGAAGGGTTGGTGTATTGTCATGACAGGCATCAAACGGTGCTCTTTTTATTCCTGTGACAAAGAGGATGAGCAATATGAGTGTGTGTGACAGGGGGAGGTGGTTGGATATCCATGTGGCTTTAATTATTGTTCCATTGTTGCTGGGCTCTCATAGTGGCGTCGGCCAGGCTTTGATGTTGGGCTGATCCCACGTGACTCTTGATGTTGGGGCTGAAGTGGCCTATTGATGCAGACATCACATTGTTACCTACATTTCTTATCAGCAAAAGGCTGTTTGAAATGAAAGTCTCCGTGTGTGTGTGTGTGTGTGTGTGTGTTTATCCTGCAGTGTTGCAGTTTGAATGGGAACCGAGTCAAGAGTGTGTGTGTGTGTGTGTGTGTGTGTGAGATGCTGCTGGTTTCCTGGAAATGTAGAGGAAATGAGTGCGATGTCTTAGAATGCAAATACATATGCAAATATGAGCTGCATGCATGGAAAAGAAAAGAGTTGTTGGATCTTTGAAACGATGACACAAAGGAGAGAGTGGAGAAAGAGATAGTGCAGTAGAAGGAGAGGAAAGTGTCGGAGCGGGCGGGTGGATGGGTGGGTGGATACTTTATCTTCAACTCTCAACAACCCTCGGTTCAGTTCTCAACTTTGCAAATGAATACTGTGAGGCTGTGTTAATATGTGTTTTTGAAGATTTGATTCAAAGCTGCGTGGTCATATCACAAAGAAAAACATAAGGGCATGAAAAAAATCCACCCAGACTGAGCTACATCCACACGAAAAGTTACAGATTACCACATTGCATCGGATTGTTTTCCTTCCACATGAGTCCATTATCTTGTCTTCACAGAGCACCCGATATGACATAACTGATGGGTAACCGGTGTCTCTGGAGTGTTCCATGGAGTAGAAACCAAATGAATCTGCACCCATACATTACTGCTAAATAGTCAGTTCTTTTCACAAACATTAATGAACCAGATTGATCATTCAGGTCTTTTGAAATGTGCCCACTCAAGTAGGTGAGAAATGGATATCTAAAAAAAAAAAAAAAAAATAGCAGCTACATCAGATCTAATCTTTTTCATATGCGGCAGGCTTCTTAATTAGTCAGACAGTATTTAAACTCTTTATTCCAAAGCTTTAGAGTTCAGTTTGTTGCTACAACCTTTAAAAAGTTATACTCTACTGATGGTGACCAACCTAATGTTGCAGTATCTGGATCTGGGGTTAATCCTGGATCATCCAGTAACACTGTAACTCCTTTTGTAGTACAGGACAAACCCAAAGCTTGTGACCTACGTAGAGACCCTTCACCAAACGCCCACCCACCATGTGAATATATTAGTTTTATCTGATAGTAATGTAGTCAATGGATCTCTTTGTATTAAATGAACAGGGCAGGTCTGAATACCCTCATGCGCATTAGTCCAGATATCCTGCAGATTAATAACCTGAGATATTTTCTCCCCCCTGAGCCTCTTTGAGATATTTTGCGGATGTTTCATCTGAAAACAAATCTACAAACCTGAACATGAGGCTCTTAGAGTCTGGTTATTAGCTTTAGAGATTTCAAAATTGGGAACATTAATTTTAATGGTCATTTTTTTTTTTATGTAGAAAAAAAGAAAGAAAAAGGTCTGAGCTGAGTGAATGAAGTGAAGACATTATTAATACAGAAATCGTCCACAGTTACAGGCATCTCGTCTGCTCCGTAATAAGATAGCACTCAAGCAGATTTGAACTCCTTCATGGGGCTTAAAGGTTGAAAAAAATCATCAGATTTTACTCTGTCCCTGTAAAAACATTACAAATATTCAGATCATACATTCATATCTAATATTCATACACTGTTTCACACCGACAATACATTTTAATGCACACACAGTCCTGTACACAGTTGTGTTTAATTGCTTCTGCTGTTGAATCCATTTTTTTATGGCATGTTTTTAACACCCTGAGTTAGAAGGCTCATATACATGGCATCTGCCACGTTATTCTTCTTATGTAATAATGTTTATCTGCATTTCCCACGTTAAAATAAATAAAGAAACGGCTTCATCAAATGGAAACATTCTAGAGGTGTTGTGCATGATTTCATAACCATTTCTCTGAGACCTCGACAGTTTGGTATCTCCTAAGAAACTGAGATGTCCAACAACAACTTATTTATTCATTTCTAACATTAAGACACATAAATCAAACCTTCTGAGAACATGTCAGTGTTAGAAAGCTGGAAATGTTGAACTGCAGTCCCCCAAATGAGACCACAAAATGTGTTGTATGTAATTACTCTCCAGAATAACATGTGTAACCCTCTTCTGATGGCAGAATGTCAATATTTGTGACCATTACAAAACATGCAGCTGTGGTTAAGGTTTGATGATTATGAGAATACATTTCAGTTATGTCTGGGGAAACGTTGTGGTTTGGTTTGAAAGAAACCAATGTTGACTGCCAGAACAAAACGGACAAAACAAGAGGAAATAGTTTATTTGTTGGGGACTATTTTCAGCAGCAGATTAATCCACATTTGTTGCCCCAGAAAGTATTATTGAGAATTATCAGAATTCATGTTAATGACAATGAACAGTTATCTACGTGTAGGTTTTTTTATATGATGAAGATAATAAAGTAAGAGATTTAATTTATGATTGGAGGAAAAAAAGTGCCGTTGGGCCGCCATGTTTGTGTTCATTTAATTCTGCGAGACAGCACTGGACATGGATTAGAGAGGAAAAAAAAAACGTCAATAGAGAAAGCTGCTGTTTGGCTCCGGCTTCCACAAGTGGTAAATGATTTCTCTCAGATTATAAATGACACGCTGCCAGTTCATAATTATGCACAAACACAGAGAGACAGAAACAAAATATTCACACCTCCATGACAAAGAGGATTCACGCTGCTGGCGGGGATTTGCTACACTTGTGATGTTGTTGATTCAAGTCAAAGAGTAAAGATACACAGGGAGGAGGGGAGTGATGGCGCAGCGCGAGTGTGAGCTAAACATTTGCTGTTACAGAACATGAGCAGATTGCTGCAGAAGCAACGGGTCATCACTCTATATGGCATTTTGGCTGCAGTTTCTTACTGGAAACCGAGGCAGTGTGGGGCGTGATTACACATGATTATGTGGTGTTGTTTGATATTCTGTTGCATGCTCTGGGCTGGTTTTTGGTATTTGGATTAGTAGCTCTGGAAAGACAGAAAGAATATAATTCTGTGTGGTGTTTTTTATGGATTTGAGAAGATATTAAGTTATGAGCAGGGGAAGTAGTTTGTTGGAGGGCTTACATAGCACTTCTGTCATTTAAAAAGCATGGCAAGCATCTTTGATGCTTGTTATAAAATGTAACAGCAAAGCCTTTTTTGTTTCATTTGTAAATGCACGTTACATTTTTTTGGAATCAACTGTCCGAGATGACGGTAATGAGATGGATGAGGATGTGCAGTGTGCCATACTGATCAAACAGAGTCGTGTCCCTGCAGATCCAGCATGCAGTCCACTTCTTTTAAAAGTTGTAGTTTTTTTGGTAACCTCCTGGACGGAAGACAGAGATCCATGCACAAAAACACGATGCACACTCTCATTAATCAATAACTCTTGTTTGGGGCTATACTGTCATGATTAGGCTGCTGGTTTCCATGCGTAGTCCATTTAATTTATGTACTAGTGGTTCCCAACACTTCAGTTTGTGACCCCTTAAAGTAAAAAAGTGTGTTCTTGCAAGCCTGATCTTGTTTCCTAGAAATGACAAATATGTTTTAAAAGAACCTCAATTGCTGCCTGCAAACTCTATATGTTCACTGGCAAAAATGTTAAACAAGGAAGTGCTATATTCTTGTACCTCTGGGGAGGGGACAGTGTCACGTGTGGCTGGTTTAGGCCACCAAAACTTGATATAGTATTTATACAGTAAATGCTTCCTGTTGCTGATTATCTACAGTCTTTCCCAAACCGATTGTTTCCCAAATCTAAGTGCCGCGAGTGCCTATATTTATCCATAAGACATTAATTAAGCTGGAGTTGCGACGAGCGCACATCGAAGGAAAGCAAATAAAACATGCTCTCACTAAATGTTTTCCAACTTTGCTGATTTGTTCATTAAAATGAATCAGCATTGTGTCTAAATCATTTTGTGCCATTATGTTTGCATCTCTGCTGCACATTAAATGTGTATTTATTTCATCTCTGGGAGACGGGGCTGGAGACCACTCATCACAAGTGCCATGTGTTGTTCAACAATATTCCCTTTTTCTAAGATTCTAACATTTTTAGCAAACTGAAAGATAAAGTAGCCAAAAACCAAAAGTGACACAAATGATATCCAGCAAAACAATGATTTTCTTTTCTATATTATTAAACATGTTGGCTCATTGGAGAAATCCCAACCCTGAGGTTGGGAACAACTGTTCACCATAGATACTGAAAAACAGTCTGCTCACATGTCTCCATGACTCAAACAAAGTCAATATGAGTTGTATAATATAATATAATATAATATAATATAATATAATATAATATAATATAGATGCTAGGGTGGAAGCAGGGCTTATATGCTAAATAAACAGCAGCAGTAACAGAAGCAGAAGGGATGCACAGACTTTTTTTAATTTTTTTTTTTGTTCAAAGCTAAATCAGGCATTAAAACAGATTTTATATATAAAACGCAATATTATATTGTATAATTTATGTCATCATTTGGTGTAATAGTGTCTGATGGTTATTTACATATCTTAACATTATTAAACATTCATTATTATTATTATTTTACTGATCTAGAAGTGTGTGTCTGTTTGACCCCCAGAAGTTAGGAAATGAAGCCAAAGGAAACAACCAGCACCATATTATCATAAACATTAATACAGGTTAGGTTCAGAAAAACACACCATAGGCGACTAATTCTGCACTCTTTTGCAGTTGCATCTTTCTTCTTGTCATCATTTGTCTCCTTGTCTCCTTGACCATCATGTGAGTGTAACACAGTAAGCAGCTGACTTGAAGCCTTCGATAACAAACTGAATAGAAGCTGTTAATCACGCCAGACATCGTGCGTCCAAATCAACAGCATCTGTCCAGCTGCTCTTACCACCACATCAGTCGAGCCTGCAGTTAATCTTGCGGTGTCATACATACAGTCAAAGGTGAAAACATGGTGGAAGTAATAAATACCCCAACACCAAATAAGTACACCCCAAGGCTGTCAATTTCTGCTTTGCCTCTTTGACCTCCATCATAGAATCAGAACGCATAGAGAGAAGAGAACACGGCCTCGTGGGTAATGGTGTTAGCTGAGGGCTATGTCACACATGGTGGACCATGAGCCTCATTTCAATGTATTTCAATTGAAAAAAAATACATTAGTGAATTCCCCTTTTGGTTTCAAACCCTAAATCCCTCTTATTCTGAAGAGGTGGATTCGATTCTTCTCGCGGTTTGATCTTTCTTTTTTATCCTGCTAATCCGGCCGCTATTGTTTGCCATAAGATCAATTTATTGAGTAAATCTTTACAACCCTGTCCACTGGTAATTCTATTTGGTGTGGGATTATGTTTGGATATAAGGAGGGAAAAAAAAAAAAAAGGAGAAAAGGCTGAGTTAGATCTGAGGAGGTAACTCTTCCTTTCAGCTAGTGCTCACTGAGTTTTGCAGTTGATTATTTACATTCCTACCCAGGTCGAGAATAAATACATGAAAAATAAAAACAGCTTAGAATCAATTTAATGCTCTCTGCGAGGGGAAGAGAAACCATTGCATATCTCCCATATCAGAAAAGCTACACCTTGACAGTATGAATTTGGAAGCAAAGGCACAAAGAATCAGAGACGATGCCTGAGACTCGACGCAGACGTGTGCTGTTTGAAAATTCATTCTGCATTTCATTCCTCAAATACCGCCCGGAGTGGGTGAGTGGTTAGACTTCTGCTGGAGTCAAATCTGGATTCATCTGACCTGGGATATGTTAAAAGGGTGGAATCAGGTGTTAGAAAAGTCAGATGATTTGAAAAAAAAAAAAAAAAAAAAGCAGACATGATGCAAGGTTGCCCTCAGTTGGACCCAGCAGGGAAAATAGGGATCATCTGAGGCCTGCGGTCAGAATACAAATGGCCATTACATAAAACATCCACTGGTGCACTTTGACCAAAAATGCACTCAAGCCACGGCAAGCTTTACCTCTCTTAACAAGTGAGTTTATAAATCCAGTGGGTGTAACAGCAAGGAAGCATAAAATCCATCGGCCGCCGTACTCTCTGAGTGACCTTACTGTCTGCCTCTCCGCCCCTCCATCACCGCCTGACTGCAGCTCGTGCAGCCTCCTCCAACGCTCTCGCTGAGATAACTGCACTGGGAGTCAATATGATGCGCCAGGCGTAGTCCCGGTAACTGCTCTCATCATCAGCCCCGGCGCCTGCCTATGCACACACACACACACACACACACACACACACACACACAGAATCATCTGTAATGATTGTAATGGTTTCCAAATGGTTTGTGGTGAATATGAGTTCTTCACAGGAGACTGCAGTTTTGTGCATGAGCATGTACCGACACACGAGAGAGCCTGCCGCTTTCATTTTGGACTAGTGGACTGTAGACGGCTCGCTGTCGGGCTTCTCTACAGTTATCAGTCGTAAAAGGAAAAGGAAGGAAGGTTGAAAGAAAGAAAGGAAGGAAGTGAAATTAACTAAAAGCTGTTGCATTACTGCATTGTGCAAACACTGGCCTTGTGTTGGGCTGCACTTGTGTCACACTCTCACCATCTCTCATCTAAACTAAAATCAGATCAATTCAAGTGAGTCACACTTTGTTTCCTTCAGGTTTACACTTCCAGAGCAGATCATAATATTTGAAAACTAATTTATGAACAATAAAACTGTAAAATCAGAGTAATTATAGATGAAATGACAGGCTTCTGTGGTTATTCATTTATCTTGATGTTATCAAATCGCATACAGATTGTTTTCAGCCTCAAGACCACTTGTTCATGCTGAGAACATCCAACACAATTAGTCTCCAAACATCACGTATGAGTGACTCATTTATTTATTATTATTGAAGTGGAAGAAAAAAAAATGGCAGATGAATCAGAAATGTACCCTTTGCCTCTGAACCTCTGAGATTTGTGTGTTGGAAGGCCGACAGCACAGCGAGACACAAACAGTGATTTAGCAGCATTACTGAAGAACAACAATTTGCAAAAACTGACCTAAACTGACATTTTTAAGATGCTCTAAGTGCTGCAGCTGACTTATCCAACCTGGAAACTGAACAGAATGGTGACATCACTGCTTCCTGCAAGTTTAAAACAAATGATTTTACTGGCTACATAAGACAGCATCCTGGTTAATGTGCTTTTATAAAAGACCACCAAAATATATCAAATATTATGAGGCATTTTCGCTTTTGGGTAGTGAGGACAGGAAATATAATTTTCAGATTAGATCTGTGTGCTCTAGCAAGAAAGAAAAAAAATCAGTTAGTCTTTAAAAAGAAATATATAATTTCATTAAAAAAAAAAAAAAAAAGGCTCAGTAATTATAAAACAGGTGGTCACTATTGTAAAAATAATATTGGTGCTTTAGTTTGGGCCTATTATCAGCGGTGGATTAATCCACATTTTGTTCTCTCGTGTGTTTTTGACGCAGCAGGAAAGTGTGTGTAAGTCAAAATGAACTCCAGTGTGTGTGTGTTCATGGTAATAAGTAGCATGTGACCCGGTGCAACACTGGCTCACTGATGTTTAATATTTTAACAACAGTGAACAGAGGTCAATATCATTGCTCCGATGACAACAATTAAAATGATGAGGCACGGGATCATCCACAATGTTGTTTCTTCTTTGTCGTTCAGTCCTTTGCAGTTTGCTGGCTGCATCGCGGTTTTTCAGTAGCACTGTCAATCCAGCAGATGATGCACAAGGTCAAAACACTTTGGATGAAAGCACAGTGAAACACTGAAAGACATTAAAATGATAGAAATTTATTTAAAAAGTACATTCTTTGTTGTGTCTCGGTGCTTATGCTCATGTTACAGGGTTTATGAGGTTTAGCACAATGCCAAGGCGCTTGAAATCTGTGACTGATTTTATTGGCAGTCCGTTGATGAAGAGTTGTTTTAGAGGATCACAGCTTTCTGAAATCATTTCTTTTTGTTTTAGAGGTGTTAAGGAGAAGAAGACAACGCAATTTCTTTATATATATATATATATATATATATATATATATATATATATATATATATGTGTGTGTGTGTGTGTGTGTGTGTGTGTGTGTGTGTATGCACGGCCTTGTTAGCCTGCTATATGGTGATGATGAGTGGGAGGAGGGGGAGGAAGGAGGAGGCATCACATCTTTTAATAAATTGCGTTTTCTTCTTCTCCTTAACACCTCTATATAAATACCTCTCTCTCATATATATATATATATATATATATATATATATATATACAGTTGGTGTGTAAGACAAACAATAAAGCTCATGGTGGAAAGAGTACTGAAAATCTGTAGAACTTTCTGAAATATACAACTACAAGTAATACTGGTGTTTTAAATAATCTTTCTCAGGGTATCAGTTAGATAAAATTAATTAAATTAAGAGCTCCTAAAAATGGTTTTGAACCTGTGTAGAACACATGAAATTAGTATAAATTCCTCCCAATGCACTGAAGCCAGGTCAGCACCTGATCTGTGTCTTTGGTTTCTGTTCTCCAAATCTTCATTTTCTAAACTCTTCAAACTGTTCAGTATGGTCACCTCTCCAAACCTGCAGCGTTTGTTCCTGGTTTTCATCGGAGTGCAGCATGTTTTTTTGCCAGATTAACTTGAAGCGTGGAAAAACTGCAACAGATACTGAAACTATCGCTGCACATCGCGATGTGGCTGGCTCTATCTAACCAGCCTAATTGGTTAACATGGGTGCGTAACATGGAGGGAGCACTTTGGGGAACTCCTGTGTGTCCCTGGTGGTGGGCAACAAAAATGCTGATGAAAGGTTTGGATAAAACTACAAGTAGCCCCAAACATGACTTAATTACAGTGAGTGAGTAAACACATCCCTGGGGGAAGTGGTCATTTTTGTCAGTGATGTATCTACTCTGTCCAGAAAATCAAACCAGCTTTGAGTGAAAATTCAGTAGCCAATATATCTGCTGAAATTCAGGGTTGAACAGTGTTAAAGGCAGATAAAAACTCGACAAATAAAATCTTTGGTTTCTCAAGGTCAGTGTGCAATATGTTAGTCAGAACTGTCTTTCAGCCCTCTTAGATAGATCAGGCTGTGGACACACACAGTACTTCTTCAGTAGATACATTCACTGCTGGTATGACAAAAAGAAAGTATACACAATATATTACTGTCCGTGTGCTTGTAGAATAACCAGCCATTATTGCTTGGTGACTTGTGAATAATGGACAAAAGGCAACTTCTGAGAAAGGTTATGCCAATGTTTTCTAGTTAGAGGGCATTTATTCTCTCACAATGGCGACGGAGTGAGTGTTATGGAATATGATTGACTGTTCTGGTTTCAGGGAGTATGACAGACGGGGGCTCTGTCAGCCGACTCTGCAATTCTACACTTCTCCATATTGATAAATCTGATTCAGATGTCTGCTTTTCTCTTCTCTGAAAAATCAAAGCACTGGAATGACTCATTGGACTGTCACGCAACACAAATATAATGCGTTTTGAAATTTGAAGGTCACAGAGAGGATTTTTTTATTTTTTCCACTCTCTCAAGGATTTTATTTGTGTTTGGATTTGCACAATTTTAATTTGGTCTGCCTTGTATGGTATCATGACAGTCCTCCAGCTCTACAATTTCTGTACTTTTTGCTCTGCAACACGACCTGATCTCGCATAAAGATGAGTTTGAATGTTATTAAGCAGTTAAAACAAGTCAAACATTTAGAAAAGCATGTGCATGCAGTCTAATCAGTAAATAAGGTTAATAGATGAAGCTGCTTCTTCTGACTCTGCGAGAGCAGTCTTTCCCTCTGAACTCTCCTTTCTAACATGCCAAGAAAACCCTGATGTGGAACTTTAAATGGCTCTGTTGTTGGATCCAGGGCAGCTTCCGCTTCATGGTGCTGCAGAGGAATGAGATGATGGAGGAAGGGATGAAGGGACAGGCAGATGGAAAAAACATATGGGACGTGTGATGCAATAAGGATACAGAATGCCTCTGGGGAAATATCTGGGAGAGGTTCATACATGCATGCACGACCAATCTTCATTTACTGTCCCACGTGAATCTACACAACTCTGTGCACTGGCCAGACTGTATGACATGAGCGCTCACAAAGTGGGGACTTTGTTTCATTGAAGCAAGCAGCCCGTGCTTCTTATTCATGATGAGGGAAAGACAGCTAGCAGCGGCTAGTCCAGAGTTAGCATAAACAAAAGATGTGTGTATTTGGAGCTCATGTGTGCAAGTCTGTTTGCTGGCAACGTTCTGTAATGTAACTATAATCTAAAATCCTGAGGGCTTTATGCCTTGAACAGATAAGAATTATCAGACCATATGATTGGAGTGTTCTTGTGTTTCTTGTTATTCCAGTTTTTATTCCAATGCATTTGCACAATCAGATCTGCAAAAAGAGACAACGTGGTTTCATTGGAATAGCACTGCTCTTCAGTCTTCAGCTGTGAGCATAGACGTCCAAACAGTCACTGGACTGTGCACTTTGAGCTCAACATACAGAATGTCTACGCTCTGGTCTTAAAAGGACACCTTACGCTGTAATCATATCATGTTACTCTTCAGAATTGAATTTGAAACATGCAAAAAGCAAATTTCATACTCCATGTGTTCTTGGCCCAGTCTCATAAATTCAGTGCCTAGGGACATGTCTACTGCAATTTTCTCCTAAGTAAGTAATTAAGTCAAAAAAGTAATTAATTATAGCACTTTTGAAAGCCAGAATTACAAAGCTGTACAAGGATGATCAAAACATTTTATAGGAAGGACCATATGGACCAAAAGATATGAGAAGTTGAATACACACTACAGATGACAAGTTGATTTTCAGTTGACGGTTTAACCACAGATCTCGTTCAACAAAGAAAGAAAGAGCCTTAATATATGTTTGGCAAACATCCTTTACATTTCTCTGGACCTCCTCCATTGTATCTGTTGTCAGCATTTAGGTTCCCCTTCTGAGGCAGACTTTACTCATCATTGAGCTTCAGGAACAACTCCAGTATATCTGTCTTCAGCCTCTGCCAAGTGTTCTACCAAATGTGCAAATGTCAAACTGATGAATGAATACAAACATCAGGACATAAAACTTTTGTCGCATTGTTTGTGACGAGAACTCAGGGCAAGAAAGCATCAATGAAATACCTTTGAAAAGGGTTTGCTGATCAGACTGTTCTATAGTCTAAAAGTCGGGGCAGAAACTGCTGTGTCACCAAAAGTTACGAACTTTGAACAAGGCAGAGCCAGGAGCTCTTGTTCTGATAACCTAAGAGGCATAGTGGACCTGTAAGACATCAACAGCTCATTGATATTTGGCAGAGCCAATTTGTTTTTAGCCTTAAAAATTTAGATGGATTTTAAATTCAATCTGAAATTTAGCAGAAAGCCAGAAGTAACAAAGTCAACTCGGGGGTTATTTGAACATGAGTCTTTGTTATTCTGCAGAAGAAGTGGTAGACATGCAATGGTTTCTTGGCTTAATAAGGAATACAGTACATTACAATAATAAAGACACAAAGAGACAGACTGGATGATTTGTTGGAGCTGTTGGAAAAAGAGTGGATGCGGTTTGGCGATGTGCCTTAAATGAACATAACAGGACTGAATAACTGACTTGAGATGTTACTCGGAGTTCAACTAGGAGCCAAAAATGATTTGGTTTCTGGGAAACGATTTTGAATTTGAAGCCAAGGAACCTAACAGCTGTTATGAAATGTCAAAGGTCTGATTCGGCGCAAAGACCAGAACTTAAATTTTATTTTGATTTAGCTGCAAGGAGCTGTGAGACATCCAGGAACTAATCTCCTTAAGAAAACTTTGTAAAAGAAAAAAAAAAAAAAAAAAAGAAATCCAGTGCAGTGTAGTGAGCTGAGCTGTTTCTTCAAAGTCTCTTAAACAGGAGCCCAGACTAATGGGATTGACTTGCATAACTTTGTGTGGTACCTGCAGTTCTTCAAAACTGAAACCAAGGAGATGTATTCATTATGGACACTATGTATTCATGTGGTTTCAAGACGAAATACAGGACTAACATATTATCACCTCATAAAGTTGCTGTGGAGAATGTGTTAAACAGTTCCAGTCAAGCAACAATAGCATTTGGAGTCAGGTTTCTGGGAATCTCGATAAACAGATATCTGCCCATGAATGCAAACTCTGTACACAAGGGGGACTGAGATTTCTGGTTTCCATTTGTAGTATTGAGTAATGTGTGGGCTTTGGTTGCAACAGTATGGAGAGCAAAAGAGGTGGAATGCAGTGGCTAAAACGCAATTGGAGCTCACTGGCTATCAACGATTTAGCTTTTTATTAACTTTATTACTGTATGCAGATATCTGTTTATAGAGATTAAGAAAAAATGTGTCTCTTCTCGTCATTCACACGTATCAAGTTGCTAATCAGACTGCAGAGTTCAGAAGTCTTGACCGAGATATTCATTATCTGTTTTCCGGATATCCGCGGGCTACACTGAAATCTCAGTACAATTGGCCGTTGTCCCCAGAGGATAAATCCTCAAACAATATCGACAGGTATGGATTGGGCTTCTGGGAATCCTATCACGTCCAATATTAACTTTCATTTTAGCTCCATTTTGTCTTGACCAACTCCTGAGAAAAAAAACAAAAAACAAAATCTGGTTCTTTAACTGCTAAATGCTCCAATATGTTCCCCAAATTGTTGCATTTCCCCAAAACATCTGCTGTTTGGTTCCAAGCTGGGTTTGACAATGTGAATTTGACATTCCAGAAAACCAAAACAGTAGGCTAAAAGGTCCAAAAGGACACCTTTCACAAGAGAGTGATTTCATCAAATATAACTATGAATTACTACATCTTTAAATATCATGAGACAAGAGAATCTTGTGACCTTGAATTTGAGTCTGAGGTCCTCCCTTGAGTTCCTCTTTTTCTTCATTTTAACACATACTATATATTAAGGAATCAGTTACCGCACACATAACCGATTCTGAAACACACACAAAAGTCTATAGAGCACATCAATCACTGCTGCTCTCACATGTCTATACGTGTACTGCAGCCAATATATTTACCAACAGCTTTCCCATAATCCGCCATATTCCTTTTGGTGCTTCAATCAGCAGCAGATAATGACCAGTGATGGCAGGAAAAAGGCTTATATACATACATCACAGTGGGATAGGAAATTAAACATGGATTAGAGAGATGGTTCATCCTTGCTGTTTGATAGCAGAGGCAGATTATAATACATGCGTAATGATGGAGGTGTTAAGGTTGGCTCTGACTTTAACACCATGGAAATCTGCTTATACACACACTGACTGTTTTCTTCACGTTGATCTGAATGCAACAAGCTCTAATATATTTTACAGCTGATATGGGCACGAGGATTACATTGAAAAGAGGACCTGCTGCTGCCGCCTGGTGTGATGCCTGCATTCACTGAAAATATCAATGCTTTACTTTAACAGTGGGCGATGGTTTATCGCAGGTGTTTTCAACCTCCACTTTGGCTCAAAGCAATCCATGAACCTCCATCGTATTCATTAATAGAAATGAGTTTTAAAATGCTAGTGGGAAATCTGAACCGTACTGAACAGCGCACACTCCTGCTGGACACAGACTCGTTATTTTCTTGCCAAAGCGTGGCATTATATTTGTTCTCTTTGTACACAAGGGTGGAGAGTCCACCGTCACAGATACACGGTCGTAAACAGCAAAGTCACTTTATTGCTTTCGATGTCAGCCCTGGCAGCCAACCCACCACCAAACAAGATGGGGCGGAAGGTGGGAGGGGGTGGGCTGGATCTCATATCTGCCACTGCAGATAATTCAATCAATGGATCCTTTGCTGTCACTGTTCTTCTTGACCCCTCTGTTACACTGCCACCAAAAGGAAACTGAATCCATTTGGTGTCACAAAAGCAGTTGTCAGACTCAGAGAAGTACTTTTCAAATTGAATCAGAGGCTTCTCCAAATGCCTACAGATGATGCCTTTGATGTCAGCTCTGTTGGAATACGCTTCCATTGTTGGAAACATCGCCAAGTTGCAGCCCTGTGCTTGGTCTGTCACTCTGTGCTTTTCTATCTGACGCAGGGATCTATTTTTAGTTTGTTATGCTGTTGTTTTTCCTTTTACAACTATATTTATAGACATTGCACAGGTTTACCTGGGGCACATTGCAGGGAAGGGAATTTCCACTTGAACATATGGAATGGGTTACATTATCTAAAGCACGTACAGTATGTAGTCAAACTTTTCTAGTATTTTTCATATTTATCATATAAAGTTGAAGTTGGTTTCTCTAGAGTTTATTTATTGATAGATGTAATCCTGTCGTTCTGATGACTTTCTATTTAAAGAGGTAGATATCCTGAGCCATGATCTTGTCTGGGATACTGTCCAAGTATAATGCAACAAAAGAGCAATCAACTCTTAAATCAACTCAAAAATTGTCTGTGTGTCGTCAACAATCTCTTGTCAAGATTCTGTAAGAATCATGAAGGGAGTGTTATCAAGAACTAAAGTGCAGACACAAACCAGAGACTGAATCTCATCTAAACAGTTTATTGATAAGAAAAAGGGAAGAACAGTGCAGGTGGGGGAGCCGGTGTGCCAGTGGGAGTCTGGAGTGGTGCTGGGCTGGTGATGACAGGAATCCCGGAGTATAGACGTGGAGACAAACAGAGCTGGACTTAGTAGGAGAATGGCAGAAGGGGTTTTCCTTTTCCAAAGTCAAAAATCTCAGAGGAGCAAAGTTCATAAAAAAAACCCACATGGGGTAAGCCGCACCATTGTTACCACATCGGAGACTGAACGATCTGGTGGGGTCCGGGAGGTTGAGCCGGGGTTTAATGCAGCTTAGGTTGACTGGTTGATGAGGTGCAGGTGGTGAGATAATCAGGCAGGTGAGAGGGAAACTGAAGGCCACGCCCAGCAACACACACACACACACACACAGAGGCAGAGAGAGAGAGAGAGAGAGAGAGAGAGAGAGAGAGAAGACATATAGAAACACAACCCTTTGTGAAAAAACACAACACTTGACAGGGAATTTGATTTGAGTGTGATTTAATATTGAGTCAGCTTAGATTCAGAAGGATTTGCTATTCTTGCATGTTCATCAAGCATATTAGATCAGTATCTCAATTTTATTTCAAGTACTAAATCAAAAACATGCATATATTTTCTGCTCTCAAACCAACAGTAGTAAACACTTCAGAGGTCAGTGTCATGTATCTAAACATATTTTCAACAAGACTATATTGATAAATTAAACCAGGAGGAGTTCTTGGCATTAACTGCTAACATTAGCATGACTCGGCGTGGGTAACTTTTGTGTCAGCGCACAGATCCTCTCCTTAAATCGGTGTTGAGGTTTAGGGCCAGTGGCATAGTTTTTTTTACGGTACTGATTTTTTTGTACTTGCAAATGCAACGTATCAGTGTTGGGCATGCAGCGTTGAGTCTATAAATCCCTTCAATGTCGAAATGTTTTCAGGAAACACCTTACTTGTGGTGTGATTGTAGCTGCGAGGAGGGAAGGGACAGATTGCACCTAGACAGAGAGAAATATTTACTTGGAAAGAAGTTTTTTTTTGACAGCCATAAAATAATTTGTATTACATTCCACACAGAATTTGGATTATATTCGTAATGTATTTGTGTAGCTATTTCTTTAACTGTCATTTTTTAACCTTTACCCTATCAGCTTCATGCCGTTTGATATTGTGCAAAACAGAAATAAGACCGTCTGCTCATCTTTTTCTGAAGTAGAAATAAACTCATATACACATTTTTAGGACACATCAACAATGAATCACATCACAATGGTCTCAGTAGGTTCTAAATTCTCAAGCAATTTGCACTTCTGGCCTCACCACACTTCATATTGTCAGTAACCATCATATCTGCTGCTGTGTTTAAGAAAAGGTCCAAATGTGTACAATATCATCTCTGAGCCACGTCAGATTGTATGAATGTCTGCTGCTACGATGTCAAATAAAAAAGAAATGGAATGCAAACAGAGAGACGTTATAAAACTCACAGCAGACATTTGCAACATTCTCGTGCTGTAACAGCAAAAAACAAGCGGTTCAAATCACACTCTACCTGAGGTGCTTTAGCTGAATATAGTTTGTCTATTGCACCTAAGAACCATCCGTTTGAAGGTTTTCTTTTAGGTGTTCCATCGTCAATGAATCATCTCCAACAGAGCCGTAAATGGTGAGGCACTGATGCTTTCAGTAAATACCTACTCAGTTGATGCATTTATAGTTATTAAAGTTATACTAGAGTAATACTGCTTGCCTTTTTGTGTGCCAACAAAGGTAAAGAAGGAGGAGAAAATGAATCGAAACAATGCAGGTTTCAGAATATTCAAAAAACTTTTTTTTTTTTTTTGTGCGTGTGTTTCCTCAAGGATACATACAAGATCTATCCAAACTGATGAAGTGATGAATTACTTATGTCTAAAACTACAAAGATTGTTTGTTCTTGAGGGTGAGAAACTGCAAGTGTAAGTTAGAGGACAGGACAGCAGAAGTTTCTGTATATAAGTAAGACCATATTTCTTTAAGTTTTACTCTAAATCATAATGGTAGTGGCCATTGAGGAAGAGCGAAGGATGATTTGTTTCAGCTTACAAGACTCATGGCCCATAATGCATTCCCAGAGGAGTTTAGATCTAATGTAGTGGACTTTTATTGGCTATAATGATTAATTTCTCAAATTGCTTGCAGTCCCCTCATTCACCTATCTTCACTGAGATATAGATAATTACGTGCCCAGTGCCAGATCTTAAATAGTCTGCATTGTTTCGTATTTAATGGAAAGCATTACGTTGAACCAGTTCCACTCATCCACAAAGGCCTGAAATGATATACTTAAAATAAAATGGCTGCTGAGTCATGATGAATGGAGGCATACACCTTGGCAGGAGGTTTCTGGGTAAAGATTTTAAATCTTTGCCCAACCCAAACAAACGTCATGGTCTACATAATTATCTTTGGCTTTGTCTGGATATGTCGCGACCACAGGGGAGAGAGTTAAATTTATTGAAAGAAACACAAAGTATGAGTTCAGTTTTCTCCCGTGCACAACTACATTTCATTGGGACCAAATGTTAGTGACAGGATGAAGTCAATACAAATCATTACCAGTAGCAGCTCTGAATTAACCCACTAGGGGAGCCGGGGCAACACGGGGCAATGAGCTGTCAGCTGCCACTGAGTGTCCAGTTTCTTCTCTCTGAGCATTCTATGAGTGTAACTGAATACAAATACATTATTCACATATAAAGAGATCATGGACTCAATGAACATGTGCCTTTTTGGCAGGAGAAACACACACTGCTTCAAGCAGAACTCAATATGTTCTGTTTATTAAAAGATTAAAGAATTAAGAATAAATGTCTGTAAATTTGCTTGAAAAATATTCTGATTTTGTCTCATGATCACCAGATTTAGAATTTTCCTCAGTGGTGACATATTCAGCAAGTGTTCAGCAATTGTGCAGTGTATGCATGTATTTTTTGCACCTCATATTGAAGTGCGGTGGCTTGATGAGCTGAGGTTAAGGACAACTGACACAATAGCTTTTCATATTCTTGCGAGTTAATTTTCTTTTCATGCGCAACCTCAATTATTTTAAATTATGCAATATGACCTAATAAGCTATTACGGCACATTCATCTTCAAAAGCTTTCTTATATTTTATCATAGACACTTCAAATGCTCTCGAATCATGTAGTCTGTTAAATCCGCCCTTTCAATTTCAGTAGCTTTGCATTACACCACAAGTACATTGTGTAATGTAGGAATTAGTTTTTGGCAGCTAGAATGAGCACAAATGTACAACCCTCGAGTCCAGAAAAAAAAGTATAGACAGAACAAAAAACATCAAATCCAGAATGATTGTATATTTACAAAAAACAATAAAGTTATCAGTTTGAATATTAAATATCTTTGTACTGTATTCAGCTGGATATCAGAGAAAGGGGATTTGCAAATCATTGCATTCTGTTTTTTATTATTTATTCACACAGTCTCCCAACCTTTCTGGAATTGGGGTTGTATTATGCACCATGTGAGCAAAATATAAACTGAAATAATAAGGAGCACAGGAAGCCTTTATAGGACAGGGCCTTCAGTTTTAGTGTGGTTAAGTGATGGATATAGTTTTATCAAACACATTTGGAATTAATTAAACCACCATGAACTAATCAATACAATGAAGAAACTGCAGCTCCTGAAGGTCTGGGGCCCTCAGTCAGTTGCCCCTTGGTTTGCTCAGTTGGGGTTCCAGCTGTAACAGTACGAGTATAAGCTTTCATGTTACTGTAATATATATATATATATTTTAGTTGTAAAGTCAATCAAAAGCAGCACATTTAATTTGTAATTGTCTAAACCCTGCTCACTGATCTCTTTCAGATTGCTGTGAAGTACTTTAGGTAAGAGAAATGCTTCTGAGTGTACAGAACTTGAATCTCAGACATGTGACACAGGTATAGCAACAGGGTTGTTTGAGTACCAAGGCCAGCTGAAAAATAAATAAATAAATAAATCTGCTAACAACCAGAATCCACAGCTACATCAAAATTAAACTCTTCTCTTCAAAAACACCTCAGTCAGAATAAACCGAGCCATTCTACATGACCTATTTAAAAAGGGCAGGGTTAAACCTTTCACAGTCCACCAAAAACACAATTTTCAGTTGTACATGCTCGTACAGATGAATCATGGATTCATTTATAGTCTTTGCAGGAACATTCTGGCACGTTTCACCTTCAGAAAATAAAGCTGCATGAGAAATAAAACAACTTTCATTAGAGACCACATCAGTGCACGCAAAATCAAGCAGTCGACACTGCAGCTGTCAAAAGGTTTGCACGATGTGAAATGCTATATTTAGTCTTGCATACACACCGTGTGTTGCCATTGTCGAGCAGGACATGACGGGAGTCCGACGCAGGACTCACTTTACATTCAGTGTATAAATGAAGCACCGCGTTCCTCACAGATGCTTGTCTGGTGACAACACTCATATGTGCGGTGACGCCGGCAGGCTGCAGGACCTGCAACACTTCATTCAGGCAACCTGCTGACAGTGAAGTGACAAAAAACATATAGAGGACTCTGCAGGAAGTGTGACTTCCTCAGGCGAGCGTCCTCATCACTCAGTCCTGTCTGTCTGCTGGCATTAAGCTTACTAACCACCATGATGCTGATGGACCCGTTTAGACAAAACAGCGCAGGTGAACAGGACGAGAAATTTGACATTAAGTACACTTATTTTTTTTAATTTATGCATATGTTTAATCAGTAGAGTGGATTTTCCTTCCATTTGAATGAATAAATAGCAAAGAACTTGTCTCCTGGGAATTTCTATGGTTCCTTACATAATTAATCTAAGATACATAAAATAAATATGACAAGTTATGTAATTGCTCAGTAAACTAACTACAGTTAAAAATGATTAGACTTAGCATGTCAGATATGGACATTTCCGCAAGATAATCAAGTACTATTGGGCTGCCATTGAGCATCTGCGGCTGATTGCCGCTTTCAGCTTTGGCAGTGTGTTTGGCGTTGCCTGTTGGCTGTAGCCGGCCCTTGTCAGTGGTTATTTAGGCAACTCCTCATGTTGAATCAGCATCAGAGGCCTCCTGTGAGAGACAGCTGTCTGACTGGCTGTTCACACAGCCACAATCAAGGAAAAGAAACTTCATAAATCAGTGGAGGAACACAACGAACGCAGATGCTTTCTGTACAGGACAAAGGGCTCTCTGAATGGCGTGATGAGTATGAGAACAATGTGAATCATATGCTTTGGCCTTGACCAGATGTGTTTGTCAGTGCCCACCCCCCCAAAATCTGTGGCAAAGAGCTTTAGAAGCTTGTGGTGGAACAACACTGTTTAAAACACTTTTGTTTGCTTACATTTGTCATACATCTGTCCATTCTGTCTTTTCTATTTATTTTTCCCCACCTCCGTCTTTGTTTCCTCCATGAACAGAACACTACACTGCTAATGAAAAGGCTCTTTTGCATAGAGCACATTAAATAAACAGAACAAAATTCAAAAGGCATCAGAAGCATTTACATCTGCAATGACTACGACAACTTCAAGAAAATCCCCCTGTTATTGCCATGACAGCAAAAAGACAATGTTTGAATTAACTACTACTAGGTACTGCCTGTCAGAAAGAATTTAAATCTTTGCCCAACCCAAACAAATGTCATTGTCTACATAATTATCATTGGCTTTGTGTGGATACGTGAGAGACACAGTGGAGCCACAGTATCCATTAATATCTGAGTCAAATTAGTGTAAAAATATGAGTTCTGTTTTTTCCACAATCTTTTTATCAGAACAGGTGATGTCTGCCAATCAGACCGGAGTATCCAGTGTGTGTTCTTTAAGGGCTTTGTGCGTGACGTTGTCTGTTATGAATGATTAAACCTAACCTTTCTAAAGTCGAAAACAGAACAAAATCAGCCCCAGAAAAACAAAACAAATAAATGCATAAACATATTGTATGTGTATTCAAGCTCAGCAAACTTTACATTGGTAGTTGCAACTTTCTGAGTTGTTTTGTTTACTTAAGTGTGTGAGGGTGGACAGAAAGGATGAACGTTATGAGGAAAATCAGTGTACTGTTATGCTTAAGGCATTGTGTCATGCTTGTTTACCCATTGGTGCTGGTTAATGTACCTATGTGTATAGTATATATGACGAGATTGCACAGATCAATGCACAGCGGTTTTAAAAAAGGAAATAAGGAACGTCAGTTATTGACTTTAATGCAGCTGCAGAACAGACTTTCATGGTGGTAGTTGCTGACCACCAATGTGGCGTCTCAAAATATCTATAATGACACAAATACTTGTGCAAGTTTTGTTTTAGGTAAAGCTGTTTTCTGTTCGTGGAAATTGCTCTCTTACGTAATACCTACTTAAAAACTCTTAATAACTAAACTCTGAGAAAAATATGTGAACTTCAGTGCCTCATGAACAGTTCCATAGTTTAATGTTGTTTTCAAGAAACTTTCAAGGAAATAATTGACCAGTAAAATAAAGCCGTACTGTAGCACTATATTTCCAGGAATACAATTCAGGTGAAGAAATCCCGGTGGGAGAAATCCTGAAGGTTTTAACTAGAGAATATAAACTCCATCCAGGTTGCTAAAACTCCCCAAACCCCTGAAAAAAAAAAAAAAAGGCATGTCCTCAGTGTCCTCGGTGTCCTCTGTGTTAGCTACTTCTTTGGTTGGTCAGCCTGGTGTGCATTTTTGGGGGGGAATGTACTTTTGAGAGATTTATTTTAGATAATTTTAAGCTTACTATAGCCGCAGTGGTCAATGAAGCAAAGTATTATGTGTCAAAATGAACAAATGCAGGCAAAAATCATTTTCACCTGTGGTACCATAGAGGACTGGAAGCACCTGAGCACATTAAAGAGTGCGATTAGATGAAAGCGCCGTCAGCGCTGATGTGCAGCTGACATTGATGGGGTGGATTCCGATGGTAAAAGACTGATGCTGACAGACAGGGAGACAAGGAGAGGCAGGGTAATGAAGGAAGAGTAAGAAAATACCAGAAGGGATTATTTCAGAGTGAAAGATGGTGAGAATGTTCTTGGAAAAAAAAAGAGAGAGAGAGAAGGAAAATGGCTGAAAATGTGAAAGGTCGGTGTATTATGTGTGTGATAGTGCGGCGGTGTATCTACTCCACTGCAGATAGTTAAAGACGGATGACTGTGTGTGTGTGTGCGTGCACCAAGCAACAAGAGAGAGAGGGAAGCCGAGAAATGGGACTCTACTGGGCCTCCTATATCCGGGGATAATAGAGCTGTCACAGTGTTTTGACTCAGGGCATTGATTCTGCCTTTAATTGCTTTAGGCCTCTGCCTGCTGGATAGCAGTCCGAGGATATTAAATGTAATGTATTGTTGCACTAGAACAGTTATGACACTGATCACACACTGATATGTACTCATGTGTTGTCAGTGCCAATAATCCTTTTATCGATTGGGGCCGCCTCCAAACAATTACGGCGATTGTTTAGGGGCATAATTCAGATGGAGCGGCACTCCGTTTCCATCCGCCATGGATATTTTATTGAGCAAAACAAATGATTTCCTGCATCCCTGCCCTCCTCTATTTTCAAAATGAGCCTTTGTCTACAATTATTTTCAAAGGAATAGGGCTAACATCTATCTTCAATTGGGATCAAGTGGCCGTGGTGCATGAACCTTTGGTCCTTCCCATTTCACCAGCAGACATTTTTATATTCTTTCATTTAAGTTACAAACAGATATCTGCTTATGAATGCAGAATCTGGAGGCAATGGGCCAAGGTTTTGGCATCAGGGCCATTCTGGTTTCCCTTTGTAGTCCGTGTGGTATTGACCAATCACATATTAGCAGGCTTTGGTTCCATGCAGGTAAACAGTCCATGTGCAAAAGAGGTGGAACATATTGACTGAAATACAATCCTGGAACCTATCAGCTATCGAATTTTTGAGATATTGCCAATAAAATCTCTCTTTTACCTTACAGCTGTTGAAAATACAACATATGGATTTTATATTTCTTCACATATCAGTCAAGATGCACAAAGAACAGCTTCGGTGTTGTTTGAGGGCATATTTCCCTCCCTTTTCTTGCGGGCTATGTGCTAGGCTAAGCTAAACATCTGTGCACTGGAAGCACAAAAGATGAAAATGATATTGATCTCCTCATCTGACTCTCGGCAAGACGGCAATCAATGTGCATTTCCCAAAATGTCAGACTGGTTATTTTAAAGCTCCGCTTGGCCATGTCTCACTTTAGCAGCCCTAAATGACAGCCGGAGATAGCAGCTGGTGTTTTAAAATTTCTGATGGAGTTTATTACCCACGACTGTGAGGTCATTATATGTCCTCCTCTCACATTGTGTCCAATGCCAATACCCAGCATCACAGCTTATTTTACATAAACGGGTGAATCTTTTGTGCACTATAGTGGGTTAGGACACCTTTCTCTAGGACCACTTAGTGGTTCTAGCTAACATGCATGCAAAAAAACTGCCTTTTAAAATACCCAGCACACACAGAAAAAGGCAAGCATCCTATTGGCTACTTTGAAATCAGATTGCTACATGAGATCATGGTTTTGTACCAAAATTAAATCCAGTCTTTAGCTGTGGTGCCTTTAGCGGCTAAAACAAATAGATACATGTTAATGTTCGAGTTAATGTCCTTTTTTTGTATGCTGCAGCTATTCCTAATTATTCAAAGAGCAGTGACCTCATCATAACGATCATGTCTGAGTTGAACTACACACTGTTTCTCCCTTTCTTACTTCGAACGAACATGATTTAAGCAGCTCTTTATCATAATGTTGATTAAATCAGCTGCAACGGCTGTTTGTCTCAAACCAAAGTAACACTGCGCGAGCTGAGAGCTCTGCACGCCAGCTCCATTTGTGTTTCATTAGCCTTGAACCTGTATAATGTGTGGGACAGATATCTGATCTGCCACCATATGGTTCTGTGCAGGATACAGGTGTTTAGCAGAAAGAAAAAAAAATAGAAACAAAACAAGCTCCAGCATGGTGGGCAAGCTGCTAACCTCAACCAACTAAAATAACTTAAAGTGCATACAGTGTATTCTACAAAAATATATACTCATTTATATACTAAACCGACCTGTTGTCATCATGCTGCAATGCATATTCTGCAGCCTGTTATTGCTCTACACTGTTACAGGCTAATTGTTGATAGTCGTTAGCTGGGGTTAATGTAGTTTTCCAAATGAAGCTTCATGTTGGTTGTTGCACATTGCTTACAGTGACAGTGCCTTTTAAAGACACAGAAGACAGAGAGCTGATGCTGGCAGGGAAAACATAGAGCATGTGGCGTGTTCACACTGGAAAACTGACAAGACTGCATAAGCACACTTCAAAATACCTTTTTGATTTTTGAGTGTGGTGTTGATGGACACTATTGAACCAAAAGCTGTCCCAAAAATCAGGATCAGGCTGCTGATTCAAATCAGGCTGCTAATAAGCTGAAACCAACTAATAGATGAGAGTTGAAGCATGTGTGTCATCTAAAGGTATTCTCTTCCCTGTCCATCATCCAACAGAAAACATACGGATCAGTCACTTTGTTTCATGTAGAGGGCTATTGAGATTTTGAAGATGTGACCAATAGTTACACGGGACAAACTTTTCTGCATAGATTCACATGTGTGTCTTGCAGAATTATAGTATAAGACAACTCTGGGGACATATCAGGTCTAAGGTTCCTGTCCACTACCATACAATTCTGGAGTTCAGTTCATGCTGGCAGCACATACAGTTCGGTTGTGCTTTCTGCTAAGCAAAACTGTCATGATGCAGGTGACTGGTGACTGGTGGTTGGCAATGCAGTGAAGTGGACTTACGGACAAAAATCAAAGTAATGGAATTAAATTCAAAAGAAAATATTGTTGTATAACAAGATTTGGCCTCTTGGAGGCAAATTGAACCTCCTTGAACCACCTTTTATGATGACAGCAAACAGTTACCTAGTTACACGTGCAGCACACACATTATTAGCATTCATAAAGGCATCGTGGTTCTGGTGAATGTGAGTCCAAATCCTGAGAAAAATGTTTCTTAAGCTGCTAAATGCTTCGCTATCTTCACCAGCTCATCTCTAACTGTGTCTGTGGGCAGTGTACTGTACAGCAGGTTTATCAGAGCTTTTTTTTTATTTTTTTTTTTTTTTTGCTGAAACCAGCTGCCTGCTGCTGCTGGAAAGCAGGTTGATAAGGGTGAGAGAGGTGACAGTGAACCAAATCAGTATCAATAATTGGTGGGCCATGAAACCAAAACAATGAGCCGAACGTTGAAAAGCCCGGCCGAGCTGAGGGAGTCAGGTGACGATTCTTTGTGGGTTTGTCATTCCGAGCGACCCCTTTCACATTACACATAATAACCCGGCCCATTGTTCATATAAAGCTATTGATGAAAGCAGCTTCAGTGACTGTATACCAAAGTGCATAATTATGTGTTCATGAGGGACGAGAGTCAGGCTTTTTTTTACCCAGGATTTGTGATGTATTTCTCCACTTCTTTGGAACTGACTGACTTCCCTTCAAAATGTCTATGCATGACCCTGAATACAGTCTGCAAACCCCAAACACTGAGCCGAAATTGGATAAAAGCTGCACAGAGCTGCAGAGTTGGGTGTTATTTCCCAGTGGGTTAGCAGCAGGAGCAGCCCTTTCACGTTACAGCCATTTGATTTAATGTTATATCAATATATATATATATATATATATATATATATATATATATATATATATATATATATATATATATATATCAGTTAATGGCGTTTTAATATAAGCTGAACGAACCTTGACTCAGTCGGTCAAGGTCACCTTAAACACAGCCTGACACAGATCTTTGTATTTTAGATTGCTGCAGTCATTACGTTTGCTTTTTTTCCATTCCGGCGATGCTGGGATGAGCTCATTTAAAAAGCCCAGCTCATCCTGTGACACTGTCTCATCACCTGAGTGTTCACATTCATTCCACTCTAACTCCTCACACCTAATTTAAATGGCCACTTAAATCTTAACTCATTCTGTGGGTTTTTGTTTGAATTACTTTCAGCATCTGATTTTCTTTCTTTCTCTTTGTCTGGAACAATAATGTTACCATGGCACAAATGGAGTTTCTACAAAAACAGAGGGAGAAAAAGAGAAGAGGATTGCTGTTGGCGTGGAGGGGAAGAGGAGTTGTCACAAGCTTGTACAACAGTTGGATTAACACTTAGGCAATTTTCCACAGTGTGCTCGAGGTGATGAAGCAGCAGCACCTTTGCATTCAGGGGCCTGGAAATTACACTCCCGGCGATGCTTTATTTAAGTATCATCTGTGCTCTTCACTCGCATAACCCTAGATGAGATGCCACATCACTGACATGTGAGCTGCCTCGGTGCTTACCGTAGCAAGGGAATGTGACTGTAAATCTCGCAAACCACATGACATTGCTCTCTTTGTCTATATGCAGAGAGAATTGAAGGAATAATTCAACGCAATAAGATAAGATAATGCAATCATGTCCTCTAGACCTTGTTTATTCAAAACCACAATTGTGGCGAATGAGTCATTGCTGGCTTATAGAAATTGAATGCTCCCATACACTGCAGGGCCAATAACAGTCTGAGGTCAATGACAGTCTGAAGGCCAGCATAAAGTTTGAAGGAGGAAATTCTTTACATCGCAAAGTGTGTATGTGTGTGTGTGTAGGAGAGAGGAGGGGAGGGGGGATTCGAGGGGTAGGAATGACTGATTCAATATCCTCAGGTGGAAGCAGACAGAAAGCACTTTAGGTGAGTAAAGAAAGTCATTTCAAGCTGTCAATCAAAAAGAATCGCTGACATCTGCTCGGAGATGGAGGTATCAATCACCCAGAGTGCAGCAGGGTTTATGCTGGTAATGCAGTGACATTATACCCAAACTGTGGACTGGTTACTGGGGATCATTCTCTGCCCATGAGGGAATTACACTCACTCTAACTGTAGTCAACCTCTTTATTTTATTTATTTAGGCTGCTCCTGCTTTGTATCATCATTTTTGTCCCATTCCTTCAATACTATTGACAAATTACCAGTAAACTGTTCCTGAAGGCTTAAATTTTAGGTTCTGTTTGGCTGTCTCCATAATACTGGGACCTGTAGCATTCAACTATATTTCTGGTACCTCTAAGTGTTGCCAAATCAACCAGCACTGAAATCTTTAGGATTTAAAATGGTACAATGTTTCTATCCACCAGCATGTTAAAATGCTAAACTAAGGTTTGCTAATTAGCACAAAACACAAAGTAGAGTTCTCAGTTTTCCAGTCTATCTACCTTCCAATCCTGACATATGGTCATGAGCTTTGGGTAGTGACCGAAAGAATGAGATCGTGGACACAAGCTGTCGAAATGTGCTTCCTCTGCAGGGTGGCTGGGCTCATCCTTAAAGATAGGCTGTGGAGCTCAGACATCCAAAGGAATTTTGAGAGTGGGGGGCTGCTCCTTCACATCAAAAGCAGCCAGAGGAGGTGCTTCGAGAATCTGATTAGGATGCCTCCTGGGCAACTTCTTTTGGAGGTGTTCTGGGCACGTCCAACTGGCCGGAGACCCCAGGGGCAGTCCCAGCTGGAGGGACAATATAGCCCATTTGGCCTGGGAATGCCTCGGGATGCCCCAGGAGGAGCTGGAATTTATTGCTGGGAAGATGTCACGGTGACCTGACCCCGGATAAGCGAGGGAAAGGGATGCATGAATCGACAAAGTAGAGCTAAGAGGCTGATGAGAATATTCGGTCATGCAAAAGATATGGACACACATCTTGCTGATGGTGTTAGACAAAAACTAAAGTGAATACAATTAATATTTAGGGAGACACTGTCTGTCACATATTTCATGGAAATCCATCCCATTATAAGAGATTTCACTCAAAACCACAGATGTCAAGCTCTTGGCACTACAGAGAAGGTCAGGGAATAACCAAAGGCAGTACAATATATGACCGTGAAACCACGTCTGTACAAAATTTCACGGCAATCTGTCCAATAGTTGTGAACATATTTAACAAAAAGTGACAAAATATCAATCCACTGACCCCAATTGTACTTTATTTGTGCAAATTTCTCAAACTAATTTATAACCTGGGGCTTTTGGCCCCCAGGCCACATTTTGCCTCGGTCAGGGTCAGCCTTATTCCTAATCATCTATCAGAATTGCAATCCCAACGCCTCACTTAGCATCTCTCCTGATTGGCTCCCGACAGCGTTGACAGTCAGAGTGACTATTACACCGGACGACATTAAGAGGTGCCGGGGACTACTCTAGCTCACGGGTAATTTATCCAATCTCTCTTGCATCAGTACCAAAGTGGCAGAAACAAGGGCAAACTTACACCCACCATTTCCCTATTTCCATTACAGTTAGGTTTTTAAGTTAATTTGGAGACAAGACATGGTTTGTAAAAGTTTATAGCCTGCCAAGCTGTTATCCCCTGTTGCTTTGTGGATAATGGCATAGCCAAAAAAAGGAAAAAAGTCCAAACACTTAAACTAACAACAAGAGATTCAAATCACAGGCATTTGACTGCTGATTCAAATCATCGATGTTCAGGGAGCAGCTCTATGGTATCGTGGGGATGTGTCCTGTGACTAAACATGGAGCTGACAGTTTGTAGAAATTCGTCCACAATGCAATATTTCACTGTACTAACACTGATAAATATACTCTGATTAAATTCGAGTAACAGATGAAATAAACAGGTCAATAAAAGGGATTAAAATAATAAATAAATACTTCAGTATTATAATATGTATCTAAGAACACAGAGGTCATTTTCATATTTGAAGCTTTTCTCCGTATCATTGAAAGAGTTCCACCAGCACCATGGTTCCAAAAGCCCAATATTTACCTCATTATTATCCACATTTTCCACATGTTAAATGTTTTTGTACACCGCATCAGCAGTCCCAACAGCAGCAAACAGACGCTGCCTTCAAATACTGCTGGTAATCTTGTAATTAGGTGTGTAATTATGTGTGCATGCACTTGAAAAGGCCAACCAAATGGTAAATATAAACAGGAAAGTTGGATTTTTTACAATTCCCAAGATGTCAATGTACAACATCCTAGCCTGCAAACTTCAATTATAATCCTTTACAAAACATATGTTAATATTGTATCACAAAGTAGACATTGCTTTGTATTTAAAAAGTCACCATCAAAGGTTCTATTTTCAGTCTGCTGTGTTATTCTGACAGAAAACTATTTTAAATTGATGAGTCCTATTTATGCCTTTCAAAGTCAGAAATAGAATTCTCTAAAGGACAGCGACAATACGAATGAAATGGACAGAGCACAATCAAAACGTGACAAAGGTGTTCAGTGGAGCAGAATCAAAGAAAGAATGCCAACAAACAAACAACAACAAACTAAATCAACCTAGAATTGTCAATTTGTGATGAAGGAAACAAGCAGGAAGAGTTGGAAGATACAAAACTGCAACTGAGGTCTTCTTTCAAAGTGAGAGTTAGTTAATAAGGCTGTTTCCTGTTGATAGACAGTCAAGAGATGAAGTTTCAGTTTTGTTAAGATAAGAGCAGAGCATCTGATGGCTGCTGACAAAATCACTGAGCTGTTTGCCAGGATGGTGTGACGTGGGCCGAACAACAACAGCAACAGGACAGAGTGCATTTTAACAGAGCTTCTTTTTTTTTTTTTTTACTTTCTCCGACAAGAAAATTGCATTTGTATAACACCATTGTCAAACACAATCACCTCTGTTGCCATGTTATCCTTAGTTAATTTAGCAGAGGTGAAGAGTGTGTGGAGTTAGCAGCAAAGGAATCACTTAAAAGCTTCGATAGATGGGTCAACAATGTGGCATAACAAGGGCTCTGTTTTCATGGTGGCACTACAAACCAGCTCAGCTCTGACAGTTTGGTGTTTCCCTTGATATGTTATATCATATCATGATATGAGCACTTGCCAAAGCATTAAGCACTGTTAATGCTTTGGCCTGAGGGTGCTGCTAGAATGGACATCCCAAAAATGGAAAGAGTTCATCGTTAAGGGCGCACAAGGGTCAATTTTATGGCTTTTTTCCAATTACATTTTAATTGGGTGCGGGGCGTTTGGCCTGATGGTGACACTAGAGGAAAGATTAGAGGCTCACCAAAAACATTTTGTTCCATAACAGAGAGGGAGGTCCACACAGCAAACCGTACTGGGTTAAATCAGCATTCACTCGAAGTTGTTGTTGGCTGCTGGTGTGCTAACTTAAACTATGTGCAACATGAACGAGGGGAACATGAAGGGGGCCCCTGAAAGGCACCAGGCTTCCAGGAGGGAGTGTGAGGAAGCCATTTTGAAATTACCCGGTTATGAAGGCTGTTTACATGTGACAACACACACCATCTCAAGGCCTAGGACCATCACAGTTGAGTTTTTTTTTTTTCTCAGCCCAGGACGCCTTAGATTACAAAAAATATACCGGGCACCATCATCATTCTCTACCCCTCGTCATGCCCTCCCGATTGCCATACACTTTGTCCTCTGTGGCCAAAATGACCCTGTCTGGTTTTACCTTTTATTCATAACATATAGTATAAATTGTCAATCAATTCTGTGTTACACCTGTAGTCTTACTTTAGTCCAATCCATTAACACAATTTTGTCCATTCATTTTGGAATGAAGGGCCAATAGAACTTGTTTACGTGAGAGCATATCCAGTTTTTGAGTTAACTGTAACTGTAAGAGGGCTACAGTAAGCAGGTTTCCACCATTAACAGGAGAGAAGATGTTAAGAGTCATAGATTATTATATTAAAATGTAATTTATGAACTATTTTAGATTGTATTGAACTGAAAAGAGAAAAGTGTAAAAAAAAAAAAAAAAAAAAAAAAGAAGAAGAATGTTTTTTAAATGATGGAATCTGAAGATTGTTCACAGTGCCCCTGTTAACTGCTCTAAAGGAAAGATCATTGGACTCCCTCAAGACATTAGGCATCTTCGGACCATAGGAAATCACAAAAGAAATTCAGTGACAGTGAGATATTTTTTCTCTGGACCAGTGGAAGAAGTATTCAAATCCTTTATTTCAGTATAAGTACTAGCACCACACTGTGAAGTACCTCAAATTTGTACCTTTTAACTTTGATTGCACCTGTATGATCATATGTGACTTCAATTTAAAGTCCATTACTTGAGTAAATGTACTTAGTTACATTCCATCAGTGCTCTGACAAAAGAGTGGAACAAGCCCACAGACGGACTGGTGAAGCTGTCATAAACGAGGGAAGCACTCTGCTGCTACAGTTAATCAACGCTTTCACCGTCACATCATTAAAGTCAAACCTCTCCCGTCATAACGGCAAACATCTGCAACACAGTTCATCTTTCCGCAATTTATTTCGCTCCGTGTGCTTCCCCATCCCCCACACCTCACTGTCTGCTGTGGTCGTTTACCTCATAAAATTGATTAAGACACTAATGCCTGCCCGAGAGAGAGAGTTGAAGAAGTTGTCCAAGGTTGCTCCACACATTGAAACACGATCCATTATCCAGCAGCAACATGCAATTAAACTTTACAGATAGATGGCTGTCAGCTTGATGGACAGAGGATTAGTGGGTTTCGGACTGTGGAGGCTCGTCCCCTGCGATATACTGAACTGAATGAAAGCTTTAATAGCAGCAGCATGAGAGCACATGCTCTGATTTATGGAAATGTTTTACAAATAATGTTTTAACAGTGTAATATAAGGCTGATATACTTCATCCAGGGAGTTCATTCTTGCATGGGAGACGAAGCTCAGTTTTTAGCAGTTTCACCATCTTTTTAAAGGAATGTGACATCTAAGTGCAATTTCTCCTCTTTCCATGCTTTCATTTCTCCCTTTTAACTTTGGGAAATTTTGTGATAACTATTTCATTACCTTCTGAAGTCGGGCATCTGAACTTCAAAGCTGATATGGATTCATGGCAAAGTATTCTGAAGAGACTCTCTCTCTCTCTCTCTCTCTCTCTCGCACTGTCTGTCTCTCACAAACTTTTTATCTGCTTAAAGAGGTCTGTTGCTTATAGAATCAAAGCGCCGCTGGAGCACAGCCTCTTAATAATGCAGCACACACACACCTTTTTGGCTGGCTATGTGTTCACCGGAGGAAAAGTGAAAAAAAGAGGTTCGACTCCAAACCCCGGAGTAATTGATAAATATCATTCATTTTAAGCACCTGTGGTGTTATTGCATTCGTTTCCACCGCTACCGACAAAAGCAACGCTGTTTTTTTTCCACACGTTATCAACATCTCTATCTCCATAACTCCAAGCTTGTCGAGATATTAATATGTGACTCCCGCCATCACCCCGTGTTAATCTTGTGATAAAAATTCACTCTGTTTTGAATCATAATTAAACCTGTGATTGAATATAGCATCCATTAATACTCCTGACGTGGAAATGACAAAAATGGAACTGAATGGATGATTGATGTGCCAATTAATTCCCATCTAATAAGATAATATCTTTACACTGTTATTATACTCTGCATAAGTAATAGCTAGCTCATGATCATAGCAATTATTCAACGTGAATGTGGAGAAAACACAAGGAGCTGAACGTGAGTGATGATGCAAACATCATAGAGTTTTACACAACAAAGGAGCGATCGTCTACCTTTTAAATGTTCGGGGCTCTGCCTGTAGCTCGCTGGATTACTTTGATGCTGAAGAAAACATCACGTTCAGGTTCTGGAGGGGTTTTTTTTTCTATGATTTTAAAGAGGATTTATGGATGTTTATGAATGTTTATGACACTGAATCTAAAAACATGTCTGTGTGTTCACATTTGACTGAGATACGACTCAGAGAACACACTGCAGCAATCAGGTCCTGAGGGTTTTAAAGTATTTTAATAACCTTTGTGAGCTGTGAGTCACACCCGTTGCTTGGATCACCAGCAAAATCATCAGGCCAAACTACAATGACTAACTTCCCGTTGTTTTCAGACCACCAGCGTGTACCTGTCACTTTCACCTCACGCAGTATCTCTGCCTCATGTTGTTCCCTCCACGCTCCCCCTTCAGCTCTCCTGTCCCCACGCTGGGGAGGCACATCTCACAGCTTGACAACATCTGCTCCAGAGTCTACTATCTAATCGGGAAGTGCACACCTTAGACAGATGTTTCGCCGCTGTGAGTCTTTCTGCGCCCTGTGACTGGCAAACTCAAAGTTGGTGGCTTTTCATCTGGTGGCAAGAAACTACATTAGGGAGTCAGTGCAGGCTAATCTTAGCGTGCTAGTCAAACTTCACAGTGTGTGGGTGTGTATCTACCTACACATGCAGACTGAATACAAATAACGCTATGTTCTATTCTCGTATTGCAAGTCATGGACAGCTGAACAACATAACAGATGATCATTCCAGTTCTGAAGCAGTGCTGCAGGCCACAGTTAGCATGCCTGGTCTGAACCAAACAAGTCCAGTACCTGATGATTACCAAAAACAGCTCCTGGTGCAACAGGTGACCTGGAAAGCCCGCACAGGTGTGACTTTGTTGTTGCCAGGTGTCAAAAATCAAACACACCAACAAGGTTTCCTGAATAATCAGATCTGAGGCCAAGTTATTGTGCAGACTGTGCTGCAGCCAGAATACTGTATCATACTTTATGCCTTGATTTACTGTAATCAGCCTCTGACTACATCCAGTGTTTGTTTATGCAGGATACATAATGCATGTAAATAAGGAAACGGGTTACAGGTTGAGGTCTTTTGTACTGTTTGGGATTTAAATCACAGTGAAACAAGGTGCGACTATAATTTATGGCATTTATTACTGAAATAGTTGAGGTAAGATGAATATCCAGGCCGGTGATATCGGTCAGCGTCTTATCTTTTGATTCACACATGTAATAGCTGGAATATTTGTTTCAAACTCAACACAAAACTTTTTATGCTTGTCATAATAAAAGTTTGCATTTGCTATTTTCACTCCTTCTAATATGCACTTTTAACCTTTGCCTCCTCTATAACAATCTAATTCTGTATTGCTTTGCTGCAGTAGTGCCTCCTGCCTATATTATTTTGCTCCAGTGTTGTCACTTAATAACATGTTGTGTACCTGACACTGCAGAGGTATATTATTAATGATGGCAACTGCAACTCTCGACACAGTCTACACTACACCAACGATTGGTGCACGCGCTAACTTCAGAAATAACTTGGTTTGGATGAAGAGCTCTGCAGCGTCTCTGATCTGAACAGAATGGTTGATTTTGCATCAAAAGAGTACATTTAATCACGTTAGCCTTTGACTGTTTGTACAGTAGATGATTAACAGTTGTGACCCTCCCATGTCTGATCGGATGCATCTCTCACTGAGTATTGCACAGGTTTTGCGTCTGATTTTCAAATTGGAAAAATAAAACAGCTGAAGTATTCATCAAAATCTACGTCTAAAAGGTAAGGGTTGGAAATGGTTCACACAGCTCCTGAATCATGCTTGATCAGCCCTGTTAAGGCGAGACTACTCCAATCACTCCTGCATAGATTACAGTCTTGCACTGAAAGGTAATGTTTGGCATGGATGGACATGCACTTATAACTGCCCTGAAACCACAGACTAATTACCCTAATAGGTACCTTGGGCAAAAATTAAGTCCTTACAGACCCCCTGTTTTTGGCAATTTGGTTAAAAACAAGTTTATGAAGAGAAAATATGTGTACTGTGTAAACACAATGGTTGAAACACAATGAGTATGGAGTCTTTGAGAGTCTGGGAACAGGTCTTGCAAAGATGGGAAAATTAGTTCCAAAATGTCAAAAAACAAAAAACAAAAAACTAATTCAAAACAGACCAATGAAAAAGCTGAACAAAAAACAGACCCAAGCCAAAAAAAGGATTCAGGCCAATTAGAACGAATCCTTCAGGTCAGATCATAAATGCAGCTGATAAGCAACTGTTCAGGAATCAGCAGATATTGATACATAGATCAGAGACTTGCAACAAGACAACATGATTCTACCTAATCTGATTTAAGTTAACATAATTGGATGAGGCGCAACCCATCCTGACTCAAGTTAACCATTAAAAAACTACAAAAAATACATCAAACTGTCTGTGAATCAAATCAAACGTGTTTTTCCACAAGGACAGATGTATTAAAAGATTCTACTAAATTTCATCAAAGTACCACCCATATTTCAGTGGATACACTGCACACATATGACACTGCACATATGAAAAATTGGACACAATAAAACACGAGACGGCCTGATTTTGCCCGTGCAAAGTCAAGTTGTTGGAAATGACAACTGCCAGGAATCCTCCTCAGAGAACAGGAAGTATTGAAAGAGCACATTTTATGAGCAGAACAGAAAAATCGGATGTATGAAGCCACCTCAGAGACAGATATTTTTCATTCTTTTTTCTGTTGGAAATGATAGATGATAAGCCTATCTCTTCCCTTTGGTACCCTATTGCTACGAAGCACACATCAGCCTACTACTATACTGCAGTTTTAAGTGGTCGATAGTGAATATTTACTCTTACCCCACCTCATGCATGTTGAAACTGCATCTTGCAGCTCATCTTGTTAAGCTGTAAGGTAATATCATGTTAGCTGGTAGTGTAAGGTAAAAGAGACAAAAATATTGCAATAAATCTGTGCCAGGCATTTCATCCTCGCTTCTCTCTAGTGACTGTGAGATATCAAATGTTGTATCAGGGATGTTGCTATAGGTAAGGCTGCAGGACCCTGGAGACACACAACTTTATTACAAACAGTGGCTTGTTGGAGGGCTTTGTTTTCTGAGATAGAACGGTTTGGTTACATTTACAAAAGTACCTCAGAAAATAGGATATTAAGTTAGAGGACAACGGGAAATCCTCACTAACTTATAGTGAAAACCATGTCTAATGAGTTTTTATTGAAGTTAAAAGCTACATCATTTTATGAACTTAATCAGATGTAATCTACACTTGAGAGTGAACTGAACCACTCAACCAACGTAGAAACTTTAGACATTTACTTTTTATTTTCTGTTTTTTTGGACATTCTGTCACCTTTTATTGGGACACAAATACGCCACCAGAGATTTTAGGCACCCATGAACAGATATCATATTGGGCCCCACCACTGCATGCCACGCCAACCCTGCGCTATTGCTGTAACCTTACTGCAGAACCCAATCGACCCATTCAAAGCTTTAAATAACTCTACCTTTGCAGGTTTGCAACTCTCCTGTAGTCCAATAATTACCGTACAATATTTCCTGACAGTGAGCCGTGAAAATACAACACTGTGCAGACATGCATGCAACACTGTGCAGACAGTGGAATACTTTGATACAGGCTGAGTCACTGAGAGCTTCAAACTGTCCAGCATCCAGTACAGCAGACTACAGGTTTTGTTTCATACAATGATCATTATGTGGAAAGACAGTGTTTTGAATTATTATCATTGGAAATTTGTGAATCTTTTATTTTTTTCTTCATAATAATAAAAAAAGAAATTCCCAGAGAGCCCCCTGCAATTATACCAACTGACATGCCATTCAGCCCCTCCTCCGTCAGCTGGGAGTTCATTGGTAGGGGGGATGGGGAGCTGCTGAGCCTGAAGCTGCATTGTTGGCCTGGCACCAGTCAGGGGCAGGAACGACTGATTCAGTATGAATAACTTGATGAAAGTTTGCCGGCATCGATGAAGTGTCGACTAAAATAGGAGCGAAGCACTCAGAAGTTTCTGTGAAGATATGAAGATAACTGATGTGAGTCAGTCTGGACTAAGACAACAGGTTCATTTCCACGACTCAGACTACACACACACACACGCACCTGTCATCCTTTCTTTCCTGTGTCCCGTCTTTCTTTTCTTTCTCTTTGTCCTCTTTAAGAAGCTGAGACATGATGCTCCATAATCCATCGGCACTCCTCACTTTACATGTTTGGGAGCGGGACAGAACCATTTCATGTAAATAGAAGGGAGGGTGGTTGGGCAGTACAAAGGCTGTCAAAATACTTTTTGCCTAAAACAGGACAAGAAAAATAAATAATTAGTTTAATAGATTGTAAATTAAATATTATATTAATGTTGAAAGGTTAATAATTTGATATTTACAACATTTTTCCTTGGAATCATCCTCACTTTTCATGTGAACAATGTTGGATTTAATGTTTCCCTAAACTGCAAAAGAGTCTTCAGAAATGTTGGTCACAGTGAAGATGTTCCTGCTGAATTCAAATTCAAATATTTGTGCAAATATGACCACTGGAGTGTTTTTTTTTTTTTTTTTTTTTTTTTTTTGAGTCTCATTTGAATGTTTTCTGTGTTTATTTGCCCCAGAAAACCAGTGTAATGACTGTAGAGGCGTTAGCTGTAGCTATTTAGGGAGGCAGCCTGTGTGTGGAGAGAAAGAGAGAGTGTGTGTGTGTGTGTGTGTGTGTGTGTGTGTGTATGTGTTCATAAGTAAGTTGAGACTGACTGATCTGAGGACTCACGAGGAACTCCAGTTCTGTCTGTTACTGTCAGTTTCAGTTCATCTTTATCCTCTTGTTGCTGTTCACAGTTCACACATTTGAGTGAGTCCTGTGCATGTGTGTATTTTGGGGCTGTGTGTGTGTGTGTGTGTGTGCACGTGTGTAATGGAAATAACAACTGAATTTCCCCAAGAGAGACTAATAAAGTATTTCTAAAGCCTCAGAACACTTTTCTCAGTGTTTGCAGATGTGTGCTTGGAGTCAGTCTTCAGGGGTTGCATCTATTTGGGTCCACTTGCCTCTTTGTTTTGACCTTATTAGCAATCGTGCTGCCTCTGAAATTAGCTTCACTTTCAGTATGAACTTCTATTGTCAACTAGAATATGCTACTGTAAGATACCCATGGTTCACCACAACTCGAAGTTTACTACTAGAAGATATATTTGGCCACATTTGTGCCTTCCAAGTTTAGATTGGAAGGCCATTAAAGAGTGATTTTGTCTATTATTATTGATCAATAAGCATAATGATAACACATGGGGGCGTTCTCAAAGACAGCATTCATATCATTTTGCCACATGACCTCAAACTTACAGATGTCCTCTGTATGCCACTTGTTTCAGACAAACGTCACTGGCTTTGTCTGAACAAAAACGTGGTGAAATAAATCTGTGATTCACTGATGATGGACTATGATTGTGCTCCTTACATTGGGAGTGTGCATCTTTGTGTTAAGCTTGGACACAACATGTTTCTAAAGCTCTTGTTGAGCTTGTTGCTCAAGGTGTTTATCCATTTCTTTATCTAATTCTTGGAGTCACAAGTTGGCTTTTAGCAGATCTGTTATCTACTCTGACACCAGTCTTCTATTTCAAGGTTCTACAACACAGGGTTGTTACGCTACACAAGAAATATTATTTCCCACCGCAGTTTATCTGTGACAGCGAGGATGTCATTGTTTGACCTTTCTTTCCAGCAAACACTGAACCTCTAATACCCAATTGAGGCAAAATGTTCCATCCTTCAGTGTTAGAAATCAGTAAAATCAGGATGTACATGTACTGTTCCTTTGGATGGAATCAATGCAGCTTCCTCTTTCCAGTGATCATGATTTTGTCAATGTCAAGTGTAACATCTGTATATCCCCAACAGGAAAGCCATGTGCAGAATCATGTGTGAAACATATGCAACACGTGCTTTCCATATGTGATTTTGGAACATTTTACTGGTATAATGTGAAGACAGAAATCACTTCTTTTCTACTGACACACACGCTGCTAATTGTCATTCATCTTGATATGACTCCCTTGTGTGGCTGCATTTGTAATTGTGATCTTGTTATTTCAAAGACCTTTTTCATGTGCTGCTTCCATTATTGTACCATCGCTTTGGGTCTTTTTTTTTTTTTTTTAACAGCCTCACACCATTACTGTACAGAGACCACAACCATCTGTAGTGTTTTGAACAGGCTGTTCTTCCCCCAAAGTCTTGTGGGGTACGCTTCAACTCTTTTTAAGTTTTTGTGAACTTAGGAATCCATCGTGTGCACCTCAGTGTGTTTGGACCATATTGTGCTAAGATCATCAGTAAGTGGGTCTGAAACATAAAGTGATTTATGTCGTGAGTGTTTTTGTTCATCCAATACTGCTGACATCCTGTAATGTATCTAAAAAAGAACAGAAGAGCTGATTGGATTCCTCCTATAAAGGAGCAGAAACATCTGGAAGTTACATTGCTTGGCGTAAAGCTGTAACAGGCAAAACTTTGATGGAAAACTGACAAATCACAGCGGGAGCCAGTAGAAAAAAAGGGGCCTACCATTAAATGAGCTGCTGGTTCCTTCAATACACAGTTCAGATAAAACTGGACAGACCACCGGCTGATGTCATCTCTGAGGATTTCTGGGCATTTCAAGTCAGGTTTTCTCCAAACGGTTGTCAGTGGAGGCTGCCAATGAACAAAATAGCCTAGTTGAGCTTTAAAAACTCAACTAAAGCTGTCACAATTCAGCGTTCTCTCCAAATGTCACCTCTCGGCTCTCATTAAGCATTCCCGTTGCGAGTAGTAAGTACTTTGTCATTCTGCTAGCTGTCGCTTTGAATTGACATTTCACTCAGTGTCTCTCATTTCATTCCGTATTCTTCGGAGACTAACTTTGCTTCTGTCCCCTCATTTCCAGCCTTGCCATTCCACCTTTTTGTCTCCCTAGGATATGGATAAGCCCGCCAGGACAAAAAAATTAACTGCCAAATCAATTAGGGCTACTCAAAGGTACAGATTAATTTTCATGCTCGTTCATCACGCCTTTTTCAGCGCTTGTCTGTCTCCATCTTTAGATTATTGGTTGCCATTTTGCTTTGCACCAAAATACAATGGTAGACATTTAAAGGTCCAGTGTGTAAGATGTAGACGGGCTCTATTTACAGTATAAGGCAGAAATTAAATATATCAGTGTGTAATTAATGGAGGTAATAGAATGGAAATCATTACAAAATCATCACATCTGTAATTTTTCTTTCAACAGAAGAAAAGAAGTGGATGAACAATAGCAAAGCATGCGACTTGGATACAGGAAACCGCCATTCGGTTACAGTTTCATCATTTCAGCAGTCAACATTAGTTTCTTCTGACCATGACGATGATCTTTCTCTAACCTTGGCCAAGTTTCTGTGCCAAAACCAAACTTTAAAGTTATAATTCTGAAAAGGTTCTGCAATGACACGGTCTGTCTGCCAGTCACTCCAGACTGAAATATTATAACAAAAAAATACGGATGGATTGCCACTTGTTTGCTGCAGTGGCATAGGCAGATACACTGTTATAGGTGAGCCTTGTACATACAGGTGTGTCACAATAATAACTTACACCTTTGGGGCTGCAATAAGCCTGGGACAGGCAAACACTCAGTTATGTCCCCAAGTTAAATCATCTTACTATTAGATGACTTCACGGTGCAGAACATCCACGCTCGGCCTTTGGAGATGAAAGAACGTCATCGTAGTGATCTATCTTTAAAATGAAAGTAGTGATATACCGTCGAGGAGACTTATCAACAGTGATGTGCTGTTGTGTTTTCTTTATCCCGTTTATGGTGGAGATCAGGGCTCAGTGTTCCCTTTCTTCCTCATTATGCGCTGCACACAAACAGTCAGTTCAGGGTCTGCTTCTGTAACTACATGGTGTGCATCAGGCTCATAACTTTACCTTTTTTTTATTTGGATAAGAAACATTTTGCATAGCCTTTATCAGTTACTGATTGTGACCTCGATTTGGGCAGACAGTATATGGTGATTTACCAGCAGGGGCTTGTTTGTAAGACTCTCACCTGGACCGGATCCGTCCTCAGATGCAGCAGCATCAGGGACTTAGCAGACAAGCCGGGCTCAGTTTGCCGTGAGTGTTTCTCGAGAGACGCTCCTTCGGTTGTGTAGCCTGGTTTGTCAGTTTGGAGTCTGGTAATTGGTTGGATGCTTCTCATTTTCTTGCACAGTCTTGCCATCTGCACAGGGAGTTGTGGGCTCTTTGGACATTTGGCTACACAAGTTTGCAAGAATCATCACTGATGAGTTTAAAGAGGCCTACAGTTCCTCATACCTGAAATGATATTCATCAATTTAATTATTCAAAGTGGTGTATTGGATGCCTGCATTCTTTTTCCAACCTGCTAGCGCCAGTAAATTATGTAATATTGGTGATAGTCTCATTTGAATGCATTGTTTCGAAAAATTACATATTTTGTCATTTAGTTGGAGGGACTTTGGAGTATTGTCTTTGTGTACGTGTGCTTCTGTTTGTGTGTGACATTGTTCTCTGTTCCTGTTTGATTTATCACCGTCCCTCTGTTCACACTTGCTCATGACATTTTTATGACTGACTGCTAATGTGAGCTGTCAAATTGGATTGTCTCTTTTTGGATCTAAATAATATTGCGTATGAACTTTCAGAGGACTTTACACAACCTTTGAAATCAGGCAGAAAAAGCAGCGTTCATCTGCGGTCACTCTCATTCTGATTCCCCTTTTAATTAGCTCATGTTTTTCCTGTTCGCTGGGGTTGTTGTGTTGTTCAAGGTATATTTATAGGTTTATCTCAAAGCAGGACACACACTTGTTGCTATATCTCACACACATGCTTGGAGGCAGTTCTGACTTTGCTGAATTCACTGCTTTTTTAAGAAGTGACATGTCAACAATACCTGTCTTAACAGGTGTCTCAGAGATTAACAAAGAAAAAAAACAAAAAGCAAAAAAAAAACTAAATGCTGAAGCAAAATGCAACTCTTATTACAACATACTGATTAAAATTTCAAACTGAAGACAAGTGCAGAAAAATGCTGCTTAATTACAGTAATGAGTAATTACAGCTGCAGGCAACAATACAGTCACCGAGCTCCAGTCTCAGTATTTTAGAAGAAGAAGCAAAATGGTGTTTCACTGTGTGGATTCTCATGTTCAGTTTATTATTAGTTATTCTCTCTCTTTTTTTAATATACCAAAAATAAATATGCCATTAAAGGGTATATAGTCCATTTTTCTTGTAGGTCCATGTGTCAGAAGGCTGCACAGCTGTAGCATGTAAGATTTTTTTGTGTGTGTTTACTTCAGAATAAAATAAAAATATAAAGCACCACCATTTTGTGCATTTTATGCACAGAGAGTTTTAAAACTGAAATTATAAGGAACAGTTTCTGAATTTTATAAAAATCAAAGTTTGCTTGAATATATATTTTGGTTTAATAATTTGATTTTTATTCAAATTTGCATATTTTATTAAATACACTGCCAAAAAGTAAAATTTGAAGATAAATGGGTTAAAAGTCAAAATTTCCTTCACAAGTTAAACAGAATTATTCAAATAAAAACTGAAAGTTGTAGAGAAGCATTTACAGATGTTTTTGCACATTCTAAGCCGGAGTTCTGATTCATGTATGAGACAGAAGAATTATTTGTCAAAGTGCAGCAATTTTGATGAAACTTGAACAGATGATGGAAGAGTCGAAAGCACTCTAAAAGCCCTGTGGGCCCGGGTGACTAATTGTAATTTGGCGAAGCTAACGCTGTGGGATTCTGATGCTCCAGCAAAGAGAGTCAAGTACTTTTCTGAGGATGTTGGTTCTGCTATTTGCAAGAACAGTAGCTGAGAAGAGGACAAACCTCTGAGTTTTGACCTCAGCATTGCACACTGGGACTGATGTGTCCTCATTCCAACACTAATGTAGCTGCCAAGGTTTGTATGGGTGTCATGAATAGAACTGAGATGATAATAGTGATGCAGTGCATGTGGCTTCTTGGGACCATGCTGTACCTCTTCTTTCAGTTGTGCTTTGAGACCATCTCGTGGTTTAATAAGAACGCTACTTTGGTCTTTAATTCCTGTAACATTGGCTTGTCAACGGATCATTTCCCCTTCACTGGATGAAGTAATGGAGTAATTGTACACAATTTAAGCACTTTCATGTTTTCTACATGCACAATTGCAGGCTTTACATGTAATTAACATAGCTCTTGTCATAAACCAATGGGCTGTGAAGGGGATTAGTGTTTGCATGTGAATGGGACCCCTGTCAGCTGTGGGATGTAATTAGGGTTAACAACTAAGCTTAGACCCAAAACATCTTCAAGCGGGAGTCACAGAGTATTGTAATTAGGAAGCACTTTACAGGGCGCACTACTGTGCTTCATGCTGTACTGTAACTTTACACCCACTATGGCCTCACTTTGTTCTTAAAGTGGGGGCAAACTACCACTGAGGGTCACAGCTGGAGGAGAGATTGAATTTTAAATTAATGCAACGTTCATAACTCATTATCGGATATGATTAAGTTGTTTTGGCTGTAATGGATCTCGATGGCACCAAACACATCCATCATAATTGGAAATGTGTCATTGAGTATCAATGTACTGTCAATTTGTAGGTACCTTAAACGTGCAGTGTTTACTTATCTATCTCATTGCCCTGGAGGTTTGTTAAAATGTATTTTACAAGATGGAGGATCTCGCATTAAACTAGCTAAACAAACTAGTTAGTCTTGTGCTCAGGCTGGATCACAGGAGTCCTATGAGTTGAAAGACTGCCACTGTGAGCACATCAAATCCAACTTTGTACAGTTCAGAGGATTTTACATGGAAGATTTCCCAGTTATTTTGAGGAAGTAAGAGAAGTTCCGTCTGACAATGGCAGAACAAGTGTAGCAAACCTAAACCTTTACAGATTTAGGAGCAGAAATGGTTAGGTTCTCTTCGGTATACTGCCGCGATGACATAGAAGAAGTAGCCTATTGCAGAGTTCTGGATTTTGAAGAATGTCTTAATAGAATACTCACATACCATATGTATGTTAAAAGAGTTGAAATTGGTCACTGTAATCGTTCCTCTTGTCTATAGTGGTTGTCATTTTGTGCATGCAATCTACATGTGAATGCAGTCTGTAGGCTAGGAATCAAGCTTTTGGCACTGGAAGCGATCTGGTTTCTGTTTGTAGTCTTGAGTATTACTGACATCGCATCTAAGTGTTTGCATGCCAGTCAACAGTCTACGTGTAGAGCAAAAGAGGCAGAATCTCAGAAAAGAGAGGTCATTCATTTTTGTGTATCAAATTGGACTGGAGAGGAAGTCTTGTTCCGGATACCCGTTATCTGTTTTTCAGATATCGGGAAGATATTTGGAAGACCCCAGAAGCTAAATCGTGGTCAGATGATAGACAGTGGGTTTTGGGATGGACCTGAAGCTAATAGGAAGCTTCAGCAGTCTGTCCAAATCAAGTGGGTATCTCCATCCTGATAGTGTGAAGTATGAGTGTACCATATACCATGGTAAAATCTTACTGTGATAAAAAAGTACCATGTTTTGATTCAGCTCAGTATCTCAGGAACTACATACATACTGGGTGTTTCCACTCCAATGATAACTTTCAGTACCAATGCAGGAAGAAGTGTGCTCATACGTTGTGATGTGGAAAGTAAAGCTGTGGAAGTTGGTTGGATGGGTGTGTAAAACCTATTTTGGTTTATGCTGCTATGAACTGTAATTAACTTTCAAAAACAATAACCACAATCTTTTTCTAACCCTAGACAAGAGTTTTAGTTACTTAACCCTGGCCATAATGTAATCCACTGAGGTTTTGTAGAAAAGATGTTTGTACTGGAAATAAAAGGAAATGTTGTCACTGAGCGTATTAGTAGAATAAGAAGATGGGGCTGACGAACCGCAAGACATGCACGGATATGAGTGAGTCACTGATGAGTCACAGTGTAATTTTGCATTAGAGACTCTGACAGAGACACATCTCACAAAGAGATCAGATGAAGAGACAATTTCATACTCAAGACTGTCACCTTGGAAGATACTCACTTGATGCATGTTTGGCTGGCTCATATTGAGTTTTGCAATCAACGTGTTAAACAACGTGCGGACAACGTAAAATATCTAATGTTTGGCATTGGAGTCGTATTAGAAACTAATTGCATCATGGCTGATACAGACAGGATTGCAGTCACCAGTACAGTAGTATTGTATTAAGATAGACCGAACTCCGTACTGGTCTCCAAAACAGCTTCCAGAAAAGGCTGTTGGAGTGAAAATTTGATGTCTTGCCTGTCTTGTATTCACTATGTCCTATTAAATTGTTGAGGCAGTCTCTTTTAAGATGATGACATGTCTTGTATTTCAAGTCGGAAGACTGTATATTTTAAAAGATGATGTAAGAATCGGTGTCAATACTTTATCTGTCCTCTGTATTGGTGTCTCTTGTCGTCTTAGTCAGGCTGCTTGTCTTCAGTCAGGCAAATATCTTTAAAGCTATAATGGAGAGAAGATTATCCTGTTTTCATTATGGCAGCTTTCTTTTTATGATATTCATCAAATAAAATCAGACTACCTTCTATATTCTTGCTTCCTTGCAGCCTTTTGCAGACATATTCTATCAAAGCGTCGACACAAGTAAGAAAAATAATTCCCACAGATGCTCTTACATTGTTAAACAGCATCAATTTGTGATGTTGGATACGTCAGAAGTTGCCTCATGTACTTCAGCTCATGATGTCCTACATCCCTCATCAACATCCCTCAGAGAAAGGCCGTGAACTCAGCGCTTTCAATCAAAGCGGGTGGGCGCGCATAATTGGCTCCAAAGTGGGAACACTTAGTTGTCATATTTGTCTTACGCAAAACATATCATCATATTGCTACATCAGAAGCCGGTCTATTTTCTGCTGCTGTGGGTGGAGACGCTGTTATCTCAGCCTCTTCCATGATGGATTTCTCCTTGTATCATTATTGATCATCAGAGCAAATGGCGGCTCTACAAAGAAAGCCTCGCTCTTTGATTCTGAGAGACTGACACCAAGACATGGTGTTTCAGATCTTTTTAGACATTTTTCTGTTATCACACCCCCATTGATGCTACACTGGAAATATCCCCACATTATGACACATTGTGCACATTCAGCCAATTATACCACAGGAGAGACACACCAGCTAATAACAAAATGGATCCAGATGTGCAGGGAACACAGCCAGCAGCTGTTAATATGGCTGTTGAAGTATTTTGGTGGAAGGAACTTGATTTAGAGTCGCAAAGGAAAGGTTGGCAATTCAGAGGAATTGACTTGCATTTGGATTCAAGTCATGAATCTGACTCTAGACTTGAGAAAATCAGAAAGGACTTACAAGGTGTGTCTGACAGTGCAGAACATTGTTCAGACGTTGCAAATGATTCTCACTGTTATTACAGGATATCACATCATCCGATTAACATCTTTAAATGACGTTACATTTAGTGAAGGGCACATAATGGCACATGGTGTTCTTGATTTGGAACTTGACTTTATAGCCATCACTTACTTGTACTGTACTTTAGGAACAAACAATGACTTAACAATGACTTTGTTCCACCTTTTCCAGCATGGCACATAGTGTTCAGTAAAAGATAGGGAGGGATCAAATCATATTTGAGAAAGATGAGCCCTCATCGTGCGGAAAGGTACAGACGTTTCAAAACATTCAACGGAACAGTTTGTTTTTGCTCGAGGCTGATAGATAATCAATAGGCTATATCTGAGGAGTGAGACTAGGCTTACAGTATATGCCATATACAACGGAAGACAACCCCACGGATGACAAAACAAGGTCTGCATTTGTGTGTTTGAGGCAAAAAAAGGGAGGGGTGGAGTAATGAAATGACATTGTGAGATTAAACAAGCTGTTTAATGTCACGCGATGTGTGACAGATGTCAGCAGGGAAAAACTTGGCTGTTGTTGAAGTCAAAAAATTGGCTTTAGTTTATTTTTATCCATTTTTGATGGACACTCAGGCTGGATGCAAATCTCATCTTTTCTTTGTGATCTGGATTAAAGTGACTTGGAGTAAAGTCTGCTGTCAAGTCTAATTAGCCCCAATAACTGCCAATCACACAAACTGTAAAGGCGACACAGAGGGAACAGCAGTGTTTGTTATTTGGACTCTTCTGGGCAGTGAAATGCTTCAAACACAACACAACAAATCCAACCCAGAGAATAAAGACACAGATGATCAAATGTAGGTTAAAAATAGTGTGGACATGTACATACAAACATACATACATGTCCTAGTGTGTCTCTATCTGTTTTGTCAAATTATTTTTGACTAAACATACTGCACTTTATGAAGCCTTTTTTTGTATTTTGTGTTGTGTGTGCACTTTATTATAGTCCTGTCTGCACTATGTTCTATATCATGGAGCACAATGGTCATTAGTGAAACTCATTTCTCATTTCAAATGTGGCTGAAATGACAGTAAAATCCCTTGACTTGACTTGGGTGAGAGGCAGGGTACATCCTCCACCACCACAGGACTGACACAGAGATACAAACATGCACACATTCACCCCCATGAGCAATTTAGAGTCACCAAATAACCTGCATGTCTTTGGACTGTGGGAGGAAGCCAGAGTACCCAGAGAGGACCCAAGCAGATATGGGGAGAACATGCGAACTCTACATAAAAAGGCCCCAGCCGGGGTTCAAACCAAGAACCTTCTTGCTTCTTCAGAGCTAACCACTGTGTCACTGTGCCGCCCCTATTAGCAACTATTTATTTAGAAATTCACCATCCTGAGAGCACATTTAAAGGTGTCATTTAATTCTCAAATTAATTCTACACTTTTACTCTTCATGCACTTCCCGTCACCGTATACACAAAGATATTTTTACATCCAGATGTCTTGAGACTCATTTTGATGCATATCACATCACAGAGGCATTTAAGTTAAATATCACCACTTCCTGTCATATTTAGAGGTCTTTTTAATGTGTATTTCAATAGCACTGCTAAGCCGGTGTCATATTCTGTAAACTTGTGATGATAAGCTTTTTCACTGCAGTATATAATGACACATTTCATCCACCACCACAGCTTAAGATTACAGCGTTTAATGTGTCACATGAAGTCCACGACCTGAGTTTAACCTCCTCTGAGTGTTTGTGTTTGTAAAAGCGATAATTGCTGGGTAAACTCTGGGTTTATAATAGTTGGTCTTATTAATGTGCTTTGATTAGCCGTGCACGTCTATCACCGAGGGTCAGAGACTCTCTCTCTCACATGAGATCCTGTAAGAGATGTCCCGAAACAGTAAGAGCTGCGACACAATCACAGCCGCACAGGGTGGTCCTTTCTATGCTTCACTTTAAGTGATGACCATTTTTTCTTCATGTGACATTAATTTAGTCTCGGCAACTCAATAAAGCTTTTTTTTTTTTTTTTTTTTTTTTTTTTTTTCCATGCACAATAATTGCAGAGCACATTTTACAAGAAGTCAATTTGAGATTTGCATGAAGAATGGCAGCGTGTCATGGTGGAGGGGTTTTGCAATAAAGAGACAAGCGATTGAAATTGAGATACTTGCGAGCGGCCGCAGCTTTGGCTCAGAAGGCACTCATGCGACAGAAATGAAATATAAATGGGAAAATAATGGAGGTTTATTTCGACAGTGTCATTGAAAACTTTTACATTGCTGTCACTGGCGTGAAACTTCCTCGCGGGGGAAAAGGTACACATTTAGATAAGAAAAAAGTCATTCTTGACGAGCCGAAATGACTAAATGCAAGAGAGTGATTATTCTCCATAAAACACTCAAACATTTCATCTGCTCTTTCTGAGGACACGGCGGCAACATCTTAGTGGCAGATAAATGCCTTTTACAGCAGATGATAAATGTCGGGATTCTGAATTGATATTGGACATTCATTATGTCACAATTACCTTAATTGCATTTGTACAGTGCTGGGTGACTAATGGGTTCATGCTCATAAAATACTGCCTAATTTTGGGTGTTTTAGTGGGCTGCAAATTCAAAGAGTCAATTTAGATCAAATATTTTAAAATATTTGAAAGGTAAAGGTGAAGCCAGACATGAATTTGTTCCCAATGTGTGAACAAGACGAGCGCAGTCATCTGACCTAAGGCACAGCAGAGAGATATTGTCCTGAAAACAAAATATTCATTCCTTTCATCCTCGCCCACTGTTCACACACACATGCAGAGCTGTTGGCTCTTTAAAATACTGCTGTGTGTGATCAGTCTGTGTGCTGACTTGTGTGTAATGTTAGCCATGCATGCAGTTCTCTAACTCTGTAATTTAAAACTATGTTGGTTCTTACAATGCTGCACTTTTTGTTTCTGAATTTGCTGGATGTGTATGAGCTCAAAGGCAGCTTCGGCTCCAAAAGTAGAGAAATACATCATTAAAGATAAAAAGATGTCTGCGGGTGGGTGCATGCTGCACTTTACATGTTTCTAAAGTTGGTAATTTAGTTTTCAACGAATAAAAAACATCAAATGTTTGATCCACTTCCTGTTTACATATGCTCAGAGCCACAGTGGTGGAAATGTTAGTTCCACATGAAAATATAACCGACTCTCTGCTAAGCAACCCTTCCTCAAGGCGGGGACACACATGACTGTTGAGCAGATTGTGATTACGATGTGGACACGGCGACTGAAACACCTTTACCTGAAGTTGGCTTTCGTTTTGCGAAGTTTACTCACCTCCAGTGATGTTCGTTTTGGTACCAGAACACGTGACTGTTGGTGTTCTCAGAGGATTTACAGTGTCATCTACCATCAGAACTCCAGAGGTCAATGCCTAGTGGTTCAATGCGTTGTCTACTGCACTGGTTCTTTGGTACCACTGGTGGCATGTTTCAATATCAGCCTGATACAGTTATGTTCACGCATGTAATGTACACATACATCTATGGTTAGTTCTCGCTAATATTTGATATGTTGGTCAAGCTGACCTGCTCTGCCAAACGAAGGTTTAACCACGAGAGACTCATTCTTGGCACCTTAATTGCAGCATAGCTGCTTCCTCTAGCACGCCTTTCCTCCTCACCAAGATACCAAACTGCAACAGTGGAGGAGATAAGACCTCAAAGAGCCCAACGAGTGTGCCTGAGGCAGTGCTACACCCTGAGCAAAGCTAATTTCCATTCCCAAGTGTTTGCGATCAATAACATGCAAATTGAGGAGGACCTACATGTACATACTTTGCAACGGCACAAAGAAGGACTGAGGGGAGCTGCGATGTTCAATCGGTGCACAAATAAAAACAAATAATGTCACATTTCTTTTTGTTCTCTATCAAAATACTACAAAATTCTGAATGCAAATAAACTATGAGATCACTAGAGTATAGCGCATGCATATATCACTAAAATCGTGCCTTCAGATGTGTGGATAAGGAGTAACCCTTTTCTGCCAAATTAGCTCTACTTCTTGATCTGTTCCCGTTCAGAATCCAACAGCACTCACCAATAAATAATCGTCATAACCTGCCTCCTGCGTAAACTGCCTGCAGATAAACGGGGTCGGCCCACACTACTGTATTTCAACGTCTGTCACAATAGTGTTACCTAGAGAGCCTAATATTTTCTGAGGTGGTACGAGGTGTCAAAAGTCTGAGAAACCCTGATGTAGTGTATTCACTCAGTCGTAAAGTTTATGCTCCTTCCTGTCTGTCAAAGACTAAAAAAACCTGCAGCTGCAGGAAACAGTCTTTATGTGTGGTCTGTCCGGTCTTTATAGGTTTTCAGCCAGTATTCCAGTGTGCCGTTATGGTGACATCTATGCATTTTATCCATCTTCAAACTGTTTTGTGGTTCGTGACATGGAACATAAATATATGTGCATCGAGGGAAAAGAGAGGAGCATCAAACAGGATTTAGTCAGAGTCTGAGCTGAACTGGGCCAAAGGAAAGTCTTTTTTAAGTGAAATTCACATTTTTTGGACATGTTGCAGATTGTGCTGTCATCATGTTTTACTACCTGTATTGTGATTAAAAATGCAGAGCATCAGGTGCACACAGTCGTTGCCCTGGTTACCTGGTGTTTTGTATCATGGAGACACTGTGGGAGGAGCAGCAGGAGCAGACGGTGCTGAGAGAGTTATTAGCCGAGAGAGGAGTTTTAATTGATCTACGGTTTTCCATAAGGCTATGTGAACTCTTTTCAGTGTGCCTGTCTCCAACATGCTTGTTGATTTGCAGCAGAAACTGTGCTGAGTAATTCATCAAAATGACAAGTAAACACAGAGACTTTATCATTTTATTCTAGAGGAGTCTGATGCTTATTGCACTGAATTTAACCAGATCAACGATGTGCACAACATAACTTTGGTTAGAGGCTGCAGATGGAACAGGAATGGAGTCACCAAAGTAGAAGACATTGGCTATCAAGTGTGGTGGATTATAGAATAATGAAAATTTGAATGTAGAAAAAAAATGGAACTAGGTCTGAGTGATTTTAGGAGGGTGTTTCTTCACTAAATAAATAAAAACATGTTGGAATACGAGTGAATTTCATTGCTCTGACAAACCTGCAGACAAAGGGTCGACCGTGAGAGACTCACTCATTCTTGGCACCTTGATTGCAGCATAGCTTCTTCCTCTACCACGCCTCTCACCTTCACCGAGATACAAAGCTGCCACAGTCGAGGAGATAAGACCTTGGCGTTCCTAAAGACCCAAGAAGGAAATGAATGTGCTTACCCAAGTGTTTGCGATCAATGCCATGCAAATTGACCTACATGCACATACTTTACAACGGCACGAAGAAGGAATGAGGGCAGCCGTGATATGTTGAACAGGTGTACAAATAGACAATAATGTCACGCAGACTCTCGGACTGGCAGCTACTTTGGATTCTAACATTTCGGGTTTGGTGCTCTGTCTCAGCATCAAAAGAGTTTGCAATGAAAAAGAGAAATCAAAGTGACAGAAACATCGTGGAGCAGCAGAATGTACACAGCAGTTCAAGAATTTATGACAGTAGGCCTTTGATCAGTCAGAACAGAATATAGCTAATGATGGCATGCTTATTTTCCAGCATTTCTCCAAATAAATTTCATCATCAACATCTTCATCAGGGCTGAGCTCCAAAAAAAAAAAAAAACATTCTTGCAGTCTGTTCAGATGCTCACTGATAAACACCTCCATGCCCCCAATTTGTGGCTCTGCCTTAAAAGCTTGTAGTCTCCGAGCCCAAGGAGAGATAACCCCGTTGACATCATCATGGTTATTTTCTCAGACTTGACAAAGCTCCTCCAGAGCCACTGAAGACACAGAGCTGTTTAAACGGACTGAGTACAATCCGATGATGGCGGGTGTAGGACTCTTGATGCGTTGTTGACTGATTTAAATCTCAATTAAGTTCTATTGAACTTACCAAATCTTGACAAAGGCTAGCCACTCACTGTTCCAAACTGACTAACTAATCAATGGAGCACTGCCCACATGGTGATGGTGCTTTGTCAGACTGATTTTAATTAAAACAAAGAACTAAAACTATTTATATGACAAAAATCGTACTAATTGCTCACTGGACGCTGGGAAATAATTCAGCTGTGTTGTGATGAAAAGCCATTTGAATAGCCCCGTAGGCTTTGCCGTGATGAAATGTTTGAGAAGCAATTAAACCGTTTTCCTCCACCCTAATTTGTCACTGCGGCCATGTTTTCCTGAAGGCAGCAGCCAGTATGCGCACACCAGAGCAGAGTGACTGTCCTGCAGCGGAAGTCTAACTTTATCCTCCTCAGGTGACATATATAGACTGGACACCCAAGCCCATATAACAACTGTGAAGTTTGTAAAAAGGGAAGGTTGAAATTGATGACTTGAAACAGTCCGACGCCAAGACGGAGGACAATTAATCCTGCCTCGCCGTTAAAGACATCTCCTTGATACAATAGAGGGTGCCAGGTCCATCTGTGAAGTCAAGATGTAAGAGTCACGCATACATGCAGACAGAGAAAGCTATGGCTCCTAATTCTGCTCATTAATCACCTGTCTGCCGAACAACCTCCAGAGAAAAGCACGCCGGCTCCTCCGAGGTAATTACAGCACTTGAAGGAACGCTCTCTGCTGCGAATGCTCATAAGTAGCCATCTTATCCCTCTCCTGCCCTTCCTTTTATTTTTTTGTCTGAGCCGTGGAGCCAATAGCTTCTATGTCCTCTGGAGAAACTTCCTCCTCCTCCTCCCTCTTTCTGCTGCAGCGTTCTTGCTCCTCTTCAGCTTTGTAGTCAGCAGACTTTTTTTTTTCCCGGGCACACATCCATTTGGCATCCGATGTGGGATAAATAAATTATAGCCTTTAAAATCAATGCCCAGTCCATGATGTAGGCTGTAGGCTTAGTGCTTGCCACCATGCTGGAATTATGTCACCGCGGCTCAAGCAGGCACATTTCTTGAGCCCCAGAGCTCCTCTGCTGTTCAGTATTTTTTCTATTTTGATTTTTTTTCTTTTTTTATTTTACTGAAAAGCTATTTCAGGCCTTCTGACATTTATTATTCGTCATAAGTTTTCATGGGTAATAATACTTTTACTGCGGAGACTGATGGAGGTTTTTGAGGCACAATTTGTCTCAGGAAGCTGTTAGTTTGTCACACAGTATCCTGGTCTGAACCGGTTTGTCCCCTTGATTCGCCGCAGCGTCTGGAAGCTGCTTTTTTAATTTCTCTACAGAAGCACTCAAAAGAATCTAAAAATAAAATCAAAAACAGTTGCAAAAGTGACATCTTTGTGCATTTATTTTTAAAAGGCAGAACAGTAGCAATGCAGTCTGCAAATTGTGTGCCGATGCTGGAATGAATGATTTATGACCATCAGCAGATAGATGATGCCTTTTTTTTTTTTTTTTTTTCGTAATTTCATAGCCGGTTTTGGGGAGTTTGAGACTAGACTTGCATAAAATACATCTTTGAATGTGTCCTCAGTGACTCTTTGAGAGCCACACAGTACTCAGCATGCTGCTATCACTTCTGCTAATGCTTCCTCTCTCTTTCTGTTGCTTTCTGTGTTCCCAGATGGAGATGATACCAGAGCCTGATCCTGATGACGAGGGGACAAAAATAAGTGTAAGTTGGAGAGCACGTCATGTATCCCTGGTCGTAGCCCAGTGCCTCTCGAACGGCGTTCCATCGCGACCCAAGTTGGCAACGATTCATTCCAAGCAAACACAACAGCAGCTGATTTCCCCGAATAATACACCTTCATCCAGAGAAAGGAGCTAATCAGTGAAATCAGTGGCAGTGTATTATTACTGTCAGAGCGGTTCCTTTCCTGCGCTCATGTCCCAGCAACCGTTCCGCCCCTTTTTTTCCCTGCCACTCGGTATGTGCTTTCTGTGCCCGGCGCAGCATGAAGCCTCCCTCCAAATGACCTCACCAGAGTCCTCAAAGAGTCGTGTAATCTAAATGTCACATCATGTAATGTAAAGTGACAGGTCCAGGATCAAGATAACCCATAGATGTCTTTTGAGGGTACATTTTAGTTTATTACAAATTGGGTCATCATTTCTTTGGGTTATGATGACATTGTGCTCACTAAAGGAACAGCATAGATCTAGGAACATGTGTCTTGTCCTGTCTGACATGGTACAGTGTCATTATTACCACTTGGAATAATGGGACTTCAAGATCCAGATGGTATGAAGCTTTAATTTTCCATTAAGAACACAGTAATGACAGTTTGCAAGCAAGTTACCAGGTATGAACATTCTTTAAATAAAGAACTGAGGTCTGCTAGACAGTATACGGTAGGGGTGTTACTTTCTGAATGGTTGTGTATTTGTAAGAGAAGTTTGGAGTAGTAGGGATTTTCATGAGGTATTGTCCCAGAACACATGCCATTACAGTTCTCTAGTGTACCCATTCTACTCGCATACGCAGCCCTGTCACAACTGAACCAGGAGAAACTACTAACTTGCCAAAGAAAGAATATGTTTTGACATCAAGCCATCCAGGTTCCCTTTGTAAAAAAATGTTCATATTAAACATATTTGCACATAGTGAAAAAGTCAACAGTGACTCATAGAAACCATGAACATAGCACCGTGTGGACTGGAGGAAAACATTGCCAGTGAACATAATTCAGACATGAAGTATCTTGTGTTTTTAAAATGATTTGTTAAAAAACAAATAATGAAATGAAAGGGGAAAAAAAGAAAAAGAGATCATTGTGTATAAACACAAGGAAACAGGTTCTGCACATGTCCGCAAAGATCTGCCATGTAATACTGAATATGTCCCACCGGCATGTCCAGATGAGCTGTCCTGAATAACAGGGACATATATAGGCCGCCATGGACCAGCTCTTTATTTCTTATTAATGCATGCACACATGCACAGAGGTGGATTGCAGACTTTGCAGACACAGATTCAAGTTTTCTATGCTGCTTCTTAATTCTCTACCACCATAAGAAAAAAATACTGTCAAAGAACCCCATATGTCACATTATACTGTATACTGTTAATAAATATTTACAGTGATGACCTCTATCACTGCAGAAACATCCACCCTAATTCTGAGCAATGCTGTAAATATTGTGCCACAAAATATTCTAACCCCAAGACTACATGTGGCTGCCAGAATGATGTACTGACAGAGTGAAGCCAAGGTTCGAGTGCCAAAATCTGCAGTTCCTTGAATAGCCATTTGAGGCTGGCTGCAAAAGCAAGTCAATCTCAATAGTGTTAAATACTTCTGCGAGCAACATTACAAATCAATGAGCAGGACTGCTTTATGGTAATATTGGATTTACAAGAGTGCTTCTGTGATTAAGTACCCTAATGTCTCCCAAAAACATTCCATTTAGCTATTTTATGTATAACCAATTTCTCATTTGACTTTCCATATTGAAATTGCTATATAAACGTACGTGTACTCTGACAAAATATTTTATTCAAAGCCATGTAAAGACACTGCTTACAATTTTTTGTGTTCAAGCCAGTAAACAAGAGATACTGGCCTATAAAAGAGGTAGAAAAGAGCTGTCAAGGTTTACCACGGTATTGAAGAAGATATGTTTATGGCACAAAGATAAGTTACACAATTTAGATTTTAACCCTGACCTGCTGAGCCAAGGTTGTATCTGTGTTCATAGCTACTTTCTGCCTGTAATTATCCTTGCCACTTCTGTTTATGAGCCCAATTCTAGACGTGTTAGCATCCAAATGTCACAGTATAATGATCATGTAGAATAAAGTAGAATGATGTGTCATGAAACCTGTATTCCATCATACCATCCACTGTTATGACACTGTTATCTCTTTTAATTGCTCCAACAGACAGTGAAAGTCCAGGGCAACGACATCTCACACAAGCTGCAGATCTCCAGAGTAAGCAAGAGTGACGAAGGACTGTATGAGTGCCGGGTGACACGGGCTAACTACGGAGAGATTGTGGAGTACAAAGCCCAAGCCTGGCTGAAGGTCAATGCCACGGCCAGGCCACGGCGACCACTGCCACCTCCCAAGAAAAGCTCCCCGCTGCATCTGACAGACAAGAAGCCGAGAAAGTCCAGCTCATCCCTGGGCCAGGATAACATGAGTTCAGACCAGAGAGTGGCCTCCACCTCCACCTCTCACACATCCTCCAATACAGCTAAACACAACCCCGGCTCAGGTAAGGCCCCTGGGGGAGGGTTATATAATGAGGGCACTGTGGAACACACAAAAAAGACACATGTAGCCAGAGTTTTGACTTCCGGCATAAAGTCTGGTCTACAACCTTCCTGATATGTTTGACGTATTCGTGGGTCACCTACTTTGGTTAAAAAACGCTGTTTAGCTGAGATTCAGAAAAAAAAAAAAAAAAAAAAAAAACAGAGCCAAGTGTAAAATGGCACTTTCAGACCCCCTCTTTGTGGTGAGTATCTGGTTTCACTGAACTATGAAGACATAATGCAGGTGTTGCAGAAAATGAGTAGAAGCAATCGACAGCCAGAATTTGGAGAATCTGACTGAAGTAACAGGAATGCACCATTGTTTACCATTTGCCTATTCACAAAACAGGTAGCCCCATCTTCCTCCCTGCTGACATTCTGAAAATCTTTCCTTCTACAAGGTTTGAAGTCCATGCTCTCTCTCCATAGTACACTGATAATGGGCTGCACGATCCCTACAGCAATCCCTGCTTATACTTTCACAAGCCATGCTGCTGTCCTTGCAGGAGTTGACACTGTAGTGGACACTGTGGACATGTCTACTGCGACACAAAGTAAGGTTGATGTTGAAAAAGAAAAGGAAAAGGAGCTTGTTGTTTCCTTGTCTTGATCCAAATGTCCTTGACACGACCTTGTCCACGCTTGTAGACTTGGTGACTTAATGAGCACATCGCAGAAAAAGTCTGCCAAGTGCCAAGGGCTGTCCAAATCCACAATTTCAAAGTCTGCAAGGGGCCTCCAGCAGACTTTCTGCAGAATTCCAGAGAGTACGTTTAGGGCACACACTTCACCGGACCAGAAATTATCCACAAGCACCTACAGCATTGGAAAAAGGGACACTTTTACTGTATATTCTGACCTTATCTGTTATAACTACTATGTAATGCAGCAGACCTGCATAAGATTGTAAATATTAATCACATTCAGATGTTGTCATTGTAATGTGAAGCACATAACTTGTCTCTTAAGTGACAGTGAGTCACACGTACCAGAGACCACAAGGCCGATCTTTAACAAGCAACTGCAGCCACAGATCACAATGTTTAAAATTTCAACAAGCATCCACCAGGTCCATGCACCAGCCCCAATTACATAATCGCAGAGGTGATAATGGGTGCATACGTTTGCTGAGCCCAGCGGGAGAACCAAGCAGCAGGCCTTGGACAGGAATGTCACTGTGTCACCATGTCAGTGAATCAAAATCTGAACTCCCTCTACTGAACTCTGCTTTGTTTCTCAAAGTACTCGCAACTGCATGCTGTTTAGAGGAACTATCCACTATAATGATGGCAATAATAATAACCACTGATTACTAAGTGACTGGGTGATGGAGTCTTGTTCCCTTCAGCTGGGGATCATAGCCGAGATGAAGTTGTTTTTTTCACTCACCGCAGATACTGAAGAAGTCTGTGGTTTTATTTCATCTTGTTTGGAGTGTTGCAATTCCCTTTATTCAGAGATCAGCTACACGTTAGTTGCCTGCCTCCAGCGTAACCGGCTCTTAACTAATTCTAGTAGGTGAGAACACATTCCACCCTTTCATGCATCTCTTCGCTGGGCGCCTTTGAGTTTTAAAATTGATTTTAAGACTTCACTGTTGATGTTTAAGGCTCTACATGGCCAGACTGTATTTCAGAAATTTTCCATCCCTCGTGAGCAGCTGTGGAAATCCTCAGACAGGCCTCCTCTGGTGCTTCTTAAAAGTCACCTTATTACAGAGGGTCTTCTTGCTGCAGGCTCCCCAGCTCTGGAACTCAATGCCTGGGCAGGGTAGTCCAAATCAGTAGCATCTTTTTAGATTATTTTCCACAATGATTTACTTTCACTGCTCCTTAATTATCATCCTCATTTAATTAAAAACTTGCAGTGGCTAAAAAAGATTCCTCATTTGTGCTCTTAAGTAGTCTATCAATATGACCCAGGAACACTGAGAATATTGTCTCATTTTTCCTACACACAGAAATGCCATTTGAATAATTTAACAGATGCTTTGATCACATAAAAAATGCTACACGTACTGGCTTTAAGTTATTATTATTTTTATTGAACTTGAACAAATGTAATTCATGAGATTTACTGCAGTATATCTCTATCATGGGATTCTAATACTCAGTCTGTAATTACACTCAGCAGATTGCAAAGAATATCAATATTACCTTTGTCCTTCATCAAGCAGCAGTAAGGCTGAAGTCCTTTGAAAGATGTGTGCAGTGTAATACCTATTGAGTTGTCTTGGTGAGGGCAAACATCATAAGCCTTTGCAAGAAATGGAAAACGTGCAGACCAAGCAAGTGGAAGATGATTTAACCCTTTCATCATTGTTGAGGTCAGCTGTGTTCCCGGTGGATTTCCCTGACAACTTGGAACAAAATCCACTTCTTCAAAAAAATCCAACCAAGCTGCACAATACAACAATGAGTCTCCATTAAAGCATCAAACATTTCACTTAAAATCATTTCAAAAGCTCATGATGTGAATTTGATAAATTGTTTTATATTAACACCACATCTGTGGCTGTAATTACTGCAGATCCCAACACATTTGTACTTACTTTACTTTACACTGTCAACCAATTAAAAAAGTTTATCTTCCTAACTTGTAAAATGTAGTGTACAGAATTTATAGTTTAGAAAGGTGAAACATGTTTATGAAACATTGAAAAGTTAACATCATGGTTTTAGTTTGATATTCGTACAAACACAGGCAATTTGAGTCAACAAACTGTTTAAAAAAGTCTTCATGCAACATCAAAATCCATGATCTTCCATTCGCTGTCTAACCTTCCTGGATCTAGTTCATCCAGTCAAAACTGTTCATTTAATATGGGGCAGGGTTTATATGATGATTGACAGCGGAGCATCACCTGTTCCAGATGAATCAATATTCTGTTACTACATTACTGAAGTTTCACCACAAATGTTTTCAGAAACACATTTAACTGTTCAGCTGTAATTTCAGAAAGGTTGTGCAGGCCTCACTTTTTTCCTGTTTGAAAATGAATGGACCAATCATCAACTTAACTTTTATGTGTCACTCGCGCAGTGATCTGGTTCGTTCTAGATCACGTTCTGTTGCTGGTATTAGTTGAAGCTCTACACTAAATTTCAGTTGTGAAATCCACAGTAATTTACTGTCTGTGCCTAGTAAATAACCATTTCACAGCAGTATACTGTGTATTCAGTCAAAAACTACAGTAATTATAGAGTTACTGTGAAAATTACAGTAACCAATTTTGTAAATTACAGTTACAATGATGTACTGTAGAAAATTACAGTAACAATGATGTACTGCAGAAAATTACAGTAACCAAATAATGTACTGTAGAGTTACTTGTCAACAGCTGCCAGTTAGTTACTGTGACTTTCACAGTAACCGGTTTACAGTGTATCCAATTGCATCCAGAGGCATTTTGGTCTGTGCCCATTGATAACACCCCTTTGAAATCAAAAATGAACTGAGAGGTTCAAAGGGCGATGCCAGGTTATATAACTTTAATATCGTGTGGGCAACTGAAGCAATCTTTAATGATTAAAGAGCAACTAAACACCAGTTGAAAATCTTGTTTTTGCTTTAGTTGTTTAACTTCTCTTCTTGCTGCAGTTATGTATGTATGTAAGTGGACTCCAGGGTGTGGACAGTATGCCATAATATCACAGCTGGGTGTGTTTACAAGAGCAACAGTGGTTTTCAACCTGGTGTTAAGTCACTCTTTTCTGTTATTACTTTCTCTATTATGCTTACATGCTGTTCATACATAAATTGAATATGTAAGACTCTTAGCCAAGATCTCATACCTACGTGAAAATAGATTGCTTGTCATTACCCTTGAAAACAAGCCATATGACCATTTTCATGGTTGTATGGTTGTGGGTTGTTCAAGTTTAGATACCTAGAACTGCTTGGTTAAAATCTGCTTGGTTGTGGTTATTATTAAAAGAAACCAACATTGACTGGTCGTTGGAGATAGGATACAAACAGCCAGACACTTTGCACAGCCGTACAGCCACCATGACCACCTCCCCATGTCATTTTTCTTGGGAGGACGGTCTCAAAAGTAAGTAAGTAAAACACAGACGGCTGCATTTTATACTAAATAGACAAAATACATATTTTTAGCAATGAGGAATCATTTTGTGTACAAGAGGTTGACTTAAAGTCTGTAAGAACATTTGTAAGAACATTTTGCACACTGCACTTTTCCTAATTTCTTCTACACGTCAGCATACTCATGCTGATAGAAGAAATCCTGTATCTTCACGGTGTTCAGCTTGTAGAACAACAGTATAGGTCTCTAAGCGCTTTAGCAGCCTAATTTTCCCCCTTAGGTGGCTCAGTTTGAATTTTCTCTCATTAAGTCTTTGCGTTATTTTCAATTCTCAGACTATCTAACCATGTTATAATTGTACTGCTCCTCCTCATCTATAAATGTCAATCATTTCCTACCTGGTCAGACAGTTCAAACACAAAGTCGGCCCTGCTCTGGGCTCAGATAGCCCTCTGCACCCTGAAGCAAACATAGAAAGATATTACTTGCCACTGAATAGAGGTAAAAAGTTGAATAATCCCCGGGGCTGCAGAGTCGGAGATTATGAGGCAGCCAAATTATGCTGACAACTGTGTTGCAGTGAGTCCTCTGTGCGGCGTGTCTGACACTGATAAATGCCTCTCCGTGGCTGCTCAGGCAGCCTTAGCCACCTTCTCCGAGCAGAGAGGTGTTACGGCTGAGGGCAACAGAGTTCCATTACTGCCCCGCTCAGGTTGGCGGCAGATGAGCAACAATAGGTAAATGGGCTGAGATGAAATTAAACCTGGGAGAGTGCAGATATTTTCCTTTTCCGCATTGCTGCATCTGTAAACAATGAGGCACTTTCCAGATGGGGGGAATGTGACTGTGGCTGGTGGAGCGGCTGCAGCAGCAGCAGCAGCAGCAGTAGCCGTAGCAGAGCGGTTTGTTCACAGCTACTCCCCACCAGTGTGTCATCTGTTATTAGATCACAGCTCGGCCTCCATCGGTCCTGGCAGTGTTGTTCTCTCAAGGCTCAGAGGTGACCAGAGCTGCATGCAAAGGAAAAAAAAAAAAAAAAAAAAAAAAGGAAGAAAAATGTCCCCTAAGCCAGACTTGCCCCCCCCACCCCTTGAGACCAGCCTGGTTTAAAGAAAAACAAATATGGACTCAGCTTGATTGCATAAGCATTCATCCAAACGAAAAATCACTGACCTTGTTTTTAAGAACCACCATCTTTTTTTTTTTTTTTTGAAACTGCCTCGGCTACATATGTCGAAGGAAAGAACACCAATGAGTCATCGCTCCAGTAGGTGTTTAGCAACAGCAAGACTGCTGTTCATGGTTGCATTCATGCAGCACAAGCAGTCACACGCAATGTCAGTATGTTAGTTCAGGTTCATGTGAATGCTTCAACGGCGTCCTTCCTCACTCACACTTTTGTCTTATGGGTGCCTGTAAATGTGGCTAATGTCTTTGAGTGCTCAGTAGGGAAAAAAAGTCCACTTCTGAGATCTGCTGGAGTATTGCAGTAGATGTGGCTAAATGTCTTCATGTCAAATGAGACTGCATCGCTGGTAGTTTGTGTCCAACAACGACAGGCATTACTGTGTTAAAACAACACAGGAACATCACTGAAATGGAGTCAAAGAGTCGAACCAACCATTTCTAAATGCACTTTTGTGTATAACAGCGAAATCTGATTTTGTGAGTGGAGTAGATATTTTAGATTTATGCCAGTGTTTGTCACACACCCTTTTGACCTTTTTTGTTTAATAATAATCTTTCCACATGCACAGTTTACACAGTATGGATGTTACGACAATACCTGTGTTACAAAGGTGTATAGAAATGCTGGTGAGTTTTAGCTGTACTTAACAAGCAGCTTCACTACAAACTCTCTCTGTGAAATACAGAAAAAAGGAAGATTCACCATAAATAATGTGTGTATGACAGTTAGATTACAGTTTTAAAGCAACATCAAGCTGTTATAAAATATGTGAAAATGTGGCTTTAGATAAACTGAAAACTAAAAGCAAAAAGGAAGAGTCTTATAATTTAATAATTTAAGATACCTATTTAGCTATTGAAACACAGCCACTTATCAACTTACATGGATTTTGTAGCAAGAAGGCTATTTGGCCATAACTATCCAAGGGTGGAGGTGTAGTATTCAGATCCATTATTAAGTCAATGTACTAAAACTACATTGTAAAAAGGAAATGTTGCTTAGTTTAAAGTTTAAGGTTAAGTTTAAAGTGTCAAAAGTAACTGCAATGATCCATGTGACTGTTATGTGATTATAGATTACATCAGTATTGGTATATTAGTATAGTATCATGCATATTATTACTCATGCAAAACTGTGTAATCAGAATGTTACTGTCAATGTACCAATTCATGTTTTTTTAGAAAATAGTTGAAAATTCTGCTCGTCACACTTACAGAGACACATTTATAACACCTGTTTTTGTTTGTTGTTGTTTTTTTTTCATCCAACAGTCCAAAATACACATTTGAGAAGCTGGAAATGAAAAGTTAGTATAGCTTAGTATAATATGAAAGAGTTGCCTTAATTTTCTCTTAATGTACAGTATGTATAAATTAATCAAGTAATCATTTCAGCTCAACTTGTGCTGTTTAACTGTTCAAGTGTGATATAGTAAAAAAATATGTATCATATTGAATAAGCTTTTCATATATTTTGTGTGCAGAACTCTTAACTTGTAAATTAACTCTAAACTGTAAAACAGTGCTGTGAAAAGTATTTCCATCTGAAATTAATTGCAGCTGAAGTAAAAAGTAAAAATGTTGACAGAAGCTGAAACATTCATAGAGTGTTTTTGTTTGAGACAGGAAGCAGTGATACTAAAAGAAGAAGAAAACTGTCCCATGGTGAGCTCCCACATTAAGTCATAATCATCTGCATGTTTCTCATCCACACTGATGGCTATTTTGTTTGGAAAATGGTTCCAGTAATGTCGACTAAAACACACAAAACTGCTGGTGTGATCTTTTCAAATGTGGTGAAAGGTAATTTTGGCGCGCTTGCATTACACACAACACTGTGTTATCACATTTACCCTCATCCACAGATGAACAGCCAAGCTGCAAAGTAATGACATCCAGTTTGTATTTAACAAGTCAGAAAACCAACAATCGAGCCGTGGCTCAGGCAGCCAGGCTGTCAGTTAAAGAGCGTATCAGTCAACAAGCAAATCAGACAGCGAGTTTTATAAGAGAGCCACCAGGCAAGTAAGCAAGCAAGTCAAAGAGACAGTCCGCTAGCCAGTCAGCTGGCCAGGGATCAGCAGGAATAGATGGAACTGGCACTAAGCCAGTTTGAGCTCCCTGTGGAGGTGCTGTGGTGATTCACCTCCCTGCCTCACTGAACCCGACTGCCTCGCTGGCCTGGAATTGATATTCCACATCGCCATTTTGCAGAGCCAAAAACATTTTGGCAAAATGCGGAGTGTTGTGTTAGGTTAAGTAGGACAAAATGAAGAGTATTCATTGTGGGTCTATTCTATCCCAGCATGCAATGAGGACGCCTGAAAAAACGTCTCTACTAGCTCAGACATATACTCACACTCATGCCTAGAAACAAGTTGGTGCAGTCCCTCAGAATGTAAAGAGGCATCATCCCGAGATGTCATATAACAGTCAGACATCTCCGAATCACAACTGCCATGGTAACCTTTTCACCCAGCATTCCTTTTGCTTCGAGCTTCAGCTGACCATGTAAGAATTGAGCTGTAAATGAATCCACAGTGACTTGCTTGGACATACGTGTAATGATCTCGTCAAGCAAACTGTGACAGGAAAGTGTGTGGAGATGCTTTTAGCCACAGCGATGGATAGATGAAACCACTGCCCACACTGTATGTGTGTGCGCATTGCTGCATTGTTGGACTCTTTTGTATTTTCTTTTTCTTTGCTCAGCAATTAAAATGCATGGTAGTTCACAAAAACAACCAACAATTCACAAAATGTTCTTCCTCTGTTGTTTTCTAAAAATAGCGCAGGATACAGAAGGTAGCCTTACCTTTAGTATGCATGCTGGCAAGGTTGGTTTCAAAGTGAAAAAGAGCTCACACAAAAAGAACGAGCTGAATGAATGTATGTGATTTATATATGAGGATAATAGCTTCAGACCTAGTTTTTCTCCGTTAGTTGTATCTTCATCATCATGCATTTTTTCAGAGGCAGGGATATAACAAATGGAGCAACCTGCTACTAGATGCAATAGGCAGAGCGAGGTGAAACAGTTAGGTGTTTGTATCATTGAATCAAACTGTAATTCAACGTGCCGCACATTAATGAAAAGACTCCAAACGACTTCCGCAGTTCAATTAAAGGACAATGCTGGTTTATTACAACTTGAATCTTATTTACTTATAAAGTTCAGAGGTTCTTCAAACTGTGAGGTGTGTCTCCACACGGGGGGGAGCTCGGAAGAGTCCAAGGTTGGCGGGGAGAGATGTGAGGCAGAGATATTGTGCAAGGTGAAAAGAGACGTCCGCATGCAGGCGTCCTCAAAGTAACAGCGAGTTTGTTACTGTAGTTTTGCTCGCTCACCAACGCTGTCAGCAGTTTGAGCAGCAGCGGCTGTGACACGCAGCTCATGGAGGTAATTAAGGTACTTTAAAACACTTAGCACCCCATCGCAGCAATTTGCACGATCATGCTATGCAGACATGTTTTTAGATTCATTAGAGACATGCAGTGATTTGATTATCTCAATGTCCAACACAAAGAAATGCCCATAAATCACCATCAGAACTTAATCCAGTGAAAGCTATTTATTGCTATGTACATTTATAGATACATAGGTAGTTTCAATGGTGTCACTTTGATAGAATCTAAACACCAGTTGTCTCTCACATACAGGCTCCAGAGCAGGGGCAGTGATAGACCGCTATTCACTTGTGAAAAGGACCTGGTGTGGCAGCCTGGCACCGCCCGCTGAGCAACAGGGATTTAAAAGGTGCTCAAGTGGCACTACAGGGGAAAACCTCTTCTCAAGAGAAGCTACAAGCTACAGGCAGAGGTCAAACAGTTTTAAAGGCAGAGGATCAGTCATTTGTTGTGATCTGCTTCAGTTCTGTAAAAATTCAACAACATTTATCATCAGATATTTTGCACGCTTAATACATTTTGTCACATTCAGCCTTAAAAAACAGGCCCCAAGTTACAGACTCCATGCAACACAATAGTTTGTGCTATCAGCTTTGTGTGACCTTGCTAAGGCTCAGAATGTCCCATCAACGCTGTTCTTCTGTTAAGAGGACACTGACACTCTGTCCATTCAAATACAGATATATGTCCTGTGTTGAAAACCTGTGAACATAACAACAGTAGTGGTTGGTATGGCAGTGCACTTCGTTCCTTTTGTTAATAATAACTTTGTACTGACCACTCACTTATTTGGAAGTTAAAGTAAAGGTGCACAGTAAAATTCAGCATCAATCCCTTTGACCTAACACATTTACCATCGTTGCATGTGGTCAGATTTCCTCTGCAATGAGAAATTATTACTGACATTTTTAGTGCACTCCAACTGTGCTTCCCACAGAGTGGGAATCCTTCGTCACCAGATGACGGGTTTCAAAATCATTTAAAAGTGAAGAAATAAAGAAGTATAACACATGATGTTTAACTTTTTTGACTTTTCTCAAATCTTTGCTTTTTCTTGTGAAATGTGGAGCACTTTAACCTCTTTACGCCTCTAAAGACGATCACTGTGAAATGAATCATCTCAGGAGGAAACTGACCTGTACTAAGGGCAGTGTAGTGTCTCATGTGGACATTTCTTGGCTAGAATAGGTACAACTGAAATAGGTTGAAGTAAAAATATTCTGGACAGTCTGCTCAGAAACAAGTTTCTGAACATCTGGCTGATTTTTTCCCTCCTTGTACTTTATTGTGGCGATTTTGTTTTGCTCTCAGATCTTGCTATTACTTTGGCTCTGGTTTTGATTTGGTTTATTGACAACAATCTATTACAGAAAATAACAGGATAGAGAGATAAAGTCCTGGACTTATTCAGTGTTGTCCCTGGTGTTTTCGCAGTCCGCCACCCGAGATCTAAACATGTCCGACCAAAATATTGAAAACTAAAGCCCTTTAACTTTGCTTTGGAGGTAAGTTAAAGGAAGTTTAAAAAGTATGTTTTCTTAACTGATAAAAATGAAAAAGTATGAAATAAAACCCTCGAGGTAAACAACAGAACAACTTGACAAAATTAAAACTCGCATGATGCTTGATGAATTTGGATGAATTACAAGATTTGGGGTCAGAGATTACGGCACATTAAACTGTCACCATGCTTTTGTCTGTCTGCGTGTTGACACGTTCTTCTGAAACTGAAGAACATTAGAGGACAAAAAGCACAGACACCCACAATAGACAGAAAGTGTGTGTGTGTGTGTGTGTGTGTGTGTGTGCATATTAATGGCGACTGACGTCTTCATCTCAGCTACAGCTACACTTCCTCCACTTATTCTTTCTCTGATAAAATTATATCTACATGCACTTTCTTTTGCTGTTTGTGTTCCCCCAGACACCCAAACTGAAAAATGACTTTCCAAATATCAACTAAAGCAATAGAAACCACTACAACAGCAAATCAATAATGTATGAATAACAATCTCCCCGCTGTTCTGTACAAGTGTGGCTTGATCACCAGATTCTGGAGGGAGTGCGACGCTATTTAGAGTTGCTTCAGTAGATTTTAAAAGCACATCTGGAAGATGTCAGAACTGACACCAAAGAACCAATGACCCAGAACAGCTGTGCATCATGCAGGGACCCATCATGTTGAGTTATACCCAGAAGGAGGTCATTATGACTCAGCAATCTCAGCCCTGTCTCACTGTGTTGCTGCTGTATTTAGTTGCATCTTTCTTTTCAGTTTCATATATATATATTTTTTTAGTAACATCAACTTGTAATGTTTCGGGAAATGTTTACTCAACAGCCATGCCTGGCATTCACCCTACACTATTCAGAGCTCGGCAGCAGTTGGACCAGGTGTAGGTCCAGCTGGTCATCGCGTCTGCATGTCACACAGTCCTTGATCAAGACACTGAATCCCTGATTTGTTTCTAGTGAGCAGGACACAGCCACAGCTAACAATGTGTAAACCAATAGAAATACTCGTCAACAAAAAAAATAGTTTTTGGACAACAGTGGAGCTCCATGTCATATATATCAATGCTTAAATACACACACAGTACTTGATTCTGGTCTTTTCATGTTGACAATAGTCATACCATTGTCATAAAATGGCTTCCATTATCTTTTATACACTGCAGTCTTTAAAAAAAAAAAAGGAGTGCTCAAAGTGCTACATATATTGCATCAATTTAACCTGACATTACTGAGAGCTGCTCTCACAGCCCAGCCGTGCAGGTATTTGGCAGAATAGATGTGGGATTTCTCCCCACAGCTATCAGTGTACATTAACTGAGCATTCACCCGAACCGCTTCATATTTGTGAAAATAGAGAGAATATATGAAAATTTTTGCAAAAGGACAAAAACACACAACAAACATTTGCTCATCTGCAGTTTAGTAAATAAATGAGTTGACGAAGTCTGCTCTCGTTCCCAAACAGCGCGGTGCAGTGGGACGTGTTTGCCTCCAGTTCATATGAAAGCTTCCCTGATGCAATCTACAAACACAGTGACCCAGACAGCAAGTGAATTAACATAGCTCAGTGCTCATACTGTTTAAAACAGACTGATACCCAATGCATGTGCTGTGTGGGCAATGTGTTTTTACCTGTCTAGTACAACAACACTGTATACTTTGGTCAAAACTGGTACTGTTAATGCACCACTGAAGGATTTTGTTCCATATTAACACACGACTCAAGAACAGCAGACTAAACCCGAAGTGGGCTCAGATATATGCAAATCTGTGAAGAAGTGCCAGTTTGATGTAGTGGATTTGAACATAAATTTAATATTAGCCCAGTGCCACTTCATCACTGTGTTATACAGAGTAATGATGTTGGCACATACAAATACAATGAACAGAAAATGCTCCACAGATGCAAACAGCTTCCAAATATTTGATGTAAATAACACTGACCTTGATTGTCACTTCTCAGAGTCGTACGGACATCTGGTGGATAAATCTCCACAAATACATTTAGAAATTATATTTTTAAAAGAAGCCGCTCCTCGCTCAGACATTCAGCGAAGTTCCTCCTCTGTAACTTTTCATCATTTTCACCAGATTAGTTGTGCACCGCGGGATAAAGCTTGACTGATGTTGCTCAGGTGTTATTTTTACCCCACGATCCGATATCGAAGCCAGACGCTTTGAAAAACTTCATGACTTGTCAGTTTGTTGTCATTATTTGGTTAATTTAGGTGTTTGTGAGTTAAATTTGTACATATATGACACGAGGAGTAATACCGGCAGTGGAAAACGACACAGGAATGAAGCAGTCGTGATGATTTCCTACAGCTTTTCTGTGCAAATCCAAATCTAATTTTGTGTCTGAAACAGACATAGAGAGCCGGTTTACCTTACAACCGTGTTACACGGAGATACATGACTCACGACTGTGCCTCAAAATGGTGCAAGATGTTCAGAACAGGTGTTTTTTTTTAGATTAAATTGCACGTCTTCAACTGTGTTTTCACTGTTGAAGACTAGATTATTGTAAAAAGCTTGATATTAGTGAATTACTGCATGTTTTTTTTTTCCCCATGTACATTTGTATGTCTCTCTGCGTCTGTGTCTTGCTCTGACTCCTAGCTGGAGGCTGATTAATTATTCTGTGTGTGAAGGGTGTTTTGGCCCAGAGTGATTGCTGCTCCTCTGTGGCACTCCTGTTCTCTAGATCACCTCAAGCCAAATGAGATGTGGTGGGGGAGGAATAAAGGGTCAAAGCCCTCCATCTCTGCCCCCCCACCGCCCCCATTCCTCCCTTCATCCCCCGAATCCCCCAGCAGCACAGACAGTCCAGAGCTGCGGCCGTGAGGAACAAAGTGTCCCTCTGGATGATTTCCTTCTTAGAACCTGGAATCTAGTCAATGTCAATATGATTTAGTGAATATTTCTTTTTCCATTTCCCCAAGTCCTGCCTTGTTTCACAGGATTACAACTTCATCCTCCTCTTATTGCTCTCTTCTCCTTTCAAGCTTTTGTCTCCCTCACATCCTTTCTCTCTCTGTTTCTGCCGATGGAGAGTAAACTACCTATTTGGCCACAGAATTCTGCTGCATAGCATTGTATAGCTGTCATCCGTTACTTTGCTCTCTTCGCTCTCATCAGTTCAGGTTCGATGTCCCCGAGACACAGGTGAATCAAACAGAAGAAGCTGTGTTATGGCTTGCAGTTGTTAGTCATGTCAGATGCTCAGTAAGCAGTCAGAGCTGCCTGCAGTGATGATAGCAGTTTGTCAGGGCCGAGGCGACGGTCGGTAGCTACCCATGTAAATCCTTTTCATAACAGTGGGGGAGGGCAGGGAGAGTGGGGGGTGTGAGGATTCGGTGCTTGTTTGAAGATAGAGGAATTTATGTAAGGATATGTAAGTTTGTTATCACCAACAAAGTGCCGGTTTTAGACCTCGAGGTTTGCATGGATGATGCATGTTTCTATAAAATTCCAGTCCTGCGATTACATTGAGCAGCATGATGTGTCTGAGGAGATGAATATGTAAATCACAAGACATCTTTACACTTAAATGACTTAGGAGGTCAATTGCCAATCAGCCTCCATTGGAGAGTACCAGCCACAGGGATGTTAGACCTTTGGTGTGCTGGATCTTTCTTTTCACAAGGCTAATGTAGGGAAATTATCAGGTTTAGGCAACAAAACTACTTGACTAGGTTACTTCACTTAAATAAAGTGAAACTAAATTGACTCTTGGTGAAGGTCTAGCTACATTTGACCCATCCACTAACCCCAACCTCCTCCTTATGTGGCTCTTTATACTGTGTCACGTGACTTCCTACTTTTCTCCCATCATAATTACTACAGATACAGGCTGCTGCCTAACAATCAGTGTAAATATGGGTCCTAATAAGCTGGTGGCACTAATGACTAATATGGTAATAAATAAAAAATAAAGGCATGGCCATCCTCACAATGGTTCAAGCTCTTCATGTGTGTACAACACTTTTGTTACAAAGAAGAAACTCATATTCTCAGTCTTCTGTTTCGTGACAGCAAATAACGATAAAACATGCTGAGTCACAAGATGGATGAATGTTTAATGGTCTGATAATGTATGCCATAGTGTTGAAAGCAGTTGATGACTCACACAAAGAAATAATCAAGATGTATATATATATAACTATGTGTATGTGTGAATGAACCCTTGCATTATAATCTCTAATCACTGTTCACGAGCTTTAGCTGACCACATTTTATAAAACCATATGCTGCAAAACATGGTAATACAAAAGAGGGTGAAACACAAACAGAGATACAACCACATGTTATATAAGACAAAAACAAACTTTGTCGACACGTTTTGTACCACATCATGAAGTACTGTGCATTTTATATTGTGAGGTAGAAAGTATGTGAAGTTGTGATGGCTGAAACAAGTTCTTCAGATCAAACAGTGTGTTTCATGCATTCCCTCAAATACTACATTGAACATTTTTCCTGCTCTGCTGCCACTATCAACAGAACATCATTTATTTGTACTTTCAAAACCCGTTGGACAATAAATCCATCTGACAACTCTGTGGTTAAGGTTTGGTTAGGTTTAGGCACAGAAACAACTCGGTTAGATTAAGGGAAAGGACACCTTTGACTTAAAATCAATACTTCATTAAGGTTAATTGACCTTTGTCGCCATGGTTACGGTAATTAACACTAGGTTAAGGTTAGGGAATGACTGCCGTCATGGTTCAAAGAAAATTAGAAGTTTTAAACGATGGATGAGGTTTTATTTGGGGGTTTCTGGAACAACTTTTTCTTGTGAGGACAGTCTGGGGTGTTTGATGGTGCGTGCATCTCAGCACACACATTATACATTATCTTTATTTGATTTGCCATGACCAGAATCTTCCCCCCAAATAATATCGTATCCATGTTGTATGCATGCAAGGAGTTTTATATTACAATATGTGTATACATGTGTGTCCATACATCAAGGCCGAATAGAGCTTCAAAGAGATTACTACCTTTGTGTAAACCTCAAGCAGGACTCTTCAGTTCTCTTTTTTCGTTGTGTTTGTTTGCATTGATAAAACATATATCAATTAATTATGCTGTTTCTCTGGATACTGTATGCTTTGTATCTTGCATGCTAGTTGCGTGGTTGTCTGTGGCTGTTTTGTGTGTACTCGGGTATCTCCTGAAAAACAACTTGATCTCATTGAGACTACCTGATTAAAGAAAATGAAAAATGTTATGGCCAAACCTTATAGCGGGGTTGTGTTGACCTTGTCACCACACACGTATGCACATATCGCTTACCCCTGTATATAATTTTATCAAAAAATCCATATTTCTTACAGAGTGCGATGCTCCATTCATCAAGCTACAGAAATCTGTGCAACGGTTATATCAGAAAATCTAATCTCCATTGTACATGTGTTAACCCTTTGTCTCTTCTCTTCTTAGGTACAAGAATATCATCCAGCTATGGACTGGCTGTCCTCCTTCTGGCATGTGGTTTGGTGAGGGATGCCTTGTTATAATTTGAAGAACTGACATGGTTTGCGCCCCGATCTCGCTCTCTCTCTCTCTCTTTCTGTTTGCTCTCAAGGCGAACGAGAAAATTGCCTGTTTTATTTTGATTTTTTTTTTTTTATTTCTTTGCCCCCTCACCATGCGGACTGCACAGTTGGCCCTCATTTACCAGCCTACTACTGCTCTTGTACCCAGCACATTGTTATTAGCCACTGTAAAACACCAGTCACCTTTAAAACCAGTTGGATTACCTTTTGTACAGACGTCGCCACCATCTGTGGTGCAACGCTCCGGTGTGAGAACGGACTCTGTATCTCGTTGGATAACTCTCACGGAAGAATGACTTTCTTATGGTCTCACCTTTCCTGTTCATGTGTTCATTGCTCAAAAGTGAACAAGAAAAAATGAGAATCTACATTTGTGTAATATATATGATTCTAAATATATATCTGTTTTATTTGAAATACACTAGAATTACTGTATGTGCTGTATACATAGCTGACACTCTCCATAATGGCCATGAAACTTCATTGTGAATAGGCGCTCTGGCCCTCTCAAAGAAGCAAAAGAAATTGAAGTATATGTTAATTCAGACTGTTAACATTAACCATCGGGTTAACAAAGGTTAAATTTATCATTTTTCTTCAGCTGTACTGGCCATCCAAATTATCTGATGTGCATAATTTTACATCTTGTTAGTGTTACATATACAGGTGTGCATGCTTATTAGTCTGAAGGCTTAAACGAAGGGAACATACGTTATTTGAGCTACGTAAGTCAACACTTGGAGTTCAGTGTTACAGTATGTTGAATTTAGCTTTATTTTAATGTGCTAACTTTGGTGTGAAATAAACAAATTGTCCCTTGTCATTTTAATTTGTATTGCATCCTCGGTAGGAATAAAAAAAACAAAAGGGATGTCACAATTTATGACTCATTCAAAATCCTGATATGTGACCGGATCGGATGATTAGTTTTAATTGACCTGCACCGTTTTTCGTAAATGGCATGCTTCAGTTGCTGTGCGCCTCCCTGGTATGTGTCATTGTTACAGAAAGGTGAATGAGAATTCAAACACTTTGGGTCATGAGTATTGCTAGTTTCAGAAACACACACACACATTGGCACATTTGCAGACAGATGTTTGAGTGGCTGGATGGTGACGTGAGATGCAGCATAAGAGAGCAGACCTGCGTAACATTAACATTGTATATGACCCATTTTTTTGGGGAGAAATAAGTAAGTTTTGTTGAAATCTTCTCCCTTATATCTTACACTTCTATATTTTTAGCTTTATTTTCAGATGATATATCACAGAGATTTTTATCCACACAGAGCATTTATAAGCAAAAGCTTTGACAATCTGAAACAAACACACACAACGGTGTTTTTTTTTTTTTGTTCTGCAGTGCAACAGATTACTGAACCATGACACATTCTAACCTCTGAAATAAACTGGATTCTATTTGTTGTTAACTTTTGAGCTGAAAAGGAAATTGTGCACCATCCATCAGAAATGCAGATGTTCCAATTCAAACTGAAATATTTATGAATAATAGAGTAGTTGATTTATGTCTGAAGAATCATACTGTAACTGAATGTTAACCACCATGAGTATCATGCTGCCAGAGAGCAGCAGTTGCCCTGCAATGAGATCAGTATTTTATTTTGGTAAACACCGACCCCTAAGCACATACTGTTTTTTTTTTTTTTTTGCTCAGTTGATACCCAAAATTTACACCGATTTAAGGTAACATGAAGCATGATTATGTAGTTCCTCGTGTGCTGTATGGTATAATCTAACATTCATACACAACATACAGATGTTATTGCCAACAATTACTGTGCTTTGTGTTTTTTTGTTTTTTGTTTTTTGTTTTTTTTAAGAAGATGCTCACCTCCCTTCAAGCTTTTATTCCGCTTTGCAGACAAAGCAAAAAAAAAAAACAACCTCCCCTTGTATAGTTGTACTGCATTCCCAAAGAACTGTGGAGGGAAACTTGTTGATTCAGCACCGAGGTCCAAAGGCTGACAGAGTGTGTCACGCTTTGGGATCAGGCCAGAGACATCGACTGATCAGCAGCTTCCATCCTAGATACGAGATGTGTGTGGGCGATAGAGGGCGACCCCGTCCGATCCTTCAAGTTCCAAATAGCTTCAGGGTGCGTTCGGACAGTTAATCTAGCATCACCGTCACATATACGCCACTCTGCTGTGACTGGGAATCGATCGCTGTGTTTTGAAAAGAGACACGTTTGCGTTCTATGATGCAGAAAGTTTGCAGAGAGTTTATTTTAAAGGTGTCGAGAATGATATTTGGATGTTGATCCTGTTGGAAAAAATGTTCCGCAGCACTTTTTGGAGTGAGTGTGCACAGTCTGAGTGGACAGTTTGTCCAAACCCTCATGTAAAAAGTTAAAGATCTGTACAACTTGTAAATGAAATAATCAGCATGTTAACATTTTTTTTTAATCCATTTAAAAAGGCAGAGGCCAGTGATGTTCTGTACTTGTAACAATGGTGTCATGTACTCATATTCAAGTGTTAACAAGTCCAAAGTGGGTTTTCATCTCTTCAAAATGAACTTGGGTAAAATGTATTTGACAAAAAAAGAAAAAAAAAAGTGATATCTATATATATATTAGAAACATCTCCTTTATAAAGATTTCATCTTAATCTAGGGGACTCGCCTCACTGTGGGTCCTTGCAACATATTGAATAACAACAAAGGAGAGATTGGAGCGATGATTGATTTGATATTGTGATAGAAGTGATGAAAAATGACGCTTGGTGAAAAAACGTTTGGGCTGTGATGGAAGCTGAATTGCTTCCAAGCGACAAGGTTACCGAAGAGGAGAACAGTTCACGATGACGGCTAGAGCTGCAGTTCCTTCATGCAGGGATGTTATATATCAGAAACATCACACAACCATTTTTTTCTCTCTGTTGTGTTTTATATGCCACGCTACTCATCCACTCTAGATGTATTTGTTTCTTCTAATGTATTTCATTTCAATGCGGTCCTGTCTGTTTGTTGAGCTGTCAAAAATTCTGATGAATTATAGTTCTCTTTTCTTTGGTATTGTGTGAGGCTTCTGTACTGGAACATTGCAACAGTTTGTATTATAATAATGACGATATCAGAATAATATTTAAATAAACCATTTTCACAGATGAAATTCAAACACTGAAGGGATTCCATCTGTTTGGTTGGTAACATACTGAGCTTTATAGCGAGTGAACATAGAGAGAGTGCTGACAACAGCAAAGACTGGCCCAGTTTCCAACTCGGAAAGAGAGTTTATTTGTGTGTGTGTGTGTGTGGAATAAACCACTTTTCATTTGATAGTACTGCTAAATGTTATTTAAAATCAATCCGGCCTTCATTTATACAACTACCAAGAGATGGAGAAATGGAAAAAAAAAAGTAATATGAAACTAGAGGAGCATTCCCTCAGGAAAATGTGTGTGATTGCTGTGTGTCGAGCTGCTGATTGTCATGCTTTTTTATGCCTTTATAATCATATGAGGACTGACCTGATGTATCGGCTGAGGAATAGCTGCTATAAGAAAGAACGGGAACTTTGAAACACTTCAGCACGAAGTTTTAATGCATCAAAGTATCTGACTTTGTTAGTATGCACGATATGCATACACTTTAATTCAACCCACAAAAACTCAAACACTGTACAGTAAATGTCATCATAATGAGATTATACAGTTAATCAATGTGCATCACTAAGTATAGACAAATATAAAGCGAGTTTGTTCTCTATATAGGTGTTTAGATAAAAATATAATTCAACTGAATGAGTCTCCATAGCCTTGGTGCATTACATAACTCATAATATCTCATAAACGTCAATGCAATTTCATGATAATATAATTACACACAGTTGATTAGTGTGTAGGAGTCAGCTTTTCAAGGTTTAAATGCAGACTACTGTGCTGTTATATGTATGTAGGTGCTGAGCTATGATACGGTGGACTGACAGTAAGCTCATAACTGTAACTGTAGATATCATCATGATTAAATTATGTGCAGGTAATCAGTGTGGGATACTGAGCGTTTAGAAATACCAACAGTCTGAACAACATACATGCGATGTGTTATATAAACATACGCGTATTGTTACGACCGGCTCATAGGCCGCAACAAAACAGGAGATGTGCAAACTCAATTGCAAACAAACCAAAGTTTATTAAAGTAGGTACTCAGATGGGATGTGAAAATCAGTATCAGGAGTGTAGGTGAGTGTGTGGGTGCGATGGTCAATGTGGGGTGCATGTTGTTAGTGCAAAATAGGACAACGCAAAAAAGACAAAAACCAGCACGCCAGTATGGTGCTAAATGAAGAGAGCAGAGCAGAGACCTGGCATCCGGGAAGGCGGGGTTAAATAGGGCTGACTGGGAACGCTGGCCAGGTGCTCCCTGTCAACCTAATGACAACTGCTTCAGACCTGCAAACAAACAAACACACCAACAGTACACTATACACAGAACACTACACAGAACCTAGGCCTGGGGCCGTCACAGTATATATACACATATATACACACCATTAGACTAAAAAGGCTTCCTTAGACTTGAATGCATGCATATTATGGATGAAGATCTTGTGCAGATGAGTTTGCAACATAGAATTTGAATGTTTGCTTTTTATACACTTGCTAACATATAAACACAATAGATGTCTATGAGGATTTTATTAGAAACATTAATAATTCATAAAGTAAAACAGTTATCAATATAAAAAAGTCACAGAACTCTTGTACAAAGAATAGACAACTTGACATTTGAAACATTTTTGTAAGGATTAAAACTGTAGAAGAAAAAGCACAAAAGGTGCCTTTGAAAAAAAAAAAATGTATTTCATGAAATGCTCATTAAATGTGTAAATGTATACACATTTTATAAAAACTTCGAATCCCGATAAAATTACTTATTTATTGATATTTGAATGCCTTTAACAGTTTCTGAGCTATAGATGAGCAAAGAAACAAAACAGGCACGGAAGTCTGCAAAATAAATGACTGCTTTCTATTTCTGAGCAAATACATTTGGGGTTAAATATTTTTTAGAGCAACCCAGACCCATTTACAAATGAGTCCAGAGATGTCTGCGATGGGGGGTGGGGGGGGTGAAAAGTAACATTTTGCAGGTGATGTTGCAAATTGGTTTTACTGCAGGTCTCTTAGTTTTGGCAGTCAGCCTTCATCAGTGCAAACCTCGGAAACAGGAAACTACCTCTCTGTTGGTAGAAATGGGCCTGTCAAATCTCATCATCCACTCATCTGTTTGAAAGACAAGATAGGAGGAATGGAAAATGAAGAGAGAGAGAGAGAGAGACAGAGACAGAGAGAGAGATCCTCTTTGGAACTGAGGAATGAATTTGGCAGCGGCGGCTCGGCTAATCAGGTTTACTTAATCAGTGAATTCAGAATGCAAAGCAGGCAGAGTAGCAAAGAGAGAGAAGGCGAGAGAGAGAGAGAGAGAGATGAGCAACAATACAAAATTAACCCTCTGCCCGTGTTTGTTAATTCAGCAAGCAATGACACAGTTATTTATGTGGAGGCAAAGAGAGGGCAAAGCACCAGCCTGCCTCTGGCTCTCTAATCAGGCCACTGGTCCTATTGCAGCACAAAGAAGAAAGAGGGATGCTGGAAATGATTATTGTATGACTAAGTCTGTCTACAGCTTGCATATTCAAATATGTTGTGTTGGCAGTATCGATGAATCACAGATGGCCAGGATCTGTCCGTTTTTTTTATGCTTCTATCGAGGAAAGAAATGACACAGTGAGATAACTGAAGTTTACATTTTCAAATGCTCATGAAATATACATGCGTACATTGTAGAGACAGGATCCATGCTGAGTGAAAGAGCCGCTATGATTCCAGGCTTAATGCAAAGCACCCCACTGGTAGCACTGTGTGGTGTAGGCAATGTGTTCTCAACCGCTTCCTCACACCTCGAGGATGACATTGTACATCAGATAAAATGGGGAATATCTAACCATAACAACACTGTGGGGAAGCACTGGCCTAAAGGTTAGAGGAGTGGATTTGACTGCAAGTATCTTGGCAAGAAAAATAGAAAACAAAAAAAGTGCTGTCTCTCTGAACAACTCTGCAAAAAGATGCTGTCGGGCAACTGCTTCATCTGCCTAAAAGTCTCACAAGTAGCCCCGAGGGGCTTATTATGCCCCTTGTACTCACTAACAAGCGTACTCAAGTTTCAATGTAAATCTTTACTTTAGGAAGGCACTAAAGTTCCTTATTATTGTGATCAGCAAATACCAAGGCAACTAGCCCTCTGCAATTTAAAATGTCTTAAGTGCAAGTGGCAATTTGACGCAAGGGCTGTGGGGTACCAAAAATCAACCAAAAACTGGTAATTTCGCATTTCCTCCCGGAGGTGACGTACAAGTTTTTTTTTTTTTTGTTCTAGTTTTTTTTCATGTGGGTGGATTTATCATCGTGATACAGATGGTTGGCTTTCAGAATGAAACGTTAAGCTCAAGCCCTACAAACATTTTCAGACATAATTTGTCAGTGACAGAAGAATCATTCGTGACCACTGCTATGGTCAAGGTTTCATTAGGTTTAGCCGACTAAATCTAGTTCAATCAGGTGAGTAGACATGATTGTTTATTATATGTAATAATTAAGTCTTGGCAAAAGTCTTTGGCGCTTTGTGATCGAGGCATGTTGGCCCTGAGCAGCAGCAAGATAAATCCCCCCCATGAAGTCCACATACTGGTGGTGGTGGCTGAACTCTGCTGAAGCTGATCGCAGACGAAGACAATGAAGGTGATGAATCTGGATAGACTTGGCGGAGATGGAGAGGTGGAGGGACGCTCAGAAGAGCAGCATCAACTGGCATACTGAAGGCAGAGAGAGGAGCAATGATGATTGCCGGGAAGATGAATCCGCACGTAACACATACATGAACATGTAAACATGACTCAACTAGACCAAAGCTTAGGGGAAGGAGTTCTGGGAGCAGTACACCATTTGGAACCTTTTGTACCCTACATTATGTCAGTGTCTGGGTTCCATCTTGAAAATATTTGTTTTGTCCTCTAAAACAATGAGTTAAACATAGCAGCAAATTCTACACCAGACTGTGTGCCTCTGGGCAAACAAAAGCAACCGGATTAAACAAAATATATGATCTGCCATTGCCAATGAATTGAAAAGTTAAACATCCTAGAATGAATCTCCAGCACGCTTTCACAAATGCTGACCGGTACGTCTGACTTAACAGGATGAAGGGTCCTCTGACGCCGTCTTATTGGTGCTAGTGGGATCTGGTAGCTGGCAAAGTGCTAACAAGCAATTTTGCTCGAAGACATTTTAACAACGGCAAAGCAATTGAAGGGCATTAAAGTTTACTAAAGTTTCTGTTGCTTGCCAATCTGTGTGTGTGTGTGTGTGTGTGTGTGTGAAAGAGTATGTGTGTCAACGGTCCTGCATTATTTATTTGCACTCATTAAAAGTAATCAATTGAAACTGGCATTGATGTAAGGGTCTTTATTGGGCTTTCAGGAATCCGTCACTGTAATGTACCCTGTGACTTTCTAACCCTGCTTGATTGTTTTGTTCCACAAAACGCCCAAAGGAATGGAAATGTGTTTGCGCCAACCCATCAATGCTAAGCATCACTCAATGCCGTAGGATTTACGAACCCCAAAGGTTTTGGAAGAAAATCATATTGGCATATTAGCCATGCACTAGGAATACTACTAATACTATGTACAATTTAGGGTTGCTGTCAATGACTGATGCGGCAACGGCCATTTCATCCTGAAGTGTGTGATTACAAAGCTCAGAGTTTATCCCAACATGGGAGACAGATGAAGCAGTTTGAAGGCAGTTATGGAAATGTGCTGCATTGCTATAAGTGAGTGGGTGTGTTGATTAAAAAAAGAGAGCCCAAGAGAATTGACTGTTGAATGTGTGTTGACAGGATGCGAAGCCCGCCTTATTAAACGCTAGAACCAGGGACAGATATGTTCTGTTCTCCCGAGCACTTTCCTTACATGTAAACAAACAAATTAGTTCTAATACACTATCAATCATGGCAGTTTAAAAGGTTTGTGTGCTGGGGTCTACAGTACACTGTCGTGTCTTTGTGTCCAGCATTCAGAAGAGATGCCATGCTGCAGTACCAAATCTAAGTGCCATGCAATATGGAAGACGCCTCCAGCAAAAAACACCATTTTTCTTCACATCCTCACAGGTTGCCATGGGGGCACGGGTGAAGGAAGTGAACTGCATACACAGAGGACATGAAAGTGACACCCTGCTGTCGAATCAATTCAAGGTTGTTTTGGGGCATCCCAGGTACTGAAAATAAATCAGTGTCATGAATGTAAAAGTAGAAGACAGGTCTCTTACCTTATCGCTGTGTAGATGTCTAGTGAACCTAAATACACTGTTACACTTAAATGACTACAATGACTTTCAGATTTGACGACTAACATACATCTTTGTCACTGGAGATGTCACCTAATTTACTGCTCTATCAGGATAAAATCCATTCAGCAGGGAGATCAGCAGAGAGATTCATGAAGGGTATGTGTAGCATAGCTTAGTACAAAGAGTGGAACCTGCTTCCACTACTACTACTCTCCAATAAATTCACGAACAATATGCCTCAAGCACCTCAAATTGTCTTATGAATATATATGAATCTAAATATTTTGGCTGAGAAGATTACAGAAATATATTCTTTATTTTATATTTCCATGAACTCCACAGTGAAATTACCTTTATTGGATAATTCACTTTTTTGGATAATCAGAAACTGATATCATCATATGTATTGTGTATTGTGTTACTCAGTATTTTCTGGTTGTTGGGGCACGTTGTCATTAAAACAGACCAACCGAATAAATAAAAAAAAAATGCTCCACTGATTTAGCACTTCAATTTAAAGCAATTCAATTTCATTCATATAGCACAAAATTGTAACAAACGCTATCTCATAAAACGTTCCATATAGAGCAAGTTTAGACCGTATTCTGTATGAAAAGATTATTTTATCAAAACATTTCACATGTTCTTCAGTTACAAAAAGGAGAAAAAACAATTAAGTTCTTTTTTAGAAAATGTATTACCAGAATTTAAATTCCCCAAGGCTCTGTTAGTCAAGGCAATGCATGGTCTCTGCCTGACTAACTAAATGTCAAGTGTTGCACCTCCTTCAACTGAATATTAAGCAATGTTAACTATTGTTCAGACATCTCCATTATCCCACTGACGATCAACAACTTAATCTAGAACTTTTTGCAGATCTCCACTATCGAACAGGAAAGCATTAAGGAGTACATAACGCCTGTTTCAGCCCTCCTTGCATTTGCTTAGATAATTCAGAATTGATTTTAAGATGTGACTCATCACCTAAACTTCTTTTGCCAGACAATGAAGCTCGATTTGTAATTTCCAAATCTCACTTACTGATGATGGCTGCAAAGCTGGCCAATGGGCTACTGAGGTAGCTATTAGTCAGCTTCTGTTCTTGAATATGAACTGTTTGATGAATTAAACCAAACAGTTTGTATATATTTCATATGCTTACATACAGTCGTTAGGTTTCACTCCAGATTCCAGACATTCATCATCAAACTTCAGCATTTCCAATTTAAATTGTTATTGACTTTTGTTGGTACAGCTTATTGCTGCAGGTTAAGATGATAAGTGTTGTCAAAATAAAAGAAAAATAAATACATTAAATTAACCATACCTCATAGAAATGTTTTTGAAGGAGTACACATTTATACTGTGACTTGCCTTGATCTTTTCTGCTTGTAAATATAAAATGTTTAATCTTAAGACGCCCTATTGTGTAAAAATAATTTAATGGCCGCTGTCAAAAGGCTATTACAGCCTGCATCACAGTTGGTACAGCCCCACGCATTGTGACTAATTGGTTCACACCTGATGATGAAAAAACAACAGTGATATCAAATGTGTTGATTGCTAAAGATGACAGATGACTGAACAAACAGATAATATTTATGCTCAATATCAGCTCAATAACAGTAACAATTAGTTACAATTAGTAGCAATTTATATTCTAGTAAATTCATTAGTATTGTAATTCCCAAAGTCTGCACCTCTTTTGTGCTGTTGCTCACACTGGAACAAGTTGATGCTAAAACTCCACACCTTCATTCTGTTAACCTCATTTAAGAAATCAATACAGTACACATACTCTGTTGTTCTATTGTATATATCGTGATGCTTTAATTTAGTCAAATTTTTCTAGATGTACTAGCTGTGTGTTGTATCTCGTATCGACTTACTCCCTGTCGCTGCCACTTGGCCAGGCTGTCACAGTAAATGAGAATTTGTTCTCAACTGACTTATCTGGTTAAATAAAGGTAAAATAAAATAGATAATATTCTCAATATAGTCAGCAGGCTAATTAGTTTGTTATACAGGTGAGCTAAGCCTGAAATGAAAATTAAACCACAGCCTTGGGCTGAAAGTAATTCATCACAGATTCTCCGTCTGCACCTGACTGAGACGAGACGCCTGTTAAAGAGAAAATAAGAGATAAGAGAGTGAAAAGAAGCTTTTTACTGAATAAACATTAGAAGAGAGTAAAAAGAGGTTTTGTGGTTCCTTAATTCAGAGCTGCATTTAGCATACATCCAATGAATTAGATGAAGAAAAGAACAAATACCATGTAAAAATTGGAATGATTACACCTGAGTGTGCCCTGCTGTCTGTATCCAGGCTTATTGTTTGACTTGATTGCAGTGTTGTTATACCGCTGTTTCAATGTAGCCTGATGAGTCAGATCAGCTGCAGTGTCCAATAACAGGTTTCCAATGAAAGGGAGGAAGTGTGCAATGAAGTAAATCCCCATAGGATCCTCTTATGTATCCTTATAGCTCAGTCAAAGCCATTTCCAAATTCCCTGTTTCATTGAAATGTCGAGAATTCTTTTCTTTCTTTTCTTTGTGGATACCCATCCTGCTCAAATCAACTTAAAAGAACAGACTGTAAAATGAATGAAATGGCCACGCTTTCCAGAAAAAAAACAATTAAATAAAGCCAGATAAATCTTACAATACTTGTAGGTATTTCTCACCAGCATGGAGATACTAGACAGAAAGGGGGTCTCTCTTTGTACTGTCAGTCCACCATGTGAACACGTGTGCTTGGTTTGGAAAGAGATAACTTGGTTTCAGGTGCATTGCAGTAAATCAGAGTCACATCCGGCATTAGCAAGCGTCTCGGGTGATCTGATCTTAAGTGCACAGCTCTAAGTACGTCAGATTACGCCTGGCATTAGGATGCGTCTCCACGTGCATCCTGAGTGTCCACTTGTGATCCAGATCTCAATTCCTCGCTCTGTATGCAAATAATCACGTACTGCACATTGTTTCATTTCGCAAAATTATTTTCTATTCTATTTTTAACACAAAGAAATAAAGAACTTATTATGTCACATCTGCCGAATTTACAAGAAGACCCAAACAATTAAGAATTTGTTGTAGACAGCATTTGTCTGAACTCAACAACTCCTCAAATACTCTTTTTAGGGGGGACTTGTGCCATAAAGAAGTAAGTTAATATTTACTGTTTTTTGTAGAATTGGACTCGTTTACCATCAAAATGCTGTTTTCTCTCATTAATTTAGTGTGAATGAGTGTAGCTGGTAAATGTTGGCCAGTAAGTCAGACTTTAGACAAAGAGTAGCAGTCAATACAGTTGTGAAACAGTGTGTATACAAGGAGAGAGACACCTTAATGTGTTGTATTCAATGCTAAATTCACAAGAAGGCATGGATAACTAAGAATTGGCATAGCAATTTCATGAAGTTTAATCAGTGAATTTCTTTTTGTTTCACTCAACAACTGTCAAAATTGTGCTTTTTTGTCTGGAAATATTGCAGTTCTTAGTTCAGCTGTGAAATCCGTTAAAACGGACAGTGTGCTCACAAACATCTGCTTCACATCTGCATTTCATCTTAGCAGGTAAGGAGAGTCCAAACACGTCATTTGCATTACAGTGAACCAAATGGAAATCAGACAGCGTGTTTGGTGTGTTCATAGCGGATGTCAGTTGAGTAGGCGGTTCTTCAATGGCGCCCAGTGCACATTAGCGTTTACACTGCAAAAGATATGCAGTCAAAGACCACGTCTGCTCTGATCACAACGCGCCTTGGTGCATCTTGGTAGCCGTTTAGACTTGTATTCAGAGCTGTCTTCTTGTGATCCAATCACCATAGATACATGTTGTAAACAGGTTCATAACTAAGAGTCTGCAAGCATTTCATACTACTGGTTAGTGAAATTACATGTTTTCATTCATGTCTTTAGCCTATTATATCACACCTCAAGCTCAAGTAGTTCAATTTTCACATATAGCGATGCTGCCTGTATGACACAGATATATAATTTTATTCTACTGTATTAACCTTCTGGTGTCTTGGCACAAAGAAATTCTTTAATAAGCCAATTTCAAAATTAACCACAGTAAATTAGCATATTTGTAGGTGTCAGAGAGTCCTTATGATGCATTTGTCTGGAACTGAAACTCCACAGATCTCATTTTAAAAATTAAATTTAATATTCACAGTGGATATACAAAATATACAGATACCTCATCATTTAAACTAATGAAAATAGAAATAAATGATGAAATTGACTGACTGGATGTAATTCAAGAGATTTTTGATAGTCGGAAAGTTCTATAGCACAGATGGTATTTACAGCAGCCACAAGCAAAGGTGAGGTCTGAAAAGAAACTGTGACTGTGTCAGGAATCACAATGACCTCAGATATAAAGAAGCCAGTGGTGTGGTGGTGCCTGGAGAAGTGGGTACAGCAGCCCATCCAGCAAAGGATAAACACCCTGTGTTATAAACAGTGACATGCACTCATATTTAGCTCACCCAAAAATGGGCTAGTCATCTGCTGGTCCCCCAGATTTCCTTTCATACATTGCAAACATAAAACACTTCTTCCATCTCGCCTGATGGCGTTTATCGAACAGAATAAAAAGTTGTATTTCACTTTAAATTTTTCACCTCATAGGCAGACTGTGTGCTAACGTTAGCAAGACAGACTAAAGAGAGATGCACTGCAGGCAGCACATCAACTTCAATTTTAGGGGCCACTATGCAACTTGTGTAGCGAGCGAATATGGGCCACCCAGTTCAGCCTCCTCATGCCTAAACCTAACCAACCCAACAAACAGCAATGAATACTAGCCAATCAGAGGCAGAGTTCTTTGAAAAGAAGGATTCAGAAGTGGTTCAAAAGCCGGTGAAAAACAAGTAGGTGCACTATACCACTGAAAACAGCCTCAACACAAATATGCCTTGCACCATCAGTTATATAAAAATAAAATCAAAACTTAATAAGATTCTTAGGAAGTAAAAAAAAGATCAATAATTATAAATGTATTGTATCTATTTTATACCAAATGAACTGGATGTTGGAATTTTCAACTTAATGTTGGTTGTCTTGTCAAATCACGAGGCTGCAACTGACCTGTTGTGTCTGTTTTCATGAGGCATTTAATACCTGAGCACATCAGCATTCTACTGAAACACCAGCTTCATACGCCCCACCTCCACCTCCACCTGCTGCACTCTGAGCTGCTTGGACCTGCCCACTCACACAAGTCAGAGTCCAGGAGCGATCTGACTGCTGCCTCGGTAAATCAGCCGCTAAACACGCTGCACGCTGCAGGCTGCTAATTAATTGAGAAACGCACTGCACATGTGCGCCATGCCATTTTCTTATTGTAAATCTGACCCAGAATTCTCAGAGAGTGGTCGGACAGGCAGTTGGATGAGTGAAAGGATGAGAACACTTTGCAGCGAGGACGTTCCGAACAGGAAGAAACACCTTGCCAGACAAAAGATTGTACAACCTCTTTCCAGCCTGACCCTTTTAAGCAAAGATTGTGATTCTCCTGTGAAAAGAGTGAATTAAAAAAAAGAATAATTTAAAAAAAAAAAAAAAATGAAACGAGGGCCATGTCATTATTATAGAGCGAACCCAGATCAGAAGGAGCTTTTAAAGATGAATCCACCAAACCATGTAAGAGCTGTTCAAGATCTATTATTTTGTTTGCAATACTTAATTACAACAGTGAGAGCGGGGTTCATTTTTCTCCTGCTTTGCTTAGCTGCCTTTACACACACACACACACACACACACACGCACACACACACACAAGACATAATTGGGGCCATCATTTTGTGGGCGCGCTGCAAATGGCTACTCGAAGAACTCCCTCTCCCTTTCTGGCCGCCTGTCCGTCACCTCGAGTACGGCCTATTGCACTCGGCCTTTATTCCTTTTAATCATCGACTTCATTTCAAAGATAGGAAAGCTGACATTGGGAGAACCTTTCATTGCCACTCTGTGAATCTCATTGACTAGCATTGTAATAGATGTCATGTGGCAGGATGGAGGACAGGCTGAATTGCTGTGGCTGAAAAGGACAGTAATATGTTTTTTGTCCCCGTGCACAGGCTGAGTTATAGCGTGCATTATGAAGCCATTTAGCCCGACACATATTAGCTGTACATGACTGGAATGCATTGGATTCAGTGTGTCGTCACATCCAGTAAATTAATGAGTATTTGTGTTTAGTGTATGAGTGTGTGCGAGTGTGAGTGGGTGTGCGTCTAACTGATTGACTGTGTTGATATAGCGTATTGATATTGCCAGGGACACGAGGCAGGCTGGTAATTTAGCAAAACAGAAGGTTGATACCGTGGGAACATAATTAAGGATAATTCCAGCGTGATTTGAGTGTTTGCATTTTTTCAATTTCACATCAATTCAGTTTTCCGCCGTGTGCCATAATCAAGCACACTGTGTGTCTGAAAAAAAAAAAAAGGCCCCATTTTCTATTATGTGTTCACTCCCATTTGAGAACAGTACAAAAACTCAGTGATGTCAAATTATGAGTTTTGATGTGTTTTTTTTTTTTTTTTTTTGGAGAGTTCACTTCATCCTTTAGTTGTAGTTAGATTGCATCTGTAAGGCTCCCAGTTTGTCACGTCTGTCTCAAAACAACAACCATGTCCCCATTTGAACGGTCAGATGTTCTTCTTCCTGTAATCTTTCGTCATGTTCATACTGACCACTTAGAGATCACCTCCTAATGTTCAGTTGAAGTGATGAGGCAACACATTTCACACAGTTATCTACCATCACTCCTGTTCCCGAGAAACCAGGGATCACAGCACTGAATGACTTCAGACCTGACCTCTGTGGTTGTGAAGTCATTTGAGAGCCTCGTGCTTTCTGATTACAGACTTCCTGTCCGACAGGAACCAGCAAATGGAGCTGGCTGCCATCAGCACTTCCTCACAGATCTGAAGTGATCTGCCAAAGACCGTGATGGTGAACTTCTACACCTCCATCATCCTCACCTCCTCCATCACCATCTTGCACTTTGCTGCCACCACCAAGGACAAGAGCAGGCTGCAGATTTATATTTTTGCCTAATGTGTGTTATGCTCCAAAACACTAAGGGAAATTCTTTCTATGAGAAAATGTACTTGGCAATAAATCTGATTCTGAAATATTTATGTGAAGCTTGTATGAGTTAGTTGCAGCCTTTTTAATACAAAACTCCGTCTTTGTGTGTCTCTGCAATTTTTTCCACACTGAGCTGCAGTGGGACAATAGTGAGTGCAGTTTTGTACAAAGGACACTGTAACTGTAACAGCTTCATTTATCTCACTCGGGCTGCTAAAGCTTCAGATTTGCTCTAGATTTTATACAGAGGGATGACTGTGGATTTTGTCCCCCATTATGAAGGGCTTCTTTTAATAGCCAGCACGAACAGGAGGAATGATTACAACAGCCACAAACCTGTTTCAGTGTTCATATGGCCACCTGACAAGTGTTTTAAGACAGACTTGAAAAAATTGTGAAGGCATCCTTAAATGATGAGAACACAGAAAAGACTGAAGTGTCCTTAAATATCACCTGACAGCTCTGCAAAAATAAACCTCATTTCTAAAAGACAAATACGTTTTGAATGAAACCTAACACTCAAGCACAAATTAATAATGCAGAGGGCCGTGGGTACAAATTCTTCCATAAATCAAACACACACACACAGACATACACTGATTGATTGCTCTGTGTATGTAGGCCTTTCACAAATAATAATATATGTGACCTCTATTTCCTGTCATACAGGATTTACATCATACCACACATCCTGACGTAGAGAAGCAATGACACAAAAGCTTCATGTTTTCCAAAAACAACCAATGAGCAAGGATATCATCGCTGTCCAATACAAAACACAATTTTTTCAGGAGGATGAAAAACTTTCTCAGAAACTGACTCACAAAATCAACCTAAAACTCTAATGAGACACATTTAGCGCCAAAAATGAAAATCTATGTTTACACAGTCCTCAGTGAACTGTTTAATATTTGAAATGTGAGCGAAAGTGGACGTGCATGTTTATTTTATTTTTATAAATCAAACTCAACATGTTATTTATCCAAACCTCTCCTCCTTCTATCTATCCTACATACATGATGGAACAAAATATCTTTTCATTGGTCAATAAGATTCTAAATGCTGACCGCAGACGGAAGAGAAGATGCACATTAGAAATGTAGTAGAAATGGTTAGATAAGAATATGGTTGAAATGTACAGTGGTAGTGGAGAGGTCAGACATTCACACGCCTTGCTGCCTTGCCTGAATTCCCATGGCCACCTGACTCCTGGTCCTCATCCATCCACAAACCATCCATTAGTCTATTATCTGTAACCGCCTATCCTCATCAGGGTCATGGTCATGGTCATGGCTGGAGCCTATCCCAGCTGACAAACAAGTCACCAGCTCATCACAGGGCACATGGAGACAAACAACCATTCACACTCACATTCACACCTGCGGACAACTTAGAGTCTCCAATTAACCTGTTAAGGTTCATGTCTTTGGACTGCGGGAGCAACCACCTACCTGGAGAGAACCCACACAGACACGGGGAGAACATGCAAACTCCACACAGAAAGACCCCAGGCGGGGTTCAAACCAGGAACCTTCTTGTTGTGAGGCCACAGTTCTAACTACTGCACAGGAACCCACCAGAACCAACCATATTCATTTGAATATAGAAATATTCAAATGAACTGAATTAATTTGCTCATATTTCAGCACACACACATGACTAATTAGTTTGATTTGATGACACAAATAAAACAAAAACAGAATTGGGTGGTTTTGAAGGTCACCAGAGGTCAGATGCCCCTGATCACTGGCCCAACTGGCCCATTTGATAATTAATGCTGGATTACTTTTTTAAATTCACTTAATTTAACTTCAACCCTGTTCTTTCCCCAACATTCACCAGAGTGCTTTTTCTTTACAAAACCTGACCAGAGACTTTGAGTCTAGATCTGAACCCGATCTCTGATCCTGAGCTCTGTACACCTTTCTCTCTGACCACCAGTGAGTGTGGTACATGTACGTAGCGCCTCATTCGCCCAACCTAATGTCGCCTGTGAACGTAATTTAGTCAGTGATTATGTTTGTCACCACACTGTAATTGAGGAAACAATTTGGAAATATATAAAGTTAATTTCCAGGAGACACGGTTCATCTGTTCCAAATGCCAACACCTGAAGGCGGGGTGATAAGTCTGCTGTCACAGAGGGGAAGGATCGAGACACAATAATCATTAAAAATGGGATAATGGTGCATTTCAGGGCATTTTTTCAAAGAAAGCATTCATAGTGTTTCACTTGGTTTTACACACAAAAACTAATTACCTGGTGGGAGCGACTGACGGACATGACACTGCAGCCCATGGTAAGTGTCTCCATCGCTACCTTATCAAGAAAAAGTATTTCAGATGAATTAATTACCTTTGGGGATTTTTTGTTTGTTTTTGCATCAAAGAATGCAAGAAAAGTCAAGACTGACAAGAAGAATATAATAATAAAATACAAGAATATACTTTAATTATAACACGCTGCACATTTCCATGTTTCTGTTCGACTGCTGTGTCTCAAATCTCAGATGTGAGAGGACTTCAAAGCCACTTCCCTGCTGTTTCATGACATTTGTGGCGTCCAAGGGAGGTTAGTGGAGTGACCTGCAAAAAAGAGCACAGGGAACTTTGGGTCTGGCTACAGGGATATTCTAATTAACATTTTAATTAACACAAAATATTGTTAACTCCAGGCCATCCTTAGAGCCATGTCTGGGACAGACTCATTACATTCGATGTTAGCCTCTCTGCTGCTGCCCTCCGACGTGCTACCTGTGAAAATGTCATCCTCCAGAAGAATGAGGAGATTGTGATGGATTCCAGTCTCTACTTCCATTACTGCTTGAAACTGAAATATGTTGGAGAGTTACAGTCAAGTGCAGCATGGGGTTTTGTCCATAATTAAACAGGTTATAAAAGGTTATAACAGGTCATAAACAGGTTCAGATAAGTACAGATTACATACAGTAAACACGTGAACTACATGTTTACAGCAGCAGAGAAGTGTACTAATAAATAAATAAAGCATGTGGTAGACATGATGGAGTGTGTGCTTTACCAACAGCCTTGCGTCTTACAGTATGCATCGCTGTTTGATATATGGTGCTTACACTTAAATCCTTAGAATATTCTGTAATTATCATGAAAGGCACAGTTCATAAATAAAACTAGTTATCTCTCTGTATATATTCTGTGGATTACCAAGGCTAATAAGTCCTGAGCTTTGTATTGAAGTTAGCTTAAGTCGACATCAGTAAACGGGACTGGACATATACAGCATTACATTGATATCCATGATATTTTTGCCAGTGTAAATCCAAAAATGGCTCCGCCCACAAAGCGTCACCGGGTTTACACTCTTCTGGAAGCTGTAAGATCATGTTGTGAGCGACATCCTGACCCACCATGCAGAGTGGAAAGAGACGAAGACATTGTGAGTACAAGTGTTTTGCTCACATCACATAACCACCATCAGTAAACTGAGGGACTTACCTGGTCAGCACTGCACAGACAGAGTTTTCTGGGGGACAGTTCACCAAAGTCGGCAGCGAAGCACTGTTGCTGTCGCACTTGTTTGTTTTTATAATGCAAATATCTATTCACAACAGTTTACTGCTATTTTTATATTCTTTCTGTTTTTTTTATTTATTCTTTCTATTTTGTTTTTTTTTTTTTGTTTTTTTTTTTTGTAAGTGTTGAATGAAAAATTAAATATGCCACATATTTGGTATCAAATTAAAGAGGATGTTTTGTTTTTTTTAACTTGTGATCGTTCTTTTCTTTCGGTTGTTAGAATAAAGCTATATTTGTTGACTGAATCATTTTAGCAATTAAGTGCAACAACATTCAACAATTCTACTGAGATATTGAGGATTAAACATTAGAAACAGAGGGAATATCTCACCAGAAGGCAGACAGATAATCAGTCGTCACTGATCACTAAAAATGACTTTATTATTAATGGGTATTAAATCATACATTGCAGCCTTACAGATGGATAATCCATCCATCCACACCTGCCTATCCTTTGGCTGACCCTGGACAGGTCACCACCGTCTGTCACCAGGTTAACATGTTTAGACAGACAACCATTCACACTCACATTTATGCCTGCAGGCACTTTCCAATACACCTGATCTGACTGTGAGCTGAAACACACACAAACACAGGGAGGGCATGCAAAGTGACAATATGACACTAACTTTCCAGAGTCCAGCTGGATTTTAACTTTTGTCTTTGCTTAGCACCTTTAAAACTGCACATGCACTCGGCGCACGTTTGCTAACTAACTGTTAGCGAGATCATTAGCTCTGACAGCTTTATTTGTAAAATGCCAATGTGGAGTAAACAGAACAGTAGACAGAGAATGGATCTGTTGTGACTGACTGGCGTTAGCCCCCGGCCAACTAGCAAGTTTCCGTTTACATCATCAGCATCTGCAGCAGTTCACCAATTAGCCTGTGAGTGTAGTCACCGAGAACTAAATATTTCACAATGATTCGTGGATACGTTTGGCTGGTCTACTTTCTGGTACGACCAGGACTTGTCTGCTGATACACACCTGGAACCAGGGGGGATGAGGTTCGATGCCCTCCCCCTTGTCAGGAACATGACTCAATTCCATGCCTTTGTTAACCTGCCTACCCCCCCCCCTCTGCATCCCCAAGTATCCAGGTCACTAATTAGTGGACCTAAAACTGCTAAATTATTGAGTGTTATTACATTTTAAAGGAGCTGTTCTAGTTTTTATGTCACTGGTTTCAAATGTGCATTCCAATAAGCACTGTGACTCACATCAGGTGATAAGATACACAAGTGCAAACATATAAACACACACACACACACACACACACGGGGGAGACAAGACGACAGTCTCAGAAATAGAAATAAGTGAGTCAGAAAAAAAAAAAAAAATCATTTCACATGGTGAGCTCTAAAAAAGAGAAAAGATGGAGAACATTTCTCCCAAGCAAAGGCGTGCAACATCATTATATCTAACTTATGAGTCACTGTCATAACTTTTGTTATGATTCACTGTCATATATATTGAAGTAGCCCGGTAGTTGTATCAATGTCTGTATGTAGTTATCAACAAGTTCAGTAATATTGTCAGTTTTTACATTGAACTGGAGGGATATAATAAGTCCTATTCTAATAATAAATGTGATTTTTCTGTTGATTTTAAATTAAAATAAAGGCTTTTAAAAAATTAGGTGTTCAAATAGGCCATTGGGTGTTAGCTGTTCATTTGTCAAGATGTGTTGAGTTGATTGTTTATTATAAAACTAGAAAATTATGATGTTGTCAGACAGTTGCTTCAGGTAATTTCCTCTAACTGTACCTCTTTGAGTTTTAATTGAATAACTTTACCCAAGCAGCAGATCGAGTGCAGGGGCAGAGGGGTTATTTAACTGAATATGTCTGGTCTGCCTGATTCACTGATCCTTTATCTGACTGAGGTTTGGAATTAGAATCCACGACCCGACTACGGCTCTAAAATATCAGCAGCTAACTTCTGCATGATAAATCCATGGACCTGAAGTAGCAGACAAACTTTTTTTTTGTCTCAGTTCTGCCCTTCTGTCAGTTTCCTGTTGCTCCAGTACCACCTGAAACTGAACCTCAGGAAAACAAACAATGGGGAAGGTACTGCAAATCTGACGAAAAATGTGAAGTTAGTCAACAGAAATGCGTCATTTCACTCTTAAATGACACACTGACAGGAAATACAATATTTAGTCAGAACATGGCAGCTGTTCAACTTCAACAAGCTGATTTCTCGATGCCACTGACTGCTTTAGTTTGTATGTGCCTTTACTCTTTAAGTAAACCTTTAAGAACACACAACATACTGACACACTGTCTAGCAGTGTACAGTGCTGCTCACATCAGTGCTGCTCATCTGTGTGTATATGCATGTAATAGACCTAATATGCCATATTCAACTCATGGAAGGAAGCACAATTCTAATCAAACATGTGCTGAATGCTGCAGTGTTTCATATTTTTGCATTTTATCTTTGTGTGACAAGGAGACAAGTAGTCTTTTGAAATCCCTGCATACAAAATAACAACACAGGACAAACAGGGTTTTTGAAATAGTTAAGTAGAAAAAAGGAACCAGAGAACTCGATCAGACTGAAGCCACGACACTCATTCATTCATTTTAAACGACAGTGTTCAGAGTGCCCATGAGTTTATGATTCAAATGATATATTTCAAGTACTTTCTTTATTTTTCTGTTTTCTTTTTTGAGAATATTCACGATGACAAAGGCTCATAAATCATTCCCATCACAGTTGCAGTCATGATGATGATGAACAGAAGCAGAAAGCTCTGGTAATGAATGGAACCCTCCCAAAGTGAACCTTTGATTAAGCAGGACTGCATGATGTTTCTGAACTTAATTTGAAAATGGATAGATTTATAGATAGATAAATGTTATTTTCATTATTGATGAGCCCACTGACTGACTTTCCATTGATAAATTCATAGTTTAATCTATAAGGTCTCTAAATAGTGAGAATGCAGAAGCAAAGAGGAGGAAATCCTCACACTGGACACACTGCAGCCAGAGAATGATTCAATAATTCATTTTCAGACAGACAACTAATCGATGAATTGACTAATTAGATCTGCACACAACTGATCATTTAATAAGTTTTACATAGAACAATAAGCAAACCGTGCAAACATTATTCACAGACTAAGCAAAGTTTAACAGTTTATTAAGAAACAGGTGTAACGTGCAGGGGCAGCTGGAGATCATGCTGTGAATCCAGTTGCAGGTGCAGCACTTGGTGGCGGCAAGATCTGGAATGGAAACTCAGATGAGAAAAGGGGCTGAGCTGAGTTGGCCGTAGCGTTTGCTACCACAATCTGGTGGCGTCTGGGAGGATGAGCCGGTCTTAAATACTGTAGTGGTTGATCATGAGCGGCATGTGGTGAGGTCATCAGGCAGGTAACAGGGAAAACCAGAGGTCAACACACAGCAACACACAGAACAGAGAGAGACAGACACAAACACAAGGAGAGGAGAAACAAAGGACAGCCTTCAACATGACAAAGAGTATTTTGTGCGAACTACTGGACTATTTCAGTTTTTCTTCTTTTTTTTCTCACGTGAATTATTTTCCTTTCATTTCAGACACACGTTGCTGTTTCTATTCTTAAATCTGCATCCTCTCCTTCCTCATAATCTGCTCTGTGTGTTTTCCATTTCTATGACACTGTTTGATCCTTTATGTTTAATTATGCTGAGTTAATTATGTGCACCTGACACTCCTTACCTGTGCACAATGGGCTGAACTGTCAACAGTCACCGAGGACACTGATCATTAGCTGGAAAGCTCGCGCTTGTCGCTTTTCTACATTACAAAAGAATAAATGTGGACAAACAGCTTTTTTTTTAAATTCTGCCTCCACTTAAAACGGGAACATTACAAGTGACTCCACCTAAAGAGACTGCTTCTGGCAGAAGAAAGCAATATTGGATCAACATTTTGTCCTCAGACAATAGTAGACCAAAACATTTTATATAATAGAGTTAAAATGGACAAACAAGAAAATTATAATAATTGTCGGTTCAGAGGGCATTCTGTTTGAAATAATTGGGTTGGTATTAAATGAAATGAACAAGAACTAGAAATAAGCTTCAGGTGTCCAAACACAGGAAAAGTACATTAAAAAGATGAGCAGAAATGTTATCACTGTGGGTCAGTGCCGGGGTCAAAGACGTCCTCCGTGGGTAAATACGGCACCGCCGCGTGTGGAAACATCATCAGCGCTGGTGGAAATGTCATTTCTATGGATATAGAATCTGGTAGAAATGTCACCTCCACGGTTTGAAACGTTATCTCTACCCATCGCCAACGCTGTTTATTCAAGTCTGTCGTGGACACTTGAGTTGAAGAGATGACCCCTCATCTGCCCCACCAGCGCTGGAGCAACAGTAAGTCAGGCGGCGGCGTGATGGTCTGAGGGAGCAGAGAGGGCAGCCGGAGGATGAATAATTCCTGATCTTGGCTTCGGTTCAAGCGGCGGTCAGCCGTACTTGCTCAGACAGCACAGCTGAGAGCAGGTTCAGGGCAAAGGGAACACTGGTAGATAACACAGAACAAACAATAAAAATATAGTCAGAGACCTGGATAACAATTCAGGGGAGTGAATAAGCTCAGCGCAGCACGCTGTACATCAACTATAAAGTTGAAGTGAAATCTGAATTCTCCTCACTTTTGTGGAAGGAAATATAAACTGTAATGTTCCCAGTGTTATCGTGCATGTTTTTCCCCATTTTTCAAAAGACAATTTTTGACATATTGACATTTCCCATGGCAACGGGTAACTGACATCTGCCAACATAGCTAGGAGAAGGGCTGTCAAGAACTGTGGTGCGCGTCCGACTGGAGAACATCATACTGTTCCTATGAACATTGATACGAGGCAGGTTCACATAGCAAGACAAGCATCACGACTGGAGGAATGAGAACAGGCTGACATGTCAGGTGTCCTTTTTCAACATTCAACATTGTTGTCGTTGTGTAATCCACACATAAAGCAGAGATTAGAAAGCTAGGTTAATGAACAGAAGCCTACATTTGTGCATGTCACAAGAAAGTTCAACAACCCGTTACTGCAACATTTTGGGGTGTCGACTTTTTCTGCCTTACCAGGAGTTTGATGGGTGCCTTCAGTAGACAGATGCTCTCAGTTGTATCAAGTTCAGTAGTATCAGTGCAGTCTGTAAATTTTATCACTACTCTGTTGTTAAACTTTTAATGCAATTAGGGCTCTATTTTTTCAAGTAGTAAATAAAGGCGCCTGATGAGCCTGTCCAGCAATTGTCTATGAGTGATTCTGTCCAATTACAGTCATTGTTCTTAAACCACATTGTCTGTATACAGATATATATACGGATGTGGCAGCTTGAGTTGTTAGAGGGCATCTTGGTGCACCGAGGGGGGTGAGGTCGCATGGAAAGTTTGGATTTGTTGCTGCGCTGACCTTTATGTGAGCCAATCACTGTTGACCACAGCTTGAAATGAAAGATGGGGGAAAAAACAATCACATGTTTTTTTTCTGAATTTTAGAGATGTAGGCCCACAGTAACAAATAAAGACCAGACAAACAAAGCTTTTTGCTTGGCAAGACTTCAGAATTGATCAATCTACTGTTAACAACATTAACAATGTATCTAAGGTGTCGGTGTTTAGTACTGCGATACTGGGAGTTTCAAACATAGTCTGAACTGATTTACAGACAGAAAACAAGCAAAGTATTTGAGTAGCAGCACTGAATGTTCTATCCTTCCATAGTCAATCGTCTGAGGACTGTGGAGGGTGAAGGTAGGTGTGGAGGGAATCCAAGGTGTACCAAGGTAAAATGACATTTGTGGGTAAGGAGAACTTTGAACTGGACTGGAATGCATTTTTTTTCCTATGGTTCATTCATTCATTCAATTCATTTTCCATAAGCACTCATCCTTATCAGGGTCATGGGAATGGAATTTCCTCAACCAACAACACACTTTAACTACAGAGGGGTATGGGTTTATGCATTTTTTTAGCTCATGGTCGCTCACACCGTCATCCAAACCAGGTTTTCACGACCCCTGGAGGACACAGTGCAATTTAATGTCACTGCAGAGAAATAGAAGCATTATATTTATTTTGTTTTGGTAATTTTGACAAAATGATTACATAAATCAGAACAAATGGCAAGAATACAATACATACTGATTTGACATTAAAAACAAAATTTAAAGGAATACAAAGATCAGTTTAACCAAGAAGGAGGACTTAATAAGGCGATTGTTAAATTCACTTGTGTTTAATCCTTCAAACATCATCACGGGATGTGTTTTTGGCAATGATTTGCTTTGTTAGAAAGTATTTTCATTGCTACTTGAAAAATGAAATTAATTGCATGCCCACTCTGTGGTCTCTTAAAAGAAGGCTTTAAATGAGATGAAAAGCATTGCTCAGCAAATGACTGCACAGTTTGAAGTCACTTTCCTTTTGTGGTTTGAATACAAAAGATGAAAAAATAAAAATGCTCCCTAAAATCACCACGGCCTTCTGTTGGGCTAATTATTTCAAAAACTGTCGTGCGCAAGATGTAGTTACAGTGTTTATTTCCCTCCACTCTCATGCTATTTGAGATTTATTCAGATACGAGGGCCGCAGTGAAAAGTGATGATGGGGCTCCAAAACAAACTCCATCCACCTCCTCTGACACTCACAATAAATGGATCTCCTCCCTGTGCTGAGAAAAAGAATGTAATCCGCCCAATAAAGATGTGTTTACAATGGCAGAATGAGACAACATGCTATTTTCTCTACTTCATATGCCTCGTATTCATTCTGTCCTACATTCTTTAACTGTGACGAGAAGTGCTGAAAACAAGCTGGTGTCATTTCCCCACACTGCTTGCCTGAGGCACTGACGTCAGGGACGCTTTGCAACTACTATTATGTGCAAAATTTGGAACACATATTGAAACTGCTCATTAGTATTCCACTTGAGTTGTTGGAGAATTCAGCACTTAACTGTTCATTTCCTGTGGTTAATAGACAGAACTTAAAAAAAGGGTTTGGGCTGATATCTAATCAATAAAAATAAGTGCTGCATTTTATGCTTTTATATTCTAATTTATTTATCTTTTTTTCTGTCTGCAGCACAGTTCGGGTGGTTTTCTTTCTCTACACCAAACAGGCTCAGTTATATAAAAGAAGAAGGTCTCTGAGGGACAACAGAAGGGTCGTGTACAAACCAAGGACCACATTTTAAAAAGCCTCACTAAGGCCTCCATCCATATGCGCAGGGATCCCAGGGGGACGGTGGAAGCCATGCCGCTGGGGAAGTGTCCTGTGCTCTGCTCCGGTTATGAAATAGAAAAGAAGAAAGCACTCAGAGCTGTGGAGATTCAGTGGATTTTGTATGCAGTATGTAATATGTATTCAAACAGCAAAAAAAAAAAAAAAAAAAACACAAAATATCCTGGAGGCCGGAAAGGCATGGTTGGCTAAAAGCTGCTGAAGCACTTTGCTGCTCATTTACAATCATTGTGTTTGTTGCCATTTCAGATCTATTGAGGCTTGTAAAGAATGAACATGGCAAATTTTATCCCGGGCTACATAATTATGTGTATACTGTCAACCCATGGTGGGTTGACAGTATACACATAGATTATGTAGCCCGGGATAAAATTTCATTTGTAGACAGAAGTGCATTCATTTCAGCCATTTACAAACAACAGACCTGAAATCCATCCTTTCCCCGCCAACCTTCGCCAATTCTCCATCTTTCACACGCTCAGGCGACAATTCATGGACTTATGGGTACAAACTAATATTGCACAGACCTTTTGTATTGATAGCTTACACGTGAAAGTGAAGCAGCCATTTTTTTTAGGTTTCTAGAAGCTCACAAGCTACAACTAAGGCCTGCATTGATTTGTTTTATTCTAAAGGAGACTATTTTTATTTCAGCTGCAGTGCATTTGTGAGAGTGTGTATATGTGTGTGTGAGTGTGGGCTCATTAGTTGGTTTAGTTTTTGACCACTTTTAGTTGTTTTAAAGGGTCATTCTTAAGACAGATACTTTGTAAGAGGAATTAGAAGCTAAGAACTATTCAATTCATCGGCCATCACACACTACAATACCCAGGGGCCTCAAACCAGAATACTCCTTTAAAATAGTTTAAAGGCATTTAGGTAATCCTGATACTGGTGCTGAGCTGGTCAAAGACTTTGCAGTTCATCCTCTGGGAACCATGAATATCTGTAGCAGATATTCATTTTACAATTCATCCTCTGGGAACCATGAATATCTGTAGCAGATATGACAACAATCCATTCAATAATTGTCAATAAGTTATCTTGATTGTCTTGTCTGGAAACACGTTATATGTACTCAAATATATGTAAAGAATTTCATGTTGATCAATTCTGTCAGTCAGGTCAACACTGGCATCACTAGAGCCCTGCAGCATCTAAAAACACTGTTCAAATCAAAGCAGTAGAGGCCGAGATATTCTGACTCTTAGTTCCAAGTATACATCAGGCCTGCAATATGCCATCAAGCACCAAGGCCATGCCCCCTTTGGGAGGTAAGAACAGAACTTTCACATAACAAGAAAAACAGAAAAATGCCAGAAGGCAGGTTGTAAAATAAATAAACACACAAATCCAGATCTTCGGTTTCTCATCCTTCCTGGAATGGAAAGGAATCCCAAAAGAAGAGCAGGAAGAATGTATGAACCACCATTAAACATCTTCATGACTGCAGTGCAAATTCCTTTTTGATGTAAAATATAAATTAGCTCCTGTCATTTAAATTATGCTGAATAAGAAACTAGAAATAACTGTATTAATAACCAAGGCTTTCACAACGTTTGAGGCACATAAGATGCATGAATATTTACAGTCAGTCAGTGAGCTAAACAGCTAAATGATGCTGGTGTCTGGCAACATTTATGAGCTAGACTGGATATTAATTACTCATATCCGTCAATTTGCCTCATCAAAGCTGAACTCAAGATATCTGTAAATACATTTGGACTAATACAAACTCCAATTTCGGATATCTGTTTACATTTTGTTTTCATTTTGACCAGTAAGATATCTCTTGTCACAATGTAATTACAAATATTAAAAATTACATTGTTAAATCTGTAATCTTAGTTCTGGACAGTCAAATTTATTTAATACATATTAGAATAGCTTGCCATACTGGCGACAGTTAATACAAAACAACACGATACCTGGTAACTGAATATGAGCAATATCTGGCCACTGTGCTGGTCCACTTGGGGGGGGGTAAAAGATGTATGACTGATCAACCATAATTGAAGGCTTCGTGAATGTTTAGGTTCAGGCAAGGTAGCAAAATTATTATTAGACACATGTCTATAAAACAAATGTGTGTTTAATACAAAGTTGTCAAAATTGTTATTGCATCAAAACATCTCTAGGATCTTTGGATGTGCTGGTCTAATGTATGTTGGTCAGATATTTCCCAAATTGCAACGTGACAGCATCTTTTTTTCCACACTCTATGCCTGGTAAATACACCGATCAGCCATAACATTATGACCACCTGCATAATATTATATAGTTCCCCCTTTTGCCACCAAAACAGCCCTGACCCATTGAGGCATGGACTCCACTAGACCTGTGAAGGTGTGCTCTGGTATCCAGCACCAAGACATTAGCAGCAGATCTTTTACGTTCTATAAATTGTGAGGTGGGGCCTCCATGCATTCAACTTGTTCATGGATTAAAGAAAAAACTCTCATAGCAGCGTAAAATGCAGAAATTAACCAGTCAAAATGGGGCTGCAGCAGTGTCAGCTAAAAAAAACGCAGCTACATGCAGCGGACAAGTTGAACCAGATCCAAAAAACGCAGCCGAATGTCACACTACGGCCGCCAATCTAACGACCAGACCGGCCAATCCTCCACAGTCAGCCTGAACAAATGACAGAAATCTGTCGTACCGACACAGAACTTTAACCCATGCTTGTTTGAGTATTGAAGCACATTCTACAGATGCTTGATTGGATTGAGATCTGGGCAATTTGGACCATTCCTGAACCATTTTTGCTTTGTGGCAGGGTGCATTATTCTACTGAAAGAAGCCTTCGATCTCCACGTGCATGATTGAGCCTTGGCCCCCCATGACCTTGTCGCAGGCCCCCTTTAAGACACATTAAGCTACATGTGGGATGCTACAGGTACTGCATATACTGCTTGAATAATGTTCAGTTGTCTCTTGTTTCTTAAGCAAACAACCAGTCGGAGCGTTCCATATTTACTGCTACATATTTAAACTGCTCGGCACTCAATTCATGGCTTCAATTCACAGTCATCCTCACAGATTTGATAGGTGACTCTGGCAGGCTCAGACTAGAATTTGAAGTTCTCCAGAGAGCTGCTTTCAAAATTGCTTTCTGTTTATGACATCCTTCATGTAGACCTTTTATCATTACCTGTGAAGATGAATCAGAAAGATGAGCGAGCTAAATTATAGGAAGAACTTTTGTGATTGTTACTGATCTTTCATATCTCTGCTGTCTGAAAGCATTCTGAGATTTATTTACCCTTTGGGTTTTTAACCATTTTCTGCCTGAGTGTACGATTCCTAATAATCTGATGCTGCGTGCAGATCACTGAGAGGACACAGCAGCTCCTCTGCAGATATTTGATCAACATTCATGCAGCGGTGTTTACCACTTTTTCCTGAGAATGATGAAGTAATAAAATATGGCAAGGCTCCACTAGAGGAGCCGGAAAAATCAAATGTTCGCATGAACAAGATGAGAAGAGATACAAGACAAGCCCTCACCTCTACTGCTGTCAAAAACAACAGGGTTAATTACTGTTGCAGAGAATACCTAATTATCTTTCAATTCAGGACCCAACCTCCTCCCTCTCATTTTATAACTCCTTTGAAAACGAGGTCTTCTTATGTCTTAAAATAACCTGAACCTGAGAACTAAGCAGTATTTCTCCTTCTAACTTGGACTCCAGCTGTGTTGCTGAAAGGATTAGCATAGTGTGTTAATATAATGTTCAGTCACTGGTGGTGCCTTCACATCCTTTCAAATCAAAGTTTTTTTTTTTTCTTAGCATTTATGCTGAGATGTTAGAATCGCACACACTTGCTGTGCTGCATTAAAATCAGCTCTATCTGTCCAGTGAATATCAGGTTATTGATCTGAAGGGCTAAGAGCTAAAATGAAGGCTGGTAAGGGAAGTGTTGTGCTGCTTGAGACTTTAGGACCTTCATTACCAAATGGGATTATATAGAAACTGGAAAGACAGCAAAAAGCTTTAAAGCTTTGGATAGCATCAATCAGTCTGAACCCATGTACAGTACCCTGATGTTAATGCGAGGTGAGTTGCTAATGGTGAGCAAGTCATGTTGTATGAAGAAAAAAAAATAGAACTGAGCAGATGGCTGGCGTTGTATGTCACAGTTCAAGCAGTGAAAATGGGGAACACGAATGACTGGGCCCAAATGCAGACTAAGGGTCAGGGCAGGTGCAGTTCAAATGATTTAATGCACAAACCAAAATACAAAAAGATAGTCAGGCAGGCACAGGTCAAAAAAGCAGAAAGGCAGTCCAGCATGGGCGAACAAATCCAAGAAAAGAGCAGGTAGAGAATCAGAGAGTCCAAAAAATAAAAACAAGCAAGAACATGTAGAAACATGGCGGTTCAACATGGTGGGCATAATGATTCTTATTTTCAGCTGTGCTGTGTGCACATGTATGTGCGCATGGACTGCAAAATATGATTAATCTCATTTGACAAACTATACATTAAATATAACATACAGCTATATATAGTTGTATAATATATGCAGCTTCCAGTCTGCTGCCTGCTAATTAGTCCAGCTCTCTTAATGTGATTTTCAAATATAAAATGCTATTCATATTATGGCTTGGCTGTATACCCAGCTATCAAAGTAAATATTTAATCAATAGCCCATCATGCATTGATTTAGTTGTAACTAAACCTTGACTGAAAGTCTACACAAACACAAGATCACCTGATTGTTGTTCCTGCAGTTCACTTTCATGGTGTTTCTGTCTTTTCATGACTGATAGGTTAGTTCAGCTTCATGCTTTCATTGCAGTTGCAAAGACTGATATTTGCGCTGACACAAGGGGGAGGCTGGACCTTTTCATAAAATGTGTTGTGAGCATATAGAGGCACCCAGCTTTGCATGATAGGCTTATTTGAGTCCAGGTCAAGTCCAATTCAACCCCTGGTGGTCAGGAATACACACATGACATGGTGAAATGTTAATACAGTCAACATGTCCTTCAATGCCCTTTAAGACCTTGATCTTTTAAATTCATCTCTGCATTCTGATGTGATGATTTCCGACGTGCGTCATCGCACCGTGTTTGATGACACAACAGTATTACTCACTGTTCACTTTCGCCACACAGCTGTAAACCAAGCCCGCTTGCCCCTTCTTACCTCTCACCTCTGACTATCACACCATCACTGTTGAGCTGGTGGGGAAACAAGGTGAGGCATTGGTGAGAGCAACAAAAAAAAAAAAAAAAAAAAAACTAGTGTAATTGCATCTCGGCAGATACAATAAGCCCTTTCATGTTGAAAGCCATATTCACAAGGTCTGAGTATCAGGTCGTCCGTCTCTTTTTATCTCTTTCTTTCAAAGAAGCGGAGGAGGAGAGGTAGAGCAGAGTGGATGGGAGGAAATTTGGTGCAAACAACCATGACCCAGTTGACAATGTGGACTGTGTTGTGTAACTGCCATTTCATAACAAAAGAGGGTAATTGCAAGTGATGACTTTATGTATCTCACAGTTACTCACAGGAAATGTGTGGAATTTGATAAATCTGAGCACATAGGGTGAAGACATGAGCCACACACATACACATACCCTCTTGCTCTCATTTACACACAGACATTGTCCTCATGGGGTGCACTGTTATTGCGGAGGCCTGTCAAGCTCGGGGACTGTGGAATATCCATCGTGCGCTTTGTTTTTTGGCGAGATCTGTCTGAGGTAATAGTAGCATGTGTTCCGTCTTTTCCTCTGCACGCATCTGTCTGCGGAGGTGCGTCGATATGATGTATGAAGCTGTTTGCCGAGGCTGAGCTGAGAAGAATGGAGCCCTGCATCACTTAGCATCCCATTGCCAGACACAGCCCCGCCATTACACCTCCCAGAAGTATCAGGCACACCCTCGCTTGAGTAATTTTGCCATCTGTTGACAATGTTTACACGGCGGGTGATTTGTCATCACAAACAGCAGGGCAAAAATTAACAAGCTTATTTATGATCCGAGTTGCATTTGCACAATGAAAATGCCATTGGTCATGTAAAACAGTCAGAACACCATTACTGGTCTGTGTGAGGCGGCAGTTGGAGATGCATTATATCGCTTGAAACTTAATGGTGTGAAGGCGAGTATCTAATACCTATAAATAATAGCTACATTTCCAAGGCATCAAAAAAAATATGCTACTATTGATAGGATTGAGATGGACTTTTCCTTCAGTGAAGCTCAGCATCCAGAATTAAAATCCTAGGAGCACAATGCTATTTGCACTTTCCCCAAGAATGTAGCTGAGAAAAGGTCAAACAACAAATTGAAATCTTGGCCCAATATTAGATGTAGAGTGAGAGCTGAAGTGTGGAATGACTATGAAAAAACAGCGAGGCAGAAGAATGGGGAGGAGGGAAAAAAAGAAAAAAAAAAAAGAAATCATGCACCGTGCGTCTCAATGGGCATTTGAAAATCCTTGCAGCGCTGGAAAGTGTCTTCTAAGTTATGGGATCGCTCTCAAATGGTACATTCCTGAAGGGAAAGAATCTCATTTTGTATGTATAACTTTGAAAAGGTCACGAGAAGAGCAGACAGGCATGAGAGAACTTGAGAACCATCAAGAGACAGGAGGTCTGAAGAGAAGATCAGGAAGAGAAGAGGCAGAGCAAACCGCTCTGATGCCCTGATATTCTCTTAACACCTAAAGCGCCTGGAGACACTCTTATATTGTAAGTCAGTGTGTGCGTATGGATTCGCTTGTGTACTTGCAAACTCATGTACAGTATTTATCTGTCATGCATGATGAAGAGAAGCACAATGGGATCCAAGCGGACAGAGCGAAAAATGAATCTGTCTCATAGATGTCATTTTTCTCATTCATCTCATTTGTAATGTGACTTTTTATAACATGATGGGATAAATACAGCGTGCAAATTGCAGGTGGTCCAAACACTATAACTAACCCTGATCAATTCAAATGTAACATTGATATTTATCTATACTGTAAGAATTATGCACACATAATTATTAACATGTTTAACATCATTTATGGTAGGGGTCATCAACTAAATTTGTCCAAGGGCCAGAATTTTTCTCGGCAGACACTATCAGGGCCAGACGCTCTCGTAAAATTAAATTGATATTGTATCCTAAGTAATGTATTATTATTTCATATATCAATTTGCCTTTGAAATGTATGTTATTTTTTAGCCTTTGTCAGTGTTAACAGACTCATATTACCTGTATGGTAGCAAGCCACTAGGGGGCGAAAACTGCATTTTAGGCTTCATATTCATGAGGCTGTCAACTGCTAACATGGCGAAGGTGATGCCGCTGGACGAGGTGGCTAATCACAGTGAACTGATTGACATCCAGGCCACTGGCGACATGAAGCCTGCTCTCCGTGGTGCTGAAAGCTTGAGCGCCTTTTGGGTGGCTTGTCCCCAAAAGTATGACACACTGAAGACATTGGTCATGTATGTGCTCACCATGTTCGGATCAACATACACCTGTGAAGTTGTGAAAAATGAACTAGGACTGCAGCCGCATAAGGCAGGCATAACAGCTGTCAAGCCCGGTGTTAAAAAGATAGTGTCGGAGGGGAAATGTCACTTCTCCCATTAACCAAACGTGAGTATTTCAGTCTTGTGATTTTCTTGGTTTTACTTCGTATTTATTTGTTGGATCACAGGCTACTTTCATTTGATGTAAAGAGTAACATTTCTCATAACTGACGGCCTGACGCTTTTATTTGTCGTTTGTATCTGTTTGCTCATGTGCAAAGCTTGCACTTACAATGCTGTTCTTTGTTATGTTGACGGTTGTTATTGAGACACTGCAATAGTGCGCTATTGTGTGGGGATATGAAGCCCAAGGAAGGACAATTTTGACAGACGTGAAACAATAAAAAAACAACGCGTTTATCATTTTTGACTGGAGGCTGGCTTTGGCACAAGCTACTTTTCTGAGGGCGTTTGTTTCATTTCACTTAAAGAAAAATGTAGAACATACTTTGTCCTCTTCACTAGGCTACTCCTGAATCCAGTTATATTCTGGGGGCCAGATGTAAAGCTCTGGCGGGCCGGATGTGGCCCACGGGGCGCCAGTTGACGTTCACTGGTTTATGGGATTTAACTCGATTTGCAATTTTTAAAGCTGCATTAATTACAACATTTTTAACGTACACTTAATGTAACTGATGTAATAACGGTATGACTGTACAATGACTGTATAATGTGAAATATGTGTTTTTAGTAGAACATTTTTGTTTTGTTTATTTGTTTTTCCAGCAAATTAGCTGTTTGTTTTTTTTTTTTTTGTTTTTTTTACCGGTTCAGTGCATGATTCCTTGAACCAGTCCATGGAGCCAGTGCAAACAATGGGTGGTGTTGCACAGTGAGTTGTATAATATGACGCACCCACTACAGTTTGCACTTCAGGTCAATGAAAATCTGCTAACCAATTTCATTTTGGCCAGTAGAATCAGAATGGTTCGATATTAGGTCCATGTTAATAGGAAGGGCCTAACAAAATTACCATCATCTGTGCTGTTCTGTTGGACGCTTTAGTGTCTTTTGGCTCATTGTTTTGCCTTTGTGTCTCACACTTTTCTCAGTATTTTTTTAGCAACAGGAAGCAGCTGGTTTCAGTGAAAAAAGCTTGGATAAACTTAAAGTACACCACCTGCTCAGCACCAAACAGCAGACAGACATAGTTAAAGACTAGCTGGGGGGGGGGGGGGGTTACCTCTGAGTAAAAATATGGAGTGAAACAAAGCTGAATGCATGATTTATGTTGAATGCTATCATGCTGACCTTCATTTCACCAAAAATGAACTTGGATGTTTTTTTATTAAATCTTGTTCATGACAGATACAGATTGTGGAGTAGGGGCATGGACTTTTCCTGCTTATGAAGTGGGACACAATAGACAAAGTTTGAGCCAAGCCCAGGGCTACAGACACACTGCACATCTACTAGCCCTGGGTTAAACGTCTGTTGAAGCAGGCTAAAGCCAGTGTTAGCTGACTTTGGAATGTGCCAGAATTGTGCCAGCGTGAAAGCTTTTCCAGCCTCGGGCTAAGAAGGTTCTAAGAATGGTTTTAGCCGTGGGCAAAGTGCCATGTGAGAAGCCCAATATAACATCAGCGCCACTGAGGATGCCACTGCAGGTGCAGTTCAAGATGTCCACAATGGTGACCAGCGAGGGTTGGAATCCGAAATGAATCATGTCAGGAGGGGTGAGCTTGGATGAGAGAAGTTGCTACTTACTAAAAGGAAACCAAAAGCATCTAGATAATAAAAGTAAACATGGTTAAACATCAGCTGCAAGTATAAATATGAGCTAATTAGCCTGCTTACTTAAATCAAATAATCAAAACCAATATGCAATATGCATAATATAAACTGTATATAATATGCTTAACCAGAGTCTTTATGTCTTCCTTATATTCCAGCATGCATCATGTTTATGTGTGTGCTGTTGTTGTATGGATTGACTGTATGGCCCTGACTGTCACACAGGCTTGGATAAATATATTCCGCATTAACACAAACTAGCCAAACACGCATCAGAATAGCGCGTTAGTGCAGCTGTATGCATGCTTTTCTGATTGCACAGACATTGATTTTGTACGGCTTGGCGAGCAGAATGAGTTTCTTGCACAGTAAGCTCAGAGGCATTAGTTACAGTTTGGATGTCATCTGGTCTCCGATGCAAAAATGAACCGTATTCTTGTCTTGAATACTCATCCAAAGAAAGGTATAAAAAAAGATCAACTGAAAGCTTGATGGGTTAGCCGCCTGAGGAGAAGCATGATTTCCAAATTCCTGATGCCTTCTTTAAGAATTAACAGCAGCACACTGTTTGTTTTCACTTTATAATAAAGTAGGGCTCAGTGTTATCTCACTCTGACTAATATGCAACTTTGCAGTCTGAACGCCATCTACAAAGGACTGCTGAATGTTACTCCGTCACAGGATTGTTCTGCTTGTCGTTACAGTTGTAAAATGTATTTCTGTCACATCGCGCATATCTACTGGCAGATAAACCCAAGCAAATAGGAGTCAACTTGAAAGCAAAGCACATCTGCCAGCGAGGTTCTGCCTTTCATAATTTGGAATCTTACTGAAAAGATAAGTCTTCCTTTTTGTAGCTGGGATAAGCTGCGAAGTGGGCTTTTCATCATTCTTTAAAAAAAAATCCCCCAGTCTCTCGAGGAGAGCAGGAAGTTTGTTGCAAGGCCACGGCATGTGTCGCAGTTGTTTCTGTGTGGTGCTTTCTCAGGAGCTACTGCTTCCAAATGAGTTCTCTTACAAGATATAAAAGACTTCTTCACACAGAGCGACCAACCTAACCTCACGCTGGTGAGCTGTAATAACTGGACACAATCTTGGTGATTATAATCCTGCATAAATCTGCCAACATCTGTAATTTGTAAATTAAAAATGTCATTTTGTCGTAGACAGAGTTACCTGATAATGCTCTAATCCCATTCTAATTAAACCCCTTTCTTCTCTCAGATGCTTATTAAACTCTTCCTTGTTGAAAACAACATGTACCTGGGGCACTGGTGATTTCACTGAATGTCACTGTCCTATCTAAAAGTACAACACGCAGACACTGTAGGAAGGGATTTGTATCTTACTTGGCATCCTGTTGCGGTATTAGTAGGTTTTTGATGATTCACTGATCCTGTGCTACAGCTACACCTGTAACAGCTTGCACTGGCAAAGGTTGAGAGGCAACTATGGACAAAAAGGGCAGGATTTAGTGTAATATACGGTGTAATATTAAACCACAACATGACACTTGAACACTGTCTGTCTTCATATGGGATAATTGCATTGCATTGTGTTTTCTCTAAATGAAAGTGTGAAGTCTCAGAGATCACACATTCTATCATAAATATCTTTTATGCACAGCATTTATTTTCTTCATGATTAACATGGAGCACAAATCTGAACTCAGTATGAATACTGTCAGTGATATTTCAGCAGTAGTGTTAGGAAGTAGATAATGTGACTAGGGTTGCAAAGGGGCAGAAAGTTTCCGGTAAATTTCTGGAAGCTTTAAACTTTCCATGGGAAGTTAAGCCGGGAATAGAAATATCCATATGGAAAGTTCTCTAGTTATTACATTATTACATTACTAGTCATTACTCTAGTTTATGATTAAACACCTTCAAAACTAATGACAGCTCTCAGTGGCTAATTCATATTTTTAGGTACATCACATGTATTTTATTCTATTTCATTTACATTTAAAAACAACAACTGACAAAAGTGCTGTAAAATAAAAAACAGAAGAGCAAAACCAAAGAGCAGTATAAAAGACAAAAGGACAATAACATAAAAACAGTGATAAAATAGTGTTAAAAGCAAATAAATTAAGATGTGTATAAGACGGGATTTGAATACAGACAGTGCAGGGGCCAGTAATAAAATAACGATGATCAAACTATTGATGTCTCTATCCGCAGTTAAAAAAAAATAAAATAACAGCATGTTAGTAAGTTTGTCCTTGTTAGTTTTCATTTCATCTTTATTTACCCAGGCAGAACACTTTAGAACTTGTTATTTTTTAATGATGACCAGGGAAATGTCTCATGAGAATAGACGATACAGAGAGTGCAAGAACTAATTAAATAATTTCAAATAATTAACAGACAGACATAAAACATGGCAAGATAAAAAGAAAGATGTAAACAAACAGCAGACAAAAAAAAAAAAAAAATGTCTACCACTCCTATCAGAAAGCTGATATATACCGAGGGTTAGGGGTTACGCTTGCTTGCTTATATAACTGGTAGCCGTTATATAAACTTTGCCACTGATGTCAGCTCGTGTTTTTTTTCTGTGTAAAAAATGTGCATTGAGTTACATCAGAGTATATACAGTCATCTCTGATATAAAATGTGTTGGCTGTGTGGGTTCAGCTGATGGAATAAGGTTCAATGTATCTGTGGTTTATTTTCCTCTCTCCATTGGATCAACAGTTCACCGAGATCAGTAGGTAAACACCAACACTGAGAAAATATATACCAGTCTGAGGTTTCCATTTTAATAGTGTCAAAATGAAGAACACACAGGCAGTGGTGTGGCGTGGGAAAGGCAAAGTGTGACCTCCTGATTACCATTTTACAAGCTGGGATAAACCTATTCAAATCTGGAGCCTGGTTTAATAGAGGGCACGGAGTTTGACAGACACAACGAAAAGATTCAGATCCAGATGCATTGTTGGAAATGTAGGATCTTTTATTTCATGCATTTAGCGTTTTTGGAGCTTAACCCACACTCGACAGTCAGGTCATCTCAGCCTCTGCTTTGATTTTGAATATTGGTAGACTAATCAATACTAATAGACTAATTAATGAATTCTTTAAAAGAAGAAGCCATGTAGTAATGGCTGCGGGGTGATTTCATTGAAACATGAATGGCTGCCTTTACAATTTTGTATGACAGATGTTGCTGAGTACTTGTTTCCCCCATTGGATAGTATTTATATTTTATCTTCTCAGGCAATAACTCTCTTCTGTTCCTGCTCTCTACTAGTCTCCAATCTTCCCAAAGGTCAGGCAGGGATCACAAAAAAACAGACACAAAAAAGGAAGAGCAACCGATCTGGTGGAGTCTGAGAGGTTGACCTGGTCTTTTGGATGATGATGCGTAGCAGGTTGCAAGGTGATTTCCAGACTTTCCAGTCAGTACCAGTCTTGACTCAGACTGGCTATTGGGAGCACCAGGAGATTTCTGGTGGCCAACTTACTGAAAACTGCAAAATGAAGATGAGAAAAGTACATAGCAACTACATTCCCTAGAGCTCAGCAACTCAGATTTTTGATCTTGACAACTTCCATTCCTAAGGTGATCATGCTTTTAAAAATGTGATACTATCCACACATAATCGTGCTCTGCAGGACATGTATGAATGGAGACGATATAAAACATAAACAGCTGTATTCTCAGAGCTGCAGAGCTTCATGGCGATCAACATAAGTGCAGTCAGAGCTGCGAGGAAATGCCAGCAGAAAAACAAACACTTCAAAAGTGCAAAAACATTATAGACATGAACGGGGGTTAAAGTCAGCGTTCTGGCACCTTTGAGCTCCCCTCCTCCCATTCTCCTCCCCATCCTCCCAACCACCTTCCTCTTCTCTAGAAAGATAATGTTAGTTGGGTTTACGGCTCATTACAAAGGTTAGCTTCACTGTGGTAGCTGTTGAAATGGCTGCTGCTCGATGTGTTTAGCTATCAGTGTTTTCAGTTAAGCTAACCACATGGTCCGATTAGAAATGTTGCACAGAGTAAATAGATAATTGATTAAATGAGTGCCAAGACCAAATAAATAGTGAATAGAGTGAATGAGTTCAAAATAAGAATAGATAAATCAATTTGGTTTTAATTTGTTTGATCAACTGATGTAAAGGAAAGTAAATTAAAATGTTTGTTGCTCTCCTGATCTGTACTTAAAGTAAAAAGCTATTTGTTTTTACACTTTCATTTTACCAACTACCAGTGTTATTTATTAGAATTGCAGTTAGATTTTTTGACCTGTCAAATTACCTTTTATGGTGGCATGGTGGTGCAGATAGCACTATCACAACAGCAAGAAGGTTCCTGGTTCGACTTTTAAACATTCTCTGTGGGTGCTCCAGCTTCCTCTGACAGCCCAAAGACGTGCAGTTAACAGGCTAATTGGTGACTTGTGAATTGTGAATGTTAGTGAATGGTCGTTTGTCTCTATGTGTCAGACCTGTGATGAACTGGCAACTTGTCCATGGTCTAGCTTGCCTCTTACCCAGTGTCAGCTGGAATTGGCTTCAGCCCATAGTGATGGATGGATGGTAACCTGAATGGAAGATTATTGAAAATGGATAAAAAAAGCTAATTCTTACATTCCCCTGCCACCATGGCCCATAGGGTTACACCAGATCTTAACCCCTGGATGTGGATATTTATTCCTGTAGCTTTAAATAAGTTAATGCAACCAACAGAACAACAGAACTGAAGACATATGGCAGTTTTTGACTATCATGGATGATTTTGTGACTTTTGTGTGATAACACTATATAATAATACATGAAACAGAACAGTAAATGTTGTTTGAATGTCTGGAATGTCTGCCTGATGTTATTATCTCAGTCCAGCTCTGATCCTTGACGTCTAACACGTGTGTTGAATGAATGTCCTTCCTCATGAAACATTTGTAAAAATTGGTTTTGAATCTTGTATAGTCTTCATCCATGATCACTCGCTTTCTAATTCCCTGCATTCAAAGCCATTTATTCATTCTACAGTACAGCTGAAACAAAGAGCATGACAGGATTAATAAGCAACTTCCAGACTTTCTTCGGTGGCTACAAGCAATCAGTCATGACAAGCCTGTGTTATGTAGCACGATAGCAGACCCAAAATGCAAACACAAGCCACAGACCAGAATCAGTTTAAACTTTTTATTAGAACTAGAGGAGATAGTACGACTCTCAGGAGCAAAAGAGCAGGATGAGATTTTGAAGTGAGGGGTACAAAATGGTGCAGGGTTTGTGGTGGCAAAAGTCCAGGAGCAGGTGCATGGATGAGACAGACAGGACTGGACGTGACAGAGGAATGACTGACAGGATTTCCTGAAACACAAGGAGATCAAGGTTAGACAGGGATCACAAAGTAGGCCACAGCATTGTTCCCCACGAGGGAGAGTGACCGATCTGGTGACGTCTGAGAGGTTGAGCTGATATTTTGGATGATGTTGATTGGACGATGTGAAGCAGGTTGCAAGGCGCTGAGACAATGGCAGGAAACACTTGAAAAGGAGGAGGCGAAAAGCTGCTTATTTATTAAATTAAGTCATTGAATATAAACTGAAAAATGGGGACCATGTGATACAAATGGAGTATGTTTAATTAAAAAAAAAAAAAAAAAAAAGCAAACCCAAAAATCCTTTTTGTATTATGATAACAGAAAGCAGCTTTCTTTGTTTTCTGAGGGGTAACGCAGCTGATCAGAAGTGATTTAAAAACTTTGTTGAGTTTGAAGTCGTGGGAAATACATGATCAAGGCCAAAAGTTATCTTAAAACGGTATTTCACTAATTAAGAAATGTGTGCATGCTAGTTTATTCATCAAAGACCATCAGCAGTAAGTGCAGTAAGTGCTGCAACTACTACTGATGTTGAAGCACTGCCTGCAATTATTGCACATACATGGTATCACTCTGGAGCAAGTGGCAGTTCCCTCTCATGTGGAAGACGAGCGTCTCCTCCTTCATGAAAATTTCACCAGCGTTGGGGGGGGGGCTCCATGAGAGTGAGAGCCTCCATGCTTCATCGATTCTGTCAGAAGTGTCTGTATGCAAATGACTCTGTCAGATAATCTCCAAAGTCAACTCCTGATATTTAAGCCTCCTGACAGAACGTCACCCTTTATCGCAGACACTTTTAATACCCTCTGTTTTACTGTGTACACAATGCTGCACTGAACAACAGGAGAAAGCAGGTGAATTGAATTGCTTCTTTTCATTTCTTTGGCTCATATTTATGCATATTGTTTCGGACACAATAGATTCAGAGTTGTGTAAAAAGAAGATTTTGCTAAATTTGGCAAGTAATACTGACAGGCACGAGTGTTTGAGCTCTTTATATCATTCTCAACACACTGTGGTGACCTAACAGGCTCTTGAGTTAATGGAATTCATTCATCTTTTGCCCTGACAGAGATGACTAATGAGTATTACTGTGTACAAAGATCTAAATGTACCAGAAACAGCAGGAATTCTATTTCAGTTTTATTTATTTAATTAAAAAAAAGAAAGAAAGGAATCTCTTACTGCAACTATTTCAAAGGTCATATACTGTATTTCACATTTCAAAAAAGTCATTTGAGCTGTTACTTCATATGTTTTCTGTTCAAACTTTAACTTTATTCACTTGGTGTGGACATTTGTACTCATCTACTTTATATTTTTTTACTTAGTCTTTCTACATCCACATTAAAGATGAATGCAGCTAAATTTAAACATGTGTTTACCGTCAGAGCTCCAGCAGAAGTGCTGCTTTCAATTTGTCTGCAAATTGAAACAGTAGCGATTGTGAAAGGTCATTTTTGATCTTGGAAAATAGTCAAATTCTTATAATTTTGTCATAGAAATAATGCTGTCTTGATGCAAGAATGGAGGTGTTACAATTCTAGAATTGTGCAGCTCTTTTGTACAATATTACACTACCAGAACTGTTTCCACCACAACTTTCCCTCACTGATGGTCAAGATGGTCTTTTCATAAACCTGCTGTCTGTGTAGTAGAAATATGCATTTAAATTAGTGTTACATGACCAGAAGTAACAGAGGAAAGTGGTTGTAGTATTCCCATTTGCTCAAAACATTGCAAACCTACAACAACAAGAATACACTATACCTTCCAAGACCACTTCCAGACTGCTCCTGTTGTTAAGCCTTGACCAGAGTTCCAGGTGTTTAAAAATCCAGGTTTGTGTATACTTACTGGAGGGCGAGAATGTTATTCACACAGGACAAAGTTATGCAAAGTCTTTAAAACCAAAGTTTGTGGTCAACATTTTAAACTTTGACTATAAACATAATGTTTTGGGGCAAACTGAGGGGTATGTATAATGTGGAAGCCAGAAATTTGTAAGCAAAAACATTCATTCAAAAATGATCATTTGCATACAGTGTATGTAGGCCTAAAAAAGTAACTGCTTGCCGGTGTGGAGAATTCAATTCATCAATGGTCAGTTCAGTCAGTACAGAGAAAGTGCACAAGAGTCCAAGACGTCTTATGCTGAAAGGTTTATTGATGCTTGATCAAGGATAACTGAGGATTTTAACAAATAAGGAATATAACATATATATATATTTTGTTAGTGGTCTGACATTGTTTTCTGACTCTGTAGAGGCTTCTATGTTATGTACCTATCTGTTGTGTCAAGGGAGTGAGACAGCCCTATCCTCTGACCTCCATAGCAATGGTAAGGATGGTGGCTACTTTCCAAGACACAAAATTCTCTTGAGGAGAAGAAGTGACTGCTCTCATAACAATCCAGAATTCAAAACTGTCCTTACAGTGACCTCAAGACATTTGCTTAACCCCGTCTAATGCCCATATGTGGCATGCTTAAACAGAAAATTCCCTCACATCTGCTCACTAGTTCACCCATATCAACTGAAAAGGAGATGATTTGCCAATGTTGTGTTCACAATTTGTTTCTACTTCCCTGTTACGGCCACTGCAGTCTCGCCCCTGTGTATTGTGGGGTGTGTGGTCTTGTCCTTATGTAAATCCAGGTGTGCGGTTGCCATGCGGTGATTGGACTCCGGCTGAGGAGGTGTGGCCCCAAGGGTGCCGGATACTGGCAGCCGAGAGGACCGGGATTGGTGCTGTATCCTCTCCCGACCGGCCAATCCGCAGGGCCCAATTACGCCAGCACGGGCATTTAAACATGAAGCGCCGAAGCGTCCGGGCGGCTTGTGTTTTGTGTCTTGAGCTTGCCTCGGTCGTTGCAACTTGCATAATTTGTGAATGTTAACAGTGGTTAACTCGTTTGTGGAGGTTTGTTTTGTTTGTTTCTGGGACTGGGGCAGGGTTTAGTTAGTTTTGTATAATACTGATTACACTTAGAATATTTCTGTTAGATCCATTAGTTCAGGGGTGCTGTTTTTGTTGTGTTTTTCGTTATGGATAATTAAATTAGATAGTGAGGTTTTTCTTTCTCGTTTTGTTTCTACTAAGAATAATATAGGCTCTGTTTAGAGTTCTCTTTTTGTTACATTTCTTTGTTTTGCTGAACAGCATTCGCTCGCCCTTTGTTCCCTTAGCTCCTCACCTCCTTTTGTTACATCACTTTGAATCTTTCATTTAATAAATACCTTTGTTTATTAACCACAACACCTTGGTTTATGTTACTTCCTTTTACCCCTAAGTCTGGTCGTAACATTCCCCAAGTGGCTAAAAAGGTAACAACCATACTGCACTATCCATGCCTTGACTACTGTTTCTAAGGCAAAGAAGCTAGTTAGGCTGTAGTATCATGAAATTATCCACCAGAAATGAACTGATTACAAGTGCAGTAATCTTTACGCTTCATGCCACCATTCACAATAGAGGTAACATCATTTTAAGCTTTCTGACAGAACTTTAGTGTCCATAGTTAACTTCTTACCTTTTTATGAACACGGGCTTTATGACTTTTCATCAGCAATATTTTTCAATACACTTGTTCATTGTTTGTTCTGATGATATAACCAGTTCAAGCTGAACAAATTTAATATTTCTATCAATAAAATTAATGGCAATTTTTATTTCTTGAACTTGACAACACCATTACAGTTTATAACCACTCTACTTAATATTCCTTTATCTAACACCCATACCAATTTCCCAATACCAATTCCATTGGCCTGAAGACTAAAGGTGTTTTTAACTTCAGTTCTGACAATTTGTTAGTGTTGCCTTCATAACTTTTTTTTCTTTTAAGAGATATTATACTAAGCACATTCTCTCCAATTGGGAATATAATGTACTAGTTCCCAAGTTTGACATTTTTTTCCACTGTTACTGTGCCTGGTATTTTAGTAACACAAGCATTGCAACAACATTTAAAGAAAATGAAAATAACAGAATCTTTATTCGCTTCATGAATAGGAAGTCTGATTCGTTGAAGAAATATCTAACACTGTTTTTCCCCTGAGGGACTGTAGGCTAACTGAAACAAGGCAACAATCAGCAGCCTTTTTTTTTTTTTTCTTTTTTTCATTTCAGACTTTTTATATCAACACACTCATTCAGCCCTGCAGCTTTCACTAACCTCAAATGATGGGGACAATACACTTGAAACACAAGAAAATATGCAGTGAAACCCAGTCTAAAAAAATAACCAGAAGAAGAATCTGGCTGGCCACCTAACCATAAATCATTGTAGCAATCAATAACTAGAAAGCCCATATGGGCCAATGCCCCAAGCATAAACAAAACAGATTCACTGAATCAAATAGTGAGCTAACATAATCCACAACTAAAGCTAATATATTGTGGAAGGCCTGTACAGATCGGCCATGACAGTAAACATACCACCACAATTCTCACAACCTCCAATTGAAGAACCACTCCGAAACAAAATAACAATGGCACATTTCCAGTTCAACAACCTACAGCATTAACAGTCGGCTGCATGAATTGTTCTGGCATCAAACCTTGGGGGCGCTTTTTTTTCATTCATTTTCATGAATCACTGGTCAACCATGGTAGGTACAGTAAAAGACACAGCAGTAGCCAAAAGTAAGTGGCAAAGGTTGGGTTACTTCCATGGTGATAGGTGCACTGTCAATGGAAATAGTGATAGGAAGAGTAGGTCATCAGAAAAGGAAGTCATGACATAAAATCTTCAGTTTTCTACAATATTAGCTTACTTGGTGCCGTGGCTAATTGAACATCATATTAACCCACATACTGTAGAACGTCTGAAAAGAGTTCAAGAGTATAGATGCGTTTCCATCTAAGTGTATCTCATATTTGAACCACAGTTTAGGTATTTCTGCAAAAGAAAATGTAAATGAATTCCAGACTTGACTTCCAATCATCTTTTACTTTTATAGCCATAAAACAATAGAACAAACTTCCAAAATGACTGATAACAACAAATTTTCAAACGTTCTCCCACTTGCACACATTTGTAAATTACTGTTGTTTCTGGGGGTTGCAGTGTTGGGCATGATTGTGTTCTCTGTAATGTGTAATTTCTTGATTATTTTATTATTTACTGTACTTAGTTCCTTAGGGACTCCAGGTGGAAAATGGCAGTTTGCTAAACCTGATACAACACCTCTCTTTTCTTGTTTTGTACAAGGTTAGTGTTCTTTGTCCCTTAAACACACCAGAAAGCCACCCACAAAATAAATATAAAGGTAAACCTAAATATGCCCCATATACATTATTTTGACAATGTGGCATTACTAGAAACTAAAAACAAATGCACTCCCCTATTTACCCAGAACATGTTTATGTTTTTATCCTTTTTCTATATTTACTGCAGTGGACCCACAAACTGTCACCTGCTGAGAGGCAGATAGCCTAAAGCAATATCAACACTGTGTTCCTATGTAAGCTGGACAAAGAATATTATTTTGTGTGTCCGCCAGCTGGTTTAAACTGTCGGTCATAAGAACCAAGGGAGATAAAAAGAGCGATGCCTGCATAGTTCAAACCACAATGAAGATCTGAGAACAACCTTGGAACAAAACTGCTCTCTATTTAAATATGTTTCTGCTTTAGAATCTACACGAGAGGTGCATACCATTATACTACACATAGACCAAAGAGCTAGTCATCAAAAAGGAACTGCATGCACTCTATAGTGCACTGAGAATTTTCAGAGGCATGGTAAGGAAAGCCATAATTGCCACCAGCTTTGATAGGCCATGAAAACTGCATGCAAAACACCTTGCACCCGCTTTGGACCAGTCAAATCCACAGCAAATGATGGAAAATTTCAAATCGGTGCCAATGACAATCAAAACAAACCAACAAAAACTTAGAACCTGACAATTCATGTGAAGGTACAAAGCAACCATCGGTGTGTCCAAGAAATTGGCAAGCTGAATCTTCCCCTGAAACAAACCTTAGTCATTCCAGCGGCATGTAACTATTACCTAACATTAACTTAAATTAAACCCTTACCCCAGCCACTGTGGCGCTAGGGGAAACAGTTTTGACACAGTGACCAAGCCTTGGCATCCCTTCAATCTGCCTACTAGACTGTTCTGCACTATAATTATCATAATTACCAACTCAATTATCATGTCCTTGCCTGTTTCAGCTTTACGCCCCTTCCGCCAATGTCTGTTTCTTGTGATTGTCTCCTCTCTGTCACTTTCTCAGTCTTTTTCTACCTCTGGGGGACTGGATAGAGACACTCTGAGCCTCATTGTTCTGGCATTTGTTTATCTGACCATCCTGAATGCTTACCTTTATCTGGTATACATCCGCTCAGTCCAACTTTGATGTCACTAGTCATTTAATCATTGAATGTTCATGTATTATATTGATATATTATTATATATGTTTTCGTCATTGGTAGTAAAATGCCACTTTCCAGCACAAAACTGGCAAGCACATGTTTTCACTGAGATAAAGCTCTCTGAATCAAAGCGCTTCATTCTAGACCCACAGTTTTGTGTCGAGATACCACACAATAAAGCTTCAATAGACCAGTTGGAATGCAGCCAAAAGACATAAATGGATGTTTTTTGCCATGTGAAAAAACTGGGCATGGCACAATATGAGATTGTTTTCTCTCCAGTCTTTGTTTCTCTGGACTACTTTTTTTTATTGCAGTTGCTCTCTTCACCACATGTATGTATATCCCCATATGATCAACTTTGATCCACAACAACAGGTCCTCTCCGGGTGTTCTTGAAAGGGCATTTCTGGGAAACATGAATCTCTGACTGAAGTAAAGACAACACCCTTTGCATGAAGAAAATTGAAACATTCACTAAAGCTTCTAATGCAGCCAAAAACATGAAAGCAAACAGAGAGGAAAAAGACTACCATTAAACAGGCTGGAGCAATATATGCGGACAGGAAGCAATGCATTTCATCCTCTTCTTGAGCTGGTGGCTGAGGAAGAAGTCCAAACACTCTTTACAGTATGTTGTACTCTATATTTTATCCATTCACTGGCACTGGTGTTTTCTCCATGTTTTCTTTAGCAAGACAACAAACCCTTTGTTAAAAAATACATAAAAATGTCACAATATCCGTTCACTTCCAGAGATTCTGTTATTCTCTCAGACATCGTCATTAGGCAAGTAGGTTTATATCACAGGAATCAAAAATAACAAGCATCTCACCTCATTATTATTCATTTTAATCCAGTGCAATGTGTGCACTATGTAGGACATTCACCAAAGTGAGTCTAGAGTCTAAAGTTTCCTTGCATTAGTCACCATAAACTAAAAAGGTAAAAAGATTATAGCAGCAAAACTGGAATTTTGCCAATATGACAATGTAAAAGTGGTCGCTCATGGTGATGAAAGTACACAGTTATTACCTAAATCTGCTGCCACTCCACAGCCATACAAAGCTTCATAACCTGTCCAGCCTCTTTACTGTTCTGATTTGCTCTCACTGCTTTCATAGTGTTGTCTTCAGTAAGTTAGCGACTGTAAAAACAGAGAAGCATTTGGCAGCTAAAGAGCCATATATCTCCCTTTGGAGTTGGTGGAGACTAAAAACAGAGCTTGAATTTTGGATATACATTCATCAAATGGCCAGAAACACAACTGGAATGAATGATAATGTTGCTTCATAATGGCAATAAGCGACTGTTTTATGTAGCAGCTACATCAGATCTATAGTTTATCTAGAAGCTTGGAGCCAAGGCAGAGCAAGAACAGCTGGAAACGTACCTATCTAAGGAAGGACAGGGGAATAATGTCCAACTGGAGGATTTCATTTGTGAGAAATCTATCAGCAACACATCAGTCCTTTTGTTTCTCAGAGCATCTTGTCATGCTGTAGAGAGCCTCCCCGTCTCCATCCTAGCCGTGATTTTTATCTCCAGACCGGACCGACATACTGCTGAGAACAAATGGAGATCAAGGAGACGTGAGATAACCTCAGCGATACATCATTCTGTTTGTATTCCCAGGGAAGATGAAAGGAGTTTCTCTTGTTGTGAGATATTACAACAGCAATACATATACCTGTTTCTGTTAACCCTTAAGAAACCAGGACTCCAAACAATGGAACACATTTGGCATAAACTTTTGGCCATCATAATTCATGACAACCCTTTATCTCAATTTTGGTCTTAAGTGAGGTCAGTTTTATTCATGTACGGTGTCCCCAAACTCATTTAATTTGCATTATAGGCTTCCATATTTGTGTTTTATATTTGTAGTTATCACTTCTGTTGGTTACTGATGTCAAGTCCTGATTTACCTTGAAACATGCTAACACTGTTAGAGAAATGGGTCTCCTGGAGTACAAACAATCACAAGCAGTTTGATAATTGTCACTTTATTTGTTGGTAAGACTGAAAGCAAATGCATCCACAATGTCACTAATAATCTGTCATTACACAGGGAAACCCTGGGAGTACAATAGGTCAAAGTTGAAATAGGAAGTTATGATGTATGATGACTGAAAATATATTTTGGGTAATAATGGACTGGTTGCCCAGCAGACATCATGTTCAAGGTGGGAAAATCACTCACTGGACGTTAACAGTAGTGCCAGTGTCCCAGTTACAGGGACTGGGAACCAGCATGGACAATGGCGGGATTTCCCTAAATTAATAGGTTTCCTGCTATGATATGCCTGCTGTGCAACCAGCCCATTGTACTGCCTACCATTGTTCTCTTTTCCAAAAAAGTTACTTAGTTAGTTAACTCTAGCCTGTTGCTTGTTAGACCTATTTTAGCAATAATGGTACAATGAGAAATTGTATCAAATATTTTTTGGGGCTAAGGGGTTAGTGTCAGTGTCAATGTCAATGTCTTGCCCTGTTGGTCCAGACTGAAATGTCTATGATTATTAGATTGATTGCCATGACATTCGGACTTTGATGGTCTACAGATGATGAATCATATTCACTGTAGTGATCCACTGATTTGTCCTGCAGCACCACTAGCACATTTTCACGTATCTTGTACAATAATTCAGCATCTACCAAATGGAATGGTGCACACATGCATGGTTCCCATACAATGAATCCTATTGATTATGGTAAACTCTTCCTACAGTGCAAGTATGAGGTTGTTATGTGGTTTTGATAGAAATATCTAAATAACTATGGGATGAATTAACTTGAAATAGCGGTAGACTATGATTTGTTCCCTTACAATAGAGATGATGCACTGTTACACAAAGAGTGTGCTAATTTCATGCTTTGCTTGATGTAACAATGCTCAGGAAATGGCAATTGCTATTAGGGTTGTATCTGCTTGTTGTATAGTGCATGTGTGTGTGTGTGTGTGTGTGCGTGTGTGATGTGTATGGAATGAGCTACTTCATGCTTCAGCTTTCAATTCACTGCTTATTTGTGGAATGAAACCAAGTGGCGTGCCCGTGCTGACACCTTAAAACCCTACTCAATGACGATTGTTCAACGTTCAGCTGGTTCACTGCTTGGCGAATACTGCAGCTCCATTCAGCGAGGTTTGAACCATGATCACATCTTCACCTCCATCTGTGCATTTTTCGGACATCTGGTCTCAGGAGGACTGCATTTCTCTGGACCCCAGCTGGGTGAATCTGTATCTATATGACCATGATCCATGGGGATTTATTTTCACTAAATGGCACGTCATGCACCACTTATTGAAGCTCCCTGTGTTCTTACGTAATGTTCATCTCACTTTTATGACCATCTTTTAGCTCATCTTTATATCATGCATTCAGTATTTAATTAATAAAATGTTCAACAATTGCATCTAAAATATGGCTTTTTATCCATCAGCATCTCTTAACTGTGAGTCTTATTGCCTGCATCGAGGGTGTTTTAAATTAAACTAAAAATATGTGTTGTTCATCTCCAGTGAAGACAGCTTATTTTATGGACTTGAAATTCCATTTCCTCTCTTGAGAATCATCTCTTCTGATTAGATCTATTGGTGTTAGTATCTGAGATACTAAGTGATTTAAAGTAACCTGCCTGGAAATTTGTCAACATCAGTCTCCATCAATAAGAGCTTAGACACACCAGTGTGTATGGCTGTGTGGCTCCTGAACTCATACAAGAGAAAGTGTGGACTGTAATCATTAGCTATTTTTTTTTATTTAAATTTTCCTTTGTTTTCTTTATTGCATTTTTATGACCTCTGTTTGATTTTTGGAACCTTGTAACTGCATTTCTTGACTATTTTTGACTGCAATAGGAAACAATGAACAACAAACTATAGACTACAAAAGGTATATATGCTATGATAATATAAGTAGCTCTGCCTAGTAATAAGTCACTGGATTTTTACACACATAAGCCTGAAAAACAACCACACACAGGGCTTATAGACATGCCAGTGTGAAGAGATGCCATGCAGCAGCACCCTGGGAGCAGTCAAGTTTTTGGTGCCTTGCTCAAAGGCCACCTCAGCTGTGCCCAGCAGGTGACCGGCACATCTCCACATCTCTCCATATCAGTTGACATTACCAGAAAAATTTCTTCATTTGGTGAATTCACAGAGGCCAGCACAACCAGAGTGCAGAGAGCCTTGCGCTGTGTGAACCACCTTCTTGATAACGGTACCTCCTTTGCCAGGTAATATAATATTCATGAGTAGCTGTATTCCACTCTCACTTTTGTCTGGTACAAAGCCACGGAACACAGCCCATACAGACAGATCAAGAGACGTATGGCCTAGCTAACGTGCTTTTTTTCTCTTTAGTTTCATCCTGTCATTGAAGCTGTAAACACTGACGCCGGCTAACATGATGGGGACGCTGGGCCAGTGTGTAATTTGTGCAGTGATCGTATAGGGCCGCCTGGCTCTGCACGATGACAGAAGAATGTAGGCTTATGCGTCAAGCATGAGTCCCAACCCAATTTAACCTCTGACTGTAAAACCAGCGGTGGAGATTGGGCAAATGGGGGAGGAATGGTGTTCCAGTTCAGATTTCAAAAAGATATATTCACTGTGTTTTGATTAGCCTATACCTGCTTTACGCTATTTCTAAAGCTTGTTCTTGAAATAAATAGAATTTATTGTGCTTGAACGCACCACCAAATACCTTCAGTGTCCCTCTCTCACACTGCCCAGTTCTGCAGCAGCAGATGAACTTGTGAACACATTCTGGTTGAGTCTTCTGGAGTGTATTCCAGACAGCAGGTTTAGTGCAAACTTGAATGGTACCATGGTAACTGGCTTTCTGTCTTACAGACACACAGTTTTATCTCCTCATTGATTCACTCACATCAAAGAACATATGGAAGCTCATTAATTACCAAAGGCTTACTGTCAGAATCAAACTCTTGGTGGGACATTGATTTGTTTGTTACTCAGAATGATCTAAATACGCTATCAGTCATTTCTGTGAACACACTGAAATATTACAAACATCAAGTGACCTTCAGCTCAGAATCAAACCTCTGCATGCCCCTCTGTGATGTTTGTAAAAACTGACATGAAGCTTTAGAAATGTTGATCAGTGAATCAGTCATGATGCGATTGTGACATAACATAATTTCTATAGCGTTGGAGATAATATGTTCAGATTTCTGAGTGAGCTGGATGGTGATGGAGCTGCAGAGTATAAAAATTAGGCTGTGTCTGAATGTGTTAACAGCATGTCACTGACTGTTTTGTTAAAGCAGCTGAAATGAAACCACTGCATATGGAGTCATAGAAGTATCATAAAAAAAAATTAAAAACTCTGTAAAAAGCATTAAGAAATATAGAGAAATATATAAAACAATAAATAAATGTATAAATGTACTGTAATAGTGCTGTCCTGTGTAAAAACAAATAAAATATATATGTATAGTATAATGTGTATTTTTTTTTTTTTTTTAGTCTTTATTGTTTGAATAAATTCTATTTTTTTCTGGACATTTTTTTATCCATTCGTATCACAATTTCCCTGTTCATTAGAACTGATGCTGGAGGTTTGCTTATTAATTTCTGTCACGAAAAAACAAGATAACATCCCGTTTCCACTGAGCCTAGCTAAAAACGATTAACTTGATAGACTGATGATTCATTTGAAAATAAAAACACAAAGCAGCATGTTCACTGAAGAAGAAATTGAAATTGTGACAATTTCATAGTGAATTCAGGGACAAGGAACGCTATGATGTGTGTTGTATAGTAATACCATAGTTTGAGTAATGTTCTTGTTTCCCTCAAAGTAACCACAGCAGTGTTTGGCATTGACATGAAGAGGGGAGTGACGTTAACGTTAGAAAACAACATCCATGTATTATTATTCATTTAAACCCATTGCACTACTCGTTGTTTATTAAATGTTTGATGCACAATAAAAACATGTCCTCTAATTGTGTATACATTATTGAACTGAATACTCATTCAGCATGCCAGATTCACTGAGTTTAAATAAGGGGGTTTTGTGGAAACATCTTTACTCCTGCTACAATTGCATTTTTTCACGACAAACCTCAGCATGATGTTCTGCTAATTTAAAAAAAAAAAAAAAAGACAAATACATAACTGTGTAGATGAAGACATCTAGCTGTGGTAATGACAAGGAAGGACCAGTCAGTGAAAATCAGAATAGACCAAAAGAGAAAATCATCTTTAATTTATGAACAATTAGCATAATGGATACTTTGAACTTTAAAGTGTGGCAAAGGATATAACCCCATGGAAATTATCTACAACCATCTGAAATACCTTTTCCCCCCTCGGAGAATGTTTTAGAAGTGTAGGGAGCAGTAATACCATCATTTCCTCAGACTCCGTGAGGCTGACTGCTGCATCACTCTGAGTTTAGCTCAGTCGTTAAAGCGCAGGTTTGCCAGAGCAGCAGGAGACTGGACTGCATGGAGGGAAGTTATTTTAGGGGTTAGATGACTGTCAGTCCAGCTACAATGCTGCAAAACTTTCTTTCTTTTCTTTTTTTTTTTTTTTTTAATCCTGCAAATAGCTCTGCTCACACCGCTCTGACACATACTGGAGTCTGGATGTGCTCACAAGTCCATCTCTTAGCCAAGCAATGTTAACTTAAATATTTCATACTGAGTTGACAATGACAGACAGACTTTTTTGTGCATAAATTGCAACCTATTGACCCAACAAAAAAAGCACAAAGCTGCCTTCAGGTGCCTGTCAAATTGGAATTAAAGGTTGAGTGTGCAATATAAACAAAGTAATAAATATGACAGAAAGCCTTTGACAGACATTTTTCATCATCTCTCTCTCTCTCTCTCTCTCTCTCTCTCTCTCTCTCTCTCTCCGCCTGTATTAGATTTTTACATTCAGAAACCTCGCAAATAGCTAGTGTCCACCTCAATAATTTAATGGCTGTATCTGTCCACACCATATCTGTCGTCTTCTGCACTTGCACACCTACGGACTCAATATATCCTCAATAACTCCTTTCGACCTCAAGCGGACTCTTCGCAGACTTTTATAAATTCTGCTTGTAATGCAGATTTCACCAAAAGATGATCCAGAGTTCATACTAATATTTATATTTGTGTTTTTTGCACTTTTATCTAAAGCAACTTACAAAAAGGGAATCAGGTTACAGTGTGACAAGGACATGTTAGTGCAGCAGTAAGTTCTGTGACAGTTATAGAGGGGGATAGATTTAGCATGTCCAGTTGTTGGTAGTGTTGGAGAGGAGGTCCTCTCTGAAGAGCTGGAGGTCTTCAGGAGGTTTTTAAAGGTAGAGAGGGACGCCCCTGGTCTGGTAGGAACTGGTTTCACCAACAGGGAACTACATACTAGAAATGTCTGGATTGCCTTTAGTGTACGGGTGGCAGAGCCAAGCGTTGTTCATTGGAGGAGCGCAATGGTTGGGAAGTTGGGAACATATGACTATAAGGGCATCTACGTAGGTGGGTTTTAGAACTGGAGACTACTTTGTAGACATTGACGATTTCAATTTAATGCATGTTTCTACAGGTAGCCTGTGGAGTTCAATGAGCAGCGGGGTAACATGTACCCTTTTGGGCTGATTGAACCCCATTCTGGATCTTCTGAAAGGGTCTCACTGTGCAGGCTGGGAGGCCTGTCAGGAGGGCGTTACAGTAATCTAGTCTTGAGATGACCACAGCATGTATCAGGAGTTGGGTAGCACGTTGAGTCAGGTAAGGCTTGATTTTTCTTATGTTGTAGCACAATCAGACAACTGAGGCAACGTGATCAGAGTCAGTCGGTCATCTATCATGACTCCTAAGTTCCTCGCTACCGTGGTAGGGGCAAAAAAGGTAAATGGAGATGATGATTTTGGTCTTCCCACATTTTTATGTATAACATTATCAATGTACAGAGGTTGAATATTAAGTATAAAGTACAGTAGTTAAACAGGTTTAGTAAATTGTCATTTATAGTCTGCAGAGGTCGATGGTAAACCTGGTGTTCATCCAGCTATGAATGACAATGTAAGGATCCTCAGTTGAGGACATGACACTAACGTGTTATTGGCTTATGTAGTGTTATGTTAAGGCTCACCTAAAGCACATTATCTATCTTTGTCACAACACAGCGGACCCTGTACATGTCTTGCATAAACTGACAGTGATATTAAACATCAAAGTGTGTTTCCGGGTGAAAGAGAGCGCTGCTGTGTATGTGAAAAAAAAAAAAAAAAAAAAAGTCTATAAAGCCTTTAATGTCCTGAGAGAGAAGTCTGTTAAATGTCTTCAAGTGATGTCACTTGAGTCATATTATCAGGACACCTTGATATCTGACAATTAATTAATTATTAAATGAATGCATAAAACACCATTGCTCTGCTGTGCAGCCATACCTGTGTTTGTGTATGTGTGAGAGAGAGTGTGTGTCCTTGAGAAATATCATAAAATCCTAACAGCTTTCAGGGGTGAAAAGAAGGTTTGCCCTTTGAGAGATGAAGACTGTTTATCGCCATCAAAACAAGAAACTAGAATAAACAAACGCTGCTGAAAGATTTATCATACAGAGGTTAATACAAAGTCCTGCGGCTGTTGACGGTAAGCCGGTGACACGCTATTAGCCTGAAGCAATTCCACCACATTGACACATAACTGTACACGAGTGACCCTAAAGGCCACATTTCATTAGCAGCATTCCCCCTCAGAACACTTAATCTGTGTCGTAATTGTTGTGGGATTTGGCGAGGCGGGGGCAAAGGAGCGCTGAAAATGAAATTGATGTTCAAACAAGGGAGCAGCTGTCAGGAGCAGCTACCTGGGGGGTATTTCACTGAGGAGGCTCGTGGGGGGAAAGCAGGACTTCTACTGATGAAAGCCTCACTTCATTAGTCGTGACTCGGTCGTCTGCTTTAGTCTGGTTTCACCAAACTAACTAGTGACTCCTCCAGTTAGGATTAATGAAGTCACGACAGGTCTATTGGATGTTGTGCATGCTATGAGAAAGCAGGCTGAGCACTTCAAAAGAACACACTGTGTCCTTCAGGGCCACGTGCATTCTGATGATTACAAGGATCTAATGACCAAAAACAGGCAACGGCACTGCAGCCTGATTAAGAAAGTCAGACGGTGCGCTCTGGCAGTGGAATGCTGATCACATCAATTTGTCTAATCAGTGTAAATTTGCTTTAAGGAAAAGGACACTCCCCACACCACAGCTTTATTTATGCTGTGTTTCTCAAACTCCGATAATATATAATTTCAGCTCAGTGAAGTGGGCAGACCATGGAATAAATTGGAATTCCAAGAAGTATCTAATTATACCCATAATTAAATGTTACTGTGTTTATTGACGCATGACATGTAAGACTTCAGCAAGTGTATATTAGTATCATGTACATATACACTATATGGCCTTAAGTTAGTGAACCGTTGACCATTGCACCTAGGGTATATGAGCTGGTTGGACATAACATTTAAAACTATGGGCATTGATATGGAGTTGGACCTACTGGAACAGCAGCCACTCTTCTGGAAAGGCTTCCCACAAGATTTTGGAGTGTGTCTTTGGGCATTTGTGCCCATTCAGCCAAAACAGAATTTGTAAAGTCAGGCCAATCTAGTTCCTCCACGCCAAACTTGTCCAAGCTTGCGTGGTGCACAGAGGGCCAGTCATGCTGGAGCAGCCTTATTCTGACTGTTGCCATAGAACTGGAAGCACCCAACTGGCTAAAATGTCTTTGTATCATGAATCATGAACCATTCTCTCTCCTCGACCAAATTTAGGCATTTCAGTCGGCAGGGTTCAGTCAGATTACTTTAAAATGTACTTGCATAAGAAACCAGGTATGACAGATGAGTTAATAACTTCAAAGTTTTAAAATTGTAATTTTTTAAAGACATAATGAAAAATGCAATCAAGTAAGTCATTGACACACATTCTTTTTCAGATTCAGCTTTTCAGATTTTGGGGTTGATTACATAATCCATAATTGCCCAACAATCGTCTACCACTTCACAGCTGAGCCGCTGTTGCTCCTTGCGCTTCCACTCCACAATAATAACACTTACAGTTCACCGGGGCAGTTGTAGTGGGCAGAAATTTCATGAAATGACTTGTAAAGGTAGCATAGCATCCAATGACAGCTCCACTTTTAAAGTCACTGCTCGCTTTACAACTCATTCTGAATGCTAAAGGTTTGTCTGTGGAGATTTTATGGCAAGTGCTGGATTTTATACACCTGTTAGGAATGGGCGTAGCTGACCTGAACTCAATAATTTAGAGGGATGTCCACTGACTTTTGACCATAGTGTACATAAATAGAGGAGAAAAGTAGAAGAAGTTCAAGAGTAACAAATGGGGACAGCTAACTTTTATCACTCGTCATGTCAACAGATCATAAAGGACTAGCCAGAAAGGATTATACTAAGGTGACCAGATTTCTGAAATGAAAATCGGGGACATTTTCAATGTGGCGGTGAAAAATCATTAAATATTATCATTATGAAATAAAAAAACAGGGACAAGTAATTTTTCCATGTATTTTAACAAGCTTTTATTCCACAAAAGGTCAGGGGCGCCATTAGGGGGCGAAAAGTTAGGACGATTCTGAGGGCCCGTGACTGACAGGGGCCCTGAAAAAATATTAGAACATTAGTTTATTTATTTTTTTAACATATCATTCATGGATTTTAATAGAATATTTAATTTATAATTAAACAAACACTTTATCTGTATGCAGAATGTTTCCTGCATGTCTACACAGTGTTATATTATCACAGCTCAGTGTCAGTATTGTACAGTTAGTATCGGACTATAAGAGAGTTGAAGCCTTCACAGGTGTGGTTATAGAAACTGCACATGGTTGGTGTTGCCTGTGTGTGATGGTGGGACCCAGTGTGATATCTTTTCATGGGGCCCAAAATCCCTGGTGGCGCCCCTGCAAAAGGTTAATAAATCAAAATGTCAGCACTCACAAATATCATGTATCAGTAACGCACAGCAGTGTCAAAAACACAAATGTAGAATAATACATGAGAAAAAACATCTCTCATCTCATCAGCCCTACACAAAATACAGCAGTTAGCCTAACACACACACAACTATCAACCATTGACTTATTATTAATTAATTTATTATTTTAACAGAGTCTCAGGTCCCTATGCCTACAGGAAAATCATATGCTACCAAAGCAGTCTTCCACCTCCCCTCTTCCAAAGCAGAGCTGCATACAATGTCATCACCTGGTAATCTAATGCTAATGTTAACGTTACAGCTTCACTAATAACAGATATGAAAACTGTCATAATGTTAACATTCACTGACTTTTATAACGTTACGTTAAGTCTTCAGTTCAGATAAACAATCATGCTTACTTACGTTACATCACTTCACACACACACACACACACACACAGCCAAGTCTACTGCCAGTTCACGCAAAATAAATAAGTCCATACACAACATACCATTTATTGCGGCCGCTGGTCTCCTTTTCTTTCCTTTTTGCCGCCTCTAGATTGTTGCTGTTGACGCTGCTGCATCTGTGCGTCATACGACGTCTTCTCTGGTGTTGCGTTAAATGGCTACCGTAATATAAACTGGTGTTTGATTCTGCGCGCGTTTTTCCCCCATTCAGTGTCAAAATCTGGGACATTTTCGGGGACAGCTTTGACCGGGGACAGGTCACCCAAAATGGGGACTGTCTCCGGAAATCGGGGACGTCTGGTCACGTTAGATTATACAGAATATTTTGATGAAGTACCCTTCTATCAGGACAAAACAGTGAATGTGTAGGTGTTCTAAATACACATTTCTTACTCTTTTATTCTACTACTTCCTGGTGCATACATCTCATTGTACACAATACATGCATCTATACCTAAAGCATTAATTACAGATTAGGCCACATAATAACAGTCAACTCAGTCATTAGCTTGTAACTATGGAGCGCCTAAAGTCCTGTAAGGTCATATTTTTCTATGTTTCGTGAACAAGGTAATAACTTACCTTAGTGACCTTTGTTTCATCTCTCTTATTTCCTGTCTTATCTTTACATAATAAAATCATCAACTATCTAAAAAATATTTGTAAACCTTTGTCATTTTATTACCATTATTATTATTATTATTATTATTATTATTAGATTCTTTATAGATCCCATTCTTATATTTCTTTTATTTAATTCAGTTTATACACCTGTAATATACTGTATAAGGTTACCTTATTTTTATACTATTACACTCAATCAGCACTTTCTCATATTCATATTGTGCATATTGTATATACATGTTTATATATATATATATTGTTATGATCCGGCTCATAGACCACCACAAACTAAAGAAGCACATGGGGATTTGCATGAAAAGAACGTAATTTATTTTAACAAAATGAATCCAAAAGTACACAATATAACCAAGTCTTACTAAATTGAACCAAAGAAGCGGGCAGTAAACATACTGCCAGGTCAACTTAAGATGATAGAAAACTAAACAAAGAAAACTCAAACAAAGGTGATCAGCTCCTCATGACGCCAGGGGAAAAACCAGAGACCAAACCCCTCAGGAGGGCGGGTTTTAAAGGCCTGGAGACAGTGGCCAGCTGCCTCCAATCCTGCCACCAGCACCCTAAAACACAAAACACACACACACACCGCAACACCAAACCCGGGTGGGGCCTTGGGCCGTCACAATATATATTCATATAACTGGTGCTGTTATTGTGACAGTGTTCTTACAGCTGAGCTGACCTTGTTTTTTCTCTTCCAACACATTTCTTTGGACCACTGACCCATGTGTGAACGTACACATGACTAATAAAACTGAACTGAGACAGCAGAGTTTAAGAGGTAAAGGGTTAATAGAGGCAGAATTGACCGAAACAGAATTTACTGTCTAAGTCTGACTGCTTAATCTGACTTTGTGGAGACACCCTCTGGTGTCAAACGCAGCCCTCATCTTTTCATTTCCCGCCCTGACACTTCCCTCTTCCTCCCTCTCAGTCTGTCTCCCATCCTCGATGACTGGATGTCTGTTAGGATTGACTTATGACTCCAGCTTAACTCTTGGCCACAGTAAATGTCCTGCTGATAGTTTTGCCGTAATATCGCAATTTGTCTTGCCGGTCACGGTGGGCACTTTTGGAAGACAAGTGCATGTGAAGAAGGCCCAGAGGAGCACGGGTGCCAGGCAGGTGAAAGATGACAGGCAGCATGTCTCTTTCATTCAGCCGAGCAGCACGGCTCGCCTTGCTGAGCTGAACAGCAGGCACAGACACAGTGGCACTTCACCTAAATTAATAGTTGACCTGCTCGCCACGTTGCCGAGTGAAGAGTTATGGCCGGAGCGCCGCAGCAGGACAGGCAGCAAACGTGGCTAACAATAGGGTGGTGGGATGTTTGATGAGGGGAATCAAAGCAGAGGCCAGTAGGCTAAGATGGATGGATTAGCTTTGTTATCAGAAAGGCCACGGAGGCGTTGTACTGGCCATCCTCACTGGCTTATCATCACATCCAACTGGCTAATCCAATTCCTGGCCTTCCCTGTCCCTCTGCTCCATATTCAGTGATGGTTCTAAATTTGTCGGTGCTGACTGAAGTGGCAGGTTTAAGGATTTTACAGTTTACAGAGAAACTTCTAACCCTTAGACACACAGGTCATTGGAGTCTACGCTCTTCCAGGAGTGGGTCAAATATGACCCATATTAGATTAATTGATTAATCACATATTCTTTTCATTCTTTATCATTTTGCACAAAATATTTATTTAAATTCTACACAAGAATTATCTTAAATGCTTATTTGTATTATTCAGTATCAAACATTTCTTATATGTCACCACATAAAAATGCAAAATTAGGAAAGTGTTGCAATCAGTATATATAGAAAATATTATATTGTGAGTCTCTCAGTCTGATATATGATACATAGCTAAATAAACTGTAGTTAAGCTAAATAGCTAAGCTACACAGCTGCTTAGTTATGTCAATAAATCCACTGCAACCACTGTGTAGTGATATTATTGAGCTATAAATTAGGCAAATTTCCAACACTTTGTATATAAAAATATATATACGCAGCTAAGTTGTGGCTCACACTGAAGATTGTACCTGCAAGATTTAATTCAATTTAATACATTTTTATTTATAGAGCACTAAATCATAACAAACGTTATCTCGTGACACCATATAGAGCAGGTCTAGAGCGTAGTCCTTAAAATATTATTTACAGAGACCCAACAGTTCCCACCTTGAGCGAGCACTTGCCAATGGTGGCGAAGAAAAACTTCTAAAACAGAAAAAAATGAAAGCTCCCAAATCCCACTGGACATGGCTGCACCACAGCTGGCAGAACTGATCACACCTATGTAGTCAATGGTGATTGTGATTCCACCAGAAGTATCCTCTGTGAAGAATATGCTGCCCCTCTATTTATGACGAATGCTGCGACCAACCGTGTCAAGGAGCACAGAGCAGATCCAGCTGGAAGTCAGACAGGGGAATGACAGAGAGGATCCAATCAGCCTTTAAATTAAAGCACCTGATTGTTGAGGGGATTTTCTGTTTGATCATGTCTCATATGGAGTTACACAGGGTCAAGCATCCTGAGGCCACTGTAGGGACAGTGTCAAATCTTGAGCCCTGAGATACAGAGAAGCTGTATGTTTGTGTTCAGAAGACCATTTTGATCATTACTATGGTCACCAAGGTCAGAGGATAGGCCTATCTCCCTCTATAGACACAACAGATAGACAGGTACATAATGTAGAAGCCTCTACAGAGTCGGGTAACAATCTCAGACCACTCAGGGTTAACATATTGCCTTGTTTATAGACTAATGATGGTTTAAGGACATAGAGTAGTTGTGTCACTGTCCTGAGAGTATATAGATGAGTCAGAGAGGACAGCTTCTTCAGAATTGAGCTGTATCATGTCATGACAAGTGTTTGGATAAATCCTCCATTCTCCTTGGCCACACCTCAATAACCCTTTCAGCATAAGACATCTTCTGTGCACATCCTTTCTGTTGACTTAACTCTCGAGAATTCTCGACTTGTGCAGACTCTAGATCATAAAAATAGACAAAAGGGAAAGACTTCAAGTATGTAGCGTATGTACCTCTGGTAGAAGCACATAAATCGAGGGTAAATTACCAAATCTGAGCAAATTAACAAAGATCTGCGGGCAAAATGCTCTGCTTCTGAAACACTCCTGGTGGGGCATGGAGCTCTGTGGTGAATGGACCAAAACATTGTTGTCACAGAGCTGTGGATGGTGGAATTTAGGAATAAGAATAAAAGGTTTCTATGAATTTCCACATGAAAAACATGCAGGTTAAGGAAATTTGAGGGAAAAAAAAAAAGAATTTAAAAAAAAAGGAGGGGAGAATTCCGGACAATCAGGATAATTTTTATTCCAACTAACAATCCAAGGGTTAACCAACAATGAACATATTTGTATTGACACATGTTGAGGAGTACACGTATTGCAGTCAGTCTTCTTTAATTTTCTCTCACTTCAAACAGATTAATACATTTTTCATTACCAGTGCTCAATCTTTCCAAACTTTGCCTCATTATTTTACTCCTCTCAGTACCTCAGAGGATCAGCACACATTTATTACATTTGATTTGCTCTCAAATGAGCTTTTAAAAGCATATTTGGGATTTCCATAGACATGAAAAGAACAATGTAGAAGGTTTCAAATCCCTGAGAGGATAATTAATTTTGAAGAAGTGAGTTTTTTTTTTTTTTTTTTTTTTTTTTATCGAGCCAGGTTAGTCATGCAAGCATGAAATCGATATGACGTGTAAATCAAAAATAAATTAGGTTTTCTTTTCTTCTCTATGAACAATCATTTCAAATTAATTGCAGAGTCGACTCCATGCTTTAAAGTAATGGTCCAGCTCAGATCCAGGACTGCTTTACATAATGCATATAGCGCGGTCTGGATTTAAAACAATTTACTTCTGGGGTTAACCAGGCTAATGACATATTCATTTTCTGCAAGGGGAAGCTACACAGTGCATAGAAGTAAATGAGCTTTCCATTGTCCACTGGCACCCCTCCACCGCTCTATGAGCCTTGTCTTGGTACAACAAAGGCTGGAAGGGCTGAGATTTAAATGATAATGGGATTGATTCCTCATCTTTGAAACTATGGTGTGAAGCTCTAATTAATAGCTAGTGCCATCTGGTCGATGCTTTTTGAAGGGCATGAAGTAAAAAAAACACAAATATAGTCATAAAGACTTCTCAGCACTGAACAAATGAAAGGGATTTTTAGTCTGTTACAGACTCGAAACTGACTTCAGATTTGATATTCTATTGATCCCAGAGGGGGGAAATCACTCTTCTCTTTGCCCTCTTGTTGAGGAGGGTAAGTCAGTGGTCAGGGTCATCTACAGAGCGGCTCCCCTTGAGATGGTCTGGGTTCAGTGCTTTAAGTGTAGAAAAACAACCCAGTGATGTCAGTCATGGGTTTCTCAAAGCATGTTGTGAAGCTTGGATGGCTTGCTGCCATGTTTGTTGGTTACTGAAGCCAGGAAAGTCATTCTTTTCTGTGAACCATAATAACTGTTTCATAAAAACATTCTCAAAATATTAAAGATACATTACACATTTTTTTTCCTTTTTTTAAAATAGAAAATGGAGCATGAATGAAATCTTGTACTGTCTATTTTAAGACCCGTATACGTAGGTAATCACATTGGTCTTAAGTATGGTGAACCACAGTGCCATGCAGCTCTGATCCCACTCACAATGAGGGGTTCTTCACAATTACTGGTGTCATGCTGTTGCTAGGAAATGCATTGCTGCTGTCACTCACTCTGGGTCTTGTGAACCACTGTGTACAGGATAAAGGGTAGAAAATGCTTCTCTAGCCTGCGGGCAAACATACAAAAGGGAGTCATTCAAAGATGTTTGCAAAGTTGGTTTTAGAACGTTTCCCTTCTAACCCGCCTCCCAACAAGAGTTTGATCAACCAGTCAGCTTGCTAGACTCTCAGGTCTGTAACAGCAACGCATTACTGAAATGAAGGGGCGGTTAGCTTCTCCACAAGTAAAGTTACCCATAACACCCTCCTTTGCACAGACCCCCAGAAACACTTAGACAAAAAAAAGAAAAATTCCAACCTAACTTTGAAACTGGTTCTGATCACGTAGTCCACGTAGATCTACCAGACCTCCTCCCCAAACTCATTCTTTATTGCTTCTCTTTGTCATCTTGACTTGTAGAAATTGGGATAATGGTTCACATTTTCCTACAGCCTCAGCTTGAAGGCTTTTATGGTGTGTCACTCCTAAGAAGAGTTCACTAAGAAAAGATGTAAGAACAAAAAAGAAAGCATGTGAGAGAAGATCAAACCCTGTCTACTTTTACATCTGCGTACACCTGACCAATCACTACATGGAGTCGGTGTGAAAGTTGATTGAGGATATATACAGCCCCCCGCATACCAACATTAAAAGGGTGTCGACAAGCGTATTGACCCCTGCAGAGTCCTTCAAGAAGACAGGGCATATATACACACACGGTGCTTGGATTGCAAAGCCAGTGCTTATGCTATGGGAATCCATTGGAAAAAGTCATCTGCTAATGCTGTGATCTGTGCCTCAAGCAGCTCTGTATTGGCTACACCATTCAGCCATGGTGCTGGCTGACTGATTCAATGACTTGCTCCAGTTCACTCTACCAGTCTGCTCTTGTTATCCACACAAAAAAGTTTGATGGAGTATCATCATCAGTTGATGGGAAGTCTGCCCACTCAGTCCAGCAGCCTGTTGCCCCGCAGAGGTCTAACCTTGAGCTTCACATTTGTTTTAGTTATTCCTACTAATGAGGACCACAGGCAACACAGGCTGGAAGATGGAAGGATAAAAGAAGTCTGTGCAGAGGGAGTTAAGACTAAGACAAAATAAAACATGAAGCCCTTGTATTTTTACCTCCAACTTTTTATTCTTCAGAGTTCAAAGGTGTCAGCGCAAAGATGTCTTAATACCACCAGCATGGCATCACAGAGAGAATGCAGTGAGCTGTGTGTGTATGACAGTGTTTTTTCCCTGGAAAGTTTATCTGTCCACTCCCATGGCGCGCTCTGATATTTGTTGCCACATCCAATTTAGACTCTGTCTAGAAGGACTGCAGGGGCGGCATAATCACTCCGCGCTTCATGCTATGTGATCTGACACAGGAACTGCCCAAGACGTTTACCTTCACTGGTGTGGCTCTAACAAACACCCCTACACACACAAACACACACACCTAAACACTTTCAACAGAGTAGAAACATCAAGCGAAAGTGTGTAACAGCAGCAGTGTGGTGGAACTTGCCTGACTTTACCGTGCTCAAGAATGGAGTCCTTACAAATGATTTAGAGATTTGTGACTTTATTTGTGGGCAATTTTGGAAACCTCAACGTACACTCAACTTTTTGAAAATGACAGAGCATGTAGGTCCAATATACACTTGTGATTTCAAGTGCATCATATCCAGATGAAACCCAGCTGTGATGACTTTTGCATACACTCTAGAAGTCTAGAAGTGCTGGCTTGTCCATCACAGGTCCTTGGTTATCTGAATAGAATGAATGTAATGTATCTAGCTGGCAGTCGGCCGGGTGTTGCAATTCTAAGTGGGTGGTCCTGTGCATCTTTGTTAATTACATGACAAATCTCATAGCAATTTGTTTGGTTTTCCGGTGCATGGGCAGATCAGTCCAGAGAGTGGTGGTAAAGTACTCTCAGAGCGACTGGTGCACAGTTACAGTTAAACTAAGTACCATACAATGTTCCATGAACTAAAACAAAGAAAGCTGAGTCACTTAAAACAAGTTCAACTTTGCAAGTTTCACTTAACAGCTTTTTTCTCAACCATTCGATTGCATCCCATGGCCCTCTTAAGTGAAAGGAGTACTGGAAAATAATCCCGTACAGGAAGTGAACCTTGAGTTGAAAATGTTTTATTGCAGATGTGTTCACAAGGTCGAGAAACTCAGCACTGCTCTTTTACCCACGCATTATTCAGAGGTTGAGGTTAACATTTGTAGTTTTGAGTGATATGTCTCATAAAGTATTAAAAGGATTGACAGCAATTTTGCAGAGATGTTCATGTTGCACTCTGGTGATCCTCTGACTTTTCCTCTAGCGCCATCATCAGGTCAAAACTCCAAAACTGTCAAGTCAAAATTGTCAGATTCTTTGGTTTGTGACCAAATACCTGCAAAACTAATGACATCCCCAACAGCCTCTTTACTTTACCTTTAGTGCTAATGAGCAAGCTAACAAGCTGAAATAAGATGGTGAACACTGCACTTGCTCCACATGAGGATGTTAGCATCATTGTGAACAGTGCCATTATTATTTAGCTCAAAGAAAGGTCATGCCAAGTACAGCCTCACAGAACCCTTCACTGCTAGTGTGCTGTGGACTGTTAGTATTGATTAATATCGCATCTGTTCAATATACATAAAGTTTTAAAGTGTAAATGGGACAGAAGTTACCCATGACATCTGAGCATGACAATAAACACGAAGCAGACAATCCTTAACCATCTTTAAAAAGGTAAATATTCAACTTACAACATATTTAATATTCGGTTTTGGTCCTGCCTCATGCATAATTGGAGTAGATCTATAATCAGTCAAGCACACCACACACCTAAGTCTTGCATTTTATGTTCTGCTGATGAATTTAGCTACAAATTTTTCAGATTTTACAAACTGGTGAACACCCACGGTACATTATCAGTTGCGGGAAACTTCATCCATCATTGTGAATGGTCAGAATTCTAATTTCAGGTTTCTAAGTTTGGTAATGAGACAGAAACAGGTGTTTTACTCACAGCTTCAATGATTCATTGATAGACCAATAGTTAATGTCTTCTAAAGTTGGGATAGGATTTGTCTTTTGTCAGTCACAACCCAGTGAAGCCAACAGATGCTTCTGCCAGATTCAGTCCTAAGCAAGCCAAAGATCCTCAGTGATTATATACAATGATGTCTAATTGGCAGTCTTGTCTCGTCATTTGTAGTATATTAACAGCAGAAACAGAAAAAAAATAAGAACATGTTCATAAATGCAACAAATCGGGGAAGTCTACCTCACATCCAGCAGTCACCAGCTATTAAAAATAAAACCCTCTTGTTTATTTCAGCCCGAGTGTTTTGGTGTCAGTGCAGACACTGGATTTGTCTGGAATCGACCAATCAGTTCTAACCTAACCCGATGTCTTCACTCAGTGGCCTCCTGGCTGAGCCTCCGGTGCAGCTGCCAATCAGAGCAGCAGCTCATTAGCAGATAAACTGCTGATGTGAAACGACACCCAAAACAGACTGCTCACTGGTAGGAGGGAGAGACAAACAGAGAAATGACTCATAATGCTAATGGACTTTTACTAGGACAAAAGTAACAAAATGCATTCTGTGCATACATACATTAATTATACAGGTGAAATGCAAGATACCGCTCCAGTGAGCATACGTTGACTATTCATACATCAAAACATGAGCTTACAAATTGCTCACAAGTTTTATTATACAGTACACCCAGAAAATGAAAGATCGAGTTGATATCAGCTATATTAAATCAATTAAATTGTGACAACTCTGTTTATGCACTGAGGCCTAGTCTCATGTCAAAGTGTGTAATAGACCTGATGATTCACAGGAGGATACCATGTCAGTGTCACGTTTTGCCTCGGCCAGATGTGTAAAGTCCACATGTGTATGAAGGTGCAGGACAAAGAGTGATGAGATCCATGTAGGGAGGAGGATGGACAAACAAACACAGGATCACCCTGGAGACCACTGTTTGAGTGATTCATGATTTAATTATTTTAAATTACATTAAAGTTCTGCAAATGAACGTACATAATGGACTGAACCTACATCAGGTGCTAAACATAACTTATGATGTTTTCCTAAACCTATCCAAGTAGTTCTGTTGTGTAGATTTAACCAAACTGTGATCTAACCAGGTTTTATTTTCAGTGTAACCAGGTGTTGCATATTTATTATTGCAGAACAAGAACATGTTTAATACTGTCTCCATTCTTACATCTAAAACAGGTAGTTTTTTTTCATATTTATGGTAAAGTTTGTCCAATATTATACCCAGAACCGTCAACCTTTGCTGGATATCTATGTTTTTTGTTTTTTTTACTAAACATTTTGATTCAAACCCACTTTAAGTTTACTTTTCCTCATTAATCAGAAAATGCAGGGATGTATCATTACCCATCATTAAAATGTTAGGGTCAAGCTCGTTAGTAGCAAACTAAGCTTCTTCTTTTTATTAACAGTGAACTGGTGATGTGTTGTAGTCAAGACAACCTAAATCAAGACCAAGTCCAAGACCAGTGTTTCCTGAGACAAGACCAAGACATTGAGGGGTGGAGACTAAATCAAGACTAAGACCAAGGCAGGATCAGACACAATCAAGACCTGGCCCAGACCAGTGAAAGTCCCACACTGGGACAAGAATAACACTGTGTCCTTACCAAGCGACAACTACTGTGGCTATGAAGTGAAGCCAATGTGACAAAAACTGCAATTCATAGAACGTCCACTTGAGACTGGCTCCAGAAGTGAGTCAGTCTCCATAAGTCCCCATGTTAAAATGTCCAACTTCACAGCAGAAATAAACATGTTTACAGCCTGGTACAAAAAACACTTTTGGTCTCTATAGCTAATTTCCCCGCTCATGACAACTGTACTGAGGGTGAATCTTTATACAACTCACCTGTTCAAATGATATTAAGCCTCAAGGTTAATATCAAAACAGTTAAAATTTAGGTTAAGTTTAAAGTTATGCAGAATTAAGAGAGTGGCCGATTTGATTGACAGGTGCTGTTACAGATGGTTTATTTAAGCAACCACACTTCATTCAGCCACCCTCAGCTAGCCAGCCAGATTTGCTAGCATCATGTACACTTACTTCACCTTTCTTTATGCTTCATTTCTAAGTGCTGATAAAAAGTTTGACATGGTCTCAGCCGTCTTAGTAAGTATTGCACTGCTAATTTACATACTGCTGTGTGTTTTTTCTTTGGATGCCATTTTGCAGATGAACTCTTTGTGGTTTTAAGGAGCCACATTTTATTACAGGAGACTTGGCTGACATCTCCAGCAGACAGCCAAGCCTCATCTCCTTTCACCTGCATTCATTTCCTTGGCGCGTTAAGGAGGGTGAGGAGGGGTGACAGCCGTTAACAGTAACAAAAGTTTCAAATTAGAAGTGAGTCAAGTTATTGGTCGCGTTTGAAGCAGTAAGTTTTACATCCAATCTAAGTAATGCAACTCACTGATTCTTCCAGTGCTCCTTCCTGATACTTGCACTGCTGCTCTTGAAGTGCGACTGTCCTTGGGGGGGACGGACAGCAGAGAGGCAGGAGAGAAGAATAGCAAGCAACGGCAAAAAACAGGGCTCGCTTAAAAAAAAAGAAAAGGTTGATGCTGTTCAAAGATGCCAGTTTCTCTGACACCATTTTGTCAAGGTTTAAAATCCTGGCAGCCCATTTCTCTCAGTGAATGTACGAAGTGAAGGGAGGCAGAGGGAAAGATCTGAGAGACTTTGTTGGAGCTCCACTATGCATTCATGACACTGGAGGATAACGGTCGACATGTTGGTTTTTTTTACTGTTAATGAATCTCTATCCTCAACCTCTATCCTTAGCCTGTTAATGACTGGATGTCTGCCTCCACACAGAGAACCAGACATTATGATCCTTATTTTTTCAAAAAGAGAAAGCATTTTTTTTAAAGCATTCTGTTTTAGACGACAATTTAAGAAAAAACAAAAAAATATATTTAATTTAACTACAATTGAAAAAACAATTTAAAATTTAAAACTGACTCACATATTTACTCTAGTTATTTTTATACACTCAATTAGTTCTTGTAGATGTTTCATAAGTCATCAAATGTTTCCTTTAAGCTATTATTCATAACACTAATGATATTTCCCATGTTTTTTAATCCAGTTCTAATTTGAGAGGCCACACAGATAATTGAAACTTGCACAAAAGAGAGACCTTGACAGTCTGTGTTACAATCTGGGGAACTGAGGGGTTATACAAAGGTTGCTATCGGTTTATTATAAAAACTGTAGGAGTCTTTGTAGAACTTAACTCATGATAAAGACTAAACATCAGCATATATGTGCGTCTGTCTCATGAAGGAATATTACATCAGAGCCCCTTGCTTTGGCATGCACAAACCAAAACTTAACTTATCTTCACTAATTTTTGCTGTCTGATGAAAACCACATTTACTCTTTTGATGATTTAGACTTTTTTTCTACATATGCAATGTGCGTATTTTCTTCCGTCTATGGTCAGCATTTTGAATGCTACTGACCAATGAAAAGATGTTTTGTTACATCATATATGTAGGATAGACAGAAGGAGGAGAAACTTTGGAGTTTTGATCCAAGGATAGATGACAAGCTCTGTGATCATCGTTTTTTCATCCTCCTGAAAAAAATAACTTATAGACGTATGTGGTTTTCATCGGACAGTGAGGAAATATAATGTCTGTATCCGAAGCCTGATTCCACTGTCTTGGCCTTATACAAAGCACATGTTCCTTCGTAACAATGAACACACACTGTAAAGCTGCCATACTGCCAGATGTGTATTAATCCACAGCAGAAAAGATTGCACTACTTCCTCCAGATTGAGTAATGTTTGTTTGGCTGGCTGCTTTACCGAGGCATTTGTGACCAGTTACTAGAGATTTAGGTCTTGAATAGAAACCGATGGGCTTTGAGCTATGAGCTACAGAAAGTCAGAAAGTACTGAAAGAAGTAGGAAGAAGAAACTATTTGACATCTACATCCTAGCTTCTTCTGGAACTTTATCAGTGGATGGAGCGTGCTCCGTTGTCATGGAGACACTTTTTCAAAGAAAAGAAGCACATCAACGTGTTTCATTGTAAATACTTAATCCTCACACCACCTCACATTGATCACAGCTCCTTCTCTTCCCTAATTAAATGTTACTAAAATGAATAATGATTTTCTTTCCTTGATACTGAACGATGTTGAATGATTAATGAATGACCTTGACGCACTTGGCTAAGCCTCCTCTTATAAATGAAAAACACATCAATGCTCACACATTTCTTACGAGGGAGGCATTTTATGTTTGTTGTTCGTCAACTTTTTAAGTTGCTCTTGCTGCACTTGTTGGCGTACTCATTGAAAAATTCTGTTTTCATCTTTAAACAGAGAAATATCAATATATGAATCGATATATGGTCACACGCCTAAATTTCATTTTATGGATTGAAGCTAATGAATGCTGTTTGAAACCACTGACGGAATAAAACAATGGGATATGGGTAGACATTTAAATTGAATGTACAATTCTTTTGCTGAAATCTTCCATAAAGGGAGTAAATAAAAACTAAAACTAAAAAAAGAAACTAAAATCTGCTTGTTCAGCTGTATTCGCTCTGTACGGTCCTGATGGACATGTGTGTTTCCTCAGTGTGACATTGCTGCTGTGAACGCACAAACCACACTGGCCTGAGGCAGTGGACAGCGGCAGGACAGAAAAAAAAACAAAAGAGATAAAAAGGAAATTTCAGCAAACTCAGTAGTGGCCTCCAGTGACAGCACGCGATCACTGTTTGAACTTCTGTTGGAAGTTGAAAAGTCCTCTCCCGTAGAGTCACATTTGTATTTATGTAGGCTATGGAGCTTGTTCAGATGGTAAAGAAGAAGAGTGATCATTAATGAGGTCAGGGTAACTGGATGGAAAGGCAGTTCAGAACAGGAAAAATATGAGGCCTGGACCTATGCATTATCAAGGAACTTCTATCCCTTTCTTAGTTATGAATTTGCATCCAAACATTGCTCTTGGTTTTGCTGCGGTAAAAGTTGTGATGTGGTAAACTTTTAAATGTTAAAAACCTCATTTGAAATGGAAGCAAGGAGGTGACATTTTCAACAATGTTACAGTCTAAACATGGTGCTCTTTATTATTAATTATTATTAATGTTAAAAGTTCAGCATGAGACCATTTCTTCGAGAGAGGCTATTCTTCAGTTTAGTATGCACACTAGCACAATGTTGTGACCAACCACATTAAAAACAAGAATGTGGCTGCCATGTCCAAGAATGGATCACAACTGCATGCCTGAGAGCGAGGGATTCAAGGAACTGACGTTATTTCCGTACCTCAAACCTAACCCTAACATGTATATGTTATGCCAGCGATAGCTCCTGTGACTAACTTCAATGCATTACACCTTGAGGAGAAGAAGGAAGAAGGATGAACTAAGATTCAACTAAAATTCAACACCGCTGTGGGAAGTCAAAAGTCACTGAGTTCAGGTATTGAAAACACAATCATAATCGGCAAACAGCCAGACCTACTCGGCTCTTACTGCCCGAGAAGGAGGCTGCTTTCCCGGGGAAGTGAGCCGTAGAGTACGGTGGGAGGACTGACCGGGTCACGGAGACTTTTAGCTCGAAATTTCTCAAAACTTACCGAAACAGACATTTATTTTACTAAAGGAGGTCTAGATGAGTTCATTTATGCTGAACTTAACCACTGTAAAACAATTAGAAAGTAACGTTGTATTTCTCTCTCTCTCTCTCTCTCTCTCTCTCCGACACAAACCAAATTAAACTTCTTGTTGTCATTATTTTGCAGCACAGACTGAAGTCAGACTCAGACGTAGAAGCTGCTTCATGAAATAAACCTTGTTGCTCTTGTTTTGCCCTCATGGAGGTTCAGTGTCTTCAATCTGGCAACCTGCGTTAGCTTCAGTCTGGGGAGGGGTGTGTGCAGGGAGACAACTCTCCAGTGTTTTGAATTTGAGCTGCGGTGTCCATTTTAAACCACTAGATATCTGTATTCTGCACAATCTTAAATATTGTACCTTTAATGGGTGTCGGCCAAAACCAAGTTGCCACATTATGAGCTCACATTTACTGACAAACTCAATAAAATAAAAAGACCTGCTGCTGATTCACTCCTCTGTCTTCATTTATTAACAAGTGTGGGAGAAAACCCTGAACCGGCCCAAATGTGTTCAGGTCCTCTCACACGCTGTTCTTCTTCTTCAATAAAACACTTGAGCACAATAGAGTTCAATGCAATATAAATTTACTGTAGTTCAAAAAGAGTGGAGTACAAACACACTCAGTGGTCCATGGATTAACTGATTGCTTCTCACATTGCATTCTCTTTTATGTCATTCACATTCTCCTCCTATTGTGGAGCTTAGCTATGATTCCCCCCTCACCCACTACTCCTCACTCCCACCTATGATCTCACCCTTAACTTTATACACCATTATTTCTCCTTTCAGGTACTTTTGGATGTTCTCCAGACATTCACTGTTTTTAATGGTGTCATCTTGACCTTCCAGGGAGTTTTCTGCTACTCCTTGTATACAACGGCGTGCATTCCATCAGCCTCAGACTTGCATGCTGCACGATAAGTAGAGCACTCTCTGTTCTCTCCAACACTGTTTATGGCTGTGCTGCTGAAAAAAAAAAGTTTAAAAAGTTACCGTAAGAGTATATGCTGTCTAGATTGCTTACATGATGATTATACATCATCTAATCCACAGAAGTAACTGGTTATACATTTCCTGTGAAATTCAAGCTCACTATTAAAAGCTAACCAGGTTAAATCTAGATGCCAATTTGAGAGGGGAACTCGATTTTACACATTAAAGCCTGTTTACAGGTCTTTGGGAGTAGCACATCAGTGAAACAAAGCATTTTGTGGCTCTAGAGGGAGCTGCACAAAGTCTGATAAATTACCACAAGTAATGTCACTTGATCCTGCCTGTAATCTCTGCTCTAGGCTATAGCGACTTGAGGCTACAGCTGCAACTGGTATAACACACCCAAATATTTGACCCAGTTTTTCTGTTTTGTTACATTTTTTTTAAACTGCATAAATCATTTTTTGTCCATTTTAGAGGCGGCACAACCAGCTACCATGGCATTGTGAAGTTGTTGTGGTGCTAGCAAGCACAGGAAGACAGAGGGCAACATTAGCATTCATATGAACTCGTGTTTGTGTCAGGTGTAGCCAGAAAGCTAGACTTATTTTCAATGTCAATATTCTTGAGTGTGCTGCTTTTCTTTGTTGTTTGTCTGGCAGACAAACACACTCTCGTACACACCTGAAGCACATAACCAATTAAGAGAGATATGTGAACGGAATAAGGCTAAAAAGCATGAGGTCAGAGAAGAGGAAGACCTGTGTATTATGGGGTCATGTTGGATCATACACTGTCAGACGTCCAGCAAACAAACAATCAGGCTGGCATGGACAATACAGTCTGGGACTCGGAGGAGAAACGGCTAACCATTGGCATTAAGCAGTGTGGACCAAGGAGCACTTGAAGTAGACAGTCTCTCCAACCAGCAAGAGAGTGCTGGTGAATGGACAACCTCCAGTGACCAACCTAGTAATGATAAATGGACTGTCTAGTCTTCCCACCACTTGAGATGCTTTAACACGATGTATCTCATTCACTCATTCATATATTGAAGCAATGGCTGCCATGCAAGGTGCCAACTGCTCATCAGTTTTTGGGAGTTAACCATTCATATGCAGCCTTCAGGAGCAATTTCAGGTTCAGTATCTTGCTCAAGGACACATCAACATACAGACCGGAGGATCCAGGGATCGGTGGTTCAATCCCCATCTGATTAGTGGATGACCTGCTCTACCTCCTGGGCCACAGCTGCCCCTCAAAGGACCTTAGTATAAGGGGCTTTTTTTAGACTGCTAGACTGACTGCTTCTCTGTTTTTATTAATGGGAAAGAGATTGTTTTATTGCTGCTCCCTCTTTTGAACAAAGACATAACAAAGACTTTAAACAGAACCTTGCTGTGTGTGCGTCTGAATCCAGACTGGGGTTCAAAAGTAAACAGATGGTGTCTACTTTGTGAAATTTGTGCCCACTTGATGAATACCCCTTCTTATTTTTCCTCTGGTTTGATACCTGAGAAAATATCCTTAGATTCTGCAGTGCATGCACTGTAAGGTATGTAACCTTGTTTGGCTATTTGGTGCAATACAACATAAGTTCCAGGCTGGGTTCTTCATGCAGGTCTTGGTCTTTCTGTTGCAGCTTCAGTTTGTGATTTGGGTCAACAGGATGTCTGGATTTGTAGAATATGTAAACATTTGCCAGTTAGTGAGTAGGAATTGAGAAGTGTTGCCATGGTACTCTGTGCAACAGCCTCAAAGCAGACAGCGTTATTAGCGATAGCTACCTGGATAACACAGGTCACCTTTTGTTGTAGGATGATGGATGTGGAGGCGGCATCAGCCCTCAGGTGACACAGGTGATGGTCTTTTTCTTATTACGGCACTAATGGTAGAGAAAGCTGTGGAAAGGCATCAATTGTTACCCACTGCAACCACCAAGGTCACTGAGGTCACAAATTAACCAGCCTCTCTTCTCTGGTCTCTTTTTTTGCTTTTCACTCTGTCTTTCTTCTCTTCATAGTTTATCATGCCTTTCATGTGTCAGGCTTGTAAATACCATAATCACTGCCATCTAAATTTAAATAGCTGAATTCAACATCTCACTTGTGTCTTTCAGCACCTGGACTTTGCCTCTATTGTATTTTTCCAACATCTTTAAGAAAATTGATCAAGGTTTTAGGGTTCAGTATGTCTGCTATGCAAAAAATAATAATAATAATAAAAAAAAAAGATACAATAGCTGCATAGCAACAGTAGAAATTATTAGTGCTTCCGCTCGGCATTTCCTGAGTGCTCCTATCTAAATATGAGATGTTCTGCAGACATACACCATTACTTTCTTTTAACACACAGACATGGCGATATTTAAAAAGGTTTCATTGGCACTTCTCCAGCCAGGCTCTTTGCTTTCCCTTTCCATTCAATTAATTACTCACACCTTAGTATTATCCTTCACTGCATGATCCTTTCCTTCACTTTGCTTGCATCCATCACCATGATGCTTTGAGGGCAGCCGGGAACCGCAACCGGAATGGGAACAGTGGGCTTCTAGACTGTCAGATTTTCCAACTGAATGTACTAACAGCCATTCTTCCGAGTGATTTAATGAAAGATGTTAAATTGACATACATTCTGAACATACTGTAATTCTCTTGCCCAGCCAGTACACAAAAAAACAGCCTCCCCCTTAAGAACCCCTCTCCCAGCCTGTATTCCAAATGTTTCAAATCAAATGCCTGGATATCGTAAATTATTCAAACATTTGAGTGACCTCCAGCGTGCACTGGGATGTTTTGCAGCCAACTGTGAATCAGATGGGATGAGAATCAGCATCTCCATATCGCCATGGTATTCTACCATAAAATGATGAAATACCCACTTTGGGTTGTGAGCAAGATGCTGTCTCGAGTATCTTGAGGCCTTCTTCACAAGTGAGGGTAAGACGGGGTACGAGATTGACGTATGTGATGGTGCAGTGTCAGCGGTAATGCTGTTGTACTGGACTGTATTCTTTCGCATGCCAGGCCTGCAGTTCACAGCTCGTGTGCATGCTCACATTCATTTCGTTGCTCTCATTATTTGTGACTGTCAATCATGATATCAGCTCTTCTCATCAGCTGGTCACATCTTTCCAGGAGCACAGTGACACACCTGCATTGTTAGCTTATCATCTTACAACTGTCTTTGTAAATATGATTCTCTCTTCCTGCCTTCAGTACATGAGTTGATGCTGCTGTTATACATGCCCCTGTGCCTCCCTGTCTCTGCTCAGTCTTCGCAGATTCATCAGCTTTATCATTTCATCCGCCATCAGCCTCAGCAGAGTCATCAGCCACCACCGCCAGTGTCTGCTCTTGCTCAGGTCTGCTGCTCAATCTCAAAAATCTCCCTGTAGAGTCAAAGACTTTTCTCAAAACCTAATCATATCATCTGTTATAACAAACATCTTCACGTCATCTCCAACATCTGATCATGGGAACTATCAATGAAACGACCAACTGAACTGATCTACTGGTTTAAAACAGTCTTAGGAACAGGGTGAAGAGGTTGGACATCTTAAAGAAGCTCAGACTGAAACAGCTGCTCCTTCATGTTGAGAACAGCCTGTCTGGATGTTTCAGGCATCTGGTATGGATGCCTCCCTCTGGAGGCTTACCAACTAAAAGTCCCCACAAACCACACTGAAGGGACAACATATCCTATTTGGCTTGGGAGTGCTTTGACATTGTCCAGGAGGGGGTGGATGATGTGGTTAGAGGAAAGCAAATCTGGGTAACATTGCTTGGTTTGCCTCAGACCTGGATAACGAGATAAAAAATGGAAAGCTGGATGGATTTGTGTGTTGTAGGAGATGGTGACTTACACACGTCTGTTGTTCAAATTGAGTCTTAAAGGTCTACTCTAGAATATTTGTCAAATCAAGAAGCAATAACTTCATCGTAGGCACCCCCTTCTTGTTGTAAAATATCAGTATTCATTTCCTCTCAGTAATGCGAGCGTAAGATAAAAGCTGTCCTTTAGCTCTTTGAAACCTTGATTGATTCTGTGACACTCCCAGGATAATGAGAAACGGCTGCGGAAGAATATCAATGCCGAGGATCTCAGAGGTGGCCAAGGAAACATCAGTGCTCAAGTCTTTTAACTTTGAACAAAGGACAACAGCACTGTATGTTAACATTATTCCTTCCACTTCCTGACATGTGTTGCATAGTGATACCTCAGGGACAATTTTATTTAGCTTTGCTTTTATGTGTTAACGTGATATGTTTTTTTTTCAGCTCAATTAAATTGTATCTCCAAATTGCTCTACGTAAAAAAGGACGTGTAAAAACAATGACTAAGATGCCAGGGGATTGGTTTAACAGGTTAACTCACAATAGCCCTATTGTGACCAAATATTGCCTGGAACTTAGCTCAGAACTAGTAAGTTTTGAAGTCCCTTTTATGATTTATTTTTCTACTCTTTGTACTTACTTTGTTTGTGTTTTACTGCATCTGAAGAACCATGAAGATTAGGGAAATTTGTCCAATAACAGATTAAAAAACATCTGCAGCATTTGAAATGCAATTTCACACACCAGAAAACAACAAGACAGAATAATGTCTGCCTTTGTATTTACAAGATGCAATTCTGATGTCTGAATGGATGTAATGAAAGGATGCAAAGAAGAGACTGAAACCACCACAGTACCTGTCTTATTGTTAAAATGACAATATATACGCCCTTCTTTATTCTAATTGTGAAGCTGTAGACAAGTTGTATCAAGTTCTGGGTCTCTGTTTTACCAATGAGCAATGTTCAGCACAGCAAATTCTGCCTGGGTAGTTCCTGGCCATCAGGAGTACGAATGCAGAGACTCCACCATGGAACCAGGAACTGAATTATAGGTGTGGTCAAATCACAAGTCGTTCTGGAGTTCCTGGAATGGGTAATGGGACCCTGGAAAAATTCTCACAGTGGCTAAATGCGATAGTGTCAGGGCAAGTTGCAATTGATAACAATGGTGTCATGATTGATAATTCAGTTATGCACAGTGTATTACGAAGAAAAAAAAGTACCTGGAGATTGGCTCTACCAGAAAAATGTATGGCCATAATTGTAATAGTAATGAGGGCATTGATAAAGTAGGAGGAATTGTTGGATCTGGATAACTGAGGTGAAAAATATAAAAATGTGTTTTTATGGAGAGAAAAAAAAACACTCTATATACTGGACCTTTCTAGAGTAGAGGAGTCATGCTGTGCTATCTCAAGTGGATGTATTGTAATATATCTCCATATGGATTATTTGTCCCACCTCTAAATCCCATATGTGGCATAAGGCCAATATGACCTCCAGGTATTGATTGACACTCTTTTGATCATTTTTAGCCAGAGATGATGTATGTCATAACTGAGGAGGATTAGATAAATCACTGTACTTCAGAGTTTGTAAATGAAAAAACGGGTTCTCTCCTTCATGGTTGGAAGTCAGATATAACTGCAAAGTGAACGTAGTCATGGTCACTGTTAGAGCAAGGTCATAGCACAGCTGCCTCTGCTTCTCCTTCTTCTGCTTCCTTTCCAAGTATTCCTTTGTGTTTACACCCATATGTCCTTCATGTACATCAAGCAGAGTTGTTTAGCTTTTTTCAGGCTGCCAGCAAGATAATATTTGGCACATCCAGATTAAGTCTATACAGCAAAATCAAAGTGAAATGTGATTTCCAAGCCACACTTGGAGGTGATTTGGATTTGGTGATGTCTAGACACAGAAATACGAACATGTCACGCAAATATCGGTGTGAGCAGTCTTAAAGATCTGATTACCTCAGTAGATTGCTCAGGTGTTCACCCTCACAGCTGGTGCTTGTTATCTCTATACCTGTGTGAGTGTTGTGTTGTGCGTGTGATTGAAGCCGCCCTCAGTGCTTCTCCCAGCTTGTTATTTGTGACTCTTTGTCCCTCTGTCCTCCAGTCAGTGACCTTGAGATCGATCAGTGGCAGATGATACAACTGTCATCAGTCGATGTTGCTTCGCAATGGTACCAGCCATCGCCTGCTCTGACCTGACTGTCAGTCAGTGCTGTTTTCCCTGTGAGAGTATAGCAGTATTAACCTCCACAGGAAGCAATTAACTGTTCACAGGTTGATAGCCAAGGTAGCTACCTCAGTGCGTTGGTGTGCATTGTTTTGTCTTGTTTTGTTCAGTTTGCTGTGATCCTCGGAACTCTTTCACCAGCAAGGTGCCCATGAACATCAAAGGAGCAACACCAGTGGACTTATTTCACCTTTTTCTTGAGTCATCAGTGGAAATATTGGACATTCTGGTCAAAGATGCACTCGTCTTTGCCCAATGCATAGTAACACAGTAGAGGGAAATGCACTCATTAGTCTCCAACAGTGAAGACCTTGTATACCGTCACTGGGAATATTACTTTCCAACACGCCTTCACTGAACAACAGTCTGGACAAGCTTCAGCTACTGGTGCGAAAAATGAGACTTTTCTTCATCTTCTGCTTTATGCTCTGTAAGAAGGAGGAGCAACAGAGAGAAACTCAGGTTTACAGTCAGTTATCATGGTACTCAAAGTTTTCACTTAACCTATCTTGAATGCACCCCATAGTGTGTTAACTTGTTCATCTCTGTCACAATGGGTGCAGTCGAATAGTCAAATTTGCTTAGGAACCTTCCTCACTGAGTGAAATGACCCGGAAGTATTTACGTAGCCACCATGATAAGAGCTGTTCGAATTCTCAAACTGTTAAGGAAAGGAGCTTCAATGCTTCCTTTATTATCTCCTTTAGCATAGGATACACCGGACCATCCTTTACGAGAGGAAAGGAGGTAATGCCGTCCCACAATTCCTTGCGGCAGCGACAAAAAAATCAGCGCACCGTTCAGTCATTCACAACCAGAAAACATTAATGTATTTAAACAGTGTGATGCAGACTGAGCAGAGAGAGCGTGTGAATATGAACATACGTGTTGACGTGATGTAAAAACGTTGATCATGAAGTGTGTTCTGTTGTTGACTGTGGAATAAAAACTGTTTGTAACTGTGACATCCAGCGTCCTGCAGATCATCATGAAGTTACCGTTGATTATTAATCATATATCTTTGCCATAACTTGCTGATATGTTTCTATATGAGTGGACAGGAGGGTGAGCGACCATACCAGCGTAACAAACACTTCATGTGACTTCTGTGACAGGTGGACAATATTCATTTATTATTTGAATTCTGACGTTGATGATGAAGTCACATTTTTCACCGGGTTGTCCACGTTTATATTTCCTGCATTAAAAACACAGTAAGAACATACGGGGAGTATCTAGGAAGTATCTCAGATGCGCGTTTTGTAGTCCATCTTCAGGACTTTGTAGTTTTACCACAGATCACATCAATAACATTCGCGGTCGCATGTTGACGTAGTCTAAGTGTAAGTGCAGTCGGATTCTCTGAACACTGCGGTCGTCTTCTGCTAACTCCTTATGAACTCTCCTTCACATCTTTCCTTGACCTCGTGACGTTTTCTATCGAGGTCAAGGAAAAGTAGTTAGGAAAGGACTTAGGAGTTAATTTTTTTGACTATTCGACCGTACCCAGTCTTTTGGAGTGGTGTTTCACTAGCAAGGACGACAACATCTACAACATCTATAAGAAACATTCAAATGATTTGTTACCAAAATTAAAGAGTGTGAGACTGCGTTATGCCCGGATGTTCACACTTCACTCACAATCACACTGTGAGTGAAGCGTGAACATCAGGGCATGACGCAATCCCCTCAGAATCCTGTGGAGAGTAGGAAGGAGGAGAAAGAAACAGGGTGGCAGGGAGGGGTGCAGAATATGAAACCAAAAGAGAACGAGAGGGTTAGGAGGGTATTTATAGAAATCTTGGAAAAGACATGGTTGAGTGAGTGGTCCTGCTCCTGAAACGCTACTGAAATGTGTGGACAGAGCGTGACACTGATGGTGATTTATGCTGTTGTAGTGGACCTCCAAAGGTTTTGAACGCAATCCAGGTAGCCACCTCCCTTAGCTCCTCCCCCTGCTTAGGTGTTGTATATAAGGTCTCAAAATGGCTCCTTTCAGCCTCTGGCTGGTCTGTGGTGTGGTTGCCTTATCAAGGTGGTGAGTCTCTGTTTCCTCCTGTGTGTGATTTAGTCTTGTTTGTCCTCATTAACGTGTTTTTTTTTTGTTTTGTTTTTTAGGCTCACTTGCTGCTGTGCTGTTTTGTGTTAGTTTGTTTTGTGCAGTTCTGTTGTACAGTTTTGTTTGTTCTGCTTTGTTCTCTTTTGTGTTGCTCTTTGTTTATTCAGTTTGGTTAGTTTAAGTATATTTGTTTAATTTACATTTGCAATATAGTTTGATTATTGATTGGGTTGTAGGTTTTCTTTCTGAGTTTCAGTGCAGCCTGGGTGTCATCAGATGGGAGGCGAGGCACCGTGGTGAGGACCTCACTTCCCTTTTGCACGAAAGTAGACACAGGGGCACTTTTAGTGTGTTTGTAGCGGTTTTCGTTTGTAGTGTTGCACCCCAGCAAGAAGGAGGGACACACACAGTAGTATGCCTCCCACTGAGGCCCCAGCCAACTGATTTTAGTTTTCTGTTAGTTGAACTATAGTATTGTTATAGCCAACCTTTTAGCGTTCTTCTGTTAATTTCTTATATTCACCTTGTGTTTAACTTTTTTTTTTTCTCAGCAGTAGCAGTTTTATTAAGCCTTGTATTATGTTTCGGGTCAATTTGACCCATTTCAATTTTTGTGTTGACCAAAGTGCAGGTTATCCTTAGTTTTTTTCCATGAAATTTTATGACTTTTCCTCATCTAGGGTCGTGAACTGCTGTGTAAAATCTGGACACTTTGATGCGTCGTGGAGTGTCTGCACAGAGTTTGTATACAAAGATGATGTTGCGGGTCATTTTGACCCAGACACAAAGTAGCTGTTCAAATACAAAATAAACATGTCTCATTGATATTCTTTATTTTGATTGCCTCTAAATAGCCATTCAGAACCAGGTGTGTGTGGAAGAGGGACTTTCTCTCCCCTGTCCTTGTCACTGTTTCCATGCCCTTTCTTTGAGAAATACACCAAAAATGAGCTCCAGACGATTTACAGCTGAAGAAGCTTTATCACAGCTTATGAACTGGGATAGTGATGTAGAGGAAGAGATTTCAGAGACAGAGGATCCTTCAGAGCCAGAGGACAATGCTATTGATGATCCAGATTGTCAATTTTCCCACGATGAGGAGGATTCAGAGGACGAGTCTGCCGGTGTCCCTTCATCAGATGAAAACCAAGAAACACAACAATCGTCATCCACAGAGGACATGGACATCTAAAGATGGTAAAATAAAATGGTCAACATCACCACACCAAAGCCGAGGCAGATTGTCATCTTCTAATGTCATCAAAATGACTCCTGGTCCGACAAGATTTGCTGTCACAAGAGTTGATGATATTGAATCAGCGTTTCAGCTCTTCATATCCCCACCCATAGAGAAGATAATCCTCGACATGACCAACTTGGAGGGGAGGCGTGTCTTTCAAGAAAAATGGAAGCCACTGGATCCAGGTTCAAAGACCAAAGATGTGGGGAACACTGAAAATGTTGAACATTGAAAACCCAAGAAAATGGGGCAAGTAAAATAAAAGTGTTTGTGAAGAGGGAAAAATTGAAATCAGGAGTTCTTTAATATAGTGTTGGAATCGTATATCTCTTCTTCTCATTTCTTCTAAATGTTTGTATAATCTAAAATAAAGTTCTGATTGGTTTAACTTCATTTTTGACTGTTTTGAGTGGATTTACACAATACGGGTAAAAATGACCCGCAACATAATGAATGTATTTTTTTTCTCACCATAATACAAGGGTTAAGCCTTATTCATTCACATTATTTCAGTAAAAATATTTGTTTTATTTACTCTACTGTCTCTGCCTCCTCAGTCTCGACCCTGTGTTCTTGTAGTATTAGTATTTGTTTTCATATCCTGGGGTGCAAGTCCCCCAGGTGGCGTTGTTGGCTCTAAAACTCTACAGACTACTCCGCTCCTTGCCACACTGTGTTTAAGCACAATAAATTATATTTGATTCATGAACAAACTTAGGAACATGTAAAACAGCTATAAGTGATTTCCCCCTATGAAAAAAACATAGACTAGATTTTTGAGATCTTCGTTCGTTGTCACCTTTTTCTGCCCTAGGTGGTTTCATGCATTCAACCTCATTTCCACTAATGGTTATGCACCAGCTCATCAAAGCAAATCTGAAAATCTACTTGCCAATACACCCATAATTGATTTGGACTCAGCCAATCCCACATGTGCCAATGGTTTATTAAGCTCTATACTAGTTCTTATCTGTCCAGGCATGGGCTTACCCATTCTAGTCACTCAGAGTGTCAGTAGCGACTTTTTCCAGGATGTTTCCTGATTGAACCTCACAAGGTGCAAAAGGAGCATCTGGCACACTGCTTATGTGTTGATTAGCAGCACCAGAGGTGTATGGTCAGCCGGATGATTGAAACTACAGGTATCTGTCTGGATGTGGCAAAAAAAAAAATTGCTGTCCCACAATTCACCACTTCTCAATCAGAATATCTCCTCTTCAAGTGAGCGTGTGAACAGAAAGCAGCTAACTGTAACAAATCCCATCATATGTAGAGGTTAACTGATTTTCTCTTCACCAGTCAAACTGTAGCACTTTCTAACAAATATCTATTATAAGTCAGGGCAGGCTGACAGGAGCTGGTTAGTATGCTACTATATCTCTGCAATGCAATATATAGGCACCTTTAACATAATATTAAAACTTATTTCTTCACATTCTGTTCACTTTTTTTAAAGTTTAGAACTAATGAATTTCTTATTATACTCACCATATATAATTGCAGAAGTAAGTTCCTCAACCTTCTTCAAATTCTCAAAAATAATACCAAAAACAAGAAAGATCCTTAATTATTGAGTCATAATTACTCATCTGGCAGAACAACCTCAGTGTATCCACATTTAGAACACCTGATCATGATGGATGGACAACACAGGGTGCTTGTGTAAGTTGTGGCAGATGATCACATGCTAAAATGTCATGCTGATGTTCTTTTCAAACTGTGACACCTGATGCATGTACAGTATTGCACAGAATAGTGATCATATGAAGCAGACAGTACATGAACACTGCATGTATCATTCAAGGAAGAAAACATCAATTGGCTTTAAATTTGGTACATCCTGTTGACATTGTTGCCCACCCGCTGTGGCTTTGAACACACCATGCCTCCTCAGCTGCCACAGCAGACACGTCTCACCTCTGCTTGTCGTATTTCTGGCCCCTGATGTAACTGTTGTGAACCACGTGGGACATTGTGTAACTTCTTTACATGTTCAATCTGATTTTCATGCCATTTTCCAGATAGACTCTGGATGCACTCTTGTCTACTATAAACATTAAGCTACATAGTCACTGTAAGACCATCATACTTCTAACACTTAAAAAAATTATGATAAAGTAAAAGCTTGGATAATGCGTGCTGGCTGCATTCTATTCTTGGCTTTTAAAGCGTATGTGTCGACAAGGGTCAAGTGCACCCACTGGCACTGAAATGCAGCAGTGGAACAGATGATTTATACTATCTATGATTTGTACTAGCAGTGTTCTGATTATTGTTAGGTTGTTTTGTTTTGTTTCACTGAAGACTAGAACCATAGCTAGACCTAGACCATAACTTAATAAAAACATTTATATTTTTTTCATACATGAAATGTCAACATTTAGGAAAAAATGGAAAGAATTTACAAATGATGCCAAAAAAAGGAACCTTTTGGATTTTTTTTTTTTTTTTTTTTTTTTTTTTTTTTTTTTTTTTGTTCACTGTCCTGTGATTAGAGAAGTAAACCCAGAGTTGGTAATATTAAATTGTAATCTATTCATATTAGTTGTAACAGACCTGTCCTCCCAGGAGTCACACATGCTTTTAGAAATTTGGAAATATGGAATATGGAAATTATTAAATAATGTCTTACACTTTAACTAAACCTGATTTTAGTTGACTAAAGTTACTATAGATTTAGATTTTAGTAATTTTTAAAAAAAGACACATTTTTGCAAATCTCTATAATTAGATATTGGTATATGAATACAGATAATTAAAAAAATAACAATAATAAAAACCTACATTGTTGTCATATGATAGCCATTGAATTTCCAGATTGCATTTTGGCCAATGTGTTCTGCCTCTTTGTGTAATGTTGAAACCAAAGCCTGTTCAAACATGACCAAAATCTTGCTCTCTCGCTCACAAATTCTGCATTAATATGCAGATATCTGTTTATACAGAATATGGGTGGTTCACCACATGCCGGTGCTTGTGCTTCCCATGTGAAAACCAAACCGTTTTCAACATTGGTGCATCTAAATGTGTGACATCGCTTTTTTCTAACTGATCCCTGCCCGATTTAAACCAGTGAGATGAAAAACACAAATACAGAAATGTGTCATGTGAAAACTTTGGTTTGATTATTCTCTGTGTTCTGTGTTCAGGACCCAATCGCTTATAGTAACAATCAAATGTGTATTTCAGGGCCTTCAAACCATGACAAAACCTCTAGCTCATCAGCCACTGATCAGCAAGAATACGTTTTAAAATTTCAGCCATTGTTGTAGCCTGGATTTGACCCAAATGAAACAGAACCAAGATGATTTAAGCCGCTAATTTAATTAAGGCCAAGGAGCCAAACAGTCAGTAATCCACTCCTGTAAACCACTGTGTGGAATTGGGTCCCTGCTCTTTAATGAGATAGATGAGCACGGGCATGACCACTCTGGAATCATACACAGGATGGATAAACTGGAAAAGAATCATTACAGTATCACCTGAGGCAGACTGTGACGGTAACTATGTACTGGAACAGTAGCTCTAGTGAATTAAATGTATGTTTAAAGAGTAAATCTGCTTTTTTATGACGAAGCGATCGAGCAGTTGTCTTATATAGATTGAAAAAAAAATGACAACTCTCACCTGAACAAGATGGCCTAAGCTTAACCAATATAGAACTAACGTGCTTCATAAAGCGCATCACATACCAGCTGTGTCAACTGATGCCCACAGAATACACCAGATATCATACACACAGATGTAGTTAAGGCATAGAAGCTGGAATGTGTTGATCCTGGGAAAGAATCTCAGCCTTTGTGGGGAGTTGACACGCGTCAGTGCTGCGAAATAGGGCAGGTTAATCCCGAGGTGTCAATTTGCGTGGGTGTGGGTGTCTTGGCATGCGTCGTGGAGCAGCAGCGCAAGCCTTATCAGTAAATTGACTTGACGTACGCCGCTACAGAACAAGGCATGACATGACCAAATTCAAGAGTGCTCTTTCTGGGGGAGTTCATGAATTTGTTCTGCAAATCCAATCAGACCTTTACATTGTGTGGTGTGTGAGAATACATTTTTCTTTTTGTGTTAGTCCTTCTCAATACTGTTTGACTCTTATACTCCCCAAACCCAAAAGTTCCTCTCTCTAAAAAATACCTCACAAATACATAATGTTTTCCTGAAACAGCTGGGCACTGTAGTTTTTAATAAACATCACTCAATCTGTTTGTGACTATTTCCAGTGGCGGATTAAGACACATATAGTACCGATTTTCACTTGTTTTAGCAGAATATTTTTAAGAGTCTCAAAGTGGTGGATTAGTGGAGGTCCTGACTCCTCTTGTTTGGAATCCACTGCTTCAGTGAGTATTTGTGGCAGCAGGATGGTGTGTGTGAGAATGAGTCAAAATAAACGTGTGTGTGTGTGTGTGTGTGTGTGTGTGTGTACATGGTAATGAAGGAACATGTCGCCCAGTGCAACAATGTGGCTCACTGATGGTGTTTTTAATAGTTTGCGGACAACAATGGAGCTCTGTGGCTCAGAGGAAGAAGCTATATCAGGATTTGGATACACACACAATACTTAAGCCAAAAAAAAGAAACATTCAAACAAAGTCTAAAAAAGTTTTTTTTTTATTTTTTTTTTTTTTTTTAAAGCAAATCCAAAAGCTTTTTAATTGAGTAGATGCAGAACTTGTAGAGTATTACCTTTTAACATTAACTGTCCTTCTGCTGATTGATGTTGCCATTTGGCAGAGATGCAGACATCCTGACAGAACCTAAAATCAAGAGATTTAAGGTCAAAAATTAAAACAAAAATAAAAATGCTGCTATGTCTTACGTAATAAATCCCCATATGTCATTGGAGTAAATGAGCGGTGCTGGAACAATGTTCAACAAATTAAATTTTGAACTTTAGATACTTTGCAGTGACCCAGCGATGACTTGGCCGCTCACTTTTCGGTCTGTGCTAGTGAGAAACAGAGGATGGTGTTGCATCAGTATGCTCGGTGCAGGAACTACATCATTTAAACACTGACCATATAAATGCTGTCTGGCAGGAGAGGGCCGTGAGTGATGAAGACAGACCAGAGAGAGAGGGGGAAATGACAACACACTTGCTCTCTTAAACCCTCCATTAGCTGTCTCAAGAGGAGAACGAACACAGTATGTGTGTGTGCGTAGATATAGATCTTCTAAGCTTCTGTTTTAAATTCGGAGATAACTGTTGATAGAACTGTTCTCTCAACTTGTTTTATCTGGGTTGTTAAATTCAGTTTTTATAAAACATGAAATGTTGACATACCTGCAACTCGCCCAGATTTACTTTATTTCAGTTCAGTATCAGAACAAAGGGACGAGAACTAAAGTCTTCTTCCACAGCAACCAAAACTTCTTTGTCCAGTAATTGAATCTATAATTGCTAAATAATAGTATTAGTCTCAGCTGTAACTTAAACATCAGCATGTTAACATGCTGGAAATGGCAATATCCAACCCCCACCAAAAAAAGTTGGATGTCCTTTCAGAAAATTAGAAATGCCTGCCACTAATAATATTAGTGTAGCCTAATCTTTATCTGCAGTTGTGCAGAAAAAAACATGATAAATTATTTATTTGCCATTGGCGTCTGATCAATCCAGAAATTGGCTAAGATGTTCAGTATGGGTGGAGCTTAAACCAGCTACCTGTACTGGCACCCACCTGTCAATCAATGCAGCCACACTCTTAATTCTGCATAACTTTAAGCCTTAATATAATCTGAAGAGGTTAGTTGTATATAAATTCACCCTCAGTACAGTTGTCATGAATGGGGAAATTAGCTACAGAGACCAAAACTGTTTTTTGTACCAGGCTGTAAACATGTTTATTTCTGCTTTGAAGTTGGACATTTTAACATGGGGACTTATGGAGACTGGCTTACTTGTGAAGCCAGCCTCAAGTGGAGGTTTGAGGAACTGCAGTTTTTGGTAGTTCTACTGTTAAAGAAGTAAAAATATACGTATGTATGTATAATGTCATGAATTCTACTGATGCCACATTGATACATAGAGGAAAAATTCACCATTATAGCCTCTCCAACAGTAGTGTGTTGCCTTTCAGGCATAAATTTGAATCAACTTTTATTTTGAATGAGCTTTTATTTTGAAGGGCAGTTTTCGCACTAATGTTCCTGGTTCATAGGTTGTTTTGGGTCAGTAGTTTCAGGAGACTAGCTGAATTAGCACAGCACCATTTCTGTGTTCAACTGCATGATTTCATCACTGTAAACGCCACAGAGGCAACATCATAAGTGAATAATTTCATAATTACATTCAAGTTAATGTTAAAAAATATTTACATGAAAAATGCATTTGATCTATTTGTAACTAAAAACATTTTATTTACATTTATTTACATGAGGAAAGCAGATGTTACAGAGCTAAATGGTAATTTTTGTATTTGTCTTTGTTACAGTTTTCACTCTGGTCTTGTACAATGAGAGAAAGAGCCATAGTAAAGTGCAACTAAAGCTTACTACGACTCACGTCTTCATTTATAAGGAATAGTTTAGCTAGTTGTATAGCTGCAGTTGCTACACTGCAGTGAGGACAACATAAGTAGAGTCAATATTAAGTCATAAGTGGATAAACTATGCTGTACATACTGGATGTGATTGTATGTTGATGCCTCATTTTTAATAAAGTAGGTCTCCTGAGTAACGGAAAAATGTTTTATTAAATATGAACCTTTTCTGTAGACCTCTGCAGTTCCTGGACGTCACAATCTGTTTCACGAAGGCCGAACCTTTCAGCCTCACAGTCTGAGGCAATATATCTTTTGCTCTTTACTCTATCAAGCAAATCTCTCTCCTAAATGTATTTTAAGCCCCTTTGATTTTTGGCTTTATTTTAGCCCACAGTGCCAGCCCAACCACAGAAGATGAAGAAGCTATCGTTCTACACGGCTGTTTCCACTGGCTTCTAATAGACTTCTAATAGAGGTGTCTCAACTGTATGTTTTGCTTAATCACACTGTCCAAAATCTAACAAATGGAACAAAAGACTTTATAAGTGCTGGATAATTTTTCAGGAAATCCTGCATGCAGATCAGTTTCTCCTGAGACAACAGCACAAACAATCTTTTTTTAACTGAGAGAGGGAAACATATTCTGCACTATGAATGGAGGTCTGTATGGTACATGTTTGCATATTCACTAGCAAGTATGCATTAATCTGATTTAAAAAGCCCCACTAATGGCCTCCAGGGGCTGTGGTCATTAAATTACACAATTAAAATACAAATACTCATCTGCTTATTGGATTATTAGATTCGTGCCATTGTTACAATCTAAGGGGAGTGCTACAGAAAACATCATGCCCAAATCCAAGGTTCATCCACTGGGGAGCATGAAGATGCACCTTCCCTTTAGACTGTGACACTTCCTGTGTACTTAAAGGGGTCATTTCAGCCTGATGGTGTCACTGGTCATTTAAATAATTCAAAATTGATCCTCAGATGCTTCATGTAAACTTAACATATGGCCTGATTTTTCCATGTGTGTATCATGGCCTTCATCTGGCTGATCCAAACCACTGTATTATTTATGAGTCTATCCATGGTTTGTATTCGGTATGGATATTAACCTACTTGTTTGTTTGGAAGTTGTCTGTACTAGTTTAAACTTCTTTAAACTTGCTGACCACTGATTGCAGATTGCCACCAGATGCAGCCATGAACTTATATTTGTGTATGTACTTTATCTATCTTTTATGTTCATAAAAGAGAGTGTACATGTGTTATCCTCTATCCTCTCTCTCTATGGCACTAGAGAAAAGGTAAAACCACCAGAATGCATCATGTTTCTTGCCTTTCTTTCAGCCTATAGTTGTTGAGATATATTGTTCTGGGCTAAAATATCGGCTTGATAATATCAATCATTTATACGTTGAGCACAGCAAGAACAAATCCATAAATATAAGCAGGAAACACAAAGATGCAGTTGTGAAAACCTCCTCTTCCCGACTGGACCTGTGGAACAGACACTAACACTCCCTTGGTACCCTGAGCTTACAGTCCAGGCAGTCTGGCTAACAAACATTAGCTAACAGCAGCTGCAGGTGGCTTTACTGTCCACCAGAAAACTCTGTAAATCACAGAGACTTTGAAGCAGGACATCAGAGGGAAAACCAGAAAACATTTTCTCCATAAAATATGATCCAGTTTCACCGGAGTGCAAAGTTACATAGTGCAAGAAGAGAAGTACAAATGACACAAGAGACACCTGATCACACAGCAATGTAGCATCAAAATTATTTAAAATCTGTTACTTTATAGAAACAGAAAATTACAAAATATGGTTTCATTCAAGGTCTGTGGCTCCCGTTGTGTGCGGTCAGTGGGAGAACAGACCGCAGCAAAAATATTTGTTTTGAAAGGCTAAATGCCAATAAATATGGTCAGAGTTCGAGAGGGTTTCTATTGTCAAAAGTTATGAAGTAGTACCTAGAGAAACACTAACCTTTAAACCAAATATCTGATCCAAATGTACATAGCTACTCCTAGAAATCACTACCACAGCTTCTGTGTGGACTAAAAATAATGTCAGATGGATATATAGTACTTGCAACTGACTGGTTATGGCAAAACAAAGCAAAAAAAAAAAAAAAACTCCCTCCCAGACAGAAACCTGCTAACATGAACACAAAATCAGACTGGCATTTCATTCTGATGTAAGCAGTAGCAGAGTGTTGATGCTATTCTCAGGTTTTGAATGCTTTTATGTGGGAATTTTAGTTCACAGATGATGTACAGTGGAAACCCTGCCAGGGGCTGTGTATACTGTATATGTGTGTTCCTCTTCCTAGCAGCAGAGGATGTTGGACCCTTTTGTTCTGTCAAGGTGATGTGAGGTCTGTACAGCAAAGAGCACAAAAAACTAAAAAGGTCAATCATGGCCACAGGGCAAATGTGCGCTCATGTACTGAAGCATCAGCTGCCCTTTGGGCTTGATTGTTAGAAGAATTCCCACATGGAGTCTGAGAAAAGATTCACATATCAAGCACTACAACTGACGTTTAGTCAAGACATCCCAGCGTACATTTCGCTCCACAGCGCAGCTGCATCACATGTTCACTGCCTGCTTACTAAAGAGGGTTAATTCCTAAGTCCTGTGCCTTGAGGGCTTTCTTAATAATGGCAGCTTATCGAGGGGAGCCCTCTTTGTTCAGAGTTAAAATTACCATGTAGCCCCCAGTGTACACACTGTACAACATATCAGTAGCACAAGAAAAACTTGAAAGTAAAGTTGACTGGCTGTGAACTTCTGTTACTGCTGACTGACTGAAACAGCCCTCCTGGATGATTTTCGGACAGGTTGATCAAAATTACGTACTAAAAATGTTCTAACAGTTTTGTGGATGGTTCCATCTTGTATTTTATGAAATATCTATCACATTGCATAAAGATGTTTTCCTTTGTTCATAGCCTATTGGGATTTTCATCTCTTTATCTGTTTTGAAAAACAGGTATCTCACATCATCCAGTAAGCTGTTCCAAACTCTGCCACCCACACACTAAATTTACACCTATGCTGGTCTCTGCAGAAACACCTTTAAGTGGCCTCATGCCATATTGGCATTTTTCATTGTCCAGGGGTCAGGTAGCATTCCAGAACTGGAGCTGGTTTCTTGGACATACAATGAAGGACAAGGTCAACAAAGCAAAGTTGTGTCCTCTAACAGGTTGATCTAGCCATGCTGTTGGGTATTTCACCCACATTTTGATTGTATATTTTAAAATAATTGGTCTAGTAACTGGTCTGATGGTGCTCTGGTGATTGGGTGGGCTGACTGGTACGGTGTGGTTTATTGTTCCTGTCGACCTCCCCCAGGCAACCAAGTTTGGTTACCTGGCAAGGTCTCATGGTTCTGTGATTTCTGCAGAAGTATCTTTTAATATAATTTTAATAGTGGAAGAGATTCTTTGAAATAGATAGTTCTGTATTTAGTAGCAGTGGATCTGCAGATGACACTGAGGTCTTGAATCTACCCTTCGGTTCTCTTTGTGTCCAGTGAAATCAGCAGGCAGGTTTTGGAGCTGACGTTGTAAACTGAAGACAATCTAGTCTGGGTTCAGTACTCTCAGATTCCTGCATTGGTTTAATCAGAAATTCTAATGATCTCACTCAGTGCTTTGTCTGTGTAATTAATTCAGACTGTACAGAACTTTGTCACAGAAGGATTCAATGGAGGAAGAAAAGCCACTGAAATTAATTATGTTGGTGCTTTGTTTATTGCTGTAACAATTCATTCTAATTGTACAATGTAATACAGCGTACAATGTAATAATGGAAATGGAATTGGAAATAATAGCAGTTCCTTTATTAATTAATTTGATGAAAGTTTTTGTTGATGCTACTTTGGTTGTTTGTGACTCAGAGTTTTTGAGATTGAACTTTTAGTCGCCTGTATTTTATCAAAAGATGTTTCTGATAATTCATTCACCTCACAACTTCACAACAGTTGTGGAGATCAATAATCACAGAATCTAATCTGATACAGTTTAAATATCAATTTGAACATTACACAATTATTTCATTTTATTATTACAATAAGTACATAACCCCCAGACGGGGATTTCAATTTTGTATTTGGCCTCACACAAATTTTCTTTAGTTAACTTTGCCTCTGAACCGTTTTATACCCAGGCTACTCTGGGTTGTAGAAGTAAAAAACACTGCAGTAACAAAAGTGAATACTTATAATAAATTACAAATTGAAATGAATAATAAGTATCACCAGGACTGATCCATGTTGAATGTGACCACTTCTGCAACTGCAAAGGTACCAATACTGTACATACTGGTACTATTACTTGACTGATAGACAAAAATTGTATGTTGCTAAAGTTAGTTAACCACTAGTTAGCTCAGCCTGTGCTGCTCAGACAGACAAAGGAGCTTTAGACCTCCAGGACGGAGAGAGGTTTTCAGACCCAGGGCGAGGGAGGAATGCTGACAGGGAGTAGAGCTGGTGTCATGCCAAAATCTGGGCCAGGTGAGTGAGTTCAGCAGCCTCTGCAGACATGGCAGAGGCTAAGTTGACTGGTTAGTATTTTAATTCTAAGTAATATAATCATAATAAATACACGTGCACAGCTTTGCCATAGTGGTATTACACTCTGAAACTGGGGACGCTAAATCGTACAAAATATAATACAAATTCTACATCATCTTGCTTTAACTCAAATATATTTACTGGGTTATAACACCCTGTGTCCTTGAATGTATTAAATTAAATTATTTTCTGCACAATTGGCCTTTTTAAGGATGATTAGAATCATACCTTTATGTACTGTAACCCATTGCATATATTGTACCATATTCATTATGGTCTCTAAAGTGAGGTCATAGGAAAATACATCTCATTTTCTCATCTGCTGTAAAACATAAAATAAATTAAAGACATCAGATCGCACCGATTCACCTTCTTGCATTTTCTCAGCTTGAGAAGAGAAGCCAGATTTCCTGCCAGTTCCACAGACCAGTCAAGAAGACAAGTGGTCAGGGAGCCACGGCGTTGCACTGTGACACCCATCTGCAAAGTCATTACATTCCCAGATTAAAACCTATTACTAATACTGATTGCTAAAGCCCAATGAGGCATAAAATGCAGTTTTTTTGCAATCAAGGGCGAAAGAGTGATGGACTTGAATGTGGAGCCAGAGTGTCGAGGTTGTCTCCAGCGATCCGCACTGAGAGAGGCAGCAACGGCTGACTGATGTTGTTTTCTTTCCTTTTACTTAACCCGTTTATGTTAAACACATAGGCCCACATAGTGCAGCATATACAGCATGAATTATGCAGGAGTATCCCTTTAACATCAAATAACCTTGTACTAATAAGGAGTATAGAATTTAATTAACGTATGAATAGCATTGAAACTGTTCCAGATTGTTAGAGAACCTGCACACACACACACACACACTCACACAGGTTTATTTGTTTGCTGGCTTGGATTCAGAAGGGACGACTGGTCATTAGACAAATGAATGCAATCATGTGTAGATAAGTGGAGGCTCATACGGGCCAAAGACTTTTCAATGTGGGTCAAGAGACTGTGCTGGTGTCTGATAATGACATCTGCACACAATGCAACAATAGCAGAGCATGCATGCAGCACATGGGCATAATGTCAGGAGATTCAGGAGGAAGAGGAGAGGTTCACAGAATTGGACACTGGAGAATGAACGCATCTCACCACACTCAACAATATACAGTACTGTTTAGGCAGCCACGCAGTGTACTGAATGTAGGACAGCGCACTGAAAAGAAACAACAGGTTGTGACTGTTTAGTGACGTAACATTTTTTGGTGCATCATGTTCTCCGGGAAAACTAATAAAACACAGTGTTGCACTGTGTGACTTCATTACCATGAACCCACACACACACACACACACACATTGTAGTTTACAGACTCACAGACACACCATCCTGCTGCCCTAGATACTCATGAGCGGACCAAATGTGGATTAATCCACCACTGAAAATAGTCCCCAACAAATGATACTTCATGTCCTCTGTGATTCATGTTTTGACATGGTTCTCAATGGTCCTTGAAATCCTTAAAAATGTATGAATTTGTGTGGGAAAAAAAAATAAAAAAAATCAAGACTTGGTTTTTGTAAGTGTGTAAAGTTTTTGAAAACATACATAAATAGACATGAGTCACTGAGAATAGAATATGTGTCCCCGGGAGATCCATCATTGTTTCAAGCACCACCTGCCTCAAGAAAGTGCGATGATCACGTGCGTACGTCAGTAACTGAATGATGTCCAATGATACAGGTCAAGCTGATGTTAAGTGAACCATCAGTCATTTGTTAGATCGCTCATTGGATGGGTGAGCACTATGCCTTGCAGATAAAATAAACCTCACCTCACGTCTTTCTTTGCAGGATAAAGTTTTATTTTACTTTGGCATCTAGAAAACACTGAGTTGCTTACCTTGCTTCTGCCTCAGATTGATGTCGGTGATACTATTTAAAGGTTGCCACAGCTGCCACCGTGTTCAAACTTGACCCCCTGTATCACCCAGGGGGTTGCATTTTAGTCTTCCTATGTACTCGTCCAACTTGTAACCACAAGATTTTAATTCTGGAAAATTGCAGCACACAAACAGAGAGGCTACAATCGAATAGTGTTTTTATGTTCAGGAAGGTTCCTAACTGGGTGAAATGACCCGGTGGTACTTTTGTAGTAGTCATGGTAAGAGCTGCTTGAATGCTCTATATCTGCTTATTTAGAGAATTCAAGCAGCTCTTACCATGAATACCACAAAACTACTTCCAGTACTTTAGTGCTACATCTGACCATCCTGTATGGAAAGGAAAGGTACAGACTGAAATCTAACAGACAGACACTTATGTTATATCGCTTTCATGCTGTTGTGGAGATATTGCTGAAGTCAAAGGTCAATGGTGAGGTCAGGAGGGAAGAAAGTGTTCAGGAGCCTCTGATGTCTTATGCTGTAATATTTATTGATGCTTGGCCAAGGAGAATTAGAGACACTCTCAAAGTACATCAGAAGTGTCTGAGTCGGTCTCACATTCTGCCAAACTCAGACTTTAAACCTCTACAGATAGCACCACAAATACTATACACCCAGAATTAGTCAAAGAGAATGTCTTTACCCATGTTAGTGTTACTTACTACTTACTACACACTAACTACAAAAACGCACAGCTGAGATTCTTCTCCCTGTGCGTTCTTACCTTTTTTATGCAGGACATGTAAATGTGGACAACCCGTTAAAAAAAAAATTACCTTGTTATTAAGGTCAAAATTGAAATAATAAGGGGGGTCGATTAGCTCAGTTGGTAGAGCATCCGCCACATGTACGAAGGCTCAGCAGCGGCCCAGGGTTTGAATCCGACCTGCGGCCCTTTGCTGCGTGTCATTCCCCATCTCTCTCTCTCCCCACATTCCTGCCATTCTTCAGCTGTCTCTGTCAAAAAATAAAGCTTGAAAATGCCAAAAAAATATCTTAAATTTACCCATGTTAGTGTTACCGTCAGCACATTCTAGTCTGGAGACACTGTTGTCTGTTTATGTTAAAGAAACATCAACGGCCAGCTATCTATTATGTCTAGGAAGGCAGCATAAGGTCTCTTTGACCCTGGTCACCATAGTGATGAGATAGACTGGTACCTACTGTTCCCAATCAAAGCCAAACAACTAATACTGCTGAGGACCTCAAGGCCCACACGTGACCTCGTGTAACCTAAGGATAGAAAATTCCATAACACACACCTGGATAGGCCGGGGGACTCGGTTCAACTGGGCGGAGAATGGAGAAAAATTTCACACCTTCATTGTGTTTGGTTGACTTTCACACTTAACTTTTGAAAGCGGACCAAACCGCCTGGACAACATCATGCAGTTACAACACCTGGTTTTGGGGCAGTATTGCCCAAAACAAACACTGACAAGGAAGAAAGAAAGGGTGAAGAAGAAGAAAACCTGGCTCATCAATTGGTTGTCTGATCTTTGGTTCGCTGGATAGTCCGTTTGCTTTCCCACTGTAAGCGAACCTCATCAGGGTTCACTTGCAAGCGGACCGAGCTGCGAGCTAGACCCACGTTTTCAGGTGGACCAGAGTTTGCTTGTTTGGTCCGAGTTTGGATGAGCTTTCACACTTGTCCAAACGAACTGGACTATCCGATGAAACAAACCCTGGTCCATTTCAAGCGGACCAAACAGTACTGATGTGAAAACACCCTTAGATTCTATGAAACTTGGTCTGTGTCCTCACTACGATGTATTCTTATAAACAAATGAACCGAATGAACTGAATGAACTGTTCGTGGCTCATCCAGACGAATCTCTCCCTCCTCATCTCTCCCTCCTCATCACTTGCAGATCTCTGCATTAGTTCTGTATTGTGTGGCCGCTGTGGCATACAGATGTTTTCACCTATACTTAATGAGTGGACAGGAGGGTGAGCACAATCATTTCGTTTGTACCAGGTGGTCAATATTTCCTTTATTATTTCAATTCTGACCTTGATAAAGAAGTCATATTTTCCCTTGAGCGGTTCCTGTTATATAACCTGCATTAAACAACATGATAAGAACATGTGGCAAGGATAAGGTGAAAACAAAAGAAATTAAACCTAATAATTTAACCAACAACCAAATTAAAGAAAGGAACCGACAACGCCACCCTGGGAATTTCACCCAGAGAATTAATTTGGAGGAATACAAAGCACACAGGTAAGTTTACTAAGTCATGGGACGTGGTTCAGGGATTGGTAAGAAAAAATATACAATTTTATTTTTAAATAGTTATTTTAAAAAAGTTTCGATCAGTCATTCATTCAAAAGAACCAAAACAAGAAACTCAAACAAGGGGGCTTGAGCTGAGCGGATGGACAAGGGCTAGTGCGGGGGGGTCCACCAAAATAAAGAAATCAACTCAAAACACCCGACATACGACCCACCTCCCAGGACACAGCAAACGAAACAAAGGGGGACACCACCACCTGAACACGAGCGCCGCCACCCCCAGTCTCCAGCAACTAAAAAGAGGAATAAACAAATTAGTGGGCAAATCAACCAACAAAAGAAAAGGAAAACAAAATCATCAAATGTTAACAAAATTATCAATGACTGCCCACTTTAGTCATACAGTAACAAAACAAAATTGAATTACTCACAAAATAATCACAATCAAATAAACGCCATAACACACTCATTCACACATGCACACCTAGGGGCCAGGCCCCAGTTAAAACACACAGGCGTGATAAGAGGCTGACAGAGCTGCTCTGGGGCACGGTGTGGGCCGCAGAAACCAGGCAGCAGTGGCCGCAATATGCCAGGCAGAGCTAAGCAAAGTGGAGCAGAAGCAACCAAGCAGCGGCACAAAGCAGCGAGGAGACAAAACTTAAGCAGAAACAAAGCAACAGCGACCCCAATCAGCTGATTGGACTTACTCCTAATCATAGGAAAAATACTGTAGCATTGCTACATCTAACAGGAAATACTGCGGTCGTTCGCTACACTAACACACATACCTGTTCAGGGACACACACACCCACTTGCACGCTGGCGTTTACCTGTGACCACTCTAGCATTTGCCATCAGACAGCATCAACTACAACGGCAAGAAAGAGAGGACACTTACCGAGCATAAAATACACCGCACATACGAGGAACATGGAGCAGCACGCGAGCAGTCGCCCTACAACCAACACAAATGCCGTGAGCACACAGAGACAACCAACTGACCAATGCGGTGAAGCAGCGGGCAGCCATACCTGTCGGGCCAAACAACCTGGGACCCGGAAGTGACGCACTAGTGACGACAAGAGTGCAAAAGGAATAGCCAGTGGAGGATGGCAGCTTTTATACCGGCCCACCTCATGATGGCCACCAGTGGCGCTAAATATAAACAGCGGCACCGAATAACATAGATAGCACATCTATGCTGCTACAAACACACAGGGAGGAGTGTCTGCAAGTGCAGATGGATTCTCTGAGCACTGCAGATGTCTTTATATCTCTCTTTGACCTCTTGGTGTTTTCCGTCTGGGTCATGGAGAAGTATTTAGGAAAGGACATAGGATGTAATTCCATCAGAGCACAGCCAGAGAGACAGACATGACATCACAAAGGGGGACGGGAACGACGAGAAACTGGGAAAGGCAAAAAAGCTTAAATCATAACAGTTCATTTAATGGACTAGCTGTGATCAGTGGATTCAAACTACATTTGCGCACTAAGACTAACTACAATAACTGTCCATCAATCTGTGGCACTGACAACATTGATCAGGACCAAGACAATTATTCCATGGCACAGAGCCGGGTGGGATAATAATTTAAGGCACGTCAGTCCAGGCCAGTCTTCACACATTCACTGTAGCCATTTTACTGAAATATGTTAATAGCTCGAACATCTTTTAGTGTAATTACGATTAAAAATTACATCTAAAGTGTTGCTGCCATTTATTACTTTTTGGAAACAAGGTGTGAAGTGTAGTTGTCACTTTGCAGTCATGTTTTTGAAACACTAGCAATGCATGTACAACATTTCCCTTTCTCTCTCTCCTACCCTTGCTGTCTTTTTTTTCCCTCCACACTGCCCGGCCACTCCACAGACCGCTGAAGGATGTGTTGATGTGTACGTGACAAATTACATGTGAGAGATCAACACTAGTCTGACACCCAATCAGCTGGCCAGGCCGCTGGGAAATCTCCCAGTGCTCCTGACGTCCACACTCAGCAACCAGGAAACACTAGCAAAGGGTATATACTGTATATATCTGAGACAAGGGAAGTCAATGTTTAGACATGGTAAAGTATTAGCTAGAACCTCCCAGTGGCGGCAGACTTCCCACTGTTGTGGACTGGATAGAGAGACACAGGATCAGCACCTTCGGGAGCTCTGCGGGCTACTGTCCTGACATAAATTTTGGTGAACTTTGACACACACACACTTACGTCTGGACAACGTTTAAAGGAACATTGTGGAATTGTTGTACCATAAAAAACAGATTTAAATCATTTTGAAGCTACACTGAGGTGTAATCAGGTGAATGATGTCTCTGTCATTCATAAATCTGTTCTTGCACAGTGTAACTTTGTGCTCTGTGTATAATCACCTGTAAGAGAAGTTTGCATACCAACTATTTGACTGATTTTGGTGAAACTGGATCATATTTTATGGAGAAAATGTTTTCTGGTTTTCCCTCTGATGTCCAGCTGCTCTGCCTCAACTCTGTGATTTCCAGAGTTTCCTGATGGACAGTGAAGTAAACTGCTGCCAACTATAGCTGCTATTGGCTAATGCTAGCTCAGTTTGTTAGCTGGGGTGCCTGTACTGTGAGCTTAGAGAATTGGGGGATTGTTAGTGTTTGTCCCACAGGCAATTCGGACTACCAGGAAGAGGAGGTTTTCACTCCCGGGTTGCAGGGGAATGCAGATGGGGAGCGGAGCCAGTGTTCAACTGGAGTCAGGTGAGTGATCAACAAAACTGGGCTCAGAAGTCTCTATGGATATAATAACAGGGGAGAAGATACCAAAGAGGACATTGACAGAGTAAGTTAAGAAGAGAAAGAAGCAGCCAAGCAAGAGTAAATGTGGGACTGACTTTTAGTGGTTGGTGAGAGCTTGGTGAAATAAAAGTCTGAAAGACAGACGCCAAGCTGGGCTGACTGCTGTTGGACTAGTCAGTAATATTAGCTGGCTGCTTTGTCTTGTGTTGTTGACCTTGTTGATGTTTGGCTGTTAGCAAAGTTGTCAACTCTCTAGTTTTTGATCATATGTAATCAGAGCAAATACACAAGTACAGCTGTCCATATTTGCCACAGTGGGATTACACTCTGAGAGTAGGGACACTAAATAAAATTAAAAAAAAAAGAAGAAACAATTTCTGTGCAATGTTGCTTTAAAGAAAGGTGACCCCAAAATGGAAGAGCTGTATCATACCATCCAATTTATTTTCCTCTCTGTCAAAGCATAAACCGCTGTATAACAGATACATTTGGCAATCAGTGTTGACTTAGGAGTGGATGTTACAAATAAGTTCCCTTGAACTGAAGTGTATTACCTTATTGCCCTGTTAGTACAAGCAGTATATCACCAAGCTTCCAGTGACACTTTTCTCTCGAGGATGTACAAATGAAGCTTTGCTCTGGAACCTTCTGGTGTGACTGAGCAATTAGACCTCAAACGATTATAAGGATTGAGGCAGCAGACCTCACATGGGAAAAAATAAATAAATAAATAAATAAAGGATGGTGAGATTAAGAGAGAAAGAGCCCCACCAGACCAGCTGTGTAATAGAGGTCAAGAAAATGATAAGATGGACAATAACCTGGATAATGACAATGATTTTAATAAATCGATGAATGACAACATGATTTTATAGAAAGAATGAGTGGGGGCAGTCATGCTAGCTGCTTGGTGACAGGTGTCTGAAAAACAGGACAGTCAGTTAGTCACACACACACAGAGATTCAGACAGGCAGACAGGCAGTGTGCGTAATGATGCAGAGGGACTGATAGGCAGCCACACACTGGTTTTCCAATGGACGATTTCTAATATATATCACAGTTTAAACTGAGCTGGGAGGAGACGGTAGCAGTCTCACATATGGGGAGGGGGCACATCCTTCAGCATCCACCTTCCAGGGCTGGATATGTCGTAATGGGTCAACAAAGATGCCATGTTCCAACCTGTCCATATAGCACAGCTGGACCAAATCAGTTTACTCATGTAGACTAATGGTATGTGATAAAGGACAATTACAAACAGGCTGAATGTATCAGTGTCATTATACTTTCTGATGAGCAAATTATAGTCAACAAATATTTGAATCTAAAATGTTCCATTCTTGTTTGTTTGTTTGTTTGTTTAAATTTTCGACATGCAGCGTTTGCCCAGAAATATGAATTTCATCGCATGCCAACAGAACCGTAACCAGAACTTCAGACATACTGAGGTTAAAAATCCAAGCAGCTCCTCCACCCCCAGATCATTTGAATTTGGCTCAAGTAAAAATGTTAAAAATGTACATTCATTTCCCCTTTTTGCCTGCTTACAGCTGCATGAAATGGGTAGAATATTTTTGAGGAAGAATGGACTTAAAAATTGATATTAAAAAGTCCTTCATAAATTTGCAGGAAATAACACAAAGGACACGACCTGAGTCTGCAATAGCTACAGTTCTGTGGAGCATTTCATCCAGAATGCTCAAGGTTTGTGGATATGCTGTAGGTGAGTTGGCAATTTTGGTTGGTAGATATTTGGACCAGTATTTTTTTTTTTTTTTTTCCAAGACACATATTTTTTAAATGTGTTACTTTGATGGTCAAATGTAAGCAGAAATATCAATATATACAGTGGTGGCCAAAATTATCAGAACCCCTGGCAGATCTGAAAATATTATTATTTTTTGATTTGCTTCACTTGTCTGTCTGGAAGTTTCTTTTTTCTACCTCTGCCCTTAAAAGTATTTCTTTTTTTTTTTTTCATAGTGTTGCTTGTGTTCCTTGGTCCTCCTGCCTTCTGAGGAAAACAATATTCCATAATATTTCAATAGTTTTAAAGACGCACTCCACAAGGTGCATAAGTGATTACTCATACATAAGAAAATATAGTTGAATTTAGACATGAAGTTTAGTTTAGTAGTCACAGCAACTGCAACTCAAAACAGTATCTAATGTCGTCTGTGCTTCTGGATGAGTGTTTCCGAAAATAACCCTCATGATGTCATCAGGTTTATCTGGAGATTACACATTTGTGACAGAAAGCATGAGCGTGCATCACACACTGGAGTTAGAGGATGAAAAATGTGAGGATGACCAACAAGAGAGGGCTTAACAAAAGATGCTATCAAATTGCATTTTGGGAATTGTAAGATCTATTTTTTTTTTTTTTGTCTTGACATATACTGAAGACTAAAAGTACTCACCCACACATACATATATTGTAAAATTAAAAAAAAAAATACTTCATGAAACTTTATAAACGCACATCTGTGACCACGTTTCATCAGTGCTACTTAGTTGCTGTAAAATTTCAGGCTTTGTTGCTGATTTTGATTTGCTGAGTGGGCTCAGCCTGGATGAGTGGCTGAAAGAGAAGGACAGGACGGAGGAGGAAGATAAAAAAGAAAGAAAACACGCTGAGATTAATGAACAGACAGAAGTTTGCAACGCTGTCACTCAACAAACGCTCGAGAAAACCCACAGAGAAGAAAGAAAGAAACAAAGAGAACCTAAGAGGATTTATATTTGAACAGGCAGACAGCCTGCTGTGTCCTGTTGCTTTGTTGGAGAAACACCTCTCGTTGTTGTTGCCCATTCCACTGACCTTTTACCTCCATCCAAAACACCCAAACTACACCAACAATGTACCTTTAGCTAGCTTGCAGTCTCCACCAACCACTGCTTGTGAGACTGGAGGCAGGAGAAATCATCTCAGTGGCGGGGCAAAAATATGAACCATCACTGAAATCTTACTGGCCCCCAAAAACTATGAGAAAAGATGCTGGATATCCTCACTTCAGGCCCAGCACAATTAAAACACACCTGTCCAGAGTGAAACAGCCCGTACCTGCAAAGAGGAGAGGTGAGCACTACATCAACAAGTGCACAACTCATGTCGACATCCAGATAAATGTTAAAAATCATCCCAGTTTTTAAGCATGTGTAACGCCCATTAGTTACACACACAGTGTAATCCCCAATATTTCCAGTTTAACTATGTTGAGCTATACAGTCTGAAGGAGTTTTCGGTTGTTGTGGTTCCTTGTTTTCGCCAGCAGGGTGCGCAGTTCACACACACAAGCGCTACTCCCGCTCTTAGCTCCCGTTTTTTTGTGCACCCATGCCGATGAGAGCAGACGCACTATAGCCGAGAGAGAGAGAGAGCATGTCAATGTTGATAACTAGATGAAAGTGATTAAAACTTTATTTCATTTTGAGTAAATTGTTCCAGAAGGTATCCGCACCCGTGAGGAGTTTTTTTTGTGTGCCGGACATCACTGTGTTATCGTGTTTTGTTGAGAAGAAAAACTCCGGTGAGTAACCATTAGCGCTTAGCATAGTATGCTAGCAGCTGTCGACCATGGCTAATTGCTCACTCATTTTTTTTGGGAAAAAGTATCTTTGTTATGTATTGTTATGCTTTGGAGACCATGTTTAAAACCAACCGGAGACAGATGAATGTATATGTGTGAGTTGAGGATGTATCTTATGGTATTTCTGTGGAAAATCGTCTGTGTTAATCAAACTATTGCTATATGCTACTAAATGCTATATAGTTAAACGAGCTGATCTTATGAGCTAAAAAACACGCAGCAGTGTGCATTTTTGAGTTATTGAGAGACAGTAATTCAATTAATTCATTCTCAAACATGATTGGAATGTGATTTAATTCATAATTTGTACACTGTGCGGTGGGAAATTCATTTTATAGATGCATATGACACATTGTCAATGTGAATGGTTCACATTCGTTGATTTAAGATTAAAAAGAGAATAGATACTGTGCAGTTGATTTAGATAAATGTATATTGAGAGATAAAGAGATTAACCATATATTTTAAAAAAAAAACTGCTGCTCTATGCAGGTTGGTTTTTTCTGTATGAGTCGATTGTGATGGCGAGCCAGAGCCCGGACCCGAGAGACGTGGAGCAGGACCCCGGCTTACATGCGTGGAGGGTGTGACGTCGGAGGCAGCTTCATTGCGCATTCATACAGATGAGAAACAAAATCACACTACCCGGGTAGATGAACACATAGATGAACAATTACACACACCACACTGAATACGGACGTACTGAGGACACTGACTAATTTGGACGGTTGACTTTATTGGACCTTGTTGGTTTATTATTTTGGGCCCATTTTTTCTATTTTTATTTGCACTTTGAACAGTATTACTTTTTTTAAATATATATACTGTGAATTTGTTGGGTTGTTGATTACAACTGAGGTTGTTGAGTAAGTTGATTTTTGGTGGTTGATAGAGAAATATAAATTCAGTCGTTAGCTGAACTATTTTGGGTTGGTGAAACTGAAGAGTGACTTCCTGTCAATAAAGAATATATTTTTTTGTCACCGTTTACAAACCGTTGTCCGTGTCACATATATCCTCCTTGAGCGAAACTATATCTTCTGATTTGGCCTAAAGTGAAAGTACATGACAGTCACCTTAGCTCATGTACAGTAGACAGTGTTACATCTGCACTTTGTGGCGAGCCAGCCAGGAGGATTAATAATAGACGGACACGGTTTTAGCACTTTTTTTTTGACGGGCTTTTTACTTTTTCTCATTAAGTTGTTTAATGTTGTTGTGTGAGTAAAGAATTAATACGAGCATGGATATTGAACAAATGTACGGTATTAATGCAGAGCAGTCCCTTTGTGTAATTGGGCTAACCAAAACAGACACTGATGATGATATCATTGCTTCATTTAGAACATATGGGGCTGTAACTAAAGTAGTGTGGCTTCAAGCTGCCGGAAAGGAGAATGCAGCCATTGTAGAGTTCGATTCAGACGTTGCAATGGAAATGTTTGAGCTAAATCTTCCTCTTGAGATTCCAAATGTAAACAATCCTGCAGTGACATGGCAGGCAGATAGTATAAATGCACTCACACATACTACTAGTCTTGCTTTAAGCAGTAGCAGTGAGTCTTCTGATGAGAGTGTTCACTCTGAACACAGCGCCACACCCCTCATACGAAAATCAAAGGCCCAGAAGATTGACCTCTCAAAACTCACCTCCTCGAGGCTTGACGCCAAAACAGATAAGGAAGTGGCTCAACCTACAGTACGTAAGAAGATAAAAAAAGTTAAAACTCTCGATCTGGGAGATGATGATTTAAACCCATCTGATGTGCAGCGCATTGTGATTGAGCATGTGATTAAAAATGACTCTTCCACATCTCAGGGGCCATCCAAGTGGCTACGCCCTTTCTCAGGCAGAGTGCCAAAACCTTCTGGAGAAACTGATTTTGAAACATGGTGCCTCCATGTAGATTTGATGTTCCAAGATGGAGCCCCTGTGGATGTTCAACGTAGGAAAATATTGGAGAGTCTGCTTCCTCCAGCCTCAGACGTTGTCAGACAATTAGGTTCCTCTGCTCATCCAAGGGAGTATGTGAAGCTGTTGGACTCTGCTTATGGTCTGGTAGAAGATGGTGATGAAATCTTCGCCAGGTTCTTGAACACTCACCAAAACTCGGGTGAGAAGGCTTCAGAATATCTGCAAAGGCTTCAAGTGCTACTCAGCACTGCTGTGAAGAGAAATGGAGTCAGTCAGTCATCAGCAAGCTGTCATTTGCTGAAACAGTTCAAACGTGGCTGCTGGGACCACAATCTCATCATGCAGTTGGAGCTGAAACCTGAGAAACACCTTGATTTTGCAGAGCTACTTTTACGGCTAAGAACAGAAGAGGATAGAAGGGCAACAAAGTTGGATCGAATGCACCGTCACTTTGGAGCCTCAAAACCAAAAGTCACTGCAAATGTGCATTCTGTGCCTGACATGTCTCCTTATGGTGATCCAAGTCCAAGCGTTCTCCAGGCATATATCGCTGAGACAGAAAGTTTAAAGCAGCAGCTTGCTGAACTAAAACTGCAGCTCAGCACCCAGAAACCCAAGAAACATAAGAAAAATGAGACAATGTCAGCAGACAAACCGAACCTGCCCACACCAAGAGCCGAAGCACAAGCTCATCAGGTACCACACAAACCTCAGCCTAGAGCCTGGTTCTGTTTTAGATGTGGCGAAGACGGCCACATAGCCAAGGTATGTCAGAACCCAATTGACAAAGCTGCTGTGGACAGGAAATACAAAGAATTAAAAGCAAGGCAAGATGAGTGGAAAGCTAAACAGCTTGTACCTTTAAACTGGACGGGCTCCCAGTAAAGGGACCTACTGGAGCCGAAGAGGGAGTTGAGAGTCCCAAGATGCAATGCAATGAAAAGAGAGCTGAATGCGAACACATACAAACCTCTGAGGATGAGCTCCTTAATGGTTTAGTAGGCCCAAGATCTGTTGCTGTCGTTAATATTGAAACAGTGCAGTGCCAAGCAATTATTGATTCTGGTTCACAGGTTACAACCATTTCCAAGTCATTTCACGATACCTACCTGTCTTCTCTACCAATTCTGCCCCTTAGAGACATCCTCGAGGTGGAGGGTGCAGGAGGTCAAAATGTGCCTTACCTGGGTTATGTAGAGATTAGCATACAGTTCCCAGAAAACATCACAGGTAAAGCTGAACTTGTTAGCACGCTAGCTCTTGTTGTCCCGAATTGTAGGTCCAATGCAGAGTGTCCTGCTCTTTTAGGCACCAACATTCCCCTGATTCGGGACATGTACAGCACATGCCAGATCAAACAAAACAATGACACGGTTGGAAGAGTAAAGCTACGATGTAAGAAAGCCATTGTGATCCCAGCTGGTGAAAAGAGGGTTTTGAGTGGTTATGTAAGGAGGGTACCCACCAACAAAGGAAGCCCGCTCTTAGTAGAGCCATCCACTCAATCTGGTCTACCCAGTGGGTTGTCATTTTGTAGTTATGTCATGTCAAGCCCTCACCAAACATGCTTCAAAGTTCCCATTCTGCTTAAGAACGAGACAGCACACAACATAACAGTTCCCCCAAGCCATAGCATAGCAGAGCTTTCCATCCCTCACTCTATCTCTCCCTTATCCACCTCATCAGACAAGGTTGAAGAGAATCTGGTGTCACAACCCCCCAGCAGTATGGCTGAAAGAACAGCTATGGGTTCCACAGACCACACCGACAAAATAACTTTTGACTTCACTGATTCTCCACTTTCAGAGGAATGGAAAGAACGGATCACGAAAAAACTTAACTCCATCCCTGAAGTTTTTGCAAGAGGCGACCTCGATTATGGTCACACCACTGCAGTCAAACACAAGATCCGTCTCTCTGATCCAACACCCTTTAAGCAGAGAGTGAGGCCCATCCACCCGTCAGATTATGAGGCTGTGAGGCTTCATCTCGAAGAACTTTTGGATGCTGGCATTATAAGAGAATCAGAAAGTCCATTTGCCTCACCGATAGTTGTTGTAAGGAAAAAAAATGGTGACATCCGCTTATGTGTCGACTACAGAAAGTTGAACAATCAGACCATAAAGGATGCGTACGCTTTGCCCAACATAGAGGAAACCTTTGCCGCTCTCACAGGGTCCAAATGGTTTAGCGTCATGGATTTGAAATCGGGCTACTATCAGGTGGAGGTAGACGAAGAGGACAAACATAAGACGGCTTTTGTTACACCAATGGGATTCTGGGAATTTAACAGAATGCCCCAGGGGGTCACGAACGCCCCCTCAACTTTCCAGCGAGTCATGGAGAAATGCATGGGCTCTCTCAACCTTAAGGAAGTCTTAGTGTTCCTCGATGATCTCATTGTGTTCTCTGACACGCTTGAGGAACATGAACGCCGTCTCGTGGATGTCTTAAGCAGGCTGAAGGAATTCGGTCTCAAGTTATCCCCTGGAAAGTGTCATTTTTTCAAAAAGTCAGTCAAGTATTTAGGTCATGTTGTTTCAGAAAATGGAGTGGAGACTGACCCCGGGAAAATTGCTCCTCTGACAACCTGGCCTTGTCCAACCAATATCAGTGAGTTGAAATCCTTTTTAGGATTTACTGGATATTACAGGAGGTTCGTCAAGGATTATGCAAAAATTGCTAAACCCCTTAACGCCTTGACTGCTGGTTACCTTCCTCCAAAGAAGAAGTCCAAAAGTTCAAAGTTCTTCTCAAACTCTGACCTGAAACGGCCTTTCAATGAGCGATGGACCTCAGATTGTGAGAATGCATTCAAAACACTCATTGAAAAGCTGACGACTGCTCCGGTCCTTGGCTTCGCCAATTCCAGGAAGCCATATGTCTTGCACACTGACGCCAGCCTGCATGGGCTTGGAGCAGCTCTTTATCAGGAGCAAGACGGTGAGATGAGGGTAATTGCCTATGCAAGTCGAGGCTTGTCTAACTGTGAGCGACGATACCCCACTCACAAACTTGAATTTTTAGCACTTAAATGGGCTGTCACTGATAAATTTTTTGATTACCTTTATGGCGCAGAGTTCACGGTCATGACGGATAATAATCCTCTGACCTATGTTTTGACATCAGCTAAGCTCGATGCTGCAGGACACAGGTGGCTCGCTGCCTTGTCCAACTTCAATTTCAGCATACAGTATAGAGCTGGCAAAAGGAACGCTGATGCCGACGGTTTATCCAGACGTCCACATGATCAAGTTGGAACTGATCAAAGTGCTCAAGTCGAGGACGACAGAGTGAAACAGTTCATTTCAAAGTTTGTGGATGAAGGGAGTGAACTCGGTTTCCCCAAAGAGGCTTTCAAAGCTGTTTGTCAGAAACATGAGCTATATGGTTCTCCAGATGGTGAGGGGGGCAGCCACTCCCCTGCCTCAGTAGAGTGTCTTGCCGTTGATGTTGGTGCTATCCCAGCTGAATTCTCTCAGGCTGACCTACTGCCTGGATCCAGCACTTTACCTCGAATGTCGCAGCAGGATTGGGCTGCGGAACAAAGAAATGATCCCCAGATCAGCAGAGTCATTGACATTGTTAGTATGGGGAAACGTCTCACTTACCGTGTACGCCGACAAGAAGATCGAGAAGTTCAACTCATGCTTAGGGTATTTGACCAACTTGTACTGGATAAGGGTGTCTTGTACAGGAAGCGCATGAACCAGGGTGAGCCTTTCTACCAGTTGGTTCTGCCCTCAAAATTCAGGGAGATGGCACTTGAAGGTCTCCACGACTCAGTTGGTCATATGGGATTGGACAGGACCTTGGATCTTGTCCGTACACGTTTCTATTGGCCAAGAATGTTTATGGATGTTGAGAGGAAAGTCCGAACCTGTGAGAGGTGTGTACGCCGCAAGGCCAAGGCTGAGAAAACCGCCCGCCTTGTAAACATCCGAACAAGTCGACCACTTGAACTCGTATGCATGGACTATTTATCTTTGGAACCTGATGGACGTGGGACAAAGAACATCTTGGTCATAACCGACCACTTCACCAAGTACGCTGTCGCCATTCCCACGGCTGATCAGAGAGCCAAGACAGTAGCCAAGACTTTGTGGAACAGTTTCTTTGTTCACTACGGTCTACCTGAACGTCTTCATAGCGACCAAGGTCGAGATTTTGAGTCTGCCCTTATCAAAGACCTTTGTCAGCTGTTGGGGATAAGGAAGACAAGGACCACGCCTTACCACCCTCGTGGAAATCCAGTCGAGAGGTTCAATAGGACACTCCTGGAGATGTTAGGAACTCTCCAAGAAGAGGACAAAGTCAACTGGCGTGATCATGTACAGCCTTTGGTTCATGCATACAACACAACCAAAAATGACACCACTGGTTTTTCTCCTTACCAGTTGATGTTTGGGAGACAGCCAAACCTCCCCATCGACGTGGCATTCGGACTCAATCCAGAAGGGCACAAGAAGGTCGCTCATGCAGATTATGTGAAAAAACTGAGGGAAAATCTGCAAGAAAATTACAAGCTTGCCATTGAACACAGTGAAAGAACTGCTCAGCGCAACAAACAGAGATATGACCTCAAAGTCAGAGAGTCCATCCTTGAGGAAGGAGACTATGTTCTTGTCAAAAATGTCTCTTTCAGAGGTAAGCACAAAATAGCAGACAGATGGAGTAGTACAGTCTACAAGGTTACCAAACACATTGATGACTCTCCAGTCTATGTTGTTGCTCCAGTGAACTCTGAAGGTCCAGAGAGGACACTTCATAGAGACTTGTTGCTACCCTGTGGGTTTCTGGCTTCCTCTATTCAAGATGAGTTGAGGCAAGACAAAGAGAAGGCGGGTAAAGCTCCAACCTCCCAGGCAAGCGAAATGCCTCAAGAGGCCGTTGAACCAGAGCAGTTATGGGAAGGTGAGGAAGAAATAGGTTACTATTACCCACGAACTGCTAAAGAGGATGTCACATTCCCAGCAATAACCATTGTCCATGAAATTCCCCATTCAGGAGTTGATTTGACTGAATTAAATGACAAGGATGAACTGAGCTCTGAAAGGTCAAATCTGAATCCAGAGGCTGATGTGTTTCATCCAGTGGGAAATCAGGAAGCAAGTACTCCTGAGAAGGAGGAGGAAAACTTATCTTTTGAGAAAAACTTGCCTGTGGAGAAGGACTTACCTGTTGAGGACGATCCAGGAGTCGAAAAAGAATCGTTCCAAGATGAATCTGTGGAAGGAAACGCAGATGGGAATACTGATGGAAATGTGGAAGAGGAAAGAGATGAGGACAAAACTTGCTTGATAATGGGAGAGGAATCCAGAGTGGAGGAAAATGATGGAGATAAGTTGAGAGTGAGTGAAGATACTCCTGTCCAGGAGGAAGTTGGAGGTTCAGAGGTCAGAAGGTCAACAAGACAAAGAGCTGAGCCTGATAGACTGACATACAAAACACTAGGAAATCCCCTAGCCCTTGTTATGCACTCTATTTTGAGCAGTTTAGATCAAGTCGTCATGCAAGCTTTCGATTTCACTCCTGCACCAGAGGTTGGTCACATATCACATGTGTAAGGTTAAGCATGCAGGGACGCACGCTGATTCAGGGGGGGAGGATGTAACGCCCATTAGTTACACACACAGTGTAATCCCCAATATTTCCAGTTTAACTATGTTGAGCTATACAGTCTGAAGGAGTTTTCGGTTGTTGTGGTTCCTTGTTTTCGCCAGCAGGGTGCGCAGTTCACACACACAAGCGCTACTCCCGCTCTTAGCTCCCGTTTTTTTGTGCACCCATGCCGATGAGAGCAGACGCACTATAGCCGAGAGAGAGAGAGAGCATGTCAATGTTGATAACTAGATGAAAGTGATTAAAACTTTAAAATTAAAGATTAAAATTTCATTTTGAGTAAATTGTTCCAGAAGGTATCCGCACCCGTGAGGAGTTTTTTTTGTGTGCCGGACATCACTGTGTTATCGTGTTTTGTTGAGAAGAAAAACTCCGGTGAGTAACCATTAGCGCTTAGCATAGTATGCTAGCAGCTGTCGACCATGGCTAATTGCTCACTCATTTTTTTTGGGAAAAAGTATCTTTGTTATGTATTGTTATGCTTTGGAGACCATGTTTAAAACCAACCGGAGACAGATGAATGTATATGTGTGAGTTGAGGATGTATCTTATGGTATTTCTGTGGAAAATCGTCTGTGTTAATCAAACTATTGCTATATGCTACTAAATGCTATATAGTTAAACGAGCTGATCTTATGAGCTAAAAAACACGCAGCAGTGTGCATTTTTGAGTTATTGAGAGACAGTAATTCAATTAATTCATTCTCAAACATGATTGGAATGTGATTTAATTCATAATTTGTACACTGTGCGGTGGGAAATTCATTTTATAGATGCATATGACACATTGTCAATGTGAATGGTTCACATTCGTTGATTTAAGATTAAAAAGAGAATAGATACTGTGCAGTTGATTTAGATAAATGTATATTGAGAGATAAAGAGATTAACCATATATTTTAAAAAAAAACTGCTGCTCTATGCAGGTTGGTTTTTTCTGTATGAGTCGATTGTGATGGCGAGCCAGAGCCCGGACCCGAGAGACGTGGAGCAGGACCCCGGCTTACATGCGTGGAGGGTGTGACGTCGGAGGCAGCTTCATTGCGCATTCATACAGATGAGAAACAAAATCACACTACCCGGGTAGATGAACACATAGATGAACAATTACACACACCACACTGAATACGGACGTACTGAGGACACTGACTAATTTGGACGGTTGACTTTATTGGACCTTGTTGGTTTATTATTTTGGGCCCATTTTTTCTATTTTTATTTGCACTTTGAACAGTATTACTTTTTTTAAATATATATACTGTGAATTTGTTGGGTTGTTGATTACAACTGAGGTTGTTGAGTAAGTTGATTTTTGGTGGTTGATAGAGAAATATAAATTCAGTCGTTAGCTGAACTATTTTGGGTTGGTGAAACTGAAGAGTGACTTCCTGTCAATAAAGAATATATTTTTTTGTCACCGTTTACAAACTGTTGTCCGTGTCACATATATCCTCCTTGAGCGAAACTATATCTTCTGATTTGGCCTAAAGTGAAAGTACATGACAGTCACCTTAGCTCATGTACAGTAGACAGTGTTACACATGCTTTTTCTTTTGTGTGTTGCTCAGCAACCATTCTGAAGAATACATTGCTTGGCAGAATAATGGCCATTGTTATCAATAAATTGTTGCTGTATATATTATTTGTCATTATACACATATCTATATTTATGCTTGCATATAGGATTTACAGTGGTTTCAGCTCCACTTCACATTGTACCTAATATCCTCATGGGGTTTATTGCTTAAATACTTTAATGTATATATTTACTCTTGTGAAGCTTTATGGAAGTTCAATACTAAATTGAACTTCCATAAAGCTGTTATCACCCAGAGCTCGCAACTCAGAGGAGGTGTTGGCCATTTGACAATGACATCTGATAATATTGTTATGAAGATCACTTACTCATGGGATGACTTTGGTGCGTGTGCACAGTCAGTCACATTCAGAATAGCTGCTGTCACTACTCCCAAGAGTAATGACAGCAGCCAACGTCATCAACAGGGCAGAGAGGGAGAGGGGAGGGTGGATGGGTGGTGGTGGGTTAGGGCGAGTCGAGGTTCCATCACCAGAGCTCAGATTAGATCAGAGGACACTCCAATTATGAAGAGGCTTTGGGGCACACGTCTGCCAGCCCGGGTGAATTAGTCTTCCGGCTGAATCGCACGAGCTGCTGTTGCAGCCGGTGATGAAGGGGCCTTTTGCTTATGCAGTGCTCTTTCCGAGGGCTTGTTTGTGCCACAACTTGATTAACACAAATTTCTAGTGAGTGAGATGAATTCCCTGCGCTCTCAACCGAAGCAACTGAGACCCCCCCCCCACAAACCCGCCCCCCTAAAAAATCCAAAGATCCGCTTTGAATCGCAAATTTAGAGAATCGTTCTTTCTCACGCATACAAACTCATTGTTTTTTTATTATACGGATGTGGTTTTTACACAAAAAATGTGGCAACAATCGAATGTGACAATAATACTGTAATTGGGAGCCAGATGTTAAAAACATCTGCCCTATTTTTGTTTTTTGTTTTTTTGGTCTGGAAACGCCCACAGCCAACGGAGCAGGGAATAGTTCTCGATCAAACTAATAGACTGAAGATACATTTCCTGCAAGTAGTTTTTCACACTGATAAACAAGCCATGTTTCTCTCCTTTAATAGTAGTATATGTAGTGCTATACTATGTTTAGCATGCTCCCTTATTATGCAGGGATCATTGCAAAATGTGCCACTGTTTTGGATGCGATTATATTTGTTTGTGTAATGAAGCCATCTGCTTTCCATTCTCTCTGTACAATTCCATTAATTAGTGCCACAGTTGATATTAGAAAGACAATATTGAGAGATTGCGGGAGGGGAAGTCTGGAGAGACGAGGGGATGACAGAGGGAGGGAGGGAGGGAGGAGGGGTGGTGGGCAGAGGTAGAGCAGGCAGAGAAGAAAGGAGGAGAAAAGAAAAGAGAAAGGAATAAGCATGGCTGGAAGTGATTGCAAATGCAGATGGTTATGAAGCTGAGGCAGATGGCGTGTCAGATTGATTATTGTCGCCAGCGCTGCGTGATAGATACAAGGCGAACACCGAGCTCTCCCCTCATTTCAGATGACACAGAGTGATAGAGACGTGTCGGCTTGCAGGGTTAATCTCAACGTCATTCAAGCTGTTTTTTTCGAACCATTTAGAATCACCCGTGTGTGCCAGGCCCGTCCGTTCTTGACAAGCCGATTACACCTGTAAATAAATACAGCCGCACACTTGTGATTATGCAGTGGACAGGTGGGATGTTTGCAGCGGCGACGGCGGTGGCAGAGGAGGATTTTTTTTTGCCCGCCATGGTGCTTTAGCACTATCTCACCGCAGCAGAGGGGAGCATTCTCTCCGGCCTCCATCATTTCGTACGGGTGGCATTTCAGCTGACCCGCCTGGGAACAAAAGCAGCTTATGGCTTCGTCTCAGCACCAGCGTGAAATATCAAGAGCCAAATGACATCTGACAATACAGCGGATGTAAGCTGGCCTGTATGTGCTATGATATGAGACTGCTATCCAGTCGAATTTCTGTGTGTCATGTGGAGGACGGTGCGCAGCAGACATCTGAACTGTACAGATGTTACTGTCATGGGGGGAGGCCTCCATTAGGAGGGCTGCTGTGATTAGTCAGCGTTATTGACAGTTTAACGTCATTGATTTGTTGTTAAGTCTCTGTTGATTGGTCAAGCCTGACTCATCTGTTGGAATTCTGACATTGTCTTGTCTAATCTGAAAACACAAAGAAAAGATAATGATAGAGTTTTTCTGTAACTAATTTATACTTTATTTATACTACTAATTATATTTACGACCCTAACCCTAACCCGGCCTGACCATCACCAGGAAGAATCTTCTTGCTCGGAGAGTCAATGTGATAATCTATGAACCTAACCACTAGGATTAAGATAGATCTTCTTCAGTAATTGTTTTACTAACGCCAAACACACCAATTTCCTATCACACACTTCCTTCTTTAATTAATAAACCAACCCTGCCACCTGGACCCAACTTCCAAAATTGTTCTACCTGTGTTAAAGTGCTGTGGGTGGCTAAACAAATTTAAAACTATAAATAGATAACTTAAAATATACTACCAATAGATTAAGTTTAAATGACGCCGACAATGCCACCTAGGTTAAAAAGAGCCTAGGACTCTATCAAGTAAGGCTACACAGGTTCTTTAAAATCAGGGGTAAACAGAGCAGAAACTCGGGGTATCATTTTAAAAAGGTGTGCGAGTACCGCGTGCATGGACACCAAGCAGCTGCGCTTCAGGGAGCTCTCATCACTGGCTCCGGCTTCGGCTCTGGTTCCGGCTTGGCTCGGCTCTGGCTCTGACCCTATCTCCGACTCTGGCTCCGGTTCCGACTCTAGTTCCGGCTTGGGCTCCGACCCTGGCCCTCAGGGCCCACACACTCCTCTGTCTCCTTCCGTTTCTGTCCATCTCCGGCCGTTTCTGCCTCTCTTTTTGAAGCATGGAGTTGCTCCTACACACCTGATGCTCGTTGTCTAAATCAGTCAGTGGTGTGTTCAGGGACAATTGGAAAGTCCACTCTGCATGCAAAAAGCAACTCCAAAACCACTACAAGACACTCAATAAAAACACAAAGTTAAGAGCTTGCATAATTACATAAAACTGACCCTATCACACCTGGACCATGCCCAATGCAAACTTTTACTTAGGGTAATAGCAACAGCCATGTTTGGTACACCAACAAGGGACCTGATTAACAGGAGTAGTGGCCAGTCCATAGAACTCCTGTTTTCACTGTCATTTTCAGATCATATTTAATTGTTAGTCACTTGGGCTTTCTCGCCTCATCCCATAGGAATACAATAACAAGTCCCTTAAGTCTTTTTCTTTTTTATTTCAGAATGTGTGTATCAAAAATGATGATGATGATGACATGTTGTTCTGGATTTGTTTTCCTGGGAAATAAAAGGACTAAAAAATGTTTCAACTCAGCTGGTTCTTTAATAGCTATTAATGAAATGATGAAATTCCACTGTGTGTAATGGGTTAAAGGGACATTTCTGTCACAGTTTCCATCTGCCCCACAATCACCCCATTCCTCTCACCTGAGCTTGCCCGTCCATCTCCCCTCTGTATTTTGTATTTTGTATTTTGTATCTGGAACCTGAACCTGACCCCTGAACTTTTCACTGAAACTTGTAACCATGCCATTTTTAACATCTGTCTGATATATTTTTTTGGGTTTCCTGCCTGTCCCTCTGGAATTGTTTGCCTGTTTGGACTGGACTTCTGGTTCTGACCCTTGTATCAGACACATTTCAGAAGCCAATTGCAAAGCTTTCTATTTTTCATTTAAATGCATTTTTAAACTGCATGAAAAAAATACTTTAACTGATCTTTGGAACGCATGTTCATTTCAAAAACACTGAAGAGTTCATTACGATGGGGAGCAGGGAAGGAGAAAGGAAAGGAAACAAGTGTAAATGAGTGTTTCTTGGGTTATATTCAGTCATGCAGCATATTTTCAAAATGGATTGAGGTAAAACTGTGTAAAACTCTGTGTGGCCACCATTTTAGATTTTCTTAAACATTAGACCTAAACTGAATTGTGCAACTGAGTTAAAGAAACGATCTAAAATGGGGGCAGAAAATTTGAATGTTACCTTGTGCGCAATGCATACTGGTACATGTAGGCACTATATTGTACAAGAGGGGCATGATGGTTTCACTGTCCATGAGATCAACATGGTTTTCTGTGTTGACCTCCAGCTCAGACTTCATAGAGCCTTGTAGAGGCAAATGCGAATTTGATTATCAGTTTTCTTTAAGACAAAACAAACAAGATGAGTCACACCTTTACTTTCCTAAACAAACTGCTAGAAAACTTTTCTTCTAAAGCACAAAGGTGGAAGAAAAAAACAAAACTCTTTGTCTCTCGTTGATCAGCGTGTCTGCAGACAGCGTTCTCACAACCATTCCCAAACCACCAGAGAAAACAAGCACTATACCTTTATATTAGTTTTTTTCATGTAGAATTCTCGTCGTGATAAACTTGACTCGCTTATTAGCTCGGGGCTGCTGATTGGGGATGCCACGTGCGTCTCCTCCCTCATCACCTCGCCTCCCTCGACTCCTCAGTCTCTCTAGCAAAGGCGGTAATCAAAAGAGCAGCAGACTACAGTGCCTTGTCCCTGGGGGACACTCACTGACTGGCTTCTCTGTCATCAACAGCATGCCGGTGTTGGTTTCCTTTTATTTAACCCATTACTGTGTGTGGAACAAAGACATGTTAGTTCCCAAGGTACACAAAGGGAGTGCAACAAATGGGCCTCAAAGTATAAAACCATTAGAAATGACACACTATCATGCTAATTAACGTAGCACGAGGTTTGGAGACCACATTATGTTTGAAATTTACCCTTCAAGTGCAGATGTGATGCCTAAGTTTCTGTATTGATACTTTTATAGCTAGTATACAAAGCCTAACTTCTCAAATGTTAGAAAAGTTATAATTTGAATCACACTATGGGCCTCATCACATCACATAAACACATCTGTCCTTGTGCGGCACGTACACGTGATTTACTATTACTACAACTATAATAAAACAACCATCATAGCAACATGTTCACTTGTCTCTTCTCTAAACAAACAGAGATCATCATGTTATTGGAGTGGCAGTAGCTCCGTCTGTAGGGACGTGACTGGTAGGTGAAGAGGTGCCAATTTCACCTCCTGGGCACTGCAGAGGGACTCCTGAGCAAGGCACCAAAACCCCTATCTGCTCCCAGCTGCTGAAACATTTTATTATGAAATGATAAGCTGTATTTTGACTTTAAACATCATCTTAACTAAGGGTGAGCGGTATTTACGGTCATCGACAGAGCACCCGAGGGAATCTGTTTGTCTCTCCTTACACTGTCTATTGTGTGATACTTTAAATTGGGCCCCATGACAAGCACGAATTCAATAAAGAACTCTGTCTGTCTCGCTTTTATGGTATTGGTCAATTTTTCTTCTGCTTAATGTTTTCTCTGAGGTATGAATGAAATTCCCACCTGATCCAGACCTGTCAACTCAAGTACAGTCTGCATTTCTTCACAAGAAAAAAATTGAATTTGACTAAAAAAAAACAGAATCAGAAGGAATTTAGAGTTTAAATATAATACCAAATGTAATACAAATAAAATAAACTAATGTAAAAATAATGACTATTATTTGACCTGCATTGCCTGGCTCATGCAGGTCTCTGTGTCTCTGTCCAGTATCATCCTCTGTTGAACCAACAGGCTTTAATCCTCTCTAACGTCTCTGCAACTGTCACATGACCTCTCTTACTCATTTTTTAGCATCTAAGTTGACGTCAAAGTATTTTCTCTTTCTGTCTGTGACAGTTCAGCTCTACTCTGATCACACATCGCTGGCAGCTGGACTACTAATGTTTTCTAATTGTTTCAGGTCCCTGAATTTGACTAGTGACACTGCTGAAGCTGCTGTTATCTTCTGACGCAATGGTTTCTGACAGCAGGACTCCGCACTTTGAAATTCTACATTTTACTCTTTGGTTACATTTTAGTGAATGAAATACATCCACAAATAGAGCACAATGGCCAGCCTACCAATTTTACTGCTGGTTAAGGTAATACCGAAAACTCAGAAAATGTGCTCCTCCAATTTGTCCAGTTAAGAGACTTTGGTGAATCTGACTTGGGGGATCCTGAGGCGACACTTTTTTTAGTCATATTGTGCTCACATGTACATACTTGTTCCAAATACAGCTGATTTTAATCATCTGTATTTATGGATGCTCCATACCATCCATCATTTTGTTTTTAGAAAAATCTCATGAATTACACATGAGCACCAGATAGAATTTGGCATCCATATTAATTAGATCTATATTCTGTTTGGAAAAACAAACAGCTCTAAAAAAAAAATGCCCATAAGCACAAATCAATTCGTTTATTTGCTCACAAAGATCAACACAGTGTAAATTTCATAGCAGAGTAATTAATCCCCTTGGAATTATAATAACAAAGAAACATCTTATTTAGAAGCCACATGTTGGTTAATTAAGATTTTAAGACAATTTGAATGTCTATTGTGTAATACAAATAGAGTCCACAGCCACAATGAGTTGGAGTGTACCATTTACAGATTTTACTTGCATACTGTTCATCTGACCGGGGCCTCCTGGCTGTCCCTTCCAAATTCTGTGCCCAGATTGTTGGGTTCTCCCCTCCCTCGCTTGGGAGACGTTCAGGCTCTTGTCACCTCCCATGAGGTGCTTTCCATTCAGCTAATTCTGCTCCTTCCCTTCCTTCACTCTCTCGTCCAACACCCCGGCCTGTGATGTGGAAATTGATCGAGATCCACCGTCATCGAGGATATTCCAATCCCCTAAATGCAATGAGGAGAGAAGAGAGAGGAACCACAGACAGCATCACCCCTTTGAATCCAGCTGATCTGGAACCTGATTGTACAGAAATCTTTATATGTTAATAATGCACCTACTTTATACGAAATTAAACAAAATAATAAAATAAAATAATTTCTCGGCATTGTATTTAATTTATTTGATATTTGGCATTTTGTTCCCCATTAAAGATGCCTTGGAGCAAGCAACAGTCAAACTGTACAACAAATATGTCAAATTATTATGATGATGTTTTCTTACCCTTTTTTTTTTAACCGGACTATTAGTGGTGACAAAAACAACAGAAAACAAATTGCACTTTGCACAGCAGCCTGACATAAAAATGAGTTGTAATAACTAGATTCATTAATCTTACCGGGTTCCCCGAGACCTTCAGACACTGCGGTAATTGATGTTGCATTTTACATGTTTTTACGTGATAAGAGTAACAAGAGGAACATCGATATCCCTGTTGGTGTCATGAATGCGTTAAAACCGAATAAACTTTAAGATTTAAATATTGAGTAATACTTTTTTTTTTTTTTCAAATAGTACTAATACTCGCTCAAAGGCCATAAAGTGACTATGAAATGCACTGTACTTCCATCAGCCATCTGAATGAATATTGCTTTTAAGTGACTTTCAGCTGTCATTAGTGTCAAGCTGCAGTATTTTCCCTGTCAGCTCTCCCTGCAGGGGAGGTTTTTTGTAGTTGTTTTCTGCTGCATTGTCTGGGGCCATACTCACAATGGCAACATGGGTCTTTGTAAACAACACTCTTGTCACTCTTGTCAGCACTCTGCTTTTCATTCTGGCTTCACCAGGTTGGAAAGCTTCAGTGCGACAATATTCAGCCTCTGGAGAAAGGAGGGATTTTGCGGGTAAGTCTTTCAGCCATTTGGAATTTACGCACAGTCGTTTATCTGCTGTGAATGGTGGTGCTTTCTGAAGGACGAACTGATTATGAGCACAACCTAAAACCTTTTCTAGCTCAGAATCCATGAGGAAAATGTTTTGGATGTTTACAACTGGACCACAGTTCTGCCAGTTGCTTCTTATTTTGGAGCTTTGGTGACCCGTCATCCCACTGGATTTAAGATATTAGTGGATTAGAGGCTATTATCAGGCTGATACTGTGTAGTCTGAACCCGGCTTTAGCAAAAGATGTGCCTCCTGGAGGAGAGCTGGCCAATCACACTGTACTTACCACATCATGAGGTGTATTGTGATTTCTAGAGATTTTGTTCTTTGGAATTCTTATATTATTTTATATTCAGGTTCTTCCCACCAGTCAGTTAGAACTCAAGAAGTCTCTTGCATGAGAAGAAAATATGTCGAGGAAAGTCAAGAAGCCAAAAAGTCATGAAGTCATGCTGGTGTTGAAGAGTCTAACAGTTGTTGGAATGAAGGACCTGTGGTAGCGTTCCTTCTTCTGTTCATGATGGATGTCAGCTTTGCTAACATCCTCCTGGTCATCAAACACCGTGAAAACTACAAAGAAGTATGGATACAAACAGTTTCAGGCTAGTGTGCTAGTGTCCGTTGCTCAAACATGTTAACATAACAGAAAAGTAATCTCAGATGAAATCACAGAAACATTTTACATTGTTCAATATTAAAACAAATAAACCTTCATGTCACACACAACATAGCTAACTGAAATATAATTACCGTGTCTGCCTCCTGGACCACATGCAGAATAAACTGTTATGACCCTAGAAATTCCTTTTATCGGTTTGTTTCAGCAGTTCAGTGTGGTTAGTTTATTTGTAACCATAGCAACCTAGGACCAGTGCATCCTGGGAAACAAAAGTAAAAATTGCTACAGTTAGGTGCTCAAACAAACTCTTCATGTGACCAATTATTAACAACATAACCTTACAAAAGAGGCTCTAAATATCTAACTTAACAGTTTAAACAGTACATTTTACTGTTAAATATTACCCTTTTAACAAACTTATTTATTACATTTTAATTCTTTTTAATGTCTTTATCAACTATGAATTGTATACCATGAAATAATATAAACAATCCTATGAAACCTGTCTCTAGGACAGTTACAGAGTCCAAGGGGCATTCCAGGAAAGAGCTGGACCTCTTGACCAGTTTCTCAAGTCTTTTCCTGTCTCTCTCTCCGTGCTTCCCTCCCCCAGAATACGACTGCATAGAAGATTGCAAATGCCACCACATTGTCATAGAAGGTTTTTAACAAAGTCCTGAACACCCAAAAAGACCTCAGGCTCATCAGTAAGTGGAGACAACTTTGACCCTTCTTGTACAGGACGTCTGTGTTGTCCGACTAGTCCAGTTTGGTGTGAATTCTCCCACCATCTTGATATCCAATCCGTGGATGTTCGCAGGTGTGGTCTGAGATGTCTTTGTCCTTAAGTCAATCACCATCTCCTTCGTGTGAAGGAGATGGTGATGTGAAGGTAGTTGAGATCGCACCAGTCATCAAAGTCTTCTGGAGGTGACAGCTGTCAGTGTTTAAAGGTCCAGTGTGTAGGATTTTTTCTGAGGTGAGGTTGCAGATTACATTAAAGTGAATAACCCTTGCCTCATCCTCCCCTTCCAGGTGTGAAGGAGAAACTATGGTGACTGCGAAACTCATGAATAATGCAAAAGGCCTTATCAAGAGCCAGTGTTCGTTTTTTCCTGTTTTGTGCTACTGTAGAAACATGGTGGTACAACATGATTTCATAGAAGAGGTGATTATGAAAACGCATTTATGATCTTATATTCCATTTGTGCCATATTCTTCCAATTAATCCCCCTAAATGGTACATACTGGCCCTTTAAAGGCCAAACGAGAAAACTGCCCAGAATGAGCATCAGTGCACACTGTGGGTAGGCTCTGATTTATTTTATGCTTGGCTTTCCAAGCATGAGCAACTGCTGGCTATTAGACAGCACATCTGTTTCTTTGCTTCCATAAAAACCTCACATCTGGGTTCATGTTCGCTGGTAGATTCAGATCCCGTTGTCACTGATACCACCTTGCACTTAAAAGGTTGAGTCTTGCAGGTTGTCTGTCCTCGGAATGATACTGTTCTCCTCTGTCTGAACACACCAGATTTAAGGAGTAAAGGCGTGCCTTGACATGCTGGGAGTTTACTGAGGTGATGTCTACTCAGCTAAAATATGTTAAATACCTGTGTGGGTGGACCATGGGTGCAGAGCTGGTTTGAGGCAATAAGCATAAATTCAGAAGGTGAACACATTCCTTATTTATGTCTTGTTTTATCTTATTCACAACAAATTTGCTATAGGTTATATCACAACAAACTATTCTGCAAACCATGCTGCTGTGTTGTATGTATTACTTGCACCCTATAGGCACCTATCATTTTCATTCCTGTGAATACAACTCTTCCAGGGTTGTGTACCCATGACAAATGCAATATGAATATACTAGAAACAGCATATACTTACATAAAGAAAAGGACCCAGTAGTCTTCCTTGAGGAACACCACAATCAATATCAAATGGATGCGACACAAAAGCACCTGAACTAACAAAAACATTTCTTGCAGATAAGTATGAACAAAGCCAGTCAAGCACTATACCAGAGAGACCTACCCATTTCTCGTTTCTATTGATTAAAATGTCGTGATCATTTGCATCAAATGTAGAGCTCAAACCTAATATGAAGAGGTGCATTGTTGGAATCAATCAAATTCAGTTACTACCATTCATTTACATACTAACAACAGTGTACTGAAATGTGTTTCTTAGGTTCAGCTGTTTGTTTTTATCTAAGCAATTCTGACTTTCACAAACTTCAGTTATTGTAGTAATTATGTACATTTTCATACTTGAGAAGGGAGTTAAAGAGAAGTCAGCAAATAGTGTCACTAGAGAATATGCTTCGCCAATCAGACTTGGGTTTTGCTCTTTGTTTGAACCTATAGACTGGCTTAAACACAATATAATGTATGAAGTTGATGTCATATTCATGTAGACGTAGCCTCTATTTCTGTTACTATTTTGTGCACATACGAGCAAGCAACTAGTGTGTTCAGACCTCTGCTACTGTTGATTTCCCACCTTGGTTAGAGGATGTCATTGCCAAAGATGGAGTTTTGATTTGTTGATTTTGGTGACTGCAGTCCTAACTCATCTTGCACTCTTGCCATGAAAACCAGAGGAACAGAAGCATCTCGCCACAAGCTTTTAAGAGATTGAAAAGGTAAATCTGCTTTGCATCACCCCATCAGATAAACCTCATAATCAACAACTCCCACTTGATATGTGACCAGGAGCAGCCCATGTCACTCGGCCTGAAATATACAGCTGAAAGCAGGAAGCAATAAAACCACTTTATCTAGCGGTGAAAATGGTCTCAGCAGGGGGGGGGGGGGCAGGTCCTCATGCAGGTGCTCCTGATCTTTGCAGCACCTTGGGCAATTTCTCCCGTGCTGCCTGTGAATAACATTATCCATGCATCTAGAAATTCATTCTCCCTCATTCTCTTTCATTAAGACCACACACACACACAAAGGGCTGGAATCCAACTATGGCAAGGTAGGTTGCATTTAACAGATGATACAGACATTTATCCCAATTATGACTATTCTCTTGTACATGTTCATAGATCATTGGCTTGATTATGTCATTAAAGCACCATCAGTCCGTTAATTGGGGATGTTACAATGGCCCAAGCTGACCTGATGTACAGTGAAACAGTTTTGAGGAGTCGGCGCTATAAATGATTTGGTCAGGATCTCTCTGGATAATAATGATGCAGAGATTGAGTAATATCTTTGCTACAATGTAACACAGAGACACTAAGACCATGTGGCGACTGTGGCACAGAGGTAGAGCGGGTGGTCCACTGATCAGATAATCGGCGGTTCGATCCCCAGCTCCTCCTCTGCATGTCGAAGTGTCCTTGGGCAAGATACTGAACCCCAAATTGCTCCCGAAGGCTGCACCATCAGTGTATGAATGTGTGTGAATGGATGAATGAGATATGTAGTGTAAAATCTATTTAAGTGGTCGGAAGACTAGAAAGGCGTTATATAAGTACAGTCCATTTACCATGCTGGACGGTGCTCTTCAGTTCACCAAGTTCATGCCATTATTCTTCTGAAGGGGAACTGATTAACCCATTGATGCCCCTTTGCAAATTTGTGTGTATTTGGCTTTTACTTTCTAGTATATTTTATCATTTTTTCATGCATATTATTGATGATCTATGCAAGGTTGTGCATTTTTGAGTGTTCTCACATTTTTTAATGTATTTTTTTTTATTTTTAGCCTATTGGACTAAAATAGACCTGTTGTTACTCCTTTGCACATAAATGTACACATTGAAACCCATTACAAAGTATAAAACGTGTAAATTCTCATTTCTCCTCTTCATTTGAGGCCTGGAGCTTTTAAGTGTCGATTAGTGAAGATTTTAAATGCATAATAAATTAATATTGCTGCTAATATTTCACATATACCAAGATGCAATAATAAAACCATAAATAATCCAGTTTGCATGAAGTATATTGAATTTTTTTTCATGTTTTGTGTTTTTTAGACCATGAAATGGAGGTGCATCATGACACTTGGCAATTTAAGGGTTAAAAAAAAAAAAAAATCATTAATATTTGATATGTATGATAAGGACTGATGCTGGTTAAAATAATAATAATAATTTTTAAGATTTTTATAGCTAACCCTAACCCTAATGTTAGGATTTTAAAGGGGCATCAGAGGGTTAAAAAGATTGGGTGTAGCTCTATTGGCTTGTGGCTAGATGCAATGATTTTGTAGGTTTGGTCAGTATTTCATGTTGTCCCATATGACCTCCAGTACTTGTAACGATGAGATCATTCCTGCCTGTTGTGAAGACTCTATATGTCTCTAACTTATACCTAACTGTGTTCTCAGCTTGTATTGTATGAAAACTACTCAAGGTCCACGTTGAAGCTTTTTCTAGCTGTTATAGTAGCATCTCATGGTCTTCATAAGCAGAAGCTCTTGAAGGACCCAGTAAGTGGACCTGGAGTTTTTTTTTTTTTTTCATTAGTTTTCATCTCCATGGTCCAAAAATACAGAACACCCTTTCCTTTGAAAACACATGTTGTTTTTCAAAAAAATTCAATCATGATGTCCTCATGATATCTTTGTGTTTCAAGGATCCACACTCAGCCCAGGATGGTTGAGCATAGTCTCATAGCTGTGGGACTGACTCTGTATCTTTAACACAATGCATCCTTCACCTACAAGGCCTCTGATGATCTCGATGTAGGCAGTTCAGGTTCCACTCTACAAATAGCGAAAGTCCCACATTGTCACAGTCCAATACGCATCGACGTTGCTCTCTTTGCCTGTCTGCCCGCGTTTTGCATCAGTGGCTAATAATTAGTCACACCAATCACTCCTGTGGGATTCGCCAATCTGTTCCAAACACATGCTGTGATCTACTAAAGTAAAATATTTATCATAATAATGACTTATCATATATTGGCACCCCTAGACTGGGGCATAACAATATATATATATATATATATAGGGCATAACTAGAAAGGGCCCCATCTTCCCCGAGTCCCAAGTAGCCACTACAACAAGTTTTAGATTTGAATGAAAAGCGAAGGATTTATTCACGAAACTCACAGATATCAAATAACTATAACTAAGGTATCAGCTTCAGGGTGGACCAAGGCCAAAACAACAACCAAAACAAATCTATCTGGAAAATAAATCACTAACCTCAGAAAACAAATGACAATAGACTTACCTCCCTAACTAACAAAACAGGAGAAAACAAGATCAACTGAAATGGCAGTCCACCCCTACTATCCAAACAAAAACTACTTCCAATCTAGAACAAAGGACTTCACAAAAGGACGTGTGGCTGGTTGGGAGAGGAGGAGGATGAGGAAGTCCTGGTTGCCCCCCAACGGTGGCCATCTTGGCCCCTTATATTCTCTTGGGGTTTCCTGATGAGTGCTGATATATATATATATATATATATATATATATATATATATATATATATATATATATATGGTAAATGGAATGGACTTCAATCAATCAATCAATCAAACTTTAAATATAAAGCACTTTTCATTAAAAACGTAGTACAAAGTGCTTTACATGTTTAAAAGTAGCCCCCACCCCCGCCCCACCCCAGCACATACACACGCACGTACACATTCGGACAAAAACAAGCACACACACACACAAACACACACACACACACACACACACACCAATAAAGTAAACTTAAAAACATGTGGCTGAGTACAGAGGAGCCAGGTCAGGAAACACCATCACAGGAGGCCGTGTGCACTGGGCGCTGCTCACGGCCCACGACCACGACCCCTCCACCCGGGCGCCCACCTAGCTGTATGGAATAAAAACATAAAACTACTGGAGATAAGGAATAAAAGCATAAAACATAGGCTAAGAACATAAAATAAACAAATAAATAAAATAAAATAACATAGAAATAGCTAAAATGAACTATGTCATAAAAAGTAAAAAGAATAGGAATAACAGAATAAAATTGACTAAAATTAATTAATTAATTAATAAATAAATACAACATCAGTTAAAAGCCAAATTAAATAGGTGGGTCTTGAGCCTGTTTTTAAAAATATCAACACTCTCTGCGGCCCTCAGGTCCTCCGGCAGGCTATTCCACAGACGGGGGCCATAGTGCTGAAAAGATGCCTCACCGTAGGTTCGTGTTCTAACTTTGGGGGACTTGTGCAGCACCTTTCTAGTCTTCCGACTACTCAAAGCGCTTTTACAGCACATATCTCATTCACCCATTCACACACATTCATACACTGATGGCATTGGCTGCCAACTGCTCATCAGTTTGAGTCTGAGCAATTTGGGGTTCAGTATCTTGCCCAAGGACACTTCGACATGCAGACTGGAGGTCGAACCGCCGATCTTCTGATCAGTGGACGACCCGCTCTACCTCCAAGCCACAGCCGTCTGTGTATATATATATACACAACAGCCAGCTCTTTGGAACACATGTTTTCAGATAACTTTATAAAGATTACAAGCCCTCACATAGACTGTGTAATTCATTGAATTTATTTTTTTATACGTAATGAAATATTTACATTTACATTTACATTTAGTCATTTAGCAGACGCTTTTATCCAAAGCGACTTACAGAAAAGGGAACAATCAAGGTATAGTGCGATAAGAAGCGTTAGTGCAGCAGTAAGTGCTAGTGACAATTCTTTAAGGTGTAGATTTGTCGAGTGCTATGAGAGAAGGTACTCTCTGAAGAGCTGGGTCTTCAGGAGTTTTTAAAGGTAGAGAGGGACGCCCCTGCTCCGGTAGGAACTGGTAGAAGTCAAATATTTATGTCCTGTCCAAAAAGTCTAGTCAAAACATTTGGAAAAACACAGAAAATCTGACATTGTTTTATCAAGTTCACTCTTGACCTTGGAATCAGGAGTTTGACAAGTCCTTTCACTAAATCTCTGTTATTATCTAGTAAAAAACAAACTCAATCTGACAATTCAAAATACCTATGAAGAGTAGTCTAACAATGAAAACAGGCGGGAGAAAGGACAAAGACACAAAGTAAAGTAACACAAGACACCTGAGGAAAGACTCAACATAGAATGAGATTCAATTCAAAATAGAAAATACTGAACCAGAAAAAGAAAACCACGACAAACTTGAGTCAAAGATCATCAACCAGAGACCCCTAGAGGCCATATTTTCTTTGAAGAAGGACAGGAGATAACATCCTCCACCTATATGACCATCACCATCGCTCTATGCTAAGGGAAGTCTAAAGATGTGGGTAAAAGTTCAAGAAAAAGCTAATAAGTGGACCTTGAGTTCAGATTTCCTCACTAATTTAACAAATAGAATACAAATATAACATCACAACGTAATGCAAAGGAGACATATTGTCCTAATATATGTCTATGAACGTGACACTATCCTGTGAATGCATTTATATGACGACTTACAATGTATTAACATGCCAGGAGTGCACTCAATGATGAATATCAGAGTAGTCATCAGAGATAATGAGTTCTCAGATGGATGGAGACCTGTCATCCACTCCCACTTCCATGTCAAGCAAGTGGTTCAGCAGCTTCAGGAACCCCGGGTGTCCATGGCAACGGAGCTAGATGCCTCTTTTACCTCGAAGATGAAAATGCATAGCAGATACTGCAACATCCACGTAATGTCAATCAATTATGCATGAACTCTAGTGCACAAGATGACATACTCTGACAGAACACCAAGAATCACATTAACTATCTCCTTTGCTGCTTTACGTGGATAATATAACACACAGTGATAATAAAGTCAGAGTGAATCAATCATCAGACATCACGTCAGGGGATAATGACAAAGAGAAACATATCACTTATCGCTGGCAGCTAATAGCAATCGTCCTGTGATGAACAACGTAGCATGACCAAACACACACAGCATTTTACTGCCTTTTCTCTTTTCTCCCTGCTGCTTGGAGAAAAAGGAATATTCAGGAAGATATGCAGAATATTTCACCTCATTCTTCTTAGCCTCTTCTGCTCCTCTGGATCCTAAAGACAAAGCAGATACATTCTGTAGCTCATTTGAGGACTATCACAGTCTAAAATAGCTTCACTCACACTGGTTCCGTGGCAATTTCATGGCCTGTTGATCCTGTTTTGGGTCAATTTCACCACTATGATGGTACACATTCGCTAATCTGCTGCTGCCCATTATGAGTGTTCAAATATAAAAGCAAATATATGGACCTTTCTCATAATAGTCATTACTTTTTCATTTATCAAACCACACAAGTTTATAACACACACATACAGTGGATTTTTCCTTATCTCCAGATGGTCAGCACTCCACTGGTGTTTGAAAAAACAAGCAGAAAACAAAGGTGCATAAATATGAATAAAGGCTAGCTGTCAGTCTCTTAATGAGGTTAGTGAGTAATGGGCTGCAATATGGTTGTTTGTCAGTCTTTGACATGTAGCATGTGGACAACTTCATCTAATCCAACTGTATCTATTAGATCCTGCTGCTCCCAACGGCTGGTGATCCATGGGAAATATAATGGCTTCCAAGTGATGCATTGATTTATTGAAGGCTGTAGTGCTATATCTTCACAGAACATGTGGCGCTGTCTGTAATGACACCGTGTTCACAGCAGTTGAAAAGAATAGATTTAAAAAAACTTGATGAAATGTGGTCAGCACGACCTCAGCATGCTGGTTTGGGTTTCTGGTTTAGTATCCCCTATTGTATGTTGTCTTTCCTCGGGTGTTACTTTACTTCCTGTCTTTGTCTTTTTCCCGCCTTTTTCACTCATCTGTGTTTAATTAGTTCTTTTGTATTTAGTCCACATTTTCCCTCTTTCACATGTCAGGTCGTCTATGTCTGTTCTCCAGTCCTGCATTGTTCAGTCTTCGTGTTCTTTCTGCTCATAGTGAGTCTCAATTCTGTGTTTTTCTCTGTTAGACTACTGTTCATGGAAAATGTCTTGTCCTCAGCCGCTTTTTATTATTTTGTGTTATTCTGCTGCCTGCCCTTTAAGTATTTAAAGTTAGTGTCCTGCCATCTCTCCCCAGGCCGGAGTACCGCGCTCGTAAATTATGTTAATCTAAGATTGGAGCGGCGAGGACCGGGGAGCAGGCATTAACATTTTAACTTAAGTTATTTATTTATAATTTTGACCACTTGTTGGCACAACACCACATCTCAAACCAACAGTCAGGTCCTCAGAGAGTTGTTGTGAATGTTCATGGTCTCCAGAGGATTTATATTTATATGGTTTATATGGTTTGGTGACCTCCAGCCCTTTCCAGATGCAGATGTTAATTTTGGTCATTTACAATACATGACCTTTTCTGTAAGTCAAACATAAGCCAATATATTAACTCTGTACAGTACAGCCAATGGTCAGAAGTTTCTGTAATTTATTGCTTCTTGAGCCAGAATTCTCTTTCATGACTGCATTTTGGCCCACAGTCAAGTTAGTAGTTAGGAGTTTAAACATCATGACAAAGGACAACCACATCACCCTCACCCTTATGTTAACACCCCTTCTCTGGCCACTGATTCATTTCAGAATCAGTTTCCAGTTTCCCTGACCTAAAACAGATCAGCTTCAACTTCCTGGCTGTCGGCATGTCCTGAGTAATAATTAAAGGGTAACAGAGTCTTTGCTGTCAAGGCCCAACTTGGGGATTGGAAGAACTTGCACTTGCTACTTCAGTGTTAACTTTAATTTTAAGAGTGACATAAAAGGGGCTAAAGAGTGTGGGGACAGCATTCAGCTAAGGGTTGCTGGCTGGAATCAAACCCTTAGCTGCTGTGGTAAAGACTTAGTACATGGGGCACGTGTGCTACCAGGGCACCCCAATATTCCCTCCATAAGCCACATTTCTACAGACAACCAGCATATTTAAAACCTCCACTCTGCTTTTAGCCACTGTCTTTTTTTCTGTATGATGCCATTGTTTCTTTATTAGATTTAGATTTTTCTGATAAGGAACCTTGTAGGCCAGTGAAGAATGACTGATCTCTCTCAGTAGCAGGAATAGTGTGATTTTTTTTCTTTTTCTTTTTAGGGAAGAGGTCAGGGACAAATACAGATCATACAAAGTGTGTGATGTTGACACCTGAGGCCGCTGTTCACCTTCTGTCTCCAACCAACAGTAACTATTGTTTTGTTTCAAGCAGAGCTTAACCACAAAGGTAGCAGATTTAAAAAAAACACTCATGAATCATACATTAGTCATTTTGAATCACAGGAGTAATTTTGAACCCCAAAATGACCACTTACCCACATGATTCTGGATAATGTAAATAACTAGTGGACAGAGCATCTGGGTCTTTGAAGTGAAAGCCACATGGAAGTAATTTCTACAATAATAGATATCTACATATGAATGCAGAATGTGTGGGCAAACAACATTTGGCACCAGAAGAGTTCTGGTTTCTGTTTGTAGTCCAGACCAGTCACATGTGAGTGGGCTGGTAAACCAAAATGCAATTTCAGAACCCATCTGCTTTCATATGAGGATGATTTAGCCTTTTTGTTAGCTATTTTTAAAGTTATCAGCATTCATATGCAGATATCTGTTAGAGATGGGCAGGAATCACTCTTCAGTCTTGCGTATCAAGTTGCCTATCAGACTGCAGAGGAAGTTTTTGCCCAGAAATCTGTTGGCCACACCAGAAGCTTAGAAACACTGGACATTGGCTCCACAGGCTAAATCGTTGTCAGACAATTGCCAATGGGTTTTGAGACTGACGTGGATGTGTCTTTCTAATGGCTATCGGGGGCAGCTACATTGTCTGCAACAATACCTTCCAATTGCATGGAGACTCATGGGGAAATAAGCATACTTCACACTTGAATTATTACCTATTACTCTTCTTCCACACAGCATGACAGTAAAATAGGGTCCTATTTAGACTAAAATAGACGATAAAGCAGGGTTTGCTTTTAGGGCTACCTTGTGATTGACAAGTCATTCTCAATGAGTGTGTACAGCTCAACACACCGGGCTCAAAAAACTCAGATCAAACTGTGAAACTAGTCAGTGCTGATCAAACATGAATCAAAATTCTGTTACTGCATTACACATTTCTCTCAAATGTTGTCAGAAACATATTTTGATTTAGAGGTAATACGTGGAAGTAGAACACTACCACCAACTCCACAAATCAATGGGTGACACAACAGTGAGTTTACACTTGGGTGAAACTGTATGCAATGTGTTTTTGCTGGCCATCATAGCGGTCACTGTGCCGACTCAGTCCACTTTCATTTGAAAAATCTCTTCAGTGAATGATCCATGTTGTCTGATCTGTTTCTCCATCCTTTATAATAAACCCAAAGTTAGCAGCTCTTCTTATCTGTTCATCACCTGAGCTCAGAGCACATTTAAAGACCGTAATTCCTGGATGAAAGCAAAAAGAGAAATATGTTTGCTGGCTCATCAATCAATCAGTCTCCAATTAAACAGTGCTCCACGATCAATTGATTAATGTGGAATAATGAGGAAGGCTCTCTGTCGCGTGTAAAATGACAAATGTCAGGCAGGGGAGGGGCACTGCGGCTATCATGCACTAATCATAATGGACTAATCCATTAACAAGGATTCAGCAGCAGGAGTTCATTAACTGAGGTAGATGTGTGCAGCCCCAACTTTTATCTCCCTGTTTGAGTCTCTTCAGAGATTGTGCCGCAGGAGTGCCAGCAGAGAATGTGTGTCTTGCTTTATGCTCTAACTGATGTGTGCTGTGTACATGTGTATGTAGTATACTCAAATGGCAAGTTTTGAAAGAATTACCAGATGGCTGTGTTCTTAGGGGGAGATTGCCAAGGTTAATGATAATGAAGAATTAACAGGATTGATGTGTAATTAGACTGATGGATGGAGTCACGGGGAGTGCATATTTGTGAGAGTGTGTGAGCACACACATACACGTGTGAGCAGAGAGGCACGAACTGACGACGTTACAAAACACAATTCCCCTGGGCCTATTATACTCAGTTCATCTTCAGACATGCAACGTGAGTCTGGAGCGATGGAGGACGCAGTTCGAATGCCGTGCCATCCACCGTGTGAAATGGATTCTCAGATGAGACGCGTTTAAATGACATGTCAGCTCCTTTGAGCTTGCTGTGTCACACACATGAATCGAGCGTCTCACCTCTGTGTGAAGACCTTTGTAATTCTCCATCAGAGCATACTGACAGACTCTGGGCTCAGATGTGTTTATTTCATATAACAGAAATCCATACAGTTTAAAATGATTACTGTTTTTTTAATCCTGAAGACTTACTGTTGGACCTAAACATCCTATTATCATGCGACATCCTAGTGAAGCCATTTGTGTCTTTTCCCACCTCACCCACAGAGACACCTCCAAACAAGAGACTTTCCTTCTCTGTCTTTATCTCAGTCTAATCTCCTCTGTGCTTTCACCCCTAAACAAAGCAATCTGTACTTCGATAAGGGCCTCCCTGGATTCTGTAATTGGCTCCCCTCTGATTGAACCTGAAATGTCTTATTGGGAAGAATGAACATCATATACAGCCATATATCTGAGCTTTATTCTCCATCATTGGAAATGAAATGAAGTATTATGTTTGCATACATTTGTCTGTCTGCTTGGTTGGTTACAGAATGTAAAACATGTTTTGTTTTTGTTTGTTTTTTGTTTTTTTCCCATTTGTGTTATAATCCAGCTGTTATGGCAGTTCTGTACTCTTCAAGGGATTGCCAACATTTAACAACATTATGACAATAGGAACTACAGAAAATGACCAAACGTGCTCTGTTATTTCAGTTTTTATGAAAGGATTTTAAAACTTAAGCTTCCAAACTTAAACTGTTTTTTTTAAAATAAACTATGCAGTGAATACTGACTGACTTCTCTTTGCTAAATCCATGATTAATGCAAAAATAAATAATTGATTGCAACTCTTGTCTTGGTCCTACACTGAAAAAAGAAAACCTAGATCTTGATGTTGTGCTCTGGGGCATTTTAAGTTCTCTTTTTTTTAAGGAACCTTTTTATGTTTAAATTTTCCCCATTTTAAAGGTTCTTTAGAATACTGATTACAGCTTCTTTAATTCACCTTTGCAGCAATATGATCTGGTTGTGATTAAAAACAACAACAACAACAAAGGGGCAGTTTGAACATAGTTAAACAGCCTTTTTGTGTACCTGGAGTACATATGGCTTTGAGTAATGGCTGCTACATGTCTAAGCTACTGACTAAAGCCTCATTTACACAGGGGACGTAACGGCCGCGTAACGGCTGCGCCGCGGTCACCGGAGCTGATCGCTGCCACTCTAGTCAATGAGACCATTCACACCGGGCGCGCCGCGTAACGTCTCAGCAGCGTCCCAGCAGCGGCTCTCCGCTCTGCAGCGCGAGCATTCCGTAGCACTTCTATTTTTGACGGAGCCGTTGCTGATTCGCGTCAAGCTCAACAGAGCAGATTGCACCAGACAGGAAGTCCGACACTGAATCAAAGTAATACACTTCCGCCCCCTTTCAAAATAAAACATAAAACGCCGTTCATGTAGCCTATCACAACGTCACATCAACATTACGCCATGACCGGTGGCACCAGGTCAGCAGTCAATCGATCAAAGGGTCTCAACATGGACGACGACAGAGTAATTGTTGAAGTGGAACAACACACAATAATTTATGACACAACAGATCCTTTTTATAATCTCTTCCACGTCAGAGAAGCAAAGTAAGATGTTTGTTGTTGTTGTTTCCACAGTTTATCACGGGATCTCGCGGTTTAGCGTACGTTCAGGATTATCGCGTGATCTCGTGATCTCGCGTGAATACGGCTGGCTCGCAAGGCAGCGCTACGCTGCTGTTACGCGCCCGGTGTGAGTTGACGCCGGGCAGAGGACGGAGCCGTTCCGCGGCGCAGCCGTTCCGCGGCGCTTACGTCCCCTGTGTAAATCCCGCGTAAGCTGTGGCACCATTTCTAAGAGAGAGTAATTAGCAATGTGACAGTAATTTATATAAATGAATATATATATATATATATATATATTTATATATATATATATATATAGTTATTTACCCAATGTTGCATTTAAATAAAATATTTTAATTCAAATGGTTTTGTATTGCAGCTTGAGTGAAGAACCAATAGGTAAAAAGTTCTGACTTAGACCTTTAGACCTTTAGTTTTAAAGGTGTATAACACTCTAATACCAGAACATGCTTGTAGTAATTAATCAAACAATGTGTTGATAGGCACAAAACAAAAACCTGCTTGATTATTTGCCTCTAAAATGACTGTCAAGAACTACAGTGAGTGACTACACCAAACCCAGTATAATTTGCATAAAACCTGCAGAAAAGCTCCATGTCACCTCAACAAAGTTCAGCAAAAACTTATGACCTTTCTAAACTCTTCTCTCTTTCCATACAGAATTACTTATCATGGTGTTGACAGAAGTTATTCAGCACTCTCTGCCTCACTTAAAAATGACACCCACCATATCAACACCCAGTGGAACTCATTTAACACGACTTACAGTATGTTGAGTCAGCCAACAAAGTTGGACTTTAAGCAGGATAACCAAAGAGAATGATAAACTCTTAGACACAAGGGGGAAAAACTGAGAAGAAACACCTAAAGATGCTGAAAACTCAGAGCTTCAAAAACCCAAAGTAAAAAAAACAAGACTAAGAGTCTGCTGCCGTGCTAGTAGCTCTTTGCAGCTGTACTTAGGCACAGCAGTGTTTTGGGCTAAGTGCTAATATAGCATTAGCAAGAACAATGCAAGCATTCTGGTGTTTAACATATGTTTAGTGTTAGCATGCTAATTTGCCCTAAATAGAGTCATAAGCTAAAATGTTGGAGAAAAATAATGTCTTCCTTTGATAAATGCTCACAGGAAGTTTTTAAAATCTAAAAGTTATTCCGAATTTCATGGCAATCCATCAAGTAGTTGTTAAGATATTTCAATAAAAGCTAAAAAAGGTCAACCGTAGGGTCGTGTTAGGGGAAAAGTCCAGTGATCACTATTTCACTTTAGGGGAAATTAAAGAATCTGAGCCAAACCACCACCAACCATCATCTCTGTGTGATATGAGTCAGGAAAGAAAATAACATATCAAGTTTTTTTTACATCAGTGGGGGTACTTGAGCCGAGCTGCGAGGGGCTGCGAGCAGTTGGCCTGGTGCAAGTGTGTTACACTGCACTGCACAGCAAGCTAAAGTTGTTTACTTTGATGACATGTTGGAGGTGTGCTGGTCACAAACCACAGTAAAAGCCTGTCGCCTGCAGCCCTGTTCAGCCCACTGTGTCTGCTTCTGTTTGTACTGTTCCTCCCTGCAATGTTTCAAACTGACCCACTGACCCAATAGCACAAAATATGTCCATATCTGGTTGATTACACCTGTTTTTATAGAAAAATAGTACACCTAATAAAGCTCTGCTAACTTTGTGGCAAACACATTATATGTCCTAAAACTTCTTCACATTGAAAGTGTCCCAGTGGTTTGTCTGATGTGGCTGAAAGTAAAATAAGCAGTCAGTAAAGTAAGGATGATATGTGAAAGTACAAAAAGGAACACAGGAGATTCTGGTTGAAGATGTAAAAGTACTGAGAGCTGAAGCACAAACACACATGAATTTTCCCAATTAGGTCACAGCTAGCGAGTCATCAGTTAGCTGCAGTCGACCCTGCAGGACCACAGCAGTGCATGCTTCGCTGTTTCCACCTCATAACTGTGGGGAATTCAGCAACTGCACAGCTCCCGGTGTCATTGTTCTTTCTTGAATTTCAGCAGAAATCGCTGCAGTTTGTTGGTTAATACTGGTTTACTTCAAATACAAAAGTAAAATGAGCGCCATTTTGAGAGTTTGCCTGACTGAAGTGTCGCCCAGCGAGAGAAGCAAAGATCCCCTGTAGGTGAACATGCGAATCACAGTAAAAATCAACCTGTAACATTAAACAGTAAAAATCAAATCAAAAATGCGCGGGTCTCATGTCCTCTCTTCTGGTTAGTTTAATGTAATGACTGACTCCATAAATTATTTGTCAAGTTGGAGTTAAATTTTTATAACTGTGTTAGAAAGTGTACAAATTTGTAAAGCTGTTTAATTGCTACTGTTATGCATAGGTCCAAGTAATACTTGACTTGTTTTTAGTGCATTCATGATTCAAAAAAAAAAACTATTTGGGTAGATGAATGTAGAGATTTGAAACTGGTGCAGACAAAATGTTTGTGTTGGGTTTTGAACATGTCTTATGGACATGTCTAGACATGGTAAGTGTGTGTTACACTGGTTAAATGGAAAAAGGACAAACCGAACAATATACAGTAAACAATATGTGAATAAATATTATTCCTGTATTTCAGGATACATATAGCTGTTCATGGGGGACCTGTAACATAGACATTGTTTTCCTATGAGATCCGATCAGGTTGAGAAAAATAAGTTGAGAGACAGAATCCATTAATAAAAAAGTGTTTGTTTATGTTTTTTGTCAATTTCACTGATTGAAAGTGGTGTGTAAGATACTCACCAAAGGCTCACAAATGATCAAAATCAATCACTTTGTAGAGTCTGACATGAGCGTAATAAAGCTGAATGATTGAGATATCATACCAGTGATGGCTTTCAGGTCGACATGATGAATAAATGATAATACGGACACAATAAACTACCACAGCTATGTGTGACAGTCGAAAAAATAAAATCTTTCTTGGGGACAGTTCATGATTTGAATCTTTTTTTTTTTACTCCTGTAATGCTAAAACATGCATCAAACATTATTTTCTTTATGCACACAACAGTTAAGCAAGAGTAATAAAAGACCCGTATAGCCTACAAGCTGTCAGTGTCATGCACATTTGAAAAAATACACGTTATCCTACACTGCTATGGACTGTCAGTGCTTCAACTAAGTAGTGCTGACATCCAGTTAAACAACAAGTTTCAGCAGATCGACCAAAAAGGATTGTGTTTTCTGACAAGACAGTCTGATATGTGCAGGCTGCTGGCTAATAATAATAATAATGATAACAATACATTTTATTTATAGAGTGCTTATGATACCCAAAGACACTTTACAGGAGTTAAAATCATCAAACAGCACAATGGAATCATATAAAACACATAAATAATCAAACATTTAAAGCAATTTTAAAAAGGTGACATTAGAAGAAGGAGTTTGAATTGGATACGTTGTGGAACAAGGAGTCATTGGAGGTTCTGGTCTCAAGTCTAACTGTAACTAATCATGTCACAGTTTACAAGACCTTTGTGACTCCAGACAGTTAATGTGTCTATTCAGCTTTATTTGATAGGACAGCTGAAGACAGACAGGACCACAGGCTGGAATCAAACCTGGGTCGCTGCAACAAGGCCTTCCATACTGTTACTTTTTGACCCGAAATAACCTTTTTGTGCATGTTGCAAAAGGAAAACCTCCACAATGTAGATGTTTTACATTTGGTGCAAAAACAAACATCTGAATTCATCTAATTCATTCAGATATTCCAGGGAAGGGGTGTACATATAGACAGGACTGATCAATGGTCACAGCAGCTCTGCCAAGTGTCAGATAGCAAGCTTGTTAGCCCGTTCGCTAACAGTACAAGAAGTTTGCAAAGTTGAGTCATCTACTGTATATTCGTAGCATTGATCTCTCTCACAACTTTCTAAAATCCATGCCTCTTTTGTGGAGCAGTTTATTCTGACAGAGGAAGGTTAAATAAAAATGTGCTGTGCAACATAGCTCATCAGTTACATCAGCTTCCTCTGTTACTCTACGTACCCAAAAAGGTCAGCACTGTCAAGATTGTTTGCTATTGGCCAAGTTCCCCGGAGTTGAAGACTAATCATGACAGTTCCATTGAAATAAAGAGATTTCATTGCATATCGTAGTTTTAATTGCTGCTGTGACTGAGCACAGAAATGAAAGGAGATGGTAGAACTGCTGCTAATCCATGAAGAAGCTTTAAGGCATGGTGTTGTTTGTGTTCTCCTGCAATAATAAAGTCTTTTTGGGACATAGACATGACAAAACCTTGACTGTCCATAAGCTTATCAGGCTGCTTTGCGATCCATCCTTTAGTTGTGTAACCTCAGCTGGTAAAAAACACTGCAAGCACTGTATTCTATCACTTCTTATCTCCTCATATATTATGGTTATGTAACCGCCCTTTGAATTCAGTAGAGAATACAGTCATCGCCATGCAGGAAGTCTTGTTACTTAAACAATGTAGTTATACTTACAGTAAGTTTCATGTAAATAACATGCTCTTGTATTATAATTGTATACACAATTACTCAACAGCCTCTGTGTTGTCTCTAACAGTTCACTGCTGTAACTTTTTCAAAGCCAGAAACCACAGAGCCATGCCTCGGGGCTAAAGTTTCATTAACATGTAAATCTAAGCAGCTCCACAGAAAATGAATTACTCTATTAATTATGCAGAGCCAAATGTTTTACTTTTTTTTTTACTCAGATGCTCTTTATTGTACAGTACTTTTAGTTTTTTAGGTTCGGGACCAGCAAAACGTCCCTGAACACCCAGTGGACACCTTAAACCCAGCAGCATGGCTTTAAGCTCAGACAGCCACATTTACAAGAGAACTAAGACTCAGACTGAGCTGTTATTAAGATGAGACATCTGCTGTATGCGTGGAATATATTGGGAATTTGTTTTCTCTAACTGTTCGGCTTTTCTGACAGCTTTTATCCTCTCACATTCTATCCCCAAGCCGCTTCCTCTATTGTTTGCATGAAAAACAGGGAGCGTTTTGATTTTTACAAATTTGACTTTGTTCACAGTATGATCATGCAAATATTATGTAATTCTCCCTCTTGAACCTAATAGGAAAGTTTCATATTTTGACAGTGGTAGCAGCAATCACTGCAGAATATCATGAACACAAGTGCACTGTCATAGAGACAGCATGTTCAGAGAGACAGTTTCAAGAGGACACATTCAATTTGATGATGAATGTTTATTCTTGATCTTTGGGGGCAGTCTATGACTGCTTTCAGCCTCATCTTGAAATCTTTGGGAAGCTGGCTCTGATTAAAGGAAACATTGGTCGACTACAACTTTGTATTCTCATAGCTCTGACTGGGATCTTGGAACATGGTGACATTCCTAATGAATGACCAAGACACAGTCTCGTTTCTCATCTAAAGGCTGAATTTTAAATGTGGGACCAAGAGACACAGTGAACAGAATATTTAACAGTGTCAAAATTTACTTATAACAAAAACAATATGGTCAAATAGTAAATAAAACATGACCTCCAACCTCCTCTATGTCCTTTCCTAAACACTTTTCCTTGACCTTGATGAAAAAACTCATGAGGTCAAGGAAACCTGTGAAGGATAATTTACCAGAAGTTAGAAGGAGACGACTGTGGTGTTCACAGAATCTGACTACACTTACTACACACTGACTACAAAAACGCACAGCTGAGATTCTTCTCCCTGTGCGTTCTTACCTTTTTTATGCAGGACATGTAAATGTGGACAACCCGTTAAAAAAAAATTACTTTGTTATTAAGGTCAAAATTGAAATAATAAGGGGGGTCGATTAGCTCAGTTGGTAGAGCATCCGCCACATGTACGAAGGCTCAGCAGTGGCCCAGGGTTTGAATCCGACCTGCGGCCCTTTGCTGCATGTCATTCCCCATCTCTCTCTCCCCACATTCCTGCCATTCTTCAGCTGTCTCTGTCAAAAAATAAAGCTTGAAAACGCCAAAAAAATATCTTAAAAAAGAAAATGTATTTACCCATGTTAGTGTTACCGTCAGCACATTCTAGTCTGGAGACACTGTCACTGTTTATGTTAAAGAAACGTCAATGGCCAGCTATCTATTATGTCTAGGAAGGCAGCAATAGGTCTCTTTGACCCTGGTCACCATAGTGATGAGATAGACTGGCACCTACTGTTCTCAAGCAAAGCCAAACAACTAATACTGCTGAGGACCTCAAGGCCCACACGTGACCTCGTGTAACCTAAGGACAGAAAATTCCATAACAGTCACAGTGAGAATGGTCGCTCACCCTCTTGTCCACTCAGATATAAACATATTAGCAAGTTATGACAAAAGATGGATGATTGATGAGTATCAGTAACTTCCATGATGATCTGCAGGACGCTGGACGTCCGTCGCAGTTAGGAGCGGTTTGACGGTTACACTAAATGTGATATTCAAGTTTTATATATAAATAAACTTTACCATTAACTTTTTACAACATTTTGAGAAAGTCTTTCACAAGAGCAGACAGCAAACTTGAACACATCTATGTCAAAGCAGCTGCACAGTCAACATCAGAACTAATGCAGAGAGCTGCAGCAGATGAAGAGGAACGAGCCACAAACAGTTTGTCAGAGTTTAAAAGAACACAGCGCAGGTAAGATACAGAGCAGGTTTCTTAGATGAGACGAGCATCTGTCTGTACTGATATACTACAGACCTGTAGCGTAACATCAGAATTCATGTTTGCATCTGTGGAGGTGGCGTGGTGCATCAGCTGCAGGAGAAAGGTATGGGGATGACTCAGGAGAGCAGCACCAGGTGAGAGTGATTGGCACACCTGCATCCTGTTGACCAACCACGCTCCCTCTTTAACACAGTAGTGTGCTGGACCTCAGGGAGAGTGGAGAGGAGGCAGAGCTAACACATGTCCAGATGGCAGCCACTACGAAGCAGAAGCCGGTCCCGGTCTGTGTTGTGTCCTTTGGTGAGTCACCCACGGTGGCAGAAGACGTGCCACAGTGTTACGACCCAGCTCAAGGGCTACAAGGAAGCAAGATAAAACCAGATTTTCTTGGTATGAACAAAGAGATTTATTAAATGAAATTCAGATTAATTGTAACAAAGGGAGGTGAGGTACTAAGGGAAACAAAGGGTAAGTGCTGCTGTTCAAACAAACAAATAAATATAACAAAAAGAGAACTCTGTAAAACAGAGCCTGTGCTAAGTGAATGAAAACTAAACGAGAAAGAAAAACCTCACTAACACATCAGAACAGCACCTCTAAAACTAGTGACTCTTACAAAAATCTTCTCTGAATGTGTGCAAATCTGTACAATTCAAAACTAAACGACAAACGTCCACAAACTAGTTATCACACTTGTTAACATTCACAATTTTGCCACTCAATCGAGGCTAAGTTGCTTCACGAGACTGGACCTACAAGCTCCAGGAAGGGCCGAGTCAGGCGACCACGCCTCCGTCAGTGGGAGTCAATCAGGCGTCGGCGGCCACACACCTGGATTTACATAATAAAGAAAACACTACACACAAGGATATACCGGGGACGGGACAGCAGCAGCCGTAACACACAGCATCACGACAACATGTATGTCCATATTCACACGTCACACTGTTTAAGTAAACTGATTTTTTTTTTTTTTTAATGTCTGGTGTGAATGACTGAATAGTGCGTTGATTTTTTTTTTTTTTTTTTTTTTTTTTTTTTTTGATAAAGGAGATAAGAAAGGAAGCATTGCAGCTCCTTTCCTTAACATTTAGAGAATCCAAACAGCTCTTATCATGGCTGCTACGTTAATACTTCCAGGTCATTTCACTCAGTGAGGAACCTTCCTAAGCAAAATAGACTATTCGACCGGACCCACTGTTTCTAAATGACTTGTCATTTCTGTATTTCAGTTTCTTTTGACTTACTGGCCAACATACACAAGGACAAGTATATCTGCAATGAGCTAATATCAGCCTGTCTGGGCGATTAATGGCTGCAGCTCTAATGTAAACTGAATGTGGACGCACCCATGATGTCATTCATATTTGGTCACAATACAATTCTAGTATTACTGATGGCAGCAATTACCAAAGTTACAAAAATTAGAGTTAAGTTGTTTTAATTTTCCCTTTTTGCATGACACCAGTCTGCTGTTCTTGAACTGCATCCTGTCAACATAGTTGTTTTGTTGGTGGCTAATTATCGTTGACCCCCCCGATGTTTTCTGTAATGCCACCATTAGTCCAAAATTTCCATTACACGAAAAAGATGATGAATGGGTTACAAATCAGTGGACTGTCATTCAATTTAATTAGCGCATTTATGTTTCCCAGAGGATGATTTAAAGGGAGGGATGAGGGGGATTGCCCCTTGTTAGAAAAATGACCAAAATGCCTCCTCCTTGTTAACCTGACACCACCCTCCTCTCCATCCCCTATTAGCAGAGAGAGTGCAGGGGCAGAGGGGTTATTTAGCTGAATATGTTAGTCTGGTCTGCCTGATTCACTGATCCTTTATCTGACTGAGGTTTGGAGTTAGAATCCGCGGCCTCGAACACAGCTCTGAAATATCAGCAGCTAAATGCTCTGTGTAAGTGAATCCATGGAGCTGTCTATGGAGCTGAAGGAGCAGATGATGTTTGGTCTTGGATCTATAATACTCTTCTGTATCGGTAACTGTATACCATAAAACTAAATTCTATACTAAATCATAGCCCGTATACTCTGTAGCGTCAGCTTCATGATCAAACTGACAATTAGCAATGTATTATCACAGAGATGCAAGAGGATTATAGTGATACACTGCTCCCTGTACTATTCCTGTAATGTTCTATGAATATTCTGCAGAGTCTGTGCTGCTGAAAATACACCACAGACCAAGCCCCCTCTGTAACAACATATTTTAGGGGGACAATTATTTTTGAAACAGAATTGTCATTGTATCAACATCTGCACTGTGTGAAGTCAACGACTCAAATCAAACAAAGAAAGCTATAATTCAACGTCATGGCAACAATATGTATTTTCAGTGACACTCTGGACTCTGGAGAGCTACATACAATAAGAAATAATACATCAAATAAATAAGGCCCACCCTACCCTGCCTGTGATTGGCTGACATTTGCCCTCACCTTGACCAATCTCAGTCCTCATATCCAGACTCATATTAGTGACCTGTGCTATAGAGACAGGCGAAGGAGTGAAGGTACGCGTAGGGTTAGGGGCGTCACTCCTGTTAAAGATTTACAACACACTACTGATAAAGCTGAGTCCATCCTGGACACTCAGGACACCAAAGGTAACCAGAACTCTCTCAGAATCCTTGTGCTGTTATGTTGTTTGTTCTGTATTTGCACATGTGCATTGCCACCATGGGGGGTTTATAGCTTTTTTCGTGATGTGAACTCAAAAGTACAGTAACAAAGGCAACAACAGAGAATATTACCTGTTATTCACCCTGAACTCTTTCTGTTTTATCTTATCAGTTCAGTTCAGAAAATACATTTTGAAGTCTGGCAACATTTAGTGTTAGTCTCACAAGAGCACCGTGCCCACCTACACACACACACACACACACACACACACACACACACAGAGTGTATGGTGGGTAATACAATAGAGACCTTGACTCTTTTATGATCACTCTTTCATGCTATAGACTTGTTATATTTTCTGTGTGTGTGTTTGTGAGGCTTCAGGCCTAAATGACTTTGTATCTGCTGTTTTTATTTTGTCATCATCCTCAATGCCAAACACTCATTACCTTGCTTTGTTTCACTGTGCTTCCCTCAGATGACTGTCTGGCAAACTGTGGATCAAAGCCTGTATTTTTTGTTTTTTTACCTGATTTTTTTTAAATTTTTTTTCTACTGATACAGAGTTTCTATTGTTGCCTATTCCCACTCGTATCAACTGCTAAGTAATTATTATTATTATTTAATAACAAGATTAGAAATCTAATCAGCCAGCAGACACAAAAGTGACATGACGTGCATTTAAAAATATTCAAATTTAGTTGAGAAAAACTGTCATTGGGAGAAAATTGAAATCTTAAAATGAGACACTGAGGATGAAAACTAGAAAGCTACAAATCATTGACTGTGATAAAATACATTTACCAGACAGATTCCAGAAATAAATATGATTTTAAGCAATGGCCCTGACAGCTCCATGGGACTTTGGTAGCAGAGGAGTAGGTGTTGAAAAATGTGCTCTGTGCTGTCCTCAGTGTCGAGGGACTGAAAGACAAGCCGGCACGCTAAACGGAAACGATTTAAGGTGATATAAGATGATATCCATGTGATAAATATTTCCCATTTAAGTTCATGAAAGGTCATAACTGAAACTTTTTTTTTATATATATATATATATATATATAGATGGTTTATAGCTATCTGCTCATGACATATCCACACAGTGTCCATACGCAGCAGCCTGAAGTCAATCACTAACATATCTCTGTTTGTTGGTGTTTTATTCTTTTCAGCTTCATGCTTTTATCCATCATAATGCTTTCATGTTGTGAAAAACTGAAGAATTATAGGTCTATGAGGCCATGGTACATAGCTGCAGTACAGCTTTAAGATGCTATAAGCCTTCACAATGCATTATGATGTCTCCTATGAACAGTCAGAACAAGAAAAAAAAAAAACGGTTAGTTAGCATTATGTTAGCTGAATTAATATGTGCTTTTTGTCAAATTAGATGAGATAATAAGCCAATGGGTTTGCTTAACTGAACGTTAGCATGATCATTTGCTCATAGAGCTATTTACTTCATACTCTGGAATAACTGTTTACTGCAAATATGTCCAAAGTACGGCCCAGGGGCCAATCATGGCCAGCAGTCAGATTTCATGCGGCCCAAAGCTTCATTTTTATAATATATTATTTATGGCCTGCTAGGATTGTCAGATACTGTATGGCTGGAAGATTTGTTTTGGTTGACATAATGAAGCATTTGAACCTTTAAGGACATAACTGCTGCTGTTATATATCTGTAAATGTGACACAAAATATTACTTTCTGAATGACTTTGTTAAAGACAAGAGCAAGAGTGATGTTTTAAACTTAAATGTTAACAGACTTTGCATTACTCAATAAGTCATGTTTAGAATGAACATGAGGTTCAGATTTGTATTCTGATTTTTTCAGTTTTAAAATGTTAGTATTGGCCCCCGGGCATCTTCACATCGTCAAATCTGGCCCTATTTAAAAAAAAGTTTGGACACCCCTGGTTTACTGAATGAAATTGCATATGTTGAACAAAGTGTCACACAGGAAGTAACAGAACATGAAACTTTTCACTGTACCAGCATCGTCACCTCAAGAGGCAGCCCACTAACAAAATACAATTTCAAAGCAAAATCTCTACATGCATCTAAAAAAAGTCAAGCTACAAAAGTACATACAAGTCCTCACAAGAGCACAGTAGCCTGCAATTCTAATGGCATTGCCCAAGTGACACATCCAGTGCAGCAAAATGGAAATGAATATAAAAAGTATGAGTGAAGAAGTGTGTGCGTGTGAGAGACACACACATGACGGGAATAAAAGAAAAGAGTGTGATGGAGCGTGTGTGGAGGAGAGCTTGTTGTAAAGGTGTTACAGCAGCCATAGCCTCCTCTGCATCTGCACTGCGAAGAGAGAGCCCTGCAGTGGCTCTTACACCTTGTAACCTGCATGCACAATGGACAGCAACACATCACCCAACCTCATAAATGACTCATCTAATCCATTACTATTGCAGATATACTTCAGAACACTGTAATGCAATATGAAGGCTTACAGACACTGTATGCATGTGTTATAATACCTGATAAAGTATAGGAACAGTACGTTCCCAGCCTCGTATTATTGGTAAAAGTGACTCATCTACATGTGTTCATTTTCATACACTCTTACACTGACACCTAACAAGGAAATGTGGAGTGCTAGACTCTTCCACTTTTTCACAGAAATAAAAGAAACATACTTTTCCACTCATTAATGTGTGTATTCATACTCTACCAGCTGCTTCACAAACACTTAGAATATAACATTCAGTACTTCTTTACAGCAGTCCTATAAACTCATGGTTGCCATGGCGTCTGCTGTAAACACTGAGACTTCCAGTCCACAGTTGGGAGCTGATTGAAACATATTATTAAAATGTCATTTTGTGAACAGAATTTGGTGCTGAGTCGTTGCCTCTGTCCCCATCTGCTCTAAATAACAGTGATACAGCTGCTGCATTAGCTGACCACTCATTGCTGCCCCTCTTTAGAGTTTCTAAGCCGACAGCGTGCCCCCCGTCTCATCTAATGTTGGCACTGTCTCTGTCTGTCTATATCCTCAGACAGCAGAGGCAAGGAGACATAAAAGCCCCAGCATGTTTGAAACATAATGATGGTGAGTAATGATAGTGGAGGGTGGACGGGTGCAAATGGAATGCACCCCAAATCTTAAGAGAGTGATGAATGGTTTTATCATGCAAGAGCAGCATATTTCAGTTCTGCCTGAGGGGGTTGGTGTGCACAGCTTTGCCAGCCCAGAAAACAGAGCTTAAGTGTTTTGAACCTTTTAGTATCTCGATCACTAAACCCATCTCTTTGCTGGTGATATTACATTAGAGCAAGAGTTCAACATTTTGGGAAATATGCATATTCGAGGTTTAGATGACGTATGTACAGCAGCCAGTTGGCTTAGCTTAGCACAAAGGCCGAACACAGCTAGCCTGGCTTCGTCCAGAGGTAATCTACCTACTAGAAAGTCCACTATTCAACATGTTATATCCATCCCTCTATTATCTGTAACTGCTTATCCTCATTAGGGTCACAGTGGGGCTGGACCCTATCCCAGCCGACTATGGGCAAAAAGCGGGGTACATCCTGGACAAGTCGCCAGTTCATCACAGGGCACATAAGGACAAACAAACATTCACACCTACGGACAATTTACCCGGAGAGAACCCACACAGACAGGGGGAGAACATGCAAACTCCACACAGAAAGGCCCCAGCCAGGGTTCAAACCAGGAACCTTCTTGCCTTGAGGCAACAGTGCTAACCACTGCAATAATAATAACAATGAAAACAACAATAGCAATAAGGCAATAGATAGTCTTAGGCAGTTAAATGTTATATCCAATTTATTAAATTTGTATAAAAAACAAATTGTAAAAATGATTTCTTAGCTGGTAGCAGTTTCCAAGCAACCAGCAGATATTCAAAATGAAGAGTAGACCAGTGAGTGTATTTCCCAAAATGTCCAACTAAGGCAGGTTAACTTTTTCTCTATTGGAAACTACTACTGTGTTTATTAGATGCCAAACAATACGAGTATGCCAAGTTCTCTTAACTGACCAGAAACATCTGAAGCTTATGGTGGGTCAACTCTGGAGGTCCCGCTTTGAGCAGCCCTGCATTAAGGTGTCTAAGTTCTCTGCCTTGTGCCAGTCTGACAGAGGGAGATACAGTTCACTTGTTCAATGTTATCTGTCTACAACAGTTGATTGATGCCATTTTTTGTGTTTTTGGATTACAGACTGTATAAAACATGGATGTAGTATCTGTGACGTCCCCCACAAGTTTCTGAGGAGCCATTGTGAAGTAAGTGCAGTGGCTCTGACTGTCTCCATCTTGGCAGTCCTGCTTCTGCTGCCTCTCGATTGATACAAAAATCAGCAAAGCGTAGTCGGAGCTCTTAATTCTGCATAACTTTAAGTCTTAATATCATTTGAACAGGTGAGTTGTATATAAATTCACCCTCAGTACAGTTGTCATGAACGGGGAAATTAGCTATAGAGACCAAAACTGTTTTTTGTACCAGGCTGTAAACATGTTTATTTCTGCTGTGACGTTGAGACATTTTAACATTCCCATGTTAAAATGTGACCTCCGTGGCTTCAGCTGCTTGGTTTAACATGTGTAAGCGAGACCTATTGAGTTCTTATTGTGTTGCCACTACCTCATTTAAAGGACACCAGGCATTAACTGGTACTGGAAAAGACATCAGCAGGTCCACAGTAGAACCGTAACTACTTTTCTTGGGTTAAGAAGTATGCCAGTCCAGCAAGTTATCTCAAGGGGTGTGTTGTGTAATCTGTGAGACTACAGCAAGACCCGTTTCCTCACTGGTGGATGTTCTCTGCTGCACCTTTAACCACAACTGAACAGTGATGTCGTGAGGCCCATCACAACAAGTTTAAACCTCTGGAGGATTGCAGAAACAAGATTTTCAGGCAGTGTTAAGTTGTTTTGTGAAGACTAACCTGTTTTATCTTGAACCTCTCCCCCTTCACAATTTCAAAATTTCAAAATATGCACTGGAACCACCCTAGTGACGGCTGGCACCTTCTGTCACAGCTCGCTAAGTTTCACTATTGTTCCTCTATCTGTGCCTCTGTTTAAACCGACACGTTTCAGCTATTTTCAGACGTGTTAATACCTAAATATAACATCTGACAGTGACCTAGAATTCATAAAACCGTAGCTACAGAACGGTAATAGTTCACATTTCACTTGTGGATTAAGTGTTGAATTACTCTATAAGACCTGCCAACCTTGAAGAAAGTCTTGTAGTGCTCCCCAAAAGACAACTCATATATTACATATATATATCAGAAATCTAAACTGGAGTGTGTACCTGAGAAATAAAAACTGAACCATTTTACAGTAGCTCAATATAAACTCTGGCATGATAAAGTTCGATTAATTAAATTCTGACAGTAAGCTTGACCTGAAGGAACAAAAAATAATGTCTGATTGAAAATACATCCGAAAATAAAGTGACCCATTTACAGCAACTTTAAATAAAGTCTGGCAGCAAAAAAAAACATGAATAAATCAATCAAAGTATTAAACAAACAAACAGCAGCATAATCAATGAAACTGTATAAATAAGAACAATCTGTTGACTCTGCTGCACCTCTGACAAACCTGACGCATGGATTTCACTTTCTCAGTGTTACTTAGTCGACACAAACAGGAGATCAGGTGTCAGTGTCACTTGCATTCTGCAGCTCGGCCTCATAAGTGGCAGACTTGGCTTTTCTAAGCAAGGTGTCACTAAAACTCTGCATGTGACAAGACTGTGAAAACTGGGAAACCATTTGTGGTTGAATGTGACAACATTTGTTAACTCAGATGTCAGTCTCAGATGTCTGATTGTGTGAAATGACATTAACATTAACATAACATTAGGCTAACATTAAGTCAACTCATAACATCAGCTTCCCACGTCTACCCCGGTCCATTTTGCTTTGCAAAGATGTTTAAAGAGCGGTCTTCATTCAAGGCACCAGCAAGCCGTCTGAGGAAGAACAAGAGCGTTAAAATCAAGGTCAAGAGTCAATTTGTGGATTCTAGCTACTGTCTCCAGAAATGACATCATTGGTCAATCATCCCTGCTTGCAAATATTTTTTCTTCGTCGGTGAGTAAGGTAGGCAAGGGGAACAAATCGGACACAATCCTTTTTCTGCTTTTGCTTCTATGAAGGCTAGAAGCCTGTTACGGCCACCGCTGTCTCACCCTGTGTAACGCTGTCTTGTGTATTCTATGTAAAAACAGGTGTGGGATCCCCAGGCTCCGATTGGTCCCCACCTGAAGGGGTGTGGTCCCAGATGGCACTGGCAACTGGAAGTCTGGAGGTTCGCGATTGGCGCGGCATCCTTCACGCGCCGCCAATCAGACGGCCCAGTCATCAGCATCACGGGCATTTAAACTCGAACTGCCAAAGCATGGGGGGGGGCTTGTTGTGTTTTGTGTCTTGAGCGCGCCTCGTTGTTATTCGAAATCGTAAATGTTAACAGTGGTTAACTTGTTCATTATTTGTGGAGGTTTGTTTCGCTTAATTACTGGGACTGGGCAGGGTTTAGTTTTGTATATAATACTGATTACACGTAGAATATTTCTGTTAGACCCATTAGTTCAGGGGTGCTGTTTTTGATATGTTTTTTGTTATTGATAATTAAATTAGATAGTGAGGTTTTTGTTTCTCGTCTGGTTTCAACTTAGATAGATAGGCTGTGTGTAGAGTTCTCTTTTTGTTATATTAATTTAAACAGCATCCGCTTGCCCTTTGTCCCCTTTTGCCTCACCTCCTTTTGTTAAAACAATCTGAATTTTCATTTAATAAAAAAAAAACTTTGTTTATCAACCTTAACACCTGGTTTTATGTTACTTCCTTCCACACCTAAGCTGGTCGTAACAAAGCCCAATTCAGTATTGCTACTGCCTCTTTCTGTTGGAGGTGAGTACTGCACACATGGCCAAACTCACCAGCTTTTTGGATATTTAGGGTGACAAAACACAGTTTCCAGCTCTGAAAAAAGATAGGTGCCATTTTATTTATGTTTTTTTGTTGCTGCTGTTTGTTATGATTATTTTTTTTTTACAAAAATGTTAATGGCATGTTAATAAAATGGAAAAACGCCAACCCCAGGAAGTTCAGCAACCTTAACACCATAACCCTAACAGTCTATCTGAACCAAAAAAATAAAATAGAATAACAGTCAAGAGCTAATATCACCAGCTTTACACTTCAAAATTATTCTTTCTCTCCTACTACAGTAGACTCCTGACTGTCCCTTTAACTCCATAACGGCTTATAACTGATTATAAAAAAACGTTGTTACTATTATATATAACATACTAAAAGTGCAGCTCAGAGTGAGCTTGATAGTTAAGCTAGATGAATAGATAGATAGCATCCAGTAGCAGCATGCAAACATACATTAAAAATACATTAGAATTAACCCATAACACAGTGACCAACCGGAGATAAATCTAAATTTAAATTAACTGTGCTAAAATATTGAACATTTGCAAAGAAGTTAGGGAAATTAAACGTGAAATTAAGATAAAAAAAACAAGAACAGAATAAATAGAATGTATCAATGAATTAATCAGAACTCACCATTTGTTCAGTACAATACAACTCTTAAAAAATACCGACCACTCAAAGCTCTTTTACACTACATATCTCATTCACCCATTCACACACATTCATACACTGATGGCATTAGCTGCCATGCAAGGTGCCAACTGCTCATCAGTTTGAGGAGCTAACCATTCACACACATTCACACACCGATGGTGCAGCCTTCAGGAGCAATTTGGGGTTCATGTATCTTGCCCAAGGACACTTCCACATGCAGACCGGAGGAGCCGGGGATCGAACCACATCGAGCCACAGCTGCCCACCGTTTGATTATTCCAGTCCATATATGTCAACACAATATGTACAGTGTGTTGAGCTATATGGTCTGGAACAAGCGACTTATTCATTCCTTTCACTTCAACTTTTTTTTTTTTCATCCTGAAAACTTTTTAGTGATTCTGAGAAATCTGAAGGGGACTCAGTGTCCTCTACATGGTCAGTTTATCTGAACACTGCATCTTTATACTTCAGTGAATGTGACAATACAAAATGTTCAGATGAATACAGCAGATGCTCCGCTCTACATTCTGAAAAAGCACCATCTCAACACCAGCTTAACATTAATTATTAATTACGTGTCTGAATCTGTGAATCTATGCATTAAAGAACCGTGTCTGTCAAATGGTTAGTATAGAGGATGTAGGAGGCAGAAAGTGTCAGATTTGAGGGGAGACAGCTGGTGTGGAATGACCTCTAAGGTTTTGTACGGCCATCATCATTGATGTGAGCCAGGAATAACTTTAAAAAGAAAAAGTTTTCACACAGCGCATGTCTGACACTCTCGCTGTCTTTCTGCTGAGCCATATTTCAGGTTTTGTATATCCAGGAGCGTCCAAACAGCCGCAACTGAATCACTTGACTGTTTCACAGAGTAGGGATTTATTGTCTCATCTTCTGTTTACAAGCTCGGTCCCACACGGACCTATAAAACCACACTGCAGCTAGTACAGGTCAAAGTCAGCAATTTTGTAAGTAAAATAGAGGTCGAGAAACTGTCAAGTTTTCTGCCAACCTACAGCTTTCCTGTTGGTCTCTGCTCCTAAGTCATAAAACAAAAAGTTTACTCTGCCACAGCTGGTGAGCCCAGACACTGATATTACATGACGTACAGTACAGTATATCACGATGTGTAGAAGGATCTTCTCGTAGATATTAAAGCATGTCTGCCACTAGTAATTTACAAGACACATGCCCTCAATTCATGCACTCCTGAAGGTTAGGCCAGGCATTCATTTAGGCAAATCAATATCCTTTTATTTAGTATAGTGCTCTTAAATGCCGACTGTTGCCTTGTGGGGAAAATATCAATGAGTCCCACCCAATAATGTTGCACGGTGCTCTATTCTGATCCCTGAAAATATTTATCAGAGGGGAAACATTTCACTACACAAGCGTGACAAATGGATGTGTCAAAAGAGAATGCATCACCAGGGCAGGCTTTTAATATAATTATTAACTTTGACTTGGCCTCATTTTTCAAAGGGGGCTAAGATTGGGAGACAGAGCCGGTGGCGGTTTTTCCTTAACTTTGTCCGATAAACTGAATGGAATGTTTGATTTTTGAGTGAATGGCGTGTTTTTTTTTTTTTAATACGACATCTGTTGGGGTTATTGAAAGAGCAGATTTGTAACTGTCGGCATTTTTAAATGGCCATGACATTTTCTGCTAGATTCAAGCTTCTATAATTTCTCTGACATTTTTCTTTACTTAATGCTAGTTGAACCTCGGTGAGCTGGAAGGCAACAAGCAATATCAATCAAAATAGTTTTTCATATCAACTGAAAATGGAATTAGCCATTCCTCTCTGAGTTCATAAATCTTTTTTTTTTTTTTTTACTGGAACATAACAGGTATTTTGAGATCTATCAGATCTACAGGACATTTTAAATAGACCCATTAGCGACTAGCAGATATGGAAGCTAGTCTTGGATGCTATCAGAGTTTAGACTAACACATTGATTCTTCATCTTGGTATCAGCTCATCGTAGTGCCAGTAGGTTCAGGGAGTAGAGTTCAGCTAGTTCATACAACATGTTGCCTGAGAAAGTCAACGTTCATTGTTTTTTTTTGAGGGCAGAAACACCTATTTGTCATAGAGAGAGGGGTGAGAAGCAACTAGGCTATATGTTCATAAACATGACCTTTATAGTGTTGTACTTATTATTCATGTCTATGGAATGAACAAAAAGAGTTTGAGGAAGATGCTCCAAACCCTTTCTCGCTTCCACACAGCTGACCAATCGCTGTGAAGTGAGTGTTGAGTGTCAGTTTTGGAAAATCAAGACAATGGTCAGAGACAGACCTCCCTGATCTGACATCAGAAATCTTCTCTATGTTTTGACATTCTTTTGTGTCTGGTCAACAAACATTCAGGTTCATTACATGTGTCACCAAGTGTCAGATGGGTCTAATGAAGTCTTGGTCAAATTCTGACACCAGGTAGAGAAACTAGTGAGGGCAGAGCACCTGTGGAATGCAAATTTTGTGTTTGAGTTAAATATTCTGTATTTTATAGCAGCTAAACTGTCTAAACTAACAAACTGCCTAATGACACTGTCATTGCCAAAACGTTGGTCACCTGAGTTCTCAACTGATCCGTAGGTGGATGTGTCAAGTGACAAGTTAGCAATAATCAAAATGCAAAGTCTGGTTAGACTTCCAAAAAAAAGCCTGCGTGGGTAATGTTGTGAAGCGCTTGCACTTGGGTTAAGTTTCAGCACAAGAACTTGTTCCTCGCGTTCAGGAAGAGATTATAAATTGTATTATGTACCTTGTAAGTTAACTTACATAAACTATGTAATGTTTTAATAATGTAAACTTTTGGTTTCACAAGTCCTGTGTTTGTTGGACCCATCCATCCACCCCACCGTCCTCCATATGTCAGTGTCTTTCCACTGACCAAACAGCAGTATTTGACAATTTGGGAGTGAGACTGGGAAGGACACGGGGACTGTTGTGAAACCAAATAATATATTATGTATATTTGTCCCATATAGATAGATATATAGACGGTAAATAAATAAATAAATAAATAAAAAGGACAGATTCATGTGTAACAATAATAATGCTGCCATGTTCTTGTTTACAAATATTCTTACACTAATGAAAGAGCCTGTGATGTATTCTGGGTTGAAATGTTGTAAAATATATTTCCATTGTATTTTTCTGTCTCTGCCTTGTTGGCTTCAACATTTCTCAGAATTACTTCTCACACTGTCAAGAATCCCCCCCTGACTTGTTGCATCCAGCTGTTTTATTCATGTAGAAAGAAAAAGGGAGAAAGGAGACGGCCAGAGTGACAGTAATGGTAAGAGAGACTTGTCTTCCAGCTGTGGTGCAGTCGGGTCTGTTGAGGCTACTGTCAGAGCAGAAATTGGTACGTCTGCCTCCTGTGTGATGGATGTGTCCCTGCATGACTGCTGAACGTCAGTGCAAAGTGACGGCTGCATACAGAAGCTTTGATTCCGAGGCTGACACCAAACACTGATGGTAAATTCATGTTTTACAGAGATGAAAAAATGTCTTCTAGCAAAGGATTGTGTCTACATAAAAAATGTATCAGTTAGTAATGAGTGGTAAAAATATCTGTTGTATACTTGTACACATACAGATGGGGACATATTAAAGGAAAACCAACATGAAGTGTCTTCGTATGGAGTCTGGCCACCACGAGGCTCCAGAACAGCTTCAGTGCTGAACTGAAAACATCTGCTTAGTTATTTATACTATGTATATACTATTATATACAGTATATGGAGCTGTTACAAAATGTTGGGTGAGATCTGGTGACAGTGAAGGCTGCAGCATTTTATTGACATCATTTTCATACTCACCAAACATTCAGTGAGCCCTGATGCATGAAAGCATCCGCACTTGATCTGTATGTGCTTTTCAGAGGGTATACTTATAATGTATCGCAGACGCCTCATTACATGCTCAGTGAAGTGCTTGTTGACATGTTGTAAGTGTAATCTAAGCTGAAATCCTAATGAAACTTTAGGTTATACTTAAATTTACTTACTTAACTTGAGCAGTTTAATATAACATAGTTTGGGTGTTCCTTTTGAATATATGAGGTATACTAAGATATAAAAGATGGTATACTCTTTTGTTTTCTGTTTTATTTTAGTATTTCTTTGGTTTTGGGGTGGAGGGAATGAATGCAGATATGAGGATATTCAGTGTAGTAATGTTTGTATGTTTGCATATTTCTCCTATTTTGGCTTCTCTGCACTGGACATGAACCTTTAAAATCCAGAATAGAATTTAAAATCCCTCTCCTCACCTACAAAGCTCTTCATGGTCACACAACATCATATCTTAAAGAGCTCATAGTAGCTTATTACACCACTAGAACACTGCGCTCTCAGAGTGCAGGGTTCCTTGTGGTTCCTTTAGTCTCCAAAAGTAGATTGGGCAGAGCGTTTAGCTATCCACATTCTCTCCTGTGGAACAAACTCCCTTTTTGGGTGTGGGATATCTATCTGTCCTCCCCCTCTAACTCAACCGGTTGTGGCAGATGTCCGTCCACCATGATCCAGGTTGCCATCAAGTGCTTGTTCATGGTGGGAATTGTTGAGTGTGAATAAAGTTAAACTGAATTGAATTAACCAATTTGTGAAAATTGTATACTCTTTAAAATAAAAGAATGTAAAAATAAATAAATAAATAAAATACAAAACAACCAAAACAATACCTGTCTAAATAATAGAATAAGGTCAAGTATAAAGACAAGTCAAACAAATTACTTGTGCTGCAAGAACATTTCAATCTTCTGATGGGAAAAAAAAAAAAAAAAGCCTCTCTTAGCCTCTCTCTCATATAATATATATTAAAACAAATTCCTCCACTTCATTCACACTTTGGATATTTATAGCTGATCTTATCTAGAGTCACAAAGCAGACAACATCTTCAGTTAAAGTGAATAGAGACATTTGGCAGCAATTAGACCGTCTCACTGATTAACTGACCATGAGTGCAAGAGGGAGAGCTGCAGGGACGGGTGGACCGAACAAGCTTCTGCTCGTTCTCTATATACCAGGGCTGATCGAGCAGTACATGAGAATCAGTCACACTTTCCATGTTGTATAATAGGATACATGGCTTAAAGCAGTATATCACCTTTCAAGCTGGCCAAAGGTCAGTGTTTGATTCTCAGAACATGGATTTTCATCGAGATTTGTACTTGTCAGGTCAAAATTTCTCAGATCTAAAAAGATTTGAGGTGTGTTCAGACAGGACATAGATTTTCACTCTGCTTCATTCACACGTTTCAGTCCAGTATACCTAAAAATGTCCATATCATCCATACAGGACCATTTAGCCCCTGACGGTTTACATCCATTCCCATCTTCAGACTGTGGAGGTTGGTATTGTGGATGTGTGTATAACCCCTTGAGAGTTTCATCACTTTCCTGTAATTAACATTTGCCTTTTTAATACACCGTCAAGGCTGTTTTTCAGGCAGAGGTGAGTCGGGTTGCCTTGGGCCCCAGCAGCTGGAGGGGCACAAAAGAGGAGGAAATGTATGTCATTAATTTCATACACGCCATCTACTTTTTAAAGTCTGTCTCTTCTGTCCATGCACACGTTAAATTGAACAAAAATAACAAAAAAAAAAAAAAAAAAAAAAAAAAAAAAACACTGCTCACTCTGCATTAAACATCTAATACTGACGGGAAACTACTGGAGCTCATACTCAGTCATGTAGTTCATTTGCTCAAACAGCTGTCTATGAATCATGTAGCTTATGAATTAACGTTTCCTGCAAACAACATCATAATCTACACTGTGAAGAAATGGATATGGATAATGGCAGGTTTAAATTCATTATGATATACAATGATGTACATCCTGACAGCAGTAAGGATGTAGTGTAAGTAAGGATGAGTTGATCCAGAGGTTAGAGATGTGACTCAATACAGGCATTTTCTGATTTATAAGTGTCAGATATAATGGAGATGTTTGTTCTTGAAATGACTGGAGCTGTCAATGACGCCTCTACACTCTGTTAACAGAGCAATGTGTCACCAATGAAGTCTATAGTTACCAATGTGACTATAAAAGCCTGGCTTTTCCTGTGACGATTTTATTTTGACATTGTTACTTTATTAAAATTACAAAACAGTTCTGGGTATTTTGACTGGCCATGTCGGCTCAACAAAAGTCAGATATTTATTGAAAAAAGAAGAAGAAATCTCTTATCTAATGAAATATTCAGATGCAGTCTATATTTGCTGGCATTTAGCCAAAACAATATTTTGCTAATCAGCTTGCCGCACACATGGCACGCATCTGAAGAAACACCGGGATTGAATGTTGAGTGTTGTATATATATATATATATATATATATATATATATATATATATATATATACACAGTGTATATAAAAAAAAAAAAACACTATGGATGGAATGCTACATGAAATATTCTGATGAACACAGTGGTGCAGGATAATAGTTGTATTTTCTTAAAACCGAGCTACTCGGATGTAAAACACATCTAAATTATGAACCAATAATTTGTAAATAAAAAAAGAAAAAAAAGAAAGAAAATGGTCAAAATAGAAATAAATATTGGGTCACACAATGTCGTCGAGGCAACCATAAATAAAAGTTTGATACTTACCATGCCTACACTTCTTAAACAGATGATCAGAAACCTGAATAATGTTACAGAGATATTAATAACCAAGTCCCTTATGTTCCATATCATACTGAATATAATTAAAACCAGAACAAGACATAACAGCAAGTATTGTGCATGTAAATGTAGCCTGATAATTAACAGCTGAGTGAAGCTGAACAAAGTTATTTTAAATTATTAATACGGGGCGGGAGTAGCTCAGTCTTTGAGGACTTGGCCTGGGAACCAGAGGGTGGTCGGCTTGGACCACAGTATGGAGTGTGGACTGTTGGCTGGAGAGGTGCTGGTTTTACTCCTGGGTACTGCAAAGGTGCCCTTGAGCAAGGCACCGTGTCACTAACCATGTGTTTTGGTTGCATAATTCTAACTGTATTTTGATCCATCTGCCGTAACCATCTTTAACTTTACTAAGCGAACCTTCCCTTTAAGCACTACAAAGTGACCACAGCTGCATAATGAGATTGCTTGAGCACAAACCTATTGTACTGAAAGCTGTAGCTGCACATCATACATAACAGCCATGCTATCATTCAAACCTGGGTCCATCAGTGCCAGTGTGAGTGGCTGTGTCAGGGACTGTGTCTTCATTAAGCGTCCCTGTTTAGCAGCTCCAGCTGCCTATTATTCACTGGCATGCTGCAACACACACCATTCGATGCTATGAAAGGATGTTGGCTGATTGCTAAGTGACAGTAATGCACACAAATACTTCAACACACACAAACAGAGTGTTATGCAACGCGCACAGACACACACATACAGGTTGCTAGGTGACAGTAATGGCATGTAATGAAAGGATGTGTATGGTTGGAGTGGGGACTGGTTGTCACCTGTATGACTGTGAGGCTGTCAGCTCTCTAAACAGAGGAGTTGTGTTGACGTGCTGCTGTTGGCAGGAGAATGGAGGAGGTAGGGAGCGATAACTGCTGCATTGCTGAGCAGGTCATCGGTCTCTGGGGGTGGGTGATGTGCGTGCAGTTTGTCCTTAGAGCAAAAAGTAGGTCTGCAATATGTCCATGTGTTCGAAAATCAATGAGACAGTTAGACAGGCAGAGGTGGTGATCATACTTCACCACTGTCTATGTCCGCTGATGGAATACACTTGGCTAAACAACATGGATGTGAGTGACTAGGGCTGTATGTTAGGGACCAAAAAAATCACACTTTATTTTTGAGAATTACACTCTTAACCTGTCATCATTTTGGCAACGTTTTGTCCAAACCAGGAACTGACCTCATATTGCAGAGAATCTCTAGGGAGCATGGAGAGGTGTACACAGCTCCTGACTACCACTGCTTAGGTTTATGCTGAGTTCAGACTGCATTGTGTTCTTGCTATTTCAGAATAGCGTCAGATTAGATGATCAAAAAAAATCTAAATTATTCCTGTGACCGGCCGACCAATCAACCATGTGATATGATGGTGAGACGCAAGAGTTTCTTCCACTTGACACAGCTGCACACACGGGGGTGTCGTTAAGCTCAGTTGGTAGAGCATCCACCCCATGTATAAAGGTTCAGTCCTTGACGCGGCGGCCCAGGGTTCAAATCCGACCTGTGGCTCTTTCCCGCATGTCATTCCCCATCTCTCTCTCCCCACATTCCTGTCACTCTTCAAGCTGTCTCTGTCAAATAAAACTCAAAAAGTCCCAAAAAAATATGTATAAAAAAAGAAAAAAAAGAAAAACATGAGACACATCATGTCTTCTCCTTTGTCCTTCTGCAAAGGTTTATTTGCACCCAACTGGAAAATTAGCACCACCAGCTGTTTCTCTCCATGAACCAACTCCTAATATTCACAAAACAGTCATGGGTGGAAAAATGTGTGCCAGATTTGGATGGAAACCAGAGTACTGTTCCACCTGACAGCACTGAATGAAAGTAAAGCTAGAACCATTCACGGTCACTGGGCAGTGAAGGTGTGCCGTCTGTTTCTTTCCCAGTCAGTAGAAAGAGAGTGAGCGTGGGTGCCTGGCGTGCACAGAGGTGATGTCACAACCACATGTGTGATTATTAATGTGTTGCAGTGCTCCTGACCTGAGGGTGACAGTCAAATGCCTACAGGTTCAGTGCAACGAAATACAACATTATTCCTTTTTTCTGGCTCTTGATACAGCTGTGCATGGAAGGGTGTGATGTGCTCCTATTGGTCAACATCAAGGAACATGTTGCAGAAGTTAGCAAAAGAGGAATAGCATTGGCAAATATCACTTTTATTTATCTTATATCCAACATGACTATACCATGAAGCTTGTATAAATGCTTGGTTTGGTCATTTTTGGTAGGTGTAAGAAATAGTTCTTAAATAGTCTTCCATTGCTAATGTGGCACACACGGGTATTGTTACTGTATTTGATAGCTTTAAGCTATCGAATGAAATAACCCAAGAAATAATATCACAAATATCTACATTCAAACATTTTTGCACCGAAAAACTTGATATTTGCAGGGTTTTGCTCGTAGCCAGTCATCACAAGCGTTCGATGGATTAATACAACGAGTGACTGGCCCACTTTGCAACTGCAGCTAGCATACAGTCTGTAGTGCATAAAGTCAAGAACAGTGTATTTGATTGAGTTGGCAGTTCAGTGTGCCAAGGTGCCACAAAGACTTTGGAGTTTTCAAGTATACAACTGGGACGTTCAATGAAAATAACTGCATAAAATTTAGAAAGATTATTTCAGGAAAAACTGACAGCGCGAGTAACATCACAATGCATGGACAAAACCTCCATATACGTATGTCCTGTAAGATCAGTGGTGACTGGACTACCATTACTCATCTTCTGTGTCTACAATTTAGCTTGGATTTTATTGAAACAAATAGCTTTGGACATGCTCTAATAGGCAGGTTAAGGAGCTATTGAATGAACTACTCTATTTGTATCAGTATCACTTTAAGGGTTCTAAGGGTTTTTAATGATACCCAGCTGTACTTCTTCTGAATTTGGATAATCAAATGTTCCACAATATAGTAGTTATCAAGAAAATATGAATCACTGTTTTTTTTTTTTTTTTTTTCCTGGAAGGTGAATAGTGTCAAGAAGGTGAAACAATAAAAGCTCCCTGTTATTCTGGTACATCATGGAATTTTCTTGATGCCTCCAACAGCCTCCTCTATTATGACATTCATACAGGGTTCATAAACATTGTGTTGTATTCAAACTGTTGCAGCCAAATCACTGACTAAATGATTTGCTCATTGGCAGCATTGCCTCCCTGGTCAGAAAAAACAAAACAAAAAAACAACCAATCATATCTTCATAGGCAGTATTAGTATGGGGACATCATTGTGTGCCAGAGCCACAAAAAATCTGCCAACCAGTGTGGATGAAAGTGACACAGCTGTAGAGATTGTAGTAAGTCAACTTGCAGGGACAGTAATTCTTAAATCATATTCTGGGGATCTCCATGCAAATCCATCAAAAGCCCCAGAGGCCACTTGGCGAACCACTGGGATGGAGAATTGTTCAGAAAGACTTTCAGATCACCAGGTCAATAAATCTAAGTGCTAACTTAATGGGACAATTATCATGGGAAACACCACAAGGGCAGAGATGACAAAGCCGGCTCAAATGATGAACATAAAAACAAGAACAAGTATCAATATAACCGAATCCAGCCGGGAGGCTCGTCCACTTTCCATGCCTGAAACAATCAATTATCCAGCAATTTCCAATCACTCGTGTCTTCCCTTCTCAACATCTCATCTCATCTTACTATCTGACCATCTGCTTGTCACCAGCTAGTGGGAGGAAATACATCTGTTTGTCTGAGTGTGATGAAGCCTGTTAAAGCTCATTTAAAACTGAAAAAAAAAAAGAGTCAAGACTGTCTTGTTTTTGTGCACTAGTGATGGTCTGGTCCTATTTGATTTATAGTCATGTGTTAAACACTGTATTGCACCTCTGTACCACACATGAGTAATGTATTAATGTATAATTAGTCGACAGATTCATCGGTTTTGCTGATTAATCCAATGGGACATTTTAAAAACCATTGTTATTGGAGGAAACTGGCTCAAATAGTGGCCAATGGTTGTGCAACCTCCACCAATAATGTGGAGACATACTGTAGCATCACACAAACACCCAGCAGTCAACTCAGGGAATATCTACGCCAATGTTTTAAACCAAAAAGGGCACATCTACTCGACAGAAGCGCAGCCTAAAGACTGATGGCTGATCAGTTTGACAGCCTCTGGCAGCAAGCCAAAGACTCAGTAATTCATATTTTGCCCCTTCTATAGCTGTTTCTTCAACTCTATTACTCCATAAAGCCACCATCAAACCGCTGGCCATTGCACCACTCTAGCTGGACTACGGGAGGTCACTGAATTGTCTATTAGACTCTCAAGAGGCATCACTTTAGATTGTTTTCTTTGGCCAATGGTGGTGTCTCAAACTGCATATTTCTGTCTGCTTCCTGGGATCCCAAAGAGTTTTTTTAGTGAGATAAGCTGAACTGTGAGTTTTGTATTGAGCACTCACTGTATAATACACTGTGGTGGACTTAATTGGCCAATTAATCAGCCATTGGCTTTTTCCTACACCAAACTATCTTTATTATGTTTGCCCTGTAAAAATCCACTATCAGTCGACATCCAATCAGTATGTAGAATTTTGGAGAAAGCTAGACTTTTCGGAACATTTGTATCCAATAATTTAATTATTTAATTATCAGCAAGAAAAAATAAAAAGTGAGCTGTAGAGGATGGAGGAAAATCCAGTTTGACAAATGCAGCTGACACTACAGGATTAGCCCTAATTTCCACCTAAACCTGAATGAGTTATTGATTTTTTTTGGTGGTATTGATTTTCATGAGGTTGTGCTAAACTTGTAAATTATTAGAATTATGATAAAGTGTTAGATGCAAGGCAGTCAAACAGTGTGTTATTAAAAATGGTGCAAATAGCAGGGAAAACAAATGAATAACAGCAGAAGTCTCCACTTTGGCCCTGTCATTAGAGATAGTGAGAATCTGTTTCTTCTCTAATCACAAAGGATTATCACAACAGCCAGTTTTCAATAATCATTACAGGAGATTTGACACTGTGCTTTAGCTGATGACTTTATTGACTTTCATCCTGTCCCTGTTCTCTGCTGTGGTGCATCTGTTCTCAGGTAAGCACTGGTGCACAGTACATCATATTGCTGACTACTACAACAACAAAAAGTCTCAGTATGTTGTTCTTACATTATGTAATGTTCTTAGAACCAAGATCCAGTCAATATGAGACATATAGAGCAACCCTAAAAGATGATTTAGACATAGAGCAGGATGATTTTATGTATTGTGGCTGAGTGCTGCTCGTGTATTCTTCAGTTTGCCTGTATGAAATGATTGCGTGCGTACTTGGTGGTCAGATTAGGGCAGTGATTCTGGCTACTGGACCACATATTTCATCTGCACAATAAAGAACATCTCCTACCCTCACGCATCACCCCACCTTCGACAGCATGAGCAAAGAGCACGAGGCCAGATGACTTGACATCTGGAATGAGGGTGCACTTAGATGTGCATCCAGTTCAGCAGCCTCTCTCTCTCTCTTCAGTATTAAAGCCAAGCATCCCACTATTTGTCTATCAGTGGTGAAGACTACCTTTCGTAACCACATACCATACCTGTCTGAACTTAGGTTTCAGTGTATGTAGCTGAACAATAGGCATTAGCAATTAGCATTAGCAACATTAGTTAACCTAGTGGAGCTTAGCACTGCAGCAGAGTGAGAAACAAGTGTTTTAACTGTTGTAAAGTTGGTCTTTAATGAAGCATTAAGTGGTGAGTACCATGTCTCACAATATCACAGAAATGCCATGCTTTTAAGTTGTCAGTCTCATGCATGTTTGATAGAACAGATGTTTTGAATTTTAATCAGCGGTATACACAGACTGATGCATGATCTCATGCTTTAAGTTAAAAGAACTTTGCACTGCATATATATCAGAATCAGCTTCTTTGTTATTATGTCTACACATACAAAGAATTTGACTCTTGCTCTCAATGAATATAGACCTATACCTATGCTGTACTAAACTATATAGATACTTTTGATATACAGTATATCCCGTGATCCTGCAGTTATGGAAAATGGATGGATGAGTGGATAAATGAGATTAATTAACCTAAATGAATCACATTTCAATACTTGCTGTGAGAAGCACTTAAAAACATTACATGTATAATTAGTCACATGTAGTCACCATAGACACCATAAACATGGGCGTAATCTCCATGACGTCACCTACAGGGTTCTGAACAGTTGCCATCTTGGTAGTCTTGCTTCTGCTGGCTAATCCAAAAATGGGCAAAGACGTGGAGCGTGGGTGGACCTAAGGTGGACCTAAGGTGGGCTAGACCAGCCACCTGTAACAGCACCCACCTGCATTGGCTTCACTTGACAGCGCCAGAGGTTGCTGCTTGGTGGAATCAAACACGTCTAAAATGGCGTAATGAGTTCTGATGGCTGTCTGCATCTAAACACCTTCTTGATGGCTTTCTGAGAGTGGTTGCTCATGGTCACATGGAGAGCTGTGCTAAGTCTGACCTCAGGACTCACTTCTAAGTGCTTAGCCAAGGGGTGATATTTCAGGCTTGAAGTACACGGACAGAGCGGAAATTGCAGCAAAACTGCAGAAATTGCACAGAACGTTGTTCCTATCAACATTTCCATCAGAGCATCTTTTAAATGTAAATTTTCCCGCACACTTGGCCAAGCAGCATTTTGTCATCTGCCATCATGTTTACAACTCTACTACTGTGTATGGTTGTATGTTCATGGTGTATACATCATGTTTCATTTGCTTCATGCTACTTTAATTAAAGTTGGAGCCTGATCAGGCTTTAGAAAAACATCCATATAAAGGAAGCACAACAAGGGTTTACATCATGCTCAAAATGCATTTCTAAACCCTGTTTTTCCTTCGCCATGCTTCTGTTCAGACACTAAATGAAATATAAATAAATACATGAGGCAAATTACCCTTTGTGAACAACTGCTAGGTAATAAACCGTGCCTTCCTGCTGATCTTCCAGCCCGTCACAGGAGGTGTTTTGAAGCATGTGGGATATCTCTGGCTGCACCTTGAGCTGAGGGGCAGAAAAAGATCATCCCACATTAAAATCCAGCAGGTAACGCAGCAGTTTCAATAAAATGAGATTAAAGCGCAAGTTTGTACACGCAAACACACACACACACACACACACACACACAGAGTAAAAAAAGTACATATAGGATACCCACACATGCCATGCACACATATGCTACACATGCACATACACACAAACAGCAGAGCTGCAAAGGCAGCAAGCAAACATGTAGCCTCGGGCTGTTTTTCAGTTTCTCAGCTCGAGCCTTGTATCCACGCAACTCCCTCCTTTTTCTTTGAACAGCATTTATTCTTAAGAGCTGCTAACTGTCCCTATCATGCAGAAACATGCAAACCTGCACATGCTGCCAAAATCAGATCACTATATTTTGAACACATGATGTGTTGTGGAGTATTGTTTTCATTGTAGCTTCTGAAACTCACTAAATTCAGCATGTTTACATCACATGCCTCCAGGAAAAAGGATATAAGGGCTCACATACATACATGCTGCAGGAGTACAAACAGGATGAACAGGCCAGTGTAAGCATCACCAGGGACCGTAGGCGAGACAAGCGTTTTATTTTTGCTGTGTTTAAATATCTACATGGAATAAAGGGTTTTGTACATATTTTTTTAAAGAATCCATAATCCCTATTCAAAGAGACCACATGGGAGTGAGAGTCTCCAGTACTTTCCCTGACATCATCATATATGCATGAGCGCATTGTATTGAGGAGAGAAATTCAATTAATCTGAGTGTCGATAAATCTGAAGTTATGAATAATATTAACTGTAAGTAGAAAAACTGCAGTGAAGAGAGATCCCAGAGAGAATTGGAAGACAAATTATTGTCCATAAACAGACCTCCTCAGAAGAATGTATTGAAGGGAAAGTCCACCAATTGTGGACATTGTGATCTGCCTCCATTGGTTCAAGGTAAATGAGTATTTGGGGCAAAAGGACGGTGTGTGTGGGACTAAGTCAAAATGAACTTCAAGAAACATGTCACTCAGTATTATGGTGTGGATCACTGGTGTGTTTTTAACACTGCCAACAGTGGGTTTGATACACACACATAAAACCAAAAATAAAACATTGAATATCAGCAGATTCAAGTCAGTATTCAAGATTCTACTGGTACTAATAAGACTGGTTGGTAACAGTACTTCAACAAAGCCATATTTAAGCACAATAACACTTGTGGATATTGACAAACCTCAGTTGGATCACTGGGGCTGATGCAACTCCATGCCCACAGGCTGAGTCCAGTGGAAGCACTTCTACAAGTCAGTGTTTACAAAAAAGAGAATCCACCAACCAAAAAAAGACTGAACAGCAAAGAATATGATGTTGTGTTGTTTTCTATTTATATCAAAGTGGTAAATGGACTACTTCTATAGCGCTTTGACACCAAACATTACATTCAGCCATTCATTCACACATTCATAGACTGAAGGCTGATATACAAGGTGCCAACTGCTCAACAGAAAGTAACTAATCACACTCAAGCACGGTGATGGACCGGCCTTCAGGAGCAACTTGGGGTTGTCACTGGAACTACCAATCTTCTCACTGGCAGACAACCAACTCTATCTCCTCCCAACCCCATGTGGTGTTTGGAGTGTAGTTTTACACTCAGCTTTCTTTTGTACGTTTTTATGTAATCTCTATTATTTGTTAAGTAATATATTATATTGCTGGAGAACCTATTTAGATCATATAAAGGTAAAAATATGTTGCACAGGCTACCAAATGTCTACTAATTATAGAATGTCAAACCTTCTTTGGGCAACATCTTTTCAATTAGGGAAAATTCATAATTCTCATTCAATTATTAAATCATAGGGATTTGGTGTGCAGGCACTCCAGACATCATTTCACTGAGAGATGAACCAGATCGTCTCTGAACCATCTCGAGTCGACTCATCACGCCTGTGAGTGAGATACTGATGAATCACTTGATTTATTTGATTCCACAAGCACAAAGATAAACACATTCACACTAACATGTGAAGTGTGTCTGATTTCACTGTTTCATTGTTATCGTTCATTGTTTATTGCTGTTATTTGCGGTGGATAAAAAAAAAAGTGCAATTATTACAGTCAATCAATTAACAGTGGAGGAGGGTAAAGCAGACATGCATTCATTTGAGTTTATTTGAGGAAGAGAATCTCCATAAAAGTTGTTTCACACCAATCTTTTTATTTATTTATTTTTTTGTGTTGGTTTGTGTAAACAGTTTGTGAGGCTGTAGCTCCCGTACGCTCATACACCCCAAAGGGCGATGAAGCTGAACATAAAATGTGTCTCTCATCTGAAAAACAACATGCTAATTCCCTTTGCTGCCGGATGTCACCAAACAGAGCACAACTTTAATTTTATTCTGAAATTTAAATTGGTTGGAATGTTTGCACGATGATAGCAGGTCTGTTTCCAGTCTTTATGCTAAGCTAAGCTAATCATATCCTGGCTTTAGCCTCATGTTTATGTAGATATGAGGGTGACGTTGACTTTTATCAAACATTTTGCAAGAAAGGTAATGTGTTTATTAACCAAAAATGTCAAACAGTTTCTTCATCCCCCTCATGACCCTGTAGAAATATTAAGAAACTTCAAAACTTTCTTCCTGTATTCATCACAATGTTCTTCTAAACTACAGTACAGACTCAGAAGTTTCTTTGTTTGCAACCTGTGTATCACATTTCTTCAATATTATTTTCAGCAAATCTACAAAACATATTTATGGAGGATTTTCTGGGGAAAAAAGTTTATTTCAGAAAGAAACATGGGAGCCTGGCACCACCAACGATTGTATGAATAACAATGTATTAAAGATCCAGTGTGTCAGATTTAGTGGGCTCTATTCACCGAATATGGCAGAAATGTAAAATAATATTCATAACTATGTTTTAATTAGTGCATAATCATACGTTTTTGTTGTGTTAGAATGAAACTTTTGTATCGACAGATGAAACAAATCACTGTGTTTCTACAGTACACCAGAATAGACAAACTAAACACTGAGTTTTTCGCAGCCATACTAGGAAGGAGATGGTGAAGTGAGGGGGTTGCAATCAACAACTATACTGCAAGATACAAAGATGTCCTACACATTGGTCCACATTTTCACATATCATTTCACACCCGTGTCTATTCAGCGTGTCATTTTATGCCATGAAAATAATAGTCAGGTGACGTGGTATAAAGATGGAGAAATTCCACATCTGGAGGTGGTTGGATGGATAAAATGACCAAAGGACTTTGACTCAGGAAGCAGCTGTTTGCATTCTGTGTGAAACCAACAGTCAACATGATTTCTTGTAAGTTAAGTAGCATATTTTATTTACAAGATATTTAACCGACTGTTTTCCTGAACCAAGTAGTGTTGGTGCCTAAATCTAACTAAACTACAACGATTTCACAATGTGACCCACATTTTCATTATTGTTACCATGATGATGAAGTGATTTTGTCCTTTCCTGCACATCTAAAATGCAGCATCTGTAACAGCAGCTCAATGATAAGGATAAATCTGGGATTTGTTGACATTGCTCATTGATTATCTTGAATTTATTGTTATAACTTTCTTATCCTATGTTACAGGAAGTTGAATGAGCCCCGAAATATCTGTATTTGATAGTATTTCATTATAGAGGGCTGAAGTCATGGCATCACATCCAGGTGACTAGCTTCTGAAAGTATCTGACATTCAGTTTTCAGCGCAATGTTGCCATTTCCGTCAAACTTGATAGTTCAAAATGTAGAAAAGTAAATTTATGGAAACTCGTTTAGAGATACAAACCACAAAAAAAGAAACAGTCTTGTATGCAGGAGATGTAATCCACTCTCCTGCACCAATACGTTTGTGCTTAAGCTGATTTTAAAATGTTTTACCTTGTCAACATAAGTCGGATGACTTTGCGTGGATTTATCTTCAAGTATCCTGTGTTTCCATCCAGACTATCGTCTTGTCAGGGTGAAAAAGTCTCTTAAGCAGCCGGTAGATTATCGAGGAATGATAAAAAAAGAACCCACCAATCACAGGAGATACATCACTGCATCGCTGAATTCGAGCATTAATACAGAACAAATAGCCACAAAAATACACAATGATAATGTTACTCTATCTTTTTGATCTGGATACTCCCAGATGAGATTAAAGGAACGTCTGTTTTCATTCCTTGCCACAAGTTCTCATTCATCCAACGAACCACAGCAGAGTTATCCAGCACAATCTTATCAACAGTAATGCATGGCACACAGTCAGCAGTGTGATATTAACAATACCCAAAGCAGAGGTTTGTTTCTCTAAAAATAATGCGGCATTTACAAACACTGCAGTCATATTTACACCTCGGAGGATATGTATTCCCACCCTGTGTGTCGCCAAGAGCGGGCAGGGGCGCCGAGCGGAGATGAATCATGTGTGTCCTGTTGGTGACTGCGCCTCCTCCTCTGCAGGAGCAGCAGCAGTCGCTGTCTATGAACACTCATGGACAGAATTAATAGGACACATGTTGCACAGGCAGTCTGTTTGCTTGGCTTGAGAAGGAGCAAAGCGAGCCTCTCTGAATAGTTTCGTCATGAGGGGCTTTTCTGTAAACATATGATTTACTGATCTTCTCATTAAGCTGTTTTTTTAAGGTCTTTTTTTGCCTTTTTCACACGGCACCTGTTGTGTCTGCTACGAGGCGAAACGAGCGGATGGAGGGAGGGAGACGTTGTAAATCTGTAGCGGAGACCAAAACACGTGCTCCACCGAGTGAACGAGATCTGCAATTCAAATAAGAAAGCAAATGCTTGTAAATAATTAAAGAAGAAAACACTCAGAGATGCCCACTTTGAATGAAAGTTCATGAAAGCGCACTAGTGTTCGCTATAAGGAATGATTTGGAATAATAAAATTCTCCCCTCAAGCAGAAATAAAACAGTGACAGACAAGCAGAAAGCATTTCAAATGTGAAGCCAAGCCATGATTTTGGTCATTAGCATTTGCTAATATACAGATTGCAGGAAAAGCATTAGGCGAGTGTTTGGCATGGAGCCCGTGAGAGCCACCCTCCACTCCTACATCCATCACGTCTGCCTCCTTTCTTCACTCTGCGTCACACTCTTTTTATAGTTTTTTTTCTTCTTCTCTCTCAACCCTTCCACTGCTTTCCAATTCCTTTTCTTTGCTCTACTCTGTTGGAGAGCTTGATGAAAGAACATCTGCTTCCCTCTGGGAAGTCCTCCTGAGCAACATGACAGATTCTTCCCCACTGCTTAGGAAGTGAATACAACTGAAAGCAGACAGACACAGGTGACAACAATATCGCGTATATGAGTGTCCACTGGAGATTGTGGGTGTTTTGTTCTTGGCAGAATTTCAGAGATTTGACAGAAACACAATTTTTACATATACCGAGGTTCAACACAGTTTCATAGAAGCACTTTCCTCTTGACTCAAAGTAGAAGCATCTAAAAAAGACAAAAATTAAAACAAACTATGTTAAAGAACAATTGAACAATCACCAGATGTGTTATGTTATGCCTCTGTCACAGCTTCCAGAGATGATCCACAGCCATCCTAGACAGACCACCAGGTTTCAGCTCGCATGCTGCTTTTTTCCTCTTTCTCTCATTCTCTTCACATTTGCCCAAATTCTGCTTCTGGTGGCTCTAAACAAAATTTGGTTTGTAGCCACAAAACACACAGTGTAACACACACACACACACACACACACACACACACACACACACACACACACACACTGTTCGTGTTGGAGGAGGACATAGACGCTGTGGTGGCTATGTTATAACCTCTGCAGCTGAAGTCTCGCAGATGAAGTGGATGGTCCTGGTGTAGCGTGTGAGGGGATTTTCTATTCTAGCATGCCACATGTGGGGTTATAAAGAATCAAGCATATGTCTTGAGGTCACTGTGGGGACAGTGTTAAATCTTAGATTGTTATGAGAACACTGACATCTTCTCCTTGAGATACAGAGCAGCTGTATGTTTGTGTTTAGGAAAGAAGGCGTCATCATGATCAGTACTCTGGTAACCGAGGTCAGAGGATAGGGCTGCCTCTGGTGATGGGAATTCCAGTTCTTTTTAGTGAGCCATATCATTTGGCTCGGTTCACCAAGAATGGCTCCCAAATGGCTCTTCATGTTACCACTTTTTATAATTCAGCCAAATTTAGCGCGGTTTTGACATATGATCTGTATGTTTACACATATATCACTTAAATTATTCTATACATCCTTTGTACCTAAGTATTCAAAAGTAAAAATTACATTTTCTAGTATCAATAAATTTCTGTATCCAATTGTTTTCATTGCAATTACAGACAAGGGTCTGTAAATCACACTCCTCTCTCTCCTTCTCTGCTCCTCTGACTTCTGCTCAGCGCACCCGTCTATGAGCGCTGCTATGCTGGCCCCCTGTCCCTCCCTTATTGGTTGTTTGATCCTTGTCTATCCGCACGTGATTGGTTGCACAGCATGCACATGACATTCAGTCACTGCATGCATGGAACACCCGTAGCGCACCGTATTACTTTAAGAAAAAAAAAAAAAAAAACGCTTGCGGACAGGTGCCAGCTCCCATCGTTCACTTAAAAGAGCTGGCTCATTTGTGACGAACACATCACTAGCTGTCTCACTTTGTCGACACAACAGATGGGTAATAATACATCTAGAGTCAGATAAAATTGTGGGACCACTAAGGGGAAACATATTTTCTAGTTTGTTTTGTTTCAGCCTGAAATAATAATAAATTCATCACTTTCTAACAAGCTGTCCAGGTTAAAGTGATTGTGGTTGTCTTGGCAAGCTATCTGGAAATGCAAGTATGATGTATCCACAATCATTTAATCAGATTCAACAATCACAAACCTTCATCCTCTTTTCTTTGTTTCATCTCCAGTTTTGTCTTCTTTCCCTCTGGGCCACTTCTAAACTTTCTTTGAGGTGCCATTTGTCATCAGAATAAGTTGTGAATGAAGATGAATGAAGATTTATTGCCTGCCAGCAGAGTCACGTTGACACAATGTTACCCTCAGAGCCTCTCCACTTCGCTCCCTGCTAAGCCCCTGGAGCACCAGCTGGGGGTTTCCAGCTTCATAAAAAAGTGTTGACCAAATTGGTACTTGACCATAGCATTTCAGTTGGCAACCACTTTGTGTGTGTGTGTGTGTGTGTGTGTGTGTGTGTGTGTGTGTGTGTGTGTGTGCGCGCGTGTGTGTAGTGTGTGTCTACATGACCGTGTAGGCTGATTATAACAGATCAACACTTAAAAAGCAATTCAGGAAATTAGAATATCTAAAACGCTGATGATGACACTGATGAGGATACTGAAGAGGACCACAGTTGCCTGGTCTGAGTCCAAACCTGCAGTCCGCCTGACTCCCCTTGATCCCAAATGAGTTGCTGTGTTTGAATTTGTTTCCTCCATGTTCAAGGAGGCAAATAAAATGAAGCAGTAATGCAAAGATAAGACAGAGACCTTCACAACAACAGCTGCTAATATGGTCCTTAACGGCCGGTCCTGTATTTCACAGGGCAGCCGATTGTACAAAAGTTCAAACCGCAGTGTGGATGGTTGTGCTGCCATTAGTATCTGGATAAAACTGTATGGCTTCTATTCCCTTACCAATATGGCTTCAACTCAATGAGCGTTCAAAGCTTCCTGTGTAGCGGCAACTTACATAGAAAAGATTCCAGAACTGAGGAATGCTTGGCGAACAGTCAGCCTTTCTAACATTGGGGTCAAAGGGAACACAAGCCAGAATTGAAAATGCACCCACATGCCAGTCAGTACATGAATAGTTTAAAAGGTGAGGGTTCTAAGTCCACACTGTTAGTTTTCCTGTGCAGCTCTGAGCAGCTGGGAGAGCTGAGAACTGGTTGTTAGAGTTCCAAAAATGGCACGAAATGACCATAAAATTACCTCAAACACAATAATGTTCCACAATGGTTGCACTGTGGGTCCACTTATAATGCACTGGCCGCTGTTCAGCTATATGATAGATCACTCTGTTGTCTTTAAGTGCTCCTCTTAGCTCCCTGTGTGACTACAAAAGATTTAAATACAACTGGTGGTATATTGAAGTAATATTGGCCAAGAAACAAGTTAAGCCATGAGGGAATGTGAGAGTGCTGTATCCTCACATGTAAAATGACATCTGATCTTTTTGATTGTTTTAAAGCAACATTGTAAAACTTTTCTATCATAAAATAAGAGGAGGTTTTCAGGCCTGGGACACGGGGGAATTGTGATGGGAGCTGGTGTAGTGCTAGAACAGGAGCTGGGTGAGTAGACAATTAAACGGGGCTTAGCTTCTATGGGCATAGCTAATAGACCGAAGACAACACTGATGGAGGAAGGAAAGAGTGACTGAGCTGGGCTTTGTGCTATTGGACTAGTAAGTAAATGAATCTAGTGAATCTCGTACCCACATCAGGATGCAGAGTCCATTCAAAGTCAGCAGATGATTGTCACGAAGACTGGCACAAACTAATTTTCATTTTAGCCAAACATGCTTACAATGGCAATTCCACTAGATGTTGACAGGCTTCTGTTAACCTATATAGATGTTCAGAGACTGTGTGATGCTGAGGGCAGTAAAGAAAGTAAAAAGAGAGACTGGCCAGTAGAAGAAAATGCACCTTTTTTTTTTTTTTTCTTTCCATTAATCCTCACTTAACTGAAGTTGGCCATCTGACTGGAACGTGCTTAGAAAGCTGTGTAGAAAACAATGCAATTAGCTGAAAGCAACTCATACATGAACACACCCTGTGTGCCTGGAGAACAGATGCCAGCCAGAGAGAGTTTGTAAGGCACCGGCCCAAGTAACATCAAAGCAGATTAGGCTAGCATTTTCTATGAAGACCACATCTATACTGTGTTATGGGGCCATTGGTAATGCATTATACTGCATTCATAATGTGTTACAATGCACTATATCAGTCATGAAACATTTTAGATGTGACATAATGAATTCTAACTTCAGGAGTCTTATGAATGCTCTTGACTAGTTATATGCGTAAGGACTCATAGTATGATATAACAGTACATGCAGTGTCATAAGTTATCATTGTAAGTGCTGAGTACAGTGAAGTAGATATTGATGCATTTATAATGATGCATGCTCCATTATAGCATTTCCATGTTGGTGCTAAGCGAAGTGTGATGCATTTTCTCACATTCAAAAGAATCTGTGCTGCATCATAAGAGATTATTATTTAAGAAGCCAAATACAGAAAATTACATGTAAAATTTCATCCAATTTCATACATTAAATTCTGTATTTTTCAGCCTGGATTTTATTTTCCCAAGTTTTTGTGACTCATGGGGACAACAAGTTTTGACTTCAGTCCAGTATTTAAGTGAGAGCACTGCAGCTGACACTGTTGAAATCAGCTACAACATAATCCTTGCAGGCAACTGAGCACTGTCAAAATAAAAAAATAAATGCATGTTTTAGCCGCTGACAGGCTCAGATAGTTGTAATAAGTGTGTGACAACATTATTAAAAAGGATCCCAGAGAAAAAGTAAATGTTTTCGGCACCTTTTGCTTGATCCGGTCTGTGAAATCTCCTCTGTGGACCGAGGGTCTCAGCACCCACAGCAACATCACCGGTCTCCAGAGCTTTGCAGCAGTCGGTTCACTTCCTCCTCTCTCTCTCTCTCTCTGTCTCTCAAATAAATACGAGAAGCCATCGTATTCAGAGTCCTCATCCACATTGTGGAAATCAGCTAGATATTCAGCCATGACGTTGAAAATATTTTGACACAACACTCAGCTACACTTTCTGTACTCCAACACATCAAATCCTCCCAGCTAGTTTTCACTGTTGACTTTCTGCAACATGAACCTCACTTCTCCTGAGATTTCAGACCACGAATTTAACCCTAACCCTAACAATCTGACCCTATCTTTCGCAAAAACAAGCACTTTTAATGGATGAACTGTGACGGTGCACGGTTGTGCATAAGGATTATATCGTAGTTCTCATTCAATACTGAACAAAATTCAAAATTTGTAATCCCCGTTAGTCATTTTGACACAAAAACATGGAAAAAAGAGGTTGAAAAATTTTCTACATCTAAAATCTTTATGACATATTCAAAGTAAGACTCTGTGTACAACTGACCCCAGCATATGTGTGTGAAAGGGGTTGTAATGGGAGTAACAGTGTCTGCATACAGTTGTTTCATTTCATTACTTTGAATATGTGATTTCACACTCCTCCCTTCTCTTTCCTCTCCAACCTGAATGGTTGTTTGTCTCTATGTGTCAACCCTGTGATGAACTGGAAACATGTCCAGGGTGTACCCCGCCTCTCGCCCAATGTCAGCCGAGATTGGCTCCAACCCCTCTGCGACCTTGAAAGGATAAGTGGTTATAGATAATGGATGGATGGATGGATGTAGACACTTTCCCTGAAATCTGTTCATCTTAGAATTTAAAATCCAGTTTTTACAGAGTCAGAAATAACATTTGTGTCACTTTGATTTGCTGTGATGCTACTATATTTAAATGAAACTGAGAGTGTGACTTTATTCCAGGCCTCAAGGCAACTAAACTATAAGATTTGAAAGGATGTGTAGACCTTTAATATCCTGTATGGTACAAATGGGAAATAATGCAGCAAATAGAGTCACACACTTACAGATAAACAATAGGACAGTCAGCAGTAGGCTCTGAGCAGATGGATTATGGTATGCAGGCCCAGTAGGTGCTGCTTCTTACTTTATTATTCACAGCAGCTGGAAGGCTGAGCAGTAAACTGGATCAAACATATACAGGCGATGGCTTTTACAGAGTCTTTCCTGAAAAAGCTGGATGTTAATATCAGGTGTTTGGCTAAACTTTGGGAGGTAATGTAGAAATCAATTGAATAATGTCCATATACAACCTACAGATTACAACATGCTGACAAGAACACAAACTTTTCGGAGATGAAATGCCTGCTTTTTTCTCAAAGCAATTCCACAGTATTGACGTTTTTATTATGTTTTGCACATTTCAAGCCCTGTGCATATATTTTGATTTGTCACAGTTAATTATTATTATTATTGTGGAAGTTCAGGAGGTAATATGAACTGACAGCTAAGTGAGAACCACATTAATTCATTTTGGCAGAATTAATGTGGTTCTCACCTGACTGCTTACCGAAAACAGACACCGACAGATGCTTTTTCTCAAAGACAAATGAAAACAGGACAAAAGATCTTCTTCAATCTAATTAGACGTAAGGAGTAGGCTATGTTAGATTCCACTGATACAGGAAGGTGTGATGATTTAGTTCTGTGTGAAATCATAATTATGAGTTCCCCATTCAAAGACAGTTTAAAGAAATACTGAAATAAATGGATACGGGTATATTTTTATGAAAAGGTAATGAAAAATGAAGGATTTTGGTCGATTCTGCAGAACCCTGGATGAAATTCAGTGTTTTCTTCTTTTTTAGTTTTGCCAAATTCATACATTTTGGATGGAACATATGGTAATTATTTGGGGGATTATGTTTGTAATAATGCCTTTTCAGCCAATGAACTGCCACAGTCTTGTACTTCTCAGAAATCATAAGGAGGTGGTTGTGGTTGGCTAGTTGGTGTCCAAAGTGCAGGACATGAACAGCAGACACTGGGATTCGCTGCTCTCGGACATGCATTGGCACAAAATGTTGATACAAACATTCAGAGTTCCCAAACAATCTATCCTGACAGTGTTCCTCTAGTGCCACCATGAGGTTGGCATTTTTGTTTTTTAAGTGAAATGTGTGTATAACTGTTGGATGGATCTGATTGCCATGGCATTCAGTTCAAGCTCACACCATCATCAAGTCAAGATAACCATTCAATAATGTGGTTTCTAACCAAAATACACCAGTAAGCCATAACATTATGAACATCTGGCTTATAATGTGTACGTCCCATTTTGCTGCCAAACAGCCCTGACCCATGAGGCATGGACTCCACTAGACCTCTGAAGGCATGCTGTGGTATCTGGGATCAAGACATTAGCAGCAGGTCCTTTAGGTCCTCATGTTTGTCCAGCACATCCCAAAGAGGCTCATTTGGATTGAGATCTGGGGAATTCAGAGGCCAAGTCACAACACCCAGTCTGACCCAGTCGTCTAGTATCACAATTTGGCCCTTGTCAAAGATGCTCAAATCTTTACTTGCATTTTTCCTGCAACTTTGAGGACAAAATGTTCACTTGCTGCCTAATATCTTCCATCCACTGACAGCTGCCATGATAATGAGACAATCAGTGTAACACACTTCACCTGTCAGTGGTCATATATGGTGAAGCTAATGATCAGCCTCAGCTGACTTTGATTTGATTTACTTTGTTTTGTGATTTTTAGTAACTGTTAGCTTGCTTTGGGTGACCAAACGTCCTCTTTTGCCTGGACATGTCCACTTTTTACGTCCTTTTTTTATAAATTCATAAAAATGTCCTGTTTTCACTGTTTTTCATGGGACCATTAAGCGTGTACTTAAATTGACTGGTGCTTTGCATAGAATACTACGGTACTTTGTTCATTAACCTCTGAGAAGCCTGTCTGAATTTGTGTCTCGAGGCCGGGCCGAGTGTCCTCTTTTTTGGAACTCAAAATATGGTCACCCTAAGCTTGCTAAATTAAGATGGTAAAGATGTTATCTACTAAACTTTATCTCTATCTTTTAATTCTTTAGCATTGACCAAATGTTTACCAAATTGTCTTGGGTTGCCTAAACAGAACCATAAAAACCTAATGTGTTAGCTGCTATGAGGAAAGCTGAGAGCTGTTCAGTTCTTTCAAACTGCGTTTGCTGTTTAAAATTAATTTAAATGTTGTTTTTTTTTAAGTTGGGGTTGCAACACCATGCCTTTTTAACAATTAATCAGTAGCAGTAATGACAATTGTAGATAAAAAAAATTGTTTTTGATTTGAACTGAACTGAACACTGTCCATAATGTCATTTTGACTAGTAGTAATTCTAATTAAAGATATGTATAATTCATTTCTGACTAGTGAAGATGTTCAATTATGATATAAACAATTGATTTCTTACCACTGGAAATGTTCATTGTAGTTATTTGTAAGTCAGTTACAGCTAGTCAACTTTTACCATTGTCATTTTAGTTGCAATTCTAATTAATGATATTTACAACTCAATTCTCATGAGTCAAAATGTTAACTATTGATGAACACTTAATTTCTCATTCGTGGAAACTGATTTTTCCTCTCCTTTTACTAATTACATGGCACACTCATTCTTGCATTGGCACTAAACAGCGGCTCTAGACATAAATTGTACGCTCATCCAACATTAGCATAAATAACAAAGTTATTTCAAGATGATGAAATGTTTTATTTTTCTATCCAAGATCAATTGTTACATCAAGCAACATTTCCATCAGAATGTAACTGCTCTTGATTGCGTGAACCTCTGTCTGTTTGTGTTACAGCCTCCTGCGAAAGCGTCTTGCGATCATGGGTAATGAGGCAGAAGAATTCATGTTTTCTTATCACTCTGAATAACTTTTTTTTCTCCTTACTTTTAAGGTCAGACATTGTTTTGTGTTTCAAAAATTCTCTTTTTTATTTGTATTTTTTTAAACAATTGTACATTAGCAGCAGAATATTGGTTTGTAGAAACCTACATGGTTTGTATGTAGGTTTGTAAGTTTCTTTTACTTTACGGTGCATCATTCTTCAGAGTCAGTGGAATTTCTCTCACTAACTCCTCTGCTCACAGCTCCACTTTCTCTGATGTATTATTATGGATGGGCTGCATAATGTTCTGGCATCAATACTCGTCCTGTGCATGTTTTTCAGTGAATACACATAGATCTCTGAAGCCATTGAAAAGGTTCCTGTCGCAGGTAATCAATACAAAACCATGTTTGCTCTAACTCACGTCTGAGCTCTTCCAACAGAATGTGGGCGCTTCCTTTGTCTCAGGAAGAGGTGAGCATTGTGCATGATCCGCTGACTAAGCTCCATCTGTAAGAAGAAAAAAAAAAGGAATGTGAAAGGAAACCAATGGAGTGAAAGCTCTGGGAAACTTTATGCAAACTAGCACCTTGCTTTGTTGGATCTGAATTGAGCGTTTGATAAACAAAGGCTGCAGTGCATAATACAGTCTGTGCGTGGATGTCTTTTCTGGTCAAAGTGAAACTTACAACTGTAGAACTTTTTAAATCGCTTGGGCCATAATCACTAGGTGTGTTCACATAAGTCGATGTGTGTATCTCTGTGTGGATTTGTTGAGATAGAGACATTACTTGCACTTGGATTGGGATAAAACTTTGTCAGGAGTGCGGCTGTTGTCTTTGTTTTACAGTCAACTGTAATGAATTACAACAATGGTTGGTTTCTGAACAGAATATATATATATATATATATATATATATATATATATATATATATATATATATATATATATATACATACAGAATAGAATATCCATTTTTAATTATTGGTGTGTCTTTGGGTTCATATTTAAATATTCAGAATAAACTGGAACAAGGGCCTACTATACCAGAATATAAATATTATTTACAATGTATTCAATGAAATACTGGTTTCCATTCCAGAGGAATGATATATTGATATATTGGTACATAAAATCAAAGATAAAATGAACAATAATAAAAAAAAAAACACACAAGAGTATACTGCACAGCTTTGGGGACAGACAAATTATGACTAAACCATTACTGCATACAAACCAATTTGAACCAGATTAGGACTGTTCTACAACCTCATTTCCAAAAAAGATGGGACACTGTGATACGTAAATTTACCCAGGAGGACACAATGTCCATAATTTTTAAAAACAATTTGAAATGTGGACTCATCAGACTGCAACAACCTTTTCCACTTTCCATGAGTCCATCTCGGATGAGCTCGGGTCCAAAAAAGTCTGCAGTTTCTGGATGACGAAGTGTTCCTGAGTACATGCAGTAATATCCTTTATACAGTTATGTCTGTTTTTGAGGCAGTGCTGCCTGAGGGGTCGAAGGTCATGGCTGTTCAATATTGGTTTCTCTGAATCTTTTAATAACATTATGGATTGTAGATTTATTGCAGTGGTGTGTTGAGAAACGTTGTTCTTAAACTGTTCTTTTTCACATAGTGCTGAACCTTGCCCAATTCACTCTTTTGTTGATCCTGTTCCAAAAAGTTGTGACAGGATCAAATTCAGTTCATTTTTATCATTTTGAACATTAAATATCTCTGTACTGTATTCAGTTAAATATAGGTTGACTTATATTTACAAATTACACCGCTCTCACTCCCCTTTTGATCAACCCTGCCCTGGATCCTGGTGCTTGACTTCCCTTTCACATCACAAACACAAGAACACATCATTATGCAGACTTTTGCTCATGTTATTCAACATAACAATTCAAAACAGTTATGCTGTAGCTGTAAAGTACCCCCTGACCCAAGTTCTTGCACATCCTAATATAAATGGAGAGCACTTTGAAGATGTACAACATCCAGAAAAACAGCTGCATAAATCTTTTGTTCAAATACCTAAAAAACAACACATGTTCACATTTGACTTTTAAGAAGAAATTGTAGCCGTATGAATTCCGACTGTTGTACATCAGAAGCGACATAGCAAGGCACCAAAATAACCTTGCAAGACATCTGACGGAGAAGTTTGTAGATCAGGGTCCATGGGTGGTCCAGCAAACAGTCATAGGCGAGGAAGGTGGAAAGTGCTGACAAACAATTGAAAGCAGTTCAGAAGAGACGATCATGGATCATTTTAGAAGGCAACCCAGAGCATTTGGAGGACTTGTTTTATGTGCATCGCCCAAAACCACAAATTTACCATACGACACTTTAGATCACCATTTCAGACGAGAGAGAGGGAAAAAGCTGTGTAAAGACGGCAGAGCAGCAGGTTCAGTCCTTCGTCTGACAGACAAATCACACAGACTGTGAAGAATATAATCTTCATCTTCTTCGATCAACACCACTACATGTAGAAATAGTAGAAGTATGAGTACAAAGTACAAATACTATGGCCGTATACACATTTAGAAAGAGGAAGCATTCCTCTAAAATGTCTTTGCTGAACATCACATTAAGATTTGGCGATGTCCCTAATGATTAAGTCCACAAAACTTCAAGCTTGATATCAGTAGCTTCCATTTCTGTCACAACGTTCCTCCCTTTCCACTGCCGCCCCACCACCACCACCACCACCACCACCTCTTCCTTACGCAGCAGTTTGTTTGTTGTCTCCCTTCTTTTCATTCCATGTGAAAATGGCACTACAGGAAGGACGTGGGAAAACTAATGAGACTATCAATTGCTGTTTTTTTTTTTTTTTCCTGCCGCATTGCAGAGAAACGGTGTGATTATGGGGGGGGTGCGGTTGCAGTGAGGGGGTTCTTCTGGAAGGGGAACAAGGAGTTGGGAAGGCAGGGGCTGTGGGGGGGGTTAGTGTGTTCGGCAGGGACCTGGACGGTGCCGGTAATGATGCTGTAATTATATTTGGCATGAAAAGGTGGATGAGGGGGGCTACCGTTAGGGAACCTCATCAGGCTTTCACATGGCCTGACAGTTTCATTAAAGCCCAGCCGTCCCCGTCTACCAGCACAAGTCCAAAGTATTTATAAAATAAATCTTTAAGCCTCTGCCCCCCTTCCTCCTCCCATCTCATCCTCCCTGCTTTTCCTGACTGCTTCCTCTTATTCAGTTTGTCTATATGCATATAAGCTGGATCGTCAGTTCTGGCTAATCGATGGAGAAGGCAAAACAACTCTGTGTCTGTCTCCCCCTATCTCCCTCATTAGTGTTAAGGTCTCTTTTAATTTCAGCCTCTTATCTATCAGTGTAATGGTTAGGCCACTATCGATTGCCTCTTTATGTATTGCCCGCTGTGGGCTATAGCAGAAACGCGATGGTCAAACCTTTTGGGAGTGCTGTGCTGCGCTTCGTTTGTTCATTTCAACCATCGCAGATGTATCAGAAATATCTCTCCATTGCCTCTGAGGACATGAGGGAGAGTCAAGCTTTGCTGAGGATGTAAGCCAAGTGATCGAGTATTTAACACACACTATCCTACAGTGGAGCTGAAGAAGAAGAGTCACATCTTGGCAATTCGAGAGGAGGAGGCAATCAGCTCCAGCACAGCCTTCCCCTCTCTCTCTCTCTCTGTGGACACACTCTGACTCACTTTGAGCGCTTGAATCGATCACTGACACACACACACACACACACACACACACATGCTAACACACACACCTCAGCAACTCACCGTTCTCCTCTCAGTTTGGCTTCTTTAGAGGGATGTGTGAAGTGAGGATGTACCGGTCAAACCTCGGCTCTGCAATATGAAATCTGCGTCTAACCTGAGAGGAACGGATGTCAGATGCACCTTCAGGCAGCCCCGCTGGAGAGTTGTTTCTTTTTTGTTTTGTAAAATTACTTTAGGCCCAGCTAGCCATCAGGCCAAAGGGCGCTTCACGCTAACAATATCACAAAACAATGCAACAGGCTGGTGTGAATCAGTCAAGAAGAAAAGAAAGAAACTTTACTGCAGATTCCTTCTTTGGCTGGACTGTATAACTTAATTAAGTTAATTACAGTAGCAATGTGTCTGTGTGCTCGCTTATAGAGGTGTGAAGTGGGAGAAGCTATTTCTGCACTGCTGATTCCAGATGTAAAAGTCTCATTCATTTTCACGACGTGACTCACACTTGGAGCACTTTTACAGCTTAGATCAGTTTGAAAGTATTCTGGTTTAATGATCGGTATAGAAAATAAACTAAAGTGTTTTTTCTTTCTTTTTTTTTTTTTCTTTTTGAGTTATCAAAATAACAAACAGGTTCATTGCCAAGTAGGTTTTCACATGCAAGGAATTTGCCTTGGTACATAGGAACCACATATAGGCTGCCACCACCAGACAAATATAAGGGATTCTTTAAAATGAAGTACAATACGATAATAGATGTGTGTTAGAGTCAGTAGGCTTTACATTCATAACTTTATGTAGTGGCTAGCTGCAGTCAGGGAAAAAAAAAGAAAAAAAATTCTTGTGGCATGAGGTTTGGTGCTGATGGACCACAGCCTCCTGCCAGAGGGGGTGCCACCAAACGTTTGTTGCCGGGGTGGGAGTTGTTGGTCAGAATCTTACCTGCACGCCTGAAGACGTACAAGTTCTGAAGAGATGGAAGACTGCAGCTAATCACTTTCTCAGCAGACCAAATGACACACTCGAGTTGACAGAGTTATGGCGGAGGTGAGGATGGACCCAATGAGAGGTGTAGAAGTGTCACTGTCTTTGGTGGGATTAACTTCTTCAGCTGCCACAGTCATCATCGTCTGCTGTGCTTTCTTGGCGAGGGAGCTGATGTTCAGGTCCAGGCAGCTGAAGGACTCCACGGTGTCGATCGTGGAGTCACACAGGGTGATGCGGGCAGACGAGGCTGGGTTCTTTATGAAGTGCACGCCCATCTCCATTAGAGCACTGAGCTCCAAGTCACCTAGTCATCAGATGTTCAATCTCCCACCTGTATAAAGAATTCAGTGTAGGTGGTATTGTCCGTGAAGTTCAAGAGTTTTATGAAAAAAGTTTAACTTACAAGCCTGTGGACAAAACCTATGACTAACTATGACTCTATGAAGATTCATTTCTGCAAGAAACATCGAATCAACTTACATAAAAGTTTATGATGTACACCACTGACGGTGAGGTAAAGAGTTTTGAGTTCACCACACCACAATCTATGCCTCTGAATGTCTTCTAATCCATACCACCAGCTCATGGGTATTGTAATTCGACCTGGCTGCTATACCAAAATGACGAGGCCCATTTTCTTAGAAACAAAGTTGAAAAGATTGGTGATGCTGTACCTGGCATCACCATCAGCTGATGACTGTTTGTACCTCTTGTTCAGGGTTCTTGCTGTTGCAGCTCTGGAAAAAGCTTGTAAGTGAGCCTTGAGTTGGGATTATTCTGTCAAACTACTTCCACGCTCAAACTTCCATGAACTGTCATACTCGAAATCATTTTTTTTGTTTGTAGAGCACAACCATTAGGTAAAAATTGAAAAACATAAAAACCTGAATGAAGTGCATCCTCAAAGGATGAAGCATTTATTTATTTTAGACATTTTTCCACAGCACAATGATCAGGCCACAATGTCAACTTTTCACTCAAAACTTTATAATCTCACACTCAGAGTTCCATGAAATTTGCTGAGCACATTTACACGCCCATAGTTGTGTATCCTATAGCTCCACATAAGTATTTTGAAATGTTTTTTTTTCCTCTAGCATACTGCTTGCACTTGACATAAAGTGAACCAGTAGACCATGAAGTGTATTCATCAAGTTTGAAAATGTTCAAGAGTTGTTTTGTTTCTGCAAAAAAAAACTCAAATGCAAAACACAACGGAGAGCGAGCTACCAATGGGATACCAAAGGTAAGTAAACATCATTATGATTTTTTGTATGCACAAAGAAATGGTGCAATAGGCTAACCCGACATCGTCATAGCAGTTCACAAATGCAAATTAGTCTGGAAACTTTCAGTTCATTTTTGAATTCCAAGGATAACTCCTCTGAATGAACAGAATTTTGATCCTGTCAACAATACGGCAAAAAACATCTTTCTTATCAACAAAAGCTTTAAGTACAGTTGCTTGTTCTTTTTTCAGAGAAAACATACCATCCGGGTCACACTCTTCTGTACAGTCGTCAAATCAAAGTCATCTCATATTAGATGAAGGGTTGTGATTGACCTGACCAGATCCAGGTCAGGTTCAAATCTGTCTGAAAGGGAGGGAGACCAGATGCATCTGCCAGAGCAAATAAAACATAAGCTTGTGGATTCGCCTGGTTCCTAGACAAGTAATTGGCCTGTTTCAAATTAAATGAGCCAAAATGAAGGTAGCAGAGATAGAGGTAAATGTGATTTGATTCAAGGATATGTTGAACTGAAAATTGATCTGACAGATCCATGTAAAGATAAAGTGGAGGACGGCACACCACGGCTCACTTTGAACCACCTTTACTTTTTCAGTAGGAAACAAACGTCACTTTTTTAATTTGTTACAGTGAACTTGCACTAGCAAACATTTGCATTTGGAGCAGTGTTAATGTCTTCCCGATGAAGGTCGTATATTCACTCTTTTAGCTTAGTTTTTGGTCTTTATCAACTCTTGAGAAAAAAACATCAGCTCTGTAGCTGTCCCTGCCTGCTGTTTGTGAGTGGACAGTGACTTTATAGAGTTGTATTCTCTTAAAACAGCTGCCTGCTGTAGCTAAAGACAACACTATTAGAGCAGTGATAGTGAAACAGTAAAGTTGTTGGCCGGACAGAGCCAAAACTTGACAAGAAAGACATAAAGCCAATGGGAGCTGCAGATTCAGGTGATCTGTAGGGTCATTGTTCTGAGTGATTGTTTTCCATGGATATTTGATTTATTAAAATATTAGTTGTAGTTGCTTTAAGGCCTGGTTACACCAGAAAGTGATGTCCCTGCACTATTCAGACAAATTAGTGAACTATTGTTGCTCATGAGTGGTTATATAGAAGGAACATGCTAACTGTGGATCTCTGAGTTAGCAAGTTTGCTAACTGTTAATTAAAAGGCCAGTTAGCTCAGTTGCTAACTGGACAATAAGTTCACAAAGTCTCAAAGCAAGAAGGTTCCTAGTTCGAACCTCAGCTTGGGTCTTTCTTTATGAAGTTGGCATGTTCTCTCTGGATACTCCGGCTTCCTCCCACAGTCCAAAGACAGGTTAATTGGTGACTCTAATTTGTTCGTAAGTGTGAATGGTTGTTTATTTCTTTGTTTCAGCCATGTGATGAACTGGCCACTTGTCCAGGGTGTACCCAGGGTGCACCATGCCACTCACCCAATGTCAGCTCCAGCCTCCTGGACCCTGATAAGGATAAGCGGTTACAGGAAATGGATGAATGAATATTTGTACCATTGACTACTGTCCCATATCGCTCTAAAAATAATTCTACTTCATGGACCTTTGAGGAGGTTGTGAATACATTTGTGTTGACAGTAAACGTTAAAATGTCCTCTTTTTTTCATCTAGCAAACAGTTTTTAAATCCTACATTACAAACTGCTTCCTTACATACTGTATGATCATCTTCTTATGGATCAAGCAAATTCTCCGTGTCTCTGGCTTTTACAAAGGTCAATTCAGCTGAGACTGAGGAGCTATTCCCTGCTCGAGCTGCTCTTCTGCTTCTTATCCTCTTCATCCTCAACCTATCTACTGCCTTTGATACTGTCAACCAGCAGATACTCCTCATCATCCATGCTGACCTGGAGATCTCTCAGGGATTGCCTCCCACCTGTCATACCACACTTATCAGATATAATTGAGGGGAACTCGCCAAGCTGCACTGTCTCCATCGGGTTCCCTCAGGGCCCCGTCTGGATCTACCTCCACCTCTAACTCTAATCCACACTGCTCGGCCCTGTGCTGAACTCACTGAGTTCCTCTACAAGGCCTTTTTTTTAAATCAGTGTTGACTAGAGCATGGCTGCTCTTGCCCAGATGGCCGAGAAGCTTGGTGATACTCCGGGAAACAGACTTTGCGACATGATCCTGCAGATTTGCTCCGCACACATCCATGTAATCAGTCTCAACCTCTGCAGTGACTTGTTCAAGCTTCAGCCCCTGTATGAGTACTGCGACCATGTGTTCTTCACTTTTGTACTTTCTCACATTTGTTAAAAAAGAAAAAAATAACATTTTAGCTTTTTTAGAATAGCTTTTCTTTTCACATGGTGCTAGGTAGCAGCTCAGACTTTAGTGTGGCATGAAACTTTTATATTTCATCTGTTTCTAATTAGTAGGTACACAACAACATAACACTTACCAAATCTGACATGTCAAGGTAACTTGGTCTTTCATCCTTGTTCATTTCAAACAAACAGTTCTTATCACCATGACAGCCACAGCAGTATGTCCTCATCTCACCTCAGCTAACAGCATGCTTTTGTTCTGCTTTTGGTTATTAATCACTCTGTAACTCGGTGTGTCACTGAATAACTGTGTTTTACCTGAAAGCACATCTGAAACCAGTTTAATCAGTTTTGACTGATCATTTTAATGTCTTCATTAATATTAATGACTCTGCCAAATGTTGTGGTAGTTTTTTTATATTGTGCTTCCATTAAAATGTGTTTTACTCTCTTACCTTTGGTCTGTGAGAATGTACAGTGTGTGCTTTCATTTGTGGCAATAATTTGTTTTTCTTTAGAACATGAAGGCCACTTTCCAGAACTCCAATGTGGAGTCTGATTGTGGTATTATAATGTGTCATGTAATACCAGGTGGACAAATTCCAGTGGTGGACTGATAATTTGTCAGGTGGATAGATGGTCCTTGTATTGTAATTATCGGTCCTGAAACAAAGGTTTGGCCTCCAACTTTATGGTTTGCACAAAAACATAGCTGAATACACATTAGGGTTGCACATCTCTCTGTGATAAACGATTCGATACGCATCTAGATACACAGGTTACGATTCGATTAAGAAACGATATACTTTTATTACAGACCGATTCGATACAAATCGATACAGTGTAAGAACGATATGATTCGATTCGATTCTACGGTTAATATTTGTTGTAGATATTTTATAAAATAAAGAAGCCAATTCTATGAAAGTGACTGTCTTACAGTACAGTATAGTATTTTCTTTTCAAATATGTAAAAGACCACATATCCCCAAGCATTGTTGCTTTATGGCACTGGTAAAAATAAAATTAAAAGAAAGAACAACAACAAAATCACATGTCAATGTATTTATTTTTGGACATGGACCAAAAAAAGTCTGGCTGAATTCACATCATTTGTTGGATGGGAACTCCAGAGGTAAAAGTAACACAGAAACAAACAAAGTAAGTGCAACATTTCAGCCTGAGCATAGTGTTTTGAACACTAGAGGTAGGTAACAAAGGTGCATTATCACCTCCATCGGTCAGTCGTTCTTAACTTCCTCCATTTTCCTTGTTGTCGCTTGTCTATCACTATGCCAGCTAGGCAGCTACAGAGTTCGCGCGAGAATCGTTTAGCGGGCAGTTTCAGCTCTCGTGTTGTTTTAGAGACGCTGACGCAAACTGTAAGTGTGTGAAGCCGCCAACCGATTCCAAGTCTTGCGATACCCGATCCATGACCGATCCAGTGCTAACCACTGCAGCACCGTGTGGCAAAGCTGGACAATACAGCTGAAATCATCCATCCATTTTGTGTAATATAAATAACATCAAAATGTGTTCCACTAGCTTTTCTTAAACATTATGTTGGTACATATGGATTTGTAACATGATAATAGGAAATGACAATATACGCTGCAGTTCAATATATGATCATATTTTTTTATCATATATTTTTAGTTTTTATTCCAATTGTTCCAAGTTGTTTCAGTACAGAATTATTTTTCCATACAGATTTCAGTTACAACTGTTTTGTTATTTAACAATGCATGACCAGAACAAATGACCAAACATGGGTTATGAGAAAAAAAAAAAAAAAAAACATGTTTGGGAGTTGAGTTTTTAATATTCCATCATTTCTCTCAGTTTTGTTTGTTGACTGAGTCCATATCATATTCGTAGTCACTGTTTTCTGTTTTGGGTCTTGTATGTTGTCCATTTCAGCCATTTTTCTTCATGTTGTGCTTCTTGCAGTCGTAGACAATATGTTATTTTTTTCATTATATAGATTTCCTCCACTATCTCTGTCCATTGTTCCATGTTAGGAGGCTCTGTTTTCCCCCATCGCCTTGTGATGGCTTTTTTTTACAAGCAATTAACAGAGTTTTGACAAGATATCTGTCTCTTCTTTGTACATTTAAATTACACAAGTACAATACCATGCAATACATATGAATATCATATCCTAGTATCTTTTGTAACAATATGTGCACCATTTTCCAGAATATTACATTTTTTAACAGTTCAAGAATATATGAGAGTGATCCGCCCTGGAAACTCCACATTCTCTCCACCATGGTAGATTTGTATTCATACATTTACTCTTGACCTTGGGCATGATAAAAAAAATGTATCAGATTTTTCCCTCCACATCTGCAAATTGGTGGATGTTTGATGTATTTTCCACATATTTTGCCAGTCTTCATCTGGGAAGAAGTTGAATTCCCATTTTTCTTATATTTATACTTATATAGTTATATTTCTCTGTCATCAAATTCTGGTAGTTCGCAATGTATGTGATTATACTGACTGCACAATCAGCAGCGAGGAAGACCACTGCTCACATACAAACCACATGCTGTGCACGGAGTTAGGCTTTTATTTCAAAATGAATCCAGTGATTAAAACAAATGCCAATGTGTGTCGTCTCAGCTCATTGAGTAATGGCGTGTAAATCAGACTGAGTCAGAGAATTTGAATACTGGATACTTTAATTTACAACGTAGTTCTGTCACAGTTTCCGACATGTACTTTTTGTTGCCATTACAACTTGGAAATAATACAACTGTACTAACGGTGGCCTACACAGTATGATCATAAAATGAACAGCCAAAACTATGAAAACATGATCCAACTAGCATAAACCAGAATGACCCTTATTGAAGATGCCACTGTCTGGAGACAAGCAAGAAACATGTTCACTCTGTTAGCATGTGTTCATTTTAATTGCTGGTTTATGATGCGTCACATGTCACAACTACTCATTCATGTTTGACTGAAGGGTCAAACTGAAAATGCAGCCTTTTTTTTTTATATCAGAGACAGACGAGAAGCAGTGAGTAAGTCGCTGTCGGGCGCACACAGAGTGTATTTCCGCTGTGACTGACACGTCATTTTAATGAGTCTGTATTGACACATACAGGTGTTAATGAGTGAAACATGACAGCCAGTCACTACTATGTTTTTGCACTACACACATGGCATTCTGCGTGCAGTTGTTTGCAAACATATGAACTGTTCACTCATATCTATAATGATTTCAGTGCATGTTCACTGCGTCACGTCTAAAATGTGCTGTCAGCTTTATGACCTTTCAAAAAAAAGAAAAGAAAAACATCTCCCGGATCAGCAGTTTGAGCACAAAAAGTCCTGGTAATCATATCTGCCATGTAGGAAAAAGAACTTTGTCCGTGCTACTTGTGTGCTGAAGTACTGTATGTGATTTAAACAAACCGAGACTATATGTGCTGCTCAGGGTCTCACTTCAGGGGCTCGTTCCCCAGACGCCGCATGCTTGTTTGTCAAAACTATCTCATCTAACACCTCACACTGCTCTTTCAATTTCTGCTGTGCGCGCTGTGTTTGTCTTTCATATGTTGCAGGAGCAAGCAGCTTCCATCGGGGGAATAGCCCTGTCCCTCCTCCAGCCTCCCTCCTTATTCGTGGGCAGCCTGAGGGGGCAGCAGAATTTTGATTGTTTGCATTTGATCTTATTCTAAGTGTGATGTTCACATGAAACCTTGCTGTTCATCATTCTAACAGTATCCAGAGTTCTGATCATTTGTTTAAAGTTGAGCCATGATTTCTGCGCCAAAATAGATCTGGATCACAGATCTGAATCATAGGTTTACATGCCACACTATCATGGTTCTCTATGTGAGTACACTAGGTAGCATATCTAGCTTTCTTAAAGGTGCAGTGTGTTTACTTTCAAAATAAGGCAGACATGGAATACAATATTCATAAGTATGTTTTCATGCATGTATAATCACCTGAAAATAAGAATATTTTTATTGTTGCTTTTTATATCTGCAGTGAGAGCAGGTCCTCTTTCATGGAGGCCGCCATGTTGAAACACTGTGTTTCTACAGTAGCCCAGAACAGACAAACTAAATACTGACTCCATACAGAGCCTTTCAAATGTTGTTTCTCCTTTACACTTAGAAGGTGAGGGTGATGTGAGGAGATTGCAATGCAGAGATTACACCACTAGATGCAACTAAATTCTACACACTGGACCTTTAAAACATAAGATCCTTGTGTGAAATCAGGATAACGTTCATATGTGCAACACAAAACCGGGACACATAATCAGGATGCTAGTTCACACTAGAAACACACTAAACAGGTGAAATGAGGAGAGAAAACAGTATCAAAAACTGGGTTTGGGTCAGTGGGGATGGGGAGGGGGGGGGGGTGCTAGCAAAGGATAGCAAGGCCTTAGCCTTGATGTGGCACATGGCTCTACCAGGGGAGCAGGTGTGTCCAAAAATCACACAATTTCTGACTTGTTCATTGCCACACAGAATTACTAACTCCTAAATGATTGATGCGGTTGAAATGGACAGAGATACTGTACATGTGATGAGCTAAAGTTAAGTTAAATATGACATGTTCTTAAGCAACCCCGGTGCTTTGGCGTTTGACGCTTATCACCCACAGACAGGTTAGCTTGAGGCGCTATCATATCTGGGAGCACAGCCCGTGTCGTCTGCCTGCCTGCTCGTTTTTCTTTTTTTTTTTTTTCACAAACACCTAACATCTGAGGCACTGAACCCATCAGGCCCGAACCAAACACCCGGCCTTCCTGTCTTCATGTAGCCTCGGTGCATGGCTTTGATTTGGATGTGGAACACATGTAAGGAGCAGGACCTTCTCCTCAAAAAGCCACTTTTACTGTCTGATTTAACAGCTGCTGTTTCTCTTTCAACTTATAAACTCTTCTCTCACTGTTACACACACTTTTCTTCTCTGAGTAGGTAATTACAATATGTGGGAGGTCAGACTAATGATATAGAGAACATTAGCAGGTTGATTACACTAGTTTCTAGTTAGGTAAACAACCTTTGATTAGATGGTATATATAGCTGCTGCAAATGCAGTAGTGCCTGTCACCAAAATGTCTTTTTGTAAATAGCACTACGTTGCAAATACCACCATGACTGATTTGTTAATATAAAATTACACGTTTTATTTTATTTGTTTTGGTACCCACAAAAAATGTAAAATGAAGTGAGTCGGGACAAAATTCACCTTCCTGTTTCCTTCAAGTCGCGTCGAGTTGAGTCAGATTTTGTATACATGTATACATACAATTGTTTTAATACACACTCTATTGGGGTGGAGAGAAAAAAGACAATCTCACTGTAGGCATAATAAATGTGTAAGCATTGCTGTGTTAGATTTAGTCCAAGAAAACCGTTACAAATAGAATCAATCTCATTTTCAACCAGGATGAGGCTGGTGATATACTACATTTTTGTTACTCCCACAAAAGACCAAAAACTAACAATTTGTGACTTCTGTAGCACTCAGCCCACTGAAGACACACATCTTTAAACCCACCTCACAAATATAGATTCACATTACTTATGATCAAAAATTAGCGAGTGGACAACTTTGCTAAAGCAAATGCAACAACACAAGACATAGCAGCCAGCTAATATTACTCAGTCCAACAGCAGTCAGCCCAACTCGGCGTCTGTCTTTCAGCCTTTTATTTACTTTATTTACGATTTACTCTTGACTAGCGGCTTCTTGCTTGCTCACTGTCTGTTTTCTCTTCCATCGGTGCCCTCTTCGATTATTTTGCCTAGCCATTATGTTCATACAGGTTGCTGAGCCTAGCTCCATTGCCGTATCGCCCAGCTCCAGTTCTGGCACGACACTGGCTCCACTCCACAATAGTATTCCCCATGGCCCAGGCCTGAAAAACCCTCTGAGGGCCCTGAGCTCACAGTCTGGGTAGCACATTAGCTAACAGCAGCTACAGTTAGCAGCAATTTACTAGCAGTTTTTATTTTCTCCAAAATATGACCCCATTTCAGCAAAATCATTGAAAGAGTTGCTGGTATGTAACTTAATAGTGTTATGTACTTCTAACAGGTGATTGTATCTGGAGCCAAATGTGAAAGAACAGAGGTACAAACGACAGCAACACCATTTGTAATACCAAGAGACTTTGTGCATTCATGGTAATGAAGGAATGTGTCAACCAGTGTGTATGGTACACAGGAATAACATATATCAACCTTTAGATACACACACACACACAACACAAACATTCATTGCTGGTTGAGAAATGAGAAGAATATAGAACATGACTAGACTTATTCTTTACGTTGTAGAACTCAAATCATCTCTTCAAATGTGAGAAAACAATCACACGTCTGCATATACCCCATATAAATATAATATATAACTTCATTGAGATGCTAATGTTTCTCTGTGTCTGCTTGATGTGCAACGACGTTTTCTATAAATACTTCATGGAGATAATCTGTCAGTGTTGTGTTCTTTTGGTGTGTGTAGTTTGTTGTGCTGCCCCTAAAAGTCACTAAAAATTCCATTATAGTTGCAAAATGAAGACAAAATGTGCTATAGTCATCTGTTGTTCATCCTTTCTTTTTGCATTTCTTCTTTCCCAAATTCCATTTTCTGTTTTATTTGTGGGTGAAATTATCCTCCAATTATCCTATTTTTGGCTAAATCTCAAACATCAGCTTTAATAAGCCCACAGCTCACAGAGAGGAGCAACCCAGCACCGCTAATTGAGCTGCTGTAGTGTTAACTTGTTTGCCCAAATTAAATTCTTGTGTCATTTTGGTCACTGGTAGAAAATTTCCACAGAGGAGGACAAATTGAGTCTGAAGAGCAGAAGTGTTTTCTAAACACCAACAGCGGGGGCAGCTCTCTATCCAGAGAAAACCACAATCAACCAACATTCAATCATTTCCCTCCCTCATCCCTTTGGTATCCTTTTTGGTATAAAGCAATCACACAGCCGCCAAGGCTATGGCAGTGCGCTTACATCACCTTTCAGGATTCTCGAGTATTAAAGTTCATATTTTTTCAGACGGTGATTTCTTACATTCGAAGCCACAGAAGTGAAAAATTAACTGGTGCAGCTTGAGACTACATAACACATGCTATTGAAATATCAGAACTGACAACAGTGATCTAATTCAGCTGCAATGTTTTGAATGACTGCACTTTATTATCTGTGCTTCATGTTCTACTAACACCAAAAAAAAAACAGGGTTTAAAAGGTGAGTGTGATATAGAGTACATTCAAAAGACAAAAAGAGACATTATCACCTCCAGAATCTCTCCTGATAGATTGTTTGGACAGGTTTTCCACTTTCAGATTTGAGTGTGTGTGCACACAAATGTGTGTGTGTGTGTGTGTGTGTGTTTGCCAACGCGGACTCTATGGACTGTTTCTATTTTGAGAGAAATGGCTGCTGGAGTCAGGAGGGCCTGTTTCCGTCTAATCTCCTTGACTTCTAGACAGGCAATTTGGGACACAGAGATGTGTTATCAGAGGGCCACCTTGATGGCGTGCTCTGATACATCCTTACATGCTCATTGCATTTCAGAGACATCCCTGCACTCACAGACTACAATCACAGTGACTACTTCACACATAATCATTAGACAACTCAGTGAAAGAAGGAGTATGAGAGTGAAATGACAATACAGTAATTTATATCTGTTGATTCATATGATACCAAAAAGTAGCTGTGGGTAAGACACCACTCTGTAGCTGTACTCTACATTCATGATCCCCTGATGATGTACATACATGTTTGACTGTTCTATAGACACTCATGAAACAATGAGATGTAACCTTTTCTTCATCTAGTGCCATCATCAAGTCAAACTTCAATTTAACCAATACTTTGGTTTACGATCAAACACCTGCAGAATTGGATCGCCCTGGTGGATCAACTGGTGCACATTTACATTTTTATCCAAAGTGACTTACAAAAAAAGGGAAACAATCAAGGTACAGTGCAACTAGTGCAGCAATAAGTACCACTCACATAGAATCAAGTGACAGTTCCAGAGGGTATAGATTTGGCATGTCCAGTTGTTGGTAGTGTTGGAGAGGAGGTCCTCTCTGAAGATCTGGGTCTTCAGGACGTTTTTTAAAGGTAGAGAGGGACGCCCCTGATCTGCTGGGAACGGTTAGCACGTTCCACCAACAGGGAACAACAGACAAGAAAGGTTTGGATTGTCTTGGGCATACTGGTAGCAGAGCCAAGCATCTTTCATTGCAGGTAAATGCTGGGAGGTAACATATGCTTGTATAAAGGCATTCAAGTAGGAACCAGTGACTAGCTTTGTAGACAAGCACCAGCAATTTGAATATAATGCTATGTGGTCATCTGCTGCACATTGTCTGAACTGTGAACTGTCCTATCAAGTAAAGGAAAAGGAAATGTCCAGTGCCCAAGAAGATGCATGAAAAATGAATGGCATTCCCAGACGCTGTAGTTAAAGATACATTTCTGTTGAATTTTTTTTTTTTCAATGATGTGAGCAGAACAAACCACTTGGCAAATAAAACCAAACACTAGGGGATTACTTTATGTCTTTTTGTAACTTATAACTAACTTGTAACTTATAGGAGCAGTGTGTAGAATAGTGGTATCTAATGGTGTAGTTACTGATTGCAACTTAATCGCCTTACCCTCTCCTTCCTAGCGCAATGAAGAAGCTATGATGGCCATAAAATATATGAATGTATGCAACTGTTTCAATGATTTTGCTGAAACTGGGTCATATTTTGGAGAAAATAAAAACTGCTGCTAGTAAACTGCTGCTAACTGTAGTTGCCAATGTTGACTGTAGAAACATTGCAGTTCAACACTGTGGACTCTTGTCGCTCTTTATATAGATATACAGTAAAAGGCTCATTCTAAGGTAACAAAAACATAGCAATTCTTATTTTCAGGTGATTAAACACCAATGAAAGCAGCAAATATTTTGAGTATTATATCACTTTTATTCCATATTCTGCATAGAGATTCCTAAATCTCCTGCTCAAGTTTTGTTGTTTTGTAAGCTATATATTGCAAATGAAATACAAAATTTCCTAAAGCACTGCTGTAAGCACTTTAGAGCATCTTCTTTTGCCTAAATGTTTTTGTCACTTCCTCATTATTTGTCCATTTGAGGTCAAAGAGCAAGAAGAGGGAAGAACAGAAATGTTCCTTTCCTACTGAAAAAAGCCGAAAACGTACTTATACATAATTCATGTGAAAATCTGAAGCTATTTTTACCAGGCTTTTACATGACATAAGAAAAAAAATAATAGAATGAAATTGCATGACAGCATGGAGTCATAGCTGATAACATTAAAATCTCACAAATCTTCTGTTAGCAATTACATTACCCTATGAAATTTTATGCAACCTGATCATACCGGGTTAGTTAGCATAGATGGGTTTTTCTTCACTGTTGCATCACGTCCCGAATTGCAACTCGCAACCTAGAGTAATTTTTAAATGCAAATTCAATAATTTAATGTTTTTTTCTTCATATCAAATTGATTGAGTGAGCACATACCACCCCCTGCACTTCAGTCGAGTCCATGCATAATACTGGTATCACCTTAATGTAACTTCTTCATCTTCAATTTGAAACTTTTAGCCACAGAGAATGCTGTCATGCGGCACTTCAAGTAAAACTCACTCCTTGTTCATGAATGCGGAGGACATTTTTCCCAATCAGACACTCACTTGTCTTACCTCTCTGTTGTTTCTCTCCCTGAGGAAACTTAATAAAGGTGATCAGTCTTACCTAATGGACCATTTGGAAGTGATGTGAGCAATTCTAGTAAAACGCAGTGGCTTTCCTCAGGCACATTTATAAAACAAAGAGGGTTGACAGCAGTTGCATCCTGTCTTTACTTTGTAAAATCAAGCTGTGGAAGACCAATGTGTTGTGTCAAATTCATGGAATACCATGCACAACATCTCAGCACTATCTGTCAGGATGTCTTGGTGGTAAACAGCAAATATACTGATCATTAGCGCTTGGTCAACAGTGGGTAGAACACTTAACTCTAATTTAGAATAGCATTAAAATGCACAGGCATGCCCAGAGGAACACTATACCATTATCCACACACAGCTAAACCCCTCCACACATGCTGATTGAACTATGTGTGCACCTCTTGAAATATACATTATGCAAAACAGAGATCCCCTGCCTGATGTGTATTCTCTCACTAAGTCTACAATGTCTTCTCCCCCCTGTGGACGGTACTCAAACTACTATTTTCAAGCCGATGTGCTTTTGTCCCCTTGCAGCTTGTTAAAAGCGATGTAGCAGAGGGAAAATACATTGCAGAAGGCTTTTGTGAAATATCAACCACTGTAGAGTGACCAAACCTCTTACTGTATAAAATAAAAGCAATGAAAATGAATTGTTAATAGCTCATTATCCTAACCACCTGGTACAGCATGGGGTGTGGGTTCCTCAGGGGGTTTTCAAGAAAAGAGGCACCCCTCCTTTCAAACTACTTGGAGACCGGTTGTTCCTTAATTAATATACACAGACTGTATAGTGCCTTGGTAATTTGTTCAATAGTATGATTTCACCTCACAATGGAACAAGCTGAATAACAGCAGGTACATTTGTCCAATATGGACAATGCCTTAGGCCCTTTGTGATGGAATATTCCGGCAGGCTTGATTTGCAAAGCAGAACAGTTGCACAGTGAACTTAAGCTGCAGCATGTGCAGTCAAAATGCTTTGGGCACAGTTTTTGATATGGTTTGGGGGTGCCCAGGGGTCCATGAAGCCCAGGATGAGGGTTGCGGGGTGCGATGAATAGGTTATGTGGAGAGATGTGGGCAGTAGCAGGGGTTACATGAGGATCATAATAAGTTGCTGAAACTACTTTCAAGAGGCATTGAGTTTACTGTACTGTTGAGGTGTTTCTATTATGGGATGAACAATAGATACATCTCTGTATAATGCAAGACAATACCGTAGACTGTTCACAAGAACGTCAAACACTTTGGGTGATTATGCAAGTAATGAGTCAGTCAGTCAAACAACATCAAAGAATCGGAGTTGCATAAAGCACAGCGACGGATACACTGCCAGTCGCTGGAGCGTTCACACTGCGTGAGCTCTAAAAAGCATAACAAGCAAAAGAGGCACTGCAACAAGCATTCAGAAAGAAATGGTACATTACAAACAGCATACACAAGTAAGCTTACATTCGTCTGTGAGATAATGGCACATCATACACTAGCAAACTCAAAGAGGGGTCAGTTCATATAGATGAAGAAGAGATTATCGCTCATATATGCCTCGTTTCAGCTCTAATATTCCAGCAGTCTTCTTGGCAACTGAATAACTGTCCTCCTTTGTGGTCCTATTCACAGATGATAGCTTCACCAGATCTTAAACATCCCATTGTAGAGGCCTTTATATAATAGTTTAAGAATACTTGTAGCCAATAATATGTGGACATGTTTAATGAACCTACATCTTAATTTACTTATAGAAGGAAATAGTATTGTTGTTTGTCCTAAATCTTGACCTTACTAACACCTCACCTCAGTCCTCCAGCAGTACCAACAACACCTCCTGTCAGCAGAGGAGCAAGTAGCAAGCTACAGGCCCTGGCTCCAGTATCGATGTCTCTGGACTCACTGCTTACAGCTTGACCGATCCCCTGGGAACGCTCCACTGCTACTCCAGATGGCCAGTGCAGCTGCACGAAAATAATATTCTATTTTGCCCTTACATGGTCCATTCATACGCGGACCAACACTGTAACCGCTTTAACTCTAATCCATGCTGGTAGAAGGGATGCTGTATTTATATTGCAGACGAAGCTGCTGTAAATTAGTTCTCTGCCTTTACATCTGCGTGGTGCCAGTCACGTCTAATGTAACTCCGGCTGAGTCTTGCAGTTTTGCTTCATGGTTGTTTATGGCTGTTGGTGTCCACGGTGCTGTGGTCTGACTGTTTGTTAAATAAAACATACAGCTCAGGAGGGAACTCGTTAGTGCCAGTTTTTCACACATGCACACACACACACAGTCTATCTGTAAAACATGTGTATGAACACAGATACACTCACACCAGATTAGTGCAATGAGAAATGTTGGGTTGACCATCAGCATAAAAAACCCGGTTTGAGATCTGAATAGACCTCTGCCGGAGGTCAAAGTTCTGAGTGTATCCATGACCCCATTTACACCAGGTGATCTGTATGTTAACCTTTTTCTCACTATATGATCCGAAGTTGCCATTTTTACCAGCAGCCTTCCTTGGCATCAAACAGTGCTTCATCTAGCTTCTGGGGCAGTTTGGACTACCCCCTCCATGCCAGCAGCTATGCCTCCACCTTCTCAGTATGACTCAAATCCACAGAATGGGAAAGAGAAGGCAGGCAGTGTATGCATGATGAATACCATGAATATATGCATTTTGGCTCAGCTATCTTTCTCCTAACTTACAACCTATGGGATGTACAGAGAATTAAGGAAAATTCAGGAGTGTGTGTGTGTGTGTGTGTGTGTGTGTGATCTATGTTTGTTTGTTTATGTTTTAAAAATGAAGATTTACTTTATTAATCCGTCAGTGGGGAAATTATTTTTTTCACTCAATTTTCACACATATTGGCCTGAAATACAACCACACACACACAAAGGGCTCATGGACATGCAAATGATGGTGGAGTGAAGGGCAGCCATGTAGCGGCACCTTGGCAGCAGTGAGGGGTTCGATGCCTTGCTCAAGGGCACCTCATCAGTGCTCAGGAGGTCAACTGGCACCTCTCCAGCTACCAGTCCACACTCCATACTGTGGTCTGTGATGGACTTGAACTGACCACCTTCTGGTTCACCAAGCAAAGTCCCAAAAATAGCTGTGTTATATATTATTTTTCCATAAGAGAGACACAAATGAATGTATATGTGTTCCATCATTAGCACTTACACACTGAGGGAACGTCCACCGCTCCTCAAAGCTATGGTCACCACCTCCTGAGCCTTTTGCCGTTCAATACAGTGTCTAAACACAGACCTTAGTGGTCTGCAAGGTGACCTGGTAGGCTCTCTGGCATACAGTTGCTGCACTTAATCCAAAAGATATGAGACACTGCTCTGTACCCAGACCCAGTGAAATAATATGAAAGTACAGGTGCTACTTTCTGTTCCCACAGACACTGACGACAGCAGCAAAGACGAGGGCCGCAACTTCTCGCAGATGTAGTCGAACTAATTCCGTTTTATTCTGAAGTCTGCCATCCGCTCACTAAGACAATATGCTCACACCACTCATTACTCTGTTCTCTCATCCACAGAGACCAGTTCACTGCCAGAGCATTACAGTAGCCTCAAATGCTGGAAACAGAGCCAGTCTTCTTTGACCCTTTCCTCGACAGAGAAAAAGTAGAAACAGGCAGTAAGGATAAGGATAATCTGGTGATCTAACACTTGCCATGGTGACACTTTCTACAGCTGATTTTCCACCACTTAAAACTCACGTGCAGGTTTTTCAATCTCAATGAGTATAACGAGAACACAATAAACAATACTAGGTGAAAACTCAAAGGCAAGATTGAAATGTTTTATTATCCAGGTGACACATCCGGACACAGATGCCGTTTTAATACCACGTATAAATGGTGTTTGTCTGTCATGTCATCTGCCACGTTGAGCACAGAATGTGATCATAAACGACCTTCTAATGTGCAAGGTTTAGTTTGAACCAGTTCCTATTGGCATCAATTAACATAAAACATAACATGATTACACTAAACTTAAAATGTCCCTGTGAACTTCAGGGCAGGAACCCAAGATCAGCTCTACCACTGCTGTTTACCTTATTGCTTATTCTTTTACAAGCCAAATAGTATGATAACTAATCATAGTGATTTAAGCATCATTTCAGTCTGAGGGATTATGTCAATTAGGTGTATAGAGTAGAAGTCCTACCGCCTTGTAATCAGAGAATTTACAGCATTTTTAGGGAGCTCCTACTTATTTATAACAACCTTCAACAGCTTTAGCTTCAAATCACCTGAGCTTCTGTGAGAGTGCCTTTCTAAATATAACCAGCGCAGTACCACTTTGTGCTACATGGACATGGCTTCTACATCACTTAAATTTGAGCTACAAATAAACCCCAAACTGACTCGTCAGCTTGCACGTCAAGAGCAGAAAGTGCCACATATCACAACAGAACAACAAATATAGTACAGGCAAGCTGTGTGAAGGATGTGATCGTGTTCAAATCCAAATGAGAAACCTATCGCCACATGTTGCTGATACTCAATTTCTGCCCTTGCCACTAAAGAGCATACGGCATGCTGTGAAGCTGACATAGCCTGAAAGGTGCTGTGCTTAATGTCAATTTACAAACTGATCAAAGAATACAAGCGTTTAAAGCCAGACATTACTTGACATTACTTCTTTACAGTGGCTGGAAAAGGAGACTTCTTTATTGCAGCACCATGGCTAGACACTGACTCAGATAGCTATTGCACATTACCACAGAGCTAAGCTATCTACTGTACGTATCACACTTCCCCAGCTTGAACTAGGAACACTCATATTTCATTATCTGACAGTGATGGCAGGTAAAGGAGTCATAACACTATTGGTATGTGGCTGGTGTAATGAAATTTTGCAGCATATTTGCACAGTCAAGCGAAGTTTCATAATAAAAGGACTAAATGCAGGAACAACATTGCTAAACTATGGCGTTACATGCCTCCCTGGCCACAGTCAGCAAACTGCCATTGTCAAAAATCTTCTTAATTAAACTCAGCAAAACTTCAAGATTCAACTCGCTAACAAAGAACTCAACTGCCAATGACAAGGAAACGAAAGAATAAAAGAAAATCTAAAAAACCATTCTAACAACTCATTCTGAACCCGCCTTCCAAATCAGCACAGTTGCTCGAGTCCCATGAGTCCAATTAGCTACAGCATTTTCACATGTAGCAGGGTGATTACACCGCCACTTTACAGTGTCACTCAATCACAAAGAAAAGCTCAAAAGATAGGCCCGGGTTAAACAACCACAACCATATAGGAGTGGAATAACAGTGCTGTCAATTTGAATGTCTTAATAATGTTGCTAAACTGAAATGCGCAGTGACATGGGTCCAACAGAGAACTAATTACATAAGAATGTAAATATGTATATATTTACTTTATATTAACATTTTCTCAAATGGCTAAATAGTTTGTTTGTCATTGCCTTCTCAAACTGTTATGAGTCATGTGATTTTCATATCTGGTCACTCTAATTGGCAAGATGACATACTTCGTCACCTTTGCCTTCCAAACCAGGCCATATGACTGCCACAAATGGGATTCATATGAGCATTTTTGGATCTATGTGCCACACTGACGTTTGGTTGGTCACATGCATTGACATAGAGATGGTAGACACAAATGTGAATGGTATCTGTAATGAATATTTGGGATGTTTGTCAAGGCAATTGAAAACTCATTGCAAAGGAGTGTTGTAATCTGTGGATTTGAGTTCATAATAAGAACAATCTGAAGTTGTACCACTGGCAATGGCAACTATCTTAACAACGCTGATATATGACTGAACGGAGGCCTCGAGAGTCCAAAATTTAGAAAGCAATTTGTATTACCCATGTTGTGCCATCCAGTTTTGTAAAACCCTTCTAAGAATGACTGTGAAGTTGGAAATTGTTAGGAAAAGCATAGACACTCTCAAAAATACTTGGCAGTGATCATTGGTTTGCCAATCAGCTCAACATACCGTATAACACAGTGAACGGGAGAAGAGTGAAAAAATCTTTTCCACCCAGAAAACCCTTCAGTGTCATACTTACTCTTCTTTCAATGAATAACTAATGCCCGCTGCATTTACACTAACCTCTATCAGCTGCCATTGTTGTTTTTGAGCAAATAGTTGAACCTCTGTGCTGTGGAAACAAATGCATAACTTGAAGCCTGACAAGATGGATTCTTACATGATCTTGCCTTGCAACCCACCTCTCCAAAAAAGAGATTCTTATTACAGAAGCTGATGGTACCAATATGCAAGCTTTAAGTGAGCCAACATCTAAACTACGTGATTGTCCAACTAAGATTACACAGAGTCAAAGAACCTGTTTCTCTGGGAGGTGTGGACAAATTTCACTATGCTGGTCACATGACCACCAAGAGGTTTTTTTTTTTTTTTTTTTCTTATTTCTACAAGTACCAGGGTTTTTACCTTCCTCCATACACCTTGCAAGCAGGTGAAGGTGTGCCCTTAATCCCATTCTACAAAGAAACAAATCTGAACACTGCAAGTCAAAGGGTTGGGGTGCATGTGAGGGCCGTTCTTCTTCTTCCTCAGAGTAATGTTGAAGACTTTTGATAAATTATTCACAACATCATTTGAAAAGTTTCCACCATCAGCAGTCCAAGCTGATGAAACTGCGTCACAGTTTGGCCAATTCCCCTAAAATCCTAAATGTCCCAGACTTCAGTGCCCATCCCAGGGAGGACTTTCGAGTGGTTCATAAGCCTGCCAGCACATGAATGCATAATGAGGCCGCTACTGTTCGGGTAGGAGGCATTGTGCGACAATATAACTAGGCAGTGTTTGTGACAGGGAAAATATACACACGCCTGCAACACATACACACACATTTCACTTTGGGGCAGTCTAACCCTGTGGAGTTTTCGGCATCATGCTATTAGTCTTATTTACTTTTAATGTGACAGAGACAGAGAACACCACACACAGCCTTTTATTACAAAGCCTTGAGAAATTGGGGGTCATGCATCACTCTCCCTCTCTTTCTCCTCTCTCTGTCTATCTCCTCCATTGTTTCTCCCTCTATCCATCGATCAATTCTGCTCCTTTCAGAGCTGAGAGGGATACATTGTCTTAAGTTCACACATAGCACACAGACACTTCTTCTCCATAACCCTCCCCTCTTATTCATCTCCATTTTCCACCATAATTCACTTAAAGGTGGCATCTCCAAGTCGACAAATGGAAGAGATTTAATTGGAAAGTGTTACTGGGGAGGTGGGGCTGTTTATTGTCTGCTGTGGCGGCTGGAGGAGAGACACCCCCATGATGGAGTTGGAAGGACTGACTTTACAGAACAGATTGAGCCGAGAAAATGCAGATGCTTTGCCTGGAGGTGAGCTGGTGCAGAAGACGAGTTAGTATAAAAATGCAGCCGAGGAGGTGGGAAAGGCCACCGAGTATGGCTAATGTCTCCACCAAACTTCTTCTGGACACCATGATAAATGTTATAATATTTGGACTCTTATATTATTCATCATTTTCTCTTGGCTAAATTATTTATCAACGCATTTCCAGCTAAAGTGAGAGGAAATCGATGATCCAAAGCTTTCACGCTTCTACTCTGGATTATGGAGCCAGCAGAGCTCGAGGCTGTTAAGGAACAGATACCCAAAGTCTACACAGTCTTTCAACATTTCAAATCTTTTTTTTTTTTTTTTTATCACCACAAGGCCTGAGATGAAATCCATGACATTCTGCTTTTGCTCATGTAAATTTGACTTAAGTTATCACCAGAATCAAGGTAAAAACCAAGACGTAGCCTTTTCTATGTATTAATCTATAAATGCAGCACATTGAACTCTATTTGCACTTTAAGGAAACAGCACATGAGGTCAACATAAAATCGTGAACACTGTTACAGTCCAACACAATAAAGAGACTCCCTCCATAAATATTTCTGATCATTCATCTCCACAGTGATTTAAAGGCTATGGTTTGTTTTTATGGTGTATTACATCTCATGATGTTACACAGGTGGTCAGATTTCTCAAACACTATCCAACGGTGCACAGAAAATGCTAATTTTTCTTCAGAAATCTTACTTGTGCTTCCAGTTGAAAACATTTGAAATGGCTGAGATAGTGAAAGAAAAAATGGAAGTGGCAGTTACACTTACAGTTGGTGAAAGAAGCTGAAAATGGCAGCCAAAATTGAAGCTTTGAAAAGAGTCGTAGATTCAGTCTGAAGCACTGAAAGGAGATGAAGTTGTTAAAGTGCATGTGCTAAATTGAGCTGGAAGAATCAGCTGAAGTGGAAGTACTGAACGATTGAACTGAATGATGAGCGCTGTACTATATATGAACACACCAGAGCCAGGATGAAACAATAAAGTATGACTTAGAATGTATCGTCAGTATTCTACCATATAACAATGATTATTACTATAATTATAGTTGTTACTCATAATAATCAGCTGATTGAGGTGGGAGTTTAGATACATCAAGCCAACAGACCTACCTATCTAGAAGAAAACCAGTGGTGTTAGTTGGCTTGTCTAGCATGACTGGAAGGCATTGTTGGGTTGTGACTGTTACAGGTATTATAAGGCCTATATCTGCATGTGGAGGTGACGGAGGACTGCTAAGCTGATGCTCGGCACAGTACTTTAAAAAAGTCATCCAGACCTGCAGCTGTTTTCAGGTTACTGACCTCAGAGCAGCAGCCTGATGAGCTTCTGTCATGGTCATCCATCTCAGCGTGGTGGCCTGAAGGTTCCACTGCTGTCATATTTCTGTGAATGCTCTTCAGTATTTTTTTATGCCCTTATCCTTATCTGAACTTGACAATAATATTAACAATACCACAGTCATCTGGCAAATCATTGGTCCTTTTCATATTCAAAGTCAATATTTTGTATTTATATACTGTATGTCAATTTGTGTGCGTTAAACAGTTTAAAAAAAAATAATGATGACATTTGCCCAGTAAATAACAAAACACTGATATAATGGACCAAACAAACACTGAGTTGAGAAAAAAGGAGATGACAATACATTATAAATAATTGATGTTTACTTGGGCTATTTTTAAAACATGCTTTGGTTACTAGCATTTAGCTGAGCATAATTAACATTTATGTTTATTAGACTGTGTAAATGAAGATTGCAAATGTTTAAGCTACACTACCGGATTTTCATGTTTTGCAAAATGGCATGTCTAGTCTGGTTAAGTTATTATTAGCACACATTGCATTTTGAAGGGTGTGCACTTAGACTGTTTGTTGTGCTTGTATATGTTCTGCATTTCAAAAAAGTATAAGAAACACGTTTATAGTGTCAGTCAGAAGTTTGGACACACCTTCTTATTCAATGTATTTCTTTATTTTCTACATTGTAGATGAACACTGAAGACATCAAATCTATTTAGTACTACTACTATATACTAATATAATACATCTGGAATTATGTGATTTAAAAAAAAGTGTGAACAAAGTAAAATGTGTTTTATATTTTACAGTTTTTGCATGATGATAGCTTCACACTCTAGGAATTCTCTCAATCAGTTTCATGAGGTCATCACCTAGGATGATTTTCTTGAAGGAGTTCCCACATAAGCCAAGCACTTGCTGGCCATTTTTCTTCACTCTACAGTCCAACTCATCCCAAACCATCTCAGTTGGGTTTAAGATAGGCTAACTCTCCTTCTTGGTCTTGGTCGTTTGGGATCATTGTCTTGTTGAAAAACAAATGATGGTCCCAATAAGTTTAAACCAGGTGGGAAGGCATGAAGCTGAAGAATGCTATGGTAGCCATAATGGTCTTCAAGTTTAAATAATTCGCCAAAAGTGTCACAGTGATTCATTCAATTCAGGTGACTACCTCATAAAGCTGTTTGAGACTATACCAAGAGTGTGAAAAGATATAAAATAAGCCATAAATCAAAAATCTAAAAATCAATCATAAAAGCAAAATATGATTTACATTTCAGAATCTTCAAAATAGCTACATTTTATTTTGTTTACCACATAGTTTGATGTCTTTGGTGTTCATCTACAATTTAAAAAGCAGCTTTGTCCAAAGGTAGTAGCAAATCACCTTAATGACTTGGGCATATCGTGTAGCTATTGGATATCAAAAAATCTAGGTGTAAAAGCATCTAAGGAGCGGATGGACACTGTTGCCCAATGTTGAAAAATTATGTGTTCACCTGTCTCTCCAAGACACATAAATAATCTTTACTTGTCCAATGTATAACTACATCATTTGAAGCATCTGCCCTCCCATAAAGGCAGTCAAACAATGTCCACAATCATATGTGTTATAACTAATGGGATGTGTGCCAAAATGGGAGTGTTTTTAAGGTCGAGTGTGTCAGATCTAGGAGGCTCAATTTACAGAATATAATACTTGTGTTTTCATTAATGTATAATCACCTGAAAGATAGTACCATTGATTTTTTTCCACACATTGGCCCCCTTAGTTTCTACAACACTTCATGTCACTACATCCTACATACTGGACTTTAAATCATACCTGAATCAAAATAGACACTTTAAATAACAAGTGGAATACATAGTATAGAATACAAAAGAGACAGTGACTTCAGATGAAGTAAAATGTGGACACAATTTGGGTAATTCACACCGCTAAAGCCTTATAGTGGCCTCGCCTAAACTTTAGAATGCAATTTTGAACAGCATCTGTCTGGTCCCAGTGTGTGGTTATTAAGTTATTTTCATTTTCAAGACACTCTAGGCCCTAACAAATCCTGGTAGGGGAAAGGGTGACTGTGTGTCAGCATTCAAATGCATTTCTTGAATTTGTGAATGGGTTTGTTCAACCTAAAACTGGATGTTAAATAGTCTTTTTTTTTCAGCTGCTTTTTCTGCAAGTTGCTCTCTAAACTGTTGCACTGATTTTCGTTGTTAATGTGCAAAGTTCGTGTTTTAAAACTATAAATAATTAAGTTAAGTTAAAAGTCGCTGACAATGCCACCTAGGATTAAGAAGAGCCTAGGACTCTGCTAAAACAGGTGAAAAACGCAGGTTCTCTTAAAAATCAGGGGTAAGCAGAACAGACTTTTCAGGGTAAGATTAAAAAGGTCTAAAATGTATTTATTCCAATTAAAAAAAAATAATCAGTTAACCTGCCCTTTGTATGTAAAACATGGCCGCTGCCAGCCCACTATTCGAGCCCACTGCCTGCCGGCCCGCTGTCAGCCACCGCCGTCCGCTTCAGCCGCCGCCGTCCACTCGCTCCAGTCGCCGTCAGCCACCTGTCCAACCACCGTCAGCTACCGCCGTCCGCCACACGCTCCAGTCACCCAACCAGCAGCCTTCCAGCTTGCTGCCACTCTTTAAAGCCACCAGGTTCTCACACCTGGTTCTTGTTAGTGTCTGTCCGGATATTCAGGGGTAATCGGAGAATACAAATGCATGCACAAAACAACTATAAAAACACAAGGCACTCAACAAACTTAAAACGCATGCATAATTCTAAAAAACTAACCCCATTACATGAAGTCTTAATTTGCAGAGGTTTTTTACATTAACGTTTCTTTTAAGAAATTGTTCTCCACTCTGACAAAGTGCACTGACCTACACACAAGGAATATTTCTCTTTATTAAGTTGCATCTGAGGCTTTCACAAATAACCTCTAATTTCCAGTGACCAGAACTGCATTTTCTTAAGATGCTTTTGTTGTCTTACCTCTTGAACACTTGATTCAACTGTTAAAATGTGGTAATTAGTTAGTTAAGGATGCTGTTAATGTAAATGAAACCGCCTGTGCTTTAGCTAGGGTTCAAAGAAACGGTAACACTTCATAGTAAGGGGACATTAATGATCATGACTATATGAAAGGCATTGATGTACTTGTATGCACTATCAGGACTATACAATAATTAACAATATCGCATGCACAGTGATGGGAATAACGGTGTTTGTTACGACCAATCTCAAAGGGGTATGAGAAGTAACATAAAACCCAGATGTAGTGGTTAAGAAACAAAGGTTTTTATTAAATGAAAGTTCAACTTGCTTCTTAACAAAAAGAGGTGAGGCAAAATGGAACAAAGGGCGAGCGAGTGCTGTTCAAAATAACAAATAAATATAACAAAAAGAGAACTCTAAACAGAGCCTATACTATTACCACCTGAGTTAAACCAAACGAGATACAAAAAAACTACCTCACTATCTAAACTACTTTTTTAGCAATAACAAAAAACAGGTCAGGGAACAGCACCCCTAAACTAGTGTGTCTAACAAGAGCAATCCTATGGATGAAATCAGTAAAACAACAAAATCTAACCCTAGCCCAGTCCCAACAAACACACCACCAACCTCCACAATTTCCAAACAAGTCTTTCTTAATTCAGATCGAGGCGAGCTCACAACACACACAGAACAAAACACAAGCCTTTCTTCGATGGCGCGGCGCTCCCCCGTTTAAATAACCTGGATGCTACTCGTGGGGCCTTCTGATTGGCAGAGCGGAAGAAATCCCCCCCGCCAATCCCGGCCCTGCACATCTCTTGTGCGGCGTTGTCAACGTGACCCCGCCTTGGTGCTCCTGGGCCAATCAGGTACCGGCAGCCACCTCGTCCTACTTAATAAAACAGGGCACAAGACACACACACACCCCTACATACATACATACATACAGGCATACATACAGGCATAGCCTGCACTAAACCAAGGCTGCATGGAAGTAGCCGTAACAGTGTTATAAATAACGGCGTTAGTAACGGCATTACTTCTTTCAGTAACGAGTAATCTAATTGATTACTCTTCCCATCATTATAACGCCGTTATTGTTACTGCCAAAAAATGCGGCGCGTTACGCCTAATTTACACAGGGGACGTAACGGCCGCGTAACGGCTGCGCCGCGGTCACCGGGGCTGATCGCTGCCACTCTAGTCAATGAGACCATTCCCACCGGGTGCGCCGCGTAACGTCTCAGCAGCGTCCCAGCAGCGGCTCTCCGCTCTGCAGCGCGAGCATTCCGTAGCACTTCTATTTTTGACGGAGCCGTTGCTGATTCGCGTCAAGCTCAACAGAGCAGATTGCACCAGACAGGAAGTCCGACACAAAGTAATACACTTCCGCCCCCTTTCAAAATAAAACACAATACGCCGTTCATGTAGCCTATCACAACGTCACATCAACATTACGCCATGACCGGTGGCACCAGGTCAGCAGTCAATCCATCAAAGGGTCTCAACATGGACGACGACAGAGTAATTGTTGAAGCGGAACAACACACAATAATTTATGACACAACAGATCCTTTTTATAATCTCTTCCACGTCAGAGAAGCAAAGTAAGCTGTTTGTTGTTGTTGTTTCCACAGTTTATCACGGGATCTCGCGGTTTCGCGTACGTTCAGGATTATCGCGTGATCTCGTGTGAATACGGCTGGCTCGCAAGGCAGCGCTACGCTGCCGTTACGCACCTGGTGTGAGTTGACGCCGGGCAGAGGACGCAGCCGTTCCGCGGCGCTTACGTCCCCTGTGTAAATCCCGCGTTACTATGATTGAAGGCAGCTGTTTTTCATCAGACCAACTAGATCTCTGAGCCGAGCGGCAAAGATTTTTCTTGTTCCTCCTTAATCCTTGGTGAGGGCGGGGGCACGAGACATCGCATAAATGATGACGATTGGCTGAGGTTGAGTAAAACTCCATGGTAAGCCAATCAGAGGTGGAGTTGGGCGGGTGTTGCTTTGCTTACACATATTCGAAAGCCCGCGTTGCCTAGTGACTAGTCTGATCAGACACACAAAGACGACACAGGACGTTCACGTGAGTCAACGAGAAACAGGAATAGTCCAAAAGTAGTGCTTCTTCCAACTACAAAGAGTGAATATATTATTTATTTCTTGGTACATTGCTTAACAAGCATAATTTAATTTTGCTTAGTTATTAGTTATTTTTATCGATCCACTCTATAAACATAGTAATTATAATATCTACAATAATCCATGACATTTTATTGGATGCTAGTCTCACTTTCCCACAGCAACGTTAAAATAGTTTAGATTTGTGTACTGTGGATTTCTGTTATGTATTGTATGAAGTGTCCATTTCATTATAATATTCAGATTTATCATAAATAATTGAACACGCACATGTATTTTAAGTTCCGTCAAAGAGGGGTGGAGGTGGGGTCCAAATTCTTTGACACATTTGAGCATTTAAAAAATTACTTGAAAGTAACGCAATAGTTACTTTCCAAAGTAACTAGTTACTTTTATAATTTGTAACTCAGTAAGTACTTTAGTTACTTTCTGGGAGAAGTAACTAGTAACTGTAACTAGTTACTTTTTTAGAGTAACTTGCCCAACACTGCTCATGCATGACTTACTGTAAGAACAATACATACATTAATGTGACAACTAAGACTTCTAAGAATAAGTTATTAATGATGTTCATTAGGTTTTTACCGGTCAGTCTGCAGTTTAAGGGACAGGACAAAAAAACAGATAAAATGTGAACCTACAGCAGAGAACGAGAGATACTGTATATACGCTGGTGCAAGACCATGAAATGCTAAGGAGAATTTTAAAATCAATACAGAAACTGACAATGCAATCCAATGCAACCCATGTAGGGGTTTTAAAACAGGTCTAATATGTTCTCCCCTTCTCCTTCGTCCTGGTGAGGCCTGCTATTAATTAGTTACTCAGAGACTGAAATAGTGGTATTGCAGCAAAAAAGCTGATTCAGTGACAAACCACACATGAGCTTTAAAGTTCTGCCCTGTGTTCTGCTACACCATGGTTTCTTGCCTGTTTGCTAGAGGAAACTTAGGAACTAAAACTGGAACTTAGTTTTACTAATACTCTCTCTGAGCTTTAGAACATACAACTAAAATGTTGGTTTTATGAGCTCCAATCATTATTATTTTGAATACATTTAAAAAGAGAATCAATTGGTCCTATGTCATCAGAAGACATGGCCACATAAAGTTGTGTGTCATCAGCATAACTGTGAAAAGCAATACTACATGCTCTTCAAACCGCACGGGCTAACATATATACAGTAAATTAAAAAGAAGTAGCCCTAAAATCAACCCTAGAAGAACACAGGTTTGGAGGTTTTGGAGAGGATATTATTAACTGAAAAAAAAAATAAATAAATAAAAAATAGATAAGAAAAAATAAGTTATGAACAGTTGATGACACTCCCATGTAATCCCTCAGTCTATTAAAAAAATGTGATAAACTCAGATGAAGTGCCAGCACTGCAGGTTAAATGGCATCCAGATGTATCATCATGTCATTGGTTACTCTTTAAAGGGGACATATTATGCAAAAATCACTTTTCCAGCTCTTCTACACTAATATTTTTAAATTCAGGGTGCGTACAAACCCCCCGAGTGTTAAAAACAACTGTTGCGTCCATTTTGCGTGTGCTGCCGCAGTCGCACTCTCTCTTGCGCCTTGTCTCTGGGCAGGCGAATCAGATTCCGCTCGTCTCGTTACGTAAGGAGCATTTAGGCCAGACCCACTTCCTGAGCTCTCCAGCAGTGGCCAACACCCAGTCTCCACCCGCCACGCCCTACAGCGCAGAGCTCAGGTGAAGCTCCGACATTTTCTGCTTCACAGAGAAGAATGGCCGTATGGCCAGGCTCAGACCTAGGCATGCTCGTTACTCTGTTGTTGGCTGCAGTGACCGGCACAAGTCGCTATATTGGCCCCATCCTGGGAGGGCTGAAGAACGGAGGATTACGTTTACTTTTACCGGAGAAGTCCCCACACTGTCGATGAGACCTGAATGTGTGTGTGCTTCACAACGGACAAATACAATGCAGCACAAAACAACACAGGACGGTAACGAGACCTACTAGAAAGAGGATTAATACCAACTACAGACGATGGAAATGTAAGCGTGCTTTGTGTTACTTTTGTCCGATTACCACGAGCTAACGCTAACAGCTAGCTAGCGTTATGTTCAACACACTCAGCGCTCAGCTTCATGCAGACAGGCACCACCGCTGCCCCGCTGAGAGGCCTCAAAGATTCACGGCAAGTTATACAAGTCTTTTTTTAATCTCTGTAAACTGAGCAGGAACAAAAAGTGTTTATCTCACAGGCAGACATTCAACTTACAAACTACTGGCGTTACATTGGTGTGGATCAAGTAGCAAGCAAGTAATGCCTGTACCAAACAGCTAGTTAGCGTTAGCACATGCTAATTGGCGCTAACTGCTAACTAGTGTGTCATATCAGCTGTACTTGCCTGTGATACACGCTAACATAACGCGGGTAGTTTGTTAGTTGGATGTCTGTCTGTAAGATGAACACTTTTTCTCCTGCTCAGTTTACAGAGATAAATAAAGACGTGTATAACTCACCCTCTACTCTCACTGGTCCCACATGCAGCTGTGTGTTGAGCGTAGCCTCATTAGCGGTAAGAAAATAACTTTTCTCTCATTCACCTTTCTGTTAACGGCACCCCCTCACTTTTATTGTCTGTGACACCCGACTATTACTGTGTCCCCCTCGGTTTGAAAGAAAGAGAGACTCCTCACTGTTTTACAGCATAATCTGAAGCTAGAGCCAGTCTTAGGGGTACATAAAGTACATGTCAGGTTGCTCTCAATGTATGTATATGTATGGACAGTTACAGTTACCATGAGTGGCGAAGATGCTTCTGAGTGTCTCCGCTGTTCTGGCTGATGTGATGGACGGCATTGGATGAGCTTCAATCTACTTTGAGTAGGAATCGATTACAATGAGGAACATCTTGCCCAGTACAGGCCCACAAAAATCCACATGCAGTCGCATCCATGGTTGTTTGGGCCACTCCCATGGATGCAATGGTGCAGCTGCTGGGGCAGCTTGGTTGGACTGACAGGCATGACAGTTGCGCACCGCTGCTTCTAACTCTACATCCATGTTTGGCCACCAGACGTAGCTGCGGGCCAGCATTTTCATCCTGGAGGCCCCAGGATGTGCTTCATGTAGCTCTTTCATCATCAGCTGTCGGCCTTGTGGTGGTATTATCACCCTGATTCCCCACAGGATGCATCCCTCTTCCACACTGAGTTCATGTTGTCGTCTGATATACTGCTGCATGTCTGGGTCAGTGGACTCTGCAGGCCAGGAGCCCCGCAGCAGCCACTGGTGCACCCTGGACAAAACTGGGTCTCGACAGGTCCAGTCCCGGATTTGGTTCACTTGCAACGGAGTGCCGTTCATATGCTTTTCGTAGCATTACTACTTCTTCCTCTTGTGTCGTGGTGATGCATGTGTTTGGCAATGGGAGTCTGCTCAGTGCGTCTGCGGTACCATGTTTTGAACCCTCCTTGTATTCCAGTGTATACTCATATGCTGCCAGAAGCAAAGCCCATCGCTGCATTCTGGCTGCTGCCAGCTGGGGGATGCCTTTTTTTTCTCCCAAGAGGCCCAGCAGTGGTTTGTGGTCAGTCACAATGGTGCAGTGTTTGCTAAACAGATATTGGTGAAATTTTTTAAGGCCGAAAATAATGGACAGAGCCTCCTTCTCTAGCTGGGAATAACCCCTTTCTGAGACGACAGTGACCATGACATGTATCCAATGGGTCTGTCAGTGCCATCTGAGAAACGGTGAGACAATACAGCTCCAACACCGTAAGGTGATGCATCACAGGACAAGTAAAGGGGCTTTGAGTCATCAAAATGCACCAACAACTGATCAGACTGGAGACTTTTCTTTGCCGCATCAAAAGCCTGGCTCTGCCGGCTCCCCCATCTCCATTTGGCTCCCTTTCTCAAGAGTTCATGCAGTGGCTGTAACACTGTCGAGATGTTGGGCAAAAACCTGTGATAGTAATTGAGCATGCCCAGGAAAGATTTTAGCTGAGTCCGGTCTGTTGGTTGTGGAGCATTAACAATAGCCTTGACTTTGTCTGCAATTTGATGAATCCCTTTGTGGTTAATTCGGTAACCCAGGTACACTACCTCTTGTGCCATGAATACACATTTGTCTCTCCTCAGACGCAGACCAGCAGCAGACAGTCTCTCCAGCACAGAGCCTAGGTTCTGCAGGTGACTGGCATCATCATTTCCTGTCACTAGGATGTCATCCACTCTCACTATCACCTGAGGAAGTCCTTGTAGTAGGTTATCCATGGTGCGCTGAAATATCCTAGGTGCTGATGACACCCCATATGGGAGCCGGGTGTACTGATACAGACCGCGGTGTGTGTTGATGGTGGTGAACTTCCTGGATTCTTTATCTAGTGGGAGCTGCTGATAGGCTTGAGACATGTCTAATTTAGTGAATTTCTGCCCCCCTCCTAATACTGCCAACAGGTCCTCAGTTTTTGGAATGGGGTAACTGTACAGCTTCGATACAGGGTTCACCGTGACTTTATAGTGACCACAGATTCTGGAGGTCTGGTCCTGTTTCAGAATAGGAACGATAGGGGCCGCCCACTCTGAAAAACTTACGGCCTCAATAATGCCTTCCTTCTCCAATCTGACTAATTCTGCCTCCACTTTCTGTTTTAGGGCATATGGCAGGGGTCTGGCTTCGAAGTAGCGTGGCTTGGCCTCAGGCTCCACATAGATTTTTGCTGTAGTTCCCACAAGAGTGCCCAGTTCGCCTTTGAAAACCTGTCCATGTTGTGAGAGCAGCCCGTTTAACTCTTGCTGTTGAGACATCTGCAGTCTGAATATGGCTCTCAAGTTGAGCTGAATAGCCTTGAGCCAATTTCTTCCCAAAAGGTTAGGGCCTTCACCTTTTACCACCAGCAATGCCAGCTGCTTGGTTTCCCCTTTGTAGGTGACTTGAACACACATCTTACCCAACACCCTCACTCTGTCTCTGGTGTAAGTGTAAAGTCGAATCTTGGTCGGGAGCAATTTATGCACTGCTCCTTCCCCAACAGTTTGTTGTAACTGCGCCACATCTTTTGCTGCCATTTCCATTGACGTAGCTAGCTCCATCGCAATGGCCAACGTCAGTCTTTTGTCAGGTTCTGACAACAAACGCCGCTGAATGCGATCATCGTTAATGCCGCACACCAGCCTGTCTCTGATCATGTCATCCAGTGCCGGCCCAAACCCACAATGTTCTGTCAGCCTCCTCAGTTCAGCCACAAAAGCAGCAACAGACTGTCCTTGCTGTCTTACTTTAGAATGAAACTTAAAACGTTCCACAATGAGACTGGGCTTAGGCGTGAAATGTCCGTTCAGCGTTTTTAGTAAATCAGCCAAGGAGAAATCCCCTGGCTTACCGGGCTGACACAGGTCCCGTAACACGGCGTAGACTCTACCTTCACATGCACCCAGGAAGATGGCCTGTCTCCGTCCCTCATCCGAAATAGCATTGGCCACAAAGTAAAACTCAAGGCGCTCCATGTACTGCTTTCCGTTATTTCCAACTGCCGGAAATCTTCACTCGGTACAGGCTGATTAATCCAAACGTCCCACCGACGATCGTTTGTAGTCCGATTTTTTTTTCCTCGTCGCCAATGTAATAACTTCACGTCATAAGGATGAGTTGGATCCCAAGTTTCAGTTCATCTGAGTGGTTTTATTTACATGTCCAACTCCCGTCTCCACAGTCTACTACACTTAACAGTTTTGCCCAGGTTCACGGCAGGCTAGGGTGGTCAACCATGCATGTTGGTGGGGTAGAACCTGCTGTCGTCTTCTTGTAACCTAGTACATTGGAAACGGTAAATCGCATTAGATTATAGAAATTATGAAAATGATTAAGTACGCAGGTTACAGAATGCAGCAATTTATTCAAATTGTTCATGGCGATAAGTACATAGTATCTATGCTTCAATATCTGGTAAACATACATGTTATGAGGTTTCAGACAGAAAGACTGACACTGCCTGCTCTGGCAAAGCTAGCTCCAGTCACCTCATTTGTATCCAACAGACTTATATGTGTAACATAACTTACTGCTCTATTCCCTTTGACATAAAGGCCCATAGTCTGCTCTGCCAAATGTCTGCAATAAAGTAACGTGGCTAATAGAGTTCAGACAAAATAATGACTTACTAATAAGTGGCTGGTGAGTGTCTAAAAAATAATTTTCCCACCTGTACAGTTGTGGAGAAAACATGCTGGCTGAGCTTGTATGTTACTGGTGTAAAGGGAATAGCTGAGTAATGTTACATACATTACTTGCAATTAATTACATTTATATACGTAGCTTTCCAATAGCCAGTACATAAACACACTACAGGGTAGTACCATTAGCCTAGCGCTAGCCAGTTAGCCAGAGTTCAAACATATAAAAACCAGGGGTGCAAACTCATCGGGGTAAAAAAGGTGACAAGATACCAAAGGTACCAAAGGTACCAGCTCAGGCTCAGTCTTATTCAAGCAGGAAAAGTGGTCTCAGGTGCTGAGATCCTGTCCATTTGGTATTATGCTTTTGTTTTGTTTTGTTTTGTTTTTGTTCCATGAAAAAAACATAGTTATATTTTTGTTCCATGCACTTTATACTGGATTTTCATCTGTCTTATTGAGTGCAGCCGTAGGCGCACTCAATACTCTCTCCCAGGAAAACGCTGAGTCGGGCTTAATTTTATTATTCTACTTATTGGTGTGGGTGCCCAGAGGGCGACCACACTATTGTTCTTCAAATCTTTATTGGTGTGGGTGCCCAGAGGGCGACCACACTATTGTTCTTCAAATCTTTATTATTGGTGTGGGTGCCCAGAGGGCGACCACACTATTGTTCTTCAAATCTTTATTATTATTATTTTTCCGCACTTTCTTCGGCACCTAACTACTCCTACAAATTTTGTCCCACAAAAATAAAAATTATACCACTAGATTCAGCTCATTTAGGACATGGGTGCTTGTATACAACTTTTTTCTACTATTAATATTTTTCAAATTATTCAACTTTTTCTACAAATTTTTTCCCATTTAAAATGAATTGTACAAACTTCAAATCTTTCTACAAACCTTCTACAAACTTTCTACATTTTAAACCACTTCTACTTCTACTACAGACTTCATTCAAATTTCAAATTGTACACAAGCTCCTCTACTATTAAACTTGTATTTAACTTTTTTTAAAATCTTTTACCGTTTTTAAACTATTTAAGCTCAAAGTTAAGCAGGTTTTTACTCAAATTCTGCGTTTATAATGGGTGTGTATTGCGTCGGCTAGAGTGCGTGACATCATAGCTAGAGTGGGGGAGGACAGAACAAATCAGTCAAAAAAAAAAAACGGAAACTGCGCCCGAGGCCGCAAATTTCACACTACAGACATCATTTATACATAGAAACGTAGGAAAATTCGTCTTCTCACTCACATTCGTCTGCTGAAGCTGTCAGAGTTATAGTTTTGGCGTGAGACGCAGCGATGCGCCAGCAACACCGACCCACACCTCCATCTCCTGCCATGTTAATTTGAGAAGAGAAATTTCCAAAAGGAGCAGGGAGCACCTGTTCTTTCTTAAACTCCCGAGGGCAAAGTTTTTGACATTTAGGTCTGAAACTCGGCACAGAACTGGCCGAGAAGAGGAGGATGCTGGCAGTCTTTACGGCTTTCGGATACTCCACATCGTTTGGCATGTGTCGCCACCTGTTCGAGGGGTTCATTTTGAGTTTTGAGGTGATTTTCTGTGTCTCTCAGGGGTCAACTGACATTCTAACAGCTGCACCTGTGCTCTGATTAGGGCCTGGCAGCTGGCCCAGGTTGCTTGGCAACCTCAAGCCTGAGGGAGGAGAGGGGGGAGGGGCTGTTTTCACAGTTTCTTCAGCTAATGTTCAACGTTTTTCAGCAAATTTCACACTTTCTTCTACTATTCTACTTTTTTCAGCAAATTTCACATTTTCTTCTACTATTCTACTTTTTTCAACAAATTTCACACTTTCTTCTACTATTCTACTGTTTTCAACAAATTTCACAATTTCTTCTACTATTCTACTTTTTTCAACAAATTTCACACTTTCTTCTACTATTCTACTTTTTTCAGCAAATTTCACATTTTATTCTACTATTCTACTTTTTTCAACTAATTTCACATTTTCTTCTACTATTCTACTTTTTTCAACAAATTTCACACTTCTTTCTACTATTCTATTTTTTTCAGCAAATTTCACAATTTCTTCTACTATTCTACTTTTTTCAACAAATTTCACAATTTCTTCTACTATTCTACTTTTTTCAACAAATTTCACACTTTCTTCTACTATTCTACTTTTTACAGCAAATTTCACAATTTCTTCTACTGTTCTACTTTTTTCAACAAATTTCACACTTTCTTCAACTATTCTACTTTTTTCAATAAATTTTACACTTTCTTCTACTATTCTACTTTTTTCAACAAATTTCACAATTTCTTCTACTATTCTACTTTTTTCAGCAAATTTCACACTTTCTTCTACTATTCTACTTTTTTCAACAAATTTCACACTTTCTTCTACTATTCTACTTCTTTCAGCAAATTTCACACTTTCTTCTACTATTCTACTTTTTTCAACAAATTTCACACTTTCTTCTACTATTCTACTTTTTTCAACAAATTTCACATTTTCTTCTACTATTCTACTTTTTTCAACAAATTTCACATTTTCTTCTACTATTCTACTTTTTTCAGCAAATTTCACAATTTCTTCTACTATTCTACTTTTTTCAACAAATTTCACATTTTCTTCTACTATTCTACTTTTTTCAACAAATTTCACACTTTCTTCTACTATTCTACTTTTTTCAACAAATTTCACACTTTCTTCTACTATTCTACTGTTTTCAGCAAATTTCACACTTTCTTCTACTATTCTACTTTTTTCAACAAATTTCACACTTTCTTCTACTGTTCTACTTTTTTCAACAAATTTCACACTTTCTTCTACTGTTCTACTTTTTTCAACAAATTTCACAATTTCTTCTACTATTCTACTTTTTTCAACAAATTTCACATTTTCCTTCTACTGTTCTACTTTTTTCAACAAATTTCACACTTTCTTCTACTATTCTACTTTTTTCAACAAATTTCACACTTTCTTCTACTATTCTACTTTTTACAGCAAATTTCACAATTTCTTCTACTGTTCTACTTTTTTCAGCAAATTTCACATTTTCTTCTACTATTCTACTTTTTTCAGCAAATTTCACATTTTATTCTACTATTCTACTTTTTTCAACTAATTTCACATTTTCTTCTACTATTCTACTTTTTTCAACAAATTTCACACTTCTTTCTACTATTCTATTTTTTTCAGCAAATTTCACAATTTCTTCTACTATTCTACTTTTTTCAACAAATTTCACAATTTCTTCTACTATTCTACTTTTTTCAACAAATTTCACACTTTCTTCTACTATTCTACTTTTTACAGCAAATTTCACAATTTCTTCTACTGTTCTACTTTTTTCAACAAATTTCACACTTTCTTCTACTATTCTACTTTTTTCAACAAATTTCACACTTTCTTCTACTATTCTACTTTTTACAGCAAATTTCACAATTTCTTCTACTATTCTACTTTTTTCAGCAAATTTCACACTTTCTTCTACTATTCTACTTTTTTCAGCTAATTTCACAATTTCTACTACTATTCTACTTTTTTCAACAAATTTCACAATTTCTTCTACTATTCTACTTTTTTCAGCAAATTTCACACTTTCTTCTACTATTCTACTTTTTTCAGCTAATTTCACAATTTCTACTACTATTCTACTTTTTTCAACAAATTTCACATTTTATTCTACTATTCTACTTTTTTCAACAAATTTCACATTTTATTCTACTATTCTACTTTTTTCAACTAATTTCACATTTTTTTCTACTATTCTACTTTTTTCAACAAATTTCACATTTTCTTCTACTATTCTACTTTTTTCAGCAAATTTCACATTTTCTTCTACTATTCTACTTTTTTCAACAAATTTCACATTTTATTCTACTATTCTACTTTTATCAACTAATTTCACATTTTTTTCTACTATTCTACTTCTTTCAGCAAATTTCACACTTTCTTCTACTATTCTACTGTTTTCAGCAAATTTCACACTTTCTTCTACTATTCTACTTCTTTCAGCAAATTTCACACTTTCTTCTACTATTCTACTGTTTTCAGCAAATTTCACACTTTCTTCTACTATTCTACTTTTTTCAGCAAATTTCACACTTTCTTCTACTATTCTACTTTTTTCAGCAAATTTCACACTTTCTTCTACTATTCTACTGTTTTCAGCAAATGTCACACTTTCTTCTACTATTCTACTGTTTTCAGCAAATTTCACAATTTCTTCTACTATTCTACTTTTTTCAGCAAATTTCACACTTTCTTCTACTATTCTACTGTTTTCAGCTAATTTCACACTTTCTTCTACTATTCTACTGTTTTCAGCAAATTTCACATTTTCTTCTACTATTCTATTTTTTCAGCAAATTTCACATTTTTTTCTACTATTCTACTTTTTTCAACAAATTTCACACTTTTTTCTACTATTCTACTTTTTTCAACAAATTTCACATTTTTTTCTACTATTCTACTGTTTTCAACAAATTTCACACTTTTTTCTACTATTCTACTTTTTTCAACAAATTTCACATTTTTTTCTACTATTCTACTGTTTTCAACAAATTTCACACTTTTTTCTACTATTCTACTTTTTTCAACAAATTTCACATTTTATTCTACTATTCTACTTTTTTCAACAAATTTCACATTTTTTTCTACTATTCTACTGTTTTCAACAAATTTCACACTTTTTTCTACTATTCTACTTTTTTCAACAAATTTCACATTTTCTTCTACTATTCTACTGTTTTCAGCAAATTTCACACTTTCTTCTACTATTCTACTGTTTTCAGCAAATTTCACACTTTCTTCTACTATTCTACTGTTTTCAGCAAATGTCACACTTTTTTCTACTATTCTACAGTTTTCAGCAAATTTCACACTTTCTTCTACTATTCTACTGTTTTCAGCAAATTTCACAATTTCTTCTACTATTCTATTTTTTCAGCAAATTTCACATTTTTTTCTACTATTCTACTGTTTTCAGCAAATTTCACATTTTTTTCTACTATTCTACTTTTTTCAACAAATTTCACACTTTCTTCTACTATTCTACTGTTTTCAACAGATTTCACACTTTCTTCTACTATTCTACTTTTTTCAGCAAATTTCACACTTTCTTCTACTATTCTACTGTTTTCAGCAAATTTCACACTTTCTTCTACTATTCTACTGTTTTCAGCAAATTTCACACTTTCTTCTACTGTTCTACTGTTTTCAGCAAATTTCACACTTTCTTCTACTATTCTACTGTTTTCAGCAAATTTCACATTTTCTTCTACTATTCTACTTTTTCATACAAATTTCTACAGTATTATACAACATTGTACCACTTCATACTATTCTACTCTTTTCAGCTCATTTCACATTTGAGATATATATTTTATGGCTTTTTCAAGCTTCATAGTATAGAGACAGCTGAAGAGTGACAGGAATGTGTGGAGAGAGAGACGGGGGAATGACGTGCAGCAAAGGGCCACAGGTCGGATTCAAACCCTGGGCCGCTGGGCAAGGTGGGCCGGCGGCAGAGGGCACCCACACCGCACTTTCCGCAGGAAATGCAGTTTTCTAGTTATTATTGGTGTGGGTGCCCAGAGGGCGACCACACTATTGTTCTTCAAATCTTTATTATTATTATTTTTCCGCACTTTCTTCGGCACCTAACTAGTCCTACAAATTTTGTCCCACAAAAATAAAAATTATACCACTAGATGCGGCTCGTTTAGGACATTCCGGCTTGTATACAACTTTTTTCTACTATTAATATTTTACAAATTATTCAACTTTTTCTACAAATTTTTTCCCATTTAAAATGAATTGTACAAACTTCAAATCTTTCTACAAACCTTCTACAAACTTTCTACATTTTAAACCACTTCTACTTCTACTACAGACTTCATTCAAATTACAAATTGTACACAAGATCCTCTACTATTAAACTTGTATTTAACTTTTTTTAAAATCTTTTACCGTTTTTAAACTATTTAAGCTTAAAGTTAAGCAGGTTTTTACTCAAATTCTGCGTTTATAATGGGTGTGTATTGCGTCGGCTAGAGTGCGTGACATCATCGCTAGAGTGAAGAGGGAGAGAAAAATTTGTCCAAAAAAAATTTAGAAACTGCTCCCGAGGCTGCAAATTTCACACTACAGACATCATTTATACATAGAAACGTAGGAAAATTCGTCTTCTCACTCACATTCGTCTGCTGAAGCTGTCAGAGTTATAGTTTTGGCGTGAGACGCAGAGATGCGCCAGCAACACCGACCCACGCTGCCATCTACTGCCATGTTAATTTGAGAAGAGAAATTTCCAAAAGGAGCAGGGAGCACCTGTTCTTTCTTAAACTCCCGAGGGCAGAGTTTTTCACATTTAGGTCTGAAACTCAGCACAGAACTGGCCGAGAAGAGGAGGATGCTGTCAGTCTTTACGGCTTTCGGATAGTCCACACCGTTTGGCATGTGTCGCCTCCTGTTCGAGGGGTTCATTTTGAGATTTTCTGTGTCTCTCAGGTGTCAGAGGGAGAGAGCAAGCGCATGTGGTGCACCTGCTGTGCTCTGATTAGGGCCCAGCAGCTGGCCCAGGTTGCTTGGCAACCTCAAGCCTGAGGGAGGAGAGGGAGGAGGGGCTGTTTTCACAGTTTCTTCAGCTAATGTTCAACGTTTTTCAGCCGCTGGGGCAAGGTGGGCCGGCGGCGGAGGGCACCCACACCGCACTTTCCGCAGGAAATGCAGTTTTCTAGTTATTATTATTATTTTTCCGCACTTTCTTCGGCACCTAACTACTCCTACAAATTTTGTCCCACAAAAATAAAAATTATATCACTAGATTCAGCTCGTTTAGGACATTCCGGCTTCTATACAACTTTTTTCTACTATTAATATTTTACAAATTATTCAACTTTTTCTACAAATTTTTTCCCATTTAAAATGAATTGTACAAACTTCAAATCTTTCTACAAACCTTCTACAAACTTTCTACATTTTAAACCACTTCTACTTCTACTACAGACTTCATTCAAATTTCAAATTGTACACAAGCTCCTCTACTATTAAACTTGTATTTAACTTTTTTTAAAATCTTTTACCGTTTTTAAACTATTTAAGCTCAAAGTTAAGCAGGTTTTTACTCAAATTCTGCGTTTATAATGGGTGTGTATTGCGTCGGCTAGAGTGCGTGACATCATAGCTAGAGTGGGGGAGGACAGAAAAAATCAGTCAAAAAATAAAACGGAAACTGCGCCTGAGGCCGCAAATTTCACACTACAGACATCATTTATACATAGAAACGTAGGAAAATTCGTCTTCTCACTCACATTCGTCTGCTGAAGCTGTCAGAGTTATAGTTTTGGCGTGAGACGCAGAGATGCGCCAGCAACACCGACCCACACTGCCATCTACTGCCATGTTAATTTGAGAAGAGAAATTTCCAAAAGGAGCAGGGAGCACCTGTTCTTTCTTAAACTCCCGAGGGCAGAGTTTTTCACATTTAGGTCTGAAACTCGGCACAGAACTGGCCGAGAAGAGGAGGATGCTGGCAGTCTTTACGGCTTTTGGATAGTCCACACCATTTGGCAGTTTTGGCCACCCGTTCGAGGGGTTCATTTTGAGTTTTGAGGTGATTTTCTGTGTCTCTCAGGGGTCAACTGACATTCTAACAGCTGCACCTGTGCTCTGATTAGGGCCCAGCAGCTGGCCCAGGTTGCTTGGCAACCTCAAGCCTGAGGGAGGAGAGGGGGGAGGGGCTGTTTTCACAGTTTCTTCAGCTAATGTTCAACGTTTTTCAGCAAATTTCACACTTTCTTCTACTATTCTACTTTTTTCAACAAATTTCACATTTTCTTCTACTATTCTACTTTTTTCAACAAATTTCACAATTTCTTCTACTATTCTACTTTTTTCAACAAATTTCACATTTTCTTCTACTATTCTACTTTTTTCAACAAATTTCACACTTTCTTCTACTATTCTACTTTTTTCAACAAATTTCACAATTTCTTCTACTATTCTACTGTTTTCAGCAAATTTCACACTTTCTTCTACTATTCTACTTTTTTCAACAAATTTCACAATTTCTTCTACTATTCTACTTTTTTCAACAAATTTCACATTTTCTTCTACTATTCTACTTTTTTTCAACAAATTTCACACTTTCTTCTACTATTCTACTGTTTTCAGCAAATTTCACAATTTCTTCTACTATTCTACTTTTTTCAACAAATTTCACAATTTCTTCTACTATTCTACTTTTTTCAACAAATTTCACATTTTCTTCTACTATTCTACTTTTTTCAACAAATTTCACACTTTCTTCTACTATTCTACTGTTTTCAGCAAATTTCACACTTTCTTCTACTATTCTACTTTTTTCAACAAATTTCACAATTTCTTCTACTATTCTACTTTTTTCAACAAATTTCACATTTTCTTCTACTATTCTACTTTTTTCAACAAATTTCACACTTTCTTCTACTATTCTACTGTTTTCAGCAAATTTCACACTTTCTTCTACTGTTCTACTTTTTTCAGCAAATTTCACACTTTCTTCTACTGTTCTACTGTTTTCAGCAAATTTCACACTTTCTTCTACTGTTCTACTGTTTTCAGCAAATTTCACACTTTCTTCTACTATTCTACTGTTTTCAGCAAATGTCACACTTTCTTCTACTATTCTACTCTTTTCAGCAAATTTCACTTTCTTCTACTATTCTACTGTTTTCAGCAAATTTCACATTTTTCTTCTACTGTTCTACTGTTTTCAGCAAATTTCACACTTTCTTCTACTATTCTACTCTTTTCAGCAAATTTCACACTTTCTTCTACTATTCTACTTTTTTCAGAAAATTTCACACTTTCTTCTACTATTCTACTGTTTTCAGCAAATTTCACACTTTCTTCTACTATTCTACTTTTTTCAGCAAATTTCACACTTTCTTCTACTATTCTACTGTTTTCAGCAAATTTCACACTTTCTTCTACTATTCTACTGTTTTCAGCAAATTTCACAATTTCTTCTACTATTCTACTTTTTTCAACAAATTTCACAATTTCTTCTACTATTCTACTTTTTTCAGCAAATTTCACAATTTCTTCTACTATTCTACTTTTTTCAACAAATTTCACACTTTCTTCTACTGTTCTACTTTTTTCAACAAATTCCACATTTTTTTCTACTATTCTACTTTTTTCAACTAATTTCACATTTTTTTCTACTATTCTACTTTTTTCAACAAATTTCACAATTTCTTCTACTATTCTACTTTTTTCAGCAAATTTCACAATTTCTTCTACTATTCTACTTTTTTCAACAAATTTCACAATTTCTTCTACTATTCTACTTTTTTCAGCAAATTTCACACTTTCTTCTACTATTCTACTTTTTTCAACAAATTTCACACTTTCTTCTACTGTTCTACTTTTTTCAACAAATTTCACAATTTCTTCTACTATTCTACTTTTTTCAACAAATTTCACATTTTCTTCTACTATTCTACTTTTTTCAACAAATTTCACATTTTTTTCTACTATTCTACTTTTTTCAACTAATTTCACATTTTTTTCTACTATTCTACTTTTTTCAACTAATTTCACAATTTCTTCTACTATTCTACTGTTTTCAGCAAATTTCACACTTTCTTCTACTATTCTACTGTTTTCAGCAAATGTCACACTTTCTTCTACTATTCTACTGTTTTCAGCAAATTTCACACTTTCTTCTACTATTCTACTGTTTTCAGCAAATTTCACATTTTTCTTCTACTGTTCTACTGTTTTCAGCAAATTTCACACTTTCTTCTACTGTTCTACTGTTTTCAACAAATTTCACACTTTCTTCTACTATTCTACTTTTTTCAACAAATTTCACAATTTCTTCTACTATTCTACTTTTTTCAACAAATTTCACACTTTCTTCTACTATTCTACTTTTTTCAACAAATTTCACAATTTCTTCTACTATTCTACTTTTTTCAACAAATTTCACACTTTCTTCTACTGTTCTACTTTTTTTCAACAAATTCCACATTTTTTTCTACTATTCTACTTTTTTCAACTAATTTCACATTTTTTTCTACTATTCTACTTTTTTCAACAAATTTCACAATTTCTTCTACTATTCTACTTTTTTCAGCAAATTTCACAATTTCTTCTACTATTCTACTTTTTTCAACAAATTTCACAATTTCTTCTACTATTCTACTTTTTTCAGCAAATTTCACACTTTCTTCTACTATTCTACTTTTTTCAACAAATTTCACACTTTCTTCTACTGTTCTACTTTTTTCAACAAATTTCACAATTTCTTCTACTATTCTACTTTTTTCAACAAATTTCACATTTTCTTCTACTATTCTACTTTTTTCAACAAATTTCACATTTTTTTCTACTATTCTACTTTTTTCAACTAATTTCACATTTTTTTCTACTATTCTACTTTTTTCAACTAATTTCACAATTTCTTCTACTATTCTACTGTTTTCAGCAAATTTCACACTTTCTTCTACTATTCTACTGTTTTCAGCAAATGTCACACTTTCTTCTACTATTCTACTGTTTTCAGCAAATTTCACACTTTCTTCTACTATTCTACTGTTTTCAGCATATTTCACATTTTTCTTCTACTGTTCTACTGTTTTCAGCAAATTTCACACTTTCTTCTACTGTTCTACTGTTTTCAACAAATTTCACACTTTCTTCTACTATTCTACTTTTTTCAACAAATTTCACATTTTTTTCTACTATTCTACTTTTTTCAACAAATTTCACAATTTCTTCTACTATTCTACTTTTTTCAGCAAATTTCACAATTTCTTCTACTATTCTACTTTTTTCAACAAATTTCACAATTTCTTCTACTATTCTACTTTTTTCAGCAAATTTCACACTTTCTTCTACTATTCTACTTTTTTCAACAAATTTCACACTTTCTTCTACTGTTCTACTTTTTTCAACAAATTTCACAATTTCTTCTACTATTCTACTTTTTTCAACAAATTTCACATTTTCTTCTACTATTCTACTTTTTTCAACAAATTTCACATTTTTTTCTACTATTCTACTTTTTTCAACTAATTTCACATTTTTTTCTACTATTCTACTTTTTTCAACTAATTTCACAATTTCTTCTACTATTCTACTGTTTTCAGCAAATTTCACACTTTCTTCTACTATTCTACTGTTTTCAGCAAATGTCACACTTTCTTCTACTATTCTACTGTTTTCAGCAAATTTCACACTTTCTTCTACTATTCTACTGTTTTCAGCATATTTCACATTTTTCTTCTACTGTTCTACTGTTTTCAGCAAATTTCACACTTTCTTCTACTGTTCTACTGTTTTCAACAAATTTCACACTTTCTTCTACTATTCTACTTTTTTCAACAAATTTCACAATTTCTTCTACTATTCTACTTTTTTCAACAAATTTCACACTTTCTTCTACTATTCTACTTTTTTCAACAAATTTCACAATTTCTTCTACTATTCTACTTTTTTCAACAAATTTCACAATTTCTTCTACTATTCTACTTTTTTCAACAAATTTCACAATTTCTTCTACTATTCTACTTTTTTCAGCAAATTTCACACTTTCTTCTACTATTCTACTTTTTTCAACAAATTTCACACTTTCTTCTACTGTTCTACTTTTTTCAACAAATTTCACAATTTCTTCTACTGTTCTACTTTTTTCAACAAATTTCACATTTTCTTCTACTATTCTACTTTTTTCAACAAATTTCACATTTTTTTCTACTATTCTACTTTTTTCAACTAATTTCACATTTTTTTCTACTATTCTACTTTTTTCAACTAATTTCACAATTTCTTCTACTATTCTACTGTTTTCAGCAAATTTCACACTTTCTTCTACTATTCTACTGTTTTCAGCAAATGTCACACTTTCTTCTACTATTCTACTGTTTTCAGCAAATTTCACACTTTCTTCTACTATTCTACTGTTTTCAGCAAATTTCACATTTTTCTTCTACTGTTCTACTGTTTTCAGCAAATTTCACACTTTCTTCTACTGTTCTACTGTTTTCAGCAAATTTCACAATTTCTTCTACTATTCTACTGTTTTCAACAAATTTCACACTTTCTTCTACTATTCTACTTTTTTCAGCAAATTTCACAATTTCTTCTACTATTCTACTTTTTTCAGCTAATTTCACACTTTCTTCTACTATTCTACTTTTTTCAGCAAATTTCACACTTTCTTCTACTATTCTACCTTTTTCAACAAATTTCACACTTTCTTCTACTATTCTACTTTTTTCAACAAATTTCACAATTTCTTCTACTATTCTACTTTTTTCAACAAATTTCACATTTTCTTCTACTATTCTACTTTTTTCAACAAATTTCACATTTTTTTCTACTATTCTACTTTTTTCAACTAATTTCACATTTTTTCTACTATTCTACTTTTTTCAACAAATTTCACAATTTCTTCTACTATTCTACTGTTTTCAGCAAATTTCACATTTTCTTCTACTATTCTACTTTTTTCAACAGATTTCACAATTTCTTCTACTATTCTACTTTTTTCAACAAATTTCACACTTTCTTCTACTGTTCTACTTTTTTCAACAAATTTCACACTTTCTTCTACTATTCTACTTTTTTCAGCAAATTTCACACTTTCTTCTACTGTTCTACTGTTTTCAGCAAATTTCACACTTTCTTCTACTGTTCTACTGTTTTCAGCAAATTTCACACTTTCTTCTACTATTCTACTGTTTTCAGCAAATGTCACACTTTCTTCTACTATTCTACTTTTTTCAACAAATTTCACACTTTCTTCTACTATTCTACTTTTTTCAACAAATTTCACACTTTCTTCTACTATTCTACTCTTTTCAGCAAATTTCACTTTCTTCTACTATTCTACTGTTTTCAGCAAATTTCACATTTTTCTTCTACTGTTCTACTGTTTTCAGCAAATTTCACACTTTCTTCTACTATTCTACTCTTTTCAGCAAATTTCACACTTTCTTCTACTATTCTACTTTTTTCAGAAAATTTCACACTTTCTTCTACTATTCTACTTTTTTCAGCAAATTTCACACTTTCTTCTACTATTCTACTGTTTTCAGCAAATTTCACACTTTCTTCTACTATTCTACTGTTTTCAGCAAATTTCACATTTTTCTTCTACTGTTCTACTGTTTTCAGCAAATTTCACACTTTCTTCTACTATTCTACTTTTTTCAACAAATTTCACACTTTCTTCTACTATTCTACTTTTTTCAACAAATTTCACACTTTCTTCTACTGTTCTACTTTTTTCAACAAATTTCACAATTTCTTCTACTATTCTACTTTTTTCAACAAATTTCACATTTTCTTCTACTATTCTACTTTTTTCAACAAATTTCACATTTTTTTCTACTATTCTACTTTTTTCAACTAATTTCACATTTTTTTCTACTATTCTACTTTTTTCAACAAATTTCACAATTTCTTCTACTATTCTACTGTTTTCAGCTAATTTCACACTTTCTTCTACTATTCTACTTTTTTCAGCAAATTTCACATTTTCTTCTACTATTCTACTTTTTTCAACAGATTTCACAATTTCTTCTACTATTCTACTTATTTCAACAAATTTCACATTTTCTTCTACTATTCTACTTTTTTCAACAAATTTCACACTTTCTTCTACTATTCTACTTTTTTCAGCAAATTTCACACTTTCTTCTACTGTTCTACTGTTTTCAGCAAATTTCACACTTTCTTCTACTATTCTACGTTTTTCAGCAAATTTCACACTTTTCTTCTACTATTCTACTGTTTTCAGCAAATTTCACACTTTCTTCTACTATTCTACTTTTTTCAGCTAATTTCACACTTTCTTCTACTATTCTACTTTTTTCAGCAAATTTCACACTTTCTTCTACTGTTCTACTTTTTTCAACAAATTTCACACTTTCTTCTACTATTCTACTGTTTTCAGAAAATTTCACACTTTCTTCTACTATTCTACTGTTTTCAGCAAATTTCACACTTTCTTCTACTATTCTACTTTTTTCAGCAAATTTCACACTTTGTTGCACTATTCTACTTTTTTCAGCAAATTTCACACTTTCTTCTACTATTCTACTGTTTTCAGCAAATTTCACACTTTCTTCTACTATTCTACTGTTTTCAGCAAATGTCACACTTTCTTCTACTGTTCTACTGTTTTCAGCAAATTTCACACTTTCTTCTACTGTTCTACTGTTTTCAGCAAATTTCACATTTTCTTCTACTGTTCTACTGTTTTCAGCAAATGTCACACTTTCTTCTACTATTCTACTGTTTTCAGCAAATGTCACACTTTCTTCTACTATTCTATTGTTTTCAGCAAATTTCACACTTTCTTCTACTATTCTACTTTTTTCAGCAAATTTCACACTTTGTTGCACTATTCTACTTTTTTCAGCAAATTTCACACTTCTACTATTCTACTGTTTTCAGCAAATTTCACACTTTCTTCTACTATTCTACTGTTTTCAGCAAATGTCACACTTTCTTCTACTATTCTACTGTTTTCAGCAAATTTCACACTTTCTTCTACTATTCTACTGTTTTCAGCAAATTTCACACTTTCTTCTACTATTCTACTGTTTTCAGCAAATGTCACACTTTCTTCTACTATTCTACTGTTTTCAGCAAATTTCACACTTTCTTCTACTATTCTACTGTTTTCAGCAAATGTCACACTTTCTTCTACTATTCTACTGTTTTCAGCAAATTTCACACTTTATTCTACTATTCTACTGTTTTCAGCAAATTTCACACTTTCCTCTACTATTCTACTTTTTTCAGCAAATTTCACACTTTCTTCTACTATTCTACTTTTTTTTTTAGCAAATTTCACATTTTCTTCTACAAAATTGTACCACTTCATACTATTCTAATTCAAGACCTTCCTACAATTATTTTACTAATTTGTACTATTAATATTTTACAAATTATTCAACTTTTTCTACAATTTTTTCCCCATTTAAATACATTGTACAACCTTCAAATCTTTATGCAAACCTTCTACACTTTAAACTACTTCTCCTTCTACTACAGACTTGATTCAAACTACAAATTGTACTCAAGATCTTAAACTATTAAACTTGTATTCAACTTTTTTTAGATTCTTCAATACACGCACTCACACACACACAGACAGACAGACACACACACACAGACAGACAGACAGAGACACATACACAGAGAGAGAGAGACAGACAGACAGAAACACACACACACACGCACAGACCTTCAAATCTGTTTACAAACCATCTACGCTTTAACCTACTACTGCTAACTAACTACTAACCTACTACACGTTAAAACAAAGGTAAAACGTGAAGGTATGAGGTCACATTAAGGTGAACAGCACTGAAACAGAACAGGGATCGACAGACAGACAGAACATGTCAGTCAGTGGTGGTTTCTGGCACATCTTCACCATGCATTCTCACCGACCTGATAAATATTCACCATTTATTCAATGTTGTGTGGGTGTGCCTGTCACTGTGTAGTCACATGTAATAGCATAAAACAGCATAAAAATAAACATGAACAAAATCAATGAAACATAATTTAACAATAATCATATAATAATGTATAATCAATATAAAATAAAATCTAAATACAACTGAAAGTGACTAATATAATGAAGTGATAAATTAATAAAGTTATACATTTAGAAAGTGATGATTAGTGAAGTGATATATTGGTGTCACTTTACTTTACACATTGGCAGGTTATGTATATAAATATGGACATTTAATCTCATTTACAAGCTTTTTACGTCTGGCGCCAGAATGTCCGAGTGCACCTGAACGCATCAATCAATTTTTACTGCGCCACAGCGGAGCAACTGTCAGTGTGTTCGTAAGTCTGATGAGGTGAGTAACCTTGATCTTCTCTGCTAACTGCTAACATTTTCTACAGTACAAATATGCTTTTGGTGTTTTTTAAACTGTATTAAAGTGGTTGTCTCACTCAACATGAATGTAATTCCGAAATATGTATCTGTGTAGACATTGCCGAAACGTTATTGTTGGCTAACAGTGGTCATATTAGTGCTAGCGGCGATGCTAACACTAGCGGCGATGCTAACGCTAGCGCGACGAGGCTAACGCAGTCATAGCCATGATAGCCATAGAATATTATAAATGTGTGAAATTAGCTGAAAAAAAACAAGAATATTATATTAAAAAAAACTGTGAGAATAGTCCCCCCCCTCTCCTCCCTCTGGCTTGAGCCGTTAGGCGCAGGTGTGTGTGTGTGTGCGTGGCAGTTGGAAATGCTCAGGGACATAAAGAAAAAGGTTTTGTGGCCAAACCGTTTTGCTGTTTTGCCGTTAGCATCGCCACTAACCCTAACTTTATCCTAATTTACAGACAAAACAACAACCATTTAAGGATTTATTTCCATTAAACATCAGAACATGTGTTTTTTCCACTAGGCTAAGCTATTATACTACTACTATAGCTACTATACTAACACCAGAATAAAGCTGGGGTGTGTAATAAAAGGAAATAAAATGCTAGCTGCACACCGGTCAATCTTTGTGTTAGTGAGAACAAGGCAAGTGTTTAATATGATACCTGTAAGCTAAAAACCAAAGGTTTACCCCAAATAATCAACTTTTATTGTAAAAAACCTTTATTTATGATTTATGATTATACTATTGAATTTAATCTTGATTTACACTTTACACATATTGATCATATGATGCTGCTAATATTTAATAATAGTGATCCAGCTGTGTAATACAGGCACTGTTTTCTGTCTACAGACAAACGAACATAAATCCAGCCCTGCACTTTGGTTGGTAAGTAGAAATAATAATATTATTACTCACGTATATTTGTAATCCATATATAATATATGTTACACTACCGTCCTTGGGCCTTTTCATTTTGTTTTGGTAAAAAAAATATTCACACAGAATTTACATTAGGCAATGCTTTATTTAATGTACTGTGCTGTAAAGACTAACTAGTGGTTATCCTTAGCTAATCCTAAAGTCAATAGGATTCAAATGAACTGTGAACTAGCGTTGGTGTCCAACGGCTAACTAGCTGGTAACGTTAACTAATCTTAAAGTCAATAGTATTCACATGAACTGTGAACTAACATTGGTGTCCAACAGCTAACTAGCAGTTAGCATTAGCTAATCTTAAAGTTAATAAGATTCAAATGAACTGTGAGCTAGCGTTGGCGTCTAACACTAGCTCACAGTTCATTTGAGTCCTATTAAGGATTCACGGTTAGCGTTAGCTAATCCTAAAGTCAGTAGGATTCAAATGAACTGTGAACTAGCGTTGGTGTCCAACAGCTAACTAGCGGTTAGCGTTAACTAATCCTAAAGTAAATAGGATTCACGTGAACTGTGAACTAGTGTTGGTGTCCAACAGCTAACTAGCAGTTAGCGTTAGCTAATCCTAAAGTTAATAAGATTCAAATGAACTGTGAGCTAGCGTTGGCGTCTAACACTAGCTCACAGTTCATTTGAGTCCTATTAACGATTCACGGTTAGCGTTAGCTAAGGCTATCTAGCGGTTATCGTTAACTAATCCTAAAGTAAATAGGATTCACATGAACTGTGAACTAGTGTTGGTGTCCAACAGCTAACTAGCAGGTAGCGTTAGCTAATCCTAACATTAAAAGGATTAATAGGACATTAATAGGAAATGAACCAACTAGCGCTGGCGTCTAACAGCTAACTAGTGGTTTACAGTAGCTAATCCTAAAGTGAATAGGATTCAAATAACCTGTGAGCTTGGTTTTCTGACATGAACTGACCTACTCACTGTCTAACTGCAGACCATAAATGGCTCTGAGGTGTGTATATTCAGTTAAGTTTCAGTAAATGCATATGCCTTATGATTTTGCTGACACTACACTGATATTTTGTTAATTTAGAGTTTAGAATGTCTTGTTGCTGCCTTACGTCTCACTTCAATTACAGGAATTACTCAGTATTAACAAGATATAAAATAGTGTGACTTTTTCATTGTGTCTTTGAAACATCACTTATTGCATACAGTGTAACCATAGATAACTACAGTAATGTGCATTATTACAATATCACAATTAACTTTAAGTAATTCGGTGGCACAAATCCAAGATTGATAAGAAATGAGGAAATACAGATTGATTCTCTAAGTATGATTGCAGTGAGCTGTGCCTTGCTGTGTTTCTGCAATAGAACCTAAAGCCTTTTTTGTCTATTGACTCTTTTGGCCTCCTGCTTCCGGTCTCTGATGGTCTGAATCACTGTTGGTGACTCCTTGGTGATTGAGCAGTAAGTTCACACACACATGAATAAATGAAATGACATGGAAATTTCTTGTACACAGTCAATAAAGTGGCAGACATACACTGATGTTGCTTAATCGGACTTCTTATATTGAAACAACTATCTAATATATGCTTTCTGTTTTGTCTTACAGGTGTCCTGCGGTCCAGTGGTCCAGCTTCTCTCTTGTCGCTATCATTTTGAAAATTCTCTCTAACTGTCTGTCCCATCTACTCTTTACACTCTGTCTGTCAATATTGAAAATTCTCTCTACCTTACTGTCAGATCTACTCTTTACACTCTGTCTGTCAATATTGAAAATTCTCTCTACCTTACTGTCAGATCTACTCTTTACACTCTGTCTGTCAATATTGAAAATTCTCTCTACCTTACTGTCCCATCTACTCTTTACACTCTGTCTGTCAATATTGAAAATTCTCTCTACCTTACTGTCCCATCTACTCTTTACACTCTGTCTGTCAATATTGAAAATTCTCTCTACCTTACTGTCAGATCTACTCTTTACACTCTGTCTGTCAATATTGGAAATTCTCTCTACCTTACTATCAGATCTACTCTTTACACTCTCTATCTGACAGCCGTCAAGTCTGTCTTGCTATCCGGCTCTATCTATTCTAAAAAGACTGAAACTCTATCTTTCTATCCCGCTCTGGCTATTTTTTGAAACACTTGAAAACTACTTGAAAACTACTTGAAAACTACTTGAAATATACCTGAAAAATACCTGAAATATACAAACCTGAACCCCATCAATCTTTTTTATGATTCTGAGCCTCTTTGCTCATATTCTATCTGTCCTGTCTCTCTCTCGCACAAGGCATTGATCAAATATTCATATATTTGGATACGTTCAATTACATACAATTTATCACAATTGGTTTGGACATTACCTTGAAAAGTTAATTGCAAAGACTCATAAGAAAACACAGATAATATATAAAATATTTTGTGTCACTTTTACAACAACATTGTACTGTAACTGTAAATTCTCTGACACATAACTTAAGTACATAATTTAACACTCTGAGTGAAAACTATACTTAAGAGATAGAATACATAACATCCATATTCATACTCATACTCATATATTGTTCCTGAACTTTGTTGCTGGGGAGATCTGTAGGTTGGTACCCAAAGGTTTGTTTTGATTGCAAATATCTACACACTTGAGTGGATAAAATTGTATTTTGTTTACTTAACTTTTCTAAGTATATAATTGTAAAATACCACTAAATACATTACATTAATTGTTATCAATTATTTTACATTGACTGTACTGTCATCTTTTGTCATCGCTATTATTGTGTCTAATATCTTGATTTAAGCAAAACAACAATGCCAAGGAAGGGTAAGAAGTCCCAAGCTACAAAACTGCGCTGGCAGAAGTTTCATGAGTTTCACAGTGCATCAACAACTGAACAAGCAGAATGTGTTGGTCCTCACAACAGTGGAGAAGTAAAGATGTCTGTGACTTCTAATGCAAGTGTGAAACAGGTATGTCAACTCGATGCATCACATGTACCACAGGTATCATATGCTGACATTGTCAAGACAGGACTTGTCAATGATGATAAGTGTGTGGCAGGGCCTTCTAATGCTGACTATGTGAACCTCAGAGAACAGACTTCTATCAGACAAGCATCATATGCTGACATTGTAAAGACAGGACATCTCAGTGATGACCAGTGTGTGGCAGGGCCTTCTAATGGCGACTTTGTGAACCTCAGAGATCAGACTTCTGAACAATATGTCTGTGCATCTCGCAGCCAGGCTTCTGTTAAATACGGCAAATCGAGAAATCAGCAGTGTACTTGTAACTCACTAACTTTTCTTGCATTCTTACATGAGAATGAAAACCTCAACAGAGCAGACCTTGACCTAGTTTTGGATAAAGGTAACTTAATGTATAATGAGGCCAGGAAAAAGTTCCCTAAGCACATCCATTTGACAACAGATGAGCTTCCTGATATCGTTCCTGCTCGAACGTATATTCAGTACGCGGACCTGACACAACTTTCAAGATATGGCACATTTGGAGATCCTTTACCTGGAGCTGTTGATAGCTTTTTGGACCTTGAAGCTGGACTGAGCTGTTTGTTATCAGATGTACAGTATGCATTGTTGTTGATGAGAGGATTGTGTATTGCAGTATTCAGAACCATGTCTGGCAGATACGGTTTCTTTGATCCACACCCGAGAACAGTTAAAGGTTTGCCCCTACCTCTTGGCTCACGCGCTCCCGGTACTGCAGTCATGCTGACATTCACGCATCTCAGTGATATGATTGACAGACTCATAAAGTATCACAAGATGTTGGAAACACAGTCCTCCTGTAACTACGAGTTGAAGCCTGTGGCATTTGTGAACTCAGCGAACCTGAACGATCCTATCCTGGACAAAGCAAGTCGACCTACAACTCACACTGCTGCTGTATCAACTGTTGTGTTGGATGATGATGCTCAAAACAAGTCAAGTCTGAGTGCTCAGAAAATGAACAACAATGATGTCTCTAATAGCATTGCACATGAAGTATCCACTGACCTGGAAACTGAACCAGAACCGTTAAGCCAGTTCAGCTTGATTTCTCCCACATCACATGATGCTCCTAAAAGTACATCTGCTCCAATAATAAATGCTGTGGTCGGTGATAATGTCATGCATGACATATCTCTGAAACTGTCAAAAATTTGTAAACAGGAAAGGCGAAAATATAAGAGGAGACTGATGCACTCTGAAAAAGTGTTGCAAAGAAACGAGAATCAAAAGAGAAAAGGAAAGGTAAAGTATGCTTCTGATGAAACATATAAAGTAAGGAAAAGATCAGACTCATACAGGAACAACTCTGAATTACGGCAAAAGAAAATACTTCGTATAACTACCCGATACAGTGAAAATGTTCAGTTTAGACAGAAGAGAAAAGAATACATTACCAACCGATACAGAGAAAATCTTGATTTCAGGAAGTCGCAAAAACGGTACATTACCAACCGATACAGAGAAAATCTTGATTTCAGGAAGTCGCAAAAACGGTACATTACCAACCGATACAGAGAAAATCTTGATTTCAGGAAGTCGCAAAAACAGTACATTACCAACCGATACAGAGAAAATCTTGATTTCAGGAAGTCGCAAAAACAGTACATTACCAACCGATACAGAGATAATCTTGATTTCAGGAAGTCGCAAAAACAGTACATTACCAACCGATACAGAGAAAATCTTGATTTCAGGAAGTCGCAAAAACAGTACATTACCAACCGATACAGAGATAAACTTGATTTCAGGAAGAGGCAGCAATCTTATGTCACTCAACGTTACGAACATGACCAAGCTTTCAGAGCTAGACACAAACAACTAATGAGACAACGAATGAGAGACAGGTATAATAACAATCTCACATTTAGGACGATGCATAACTTGAGGTGTGCGTTGAAAATAAAAAGAAAATACAGACTGATTAATAGACCAATACGTGACAGTCCCATAGAGAGTGACAACCCTTTGATCAAACGTGCCATATCCATTTTCAGATCACAAATAAAGGCAGGTCCCACTTATGTGTGCACTGTGTGTCATAAAGCAGCATTTCCAAACCAAGTACAACTCTGCACAAGAACTAAATATGTCAAAAATCCAGACGTGGTTGCAGCATGCTTGACAGGAAAGTACGTCCATATTTGTGACCATGATTGCAGCAATGAACAACAGTGCAAGGTACCTGATGAGAGAAGTAGAGAATGGATTTGTTCAACCTGTCATACTCATCTTAAAAATGGAGCCATGCCAACCCTCGCTGTAGCTAACAACTTGGAGCTTGCTGACATCCCACCTGAACTGTCTGATCTCAACATATTGGAGAGACATCTGATAGCCAAGTGTATAACATTTGCCAAAATTATTCCTCTTCCCAAAGGCCAGCAGAGAGCAATACGCGGTAATGTTGTATGTGTCCCATCTGAAGTGAAAGAGACAGTCAATTCTTTGCCCAGACTGAGAGGTCAGTCTCAAGTCTTGAGAGTAAAACTAAAGAGACGGTTATGTTACAAAGGTCATCAGCTGTTCCAGACTGTAACCTGGTCTAAACTTGTGCAGGCACTTTATAAACTCAAACATATTCATCCACAGTATGAAGATGTAACTATCAGGGATGACGCTGAGTTGTGTGACCCAACACTTCCTGATGATGATGATGATGACGTAGATGTGAACATGGATGATGATGACTATGATGAAGATGATTTGATGGAAATTGACAGGTGTGACAGTAATGCACTTTGTGAGGCAGGAAATGAAAACAGTGACATCTTGTTTTGTGATGACAATGAACAACTTGATCGGAGAGATGATACAGAACAAGAAGGTGACATGCCAAATGGTGGAATTGCTTTAGAATCGTGCCTTCAGCCACGTGATGTTTCAGAGGACATATTGTGTTATAGTGAAGGAATATACTCTGTTGCCCCTGCAGAAAGAAATAGTCCAGTCAGCTTTTTCAGAACACCTAAACTTGAGGCCATGGCTTTCCCTGTTCAGTTTCCCACTGGTAAAAACACACTGGATGAAAAGAGACGTATTAAATTAACACCTAGTAGTTACTTCAAAACGAGGCTTTTTGGCGTTGATGATCGGTTTGCCAGAGACACAAACTATTTGTTTTTTGCACAGTTTGTGACCGAAATACACTTGGCCACTTCGAGCATGACGATACAGTTACGTAAAGGAAAACCTTTCACCAGAGATGGACGAAAAATAACATCAGGAATGTTGCAAAACAGATACGAGGTTGAAAGACTTGTCAGAAATAAAGATGCAGTCAGATTTATGCAGCCACTCAGAGGTACACCAGCCTATTGGGAGAAAACAACGAGAGATCTTTTTGCTATGATTAGACAACTAGGTACTCCCACATTTTTCTGTACGTTTTCTGCAGCAGAAATGCGTTGGCCCGAAGTAATTGAAGCAATCAAATCTCAGCAAGGTGAAGAAGTTAACTTTGATGAGCTTGACTGGGCAGCAAAGTGTGAGATATTGCGAAGCAATCCTGTGACAACAATGCGCATGTTTGACAAACGCGTTGAAGCCTTGTACAGAGATCTAATCTTGTCTCCAGCAGAACCCCTCGGCAAAGTTGTTGACTACTTTTACCGATTAGAGTTTCAGCACAGAGGAAGCCCGCATATACACTGCTTGCTATGGGTAGAAGGTGCACCAGTGTTTGAAGAAGACAGTGATCAGACTGTATGTGATTTTGTGTCTAAATACATTTCAGCTCAGCTACCTGACCCAGATACACAACCTGAACTGTACAAGAAAGTCACAGAAGTGCAAATACACAGCAAGAACCACTCAAGGACATGTTTCAAAAGTGCTGCCTCTGGGTGCCGTTTTGGATTTCCCAAACCACCGTGTAGAAAGACAATGATAACAAGATCTATGGACGATGATGATTCATCACTGTCACTGGAAGTAGCAAAGACAAAACTTACACCACTAAACCTGCTGCTCACTGAACCTGAAATTGCCTCCCTGAGTTTAGACCAGCTCCTAGCTCGATGTAATTTAACACATGGTGAGTATGAGCAATGCCTGAACGTAATCAACCAATCCAATGCAGTGATAATGAAGCGTGATCCAAGAGACTGCTGGGTAAATGGATACAACCCTTACCTACTCGAAGCCTGGGACGCCAACATTGACGTGCAGTACATACTCAATTATTACAGTTTAATTCACTACATATGCACATACATATGCAAAAGTGAAAACTCTGTAAGCCAGTATCTGAAAACGCTCATTCAGGACTCCAACAGAGACAATGTCAACGAATGTGATGAAATGAGGGAAATTATGCAGGCCTATTCCAAAAAGAGAGAAGTCAGTGCTCAAGAGTGTGTGACCCGTGCATGCGGAATTAAGATGAAAAAGTGCTCACGTGGTGTCGTATTCATACCAACAGATGACAACGCAGTGAAAATGAGTCGCCCCATGTCTTACCTGGAAAGCACAACAGCAGAAAGTGAAAATGTGTGGATGAGTTCTTTGACAGACAAATACAAAGACAGACCCGAAACGCCAGAGTTTGAGAACATGTGCATGGCAGACTTTGCAGCTACTTGCAGAATTGTCTATGGCCAACAGAGCAAAGGTAAAAATGTTTTGCCCCTGCTAAATGACATGGGATTTGTTCAAAAGAGAGAAACCGATAAGCCTGCTATTATCAGATTTCACAGAACATCACAGGAAAAATATCCTGAGCAGTATTATGGCACGTTGCTAAAACTCTACCTTCCTTACAGATCAGACCAAGAACTGAAAAGACAGCATTTACCCACATACGAGTCCTTTTACAACAGTGGCGTGGTTCAACTACCAGGTACAAACCATCCCGAGTATGTCCAACACATTGTCAAGCGAAACCAAAAGAAATATGAGAAAAACAGTGAAGAAATTGAAAATGCAGTAGAAGAGTTTGAACGGAACAGAGGCATGATTGATGAATGGTGTAATCTGGCACCTGAATCTGAACTAGTGAGATTGGAGTGTATTGAAGAACTTGAAGCAAGAGATCCAGATCATGAAAATGTACAAGATGATGTCCCAGATTATGCTCAACAGGCTAATGCTGTAACAGAAGTCAGAGCTATTCGAGAGGTTCCTGCAATTGACCCTACACTGCTACGTCAAATGTATCAGAATCTGAACCAGAAACAGGCGTGTGTATTCTATGCAGTGAGAGACTGGTGCATTAAGCGTGTTTGTGGCGAAAATCCAGAGCAGTTTTTCTTCTACATAAACGGTGGTGCTGGAACAGGCAAGTCTCATCTGATCAAATGCATCTACTCAGAGGCATCTAAGATATTGTGCAAACTACCAAGACGTGCTGAGGACACTGACATATCAAACCCTACTGTATTGTTGACTGCTTTCACTGGAACCGCAGCCTTTAATATCTCTGGTACAACACTCCACTCTCTCCTCAAGCTGCCCAGAAGCCTAAAACCCCCATTTCAAGGACTTGGTAACAAACTGGATGAAGTCCGATCTGAACTTGTAAATGCAGAAATTATTATAATTGATGAAGTGTCCATGGTCTCCAAGCCCCTCTTTGCGTACGTTGATGCCAGACTGAAACAGATCAAAGGCACACAGAGACCCTTTGGAGGAATGTCAGTATTAGCAGTTGGCGATTTCTATCAGTTACCACCTGTGCGTCAGTCAAAGACCCTATGTGTGTATGACCCATGTCAGCTCGACTTGTGGCAGGAACACTTTCAGATGATCACTCTGACTGAGATAATGCGTCAAAAGGATGATGTTGCCTTTGCAGAGATGTTGAACCGTATCCGTGTAAAAGAGAAAAATGATGAGTTGTCTATAGCAGACAGAGCGTTGCTGTGCCAAACTGTTACCGAACCAGCACTTTGTCCAACTGATGTCCTGCACATCTTTGCGACTAATAAACAAGTGAATTCGCACAACTCTGCAACGTTAGCTTTGCTCCATTCACAAGTCACAAAAATTGATGCCGATGACTATCGGAAGGACCCACACAGTGGCAAGATGACACGGCAAGTAAAACCATTTAAAGGAAGCAAAAATGACTTATCAGATACACTAAATGTTGCTGAGGGCGCTCGTGTCATGCTAACTCGAAACATAGATATCTCTCAAGGATTGGTTAATGGATCATTTGCTACTCTAGGCAGGATAGTAACCTCTGAACAGCATGGTTTTGTACACGTCAATATGCTTGGCCTCACAATGGACGATGCAACAGCTGGACTGAATTACCGTAACAGAGCACCGGGAGAACCTGACAATCTTGTGTACATAGACAGAGCTGAAGAGAAACTAAAACAGAAAGGTGTGGTACGCAGACAGTTTCCCATCAAACTTGCCTTCGCTTGTACAATACACAAAGTTCAAGGTATGACGAAGACATCAGCTGTAGTCTCACTCAAACACATATTTGAACCTGGAATGGCTTATGTTGCTATCAGTAGAGTGACCTCTCTCAGTGGACTTCACATGCTAGATATGGACGAAAGCAAAATATATTCCGACCCAGAAATCACAGCGGCCTTGCAGAACATGAGACAAGTAGACTTGAACAACATGATGCCTCTTCTCCACATCAAACAAACATTAAGCGGGCGTGACACTTTGACCATTGTTCACCATAACACTGAAGGATTGCCATCCCATGTTAATGACATGAAGAGCCACCACGAACTGTGTCTTGCAGATGTCTTGTGTCTCACAGAAACTCACCTACAAGGGTCCTTTGTCGCACAGAGTCTCCAGCTAGAGGGCTACAAAATGTTCAAGCGCAACAGAAACGTATCTTACACAAATCGTACAGAACTGTCTACCAGAAGCGGTGGTGGAGTTGCCGTTTATGTAAAGAACCACTTCCGAGTTCATGAAAAACAGTATGTGCATAATGTAACTGACCTTGAGTTCTTGGCCTTGAAGATTGAAACCCCAATGCGTGCACTGATTGCAGTTGTGTACAGACCTCCAGACTACAGCGTGACATCATTCCTGTCAAACCTGCAAAGTCTTTTGGAGTCACTAGAGATCATGGATCATCACCCCATCATTGTCTGCGGCGATTTCAATGAGAATCTCTTAGCTGGTGGAAGTAAGCCAATACTGGAGTTGTTTCAGTCCAGGGGATATGCACAGCTCATCACCGATGCAACCACAGAGAAAAACACACTACTGGACCCGATTTTCATCTCTCAACCACAGCGCTGTCTTCATTCCGGTGTCATGAAAACATATTACAGTTATCACAATCCTGTGTACTGTGTAACGAACTAAAGGAACTAAATCTAAAGTAATGTTAATTGCTAAGCTAAATTATTGAAACATGCAATGATAAACTCAAAACTAGTACAACGCAATGTTTACTGTTTATGATAATACTTAGTTATAATGATTTAAATTGCATATAGAATGGTCAATTATTATCCAGAGTAGGGGTATCCTCTGTGTAGCCTGGCTTCAACACCTTGCCAGGCTGTCTCAGCCTCTTTGAGACTGTTAGGGTGGGAGGGTGGACCAGAGGATACCCTTCTTAAAACAGCATAACTTTAACTGTCTGTGTAAAGGAAATGTACTTGTTGAAATGTGATGTCGTCCTTGTATCTATTCATTTTCTATGTTTATTAATTGTCCTTTCATCATTTCTTTTATTTTCATTGATTCTGTCAATTTGTTGGGTCTACTGCTCTGTAAAGCACTTTGTAAATTCTGTTTTTTTAAAGGTGCTATATAAATAAAGTTATTATGTTATTATTGCTGTGGGCTTAGGAGGTAAAACGGGGTCGTCCACTAATCGGAAGATTGGCGGTTCGATCCCCAGCTCCTCCAGTCTGCATGTCCAAGTGTCCTTGATAATATAAATATCATAATAATTAATAAATAATTAAATAATTTAAATTACAAATAGAATGGTCAATTATTATCCAGAGTAGGGGTATCCTCTGTGTAGCCTGGCTTCAACACCTTGCCAGGCTGTCTCAGCCTCTCTGAGACTGTTAGGGTGGGAGGGTGGACCAGAGGATACCCTTCTTAAAACAGCATAACTTTAACTGTCTGTGTAAAGGAAATCTACTTGTGCAACACAAAATATAGTATACATTTTCTTTGGTAAAGGGTAATAGAGGGTGGCTGCGGGCTTAGGAGGTAAAGCGGGTCGTCCACTAATCGGAGGATTGGCGGTTCGATCCCCAACTCCTCCAGTCTGCATGTCAAAGATAATATAAATATCATAATACTTAATTAATAAATACTTAAAATAATAATTAAATAATTTCAATTACAAATACAATGGTCCACCTGTACAGCCAGTCTCTCTAAGGCTGTTACAATGGGTAAAAGGTAAAGGTACTGAACCCCAAACTGTTATTTCTCTTGTCAGTTATTATAGTGTCTATATTCTAGATGTACATGTTTTAAATGTAACATCCTTTCTGCTGTACTAAAACCCCACTTCTCATTTCTCTCGAGCAGGTTGCCCAGACTTGTCATAGACTCTAACTTGTTTAAGTTTACTTGAGCCTGAAGGGGATAGAGTTCCTCTGTGTCCTCTGTGGTGACACTTGCCAGCCCTGGCGCACCTACTCCCTCCAGCACTGTGAGGACCGGCTCATAACAACAAAGACTGCCACAGGCCGGATGCTGCTGGACCGGATGCTGCTGAGAGAGATATGAGATATGTGTTTTCCCCCTGCAAAAGGCATTGGAGATTTTATTTCATGTTTTGCTTTAGTTAGCAGTGAGTAGAACATTGTCATTTACGTCAACTTCTTTTTCCAGGTCTTCAGCCACTCTGATCCCTCCACTTCACCGTGCACACTCAGGACTGAACCGAGAGCTAAAGGAGTAAAAGAAGCTGAGCATCACGCAGCCTTCCAAAGCTTCTCTGTGTTCAGTGGCACGGGACAGAGGATGATTTTCTGCCTTGCAAAAGTATTGAAGGTATTTAATAATTGTGTTTTATATAACTTTTGGATAAGTTTACACTCTTCAGTTTATTCAAACATCTTTCTGTTTTCTCTTGTCAGGACCAACTCTGTCCTCCATAACTCCAACTCCAATGTGGAAACATTGACAATCAACAGTCTATAGTTTACTAACTGCTGTTATTATTTGTTTTATTTAGAACTGGTCGCGGCAGATGGCCATCCACCATGACCCGGGATCTGCTCAAGGTTTCTGCCACAGGCAGTTTTTCCTTGCCACCGTCGCCAAGTGCTTGGTCATGCTGGGAATTGCAGTGGAGATTGTGGAAACTGTCATCAGAGAACTTCTATTAAACACTTTGTTACAATCTTATACTGTTTTCTGCTCATTTCACACCTTAATATTCTACCATTTCATTCAATATTCTACAGTATTGTACAGTATTCCAGATCAACCACTGAACCATTTCATACAATATTTAGTGTGGATGTTGAATGTGGATGTGGTGTTTTTTTACACTATTCTACTTTTTTCAGCCAATTTCACATTTTCTTCTACTATTCTACTTTTTTCAGCAAATTTCACATTTTCTCCTAGTATTCTACTTTTTCATACACATTTCTACAGTATTATACAACATTGTACCTTCATACTATTCTACTCTTTTCAGCTCATTTCACATTTTCTTCTACTATTCTACTTTTTTCAGCAGATTTCACACTTTCTCCTACTATTCTACTATTCTACTCTTTTCAGCTCATTTCACATTTCTGAGATATATATTTATGGCTTTTTCAAGCTTTATAGTATAGAGACAGGTGAAGAGTGACAGAAATGTGTGGAGAGAGAGGTAGGGGAACGACATGCAGCAACGGGCGGCGGAGGGCACCCACACCGCACTTTCCGCAGGAAATGCAGTTTTCTAGTTATTTTTCTTCTTCCGTACGTTTTTTGGCACCTAACTAGTCCTACAAATTTTGTCCCACAAAAATAAAAACTATACCACTAGATGCGGCTCATTTAGGACATGATGGCTTGTATACAACTTTTTTCTACTATTAATATTTTACAAATTATTCAACTTTTTCTACATTTTTTTCCCCCATTTAAAATGAATTGTAAAAACTTCAAATCTTTCTACAAACCTTCTACAAACTTTCTACATTTTAAACCACTTCTACTTCTACTACAGACTTCATTCAAATTACAAATTGTACACAAGATCCTCTACTATTAAACTTGTATTTAACTTTTTTTTAAAATTTTTACCGTTTTTAAACTATTTAAACTTAAAGTTAAGCAGGTTTTTACTCAAATTCTGCGTTTATAATGGGTGTGTATTGCGTCGGCTAGAGTGCGTGACATCATCGCTAGAGTGAAGAGGGAGAGAAAAATTCGTCCAAAAAAAATTTAGAAACTGCTCCCGAGGCTGCAAATTTCACACTACAGACATCATTTATACATAGAAACGTAGGAAAATTCGTCTTCTCACTCACATTCGTCTGCTGAAGCTGTCAGAGTTATAGTTTTGGCGTGAGACGCAGAGATGCGCCAGCAACACCGACCCACACTGCCATCTACTGCCATGTTAATTTGAGAAGAGAAATTTCCAAAAGGAGCAGGGAGCACCTGTTCTTTCTGAAACTCCCGAGGGCAGAGTTTTTCACATTTAGGTCTGAAACTCGGCACAGAACTGGCCGAGAAGAGGAGGATGCTGTCAGTCTTTACGGCTTTCGGATAGTCCACACCGTTTGGCATGTGTCGCCACCTGTTCGAGGGGTTCATTTTGAAAATTTCTGTGTCTCTCAGGTGTCAGAGGGAGAGAGCAAGCTCATGTGGTGCACCTGCTGTGCTCTGATTAGGGCCCAGCAGCTGGCCCAGGTTGCTTGGCAACCTCAAGCCTGAGGGAGGAGAGGGGGGAGGGGCTGTTTTCACAGTTTCTTCAGCTAATGTTCAACGTTTTTCAGCCGCTGGGGCAAGGTGGGCCGGCGGCGGAGGGCACCCACACCGCACTTTCCGCAGGAAATGCAGTTTTCTAGTTCTTATTATTCTTATTCCCGTTTTTCGGTTCGCTACTCCTCCCACAGTTTTTGTCGCACATGCACGAAACTCGCACACCATTCCCGGCGTAGCCGGGAATGGTGTGCTATGACTTTTCTAAGACTTTCGTCGAACGGTTTTGCCAAAAATCGCGAAAAACCACGCCGAAAAACTCAATGTGTGTGTATTGCGAGACAGTCTTAGAGCTAGAGTGCGTGACATCATCGCTAGAGTGAAGAGGGAGAGAAAAATTCGTCCAAAAAAAAATTTAGAAACTGCTCCCGATGCCACAAATTTCACACTACAGACATAATTTATACATCGAAACGTAGGAAAATTTCTTTTCTCACTCACATTCGTCTGCTGAAGCGGTCAGAGTTATAGTTTTGGCGTGAGACGCAGAGATGCGCCAGCAACACCGACCCACACCTCCATCTACTGCCATGTTAATTTCAGAAGAGAAATTTCCAAAAGGAGCAGGGAGCACCTGTTCTTTCTTAAACTCCCGAGGGCAGAGTTTTTCACATTTAGGTCTGAAACTCGGCACAGAACTGGCCGAGAAGAGGAGGATGCTAGCAGTCTTTACGGCTTTCGGATAGTCCACACCGTTTGGCAGTTGTCGTGACCTGTTCGAGGGGCTCATTTTGAAATTTTCTGTGTCTCTCAGGGGTCAGAGGGAGAGAGCAAGCGCACCTGCTCCTAATTGCAGCCCCTCCCTGGTTACTTGGCAACCTCAGGCCTGAGGGAGCAGAGAGGGGAGGGGCTGTTTTCACAGACACACTAGTGACAGACCCAGGAAAACGCTGAGTCATGCTTTATATTCACCTTCATATTAGATAGACAGACACAAACAGAGACATACAGACATACACATGTACAGACATATACACAGACAAGACAAAAGGCTTTCAAAATAAGAGTCCCTTCAAAATAAAAGACTTTGTGAAACTCTCATTAACAGACACAGACATACAGACAGATGTCTTTCAAAATAAGAGTCCCTTCAAATTAAAAGACTTTTTAAAAAAAAAAAAATAACGTATGGGGGCGACGGGCCAGAGGAGGCTGCACTCTCAAAATTTCTTTAGGAATTTTTCTAGTTGTTATTATTATCCTCTTTGAGAGTTTATTTTCAATTGAAACTCCACCTGCTTCTCTCTTTGTTTCAGCAGGGCCTTTTGTCTATGCATCTTGTCCCTGGTGCCAGCAGTGTGGATGTTCTTGTAGAGGACCTTATCCACCTTGGAGAGCTTCACATCCTCTCTTTTGAACATCTGAAGGGCGGTCTGACCCCTGGACCTCAGGGCATACCTGGTTGTCTGGATCGCATTGTAGGTTTCCATGCTCATTGTGGTGCTCTTGTTGTTTATGATGTTTCCCATTGAGCTGAATGATGACTCTACCATGGGCCCATGGAAAATGGAAAGAGCCCCCCTGAACCACATGGTTAAGGCCTGGGTACCTTGAGATGAGAGGAGATTCACTTTGTTATTGCAGAGTACAAGTACTGAGACAACAAAATTAAGTTTGCATCTAGCCAAGTGAAAAGCAATTAAAGTGCAGATAATGCAGATACTGCCTAATGGCAGGTGTATATTAACAAATATGTAGGTATTATTATAAACAGGTATGTACAATGGGATGAGGAGTACACAATAGTATAATTACCTTCCAGTGTCAATCACACTTCCCCACCAGGTCACCATTTTGTCGCCATCCTCATACGGGGGCAGAATAGAATCCACATTGAACTTCAGCACTTCAAGAGGTAGGTCACACTGGGGTGGCACCAAGTGGCCCATCATCCCTGGCCCTGACAGCCGCTTCAGCAGTTTACCTGTCTCTGAGTGGCCTCTCACCAATGGATCCAGAGCAGACAATGCCTGAAGGGTCTTGCTGTTCAATGGCAGTTTCTTCTGCATGTATGCTGCTGTGGACATGTATGCAGTCTTCACTGTCTTGAGAAACTGTAGCACAATCTGGAAAACATAAAAATAAAATGAGTGCAAAGTACATTATCAGAAATACATCAGTTTGATTTGCCATCGATAGTTACTAACTGGATGACGTGGATTTTCTGCCCTCAGTTTCTCAGCAACCGGTCCGACATACAGCTCTGTAAGAGGTAGCATTTTGTCCTTAATCTCCATCTCCACAAGTGTCTTTGGTGAGGTGTGAAGATGCTCGCTCTTGATACAGCATGCCATGAAGCTGGTGAGCACTAAGTCGCTTGTCATGCAATTTGTGGACAAGGGTTTGGCTGCCCTGTGAATAGTGATGGCATGTTATTCTATGCTATTCTACTCCTGCAATTTTATTTATACATTTTAAAAAGAGCAATACCACTGCTATAGAAATACAGACATGGGATGGTATTACAATTTAACCTAGGAGACCATACAAAGTCATGCCTATGTTCATCGACCCTAGATTCAAAATGATTGAACGTCAAAATGCCTATCTGGAACACCATCACATATTCCTTCAGGATGGGGAGGACGGCAAGGTAAATGCTGAGCTGGAGGTCCGTATTGAGACTCTCGAACCAGAGCTTCTTCACTACCCGTTCCTTTCTCTCCTTCCCAACTTGTGTCATTCCTGGAATTAAGAAATGCAATGAAATTAGAGCTGCAACGATTAAGCGATTAATCGAACAATAACTGATTATTAAATTAATCGTCAACTATTTTGATAATCGAATAATCGGTTTGAGTAGTTTTTTAAGAAAAAAAATCTAAATTCTCTGATTTCAGCTTCTTAAATGTGAGTATCTCTTTTTGAGGACGTTATCTGGTGGTTTGGGAAACAAACAACTAATCAATTAATCGTTTACATAATCGACAGATCAATCAATAATGAAAATAATCGTTAGTTGCAGCCCTAAATGAAATATAGCTCTTGGGCAACATATAATACAGTGTAGTTCAAAAGCAGAAAGACAATAAGATGAGCATGAAGACTGAACACTCCTTCAAATCTGATGAAACAATTGTCAATTTCAGTGTTACCTTTTTTCTTGAGGTCCTGGTGCATGAACTGGATCCTGGCCTTTGCACTCTCACCCACATGATGGTCCTTGAAGATCTCCTCTAACACCTCTTGATAAAAGGGTCTGGTCTGCTTGACTAAGGAAACCAAAGTACAGCATCTTGTATGCAGGCAGCATTCGACGAGTGTTGATCCCCACGTTTCACGTTTCTCCCTGATTCTGGTCTCCAGGCCGGACTTGCTTCCTCGCATTACGCGGCAAGAGTCCATCATCATGCTGACCATGTTGGCAAAGGGCATGTTGTGGTCAGTGAAAAAGGTCACAAGGGAGCTTTCCAGATGTTGAGCAGTTACTTTTGTAACCTCAATGGAGCCAAGGTGTTCACCACTACACGTTTCATGTCCTGACTGAAGTAACTCACGAGCACAGACAACACCTTCTTATAAGCAGATGACACGCTTTCGTCCGAGTTGATTGAGAATGGGTTATGTCTCATGTGTTCGAAGGTCCGCTCTGAGAAGGTGTGCCCCAGGCCAAGGACCATTTTGTAAGAAGCTGCTGTCCGGGAGAGCTTAATACCTTCCAAGGCTGGTTATCAAGGGCCAGTGTCTGGGCCAGCTCCACTATGACAGGAACTGCAGGAGAGGGGGAGAGAGAGTTCTGCGATGGTTCCCAGAACCAATTGCCTGGGAAAAATACAAAAGTATTAGTAGTTTATAATAATAACCCTTGTATTCTCCCCTCCATTATGACATTATGGCATATTCTGCCTAATCAACACACACCTCTGCATTAGCAACCCTCTCAAACAGGGGCACTGGCAGCTTCACTGTCCCTCTCATCTGCTGCACATTGCCCTGCTGTGTGGGGTTCACCCTGTTGACCCCAGTTGTTTCAACGATGCTGTGCGTTGTCATTATGGTTGATACTTTAGCCACGTGTTTCTCCGTTTTGGAGTGGGCTAACAGTGCGTGGGATCCCTTGGTGGAATAATTTATCTCTTTAGAGCACAGAGTGCATCTGGCATGGCCTGGTTTATCCAACTTTTTGAAGAAGTGAGACAAGGGAAACACACAGCTTTTGCCTTTAAAGTCCATCTCAGTCTCCAACTTCAGCCAGGCCCAGCTCCATTTACACCTGACCCCAGCCTCAAGTTGAGCCACCCTAAGGGCATCCTCTTCTAACAACTCCCTCATTCTGAAAACAAAGTGAGAGTGGCGAGCTTACATTAGTTATAGCTTGCTGACAGCTAGCTAATTAGGCTACCTGAACTGGTGAAATATGACGGAGGCTTAATGCCGTGCCTTCAAACTAAATAAAATTTAATACAGACTGATCGGTTCATTGTAAAACATTTATTTATTGATGTAAATGTGGCGTTTTCTGTACGTAGGCTACGCTCCAAGGCAGCGCTGCTCTTTCTGTCCAATAACACACATGAAGCTTAAAAATGCCATACATAAAACATATTAAGCGGCAATATGTATTTAAATGATGTTCAAGCAAACGCACATAGTTTGAAACAACGTTCAAAACACACACAGCCAGCATCACAACTAAGCATAAAGTCTGCTAGCTGATAAAAGTTTTAATATTTTTTCATGTGAGAAAGTCAGTCTGTGGTCAGTTTATCCAGATATCGCCTGTTAGGAAATTTGCTCCGACGTTTGTTTTGGGAGAAGTGCAGAAGGAGCAGCGACCGGGGGCTAGTTAGGCTACATCCATGGTACTGGCACGTCTCAGAGGCAGTAGCCGGTCTACTGAACTGATCGCCCGGGGCCGACTCCGTCGTCATCCCGCTGGAGATAACGAGCCAAGTAACTTTATCCGCAAGTTTTTAGAGGTTTACCGCTGGCTGGTTAAACTCTTTTTAGGAGATTAATGTTAGTCTCATTGATGAAATCTAACAACTGTGGCAGTCGCGTTAGTTTGTTTGAATGAAAAGTGAAGCTTCAGGTGTGTATTGCTGAACAGAAGAGCAGCGCTGCCACCACATTACTGAATTTCCCTCAGGATAAATAAAGTATTTATCTATCTACATTTACATAAATAAATAAACATTTTACGATGAATACTTCTTACCTAGACGTGGAGTCTCTTCCAAGAGATCTAGGTGAGGAAAAACGCGCCGTTGCTTCATCCACTTGTTTTCATCCAAATAAGGTGCACGCGCCTTAAAGAGACAGGTGCATCGCCTCGCCTCGCCTACATAAACTTACCATTCAGAAATATACTTTTCTCTCCTCGCTTTTCAACTTGTTGCGTTGCTTCTTCGTGCACAGAGTCTGACTCTAGTTTAAATATATCCTTTTGCAAAGCGACGTTTTCTCCGTCAGCTACGTTTCTCCCAGGTGAACTCCGGCAACGTGACGACGTCACTCCCGTATGCGCTGTTGGCACGCAGGGCGGAAGAGGGGGGCGGAATGAGCAGCAGCTGGCAGCAGCTCATTTGTATTTAAAGGGACAGACACGAAAACCGACTGCCTGAACACAGCGCGTTACAGACAGGGTACAGAGAGGGCTGCTGTGCTTGATCCGTGAGGAACTTTGACCAAAGGATTTCACAGACATGTCATTAAGGTGCCTGGGACCTGTGTGAACTGCTGGAAAAGGGGTATAATTGTTCTCCTTTAAGGACTGTGTGCTATTCTTTGAGTTAGTACACAAGCTTTCTAAAAAAAATGTGTAGATTGGTCTGTAAATGCTGGATATTGAGGGATAAAAGCTACTTTAAAAAAAGGTTAGACAAGTGCAGTCTTGAATGACCTGGGAAATATCCTTTATTCCTCATTGTGAGGACCTCCTCAGACACTAAATTATAAACTTTTTTTGTCATGTCATGCCACCCTCCACCTCTCTTCCAATGCACCCTTAATATAAACAACTTACATTTACATAAAAATAGGAGCCTTTTCAATGCATTTAAGGACTTTAGTTCAGGTGCTGTTGAAAGCAAATTAGCTTTGGACATGCTGTATGATGTGATTAGTTACATAAACTTAAATCCAAATACACACTTTAAGCTTTCCATTCTCATTTTAAAGTTCTAAATCAGTGGTATTTTAAATAGATTGATTTAATTGGTTTTCATTTCTGCCCTTAAGGTAATAAAAACTTGAACATTTGAACAAAGAGCTTTTCCATCTCCTGTCCTTGAATGTATCTAGCAGAATTTGCTGATGCAGAAGTTGTCCGGGCAAAAGCAGACAGAATGAAATGTATAGGAAAGATTACAAAAACATTTCCATTCAACAACTGTAATTTCAGAGCCCTTCACAGTACCAACTGTATTAACAGCCTTGATAAAGAATATAATAGACAGCTTTATTGTCTGGTGGGGGAGGACGTTTCATCGGTTTCCTCTCAGGCACAATTAAAAAGACATCACATTGTCAAACAGAACAGTTTTAGTACAGTTCTGCCTGGTAGGTATATATGCTTAATGTTGCTATTATATCTCATTCTGCTGAACAATGCAGATTATCAGTTTTCAGCATCAGCACTCACACGCTTCACACTATATCTTTGTCTCTGTGTGTGTTTGTGAGAGAGAGAGAGAGATTTTCTGTCCAACACACACTCAGTTGTTTCAGTTCGTATTTCTGAAAAAATGCAGAGATTTTCAGAGCCGGGGCCTTCAGCTATCAAGTTCCTCTTCTATGGAATTAATTAATACATTAATACATTACTAACTTAGCTTCTTACCTGATTGTAGCAGTAGGCCACGAGGAAGCAGCAGAGAGGAGGCAGAAGAGACCAATCAGAGGAGACAGGAACTGAGGAGAGGCTGATTAATACAGGTGTGACTCCAGGAGTCACCCTCTCCAGATCCTTTGTGTGCACAGTGACTGTTGACTCTCTGCTCTGTGGTAAGATGGACTTTTGTGGGTTTTTAGCATTGTTTTATAACCAGAGTAGTATTTTATTGTTAGGGTAGTGTAGGGGTGCATGTGTGCACCCTGAGGTATCTGTATTTTAATGATTTTAATTGTGGGTCTGTCATTTGTAGGACGAGGCCTTGACTGTTTAAGCACAGAGGTATGCAAAGTATCAACATTTAAACCTAATACAATAGTTATGTCCTACAAACTAACAGTGCTTCTTTGTTTTTTTAGGTACAGCACTGACTGCCGTTTATTTTAGTTTATTATTTTAGATTTTAGCAATATTGATTTTATTGTTTTTCTTATTGAGTCTGCTTAGTTTTAGGATTTTAACATTCTGTCTTCTTTTGTTTCTAGTGTTGCGGCTGGTGGGGTCCTCCATGCACCGGTGTGTTTGAGATGCTGGGAGTTCACTTTAGTTGGTGATATGGTTTGCGGTTGCACATTGAATTAGTGTGGTGTTTTTATTTGAAGTGTGTTGGGTTTGTATTTCTTTTGGATATTTAGTTATTCCCAGTGTCCTAGGCAGTGAGTGGTTGGTCTCCCAGCCGTGATATGACTGTCTGTCCTCTTGTCTTTCATACTGTGTTCTTTTAGAATTTTATTTATTGTAAAATAAATGGCAGATTGACCCACATTGACCATTGTGGCCTCCTTAATTGAAGCCCCTGTGTGTTAGATCAATCCAAAAGGTTACATGGAGTTTTTGTGTTTTCAAGCTTTCTAAACCCATCTTGTCACAGCAAATGGCTGCCCACTAATGAGCTTTGTTCTGCTCGAGGGTTGTGCCTCTTAAAAGGAAGTTCTTCCTTGCCACTGTTGCCAAATGTTTGCTCATGGTGGGAACTGTCGGGTTTCTGTAAATAATATCATAACTGTACTGTCTAGACCTGCTATGGAAAGTGTGAATATTTTATGATTTCGTATATAAGTAAAATTGAATTGAATCTTTCAGACAAAAAAGGTGAGATGTCAGTAATACCAAAGGAAAACATGTAGAATGTAGTTCTATTCAATTAGTATCACTTTTGCCGTCTGCCTTTAACCTAAAGGTGAAGCTACTTTCTTCCAAACAGTTCTCATAAAAACTGCTCCCTGTGTGTTCTGTGGATAATCCTGAATAACAGACTCTTTTTTTTTAATGCGAACTCATTACATTTGCTCGATTATAGTCTAGATTACCAATCTCACAGAGGCCCCAGGCCACAGTTTCTCACAGCTTCACTGTGTATTGGTTTTTGGTATTACGATTAAGAAATTTGCAACAGTGACCCAAAGGCAATTTTGTTTTATTTTAAATTTTTAAATTCCAATCACTGTGGATGTATCGTGGTGCATTCAGAGATGAAGATAAACTCAAATCTGGGCAAAACACACAAAGTAATTTTACCTCGTATTTTAACCCCATTAAACTGGGATTCAGACACCCTCTCTATCACCCACCCAGTTTAATGGGATCATAAAATAGCTGGTGGAAAGCAAAATTGGCTCTATGTGTCACTGTTGAGGAACTTCTGAGCTTTGCACGGTGATTCCTAATTGGTGTGTCCACTTTTGGACCTAAGTCTGGTGACAGTACTTTTATATGCATGCTTTCATTGTAGAATACAGCTATATTATTTTAATCAAACCACTTTACTTTGTTCTATGTTAAGAACAGTACCGTAAAGTGCATAGTGACTGACAAAATGAATAGTTGGAAACAGAATTGCATGTGTGTTTAGGTTTCTGTGTGGATTATGACCTTATGTCCAAGTAGAAGTTTTGACCCTGAGGCTAAACCAGTTTGGAACCACTTACTAAGCACAATGCCAAGTCCCTGCTGCCACTCCACTGCCCCACTTTGGTCGATTTCCAAATAAGTGTAGGTGGCAGGGACATGCTGCTTTCCAAAACTATAGTCACAGACAATACCACTAAAGATAAATGAGGAAATATGTTTTTGTAATTGTGTGAACTGACCCTTTAAAACAGTAAATGGAATAAGATTTCAGCTCGGTTTACACTCATCCTACTGACTCACAGGTGCTTTGTCATTCCAATTATTCATGACTGTGTCAATCAATGTGTTCTGAATGACTTTGTAAGGTCCTTTTTTTCTGTTTTAATTAGTGTTTTTTAAAAATACCAATGTATTGGGGTCCTTGGGGACCCAAGTCAAACGCACCCAATTCTACCTATGCAGTTTTAATAGATGATAGACTAATTTAAAATAACACACACATCAGGTGGGGGTAGGCACTCTGTCAATCATTTTGGCAGACAGATTTCCTGATGTGCTCTGTCTACAACTCTAAATACTGTTCTTCCTGAGGTAATATGATGTTCAAAGTAAAAAAAACACACATCCTTTCATAATACGATGTTTCATGACCTTCAGATTAAATGTTGATGTTCTATTACTCCAGATAAGACTGTAAAATAATGAGTCATGTGTATGATTGATATGCAGTCAGAGCATGATCAGAACACAAGCACAAATGGAACCATTAGCGGCGGCAGAGGGACAGATTCATAATAATGTGTTTTTTTTTTTTTTTCTCCAGATGACATTAATTACATAATTAATAATGTTTGGAGAATAAATATAGCGTTTTTTTTATTCTTGGGTTTCCAAAAATGATGAGGTCAGATGAGGTTTAAAGGTATTGGATGACTTTAGGGTATGGATGTGGGTTTAGGGTTATGCAATGACTGTCAGCTGGTACTAAAGCTTATATTGAGTTACAAATGAGCGTGTGTGTGTGTAGCTCTCATTTGTATGGGTGTATGGAAGTGCACTTGCAGAGTCTCTTGTGTGCATGTCCTTGAAAACTGCATCTAAAAGATGCTTTTCACGTTCAACAAACAGTCCCTCACATACATTTAAGTCTTCTGGTGACAAGAACACACATACACACACACACACACACACACATACACACAGCAACCCTCTGCACCTCCCTTAAGGCTTGTTATCAAGCCTGACGGAAATATCTTTCCCTCCAATAAATCCTCATAAATAGATAAACCAATCTCTATTAAAAGGTCTTGTTCGATGGCGAGGGTCCAGGTGATAACGCGTCGTCTCAAGGCGTTGTCTTACAGAGGCAGACTGTTTTATGATCAGAGGTCATTCACATTGTCCATGTGTGGGTGCCAGATCAGGGAACGTCGCCGCGCATGTTAAGCAGCAGACTGTTTGCTTCCACAGATTACGGTGTTTACGAGGAGGACTGGGCACCAGCAACGCTTCCAAACTGGGATTCAAGGACAACTGCCAGTGGATATGATTTGTTTTGCATCCCTGCTGTGACTAGAAGAACTGCCACCACCGGAAATTTGAGCCAGAGTGTCAAATCATGCTGTTTGAGCTTTTTTTTTTTCTTTTAACATGAGAACTTTAATTTGACAACGTGCAAAAAGCTGAATTTACACATTCCTGTCAATTTGTTGAATTCCAAGGGCATGGAGAGTGTCCCCCAACTTTGTGGGAGGATTAAACTGGCCCCTATGAAGGAAGATAAAACTTTTCATGCATGAATCCACCATTTTAGAATGGGGCTTTTATTATATGACACAGAGGAAGGACAAACATGAATTCACATATGATTAAACCGACTCCAAGGCAGTTACTGCTATAACAAATGCTTTTTTTATTGACGGTACCGGAGAGATGTCGGAAATAATAACCTTGGTTGAGATGTGTGCTCATCGAACTTTTAAAGAGAGAAACTGATTAAAAACTTTTTATCGCCACCTAAATCCAGCATTGCAGCAAAAAAATTCCTTGACCTCCTATTCCATTGAAATGAAGTCAACATTTTTTTAAACAAACTGACAAACAGAAAAATGAATTAAAAGATAATTTTGATAATTAAAAGAGTGGTAAAAACTGACAACATACTCAAAATATGTTTTTTCCTGTGTCTGCCATTGCCAGTCATAGTGAACTAGACCGGAAATAACATGTTGGTCCCACCCACCGCAACTCAAGAGGTTTTGAAATTCCATCTATCTATCGATCCATCCATCCATCAATCCATCCATCCGTCCATCCATCCATCTCCTTCAGCTTATCCGGGGGTTGGGTCGTGGCGGCAGCAGATTTAGCACTGCAGATGTAAATAGTAAATGGACTGTACTTATATAGCACCTTTCTAGTCTTCTGACCACTCAAAGCGCTTTTACACTACATATCTCATTAACCCATACACTGATGGCATTGGCTGCCATGCAAGGTGCCAACTGCTCATCAGTTTTAGGAGCTAACCATTCATACACATTCACACACCGATGGCACAGCCTTTCGGGAGCAATTCGGGGTTCAGTATCTTGCTCAAGGACACTTCGTCATGCAAACTGGAGGAGCCGGGGATTGAATTGCTGATCATCTGATTAGCGGAGGACCTGCTCTACCTCCTGAGTCCCTTTCCCTAGCAATGCATTCCAGCTCCTCCTGGGATCTAAGGGTGTTCCCAGGCCAGATGGACTGTATAGTCCCTCCAGCAAGTTCTGAGTCTGTCTGGAGACCTCTGAAGGAAGTTGCCCACGAGGCATCCTAATCAGATGCCCGAACCATCTCAGCTGGCTCCTTGAAGGAGCAGCGGCTCTACTCCAAGCTCCTCACTCTATATCTAATGCAGACCCCAGCTAGCAAGTGGGGGAAGCTCATTTTGGCCGCTTGTATCCACGATGTCATTCTTTCAGTCGCTACCCAAAGGTCATGACCATAGGTGAAGGTGAGAACATAGACAGGCTTGCTTCCAGTTTTGAAATTCTTAAATGAGAAAAAAGATGCATGGAAACACATTTCTACTATGTCGGTCAGGTCGAGAAGATCTTGCTTAGAGTGATATCATGTGCTCAAAGCATAATATACCTCCTGCAAATGGAGCACTAGTATAGGATTAACTATTGCAACAGTGAATTTTTTCAATAACTTACAGAGAAAAAGACAGCTATTGACAATATTATAAGTTTGGACATCTTGAAGGGAGTCCAAAACAGTGTGATGCCTTTGGTGCCAGCATCTTGCAGCCATTAATAACACTGCCTCCTCCACATCAACTCAGCTTTTAGCCATGGCAGTGGGGACTCGGTCATGACCCATTAAATCATCCGTTCCTTCCCTTCCCTGTTACAGCTGTGTGCTCTCTGCCATGGAAACTTTGTGGTCCAGACTAGATTGCCACAAAAGGAACTCCCATGGGGGGAAACTGATGTTCTTGTGTGGGAGGAGCAGAACCGCCACAAGCAACTATATGAAACCTTAAATTACCTCAGCGTGGTATTAGAGTATGACACTTATGATTACCTTTTTTTTTTTGCTCTGGCCCAAGAGAATTATTGTCAAGTACACAAAATGATTCAGTAAAAATTTGGCAAAAAGGAAGTTGGTGGAAAACTGCAGGAACAGTTTTCTTAGGGAGCAGACTCTAGATACACTCGTCTTTAAATAAGTTTTGAAGGCCCTTTGGTAGACTGCTGGACTGCATACTGTATACAACTCTCAACATGATAGGTTGGCATAGAAAATGGATCAATGGATGGAAGCCTTAAAAGCCAGAATATGAGAAATCATTAGATGTTTTTTTAGGCAGTGTACATCACTCTGCACAAAAATCGGCGTATATTGCAGGAAACACTCTTCTCTCAGAGGACATCAGATGTCACTACAGAACGCACTAGACGCATAAAGCTCCTGTCTATGCTGCTCTCTCCTCCATTATACACACCTGCTGCAGGCAGCTGTACATAAATAAATCAAAATAAGCAAGGTTTCGCTTTTGGGTCATTTCGACCAAAGATTATGTACAATATTCTCTTGAAACATGGACATAATCACAATTCATCACTGCGACGTGTTGTTATAATGCAAACTCAAAATGAACAAAGAACATGTAGGACTTCTTTTTTAAATCTAAAATAGACATCATTGGCTTATTTTCCACCTTTATTGATCAATGTTTGACTGCTTCAAATCTTGTCTCAACTTTCAGTGTGCTGCGTATGTTTCTGTATGTCAAACTTTCTTGTGTTTTCTGTCTTTATCCTGTGCACATGCAGTCAAATTGGTGAATTCTTATAATGTGCTTGTACACTCCTGATCAAAATCTTAAGACCGGGTGAAAAATTACTAATATCCGCATTTCACACTATTGGAACTGGTTTCAGCAACTACACCACTAGATACCACTAAATCCTACACACTGGTCCTTTAAGAAAACAGAGGCAAACAGACAAAATACACTCCTGATCAAAATCTTAAGACCGGGTGAAAAATTACTAATATTCGCATTTCGTGCTGGTGGAATTTAACCATATCGTAAGTAGAGTTTCAGAATGCAAAAAGAAGAAACAGGAGCAAGAGACAGCAAAATAGAATCAGCAGTTTATTGAAAACTGCATTTAAACTAAAACAGACGTTTTATCAGCTGATCAAAAGTTTAAGACCACAGCCCAAAATAGCCCAAAAATAGATCTAAAAGTGTAAAAAATGGACTCACTAGTGCTCAGTAGTACTCAGTAGTACTCAGTAGCCCCACCATTCTTGTTTTTCATTTCAAAAATTAATTTAGGCATGCTTGATGTGAGTTTTTCCAGAAGGCTGGTGAGAACATTGCCCCATGTGGTGAAGATGGCTTCAAGAAGGGCATCCATGGTCTGGAACTGATGTCCATTTTTGTAAACTTCCCTTGCCATCCATCCCCAAACGTCCTCAGTGGGATTTAGATCAGGGGGACACACAGGATGGTCCAAAAGAGCCGAACGCTAACCCTGGAAGAAGTCCTTTGTCAGGCAGGTGTTGTGAACTGAAGCGTTGTCCTGTTGAAAGACCCAGTCATCACTGCACAAACGAGGGTTCTCAGTCAAGAGGGGTCCCTGCTGCAACATCTCCACAGAGCCAGCCGCATTTTGACGCCCCTGCACAAACTGGTCCATTTTTACATTGAAGGAAAAAGCACGCCAGATCATGATGGAGCCTCCTGCACTGTGCTGTGTAGAAAACATCTCCAGTGGGATCTCCTTGTCATGCCACTAACGTTGGAAGCCATCAGGACCATCCAGATTAATTTTTTCTTGTCAGAGAATAAAACTTTCTTCCACCTTCTAATGTCCCATGTTTGGTGCTCCCTTGCAAGGTGCAAATAGGCAAGTTTGTGGTGTGGGAGGAGACGTGGCCTTTAAAGACATTTTTTGTTTTAAGCCCTTCTGTTGCAGATGCCGTCTTATGGTGATTGGGCCACAGTCAAAAAGTACAGTACAGTAAGGGTCTTAGTTTGGGTCAAGAATCGGCCTGTGTCTTCACGGACAGCCTGTCAGATCCTCCAGCTCAGTGCAGGTGATTTTTTTTTTTTGGGTCTACCACTTGACTTTTTTTGTTCCATAACCCTCAGGATCTTTTAAGAAATTTAAAATGACTGCCTTACTGCGTCCAAGCTCGGCAGGGATGGCGCGTTGCAAGAAGCCTTGCTTGTGCAGCTCAACAATCCTTCCACGTTCAAAGACAGAAAATCTTTTTGCCTTTGCCATCAGGGGGTCATGACAGCGTGAATGCCCAATAGAAAATGACATGAAAGCCAGATTTTTGCACAGATTTTGACTTTTTAAGGCTGTGGTCTTAAACTTTTGATCAGCTGATAAACAGTCTGTTTAAGTTTAAATGCAGTTTTCAATAAACTGCTAATTCTATTTTGCTGTCTCTTGCTCCTGTTTCTTTTTGCATTTTGAAGCTCAACTTACAATCTGGTTAAATTCCACCAGCACGAAATGCGAATATTAGTAATTTTTCACCTGGTCTTAAGATTTTGATCAGGAGTGTATTTTGTCTGTTTGCCTCTGTTTTCTTAAAGGCCCAGTGTGTAGGATTTAGTGGTATCTAGTGGTGTAGTTGCTGAAACCACCTCTGCTCCAGTTCTTGAGAACGCTGCAAGGAGCATTTCCAGGGACTGAATGTCCATGCTGTTTTTGGCCTGTTGGAGTCACAGAAGACACCTGAGTTTGTAGTTTGCTCTATAAATGTTTAATTATTATTATTATTATTATTATTATTATTATTATTATTATTATTATTACTGTTATTATCCCATTATGGCCATACTCTAAACTCTTAATAAACTACAGTACATCCAAAACTCTGCTGCACGGTCTGTTCACCCACACCCGTGACCACATCACCCCTGTCCTCCAGAACCTCCACTGGCTCCCAGTTCCACAGCAAATTCAGTTCAAAATCCTCCTCTTCACACACAAAACCCTCCATAACTAGGCCCCTTCCTACCTCACTGCCTTGCTCCATCGCCACAATCCATCCCACAGCCTCCGTTCATCTGCCTCCTGACTCCACCACCCAAGACCAAGCACTGAACCTGGGGCGACAGAGCCTTCTCTGTAGCAAACTCATCTGTAACGGTACCGACTTGCCCACCTTCAAATCACTAACAAAAACACACCTTTTTAAAATTACTAGTCAAAAAGACGGGAACGGAAAGAAAACTCTGCCCGAGGAAAACTCAGCCCAGCTGTGACGACTACAAATTGAACTTGGGTGTTCACCATTGTATCACCACTGCAAAAGGAAACCATTTCAATCCAGAGTCTATGGTTTATATCAAGAGTTCAACAATGGGAGGGAAAAGAGGAGGAGGTGATGGAAGGCAGGAAATAAGATAAGAAAGCTGCAAGCACACAGGTGGCAAAGATGAACTGAAAAGAGACATTACACTTCAGCAAGGAGAGCACGATGACACTACAACGCTCCTCGTGTTCTGAGCAACCAATACTTTATTGGATTCATGAAAGAAGAAAAACAAAAACATACGACCCCAGTCTGCAGACAAGTATCTCTCTTCATCATGCACCCATCGCCAGCCATATAGTATCTCACACCAGTTATTCTCCCCTGAGACCCGAACATCAGTCCAGTATTAATGATCTGTTTCCATCTGGTTGTGGCTCATTAGGCTCGATGTGTCCCACCACAGAGTAAACTGTTGTCTGATGTGGCCTAGCCTGCAGCATGCTGCTCTGGGAAATGACAACTAGTCCAGTCTGACTTCCATAGTCCTCTTATCTCTGCTGCTGCTGCTGTCATCACAAGGGGGAGGGGGAGGGGAAAGGGAGGGAGACAGCTCAACTTAGAGTCTATGGAGGCTGGGACAAACTCCCTGGTGAGTCAGTCAGACAAAGCAGGCTCCAAAAAGTTGGACAGTAACTTAATTAGTGACTTATTAAATTATAGTCCAAGGCAATTGATATTCTGCCCTGTAAGCTAATGCAATCATATTTTGCAATTCTTTTTTTTTTTTCCCCCACCAGCTTGACTTTTGCTTGGTTCAATTATTTTCACAGACCAGCCTTCTCTTCCCATCTTTGGCGGTAATGAAGCTCTTCAGGGTTTCCTTGTAGTGCGCTTTTACTCCCGTGTTTTATGTCTTGTCCAATTATTTGCCGTCATTCTCCATGCCAAAACTTGATGTAAAATCTTCAACATTCAAGTCATTCATCATGTGTGTCTCACTCACATGATGGCATTCATAAATACTGTGCTTCACACAGGTGCGTGTGCACAAACACACGCGGGTATATACAAGACAAACAACGACTTGTCGAGTAGGCAGAGAACAGCTTTTTCCTTAGCAACACAACTAAAAACGAACGACAATGAAAATGACTCTTTAATGAATAAATGTTTTGCAAAAGCAACAAATTTTAATAGTAAACTTTTCAAACTGTAGTTTTGACCACAATAAACCCAAAGTTAGACAGAGATCACTTCACTGTCAAACTCATGTCCTCTGAGGTGCCATTGTCATACTTAATCGCCGATCCTGCCTCTAAATTGCCTGAATGATAATTTTCCACAAAAATACACCAATCAGCTATAAGATTATGACCACTGACAGGTGAAGTGAGTAACACTGATTGTCTCATTATCATAGTACCTGTCAGTGGGTGGGATATATTAGGCAGCAAATGAACATTTTGTCCTCTAAGTTGATGTGTTGGAAGCAGGAAAAATGTAGAACTGTAAGAATTTGAGCAACTTTGACAAGGGTCACATTGTGATGGCTGGACGACTGGGTAAGAACATCTCCAAAATGTCAGCTCTTCTGCGGTGTTCACAATCTGCAGTGGTAGTCATAGGTGGCCAAGGTTCGCTGATGCAGGGGGTGGGTGTGGTCTGATCCAACAGACGAGGTGCTGTAGCTCAAAAAAAAGTCAATGCTGGTTCTGATAGAAAGGTCTCAGACCATACAATGCATCACAGGTTGCTGTGTGCTGAAAGCGGAAGCGTGCCAATGTTCTGGGAAACCTTGGGTGCCATTCATGTGGATGTTACTGACATACCACCTACCTGTGCATTGTTGCAGACCATTTACACAAATGGAAACGGTATTCCCTGATGGCAGTGGCCTCTTTCAGCAGGATAATGCGCCCTGCCACAATGCAAAAATGGTTCAGGATTGGTTTGAGGAACACAATAAACAAGTTCACAATGTTGACTTGGCCTTCAAATTCCCCAGATCTCAATCCAATCGAGCATCTGTGGGATGTGCTGGACAAGCAAGTCCACTCCACGGAGGCCCCACCTCACAACTTGAAGGATTTAAAGGATGCTGCTAATGTCTTGGTGCCAGATACCACAGCACATCTTCACAGGTCTAATGAAGTCCCTTACATATCATGGGTCTCTTAAGGTGACATAAACAATTTGGAAAAAAATTAACAATAAATATTAGAAAAACAATGATTTTCAATAACTTTGGCACGATAAAATGTCTCAAAAACAAATACTTTGAGGAACACAAGGGACTTGAGGTCTTTATTGGAAATACGTTAATGAATTATAGAGCGTAACATATGGAAATGACATTGACAAGGATGCATTTAAGGGTTAAAATTGTGACATTATTTAAGCAATTTATGTCAAAATCTCACTTTTAGGTCATCATAACTTAAAAAACTCAAAGCTAGACATAATTTCTTTTTTCACCATGTTATAACACTGAAACACTGTACAAGTTCTAGACCTTCACTAATTCAGTGCAAACAGAAGTAATGTAAAACATTTAAGACCATACTCAAGAGCAAACTCAAGAACTCAAGTATTAGAATGGCATATATTGACCAGTATAAAGGTGGAAAAGTGATACAATGGTGAAAGCACACTCAGTATTTGAAATATACAAATGTCATGAAAAACATTAGGTAAATGCCATCATACCTATATCACTGTTCTTCGATTTTAGAGTCAAGGCCTGTTTTGCGCCAAAGATCGTACAGCCTTGATGCAATGACACTGTTTATAATTGTGTAATAAATCTTTCAATGGCCTCAAAAATATATAACAAACTTTACAAACCCACATAGCAGGAATACCAAGTAGTTACAACATTATCACAGGATTTGTTGCGTTTATTTGTGCAACTATGAACAGTTGAACCCTATAAACTCAAAATAAACATATTTTGCTGTGACTGGATCTTAATAAACTGATCGAAAGGATGGTGAAATAACTACATCATGATGGAGATTTGTAAAACGTCTGAACTATTACTTTGTCACGTCTGTCTGCAAGACAACAAGAAAAAACAACTTTGGATTGATGAGGGTCATACTAACTTCTAACCGCATAGTAAAGTACAACCGATAGCTAGAATCAAGTAACACACACCAGGTAGTCCAACTTCCTCGCATACATTTCACCAAGTAGTCTCCTTTTTTTGTCTGGCCTCATTGCGAATAGGAAGTAGTTTCACCATAGCTGCAGAGAGGTTGAAAAGCAAAAGTGAAGATAAATCCACTTTTTAATCCCAAATGTTTAAAAAATAAACTCCAAGAACTCTACAGAACTTACATGAGAACTAGAAGGTCCAGCACGGACCTCAGTATGGAGTGTGGACTGGTAGCTGGAGAGATGCCAGTTCACCTGCAGCAAGGTACCCAACCCAATCCCTAACTGCAACCCAGGGCACTGCTACATGGCTACTCATCACTCCAACGTCTCTCCACATTCCACTCTTAATGTGTACGGTTGTATTTTGAGCCTATATGTGTAAAACTTAAGTGAAAAGAGAATTTCCCCACTGATGGATCAGTGAAGTTAATCTTCTTCTTCCTCAGCAGCTCTGTCCCTCTCTTCTTGGTTCTTCTCCTTTGTCCTCATTAGTGGCAATACAAGAAATTGCAGGTAAAACCTAGCCACTTGACTTTGGTACACATCGCTTATAAGTTTTTAAAAAGTTACAGTGAAGACATCCAAAAAGCAATTTGGACACACTGAAATCTGATTGCTGGTGGTGGTTTGAAGGAAAAGTGTGGTTCACTTCACCAGCCAACTAGGTGCTCAAATAACAAAGCAGCAAACCTCAAAACTCAGCAACACTGGCTGGTTTAACTGGAATAATATGATGGTGGTGATGGTAGTTTGAGCCAGATATCGAAAAGGTGTAAATACATACATCTCTCTAAGACACATTGATACGATTTGCTCCACCCACTCACTTACTATGGTAATAGCTTCTAACCATTACAGGATCTGTCCCCTGTGATAAAGACAGCTGATGTTATGGTGAAGCTCCACTAAAATTAAGCACAATTTTTCCTGTCTCATTAAGGCGACAGGAAAAAAGCTCTGGGAATTTCAACACATACTGTACAGTCATTGTGTTTATCTGATCTCAGATCTGTTCAGCCATGACTGATCTATGTGGCTGAGCATTGAGCACTGATTATAAGTGAGTGGTGGCACATAAAGGCGAATCAGACTTTTGTCTTGCATGTCGTGTATAAATCAAATTAATTGCAAGAGAAAGGGCCAATGCATTCTTTCATTCTGTTTGCCACGTATGTCCGGATGTCTGTGAAAGTACGAAGGGAATAAAATAGTGTGTTGAGATTCTAGTATGTGAGTCTCATATTTACAGATATATAGAGAATTTTTATCTAGTAATGTACTCTGTGTCTTCAGACATGAGTAAACATCTTCGAAATCTTGAAAACTCCTAGCAATAAATCCTTAGACACTTCTTCATCACCCTCCCCGTAGAAGTGGAAAAGAAAAAACACAACCATCTCAAGGCAAGCATTTTGACCAAAATCTTAATTACTGGCCTAAAGTGGAGTACGTTTTCTATAATTGACCTTCAGTTATGTATGCTCTCTATCTGTCTAAATCACTCAGCTGAGTGGCAATGAGGATAATTTAACAAGATTCCATGAATTAGTCTGCAGAGGCAATAACTCCTGCCTGGAGAGTCGCAACTCAATCAGTCTCAATCTGGCAATCCTGCTGCTTCAAGTGTCCCAGTTCTTGTTTTTTTCCTTCCTCACATGTGACACAGACCTGATGTTCCCTAATCAACCTGATCCACAAATGATGTATTAAGTGTTTTTTCCTCAACTGTGATCTGTATCATATGGAATCCCGTCTCTAACACCCCATGGCAGCTTGAATAAGTCAGCGTGGAGAGAAAGTTTGGTAGTCATCTGTATATGTAGACACACCAATTCAGTCAAATCTCATAAGGCTCAGACTGTAACCAAAATCTTTTATTATAATTGGTACTCAGTCAGACGCAATGTCATTGTTATTTCACACTGAGGTAAGAGATGGATAGTATTCAAAAAGTTAGGTGTTACTGCAAAAGAGTTCTCCACAACACAACAGACAACAAAGTTTTAGCATCTTTCAACTTTGGTTTTAACTGTTTGTTGTTTTCAGCAGCAGCAGGAAGCTGTTTTTAGTTAAAGTTCTGAAAAACCCACAGTACACCACCCAGCACCAAACAACAGACAAGCTAGTAGATGAAGAACATCAAGCATTTATGACTGTAGCTACCAGCTCTACCTCATCAAGCAGACAATTACTTGCAGGGTTGGTGGGTCACACCTAAGCTCGTGTCATAGAGCAAGACACTGAGCAAGAGATTTAAGCCCAAATCTGGATAATGGTGTTCCATAAATGCAGAGCATTTAACGGCTGATTGGCTGGTTGAGACCAAAAACCGAGCTAAAAGACTACTTCAAAGTTAGTAATTAGTTCAAGGCCACCTGATATTAACATGTGATTAGTATGTGGATAATGGCATTCAATCCGCAAGCCTTTGCATTTACACCTGGCATTAACAAGCCTTGATGTTATCTCAATTCATCCTGCATTGTGATTAGATCTTAATAAGGTAATTAGTTAGGTGTAGATGCCAGACCTGTAACTTTATAGTACTGCTTAAGCTACCAGGAAGAAGTAACCAGGAGTTTGTTGCACAATGGTCCATTGTGATTATTATGTAATGTGCACCTCCAGATGTGGTCTGGCTAATCCAATCTCATTCCATTTGCAATGCATTCAGCACACACTTGCTTTACCTGTGCACCGCACCACACTACCACACTTGCACTACCACTTACATGTGTTTTTCTTATTGAGGTGATGTTAATTCAGTGTGTTAATGTGTGGTGAAGTGACCAGCTAGCTTGACTAGGGGAGATTAAAAATGGCATCAATAAATAAATAAACAAATAAGCAAAAATTCCAAATGCAAACACATGGAACACAAAAAAATATATATGTGTTTTTCACAATTCCTAAAATCAGGGAACAGTCAAACAGATTAAAACTGATTATATGCTGAACACGTAAAGAGAAACTGAAAGGACTGACTTTGCTCTTATTGTACTACATGGACACTGTAGACCAGAGAAGGCTCAGGATATTCTGTGCTCTGCAGGAAAACAAAAGGGAGACATAGATTAATTCAGTATGACATGAATTGATTATATGACTTAACATATTACAGTTACATGCACATGCTGACTAGGCTTATATGTTCAGCATATGTTGTCTGACCTCCCCTGGCTATATCCTTAGACATATCTACAGTGAAGCAGCAGTCTGAATGTCTACATAAATAATCAGTCCTTGATGAATGGATGGAACATTAATGTTCGCACAAGTGAAATTATACATTCAGCTACTGTACATGCATGTTCAATTCAATTCAAATTCGAACCAGTCTGTTGTTCCTGGAGTTAGGTACAAAACTAGATGTGGCCCTTCTGGTTCTAAGGAGCAGGGACCTATATATCGGTGTCCGGAGTGTACAAAGGTGTAGTAGGAGGTAAGGGTGTATGTGGTGTCTTCAGATATTTGTAAGGCCTTCTGTCTGTTTCTTATGGGTGATGGTGAGTGGCTCCTGTTGCTGCTGTTGCTCCAAATCTTTACAGTCCTATTAAGCGGGTTCAGTATGAAGATGTGGTTGAGATTCATGTTTATGTCCCATTAGGTTTGGCTGCACCATGTTAAATGCACTTGAAAATTGCACAAAAAACAGCCTGGCAAATGATTTGGGTTTCTCCAGATGAGTGTGTGGGAATGGTGCAGAGAAGTCATCCACACTTCTCTGCTGCCTGTAGGCAAACTGGAATGGGTCTGTGAGCCCACAAACCTTCCTCTGAAGCTGGGATAGAATGAGCCTTTTTTAAAGCTCTTCATCACCAGTGATGGTAAAGGCTACTGGACAATAATCCAACTTTTGCTTACGTAAATACTGCAGCTTGGACAGTGCTCCTATACTTTAAACTATAATGCTGTAGGTACACCTCTAGCATCAGTTTTGTGCGTGTAGGGTTTATGGTCAGTTTAGCAACAATAAATATGCAATGTCTGGTTAGACTTTCAAAATAAAGCTTGAGGGGAAACCTTTAACAATTTAAACATTTGGAATTTGTTCAAGTTTAGGCACAAAACAACTCGGCCAGCTTTTGGAAAGATCATGGTATCTCATCAAAAATACGTATATAAGGCAAGTCAGCACTGACTTTAGTTACACAGCACACAAGAACAAGTCTCCTGGGGTAAAGTTTTTTGTTTTTTGTTTGTTTGACCCTTCCATCCAACCCAACCACCTCCATGCAGTATGTGGACTTTCTTGCTCTTTATACAATGTCACCTGACTTTACGCATCACGGGCACATCCAGAAATAAAGCTACAGGGATACCTACATAGCCTCTGACCAGGCTGCCTTATAGGATTGACTTGTAAGTGAGGACGGGCTGGATAATCCTCATTGCGGGTGGGGTTACTTTCCTTGGGGACTAGACAGATGATAGAGGATTTCCGTATGATTGGTATGTCCATGGAGATGATTATGGAAGACATACATGACATACAGTTTTTATCTGTGACACGAGGTCAAACCAATGAATAGTTTTCAGATGCATCAATGTGTCCAGAATAAATGTGGTATGCAAAAAGATATGAATAAATAAATGTCCAGCTCTTTAGAGCAAGCAATACTTCAGTTCAGAAATGAGTCTGACAAAATGAAACACTTCATCAAAGTAGGGTGCTTCTACTGTAGGTATAATTTTCCACAAGAAAAAATGTCAATGCAAGATTGTTCAACAGCCAACTCACCAATTTCTGAGCCTCTTTCAAACACATGAATGCAGTATTGAGGCTTCGTCAAAGCAGCATTTAAAAATGGCAACATGTTGAAAAATAGTTAATTAATTAGTTTGATCATTGGTATTTACACAATTGGTGGAACCCACAAATTCGCACCACTGAACAATAGTACACCGTCTTGATAGTGTTGATCTCTGAGGGGATGGAGAACCAGCAAGTCCAAAATGCACAAAGCTCTCATGGCCATCATCGAATTAGAATTATTCTCCTCTCTGAGTAAAAAAAACAGTGGTTGAGTGGTTATAAGACAGGAGTCTGATAAGTCTTTAAGCTTTAGGACTTTACAAGTTGATTTGCAAATTGTACACCAGTGGATCCAAACATTTTTATCTTTTTGCATGAGATCACAAAACACTTTTCTGACTCACACCAAATCCCCTGAAAAGACCAAAACCAAATGTGTTCTATGTATTATATGAGTATCCAGATCCTGATATATCTTCTTCCTCTGTGCCATAGAGCTCAATTGTTGTCCAAAAACTATTAAAAACACATCCATGAGCCACACTGTTCCTTCATTACAATGAACACACACTGTAATTTATTTCAACTCAATCCCACACACACTCTCCTCCTGGAAATACTCATTAAAACTCTGAAAATAATCACCAACAAACGTACTATTTCCTCCTGTTTAAGTAATGTTTGTTACAAAAAAAAAAAAAAAATAAAATTTTTAAAGATATATATTTGTTGCAAATTTGGAAGATTCACATCTTCATGAAAAACCAATGGGCCTGGAGCTAAGAGCCACAGATTAGGTCATAAAATCACAACCTTTTCATTCGTTTTGCAACACCAGTGGGTTTCAGCACCCTCAGATTGAAAACAACTGGTGTAGATAACATTATTCATAATTAGAAATAGTAAATTAAGATCATCCTAATACGTTCAAATGTCCAAATATTATGCTGGAATTGATTTATAAGTGCACTTTGTTTTTCTGTTATTTTAAACATGAAGCTTCATTTAGCTTTTTCTTTCCTAACTGAAGGTGTTCCACAGCTCTAGGTCAACCTGCAGCAGAGGAGTTTTAGTGCAGCCTCTAGTCTAAAGATGAGCTAAAACCATGCTGTGCTGGCCTTGAGCTGTTTTATACCCCGAGGCTTTAAGCTCACTAATGATTCATGCTACTTTCACAGCTCTGGATGGAAGAGGAAATTGCTTTGGTGTACGACGTCCACATCCATAATCTATTATATTCTAATTTTAACGAGATGAGCTCTAGACCTTACGGCCAGTGGCTAATCAGGTCGCTGATTAACCGCAAACAGCCCTGCAACCATTCGCCAATGTTTCGTCATTTATGTTTCAATGAGTTCATAAGCCCCAGTCAGAATATGTCTGCTTCAGTTTGAACTGAGCACTCTGTATTTTGATCACTGTCATGAATGTTTCAGCACTTTGCACAGACTCATGAAAATATGGATAAAGATTTGTATTAATTGTTGTGGAAATTTGTGGAAATAGAGACTTCTGCTGGCTGACAAGGTTTTTATTTTCTTTGCAAAGAAAAGGTCAATCAACACGCGAGCGGTCAAAGATGAAGAAAGACCCCGAGCATGGGAATACCTAAACATTTATACCTGAGGAACACCCCCTAGAGTATGTTTCACATCCCTTTGTCTGCTGCAGGGGCTGGCCCAGAGAGTGTTTTCACACCCTTTTGTGTGTTGCAGGTATCGGGGCCGACCCCCTTGGGTGTGTTTTACACCTGGGGTATCCTGCAGGTTCTTGTATTTAGGTGCAAGGTTGAGTCTAGCCATCACAATTTAAAACACAAAAGAACCTGGTATCTTCTAGTAGGAAGGGGGGAGGTTGGGCGTCTCAAGTGGTTCAAAACAAAGAAAATGAAATTACAATTACATAATATACCTGATTCTGAATATTATCTTTCATTTGGAGTCCTGTTTGTGTCCACCTGACCTCTCTTTTAGTTTTGTTTTGGTCTCCAACACCTGAGAAAGATGTCTGTCTCTTTAGCTGCTAAATGCCCAACTATGTTCACCAGAACCACCACCTTACTGTGTCTGTCTGCTGTTTGCTGTTGAGCAGTAGTATAGCAGCAGTGTTCAGTGGGTTTTAGAGCTTTTTCACAGAAAACAGATCCCTGACACGATGAGAGCAGTTAGTGTAAACCAACACTTTAAAGTTGCAGGCTGGACAGCTAAGCAATGGGCTAAAGCTCACTAGCACAGGGGAGCTGTGCAGAGTTTCCTAAACCAGAATAAGTGATTTCATAGCCTAAACCTAACAACACTAGGCATGCAGCAGTTTCTGGTGTTAAAATATCCAACTATCTACCTCACCCTCATTGCTATGTGCTGTGTGGTATAAAAACATGAACTGCATTGAAAAACAAACAAAAAAAAAAACATCACAATTGAACGTAATCTAGACAACAACTTTTGCCCACAAACATATTTGGCAAAACAAATTATTATATTTACTTATATTACATTACATTATATCACATAATTTATATGTATAGTTGTATTTAATCAGAGTAGTACGATACTGATGCCACTCTCTGGTCTGTCCCTTCAGTACTGGGCTGTGGCCAGGAGGTGATTAGCTTAGCTTAGCATAAAACATAGAAGCAGTGGGAAATTGTGTGCTTGACTGTAGAATTTGTTAATCACCTCAGAACTGCATCTTATTTCTCCATGTTAATACAAGTTTTCTAACTGCTTCCAGTATTTATGACAAGCTAAACTAAACATGTCCCAGCTCCAACTTATTGGGCAGACGTGACAGTGATGAGAGCTCATTTAAATCACAGGAGTGAAGTAAATAAGTGTTCTTCTTTAAATATCAGGAGGTAGGTGGGGGTGGAAAGGAAATATTAAAATGGTTTTAAAAGTGGGCAGTGTTGGAGTAATCTATTGTTTGACCAATAAGCTGGGCCCAGTCTCCACAACATTTTAAAGTGTCGTACACTCCATAGTCTTAATCTAACTGTGCACAAAACTCTTTTATTTTTCTTTGTTATATTTTATTTATATCACTCCAGTTGTTACTTTTTTCTACAGTTTTATTTTTTTGTTTTCTGTTTCTTTCAGCCATCTTATTTTTTATCTCATGTCTAGCGCTGCTGCTGAGCTGACCTGCTGACCAACACTTTTCATTGTACTGTTGACCTTGTGTTAACCCACATATGAAAACTGTAATAAAATCTGATGATGTTGCACAAAATGATAACAACCTAATTTTGATGGCAAATGAGCTCATTTCCCCAAATGTTCCTACTTCCCCTTTGACATGTATTCACACAGTGTCATCAGTCAAGTCCAAGTAACTGTAAACCCAAGTCCTGAACCTCCTTTAAAGAAGTGAGACTCGGCCATAATGTCCTCTCTCTGGAAATGTAACTGCCTTTCACAGAACTAGCTAACACAACAGCCCACAGCCGTGTCCAGACACACACTCCTATTCACTTGTTTCTGCCACCAGATTCGGTACACTTTTCACTTCTGATTTCATCCCCGCAGCTCTAATATAGCTTCTATTAGCACCTGCGCACTGCCTTTCCCTTTTAATATCTCAGCACGGCACAATGGCCGGATCACCCTCTCAAAGTGACCCCTCTCTCTCTCTGCAGTTTTTCCCTCTCTACCTATCACACTGATGAGAATTAGATGCCACTCCTCCAGCTGTGCCTGTCTCCTCTTTAATTGACGTTTGATATTCTGAGGTTGTCATTTCAAGAGGGAGAACAAGGGGTTGCCATTCATGGTGGCTCCTGTAAAGGGAGGAGGGGGGGGAAGTGTCACTCAGTCTGATGGCTCTGTAATGTGTTTTGGGTTACAGACACTCCTGAGCCGTCTGTCAGTTAGCTTAGCCCTCCATCTTTTCCCTTATTCAGGGGGCTGAGATTTCATTTAGCCACCCCGTCCATCAGCGAAATGCTGTCCTCTTAAACCTTTCACTTATAAGCCGACTGGTTTTCCTCAATGTCCAAAGGTATAAGCAGAAATTCCTGAAATGTTTTTCGCCCCTGCCTCCCTGCCGAAACGCTTCAAATCACTGCCGGCACAGCTCGGATATTAGATCAAAAATAAATATGAGGTAAACTTTATATTTTCAAGAGCAAATGGAAGTCCTCGCTGCATACAGAGTTCCATTTTAAGGAAGCCAGAGGGGGGAGGAGGAGGGTATAAACGATGGGAAAATAAGAAGGCAAAATGACACTGGGTGTTGTTTTTACTGCCGTGCACAGTTTTTTCATGCCACAAGATGGTCATTTGGAAATTGCATTCTGTGAAAATACAGCGCCAATCCAAATTAAACAGCAAGTAAACGTGTCATCTTTTCCCTCCATCAAAGCCCAGAGTGATGCTGCCCACTCTTCAAGGCAGACTGTTAAACAGCCATTTGAGCTCTGCTTGAGCTATCAAGCAATTTTATGCAATAAAATGGGCGAGGGAAAGCTTCCACTCAGCCATAGCTTGTCCATATTTGTATTATTTGTTCCAACATTATCTAAATTTATCTTGAATTAAAAAGCATTCTGGACAAGTCTATCTACATAATGTTATTTATTGACCTCCTCTTTAGCTTCAAGGACTTGCAGGGCCATCCACTAGTACATCATATGCAAATAAATTACAGTAAGGTTCGGAAAGCACAGAAAATCTCTGAATATAAAAAACGGTAAGAGCTTTCAAACAAATTGTTGCATTATTTCATCTAAATGGTTAATTTCCAGCTGTGGGTGTTACAGACCAAATCTATATAGAAGGTCAGTGTTCCTAATATTTATTTAGACTAGGAGAGAGTGGAGTAAAGTAAGACATTGTTTACTTACTTCTTGGGAAAAAGACACAAACACAGAAGTACAATTAAAACATTTACCTATTAACACTAATAATAGTTTTCTATTCACTGAAATCATGACAATGCATGTATGACAAATGGCCCTGAAAAAAATTAAATAAAGATAAAAACCTAACCCCGGGGTAAGATGATCCGAGGTAAATTGGGGGATCTCGAGGTAAACACTTTATCGGGCAAGGAACCATATATGGTCACTTCCATGGGCTTTTAAAATGATGCCCCACATCTCTCAATGAAGGAGCTGAATCATGTGACTTTCTCCAGCCAATCAGCAAAGGTCTGGCTACGTTACAGGCAGCGTTGCTATGGCCTCTACTGGATCATACTCTAACCCTAACCCTAACATTTTTTGCACTGTATCATGTGCGTGATATTTTGAAATTGTGTGTCATAAGTTCCATAAGACATATGTCTGATTGTTAATTTGGAAATAAATGTTCCACATATTTTTTGGATTTTTATTTACCCTAGGTGGGCGAGTGACCATATATGGTAACTTCTTTAACTTTGATTTACAGCCTAAAACTTTTTTTTTTTAAAGTAAAAAAAGAAAAAAAAGTCTTCTTATATCCACCAATAACACTGCAGGGCTGAAATTTTAACTTTCCAAGTGTTCTAATGAGTGCCCTATAAAGGGTTAAGTTTAAAACTGAGCATAATTTAAACCCGACAAACCTCATACTGGGTCTACATGTAGTGTAGTTACAAAAATATCATGATATCAAGACACGGGGTCTTCAGCTTTCAGAATCTGTGAAACAATTTTGCTCAATTTCTTATTTACTACTATTATTTTGACAATAAAGGTGAAGAAATATACATTTTATAACTATATGGGCAAGTTTTAAACAAAAGATCTGTGATTCTTTTCTCATTAGTCTACAGTAACATGCTCGATATCACTGAAAACTAGAAAATTCCAGTGATGCTTTTCGCTAAACACACCACACACAGTCTCTGCTGAGCAAACTATGATTCAAACTTCACATTGTACATGTCACACTAACATATATCTGTGTTCTAACCAAAATATTTCAAGAAGAGCTCTTGTTCTCTCCGTCTCTCAAAGCAGTGTTGAGCCCCAGTTGGTTCTTCTCTTGTAAGTTCTTGGCATGTTAGCTTTTCTACAATGTTTAACCAGCCTTGCCTCACCAAATGGTGTATGAATTACACACTAATCTGAGGTCATTTGTGTGTTATCACAACACCTTTTTTGCCTTTCACATGTCATTACACTGCATTAAGTCTGGACTGACTTACACTGTATAGCAGGTGGCATACTATAAAGAGTGAGAAAGCCTATGTGTACGTCATTAGGTGAATAGGTGGGGCAAACTTAACCACGTCACATCAACTTATATGGAGATCCCTGCTTCTTGATATTGTTATAATGTCAACATTTATGTTGTAACCACTACTCAATTATCTTATTCTCTCTAGATAACAATCCTCGCCTAATGACACATTTTAGCACTTGATTTGAAGTACTTGCATTAACATGATTGGATGTCAGCTGACAGCCACACATGATTATAAAACATGAATGAAACAGCTAAATCAGCAAACACAAATTATGTCTTCTGTCTTATAGCTACTTCATTTACTAACCTGATGAGCCAAAGCATTACTATTAATGTATGAAAGAAGTGGCAGTGTATACTAAGGTTGGACCTCGATATAGTAGTAGAGCAAGAATCTGGTGAGTCACAATTGGACAGTAAATGCAGAAGAACTCATCTTCTGTCCTCAGGGATCAAGGGATAAGGGGTGAGGAGTGTGGAGAGTGCCAGAGACTGGAGTTTGCAGTCCAACATTACCTTGATCTTTCCATATTCGGAAATATAAACATATTGTTTGTTTAAGTCATCCAACCATCATCCAATTATACCTCATTTTTCAGTCCCAAACCTTAACCATACCCTTGGTTGCCATCTAAAAATCTTGGAAACGAATGTTAAAAATCTTAAACCCAATCAGAGGATTTGCAGAACTGTCAAATATCAGAGGTTATGTCTGGTGATTGGGTATAAGACTTGAAAATAGATTCTTTAGACCTATTATTTAGTGATCAGAACACCTTGATCATGTTGTCAACCCATTTAATGATCCTATTATCTCTGGGCCTAGAACAGTCCTTGCCTGAGACTGTGATTTAATTCTTACATTATCTCGAGATGTCAAACCCTCGTTTTCTGGCAGTCACCATGTGGAATCTCATTCTCTCACAATAATTGGCTTCCGTCCTTTATGGCGATGCAGGTTTGTTTTCATCATGGAGTCTTCCCACTAAGCTTTAAGAAAAAACAGTGCAGCAGAGAACGGAAGAAGCTTTCACATGAGAAGATAAAGTACGCAGGACCACATTGCACCACTTGTTTCGTCAAGATAATGACATAATTTAGTCGTGATCATACAGATGACATCATGATAGGCCTATCGTGAGATATGTGGAGATCTGTTGTCGTGGGCTGACAATCATAATGTCTCTGGAAACATAGCTTTTTACATTTTTTCTATTGAGAGGACCAAGCAGAACCCAAAATGGAGCAGGTTTTCAGCAAGTTTTGTAAGAGGTACCTTCAGTATGGTGCAGTATTCAGTCCCTTCTCTGGCTTCTGAGATCAGTCAATCAGGAGGAGTGTGTCTGATAGGGGTGCACGTCACTCCCTGGCCAGGTATAGGTACAGGCAGAACAGAAATCACATGGGGAGCTACAGGGAACCTTTTTGTTTCGTTTCCACCATGTTCCTGTCAGCAGTCAGCACTGTAAAAGAGCCCAACGGGACCTGTCAACGTCTGTCAAAAAGTGCACACAGAAAAGAAAAACCAATGCCTCACTCAGTTTAGCAGAGAAATTGGAGAGCTACACACATTTGCACCATTAAACTCAAATGACTGCACCTTTCCGCAGGCCAGCACACACACAGCACTTCTCAAACTAACAATACTCAGCCAAGTGTTACACTGGCTTAACATGAGAGGCAACTCTGACAGTTTATAATGAAGCAAAAATACTAATCGTTTTGGCTTCATTACACTGCCATCCAATTTGTTTAAGATTTGAGTTAAACGTTATTTTAATTACCTACAAAGTATTACACAGCAGAGTCTCTGAATAACTTGCTGAGCTTTTCAGACCATAGTATCCTTCATGATGTCTGCAATCATCAGAGCCGTGCCTTCTAATTAAACTGTGAAGTAGCTTTAGGAATTATGTTCATATTGGAAGAATCTGCACCTCACAACTTAAGCCCATTGGCAATATTCAGTGCTCTTCTATAACCACCTTTTTAAAACCATAATCCATTGCCTAAATGGCTAGTTACTTAGCCTTAGCCTTTGTTGCCATTGATCACTAAGCACTCTTACTGAACATGAACTGAGATCTTGCAGAATCATGCAATATCAAGTTTCTTTTCTGGAGACTGGGTCATATTTACCCCTGGAACTACAATCAAAACTGAAGAGGACATCTCTCTTGCAAATATGGCCCCTAAACTTTGAAACCAGGAGTGGAAAGCAGGCAACAGCCAGCACCCCACAGCACTGGGTATAAGGGAATTTTCTGTTCTAGCATGCCACAGGGTCAAGCATATGCCCTGAGGTCACTGTAGGGACAGTGTTAAATCTTTGATTGTTATGAGGACACTGACATCTTCTCCTTGAAATTATTACTCTGGTAACCAAGGTCAGAGGATAGGCCTGCCTCACTCACAACAGATAGGTACATAATGAAGAAGCTTCTACAGAGTTATATAACAATACCAGACCACTCAGGGTTAACATTTTTCTTTGTTTGTAGACTATAGATGAGTCAGCTTCTTCCGAACTGAGGCAGCATCATGTCATGACAAGTGTATGGATAAATCCTCCATTTTCCTTGGCCAAGCTTCATCTTAAACTTCTGTGCACTTTCTGTTCACTGACTGGACTGACCATTGATGAACACACTGCAACTCTCCACAAACTGGGGTCCCAAAAAGTCAAGCCTTCCTTTGTACAAACTGGCAACTGGTCTGTTCATATTTATGGGACCGGTGTGTAATATTGAGGGTGATTTATTGACAGAACTTGGCAGAAATTAAATATAATATATACAGTTATCAGCATTTAACCAAGACGGGCAAGCAACCAAGATTCTGGCATTGGAGAAGTTCTGGTTTCCATTTGTAGTTGGAGTAGTATTGACCAATCATGTCTGAGTAGGCTTTGGTGGCATGCAAGTAAACAGACTATATGTGGAGAACGAAGGAGGCGTAACGCATTGCAGGAATGTGATCTTGGAACCTATCGCCTAGCATCTGATGACAATTTAGCTCTTTATTAGCCTTTAGTTTAGTGGTATTATTAAATAGAATTAAGTCATACATATACATGATTACAAATGTGTCTAACTAATCTAACTTATTCTTTTGCATGTTGCAATTTGTATTTTGTTGTTTCAAAATGTTTGTTCACACTGTAAAAGTCTCATGTGAATTAAATCATAATTTTGGCTTTAAAACTACCACTGCACAAGTCTTTGTCTATGTTCTCTAAGAAATGACATTATAGTCAACATTGTAATGTCTCACCTGATCATCTCCAGAGCATATCCATGTGTGACCACAGCCTCCCTCTCCCTGTCCCTCTGTGCTGCTTGCATTGTGACCAGATGCTATTTTACCAGAAGAACAATGACTGAATATTCTGCATTCATGACCAGTTTTATTTACTACATATTTTTTTTATAGGCAACTGCAAATGTACTGCATATTTACAAGCTATAGGGATTTACCACAATAATCCACAGATCTGGAGAAAGTGAAAGCGAAGCACAAAGGAAACATTTACAGAGAAAGTTTGTCAACATAACCATACAATGTCACTACAACAGCGGTGTTCTCCCACCTGCCGCACACACACCACACCTATTCACTACTGAACAACGGGAGACGGAGACGACAGATGACCCGTATAAATGAATTATAATAAGTACTTCTTGCCTTTTCCCAGACGTTCTGAATAAGTCGATACATTTGTTGTTTGTGGCTTTTGAGAAGTAAAGTCGCGAAGAAGTTTATAGTTTCCTGATGGACAGTAAAGTAAACTGTAGCTGCTGATAGCTAATGTTGGCTTGGTTTTTTAGCTGGGCTGCTGGACTGTTCGCTCAGAGAACCAGGGGACTGTTTGGACTATGAAGAGGAAGTTTTTAGGAACATTGTGTGGAGGAATGATGACGAGGAGCAGAGTCAATGTCATGCCAGAACTGGAGCTGGGCAAGCAGGCAATGTAATGTCTGAAAAAGGCGACAGAAGAAGCAAAGAAAAGAGTGAGTGAACAAGAAGCCGCCAACCAAGAGTAAATCTGTGACTGACTTTTAGTGGTTGGTGAGAGCTTGGTGAAATAAAAGGCTGAAAGACAGACGCCAAGCTGGGCTGACTGCTGTTGGACTAGTAAGTAATATTAGCTGGCTGCTATGTCTGCTGTTGTTGACCTTGCTTCATGTTTAACTGTAAAGCTTTAGCAAAGTTATTGACTTGCTAGTTTTTGATCATGAGCAATAACTAATACATGTGTACAGCTGACAAATTGCAAAAAATACCAATTTCTACACAATGTTGTTTTAAACAGAATCCATGTTTTGGCAGATTCATCTAATATCAACGTCCCTCTATGGTGATATGGTTGAATTTACCAAATTTAAAGAGGATAGAGCTTTCCCTAACTCTGGAGCCAAATCTGGACTACCAAGCAGGCAAAGTGGGCAAGATGCTGAGTCACTGTTTATCACTGACAAAGATTCAGGTTCCCTAATCCTGAAGCCCTGTCTTGAAGAAGGTCATGGTTATACTGCATTTTTCTAAATGAATTTGTGCTTAAGCAAATTACCACACAGCAGACCTGGGGCCAGGAATTCATCGTACAGTGGGTGGGTAGAACAAGATCATTTTTGCACCAGGGCCCCATAGAAATGTCATCATGTGTAAATATCTGATTCTGTTAATATTTTAAATCCTGTTAAGACAGAATAAGAAAAACTGTGTTAAGCACATGCAGGAAAACTGAACTGTCTGCTGAAGTACAAGAAACAGGTGCATAACAGCAACTTACAGCAACTACAGTGCTATATACATATATCAACACAAAACGAAATGAAAATAAAAGACTCTTATACTGTATATATAAACATATCAGAATATAAAATGAAAAAAATAAAATGAGTCAAGAAAGTTTGCTGGCCTGCTTAATAAAATCTGTATTTTACTGATTTTATTTTGTTTTAATTCATCATACTTATGATTTACAATGTTTTACTTCACTGAGTTTCTACCTAGAATTCTGTGTTTCTTCTGTTAAGCACTTTGCACACCTCAGTTTTTGAAAACTGCTATACAAATGAGATATTATAATGAGTCTTTTGTGATGCATAATAATGCCTGCAAAGACACTCAGGACTAATAGCAAGTCAACTTTTAACAGTGTTAATTCAGCAATTATGGAAAACAAATGCATATGTGAACTGATGAGCAGCGTTTTGTTAAATGAACGGGGGATCTGAGAGCTTCCTTACACTGCAAAATAATGAAGTTATTTTAATGTATTTTTCAAGTTTGTTTCTAATTGAGCCATTGAACTTTTATTTTCTTAAACTTGCAGGTGCAGGAAGATTATTTCAACCTGTAAATAAAAAAATGTAATCCAAAAAATATTTTAAAGCTGTGAACCGCATTATTCTTTTGAATATTAAACTATATGAAACTGGATGTTAAAGATCTTATTGCTGAAGTTTGAGAATAATCTTTAATAATCTTTAATTGTCTTTAAAATGGAGTTTTCACACATCCTTCATGTCAGTAGGTCATGGTCAGGTGTTACAGCTGTTTGGTGGGAACTGTTCTGTGCAGTGAGCCAAACATCGTTACTAGGTTTGAATGGAGGATGAAAAAACTCTTCTTCTCAGAAACTGACTCACAAAATCAACCTAAAACTCTGTAATGAGACACATTTAGCACCAGAAATGAAAATCTATGTTTACACAGTCATCAGTGGACCGTTTAATATTTGAAATGTGAGCTGTTTTACTATTTTAGATTGAAATCAGCAGAATCCAGGCTAATGGTCATCTGACACTGACATGTGTGCATCGGTCTGACTCGCTTTAGAGAGATCACAGAGCTTGTCTTCTATCCTTGAATTAAAACTCCAAGTGTCATCGGTGGTTGATAAGATTTGTAATGCTGACCGTAGACAGAAGAGAAGATGCACATTCCATCTATAGAAAAAAAATGGAATCATCAAAAGTGGTCACACAAATGTGTTATTATCCTTATCCTGGAAATCCTGCATTTTTATTTATTTAAACACAATCATAATATCATAATATTTGCACATACCCCTTCCAAAAGTACCCCTTGGGATACATATACCACCTACACCTACCCTACACTTTTAAAGTGTCAGCAGTGCAAATATATATTAGAATTGATACTTTTAATATTAGATTTTTCAAAAAAATATTGAATAGGCAAATAAAACCAAAAACGTTAATAAATCCTAAAGAAATCTTAATATATACATACATAATATATATTCATGTTTTCATGCGTATATGAGTTGTATAAGTATTTTTTCTAAATATCTATATTTAGATGTTTCATTAGCATTCTGTCTGAAGTGTTGGCTTTGAATTCTACATGAACATAAGCTTTGATGTATATTAATGCAATTAATGTTCATCATGTAATGTGTCATGTTTTGTATGTTAGGCGTGGACCCCGGGCAGATTAGCTGATCGCCACGACCTCGGCTAACGTGCGTCTTTAAAATAAACATGTTTAAAGCAGCAGTACTTAAAATAACGCGAAGAGAAGCTCCGACATGTCAGCACATGAGAATGAAATGTGAAGAATGAAGTGAAGGCTGGAATATTCTCACTCTTCCATTTATTTAATAAGAGAAAATAGGCTCAATTAGTCTCAATTAGATTAAATTTAGAATAAAATAATTTAATAAATTGGAGATGTTTTTTTCATTTTGTTGTACTGTATCCCTCTTGGGTCATGAACATTAGGTCTGCCATCTCTGTAAAGCACATCAATCTTTCCGTAATTTAGAAAACATCTGTATAGCCTCTCATAAATCCCCCATGTCTTTCATAACTAATTATTTTATGAATGCCTGATTACGCTGTAGTGCTCCTGACATGTTGGGTACACACATACACACCATAAAGCATGTTGCAGAATCACTGGGCAGAGAGCGTTTGATTATTTATGCCTCCTGAACTGCCCCACCGTGTGCGAGTCAGAGCTGTTTAACATTAACTTGACGCTACTACAGGCGCTTCACGCCACAACGCTCAAGGCATCAAAACCAATAAACACACATGTATATTTCATCATTAATAACTGAGGAGAAGGATTAAGATATCAACTGTGTGTGTGTGTTGGTTGAAGCGCTGCTTGTGGATTGGAAGTGGTTCAAGTTGGTGTGTCAGCCACGCTAGAATAAAATGTGTCTTCATGGAGCTTCAGTCAGGACTGTGTGGCTGAACTTCCCTGTGAACTCAAACCATATACACTCCTCCTGTCTTTGTCTGTCTGCCTTTGTCTCTTAACTCCCAGTCTCTCCATCAGATCAGTGATGAAATAGCGGACTGCCGAGCAAGGGGCATTTAACGACATCTGAATAGCTGCCTGCCATTTCATATGCGACAGCAGAAGAAAAGGCCCACCATTCCTCAGATTTGGAAGCTGCCAGTCTCCTCAACATTCTGCCTATTAAAGCCTTGGCAGGAGGGGATTCTTGCTCCCATCTAAACAGGACTATCTGTACGCAGCCTCTGCAGCACTAATTCTTCTTTCGAACAGCCGGCTGAATACAGTTCCTTTAGGCTGTCTCACACACCGCCTGTGATGGTTCGACATCAGTTCAAACTCTCACCCTCTCCTCCTAAACACCGCTGTCTGCCTGTCCTCCCTGAAGTGACAGTTAAGCTGCTCCTTACATATTTAAAAGTTTAACTCTACATTTTTCAGTTCAAGATGTTAGTTTTTTCTGACGTAAGCACTGAACTTCAGAAAGAAACACCTCCCATAGATTCTTCGTGTTAAGGTAAAAATACTGTGGGATTTTTCTCACAGTCCAACACGAACATGGTTAGGTTGCTATGGTAACACAGTTCCTGCAGGTGACTCAACCCATGATTGTAATGCAAACCATGTTTATAGTCATTATTAATCGAATGAAATCAGAGGAGAAAGAGACACCTGTGTTGTGTTATTTATTCTGCTTGTCAAATAATAAAAAAAACAACTTTAAAATACTCTTCAGAAAATACTCAATCTATGGCACTGTTCAAGGTCTCTTGTTTTTTCCCCTCATTTTAATTGCTATGGACTGCTGTGCAACACAATTTATTAGAGCCATTTATTATTATAATTATATAATTATTATTATTATTTATTCCTCAAAGTAGGCCTACTTGGGAAAAAAAAGCAGATTTGTGTGCCACTTAAAATATATGTCTGGTGTTATTCTATATTTTTATTAACAAATTCCATTAAAAGACTCACAAAAAGATTGTGTGTATCAAAGCCTCATTCAAGAACACATCAATGAGCCATGAACACACACACCAAAGTTTATTTTAAGTCAAACATCGTCCTGCTGCCCCGAATACCAAATGTGGGTTAATCCCTCACTGAAAATAGTCCCCATCATCCATCAACCATCTCCTCCTGGCTGAGTGACGTTTGATTAAAAACTACAGCTTCAACAGGAACCAGTGGGTTTGTGGATGAGTGAGAGGAGTCAGAAAATGTTAAGAGATGAACTAACATGCTGTTGCTTTTGTTTTTGGCTTTCCATGGGATTTAATGAGTATATGAAAAAGTAACACCAGCCAAGTGAAGTGTCATAATCAGTAAGTTTCTTTGTGTACTCATGCTCATTAAAGGTCCAGTGTGTAGGCTGTAGTAGCATCCAGCGCCCTCTCCTTCGTAGCATGCTCGCTAACAATTTACCGTGATCAATTTGTGATCATCTGTCATGCTGCTACACCGACCTTTATTTGTCACGGGGTCACTCCATGTTCTGTGTTTGTTAATGCAGTCATGGTGTTCATGTTAAATAACTCTCAGTCTGGAAATGATATCAGCTCACATACACACAAAGGAGAAAGAACAAGTCCTTGATGGAGACAGTTCCATCACTGTCAGTGTTTACCCTCAGACAGAAATGTAACAAACACACAAGTTTTATAATGTTTATAATATTTTATAATCTTGTCTTCCCACCTCTGTGTGCAAACGTAATTTAAAACCACATCTATAGACTCAATAAATAAGCTTGTGTTGGATTATTTTCCAACCAGTGTATTAATGCACATTGGAAAAATAGAGATATAGAATGGTATGCCCACTATGATAGAGACATATTCAGTCTGTGAACCCATTGGTTATTGTCTGACAATGATTTAACCTCTGGGGGTAGCAGCTAGTGTTTTGGGGCTTCCGGTCCAGCCAGCAGATATCTGGAAAATGGATAACACATATGACAAAAACACATTTGTGTTAATCTCTTTAAACACACATCTGCATATCAATGCAGATACATTTTTCTAAAAAAAGCCAATAAAAAGTTACATCACCATCAAATGATGGTCCGATGCATCCACACATTGCTGCAACTAAAGCCTGCTTGTGCATGGTCAATATTTTTCGGACTACATATAAAAACCAGAGCGTTTTCAGTGCTAAAATCTTGATCACTCGCCTACAGATCTACATGCATATGAAGATATCTTCTCATAGAGATTAAGATATGTCTCCATCAAACAGGCAAACACAGAGATGGAAGATTGCCTATATATAAAACCAAGAAAGAAGTTTCTAGAGAGAAACTGAAAAGAAAAAACATGAGTAGGAGGAAAAGATATCACCGTATCTGAAGTGTTTTAGAATATCAGTAATGTATATAACCAGTGTCTGTCAGACTCCACTGTTGTTTCCACAAATCCACAGCCAATGAAAAACAGTGGATGTGCATGTGCTATTTACATGCTCATGCTAACCGCTCACCTCCTCTCTTTCTGTTTGTTAGAGGACAGAAAAGAAATTGCTATGTTTGCCCCAGATGACACTGCACATTATTACTTTTTAAATTAAAGCCATATATCTCTCTTTGGGAATGTTTCGAGCAGTCAATGTAAGTGAAGTTAAAAAGTCAATCTAAATATTTTTAGGTGTGATTGTTTTAAATCCACCGGGGTTGCTGTCTACTGTCTGTAGCTGTGAAAACTAAACAAAAACGTCCAGTGTCTACCTGCTGTCCGCTTCATTTGTATTGAATATCAGCAATAACGCTGGAAGAAAACCTCTGGTCGTCTGTGAGATACCTGTCTGTGAGTTAGTGTTTTATTACTTTCTTTAACCCAACTTTGTGTTTTCCTGAAGTTATTCTGCAGACTTTAGAACATTAAAGGGAAAATGTGCCATGTTTTATGTGGATGTGCAATCAGAGTTGATAATAAATATTATGTCAATTGAAGCATTAAATTCCTCTGAGCATGCTTTACTGAGTTCTCCTGCTCACAAAGCTGTGCTGGCAGTGCCTACATGTACCAGAATGCATTGCACCCAAAACTGATGCCTATGCCCACTGAGCAAGCAAAAAAAGAACAGAGGCAGCTATTTGTCTATCAATGTAGACCATAGTGAGGAATATATTGCTTCAAATGACTACATTTCCCAGTTGACTGGCTGAGAAAGTGACTCTCTTCCCGCCTAGTCTTACATACCCAGACCTCCACACAGCCCATGATAGTCTGGTACAGGGGGAGATAACCGCTCTGCCTTGTTTGTATTTCGTTAAATCAATCACAGTCATCTTGGACATGATACAGCGATAGTGGCCATGGAAAATAGTGTCAGGGAAGATACTTGTTGTGACGGAACATTTAAGGCAAGCCTTGACATAAAAAGGCCAAATCCCTGCAAAAGAAAACGTACCAGCTGCTAGCTCATTTACATTTGTGCTGTTAGTGACCAGGTTAGGGTTAAAACAATCTTGGAACGTATCGGTTATCATCTGAAGACAATGCTGCCTCTGAGGCCAACGGCCAGTGTTTCAGGACTGCGGCCATCCGAAAAACTGATAGTTCTCCTGCAGTCTGGTTAGCAAAGTGATAAATGAGAATGACAAGAAAGACACATTTTTGCTAATCTCCATGAACAGATGTTTGCACATGAATGCAGAGAATTTTGAAAAGCTAAATCATCATCAGATGAGAGCAGTTGGGTTCTGAGATTGCGTTTCAGTCAAAACATTCTGCTTCTTTTACTCTCCACATGGACTGTGACCAAAGCCTGCTCAAACGTCAGGACTACAACTGGGACTACAACAGGAAACCAGAACACTTCCTGTCCCAAACTCTTGGTCCCTTGCCCACCGGTTCTGCATTCATATGTCTATAATGAGTATACTTGGAGAAACTATTTCTCTTAGAAAGTAAAAGTATAGCCAACAGTACACACAACAGTAAACATGAATCTACTTCAAGTATTAATATACAACATCAAATATATACTGTCAAGATGGTGCTACATCTAAGCACACCTTTCCTTAGATCTACTTCTTCTAAACTATTGAAAATGCATTTACTGTTGCGTTCAGTTATTCACATCATTCATGTGTGTCAAAGCTGTGAGAAAAGCAATCTGGTCACTTATGTGAAGTGAGAACTCTGTAATAATCCTGCAGATAGACAGACTATGTTTGATTATTGAGAGGAAACAGGTTTTGGAGATTCACTTAAAGTAACTGGCACTATATAAAAGATGTGTAATTTCACTGCAGATGGAATGCACACGCTCCTGCTGCTGATGACTACAAGAGTTGCTGAAAGAGAACATAATTGCTAATAACCATCCCTTTATATTCTCATGTGCATATAAATCTGAACCACATTACACAGGCTGATCAGAGAGAGACAAAACTCAGCTGAATGTTTTTTTTTTTTTTTTTGTAAAGATCACAGTTTTTGTAGAGCTCACACATGAAAGGGACTGAAACACAACACATTCTATTGACATGGTGCATTCTCTCTCTCAGATACTGCAGGAAGCAAGCACTTCATATAACTTTAAGGGGTTTCGTAGAATAGTGCATGTTCCTGTCCGGCAGTAGGGCTCATGACGGAGGGTGGTCACTGCAGTCTGGTCAAAATGTTCCACACACAAGTTAGAGCTGTAAAAATATCTATTCGGACATGAAAAGAAAGGATTGGAGTTCATATTATTATAATAACCCTAACACTACTGTTCCTATGGCCGGGAATATACTTTGACACTCAAATGGAATGCTACCTGGAATGTCCGACAAATGTTCATGTGTGTAATGTCTAACACCGAAAATCCACCGCCCATCCGCGACGCGCTGCGTGAGTGTCGCATATTTGGTCCGTCCTCCACACGACGTCAAGCCCCACCGGGAGTGCTTCAGAAGCGAGCGTTTAGCCCGCCAGACTTTGTTTACTTGCTCAGATTTGGCTATTTTCCCAGTGTATGTTCTTCTAAACATTCTTCTTCATGTGTAAATATGCTACATAGTTAATTAGTTTCGCTTTTGTCTGTTTTTACGACTGGCAGTTTGCACAGGGTATTTTATTTTGAAAATCCACCGGCTTCTTTTTCCTTTTCTGTGTCTGGCTTCCGCCCGCGTGAGGTGGTCTGTGTAAATTGACGAGTGCTGCTCTTGTCAAGCGTCAACAATAGAACAGACGTGTAATTCACGCGTAGACGAGCGCTGAGACGCGTCTGAAACGGACCACGATAGAGCCGGTGGGGTTTGATACATATTGACTAGATGGCTGCGTATTACTCGCGATGACGCGACGCTCACGCAACGCGCCGCGGACGGGCCCGGTGGATTTTGGGGGTAAGCTGTAGCAAACACTTTATTACACAAAGAGACATTTTCTGTGGGTATGAACTTTTATAAGTTTCTAATAATTTGAGAAAACATCCAGAGAATATATACAGTTACGACTGGTTCTTACTGGGTAGTGTTTGTGCGTTGCATTTGTTGTGTTTGTGTTTCACTGTAACTTCTGTCATGAATGACTGCTTTTATCACTAAACAGTCTACACTGAAGGGGTGATAGTATCTCTTTCTGCCCCCACTCTGTCCTGATGAAGATTTAATTGAGCTGGGATAGGTCTGTGACTGTTTTAAAGATCTCACCTTGTGAAATGAAAGTGTTTCATTAAAAAGGATGCCGCATTCCCATTCCATTTTGTCAATGATTAGTAGCTAACCAGGCGCAAAAGTCATTTTTCATTTCATTGCAACTTTGTGAGATTTTCATTACAGCAGACTACCTGAGTGTAATGGATTGATGTCTCATTTCTTTCTGTAATTTGATGGGTTAGGAGGGAAGATTTCCAAATCAGCTTTTTTCACGCATCATGCATGCCGATGTCGTGACAGATAAGAGAGCGACTTCTTATCAGATGTTAGATACGAAAAACACAACCCACAGCCGTGCTGTGTTAGAAGTAAAGAGGAATGTCTGAGTGTTGCAGTGGTCTTGCTCAGACATCAAACCACTGTACATGTTCTCTGATATCCAATCTTCACTGTAATAACAGTCCCACTATAATAATAACCCTGTGCAGTGTAACAGCAGGTTGTAGAACGGATGTGAGATGTAGCTGAATCTTTTCCAATGTGCAAAGCCCCTTTAGGGTCACATACACTCATACTGTGTGCCTATAGATCCATGTGTTGATACTATGAAAAGACAGATACACCACAGTGCTCAACATGTGGTCTTTAAGCAACAGTTTGACATTTTGGGAAATATGCTCATCCACTTTGTTGCTCAGAGTTACATTTGATCCACTCTCATGTCTGTACAGTATAGAACTGAAGCGAGCCAGAAGCTAGTTAGCTTAACACATTACACGTGATATCTCATCTGTGTAATCTGTGCAAAAAAAGTGTTTTTATGCATTCTACTTCTTGGCTGGGACCATTTCCTGGAGTCTCCTCTGGCTGCCTGGCGCCTCATCTAAGCTTCGAAATAGTCTGAGAGCTTTTGAGGTGCTGGTAGGTGGATTTTGTTAGATATGGGCAGAGCCAGGCTGTCTCCCTGTATTTTTGGCTAAACTTAGTTCAGTTATTTTCTTACTTTAGATTAGATTACATCATTTTATTAATGCCCAGAGGAGAACTAGTTCACCTATGCACAGCGAGAAATACCAAACCTTTAGCAAGAAAGCAAAACATGAAACATACTCATCTCAATATATCAACTAATTATAATTCAGTTTTTAGTGTTTTTTGGGTTGATTTTGAAGAATATTAATCTCTAAAACATGGCACAGAGGTAGATTACAGCTGTAGGGGGACTTTGTTCTGACATGGTTCTTTTGGCATAACTCTGCACTGCAATCCACTGTGACTTGTTCTGAACAGCAACTAACTGTTGAAAGCCACCTTTCTGTCAAAAGAGTATTTGAGACTCAAAAGATGTGCAGTATTACTTAAATAATAAAAGAGAAGTAGGAATATGAAACAGTTAGGGGTGTTATGGAGGCCAAAAGCCAAACTTGGCATGAGGGCAAGACGGTCCTTTTCCAGAAATATGAAAAAAGAAGATGATGACGCAATCATCTGAAATTTGATGTATACCGAAGATTCAAATACTTTGAATTTATAAACATTATCACTGAAGTGAAGATATCATGGCAGCCGTCGGTGGTTGGGATATGTTAGGCAGCAAGTCAACATTTCGTTCCCATAGCTGATGCTAGAAGCAGGAAAAATGGGCAAATGTGAGGATTTGAGCAACTTGGACAAGAGCCAAAATGTTGATGGCTAGACGACTGGATCAGATCATCTCCAAAACTGCAGCTCTTTTGGGATGTTTCTGGTCTGCAGTGGTCAGTACCTATCAAAAGTAGCCCAAGAAAGGAAAGGGCCAAGGCTCATTGATGCAAGTGGGCTGGCTGGCCCATGTGATCTGAACCAACGGATCTACTGTAGCTCAAATTGCTAAAACAATTAATGCTGGTTCCGATAGGTGTCGGAACACACAGTGCATTGCAGTTTGTTGGGTATGGAGCTACGTAGCCAGAACAACACAATGAATTAAAGACGTCGACTTGGCTTCCAACTTCCCCAGATCTCAATCCAATCAGGCATCTGTGGGATATACTGGACAAACAAGTCCTATCCATAGAGGCCCCACCTCGCTTACTTAACTTGACCTGATGTCTTGCTTCCAGATACCACAGAACACCTTCACAAGTCTACTGGAGTCCATGCTTTGACGGGTCAGGGTTGTTTTGGCGGCAAAAGAGGACCTACATGATGTTGGGCAGGTTGTCCTAACGGTATACCCGATCAGTATATGTCAAAACTTAATTTTTAATTTATATTAGCGTAAATATTGTATATTTAGAGACTTGTCAATTATTGATGCTGTTTCTGCAATTGTAAATCAGTTAGAGAACATACATAATAGAGCCGCAGGTGAAAGGAACCCTTCAACATGTTAATACTGTAGCTGTATTTTCAAACACAATGCAAAGAAAGCAGCATAGTCCATAATGTGTGAGTCAGTAAATGTGTCTGCACGGATGTTTGAATGAGTGTGATTCTTACAGTATCTGTTGTCCACTGCTGCTTTATACTATATGAAAAGCTGCTTCTTTGGTTCACAGATTCCTGCAGCCATCTGAAGGCAGCAGGACACATATCTTTATGCAGAGCCATTCATCGTGTTGACCTTCATTAAATCGCCTGAAAAGAAGGTAAGTTGCTTCAGCAGAACCATACAGACGTCTGCACACATCAGACTGGTCGGTTATTACACAATATTCGGCTTTTTTAAATGACACAGATGTCTTGTTACCATAGAACATCTTAACCTCTTTTCCAACCTTAATAATAATTACTTGTCACCATGCAAGGTGAGATACATTAGAATATAATCCTATAAAACAGCCTGACCAAATCATTGTCTTTATTTTTTTTATTTCTATGATTAATATAGTAATCACCTGATGGAAAATCACACTCCATCTGTCTTTGGGTGCAGATTTGTGCTGATGTGTGTTCATGTGCTAAACCATTGAGACATTTTCCGAGACATTTTTATAATTTTTAAACGTGATTGGCTCAGCAGTTCTAAGGCTGTGACACCAGTGATGTTACTGGCTGAGTAGTATTTAATAATCACACTCCCGCTGATCAATATTCACCTTCACTCAGCCCTGTTGTATGTTGCGCTGGTACAAAAAACTGTTTATGACAACTGTACTGAGGGTGAATTTTTGTAGAACTCACCTGTTCAAATTATATTAAGGTTTAAAGAATTAAAAATTAGGAGTGTGGCTACTTTGATTGACAGTTGGGTGCTGTTACAGGTGGCTTGTTTGTACAACCAGGCTTCATTCAGCCCGCCTCAGCTCCACATGATCCATTTCTTTGCCCATCTTTGAATTACCCGGGAGGCGGCAGAGGCAGGACTGCCAAGATGGAGACAAACCATGGCCACCACACTGAGCTTCACAACAACTCTCCAGGAACTTGTGGTTGACATCATGGAGGCTACGTCCATGTTTTACGGTGTATGGGAGACACCCACACAGTCTGTAAACTTACAACGATGCACTTTGCATTTATTCTGTAGTTATTTATTTGCATTTATAAGGGTGCATTGCATGCTTTTGTACCCGTGTAGAACCCAGATTTCAATACTCTGTTGGGCATGTCACTTCTTTTTTCAGCCTTGAAAGTCCTCCAAAGTTAAGGAAGTGCTACAAATCCTTGAAGAGACCCCTTTGTTGAAGATTTCAGGGATTCTTAGTAGCTACCAAGATCTACCTTTACCAGTCATAACAAATATAATCTTACCACATCTGTTTGATGCTAACATGTCACTACTTTAATCCATCATCTAAACATGGACTGAAGTTCGGTGCAAAAGTTTCTCCTCTCCTTCTCACAATCGATCCCAACCTGCATCTTACCAAGCCTTACCAGCTCAAGAGGCTTTAATGCTGACAGATTAATGCACCCTCACCACTGCTGTAGGGCTGTAAGAAGTCTCAGGGTCTCCATTAATCCACCATCATGAGTCACCTGTAAAAGACCCACAAATAACCATCTACCGAGTGAGGAGAGGAGGGCGCCAGGAACTTACGCAAAAACTGGCAACATTTTACAGATTATCTCCTCAGTCATTTCAGTAATCATGCTTTTGTCCCTTTTTGCTTTGGCGCACACACACACACACACACACACACACACATATACCCTTCACCAGCTCAGTGGAGCTGAATTGCCATGGCAACGCAGGGCTAAAGAGATTTCTAAGTAGCAGTGCTATGGCAGGAATTCAAAGAAAAGATGTGTATGAACGCAAACATCTTTTGGAGAAGGGACAATCGGATGCTAGACAAGGCGGCCCAAGGTTCTAGGAAAACTTAAAAAGGCGACAAAAGACAGCGTGTGCCATTATACATGAGTTTGGTTAAGTTTTTGTACTTTAAAGCCAACAGAAGTGAACAGCAGGTGTGCTAATTACACTGCAAGTTTGCCGATTGTTCAAAACAAGATGGTGTCACATGATAAATGCCGGTTTGTGCAGCCCTTTGTATAAAGAAATGATCCGTTACACAATGCTAGATTATTTTCAACTGTCCTGCAGGTAAAGAGGTTGAGTCATCGCCACAGTTCATTCTAGCTCAGAAACAGTACAGCATGAGCATGAGAAGCTGGTAATCAGAGGGCGGCAGCTAACACATCCACAGTGCCCTTCGGTAACAGGTTACAGCAGCCCTCAGTCACGTTCAGCATCGCTTCATGTTAGTCCAGCCAGCTGCCCAGTGGGATGTGTTCAAAATGGGCTTCTACGATAATTTTTGGGTGACTAGAGGCCGACATGAAGACGGCGAGTTGTATCAAAATCACACACCTGTCAAGGTAATGGTGTCACTGTGGTGTGACAACAACCCGGAGCTGAGAGAAGAAAACAAAATGGAGAGACGAGCAAAAAAGTTAAGATGAGGATGAAAGGAGAAATATGTGAGATGGCTGCCCTGTAATTTCCTGTTCTTTACATTCATAATCTTGAATGTTAACAGTTTTCCACAGGCTGTCTTTCACAGTATCAAACTCACAGCTCACTCAGCTGTGTTAAAAAAGCGGCTTGGTCAAAAGCGTTTGTGGTCAACTTGAATTCAGTCATATGACTCCTTCAGCTCGATCAACACTTCCCATCAGCTCAATGTGTTGCATTAACTCAAAGGTCTTACAAAAGTATAGCTAAATAAAGTCCTTCCTGCAGAGCGGAGATGTGTATTTATACTCTGCTGCATATTTAAGAGAGTGGGTCATATGACTAAAATCCTATACCACAGTATATGTAACATAATATTCCGACATCAATACATGTTAGGATACATCATTGCTGTTCTATATATGAATGTGCATCTTTCCTTCTGTCTGCGGTCAACATCTAGAGTCTTATTGACCACCGTGTTCCGTCGTGTATTTAGGATAGATAGAAGGAGGAGAGCTTTGGATAAATAACATTTTGAGTTTTGATCGACGCCGTGCTCTGTGATCTCTCTGAGCCGTGTCAGACTCATGCACACATGTCAGTGTCAGATGGACATTAACCTGGATAGCTTTGATTAGGCCAATGTGCTCTGTGGAAACATGGAAGACAGCCTTGATATTGATAGTTTACCAAGTGAGGTGGACATAAACAGGAGAGTCCAGACTCTGAATCACCCGCTTGTCGAAAAAGCATCCATGTCCACTTTCACTCAGAATCCATGTAAATCAACAGCGACAATGTCTTTTTTACTGAAAAACCTTTGAGAAACTTAATAATAGATAAAACTACCAGACAAAACTTTTCCGATTCTGATTAATCCAGTAAATTATATCTGTCAAAACAAAATCACATCGATGTAAAAATTACATAACCATCGGACTGAAATTAAAACCGTGAAACAGTCCTGCTGCTAGATTTGTATTCTAAACAGCACATGGCAAAATCTGTGACACGCTGATAGCTAGATATGCTGTCATATTAAAACCCAACCTAAATTCATACCATACAATTCATTTTTCACCATGGAAACTTTCAGACTTGAAGGATGGAGTACTTGAGAGTAGCCTAATTATAGTGGCTCACCTTCCTTCACCTTATAACGGTGAAACAGTGAAGTTAGGAGAAGTCTATTGATTACAGTATATGACAAATTATGGTTGGATCAGACTTAAAAAAATGACACTAGGTGACAGTATAATGATGCTTCTCTACTTACTTTTTCTTTCTTTTTTTGCTTTGAACAAAAGGCTAAGGCCTCCTGTGCCCATTTCCAATCTGTGACTCTTTGCTGCATTTCATTGCAGCAAAGCTCATTCTATCTAACAAAGCAACAAAGGGGCAAAAAAAGAAGCTGATTATGTCTCATTATATAAAAGGAATAAAAACACAGCCAGAGTTCAGAATTGTGATGGAATTACTGTTATCAGTGGCCTATGAGAGATTTCATAAAATGTCTATATCAATGTTCGTAGCTATGTGAGTCTGTACTTAGACACAGTGGTGTTTTAATGCTACGTGCTCATGTTCAGCAGGTGTAATGTTTACCATGTTCACCATTTATTATTTACTGAAGGATGACCTCACAGTCATAAACGTTCATCCTGTGGGGGAACAAAAACGTTTGTACTAAATTCATGGCAAATCATCCAATATTTTCAGGCAGTTTCACTCTGCATGTGCGGACCGACAGACCAACAAACCATGCCATCCATAAGAGTGTCATTGCTAGTGCTGTTGATCATTCAGTCATCTTTTCAGCCCAAATAACAAAATGATTTAGACAACAGAGTAAGTGAGAGAGTGGTTGCACACTAATGCATAAGTGCCTCGACCACAATCAGAATGCAATCAAATGTGACCCGTGGAAACACTCTGCGTTAATGCCATTGTGCTCGTGGTTGTAAGCGTAATTGTTACACAAAGCAATACGGAGCACTTAAACTGCAGTTAAATGAGTTTAGGTCATTTAAACTATGTAAAACTTATCGATCTGACAGTTAGTTTCCACTGCAGTTTGTGGCACGCGAAGGACAATTGATGCAAGATGACACAAACCAAAGATCTTCTGATGGGATACTTCCGCTGTGCTCCATTCTGTTTTCAAACAGGACTAAGTGATCATTTAAATTAGTTCATCTTTTTTCTATAAAATCTTTGAAATTCATAAAAGCTACAGTAACGTAAACTCCATGATGAGAAACTGAAATATCAGACTTAAGTTTGAATATTGCAGAGAAAATCAATACGTTATTGTTCGGTTGAAGTCTGACCTTGGATTGAATTATTCTTCACGGAGCAATGCACAGCCACAACTAATGATCTTTCCTTTCATTCCGCTGCACTGTTTTCCACAACAATCGCCGCGCTGCCCTTGGATCTCTTCCATGCACACACACTTGAAAACAACAAGAAACAACAAACACAGTTACAGATAAACTTTTTCCTTACGGTCAAAGTTCTTGCAGAAATGTGTCAGCTGGCACAGGTAGACTCTTTTAATCTTGTAAACCTGAAAGAGGAGACATCTCTGTAATCAGATAACTGGCAAAAACACAGAGTAATCACATTACTTAAGTACAGTACATGCACAAACTGCGGCAAAATCTGCTCCAAAAGGAAGTGTCAGATCCAAAAACGTGAAACTAAAATTTGCTTTCAAACTCTTCATAAAAGCAGCAGCTTTAGATCTTTTGTATGTGGCTTACTGTCCATGGGAGGGGCTGAATCGCTGATGTCATCTGACTTGAACAGTGGACATTGAATTTCAAACATTTTCTGAAGCTGTGAACTCCTGACTCCATTTGCAGTCACCAGCTGTGACAAGTGTGTGAAGTAGCCGGGTTTAATATTAAGCTGAAAGGGAAATCATTAATTCAAGCACCGGTGGTGGTCTTTGAATTGTATTTGAGTTATGTTTGATGTGAGGAGAAATTACACAGGACTCTCCTTCCTACCAAATACTGATTCTTGCAGTAATGTGCTGCCCTTCACTGGTTACCTGTGAGTCTTAGAATTGATTTAAACATTTTATTGCTACTTGTTTTTCAAAGCCTTGAATGGTCCGGCTGCTGTCTAATTCTATAATTTCTTAACGCCCTGCGGGCTCATGGTACCCTTGTCATTATAGGTAACCAAGACTGTCCGGGCCCCACAGTTGAGAAACTCCCTGCCTGCAAATCTCTGACAGGCAAACTCAGTATCCTCTTTGAAATCTCTCCTCTTTTTTCTAAAGTTCTGAAGCTTATTGTTTTTATTATCGTCACGTTTATGCAAGAAGGAGGTACAGTAAGGTAAGTCAAGAGGAAAGGCCCAAATGCAGATGCTACAGGAGGCAGAGCCCATGTAGTCCGAAAATAGACTTGCAGGGTGGTGAGGCAGGCAAGGGTCAAAAAGTCTGAGCGTTTGACACATAGACACTAAACAAGAAACCCAAAACACAATTATTAATTTTGTTTGTTGAGAGATGCTTTATAAAAAAGGAAGTGTATTAAAGTAAGTATTAAAATCAAAAATAAAGAATGACAAGTAAAAGTACTCATGTCCTCTGACTGATATTCTATCTGAATTTAGTCCAGTGGTTCCCAACATAGGGGTCGAGCCCCACTAAAAGGTCACAAAATAAATCTGAGGGGTCATGAGATAATTCATGGGAAACCAGCGAAGAAAAAAACAAGTTGTGATATATACATTTGCACTGGGAAGTGGGAGCTGCCAGGGCTGCCCACCCCTACAACTAGCTTCAAGTAGTTAGGTATAGCATGTAAGATTTAAAGCAATATTAAAGATTGGGTATTGTAAAGTGGTGGTTATATGAGGTATTTATCAGTCTGTTACCTACAGTACAGTCAAGCAGACAGAAGACTCTGCACAGAAGCAGAGCTATGCACTGCTGTATTTATTTAAGTGTACACTATATTAAAAATATTTCCATTGCTTTATCTTGTTGTCAGAAACCTTTTTTTTTCTCCTTTGGCACTAACTTACATATTAGTATTCCTACATACAGTATAAGCCCAACTGCACCATGCACTATATTAAGCTGTAGATCAGCTGCTTGGGTCAAAGTTACAGTGCAATGTAAGCATGAAACACCTTTGAAATCTTTAAAAACATGAAATTTGATTTCAGTCTGATCTCCCAACTTTCACATTTGGAAGTTCTAATTTTTTGGTTCAGTCTCCTTAACGTGGTTACCAGCAACAGCAATAGCTGTTTTGACTTGACAAAGCTCTGATAAACTCTCTAAACTCTCTGTCTGATAAACTCACGGCCTGCTCAGCACCAAAGTAAAAGTACCATTACTCCCAGTAATAAGAGCTAGTAGGTTAATCAAACAAATACAGATTACAGCCTGTACAACAATCTCTCTCTGTCTCCATCCAACCATTTCACATGAAACTGGTTCCTCATCTCTTCCATCTTCACGTTAGAAGACAACACAGTTCTCTGCAGGACTTTACTTCTTAAATCAGATCACTGGATGAATTTTACACACGCCCTGCCTAAGCAGCATGTGTGTGTGTGTCACTGAACTTCTTGCTTTTCATTTCCGTGCTAATGTTAACAGGTTAGAGCAGCCATTTTTTTTTTTTTTTTTTTTTTTTTTTTTGGTGTCCTCAGAATTCATGCATTAGTTCCAGGCATTTTTGGTCATGCTGGACAAGTGGAGATGTGGACGAGATGAGTGTAATGATAATCCTTACCTGATTTCAATGCCAATCCATCCAATCGCAGTAAAGATCATCTACTCTGAAGAGACAGGCAGGCGTTGTTGCCGAAATGTTCTGGAAAACACCCACCAGTACAAAATAAAGATCTTGAGTTAATCAATTGGTCCTTGAAGGTTTTGTCATTTTATTAACAGTTCTACAAATGCACAAGACAGTCTGCAGAAGAGTGGGGCAGTCCCACGCTGATTCAGACTATAAGGCACACAGTGTTATACTTAAAAAACTTTTGAGAATATTACTGACATCGAACATGGCTATATACAGTGGGTACGGAAAGTATTCAGACTTTCACCATCCAACCTGACAGAACTGGAGAGGATCTGCAAGGAAGAATGGCAGAGGATCCCCAAATCCAGGTGTGAAAAACTTGTTGCATCATTCCCAAGAAGACCCATGGCTGTACTAGCTCAAAAGCGTGCTTCTACTCAATACTGAGCAAAGGGTCTGAATACTTATAACCATGTGATATTTCAGTTTTTCTTTTTTAATAAATTTGCAAAAATTTCTACATATCTGGTTTTTTTTCTGTCAAGATGAGGTGCTGAGTGTACATTAATGAGAAATAAAATCAACTTTTTTGATTTTAGCAAATGGCTGCAATGAAACAAAGAGTGAAAAATTTAAAGGGGTCTGAATACTTTCCGTACCGTATATAAAAAAAGAACACACAATCATGTAAGATAAATTTTCCACTACACCATCTTTCCAGGAACAGCAGTAAGCTTAAAACACATATGAACGCAATGTCAATGAGCTATAGTCTCATCTGACCTGCATAATAAAGCCCACATCAGAGGGCTCTGATTAAACAGAATCCTCAATGATTTGATGAAAGAGATCATGTCTGAGCTATTTGACTGTCAGATCAGAACATTCAATACATCTTGAATTTTAAGAAATAATTAAAATATATATATATATCTGTCAATCAGTTTATTCCCAAATGAAAAAGAAAGTAACGTGCAGTCAGACAGAAACGTGTGACTCCACTGCGCCTGCTGGCTCCCCAGAGAACTGCACTTAAAAAAAACAAACAAAAAAAAAAAAACATCTGGCCCATGGCTGAACCTAATTGCGACCCTGTGGTCTCCAACATGAGAAAAAACAAACAGTGACTGATTATTTTAATGTATATTCATTCAGAAGTATTCATCTCTCCAAGTGGAGTGTTCAGTCAGGCCCAAGGGCCATTAATCCTAATCTTTTTAAAGGATTATATTAGCTGGCATATTGACAGGCAACTGCTTGAACAGACATCAAAACACTGTTGAAGTGCCACATAAGCTTCCACTCTCTCTCTCACACTCACTCACACAGACACACTTGCAGTACTGTACCATAATAGCACACTCTATAATTTTTCAGTTTGGTCCAGAGGTGAAAAGTCAGTCTTAACTCTGATGCAAATCCCCTGAACTCATTATGCTCGGAGAAGCAGAAGAATCATGAGATTTGCTGGAAGAGAGAGAAGTGTTGCAGAGAATAATGGAAGGACTTTGATCCTGAGACTAATTTAGGAATAATCGTATCCAGGCTTTGAATAGGCAGTGTTTAAGCACAGCCGTCCACCCAATGCACTGCAGATAATAACCACTATAAAAGTGTAACATTGAACCTTTAGGTTCAATACTGAAACCAGTTATGTGTCTATTGTTGGAGGGAAATTTCTTTTCTCTCGACCCCCCCCCCCCCCCCTCCACAGGCAGGTCGAGGTCAGGCAGAAGCTGGCAGAAGGCGGCATGTAGCTGTAAGACACTTCAGAAGAAGCGACACTGCTTGGAATGTGCAAAAACTCCCTCCAGTCTCTACAAATCTAAATGCTCAGTATTAGTCATGCACAGAATCCAAAGGAGGGTGTCCATTAGGAGTTCACAGCAGAATGTAATTTGTGTCAACACCACACACACACACACACACGTTGTAAATTAAAGCAGGCAAGGTAATTGAGATATATTAAGCTCCGCTGCTCTCTGTACAAAGAGGATCTTCCTGATTTTCTTCTCAAAGTGAGTGGCCATTCTGTACATTATGCAGTACAGATATGTGGTCTGTTAAATAAAATACATTATAATGGCAGGGTGAAACATATTACAGTCAGAACAGTACAGAACAGAACAGCTGTCTGACTACCAGCAGTTCTTTTTATGTTTTCCGTTTATGTAACTTCATCTGTATGCAGTGTCCTGCATCCAGTTGCATAACATGTATTGTTTGCATAATATATATTTACAGTTACAGACTCAGTTCTGCTCGTATTGCAATCAGACCTCAAAATGAGTAGTTCATTCAGTTCTCTGCATCACCATTCGACAGCACTAAGCGTCACCGTTCATGCGCACTTCAGTACGAGGAGAACTTTCTGGAAGGTCGCCTCTTATATTCCTACATATCAGCCCAACTGAGCCCAACAAGATCAGCTGCTGGATCAAAATTACAGTCGCACAGCTAGAAAAAAACACAAGCATGCAGTCTCTTCAGTCTGATCTACCAACTTTCTGACCCAAACAGCTGAATCTTTGACAGACCTTTACTGTTTTAGTTCAAATGGTTTGGTTCAGTTCAAAAATTCATTCTCCGACTATGTAGTTCATTCAGTTCTCACCATCACCATTTTAATGCACTTCAATACGACAATACAAATGACAGTAAGTGAACTGTCCATGCACTTCAGTACAAGGAGAACTTTCTGGAAGGTCGCCTCTTATATTCCTACATCTAAGCTCAACTACACTTTGCACTGTATAAAGCTGTAGTCAGCTAGTTAGCCATTTGTATAGCAGCTAGAAAAACACAAGAACACACCATGTTTGAAATCTTTAGAAATGTGAAATTTTATATATTAAATAGGCTTTTTGTTAATAATATTGGACAATGACATAAAGCTACAAGTCACTACGTCACTCATCAAGAGATGGAAATGGTCACCACTTTGTAAACTTTCCTCCTGCAAACTCTGCTACCCAGCTGGTCGAAGTTTTCAAATGTGAAGACGGGACTAAATGTTAAGAAAAAGGCTGGAGGAAAAGTTGGAGAGGATCACAAACACGCTACGATCCTGGCCTCCTGATCTCACAGGATTAGCTCTGCATCCATGTCAACATCGAGGATATCCTGAGATAAACGTGGAGGGATTGAACACTGGACCCACCACACAGACCTTTGTTGTAAAGGTGAGGTGCAGAGTAGCATGGTACAGCCTGAGGAAGAGAAAACATCACGCTGGGAGGGAGGTGTACTTGAAAAATAGGCACACTTATATTTGCAGTCTCCAAAAAAAAAAAAACATGAATGAAAGAAAAACATGGAGGGAAATCTTTTTATCCTTTAGCACAGACAGTTCAGGTGCTGCCCTTCACATAAGAAGTAAACAGACCATGCTCCTCTTCATCTTCTTCTTCCTTGGGGTTTTACAGCAGTTGGCATCCTTTAGTTGCATTACTGCCCCCTTCTGGTCTTTAAACTTCCACTCTTTCCAACTCTAGTCCATTGTCTCCCAGTGGTAAGTCTCTATATGGTCAGTCTGCCACACAAACTCTCTTCCCAAAAGGTACGTTTAAAGTTCATAGCTAGCTCCTCTTTTTCCACACTTGAGGCAAACAGTTTCTTACTCAGGAACAGAACAGGCTTCTCTTCAGGCCTTTCCTTGGCTAACACAGCTCCCAGTCTCACACTAGAGGCATCAACCTGCACATGGAACTGTTTTGTAAAGTCCTGGTGGTCAGCAAGACAGGAGCTTGACAGATTTGTTTTCAATGTCTGGAAGGTATGTTCACATCCATAATTCCAAATTACTTTAGAGACTGTTCGGTTAGTCTGGTGAATCTCCTGTGAATTGGTTGGTTGGGTTCTGGAGCTGTGGTTACAGCAATCACGCACAGTTGGCCTGACCTGCAGTGGTTGGGCCCAATATGATATCTTTTCATGGGGGGAGCCGAAAATCCCTGATGACACAGCTGTGGTGGGCCTGATCACTAAACAACAATAAAGGCCTGTCCGAAGAGAGAAGAGAACCTGACCTGCTGCTGTCAAGACAAACTCCTCCTGAATGTCAGCAAGACTAAGGAGTTGATAGTGGACTTTGGGGATAACCACAGAAAGAATTACACCCCCTCCATCCCCACACTGGTCCAGTGTGTAAGATTTAGAGGGCTATATTTACAATCAGGCAACGACACCACTATATACTACTAAATCCTACACACTGGTCCTTTAATATCAACAGCTTTCTTGTCCACATCACTGAAAACCTGACATGGATCACACATTTTGACTCTGTGGTAAAAACAAAACAAGCGGAGACTGTTTCACCTCCAGTGCTTGAGGAAATTCCAAGTATCCCCTCAAATACTACTCCTGCATCATCAAGTGTGTCCTGTCCAGGTACACATCACATTTAATGGGGTGAATGTGCTACCATGCACTGCCATATACACCTAAGATAAGGTAGTCAGCAGCTAAAACAAAGTCACAATGGCATGTCTTGTTGTGCGGGCCAGCACGTATCTGTATAGAGATGACAAATTTGCTCATCGTCTTTCAGCACAGAAACATTGCACACAATGGAACAAGAGTATTTTCTTTTCCAACACAGACAGAAAGTTTTCTTTATTTGCAGAGGGTACACTTGTTTCTTCTTCTCTCCAACTTTAGCAGGGTTTTGATTATTTGAAAGTGACTGACATTCACATCATTTATGTATTTGTCTTTCTAAAGTTTCACTTCTTATCTGTTCCGTTGCTTTGTTGGTTTTGTGCATGTGTCGTTGTGAGGCAAACACAGCAGAATCATTGATGTCACAGCAAATAAGAGGGTGCTTGGTTTTGTGCAAATACAAATACAACAAACTTGAGTCAACTGAAATAAAATGAACTGAGATATTAGTTATAATAAAACTAATTGTTATGATCTGCAAGTGTAGGAGACTCAGACTCTCTGTTCTCTGAAGCCTGTGATCACAGAAGCTTTGATCTGTTTCTTTTCTTTTCTTTTCTTTTCTTTTTTTTTTTTTTTTTTTTGCTCTTTTTAAGATTCTATTACTTCTGTAACTTGGTCCTTTGATAGGGCTACTTACTTATCATGAAGAGTACTGCATAGCCCCAAAACAAAACAAAAAAAAAAAACAGTTGTATAATGTCTTCTGTGGCGCTGGAGATTTGGGAAGTCTGAGAAAATAACCTGAATAATGCCATAGTGAGGTCATCAGGGTTAGCTTGGGTCTGGAGATTATACATTTTTCAGAAAGCTTGCCTTCCAAACTGGGTGCAAGGAGTCTGAAAAACACAGCACTCACTAGGCAGGGTGAGTTCAAAGATTCTACTGAGTTGCATTATGGGAATGTAGGATCCAGCATTTTCATTTTTCTAAGGATGGAAATGTCTCCTGGTCAGTCGATGCACCACTCTGGTCCAGAGAAAAATACCTCTGAAACTACTGAATAAACTGGTCTAAAGTTTCTTACAGATATTCGTGGTCTCCAAAGGATGAATCATATTGACTTTGGTGATCTTTGGTGAACTTTTCTTGCAGCACCACCATGAGTTTGAAATGTGTAGTTTGGAGGAAATACTGTGACAATGATTGGATGGATTGTCATGAAATGTTCTTCACGTATTAAAGTACCCGGGAGGATCAACTCTAATTAATTTGGTGATCCTGTGTATTTCCCTTTGTTGAGGTTTTAGTACTTTAGTAGTTCATTCCATGAAATATCCCAACATCAACTGGTTGGACATTCATATTCCTTTACTTTGATGCCCTCCCCTGGTTTAGATTCAACTTCTCTCATACTGTGGTTTCCAATCATTTCTACATATTTTATATTTTTGAGTAAAAAAATGTTCCCATCAGCCTTGGCTGTGTTAATTAATATGCTTACAGGCTAAACCAAAATGATAAATATTATACCTGCTAAACATTAACCTGCATTTTCAATGTGAGCATGTTAGAATTTAACTCAAAGCACCACCAAAGCAAAGTCCAGCCCCAGAGGGATTTTATTTGAAAAAAGAAACTTTTCAAAACTTTTGGTTCACTCTAATCTTTTAAAATATCATGATGTTCATAACATTTTTTCATTCTTCTTCTGGGAATAAATAAATCATTTCCACTGATGCTAATTCAGTCCCTGCAAAGGAGCACTGATGAATGTGCATCGTGCCCATCAACTATATATAATGAAGTTTAGTAAAACGTATGTGAAAGCCGCACTGCACTGAATGACTTAGCCTTTAACTACGCTTTTTCCCTCCATCTGTGCCAGCACAAGATGACATTTTACGAGAACCGGCAAAGCTTTCAATAAATTAACTTCTAAATAACAAGATGTGTACACTGAACTGTGTATTTTCAACCTTATTCTTTTCCTGTTCTGACTGCAGTGTGATATTTTTTTATATTAATAAAGGACATGGATAGGGACATGTCCATATTTGCTCAGACAGAGGATACCAGACACCCATATTTAATCACAGAGCCACTGCGCTCTGTTTGCTCATCTTGCCGAAGCAGAAGCAATTTGTCATACTTTGCAGGAGATAGGTCTCAGTCCAGGCTTCAAACAGAGACAATGAGAAGTCTGACCTAGGTCTTTTACTATATTTCGCAGAACCATTTTTATGAAGCATTGAGTTCAAAGGTACAATCGCTTCTCCAAGGGAGGTTTCTCCACTTTGTGACAGTACAATCTATTCACTGAAGACTTTGAAGTTTGCAAAAGTCCTGATTCTGACCTCTCACATCCTTATACCTATGTTTTTCAGTGCTCAAGGAGGAAAAAAAATCGAGCTTGTTGCAGATTACTGAAGCCCCAAGTTGCATTCAGCATTTCATAGCATTGCTCTGAGTCATCCTTCTTTGTTCATGGCACTGAGAAGAAGTGTGATGGAGCATGTAAAAGAAAGAAGTGTTTATAGGGCAGCTTTGGAAAGAGGCAAGAAACAGCCAATTAACTGCAAGAAGGAAACATTGGTTTCTGTTCCTCCAAGGCACTGCGTGGTGAGCGAGAACAAAAAAAAAAAAAAAAAAAGAAATACTAAATACAACAGGTCAAAAACTTAGACGAGAGTAATGAATCTAACCCAAAAGGTGATGGTTTTAAACACTCACATTGTGCAGATAAAACTTGAGTATCAGTTTTATTGTGTGCTATCAAGGTTAAACATCATTGTGCCTCCATTGAGGATGAAAACTGCAATTACTGAACACAAAAACATACATTTTCCACGCACAATGAATGTGATGGTTTTGCTTCAGGCAAGGCGACACAGGTAAGAAATTGCTCATGGGTGGCATTGGTACTACACAAAATGACAACACAAAAATTCAAGACAGGCACTTTGGTCCAGAGGAAATGGACTGTGTTTTTATATGGTGTGTTAAATCTAGGAGTCTCTATTTACAAAATGTTGCAGAAATAGAATATTATATTCGTTACTATGTTTTCATTAGTGTATAATCACTTCAAATGAGAGTTGTTCTGTTTTTGTTACCTTTTAATGAAGCTTTTATATCTGCAGACCTATCCTACCCTCTTCCACAGAGGCCACCATTGTTGAATCACATTTCTATGGTAGCCCACAACAAAGAAACTAAACTCTAGATAGGACATCTTGCATTTTCTGCACTTTTTCTCAACACTTGTAACAGAATGATGAGGTGGTTGCAATCAGCAACTACACATAGATGGTTCAGTGTCTTGACCAAGAGAGTAGCCAGTACCAGAACCATCAACTTTCCCATTAATGGATGGCCTACTCTCCTGAAGTAAACATCTCAGAAACTAAAAGCCAGATTAATATGTACATTTACTTTTTTTATGTATACACTTTTGTTGTGAATTTTCATTAATCCAATGTTCTGCTCTGTTTGTTTTGTATTGAATGTAGATATGCAATTAGTAGTGGTAGGGATAAAATAAACTGATTGTAGCCAATGTGTTGCATTAGCCTCGCACGCTAACGGTCTGTAGTTGTTGTAGTTAGCTTGTAGTTGCTGTACTTGCTATAGTTGCGGCTGTGGCTCAGAAGGTAGCAGCAGCTCATCCACAGATGATCAGTGGTTCGATCCCCCGCCCATTCCAGTCTGCATGTCCAAGTGTCCTTGGGCATTGGTGTGTGAATGTGTATGAATGATTAGCTCATAAAAGCTGATGAGCAGTTGGCACCTTGCTTGGCAGCTAATGCCATTAGTGTATAAATGTGTGTGAATAGGTGAATGAGATATGTAGTGTAAAAGCACTTTGAGTGGTTGGAAGTCCATTTACCATTTAAATAAATGCATTTTTCCTCTTATATGTTGTGCTATTTGTCTATCTAGATTGCTTTGGAATTATCAGACTCAATATGTTGTATGAATGTAAACATTAATGTATGTCCTCCTTCAGTTGAGCTGTATCATTAGCCAGCTCAATATGAGCATCTCATAAATAGACAAAAGCTTCATTCTGCTTTGTGATATGGTTGTCAGGTATAGTTCAGAACCACGTCCGTAGATTATCTTGTGAAGTAACTTGGTCATGACTTCTGGAAAGAGACATTGCTGTTGAGTTTTTCAAATGTATCTCTTTGGCTCTTTGGCACCACAAGCCGAGTTCCATCTAGCTCCATTATATTTGAGAGAAGGCAGACATCTCTATGGCCAATAGCCCCAAAACTTGAACACCAACTGACATCACCAAGATGGATAAATAGCACTAGAGGAAATCTTAAGATTTAAAAAAGGATTTAAGAAGATCAGATTTGGCAGAATACAAGTCAGATTCAGTAAGGTCAGGGCTTAAAGGAAAGGGCTTTCTCTATTTTTTAAACTTCAGCAACTCCCATGAAAAGAACAAAACCAACCATGTGTTTGTCTGTTCAATAATGTCTGACTGTCTTACTCTGTCTGTGGCAATCAACTCCAAACCACTGGTTGCTTCTGAATATGGTAAATCTATAAAACCTGCTCACAACTTCTTTGAAAAATGCTCAATCATTTTTTAACAGCTGGGGACTGTCGTTTTAAACAAACATAACTCAACCAGGAGGAAGTAGTTGTGTTAGTCAAATCAGCCACAATAGACTGAAGTGTGTGTGTGTGTGTGTGTGTGTGTGTGTGTGTGTGTGTGTGTGTGTGTGTTTGACAGTTTTTGACAACAATGGAGCTCCATGACATAGAGGAAGAAAAGAAATCAAGCTTTGATAAACACAATTCTTGTTAGTGCAATCAATCAGTTGATGGTTTTCATCTTTTAATGGGAGTAGTTGACAATAAGAAAAAATAATAGAAAAAATCGCCAGCTTCATCCTTTTGGGTAGTCAGTAATCTTCTTGAGTCGTCCAATGACTTAAATGTGTGTAAGTCACTATTTTAAGTCCTACATGATGCGATCACATAAAATTCACTGAGCTGGAAAATTTCCCATATAACTTTGTAGTCTGAACACATGAAATCTTGAGAAATGTGGATGTATTGGGAAGGTTAAGTTTCAAAACTCCCCAGAGGTGGAACCAATTGCCAACTGCGACACCTCTTGACCTTTTCTGTAATGCCGCTATTAATGCAAATGATTAACTTTGTGTATGATATAACCAGTGAGCCGAGGGTAATGAGATTTTGTGGATATTCATGCTGCACTGAAACAAACAAACAAACTGAGCCAACATTAGCTAACAGCAGCTACAGTTGTCACCAGTTTACTTTACTGTCCATCTGGAAACTCTGTAAATCACCCATTTTCTTCATAAAATATGATCCAGTTCCACCAAAACAAGTGATATATTTGGTGGTGTGCAACTTAGTGCTGTACTTTTCCCGACCCAAAACCTGAAGTAACATAGTACAAGAACAGATGTACGGGGCGCAGAGTGGAAATGGAGACAAAATTCACCCGATTACAAGTCAGCGTACCAAAATGTTTTAGGATCTGTTATTTTATGGTAGCAAAGTTACACAATGTTTCTTGAATTGTTGTTTCTGTTTAAAGCTTCCATACTGTGCGATGTGATGAACATCGCAGCCCCTCTGGGTGTTAGACTTTCAGTCTTGCTCCTAATTCTCCACTGCAGGTAATTTTCCCTCATTCACACAGCTGAATTTCACTACATCCGGTCCTTGTGCTGTCATGCCAAATGGCAGATCCACACGCTCCTGGAAAGTTTTGGAAGGAAAAGAGAAACAGGGTTTTGGAGCCCAGCTGTCAGCCAGAAGAAGCCTCCTGCTCCGTGTGTGTTCTGTGTGCAGTGAGAATTCTGGGTCTGTCGACAGAGTAAATAACATGTTGTCTTTTTTCTGTCAAAGTTTTGCCTCTCTGGCACTGTACACTCTGTACACAAGCAAGTGCACTGCCAAACTAAGCTTGGCTAATTGGTGATTCTCGACTGGGGATTATTGAGGAAGAAGAATTCATCACAGAAAACACATGGCAAACATGTTCGTCCTAGGCTCGGGGATGAAATCAAATATTGTTGTGTTTCTAAATCATCATGGCCATTATCGAGCGTTGTTGCTTTTGGGAGTATTTTTGGGAAAGCTTTTGCAAGTGCAGGAATGCTAATCTTTTTTTTTTCTTTGCTTTTGTGGATCTGTTAAGTCTCTCTGATGTCACTGTACAGCTCAAACTCCAGTCCTCTCAGCAGCCTCAGTCCTAAATGCTCTACCCTGAGAGCTGACAGCAATGTTTCTGCTTCCCCCTGGCCTTTTCTCAGGGGAGCGTTAACAGCACAGCTTATGACTGGAGCAAGTTTGGCCAAACTCTCTGCTGCCCTCTTTCCCCCAATCAACTTCAGTAACTATTTTCAACTTAGGAAGCTTGTTTTTCAGCGTGCACCATGCAGAACAAAGCCTAACTTCAATTAGCTAAGCTCACTGGTTCCCAGTTGGTGTGCCTTTAAGGCAAAAGCCTGACATTACTTTTGAGTCCTCCTTCCTTTTCCCGAATTCATTACAAGCCCCTGTGATCACAGAACATGTTACACAACCTAATGATTTTGTTTTTTATCTGATGATAAAGAGCACAATGCACGGAAGAGATGAACATTTCACATTAGGGGAAAAAAGCAATATGATTTTGCCTGCAGTAACCCAGGCTATCATTAAAAATATAGAGGTCACAACTTTCTCTAATGTTTGCATGTACAAACCTCTGGAGATAATATACTTCCTAAAAAAATATGACATTTGCAATTTTATGCCATGCAGGTTCATCAGGACAAAACACTACCTCAGGTGGTTATTGTGTTGTGATATTCTACTATTTGGTCATATTCTGTATGTGTAAGGCTAATGTAATGAAAAGGGAGGACTCATTAAGTCCTACTGAAATTAAACTGTTTTTTTTTTTCACAGCATACAGATGTATGTGAGTACGTTCTGTTCTTTTGATGAGTCAGTATAAAGAGTCAGTATCCAGTATTTTTCCTGTCATGATTGTGCCACCTACATGTGCATACACCAGTCAAAATGATATCTATGATGATTAGATTAGATTATTAGAAATTATCTGCGTGCAATGAAATCGCATCATTTCAAACTTAAAGCTGGTGTAGGCTGTATGTTTTAATGGTTGTTGAGCAAAAGTTCCATCATAAAAGGTGAACTTTATTTTTTTTTTTTAAATACAACACAGTCATGCAAATGTGGAGAGATGGTAGAACAATCAGCACGTAGCAGCGCACTGGGAGCAGTTTGTTACCTTCCTTAAGGGCATCTCGGCAGTGCCCAGGAGGTAAACAAGCAACCTATGGCACCCTCCTGTTCCCAAGCCAAGTCCCTATGGACTGAGCTACTAACCCCATCGTGCTGGAAGGGCGTCTTTGAGAAGACAAGTCGTAGTCTGGGCGACCAACTCCTGCTGCCTAAATTCCACTGGGCAGAGCTGTGACATGTTATAGCTGCACAGGGACCACTGGAGCTGTTCAAGCTCGTTCTAGAGTGGCTCTCTGCTCTACTCTATGGCGAATACTCGATCTGCTCTGTGAGCAAATCAAGCTGGCCAGAAATCAGACATAGAAACAGAATAATAATCAATTTTCAAAATAAAACACCCTGTGCAGACTTCCAGTTGTAGAAACAGACAAAAGGGAAACAATTTAACTGCATAGCCTGCTCACCCATGGTAGAAGCAAGTTAACAAAGACTGGTAGGCAAAATGCTGAACTTCTAAAATTCTCCTGGTGGGTAATCAAACCTTGTGGAGAATGGTCCAAAACAGCGTCATGGCTCTTATGTTACAGAGCTGTGCCCAGTGGAATATAGCTGTGAGGCAGCAGAGACAGAGGTGGACGTATTTTGCATAGGTGTGCACAGCTTTTGCCCATTGCAGCTTTAAATGCACAAGGCAGTTGTTAATCTGCTGACACTAACTAAACCATACGCCACTATTCTTACTGTGCCCCTCACTGTTAGTGTTCACTGTTCTTTGTTTTACAGTGTTCGTTTTCACACTGACTCTCACTGTAAACTGTCTTCTGACTGTGTAGCCAACACATTCCAGGTGAGAGAAGATAGAAAAGGTGATAAAAATGTTGATAAGCTCATTTCAGTTATTCCCGTGTGTTCAGAGCAATAAGCTTAACAAGCAGCAGTGAACGGTTCAGAGAGTCCTTCACTGAAAACATCAGTTTGCAGGCTGAGTAGTTGAAGTCAGTCAGCTGTAGCAATTTAAATAGCATCAAACCTACCTGCAAATGTCAACATCGATCAGCTTAGACGTTAAATGTTTGCTCTTTATCCTTTAGTATAACAGCTAACAAAACAGGGAAACTTTCTTCACATCTTCTTTCTGTAGGGCTGCTGTCTCAGCTGTCTCAATTAACATGTAATGTTAAAAACAAGAAGAAATGTTTAGTCACATCATCAGCCTGATGCTGCTTATGGTTTACATTGGGTGTACTTTGTTATTTCATTAACTCTTGGTTGTGAATGATAACTTGAGTTGGAGTAAATCAGAATTAAGAAATCTTTAATTTATTAAAAGAAGTGATTTTGTTGCATAATTGCATTATATGAAAAATAATTCAATTTCTTTAAGGCTATCTATCTATCTATCTATCTATCTATCTATCTATCGCATAATTAAACAAATGTTTGAATAACAAGACTGAAAATAAAAAAAATTGAAAAGAAGATTGAGTTGTCTCCTGTGTCCTTTAAAAGTGATCCAGGCCATTTTCAAGTTTGGGCAGGAGCTGAGGCAAAACCTATAGAGAACTTGACAGTAACTGAGAAGAACACTTTGACATGATTCAGTCTTAAAGAAATCACTTTTGCCCAGAGATACTGTGTAATGCTTATATTCTAAGTACGTTTTGCTAAAGACTCGTGTTCACACACACTCTCCTTCAAAGCTCCTGTGTGAGCGCGTGCCACAGACAGTCACCTTGACTTGTGTGAAAGTGTGGTCAGATCTTTTATGCAATATGTCACAACAATATTACTGCTCAGCTGCTACTCAAGCCAAGCATGATAATCTTGTTAGCCAAACTGACCTCACGGCTAAGGTCCCTCTCAGCACTTTAAAACATGTTAATTCTCTGGCCATTTCCACCTTAGCCAGGCAGAAAATGCCCTTCTCTCTGGGATATATGCTCTATTGATTAAAGAGCCTCTGAGATGCAAAGAAACCCTTCTGCTCCTTTAAACGTGTTAGTGTGCTGCTACTGGGACCAAGCACTTTGTACACATTTTCACTTTCAGGCCTCTTTCAGTAGTTTAGAAAGAAATAGGTGTACACACACATATATACATATACGGAAGCATGTATGCATAATATACAGTACCAGTCAAAGGTTCGGACACCTTCTTATTCAATGGTTTTCCTTTGTTTTTATTACTTTGTGAAAGAAAATGTTTTATAGGTTAGATTATTCTAAGTAACTGCCATTTATTTTGATAACAGCTTTGCACACTTCTGGCATTCTCTCAATCAGCTTTCATGAGGCCATCACCTGGAAAGCTTTTCATTAACAGGTGTGCCTTCTCAAGAGTTAACTGATGTCTCTCACATTAAGAAGGCAAAAAAAAAAATCCACAAACTGTGTTGTGCAGAAGTATAGGGTTGGTACACAGTTCTATACCGTGAATAGCCCTATTCAACTACTGTTCTGATCCATTTTATGCCAAGAACCACTCAACTAAGTAAAGCGAAACAACAGCACATCATTCCTTTAAGACATGAACGTCAGTCAATCGAGAACATTTCAAGAATTTTGAATCTTCGAGTGCAATTGTGAAATCCATCAAACACTGTGATGAAACTGGCTCTGTCCCAGGAAAGTTAGACCAAGAGTTAGTTTGTTACAGTTACCAACCTCAGAAACTGCAAATAAACAGGACGACAGATTAAAGCTCACACACATGCTGAAATAAAAGTCAGAATATATGGCATAAAAGTTACAATATACTGTATGAATATATTTTTAATAAATGGTATCAAAGTTTAAATCAATGGAATACATTTTTTTTTTTAAATATATGGAATAAAGTTGTTGGTACATAAGGTTACATGACTGAAGGTAGATGATTACAGGGGTCACGTGTATTTATGATATCTTGACAGTGACATTATTATCATTATCCTGTTGTATTGCACAAGGTGAACTGAGAACTAACCAGCTTTATTTTGATATGGTGCCAAATAAACAACAAACGATCTCAGAAAATATTCATATCAAAGTTAAGTCTCTCACACACACACACACACACCACTGATGCCATAAAAAAAATCATGTGTGGTCAAACCACAGGATTTTTAAAAGAGAAATAACAAATTCGCAGGGAATTGTTAAAATGATGCACACATTGCCCAGATATTAATATCTTCAATTGATGTAACAGAGCAACTATAAAAAAAAAACATCATACAGTATCTATGGTATTATTACAGATACAGGTTTTTCTTTTTTCCTGGATTTGGAAAGTAATTGAAAACCTTTGGAGCAATTAAATGCATTTAAAGTCTAAAATTAAATAAAAAATACAATTGTTATTATTTCATTGTAACCCAGGTATAAAACTTGGTTAACTAAACCATAGGTTTAACCTTAGAAGGAAATAGTTGTTTTATTAGTTGTTTCATGTGTTAAAATATCTTTAATGTTTTCTGAGTTGCACTTGAAAGCAACACATTCCAACTGCGCTTGAAAGCAACACGTTTCCAACTGCACTTGAAGGCAGCACTCAGGCTCACCGCATCTAACCAAACGAAAAGCAGGTAGCCGTTTAGCAACCAATTAGCGTGCATGTTCCGCCTATGGTGAAGGAAGCAAGTCTGTACGCAGTACTTTCTACTTCCTTTTGACTCCGGCCGCGACAGCGAGAAGGTGGCAACCGCTAAACAAAAGCGTTAGCACTGTGCTCAAGTGGTTACACAGACGAACCGTCTGTCATCTTGTGAGAGCTGAGAGTCCCCGCCGGCGCTCAGCACTGGAACAAAGCGCATCGGTCAGGTCTTTTGGAGACCCCTAGTCTCCATAGGAACATCCAGTCTGTTGGAGAGGATCCAGAGCCCTGGACGGAGTGATTCGAGATCATTCTGTGATTCATAGATGGCGAGCCTCCCAAAGATCCTAAGGAAGCTGGATTGACTCTTCGTCACTAACTACAATTGGTGGTAGGGCCAACCTGGTTGGCAGGATTGCTACACACCCAAAGGAGTTAGTGGTGACTCTAATCACCCTATTAGAGGAACAATTGGAAGGAACACAAACAAAATAGTACCGGTACTAAGAAAAACAAGACTCCTTATTTTAAAGGCGCCATTTTATTTTCTTTGTTATTTTTCATATCATTGTTTATATAAATGTTGTAAACCTTTGTCATACAATACTCACTAAAAGAGTTTACTGTTGCAATTTCCTTCGTGGTTGGTGTTGTTCATTGTTCGGCTGTTCAGGTCTATGGTACATGAGCTCTTTCCGAACCTAGCCATTCAGTGTATCTGCTATAAGTGGGTTACAAGGGACAAAAACTTGGCGAGCCAGCCAGGAGCTCTGTGAGTGGACCACTATAGCCATACATGAACATCATATTCGATTGCAAAAACCAGAATATACTTTGAACTATATAGCCCTTAATCCTGATTCTTGGTAAATCTTTTAAAATGGAGATTGTTGAGAGGGAGAGTATTAAACTTCCCAACTCCCTTATAGTCAGTGGGTTGTCTGGTACTCCTACAGATGATGAAATTGGTGACTATCTCAAACAGTATGGAAAAATAAGTCGCACAATAAACACTGACGATGTATTGTCAGAATTTAACGGTCAGGCCATTGTTGAGTTCGAATCAGGTACAGCAGTACAAGCACTTGAGCCCATCTTACCATTGCATAGGACCAGTTCTGCAAACCCTTCAATCACTCACCATGTAAAAACACTAGCTAGTGTTTACAGCAGTAAGGCAGGAACTGAGACCACTCATACTTTTCTGTCTGAGCTTAAGAGCATAGCCAAAATGAGTGGGAAGCCGTTTGAGGATATTTTGCAAGAGGAGCTGACTAGAATAACTAAATCTCTTGCAGAAGAGGCCCCAGTGGCAGAGGTTGAGGCAGTTCAGGAGCCTACTATCCAACCACCCACTGAAAATGCACTGACCCCCTCTCAGACTGCCAGAGCTGAATCCCACCTTACACAGACTCAAACTGAACAGTTCCCTGAAACTACAGCTCCACTTGGCTCACCTGGTGTAGCAGAAACCATACGCAGTTTCAGCTTGCCTCCCGATCATCTCAGCACCCCTGAAGTACAGCGAGTAGTAGTGGAACATGTTGTGAAGAGCACAGAGATTGCAGCTCAGCTTCACTCGCATGTTAAATTGAGGACCTTCTCAGGACGGGCTCCTTTTCCCAACCATGAGGTCGACTATGACACCTGGCGATCTAGTGTCGAATTCTACTTGACTGATTCCACTGTCTCTCAACCACAGTTACTGAGAAAAATAGTTGACAGTCTTTTGCCCCCTTCTGCTCATGTAGTGAAGTCTTTAGGTCCCAGAGCCACTCCTCGTGCTTACCTGGACTTGCTTGACTCAGCATATGCAACGGTAGAGGATGGTGATGAATTGTTTGCTAAATTTCTCAATACTCACCAAAACTCAGGGGAAAAGCCATCCGCCTATCTGCACAGGCTGCAGTCATGTCTGAATGAGGTTGTTAAAAAGAAAGCAGTAAGCACCCGTGACGCAGACAAACAACTACTCAAACAATTCTGTAGAGGGTGTTGGAACAACACACTCATTGCAACACTCCAGCTCGAGCAGAAGCAGAATATTCCACCAACCTTCTCAGAATTTCTGCTGATGTTACGCACAGAGGAGGACAAGCAAGCAGCTAAGGTTAGTCGAATGAAGCACCACTTAGGATTTCCTAAGGCTAAAGCTCAAGCTAGCATACAAGCTGTGTGTACAAGTGAGGTGAATGATTTCGATATGCAAATCCAAGATAACAGAATGCCCTCACTCATAGAGCAGATACAGAAACAGATAACTAGCATGCAAGCTCAGATTGCAGCTCTTTCTGTTTTCAAGGGAGATAAATCTGTCAAACCTAAAATGACAAAGATGCAGAAAGCTAAGCCAAGTCAAAACCAGCCTAATGGCCAGAAGGAGTCACTAGCCCAGCAAACGACTCCAAGGCCCAGACCATGGTATTGCTTTAGATGCGGGGAAGATGGCCATATTGCCACAAGCTGTAGCAACCCCCCAAACCCAACACTGGTCGAAGCTAAAAGGGAAGAACTAAAAGAAAAGCAAAAGGCTTGGGATAAGGAGAACACCTCTAATGGCACTTTAAACTCGTAACGGCTCCTATGGAGGGACTGGTAGGAACCGACAAAGAGAGAAGTCCCAAACAAAAGCAAGACACAACTGATGAAGAGGAACGTTCCAACCCAACGCAAGACTCCAAACTCAGAGCAATGCTAAAAGGGCAGCTAGTCGGACCTAAAAAGATTCTTAAAAGACTTGTTGGATGTAAATGCACTGCCAATGTAGCAGTTAGTGGAGTGGAGAGTAATTGTTTGATTGATACAGGTTCTCAAGTTACGACCGTATCTCAGTCATTCTATGATAAATACCTGTCACAATGCACAATTGAGCCTGTGAACAATATACTCGAGGTGGATGGAGCAAATGGCCAGCCTGTGCCTTATAATGGCTATGTAGAGATAAGCATGAAATTCCCTAAAGAGTTCATAGCCTCAGAACCCGAGGTGCAAACCTTAGCCTTGGTAGTGCCAGATAATCGCTCAAATAGCAGTATACAAGTACTCATTGGCACAAACACCCTTGACCCTCTCTATGAGGAGTACTGTGATGATGACACTTTAAAAACTGCTACACTCTGTGGTTATGCCCAAGTACTAAAAGCTCTGCAACACCGACACCAGCAATTTTCCAGCGGCACGATTGGCCTTGTCAAACTCAGAGGCAGTACACCTGAAGTCATTCCAGCTGGCCAAAAGGTTCTTATACAAGGCTTTGTAGGTGCCAGAGCGGTATGCAGTGAAGAATGGGCACTGCTCGAAGAACCATTGTTGTGGAAATTTTCTCTGCTGCTGGTGAAGAATGAAATAGAGACTTCTGCCGGCCGACAAGGTTTTATTTTCTTTGCAAAGAAAAGGTCAATCAACACGCGAGCGGTCAAAGATGAAGAAAGACCCTGAGCATGGGGATACCTAAACATTTATACCTGAGGAACACCCCCTAGAGTATGTTTCACATCCCTTTGTCTGCTGCAGGGGCCGGCCCCCCCAGAGAGTGTTTTCACACCCTTTTGTGTGTTGGAAGGTATCGGGGCCGACCTCCTTGGGTGTGTTTTACACCTGGGGTATCCTGCAGGATCTTGCATTTAGGTGCAAAGTTAAGTCTAGACATCACACAAAGGGACCTGGTATCTTATGTTAGGAAGGGGGAAGGTTGGGCGTCTCAAGTGGTTGAAACAAAGAAATTGAAATTGCCATTACACCATCTACCTCAAACCTACCTGGTGGAATCTTCATAGATCGTTGTCTCATCACGATACCAACGCAGGCTCCTTACAAAGTACCTGTAATATTGAGAAACGAATCAGACCATGACATAATACTGCCCACTAATTGTGTCATTGCTGAACTAACAGTTGCTCATGAGGTTGTGCATGATGCAGATCCTGACAAAGAACTGACTTACCTGAACAAAGAATCCCCTCAGCCTGACAAACCACAGTGTGCAGTCTGCATCTCTACTCAGCAAGAACTAAATACAAGTCCAAAGCTGAAGTTTAACTTCGGCGACTCTCCAGTTCCTGAGGATTGGAAAGTAAAGATAACACAGGAGTTAAGTAACTACGCTGATGTTTTTGCTCAACATGAGTTTGATTTCGGGCATGCAACAAAAGTAAAGCATCATATCAAAATGAAGGATGAAACGCCTTTCAAGCAGAGATCACGCCCTATCCACCCACAAGATTACGAGGCAGTGCGTCGTCATCTCCAAACCCTCCTTAAAGCTGGAGTCATTCGTGAATCTGAGTCCCCTTTCTCGTCACCCATTGTTGTTGTCAGAAAGAAGAATGGTGACATCAGATTGTGCGTGGATTACAGGAAATTGAACCTCCAGACCATCAGGGATGCATACGCATTACCTAACCTGGAGGAATCATTTTCTGCGCTCGCTGGGGCTCAGTGGTTTACAGTGATGGATTTGAAATCCAGCTATTACCAAATCGAGATGGAGGAGAACGACAAGCAAAAAACTGCTTTCGTCTGTCCTTTGGGATTTTATGAATGGAACCGGATGCCACAAGGAATAACTAACGCACCATCCACTTTTCAGCGCTTGATGGAGAAGTGTATGGGCGACATCCATCTTCGCGAAGCGCTAGTTTTCCTTGATGACATAATTGTCTTTTCTGACTCCTTGGAGGAGCATGAAGCTCGCTTACTAAAAGTTTTAAACCGACTAAGAGAACATGGCCTCAAGTTGTCGCCAGAAAAGTGCCAGTTTTTTCAAACGTCAGTGCGCTATTTGGGGCACATTGTGTCTAGAGACGGCATTGAAACCGATCCGGAGAAAGTCAAGGCCCTTAAGACCTGGCCGACGCCAAGAACCCTGAAGGAGCTCAAGTCTTTTCTTGGGTTCTCCGGGTATTACCGGAGATTTGTGCAAGATTACGCCAGGATCGTGAAGCCCTTAAACAGTTTAACTGCTGGTTACCCGCCAACTCAAAAAGGGCGCAAGCAGACCAAAATCGACAGCAAATATTTCCACCCCAAGGAGCCATTTGCTGAGAGATGGACTCCTGCTTGTCAACAAGCTTTTGAGGAAATAATCGACAAACTCACATCTGCTCCGGTGTTAGGATATGCCAACACCAAGTTGCCATATGTCCTCCATACAGATGCCAGCACGACTGGGCTTGGCGCTGCATTATATCAAGTTCAGGATGGACAAACTCGTGTCATCGCCTATGCGAGTAGAGGCTTATCGTGCAGTGAAGCTAAATACCCGGCACACAAGTTGGAATTTTTAGCCCTTAAGTGGGCTATCACTGACAAATTCCACGACTACCTCTATGGCAACACCTTTACAGTAGTCACAGATAACAACCCGTTGAGGTATGTACTCACTACTGCCAAGCTGGATGCTGCCAGCTACCGCTGGTTAGCTGAGTTATCCACCTTTACATTTGACATCACATACCGAGCCGGGAAGCAGAATCAAGATGCTGACGCCTTGTCCAGGAGGCCTCATGGTGAGTTGGTCAACGACGATCAGTATAAAGAGGAAAGCCATAGGATTCATTCCTTCGCTTCTCGGCATCTCAGCTCAGAGAGCAATAACTTCTGTCCCATGGAAGTTGTTACAGCAGCCTGTCAGAGTCACACTATTACACATGTGGAGGAAAACTTACCCTCTCCTTGCCTCGTAGAGTCCCTCGCTATCCATCCGGAGGCCATTCCTGCCGAGTTTGAGGAGGAGGGAGTCCAAGACGGTCTGCTCACAGTTCCCAGGTACAGTAAAGATGAACTAGCCAAACTGCAAAGAACAGACCCTGTCATCAGCCAAGTCATTGAGTTGATTGAGTCAGGAGAACTTGCACCTGCCAGCCTAAAGTCTGAATCACCTGAAAGTTGGCTGATTTTCAGATAGATGAACCGTCTTGAACTGAAGGATGGCTTATTATACAGGAGAAGGCAGTGCGACAGTAAACCAGTCTGTCAGCTCGTCCTACCGAATGTACTAAAGCCATCCGTGCTCACCAGTCTTCACGACGAAATGGGGCACATGGGGATTGAACGCACACTTGAGCTGGCCAGAGCCAGGTTCTATTGGCCAAGGATGGCATTTGATATTGAGACAAAAATCAAACAATGTGAGAGATGTGTAAGGAGGAAAAGTCAGCCAGAAAAGGCTGCACCCCTTGTCAATATCCAAACCAGCAGACCTTTGGAACTGGTTTGTATGGACTTTTTGTCATTAGAACCAGATAGTCATAACACCAAAGACATCCTAGTTATAACGGATCACTTTACGAAATATGCTGTTGCTATACCAACAAAGGATCAGAAAGCCAGCACAGTCGCCAAATGTTTGTGGGAGCAGTTCCTCAGCCATTATGGGTTTCCAGAACGCCTCCACAGCGACCAGGGACGTGATTTTGAGTCGCAGACCATTAAAGAGCTCTGTGCTTTAGCCGGCATCCGTAAAGTAAGAACAAGTCCATATCATCCTAGGGGGAACCCAGTAGAACGCTTTAATCGTACATTGCTAAGCATGCTGGGAACTCTGCAGGTTAAAGAGAAGACAAGGTGGCGTGAACATGTAAAACCCCTTACACATGCGTACAATTGTACAAAGAACGATGTCACAGGGTTTTCACCCTACGAGCTCATGTTCGGACGCCAGCCCAGGTTGCCCATTGACATCGCGTTTGGGTTACCAGTTAAAGACAGTTCGTCTACTTCACATTCGCAATATGTGAAAAGTCTAAAAGGTCACTTGAAGGAGAGCTACCAGCTTGCTATGGAAAACTCAAAGAGAGTAGCTGACAAAAACAAGAAAAGATTTGATGCCAGAGTGAGAGAGGCCACACTTGAAACAGGAGACAGAGTCCTGGTGCGAAATCTCCGCCTTCGCAATAAACACAAATTAGCTGATCGATGGGAACCGACAGTTTATGTAGTGCAGAAGAGGGCTGGAGACTTACCTGTTTATACAGTGTGCCCTGAAGGCCAAGATGGTCCCTTACGTACATTACATTGTGACCTTCTATTGCCATGTGGGTTTCTCTCCGAACCAGAAGAGGAAATAGTTCAGCCAAAATCAACTCGTAGGCCCAGAACAAGGCAGACATCAAATCAAGTCAGTGAACTGCTTTCATCATCCGAGGATGAAGAGGAAGATGAGCAATGTTTTCATTCAGTTAAAATTACTGAGACGAGACCTTCTGGAGCCTCAAACATATCCGAGTCCCAGAAGAAGACATTTTTTGAAATTGACACTCTCACCGGAATTGACACAACTACTGGAATTGACATACCTACTGGAATTGACACACCTATCGGAACTGGCAACTTACCTGAACTGGAACCTGTGGAAAAAGATCCTGTGGAAAAAGAACCTAGGGAAGGAGGACCTGTGGAAAAAGGATCTGTGGAGCTGGAAACAGAGGGAAACTTACCTTTTGTTCATGAACCTGAAAATGGCATGGAGAAAGAAAATGATGTTAATGAAATGGAAAAAGAAAACATTGAAACTGAAGGTGAAACAGAGGCAGGAGAACTAACAAAGCAAATGGAGACGAGTGGAGGAACTCTACTCAGTGAAGAAACTGAAAGAATCAAGGAATGCATTCCCATAGCCAATCCACCTGTCTCTCAAAGTGAATCCCAAAGAGATGCCCTTCAACCAGCCACCAATAGTGGTACAAATCCTGCTGTTGAAACAAAAAATAGCAATGGGGAGGAAACAGTTGAACCTCCACGGAGGTCTGAACGTGTCAGAAAAGCACCAGGGAAGTTCACATACCCTCAACTTGGGAATCCCTTCATCTCTTTTGTCCAAACCATAGTGGAAGGCTTTAACAAAGCTATGGTTGAAACCTTTGAAAGTAATTATTCCTTGAAAGAAGAACATGAAGGGACTCATGTTATGTAAGGAGGGGAGGGTGTAACCCAGGTATAAAACTTGGTTAACTAAACCATAGGTTTAACCTTAGAAGGAAATAGTTGTTTTATTAGTTGTTTCATGTGTTAAAATATCTTTAATGTTTTCTGAGTTGCACTTGAAAGCAACACATTCCAACTGCGCTTGAAAGCAACACGTTTCCAGCTGCACTTGAAGGCAGCACTCAGGCTCACCGCATCTAACCAAACGAAAGGCAGGTAGCCGTTTAGCAACCAATTAGCGTGCATGTTCCGCCTATGGTGAAGGAAGCAAGTCTGTACGCAGTACTTTCTACTTCCTTTTGACTCCGGCCGCGACAGCGAGAAGGTGGCAACCGCTAAACAAAAGCGTTAGCACTGTGCTCAAGTGGTTACACAGACGAACCGTCTGTCATCTTGTGAGAGCTGAGAGTCCCCGCCGGCGCTCAGCACTGGAACAAAGCGCATCGGTCAGGTCTTTTGGAGACCCCTAGTCTCCATAGGAACATCCAGTCTGTTGGAGAGGATCCAGAGCCCTGGACGGAGTGATTCGAGATCATTCTGTGATTCATAGATGGCGAGCCTCCCAAAGATCCTAAGGAAGCTGGATTGACTCTTCGTCACTAACTACAATTGGTGGTAGGGCCAACCTGGTTGGCAGGATTGCTACACACCCAAAGGAGTTAGTGGTGACTCTAATCACCCTATTAGAGGAACAATTGGAAGGAACACAAACAAAATAGTACCGGTACTAAGAAAAACAAGACTCCTTATTTTAAAGGCGCCATTTTATTTTCTTAGTTATTTTTCATATCATTGTTTATATAAATGTTGTAAACTTTTGTCATACAATACTCACTAAAAGAGTTTACTGTTGCAATTTCCTTCGTGGTTGGTGTTGTTCATTGTTCGGCTGTTCAGGTCTATGGTACATGAGCTCTTTCCGAACCTAGCCATTCAGTGTATCTGCTATAAGTGGGTTACATCATGATGCTACTACATCATAATAACAGTCCATTCATATAATGCTTTACGCGTAAATAGGGAACATGTGGTTACTGTACTAAGGAAACTTAAAAACAATCATCTAAAACTGAAATCCGGTTCATTGTGAAGCCATCAACATATGCTTCTGTGCCACTGTATCTTAAATACATTTTAAAGTTTTATTTTTATTAATTAGACATGAGTTATCCATATTTGTGTTCCTTAGGATCTCTTATGTTATGCTGATGATACCCAGTTGTATGTGTATTTTAGGCCTGATGTGTCTGAAAAACTGACTGGCTCAGTTGTCTGAGGGCTGTTAGAGACTGGCTGGATAACAATGTTTTTGCAGTTAAACAGAGAGAAGACTGAGGTCCATTGTAATCAGTTCCAGAGCTTCAAAGGTTGCTCAGTGTATTGGGTCCCTCCCTTCAGCTGTAAAGTCTAGTCTTAGAAATGTTGGTGTGATGTTTGAGCAGTCTATGTACTTTAAACAACAAAAATCACTCACCCGTTCCTGTTTCCTGTTTCAGAAACTTTGCCACGGTTGTTTCACAACGTGAACTACAGATGATCTTTCACCCTTTTATATATCCAAGCTAGATTACTGTAGTCCCCTTTTCAAGTCATCTCTGGACAATCTGCAAGAGTGTTGACCAGATCCACAAGAACAACTACTATCATATTACCTGCTTTACATTGGCTTCCTGTGAAGTTCAGGGTTCATTTTAATGTTCTAGTTTTCACATAGATCCCTCCATGGCCAGGCACCAGCGTGCAACTCAGATCTGCTCTTTTATGACAAGTAGGTCTTCTGAGCACGGCTTACTGGTTGTTCCTAATACATGACAAAAGGTGATTGTGAGTGTCGGCTCCGACACTGTTGAGTGCTCTTACTGTAGACTTAATGGTCTCTGTTAAAGCCTTTAAAACGTATCTCAAGACCTCTTTATTCAAACTGGCCTTTCTCTTGTCTGCTGTCAGTTTTCATATTCCGTTGTTTCTTATGTTTTATTGTTTGCTTCTTTATATTGTTTTATGTTTTGTTTTTTAACATATTGCTCTTGCAAAGCACTTTGTGACCTTGCTCTGTGAATGTTGGGATTATATTTTTTTTTTTTTACATGACCCTTTGGGGTTATATATTTGAAGCATATAATGGTTCTCCATGCTGAAATGTGAAATCTGTCATGCTCGATATCTCAGAACTGCACTTGACTGAGATAAACTACTCTAATTTCAAGCTGACAGACTGTCAGTGTTTTCATGTTGTTGTTTTTTTTTTTACCTCGCAGTCCGCCTTGGTATCATGACATGTTAGCTAACACACTCCTGGAGTCGATGCAAATGAGGCACTATGTGTTACGTGCACTTGAACCAAACCATACTGGACTGCGTGGGATTTGTTTCCAAATGCATCTTTACAAAGTTAACTTGTTGCGAGTTCACGGTGGGTCCCCTGTTTTCCATTAATTATAATCCTGTCAACGGCGTTCTATATGTGAAGAGAGAGGGTTTGCTGCCGTCTCTGTGAGCCTTTCGACAGTATATACAGCCGCGGTTGGCACGCTACGACTGAGGGAAGTGTGGGCCGGATACGCTCCCCTTCCCTGGCAGGCAAAGGCTGCATTATGCTAATGTAACAACCAGAGGAAAAAGAGAGGGGGAGAGAGAGAGAGAGACAGAGACTGAGAGGGAAGAAAAGTGAACAAAAAAGAGAGTGTGAAGAAGAGACGAGCATGCGAGTAGGAAGAGAGGGAGGGAGCTGTGGTGTGAAAACGCAGCGAGAGAAAGCCACACAGTCTATACATGCGGGGGCGAACATGTTGTCATCTCCTGCATTTAAATGCCCCCCGCTCGCTCTTCTCCACACGTCATTTAAATTGGGTCAGACAAGTGTTGGAGAGCCAGTTCAAATGTATTCGCAGAGATGCCGAAACCCTCTCAGAGAGATGGAGAACAGCACGAGGAAGAGCCATTTTGTAGCTAATATCTCAGGTTGGCAGTCTCAGTGTTGTGTGGTTTTATATGGAAACACAGGCTACTTTTCAGATAGCGCAACATAATGCATTTCCCTTCTTTTTATATTCATTTTGACCTCTGCCCAGATATCCCACACCTGCTGATGAAGCCATGCTGCAGAAATGAATAGACTTACAATTTAATAATGGCACCACCAGACACAGGCAGTCGAAGATTGCTACTGTAAGTGCCTTCATGAAATGCCTTTTATATCCCAGCTCTTTTTTTCTCCGGGATTAAAGCATGGGAGCATTTTACGGCACTATCTAACGTGGGCTTAATGGCATGGCATATAGAAAAGAGAATGCAAAGTGAGCACAGTGCGAGAAATATGTCAATGCAGACTGCAAAGGCAAATGGGAAAGCTGGTACGGTAAGCACAATCTCAGCAGAAAAAAAGAAGAGAATGTTTCAAGCTGCAAACACAGAGAGACAGAACAGTGGTTTCAAAGCTTCAGTGTTTTTCTGCTGCCTATAAGGAAATGCCCACTTCGTACTGACTGCAGGTTCACTGCTTTCAAAACAAATTCCATCTCAAAGAGTCACTGACAAATTCAATTTTGTGATAGAGATCTGGCCATTCCGTGTCGCATTTTAAACACTTTGTTTAAAAATATATATTATTGAATAGTTTCGCAGGCAGCCTGAGGCCTGGGAAAAGTAAGCTTCTAAGCTGCTTAGGACCCCCAAGAGAGTAAATGACAAAGAAAAAGTCTCTTGTTCTTTTTTTTTTTTTTAGTCCAAGTTTAATTGTTTTTTAAGTTATGTGACTTAAAGTTTCTTTATATTTGCTTTCCAAAAAGATATCAATCCACTGCCTTCAATGGACACAAGGCCACTCCTATTGTCTGTGTTATCTTAATTGGAGTTGACTCATACACACATACAAATCACAAAAGTACGATCACTTCAATTACTATTTGTGTTTAGGAAAAAAAAACGCATAGCAAACTTTTAAGCATGCTCATTCCTGACCTTGAATAAAAAAAGAAAAGGAAAGAAAGAAACAACTTCACCTTATTAGCTTTCTGCTGCTTTCATCTGAATCTCTTTTTGCTAATTGAAAACTGAGCAGAGCTTTCAGGTATCTCATGGTCTCCTCCACACTGGTGTTCCACAGTGTACAGAGTATTTTATTATAAATAATAAAATAATAAAATAAAAGTTCTTCAAGGGTTTTGAGACACAAAAGTTGTTAAGATGTTCAAGTTGCCATTGTTGAATTTCAGTTGTGTCAAAATTCTACTTGTAAGCTCTATACTCTATCACATGTAAGCTACTGCTTCACAAGATGGTCCCAAACGGAGGTTTTAAAGCCAGTTGTCCAACCATGTACTAATTACAGATTTTAGAGGAAATATACCAAAAAAATCCAAAATAGTTCATTAAGTATTCATGCCTTAATAAACAACAAACAAAAAAAAAAACATCCATCCATTGCCGATGAATGTTAAAAACCTTAATTTGCATGAGTTAATTCAAATTGATTGACAGTGGTCAAACAACACACATACCAACTGTCTTCAAATTTTGATTTAGACCTGCAACAGTGATGATGTCTAGTCCCAGCAAACTGACTGTTACGACCCAGCTCAAGGGGCAAAAGGAAGTAACATAAAAACAGGTTTTCTTGGTATAAACAAAATTATTTATTGAATGAAATTTGGATTAACTACAACAAAAGGAGGTGAGGTACTAAGGGAAACAAAGGGCGAGCGGATGCTGTTCAAACAAACAATAAATATAACAAAAAGAGAACTCTGTAAAACAGAGCCTATGCTAAGTGAATGAAAACTAAACGAGAAAGAAAAACCTCACTAACACATCAGAACAGCACCTCTAAAACTAGTGACTCTAACAAAAATCTTCTCTGGTGTGTGTAAGTCAGTGCAAAATAAACTAAAGTTTACCTAGCCCAGTCCCTGTAACAATGAAAAACCTCCACAAAACAACGAACGAGTTAACAGTTAACACAAACAATCTGATTTACTCAGTTGAGGCGAGCTCAAACACAAGACACAATCTGCCCTGACTGATCGGCGGTTCAAGTTTAAATAACGTCGATGCTGGCAATTGGGCCCCTCCGATTGGTGGGTCATGGAAGGTGCTGCTCCAATCCTGGACCTCCGGGCTTCCAGGAAGGGCCGGACCAAGGGACCACGCCTCCGGCAGCGGAAGGCGTCGGCAGCCACACAGAAAAACAGAAAAACACTACACACAAGGATATACCAGGGCGAGATGGCGGCGGCCATAACACTAACATTAAAGCTTTGTAGATCGTGGAGACTTCATGCTGAATAAATACCACACATAAACACTAAACTGCCCAGCTAGTTAAGTCTTGTAGTGATAAGATACCTGCAGATTTCACAGTCTGCATATAACAATACATATTAGTATTTGTTGGATCATTTACTGGTTTAAATATATCAGAACATCTTAATTTTACGTTTGAAACAGAACAAAACATCATTGTAGCTGACCAGTTGTTGGACCAGCTCGGCAGTTATAATGTTACCATGGCGACGTGTTGGTGATGATGAGGTGCTTCATGCTGAATTGAGCATGTTCTAAATGTCTAGTTATCTAACCAGATTGCTTGGTGGGAACTATTTGTTGTATAATTCTAATTGGTTCATTCATTGGTTCATGTGACATCAGGTTTGTCATCCACCTCAACTTCATCCGAGTCCTTCCTCTAATGGAAGCAGCAAAACTTTTGACTTGTGCCAGTAGGAAAATCAAAGATGTTACTAATAACATCATAGCACAATAGCTTTGTTGTATGCATAACTCATGACAGTGAACAAACATGCGTGATACTAGTAGGCTGACACTACACATTATTTACACATTATGTTTCATACACATGTTAAAATGTCTTCTGTGCAAACTTTGCATAAATAAAAACAAAGAATAAAAATTATCTTCATTGTGAAAAAGAACATAAACATGACCTGTTTGTTCTGTTGAAACGTGGTTAACATATAATTTGTCAGTTAGAGAGTGGTAACATTACCAGCTAGCTGTAAATGCGCTGCACATATATGAGTGGAGACTAGAGACGAGGATCAGCTTGTGCTGTGTTCTGCATGAGTCTGCTCCTCTGATGCAGCTTGTTCATCTGACGGATCGTCACAGCAGTGACAGCACTGTCCCGTACACATGCAATTAATTTAGTAATCAATCATCTTCTTCTAACTTCTCTTCCTGTAAAAAGAAACCATACTGCAAAGAGCACTTTAAAAATAAAAGCATGACTCCAATTCAGTTGGTTTACAGTTACAGTCAATTTACATGAATATCTATAATAATCAAATGTTTCATGATATTGTTTAATTGATCATCATATAGTTTTCTTTTTTTTCATTTAATCAAATCAATCATTCAAACTTTATTTGTAAAGGACTTTTCATACGGAATGTAACACAATAAAATAAATGCCAACAATGCCACTCTCTATTGGACTATTGGGTTGTTTCTGAGAAGCCAACATGGAAGTGCCAAAAACTGCAGGTCTTTAAACATCCACTTGAGGCTGGCTCTAGAAGTGAAGTGAAGACCCCATGTTAAAATGTCCAACTTCACAGCAGAAATAAACATGTTTACAGCCTGGTACAAAAAACACTTTTGGTCGCTAATTTCCCCGTTCATGACAACTGTACTGAGGGTGAATTTTTATACAACTCACCTGTTCACATTATATTAAGACTTAAAGTTATGCAGAATTAAGAGTGTGGACGCTTTGATTGACAGGTGGGTGCCATCACAGGTGGCTTGTTTGAGTAAACAGGCTTCATTCAGCTTGCCTCGGCTCCAACCATACGGCGGAGGCAGCACTGCCAAGATGGAAACGGCCAGAGCTACCACACTGAGTTTCACACCAGCTCTTCAGAGACCTGTGGGTGATGTCACTGTGTCTACATCCATTTTTTATTCAGGTATTTCATGTTCCGGGACCAGCGCTGGGTTTTGTTTAAATAGGTCATTCTATCAGCATGTGTATGTGTTTGTATATGTGTGTGTGTTTCCTTGAGTGCACTTTAAAATTCAAAATTAGACCCAGAATTCAATTTGCACTGGATCAGTGGATCTGCAGTGTCACAGTCAGAAGGGACGAGGCGCTTCTGTTCGAGCTCCATTTGTGATCTAAACACATTAGTCAACTGTTGTTTTACTTCGAAAATATCGCTGTAGGTGTAGCCTCTCCTTCAGATACTTTCCTTCTCAGGTCTTATTAGTTTGTATTTGTGTCTCAGTGCACCTGACACTCTTGCGATGCTTTGTTTACCATCATCACAGGTTGGCTGCTGTCGGAGCTGATGGATGTGTCCTACAGGAGCCTCGCTCTCCCTAACAGCCGACACATCGACGAAAGCCACTGCATCTTAAAACAAGGACAGCTTGATTGATTCATTTCCGTGCTGTTGCCTTCATTTGTAATTACTGTTATATTTTTATGTCGTTACCACAACCGGCTCTCCCACTGGCTGATGGATAATACATCTCTATCCACTCTTGCACTGGGCTTAATTGTGTCTCTGTAATGCAAATTCACTGAGTTTATTAAAGGCTGAGTTTCCAAAGAGCGATAAAGGGCTGCCTCCACTCTGCCTGTCACTTTTATGAGTATACAGTAGGATGCAGTGCATCATTTCCGTTTGGAACTCTTGTTTCTCTTCACTTTCACCAACTCTGTCCTAAATATTCTATCAGAACTGAACATCAATACACCAATTTAGTCTCTGGGTGAAAACTTTTTAAAGGTCTAAGCTATATTCAGATGAAAAGGCAGAGAATTGGCACTGCTGGGGATAGACACAATAACTGCTGATGAAACCCTGGGTCATATGGTTTCTAAACTAGTTATGGGCAGTTTTAATTGACCGTGCTAAACAAAGATTTACAATCACATTAAAGCTGCACTAATCCATATTTTCACATTAACAGTGGGTCTAATGTGTGTGTTGCTCATAGTGACAAACCTACACATAATTATCATCAACTCTGCAGTTCACCTCAGCTCTACAGGCTGTTTTTGCTCCCTGTACCCTACCTAACAAGCACCCAACATCAGACAGACACAGATGAACATAGTGAAGCTAAAAAACAGATGTTTTGCTGTGGATTTTGTGGATCTGAAGTGGCAGCCTCCGTGCCTGTGAAGTGAAACCAATGTGGAAATGCCAAAAACAGCAGTTCCTCGAACACCCACTTGAGGCTGGCTCCAGAAGTGAGTCAGTCTCCATAAGTCCCCATGTTAAAATGTCCAACTTCACAGCAGAAGTAAACATGTTTACAGCCTGGTACAAAAAACAGTTTTGGTCTCTATAGCTAATTTCCCCGTTCATGACATCTGTACTGAGGGTGAATTTTATACAACTCACCTGTTCAAATTATATTAAGACTTAAAGTTATGCAGAATTAAGAACATGCCTGCTTTGATTGACAGGTGGGTGCTATAACAGGTGGCTTATTTGACTTTCATTTAGCCTTCCTCAGCTCCACCCACGCTCTACATCTTTCACATTTTTTGATTAGCCGGGAGGCAGCAGAGACAGGACGCCGAGATGGCAGCCAGAGCCACACATTCTCATCTTTAAAACAACTCATTGACATCACAGAGACTACATCTATTATTTATACAGTCTATGGTGGAGACCAAAATAGAGTTGAACTTCCAGTTAAACGAATTGTCCAAAAATGATTAAAAACAATTCAGCCACAAAAATTAATCAATGAGCCACATTGGTGCACTAGGTGACACGTCCCTTGCTGTGGCCTAGTGGCTTATGGAAGATTTAAAATTAAAATATTATATAATAATTAATATAATATTATATTAAAATAATATAAAATTAAAACAACATGATTACCCCAGTCAGTGTTTACTGTAGGTTTTATTTTAGTCATTGATGCATACCACATTGCATTTACATTAACATGGTACAAGGTTTGATTCTGGCCTGTGTCTTTCATTATATGTCATACCACTGCCTTTCCCTACATATCTTCTGTTGATATGTCTATATATATATATATATATATATATATATATATATATATATATATATATATATATATATATATATATATATCATATATATTTCAGGTGTACCGATTATACTGGAGCACCAACTAACGTTCATGACTTCAAACAACAACAAACCAAACATGAAGGAAGAAGCTGATGAGACTGCTTTGGTTGGCCCCGTGGATGGGAAATTTTGCTTTAAAAAACGGACGGATGGAACTGTCGATAAGAGACAGCAACAGTTGTGTGAAAAAAAATGCTTCTCACTGTTCTCAGGTCAAATATTTATATGTGATTAAAAATGCGATTAATTTCGATTAATTAATTACAAAGCCTCTAATTAATTAGATTTATATATATATATATATATATATATATATATATATATATATATATATATATATATATATATATATATATATATATATATACACTTGGATTAGGAAATAAATGGTAGCTCTTTGGCGGAAGGTTTTTCATAATAGTAGCCACTTCCGTTGTTGGTGAAAAGTTGAAAAAGCCGATCATTTTATCAAGTGGAAAGTCAGAAATCGCTCAGTGATTGCTGCGCTCATGCTATTGATCCCCTGCTGATGACATACAGTCATCTTGTGCTGTGGAAAAATACAAATATTTCTCTTTAATCTTTTTTTTAATCTTTTGGTTTTGTGTTGATACTTCTCCCATCCTCCGTTTCTCCCATTTAAAGTATTCCTGTGGTCTTGTCCACCTCATTCCCACTGGGTCTATGCCTTAGGAAGATAAATGAGCTGTATCTGATGTACGATCCTGCAGGTGAGAGCACAGCCAAGAAAACTCTGACTTTGCTGAATGAGGATCTAACGGATTGTAGGCCTCGGAACAGAGAATGCGAGGCCTCTCGCTGCACACTGTAGACTCGGGAGGGAGGGTGGAAATCATCACTCCTAAATCTGCCACGGCCCCGAAGACTGATGTTCACCTTTCTGTCATTTATTCTACTCGACCTGTTAGAGCAGACAAGGTCAATCTGGCTTGTCGCCCTCCCTTCTTGGCTCTGGATTGCTCTCCTGGACACTTCAGGATCCCAGAGAGGCTGGATGATGCTGCATGGCTCTTGACTCCGTCTGCACCTGCAACTGCAAAATATTTGTCTACATGTGTGTTTGCATGCGTATGGGCGATGAAGTGGGAGAAACGTGCTGAAGTGCATAATTGCTAGGCACAAAAGGCCACTAATTTCTGCACTTAGACAGCCACTTGCTCAGCCCAGCAGCTTAAAATGCCCCGCTGTTTTCAGTTTGACCTACAACTCTCAAGTCAATGTCTCCCTGCCTTCCCATCTTTCTTCCTTGTGAATAATCACAGACTTCACTCTCACTTGTGTATTTAATCGCTTAATCCTCCCATTTATTGTAACATCCAAAGACAGTGCAGAATTAAAAGCATTTTGTCAAACACTGAGCCACGATTGCCGATATTAGGCCTCAGCACTCTGGAGGAGATCATGTTGTGGGACAGCCAATGGATTGGAGAGCAGGCCGGTCGGGCAGTGTGGGCTATCAGAGCAAGGATGTGCTCAGATGGCAATAAATCCTACCAAATCCTGTTGCCCTCTGTCAATTATGAGCCATAATCCCTTTCTTTTCAGAGAGTCAAATGGGCTCTCGGCACAGCTCGCTCGCTGGAGTGCCGAGCTCAGGCACTGGTTACCATTGCAACAATGGCAGGTGGTGTTAGAGAGAAAGAGCAATTACCATAATTACCATGAGGTAAAAGGGTGTGACCGCCCCTGGTCCTGGCAGCTTGAAGGTCCCACAAAAGATAAGAAAATCAATGATATGTTATTGTTCATCAATTTCAAATCTTAATTCAGTATATGTCAGTTTTTTTAAAAAAGGGTCAGGGTTAGTGGATGGACTGACTTCAGAGGACCTCACGCTTAGCTTTGACCAAGCCTCGTCCATCTAGAGACTGCCAGCATAATGAATTTGGCATGTTCTCACAGGCAAAACGGTGGGTTTACAACCAAAGAGAAACATGGTGACACATATTTGGCTTTGAATGTGTGCACATGTTTGTATAGCTGTGTTTTACCTGCATTCATTTATTCTTTCTTACAAATGTATATAATCTTCATCCAATAGCAAACTATTTTGGAAAAATATAAAAATTTCTGTCATTTGTACAAATACACATGGACACACTGCCCACACAGTTTAGTGTACTTTAGTGTTTAGGGCTGTTTTTCTTAGTTTGACTTGGTAGCAACCATTGGCTATTGCCTGACAGCAATTTAGCCTCTGGGGGCAACAGCCAGTTAATTAAAATCCAGGAAACAGATAACAGATATCCGACCTAAGACTTCCTTAGCAACTTCACATGTGAGAATGATGAAAGCACACGTTCCAGCTAATCTCTATGGACAGGTTTCTGCATATGAATGAAGATATATTTTTTAAAAAGCTGACTCATCATCAGATGATAGGTGATGGACTCAGAGATTGCATTTCAGCCTATGCATTCCGCCTCTTTTGCTCTCCACATGGATTGTTTAGCTGCACACAACCAAAGCCCACTCAAACACGATTGGTCATTACTACTCAGACTACAAAATAAAACCAGAACCTGTCCGATGCCAAAATCTTGGTCCCTTGCTCACAGATTCTGCATTCATTTACAGATGTCTGTTTATAGAGATTACAACCAGGCAAAGTGGGCAACTCTCGAATGGTCCTTAGGGGGCCTGAAGGTAATACTGTATGCACCACTTCAACAATGCAACACCTGCATGACCTAATCTTGAGGCTGAGTCCTGTAGAGGGCCCTCAGGCCTCATATCAGTGCTGGACCTCACAAATGCTCTTATGGCTGAATGGGAGCAAATCCCTGCAACCAGGTTCAACATCTGCTGGAAAACATTTCCACAGGAATATTCATCAGTCACATATGAATGGACTGTTTTCATAATTTTGTCAATTTATTGGACCTGTAGAATCTATCATTTCTAGTTTTTGGGCAACTATGTATGGAGAGAGGATGTGAACCTAGATTGCTGATGCTGAAAGCAACGTAAACCCATCCATCATACCGAGTTCCACACGGTTACTTTGCTTTTCCACTTTCTGAATTAGCAATGAGCAGTGCCAGTGAACGTAAATCACCATAGGTAGATGCATATGGATGTAACATACGAGAGACAGCATTGCCCTTGGTTACTTCCTGTCGTTACTCATGTTGCATGCTAAAGGTCACGTGTCACTGGGATAGGCTGTGGTCTTGCTTTATTTACACTGAATGATTCTCCTGTTAGGATCAGTCTCAGTCTAAGATGCCATTAAAAGAACACATGTGGAGTCACACTGTAGACTGGTGTTGGGTTGCAGCAACATATTCAACAGCAGATCTTCTGTGAGTATAGAGTGAAAAGAACAGAGGCTTGGGTGCAAATTGCAGCGAGTTATTTTCCCTCTTGACATGTCACGGTCACTATTTTATGCTAACAAGAACGCTGCATATGTATTTTTAATATATAGGCTATCTCTTCTATGCATAATTTTCAATTCTAACAAGTCCTCCCAATTAAATGGCAAAATATATCGTTTGTAATTGGCCTCCATGATGATACATATCAGCAGGATGGTATTATTTGTCTGCGCCTTCCTAATAGTGAACCCAGTTTGACTTACCAAGCCATTTAATTGTTGTTATCGTCACACATCTGTCCTATATACAGTATATGGACCATATATAGAGGTCTACTGAACCTGCTACTAGGGTCAGGAGGCTGTTTATATCATTGAACCAATGTTGGGGGAGCCCAGCAGACTCAGATGAGTTGTATCAACTATAAAAATTAAAACAAAAGCAATAAAGGATTGTCAAGGAAGCTGGGGGAGTCTTTTAGCTAGCTAATCCATTCCAAAAAATGATTTGACACTGATGGTTGACATTTGGTTTGTAGACCTGTGAAGAATCCAAGAGGCTTCTTCAGCCTGTCAGAACCTTCAGTCAGAACTGAAGAAACCTCTTCATGGTGTAACGTCTTCATGGATCTACAACCAAGTCCAGTTGCCCCAGATTCAACTCTTCTCAAAGAAATATGACCCAGACCAACTGTGAACCTTCCCAGACATGGTTTGGATTGACTTCAAAAAACAACAGTTGCCAAACAGTCAAAGCATTTCCAAGTTTTCCATACTGAATGGACACTTTGAATGGTGTTTGGAAGTTTTTGTCTCTGAACCACAGAATTATATAACATGGTGCATCTGTTGTCTGATAATTATTTAGATTTGATCAACCATAGCGTCTTGGCTGAGCTAGCATTAGCATGGAAATTAACAGGACACGTTGATAGAAAGAAACATGCATGGCTTACTTTCACTGGCATTCAGAGGTTCAGTCTAATCAAGTCCATTTCATAAAATCTGAAAGGCAGCCTGTCGTTTCGTGTTAGTGTTTTATAGGTTTCATCATAGAACAGATATGAATATACATAAAAATAAATAAATTAATTAATGAAATATAGAGAAATATAGAGTTGTAGTGAGGTGTGAAGATAGAGTAGGCCAGCAGTGGAGCAAGAGAGGTGAGAGGTGAGAGGTGAGAGAGAAGTGAGATTCTGAAGAGAAAGGCCAGTGGAGAGTGCATGATAGAAGTGAGCAGTCCTCTATTGTGAATCAATTTAAAGCACAAGCCAAATACCAGTGTGTCACAACATACGCCTTAAGAAATTAAATTCAATAATTCATACAAATGGCTGTAACTTGCCATGATTTATTTGGTGTACTCTACTCTGCTTGAATTAACCATAAAGAGTGATATAACATTTGCAGGCGCTGCACAAATGATATGTAGGTTGTATGTTTTGTCATAACCGATGCAATTCATTTTCTACAACTAAATGAGTCAGCCTTGACTTTAGAGGACCAGTATCTGTCTTTCTGCAGGGAATTAATTTCTTAATGTAGTACACAGCGTGTGCTCATGTCATAAAATATGGGCCAATTCACTGTTTCACTTTTACAGCGCTATGCGAGAGCCAAACAATATTTATCCCCACAGTGTTTACACCCAGAGGCTCTCGGACTTATCTGCTTACAAGCTGGACTCGTTATGCTCTTATAATTTTCTATCATATTGATCAACTCTGACCAAATTTCATTAATTTTCTTAATTTAGTGTCATTAGTGTTATGCCTGCCTGCATAGGCGGTGTGATATCATGTTTACAAGCCAACAGATATTCCAAAAAAATAACCGGTGTCAGGAACAGCTCAAACTGAAGTGTGTTTTTTTGTTCATCTTTTGAAGTTTAACAGTTTTTTATCATGTTCCTAAAATGAAAATAAGTTACTACATTTTGAACACTGGAGTCATCATCACTTGAGTTGCTGAACACAAACATGTCATTTTCACCCTGATTTCTCCTTGTGGTAATGCCTTTATTGGTCAAAATAATATCTGAACATAAGGCAATTATTTGTGAAGGAAAATGTGAGGTACACTATTACAAAATATGACAAAAATCTATTTCCATCCATTAATTGTAATGTATATTTTTAATCTGCACATAAGAAAAAAAAAATCATCAATTGAAATATCACAAAAGGTTTTTGTACTTTGATGAGGTGGTAGTATTATAAATATAGAAATCAACAGAAAATATCAGATCTGTGTGGAGCATAATGAGAACACTAACCTCCCTTAAACTGACAAATGTAACAAATAGCCACATGGTTTTCCAACGTTTGAACTTTGACTGCATTCTTTAATTTCATCATCTCGTTAGATAGATAGATAGATAGATAGATAGATTCAATTATTATGCTTCTTTCTATTGTTACTAAATATTTTTTTCCTGTTCTAGTTTTGTCTAGTGATAGGGTCTAGTGATCCAACACACTTATTTGTGTATCCTTTACATGAAAAATGTTCATTGTTGTTACACAGCCTGGTAAACCCTAACCCACCTCTGAATTATTGCTTATTCTCCATGAAAAGAGAAAGATGTCAATCTTGATATTCTGATGAAGGTTTGCAGAAACAAACCAGCATAGAAAATGAAATGGTAAGCTGAAGCCAAAGTATTGAGATTTAGTATCATTTGCTTGAAGTTGTTTGTTTCTGAATGGCTGCTGCCCCAGTTCATGAGGTGTCATGTGATAATGGCCCATTTGGAAATGGGAAATTAGGTCTGTTTTGAAGAAAGCCAAAACTACTGCATAAAGACACAAACAAGTCTTGAGAGCCAAAGTCCGATTGTCTTTTATTTTGGTAGTCGACTGTCTTTATCTACTCAGTAGCTACTTCATTAGTAACACCTGTCTGGTAAAGCAAACAGCCTGCGTCTCCAAACATCAAATTACGTGGCTGTAGCTCAATACACCCAGCATGTAGACACAGTCAAGAGGATCAGTTATTGTTCGACTAAATATCAAAATGAGCCAGATGTCTCGTCTACGTGACTTTGAATGTGTTGTGATTGTTGGTGCCAGACACAGGAGCTTCAATGTCATGGAACTGAAACTCCTGAGATTTTCATTCACTAGAGTGTCTACACTTTACAAACAAAAAAAATGCAGTTAGCGGCGGTTTATGTGGATAAATTACTTTGTCACCAGGAAAGGTCCGAGGAGACTGGCCAGACTTGTTAAAGCTAACAGGAAGGATGTGCAATAGAAGCCAATATAGCAGCTGTTGTCACAAAGTCACTGCTGAACATGAAACTCATGAAAGGTGTAGTGTTAAATATAGAGGTGGATGAAGTATAGTTTCTACCTTGTTCCCTCTCATTGTTTGATACAGGTGGACAGGAGGTGGATAAAATGAGTTAACATGGGTTTCAAGCAGGTAATGTAACTCAGCATCCTCAGACATGGCAGAGATGAAGAGGAAATTGACAGAAGAAACTCAGAAGAGAAAACGAGAGAATAAGTGAGCAAGAAGCTGCTGGACAATAGTAAATGTGGGACTGACTTTTAGTGGTTGGTGAGAGTTTGGTGAAATAAAAGGCTGAATATTACTTACTAGTCCAACAGCAGTCAGCTGAGCTGGGCTGACTGCTGTTGGACTAGTAAGTAATATTAGCTGGCTGCTATGTCTTGTGTTGTTGACCTTGCTTGATGTTTGGCTTCTAACAAAGTTATCGACTCACTAGTTTTTGATCATAAGTAATGTAATCAGAAAAAATAAATGTGTACAGCTTTCAATATTTACCCCAGTGGTTCATGACGGAATTCCCCTCTGAAAAGCACAAAAAATACGAAATCACGCTGTTTTAGTTGAATAGCTCAACCTGATCTGTTACTGATGTTCAGTTGTTAACAATCTGCACTAATAAGCTGTCACACACCTGTAATATTAATTAGAATTGATTCACCATGTACATTTCCTTTTATGCTGAGACTGTTGCTGTAACACAGTAATTACAAAGCAAATTGAAACAAATGTGTAATCTATGAATTGCACTGAAGTGCTTTGTGCCTGATATCTATTTAGTTTTCAAACCTGTCGTCATACTGTATCTCCATTTAGGCTATCTTTAGACAAGCCTCTTGTGGAAACGGCTTGAAATTTAGCAGGATTTCATTTATTTCTGTGGTTATCTTGGATTCTCAGCAATGAAATATTAATGGAAAAGAGAATGTGCACCAGTATACAGTCTAATTATATGGGTAACAACAGACTGTTATCAGTGGGGAGTGATCTTAAGAAATTATCCACACCACAATACTTGCTGTCTAACTGCATTCACTCAGAATAACTAATTGTACGGCAGTAAATGAAGTGTACAAACAAAGGAAATGCTTGGAAACTCAATATGAAATACTAAATTATAGGAACAATGCAGAATTACATATAAAATGAGACTTATGTCCACAGATCAGTTGCCCCGGAACATGCTGAGAAGCTTTCTGACACACACTCTACAGTATATGGTAAAGGATATTAACCTCTTCACCTATTACGACTTTCAGAGAGATGTGGCTATATGTGCATAAGTAAATGGATGTACAACAAAACAGGTGAGATTTATCACTGTTCAATCTGTGCAGGTTTTGTGTTTTGCATGTTTCATAAAATAATCATCAGTGTTCTTGTTCATTAGGACAGTTCTATATACATTCCAAACTTGCTCTATGCATGCTTTGATAAATGAGGCCACAAATCTCACTCTACTGTGAAGCTACAGTTGGTGGGTAAGTACTAAAGCAAATGATGAGTTAAACGTGACAGATTAGAGAGAATGAGCACATTAGACTCGTTTAACCTATCATATTAATCACTTGACATTGTGAGCAATAACGGGGGTTAAGTGGGGTCACTGGGGGTTGTCTAGGGGTCTTTTGAACTTTAATTGCTAATAGCTCTAAAGTGCAAATCATGTTTAAGGAAAAAAATAATGACTTGACTGCACTCTCAAGAAAATTGACAACATCAGTCATTTCAGCCCCTACACGACGTATGCTTATGTTGAAGTGATAAAGCCATCTAGTAGCTGACAAAAGCTGTACAGTATAGCTGTGTATGACGACAACCTGTAGAATAGAGGAAGTCAGGTTTATTTGAGTGACAGACAACAGGAAAGAATTCCTTTAGAAGTATTTAGAGATTATGTTAAAAAGAAACATCACAATGCTAAAATTCCTTTATAACCCGATCATCTGACCACTTGTGTTTCTTGACCCGTTTGACTTCCTTCTTGTGTCGTCATGTTCCCAGATTTCATGAAGTAACTTGGCGAGTACAGTGTTATGTTGGGACAAATTGATAAAACTATCACTTGTTTGTGGCTGAAACTACACTTTGGAGTAAGTAGACTTCTGTAGTGTCATTTGAGAAGAAGGTTAAGCCAATCAACCTTTGGTCCTCTGAGAGCCACACTATACTTGACTGATCCTTTATGTATGTAGCAGAATAAAAGCTTGATTGAGAATTTTGTACTGAATATAAGAATTTGTTTCTGCTATAGGACCACATAAAATGAGACTCAAATGAAATGTACCACAATACCAGACTAGTCTTGTTTATCATGTCTGACCCCCTGCTCCTAACAGAGTCCCAATTGGCCGGCAGTCATTTCACCTCGAGATGTGAAAACACCTCTTGGAGTATAAATGATTGCGCTCTCCTCTTCTTGTGCCTGCTAGCTCTACAGAACAGCGGAGGGTCCTCCTCCTCCCCGACCCCCCTCTGCTCCCTGGGGTAACCTCCAACAGTGGAACCCACAGAAAGGCCCAGGGCCTGTTCTTTCTGCTGTCACCAGACACCCACACCAGAAACCCCATCCTCTTCTCTGCACACTTAACTGCACATGTGAGGAAACTCTCAGCGTGAAGTAGATGACGTGCCGAGGATCACAAATACTTCCCACCTCTTTCTCCACACATGAGGTGGCACACAGACCCTGGCCATAATTCATATATATATGCGGAACATATACTGTGTGGGTATATATATATATATACAGCTCTGCAGCAGAGATAAGGAGTAAATTCACTTCTTTCTAGGTTCACATCCACAGATTTATTTTTCGAGTTATCTTAAGGCCAAACTGAGGCTGACTCAGGTGACATCACTTGAGGCAATTTATTAGACCTCATACAGTTCTCTCTGGAGCTACTTCACATAGTAGTACTCCCCAAGACCTGTAACAGATGTAAAATGTCTAAAAGAGTTCCTCTATAAGACACTGACCTCAAACAGACAGGAAGTCATTGCTGCTGTGTTTCTTAATTAAAAGGGCTTTTGATATTGTTCAGCACAAAGTATTATACTGGAAGTTAAAGAGGCTCAGCTTCAATTGTTGAAATGAAAAGGTTTGAATCCTATCTACAAGGATGTAGTCAGTATTCTCAATCAGTCAATCAGTCTGGCCCCATGCAGTTATGGTGTGCCACAGGGAAGTGTACATGGGCCTGACTCTGCCTTAATACAAAAAGACTTCCAACAAATCTGATTAAGGACACAAACATCAAACCAAAGATGTGTCAACTTAAAAATATTAGCGCAACATAAGAGTGAGCTGTAGTCTGACTGTTGCAGTTCGTAGTGCTATAGCATAAAACAACAAGAGAAAGACCCCTTCTGTTTGAGTTCCCTAAACAACCATGTCTGTCCAATTTTAACAAAGATCATATCTGTATGTATTAGGGAGAACTGTATGCATAGGCATATTTATGACACTTCATCACATTTACATTCAGACAGGAATGTCACTGAAAACATTTATACTGTGGTCATGGAAATACTCTGATTAGCTCTTGCAGCAACGGTTTAGAGAGGTTCAGTCTGCAGTATGGTGACACTATCTGAATCTACAGGCTTTGAAATGGAAAATGAAATCTTGATAAGCAGACTGCACTGACTGTTTGATGTGTTTTAAGTAGCTCTGGGGACGGCGAGCTCGGCCAGTCAGTCTGTCCATCTGTTGGTCTGTTCAACACTTTTGGTCCAGACTGAATTATCTCAACAAGTACTGGATAGATAGCCATGAATTATATACAGACATGTGTGGTGCCAAGAGAAGGAAACCTATTGACTTTAGTGATTCCCTGACTTTTCCTCTATCAGCAGGTGAGTATCTTTGGCATTTGGTGAAATATCCACAGAGCTGCTAGCAGGGCTGTGGACTCTCTGTATCGTTAATCTATGTACCAAAGACTCTGGGGAACAAAATATTGATACCATGTGGATTTTCCAGAGAATAAAGTAAATTAAATAGAATGACCCATATTTGCTTAGAAAATGTGTTTGCATATGTCAAAGAGTAAGTTAATTAATTTATTTAGCTTTGTTCTGTTTTGCATTCAGTTTATTCTAATTCTGCTGTGCCAAGCCATCCTTTTAGTAGGCCACGAGTAGCCAAATAGGCATTAGGATGTGTCATTATGTAAATCACAAGTGACGAGTGTAAAACATGACTTTTACTGTAGCTCATTTGTCAATCTAGATCCCAATCAACGCTCGTTTTGATGCTATGTGACAGTTTCACAAGTCAGACACTGAGAGGTTCATTCTCCTCATCAGAGTTTGATAAATGAGGGCCTAACAAACAGAGCTGGATCACTGGAGTGGGCTTCAATTCGACAAAGCCCCGTGTCATCTAACAACCATGTGTTACCATTTGTTCAATTCTTGTTGGTTTACAACCAGATGACTCAGTGAAATTATACTGGAACTGTCAATTTGGCAAATAGTAATCCACATTCTATAGCATTTCAGTATAGTGAAAGTATAGTGTGTATATATATATATATATATATATATATATATATATATATATATATATATATATATATATATATATAGCGTTGCTCATGCAACGCATGAGCGAGAGTTAGCGTTGCTCATGCTTGTTTATTTCTGAACTGCGCATGAGCGAAGCCAGGTAGCTATTCTCCCTGGTGAAATCCACAGCAGCACTAGAGCACCACCTACTGGCGTAACTGTGTACTACTTTGATGTTTGTATAGTGTATTGAATAGTGAAATGTCATGTGAAACTACATGTTAGAATGATTCAATTATTACAAAAAAATAGGGGGTGTGCCAGTTTACATCAAAAACTAAATATCGCATTTTCCAACCTATTACACTATTCTACACTCTTTGAGCTCACCCTGGTAGCTCCCCATGTAAGGCTCTTTGCTGCAACGACCTGGGTTTGATTCTGGCCTGTGGTCCTTTGCAGCGTGTCGTCCGCTATCTCTCGCCCTGCCTTCCTGTCTATCTTTGGCTGTCCTTGATTGGGCAGGACAGCCAATGTCAGCACTCTTACATACACTGATGATGATGAATTGTGTTTGGTCTTGTGCTGTGTTTCTCAAACTTTTTACACCGTGGACCACCTCTGAATATATTTAGCTCTCCGAGTACCGCTAGACATTAAAATACAGTATAGGCCAAACCTGTTCAGCTACACACAGTTCAGGAAGCTCCTCATCATATTTTAGTTTGTAACTAAACATGAATTACCTGCAACCTGCATAAACTTAATGTGTCTATGGAGAGGAATGATACTGAAAGAAAATATATCAAGATCTCATAGTTTAAGTAGTTTCAAAAGTATTAAATGTTTCTAAATGTATTTATTCAATTAAAACATTACAGTTCAGAGATTCATGAACCGCTAATGGAGCTCACACCAATTGCAGTGGATACTGTTGGTAAAAAAAATACCTTGGTGTCTCAGATGCAGCCAGGAATATTCCAGTGTGTGTGTGTGTGTGTGTGTGTGTGTGTCTGTGTTATCATGCTCACGTATTGATAGACTGATCGAAAGCCAAAGCATGCTGTAGGAAACGATCAGCGACCGAATCAATAAGATGTAGGCTACTCAAATACAGTCACCTGACTGTGTGAGGATAAATGTATTTTTAAAAGTACAAAAAGTGGGTTATCAAACTTTACCTTTGCCCCTAAAAGAATAATCGCTCCATTGCTTAGACACCTATGGCCCCATCCATGACTATTCCCAGAACTCCTCTGAACACATATCGTCTTGTAATATTCTCACAATCACACGGGGAAATAGTCGTCCCACCCAGATGAATCTCCAGCCATCCGAGTGAATAACTTTTGTAGATTTATTTCAGAAGTGTATTACAGAATATAGTCACGTATAAAATTACCGCCGTCCTTCAATAAGCATTTCCACAGTGAGTGTGAAGTGTCTGAGAGTGGCCGGTGAGAGTGTCGACTGATGGTTTGGTTCACACAGAGGTTATCATCTTCCAGAGTGCTTACCGAGGAGTAACCACTTCATTCTATAGCTCGTCCTCTTCTAGTGGCTTCATTACTGAGCCTGTGAAAATGTTGGAATTGTTTTATTCGGGAATAACACATTGACAGTCAGATGGAGAGCTGATGAAGGTGAACCGAAGACCCAGTCACCTCTAAAGTCTGTGTATATTTGTGGGTCTGCTCATTTGATCTTCTTAAACTTCATGAAATGGATAATATAATAATGATAATGGGCAGTAATAGAGAATTCCCTATATTAAACTAGATAATGTGGTAAATTAAGGATAATGTTGCTGGCCCCATTCATGGCCAGCATTTTTTGTATCACTGTTAACACTGTCCATGGAACAAACACTTCCTGCAGATGTTTTACATGACAGGTCTGGAACATGACTACATCATTGCACTGAGGGAACTGGTCAAACAACTTGTCTGGATATGTAATTTAATGTACATATGACAGGACAGTGTCATTCTATAGTTTCTAACATTGTGCTATTTGGAATGTACTTTAATTTTTGATTTTGATTTTTGATCTTTTATTGGTTTATAAAATCTCTTCATGAACCCTCGAGGACCCTCAGGTCTTCGGGGAGTGGGCTTTTAATCACACCCAAAGTCAGAACGAAAACTCATGTTGAAGCGTCATTCCCTCACTGTGGTCCACGTCTGTGGAACAGTCTTCCTGAAGACCGGAGGGCATCAGAGAATGTTCATATTTTTAAAAGAAGGCTTATATTTTTAATCTGTCTTTTACTTGAACTTTATTAGTCTATTTATATATTTTATTATTGGCTGTTTGTATATTTTATTATGCTTCTGACTTTTATTCTATTTTGTGTATTTTTACATTTTAATTTGGTTTTACTTAATTATTATTAATTTTTTTGTATTTTTTACTAGAAATTATTTCTTTTTCATTATTATTGTTATTATTATTATTATTATTATTATTATTATTATTATTATTATTATTATTTTATTCTATTTTTTAATTTGCTGTCAGTGTTTCCTCTCTGCAAGATGATGACATGGATCTGTTTGTGTTGTGCTTTTGCTTACAATGGGGTGGGGTAGAGGGCTGGGGGGGTGGAGCACTTTGTGTACTTTTTTTTTATGAAAAGTGCTACACAAATAATGTCTTATTGATTGAAGGATTGATTTTGTCATCGTGATTTCAACAAATAGTGAAGATGAACATTTAAAATACCTTCAGTTGTGTTCCTAAAGGAGTGTAAACCTTCCTCCCTCTGAGTTTCGTCATCTGCTTGGCAGATATCACCGCTTTATCTTGCTGTCAGATCTGTGTTCACAGTCTGAGTGATGTTATGTTCAATATCAGTAGATGTATCCGACATGGCAGGTACACTAATTGACCAAATTCCCTCATTATGTTAATAGAAAACAGCATTAAGTTTCTCTCAAAACATTTTTTTTGTTCCAAAGCAGTCATGGATAAATGACTGGTGGGGCTTCTGGGGCTGATTAAATGATGATGTTGGTGAATCGACACCTGAAAAATATACGACTACATTTAACCTGTTTCAGCCTGTGTGTCTTTTGACCTGAGAATCTTGAGAACCTTACTGTGCTGTCAAATTCCTGTACATGCAATCGGAATCTCTCAGTCTCAGTCAGCCATCTGTCTGTCTGACCACTCATCCTAAGTGTCTGTCTGTCTGTCAGCTTCCTGTAAATTGATGTGGATAACAGCTTCAGCCTCAAATGCTAATGCATTTTTTTTCCTGTCTATTAAAGTGACCTGTATGATCGCACATTCTACCTCCTCCCAACCCTCCACCCTCCACCTACATTCACTATTGCTGACTAATGTTGATAAGCGGCCCAGCTGACATTGCTTGTTTGGCTCCTGCCTCTAATTAAAAAACATCCGGGTGTCTGATTTCCCTCCACTTCTTCCCCCAACTGGCTGATCCATTCTGAACTCCTGCGAGATTAAAAATGTTAAGTGGTTGGCTTCAGGCAGCCGCAGAGCCCTCATCACTTCTAGTGGTGTGGTTTCATAAAAGTAATTCAGTTATTGATTCACCAGTCAAAAGTGATATGTGTCGGAGACTTGAGGGCTCTGGCAAGGTTGATCTATAGACGGGGTGAAGCCAGAAGAGACACAGCGTGAGAAAGAGGAGAGAAGGGAAATTCAAATAATTAAGTCAAGGATGTCACGTTGACGAGTCGGCACAGAGGTGACATGACAGCTGCTTCACTTTGAGAAAAAAAAAGATGTTGTCAGCTCCTTTAACATTAATATCTAATCATTCTTACAGATATAGACCGAGCTGACACTACAGAACAATCTGATCCCCCCAGATTTGAAATCTGACAGGGTTGTTTTGAGGTGAAATAAATCCCCTCTGCCGAATATGAACTCACCTGTAAAATAGTTTTTTTTAAACCAAGAGCTAGGTTTCTGGATTCAAAGCTTTATTGATCAAACGCTCATCAAACTTTGATGTAGTCTGCATTTGAGACTAATGCCCAGTTTATGAGCTGTGCTGCGATTGGCCCGTGACAGCAAAGACCCATGGGTATCCAGACACAGCCTTGATGTAAGTGGAGCTGATCAGAGATGGTGTGATGCGAATCAGTAACCGGTCTGAAGATAGAGGAACAGCTGACTGAGGTGATAAAGAGAACATTGATTTTTGATTTGTTAACAGAGAAACCTTTAAAGAGCAGTCCAGCTGTCTCTGAAGGAGGTTTCATCGAGGTGTGTCTCTGTTATGGATTCATACTTATTTGAGTTCATTGAGACTTAAAACATGGATAATATACTTTCTAAAATCTATCACCTTAAAACTATGTATTTTATACTGAACATATTTGCTGCTTCTCCCTATGATGTCCTCTGGCTGCTCAGCTTCAACTCTCTGTGATTTACACAGTTTATGATGGACATATAGCTTTAGCCTAACTAACTGCTGCTAACTAAATCTGCAGGCAACAGAACCGGGCTCAGCAGCCAGACCGGACCTCTGAGACCTCTGAGATCTCTGAGACCAACAGGGGATAACGTTACAATACCAAGGTGATTTACAGACTTTATGATGGAAAGACTTTTCTATGTAGTGAACCACTAACTGTCGAGGACGAAAGCCGGCCACCCCTGGTTCTGGAGGTTGTGTTCCATCTTTGGTCTGGACATGTTCACACACATAAAACACACACACAACAAACACATAAATATGCAGAAGCAAACAGCTCTCTGGATTCTGTTTCATGCATGAAACTTTAGGAGCAGAACCTTGGAATTATGGGTAAAAGAGAACCAACATGGACAAAGAAGAAAGACATTATATTCTATATAATATCTGTTGATGTGGCAGCTTTTCGGTAGTTTTAATTCATTTCACCATGTTTCTGTTGTGCTAACATGTTTGGGCCTGTTAATCAACAGGTGCTAATGACTGCAAGATGTATGTTTGAACATATCTGAAAAAAAGAAAAGAAAAATATAAAACATTTGCAAAATGCATGACAGTATACGCTAAATGCTAATTTTAGTTAGTACATATACAGCCATTTTATCTGCAGCCTGCAGTGCTTCTTGTAAATGTAGCATATTCCAGATAAAGTCTCCCAACCCAGACCAGGTTTCTTTAAACGCTAACAAATGGAGTTGTTGATCAGAACATAATATCAAATTCTGGAGTTGATTCTCGTTAATCTAAATATTTATTGTACACATTAAGAACACACAAAATTTGCTGATTGAAGTATCCAGCTCTCCACTCTCACACTCTTCATACAGAGCAGGTCAGCCTTTACTCTTATTATATTATATATATTATTATATTATTATATTATTGATTGATTGAATATATGATGTCAACTCAAGGGGTGGATGGAAGTGAAAAATCAGTACGGGAAAAAGTGGAAATATTTTCAGATCGAAACGTCAAATCCTCTGAGCTGAGTCGTCGGCTGCGTCCATCGACCCACGAGTGTCTGAGCGCGAGTCGGTGTGTTTACGGCTCCGCTTCCTGATGAGATTGATCCTGCTCCGTGTGTGACTGACATCCAAACGTGAGACAGGTTCCTGCGTTGGGATTATTGATCATGTTCGTTGGATAAAGAATTGCCAGGGTTCAGATCTATAGTGACTCAGCACTTGAGCTTGATACTTTGATACATAATACCCAGGAAGTTTTGAATGAGTTCATTCAAGTGGAGAATGATTTTCAGAGAATGTGAAACCTATGTAAGGGTCTACAAGCCTTTGAAGTATGCCATCTATGCAGACACAATGAAAGCTTTTATTGTATTATAATGACTGCACTGGAATCCAATCAAACATGTCCGAACAACAAAACGAATGAATACAAAAAGTGCAAAAACACAATCTGCTGTCAGTGTTTTGTCCATCTTCATGTTGCGGGAAGACAACAGAGTTGGTGGGCCAACACTGCTGCTGTTTCCTGCTGTGTTCCATTCATGTGGTGCTGAATGTGAGAAATAAATAATGCACTGCACTATTAAGCCAAAAATTTCTTCCATCCCCTCTCCATCACTTCCCATCTATTTCCGCAGATATAATGCCGCGTGGTGCTGACATTTAGAGATGGCATGAAGGAGATAAACCAACAAAGCACCTTTGAACTGAACGGATAAAATATCTCGGGGATCAAATATTGAGACCTTCTCTGGGCTGGAAGTTAGAGGAAGGCTGCGATGGAGGAGCAGAATAATTATACTTTTGGCAGAACACTTTCATTTTTTCGGCGGGCACGGTGTGCCATGAGCAGCTGGTGTAAAATACACATTATTTATGGTTCATTTTGATGATTAATTTTTATATCTGATGAAACTACAGTAGTTATAGAAGCAATATATTCTAGCTTAATGTACCAAAATCGGCTGGTTCAAGCAATGATGAGCCCTGCTGAAGAGAGGGCTCTAAAAAGCTCAGCATTAAGCTTCCCTGCTTACCCGACACAGCAAACAGCTTCCCCAAGTCATTAATCAGCTCAAGTACAATTATAACACACTCTGCCTCTTTCCTGTTTCAGTATGAGCTCAGGGGTCACACTGGACGTCTCAGCTGGACAAGAGAGTTTACAGACAATCAGTGACTGCACACGCAGGCAACCCGCTGTGTCAAGCTCCATCTGACACGGTGTAGTCATGTGAAAAAAGCCTTTGACATTATTTAGACACTCACTGAAATCCCCTACAATCCCAATCCAAATCAGGAATCTTGTTGAGTGTAAATCCCAGACAAGGCTACATCATTTGCTGCATGCCGGGGTTGTTCTGAAGTCAGCCTTAGCCCTGGAATCTGGAAACCCTGAATCTTTGAATGAGTCTAGGGACACGTGTTGATCAATAAATATTGCAATATAAATGAGCGATAAGTAAGCGGCAATGTCAATAAACACTCCCTGGCCACTTTTGTGGTACAGCTCTACAATTTAATGCAATTCAATATGACAGATCTGCCACTATCTCAGTATTTATGAAGATTATAATCGTATATCGTTGGAGATGTTAATTCTATGTTTATTATTGAGGTTAGTAGTTAGAGGTGGTGGCGTGCTGGACTGCATGTAATGAATGTAAATGGGGCCAAACATTAGAAACACCTGTCAGTATAATACAGTCCACTAACAGCAGCACTTCACTGTAATCCTTGTTTTGGAAAAAAACCCGGATTACATTCAGAGGCTGGAAGAGACGTTATTGGTGAGCCTAAACTAATCTGTCTTAATCGCATTTTTTGTAAACATTTCAATTTGTCACAGAAGAGCAAAGTGAGGCAAAACTGTTGTGTGTGTGTGTGTGTGTGTGTGTGTGTGTGTGTGTGTGTGTGTGTGTGTGTGTGTGTGTGTGTGTGCACCTGTGTGAGTGCTTTGAGCTCTGGAAACAATCCTGATGTGCTGCATGCACAGAAAGCCTGTTTAACGTATATAATGATATTTCTCATGAAGGGCAGGCTTCAAGACTCCCTCTAGTGTCACATTTGTTCAGACAACATGAGAACATGTTGACAACCCTGTATATTGTTAATTGTGAAACTAGAGTTCAGTTTTGAGGTGCAATCACAATGACTTTACACAGGCACACTAACCTAAAAACCTCCTGTAACTTATGTTCCAAAAATTAGTAAGCTTGCAAACAATCGGAGCTTAAAGCGGAGTTTCAGGAGCCGGACCACACCTCAACTCCCGCCCACCCCATTTCTTTCACCTATTTCCCCTCTCTTTCCTACTCTCCATAGGGTTCTGAGAGGGGTCCGTCATGCTCGGGTGCTACGGTGGATTCCCTACCGAAGCTTCCCCACACCGCAGCATCAGACCGAAGAAGTCCACGAGATCAAGCCTCACTCTTAATCCTTCATTTTGTTAATAAATCATTTAAACATATCTTGTTGATGGTGTGGTCCATGCTAGTAAAGCCTTTATTCATAGTCCAAAAGCTAATTGGCTAGCTAGCAAGCCTTTGTCCATAATCCAAAAGCTCGTTAGTAAGATAGCAAGCATTAGTCCTTGGTCCAAAAGCAAGTTAGCTATCTTGCAAGCCGGCTCACTGAGGTAACACTGAGGTAACACAACCCCCATGAGAATGATACAGATGATGACATGATGACCCCTGTAATTCTTATGGTCCTGGCCGTCCAGTCAGAGAGACTGATGGGTAAATGACACAAAGTTCTAAAAACCTCAAAAGCCACCGCCGTTGCTGTGTGCATCAACGTCTATGTCACTTTTTAAAGAATAAATGGCACCTTCCTTTTACATGTGAAAAGTTGGATTGGTAGACAGTAAAATGCACATTTTCTCAATTCAATACACTCATGGGTTTCACTGCTACAGCATCTGTCACTTGTCCATCTTAAGGAGCAGATGCTACCAGTTTAACAGATGTTCCAAATCCACGCTGACTCAAGGAGGTTTGTATCACACGCAGTTTAAGCTGTAATTCTTAAGATTTCAGGTCCCAGAATTCAGAGCACAGCAAACACTGTTTTAACAGTTTGTCAGAAACACAACAGAGGGGCAGCTGATTTATCTGTTTCCAATGCAGCCCAAACAAATTGTTGTTTCAATAAAAAAAAGTCAAAGATAATTCCAACCACTGTGTTATTTCATGCTGCACACAGCGTGAGTAGTTTTCAAAAACAGCAGGACACAGTAAAGTTTTTGAGGAGTTGGAGGTGTGCAGCCTGTCGCCTGAAGCTCTTCATCTAACAGCTCACTGCGTTGGCTCCTGACTCTCCCATTACTCCCTGCTAATATTCAAAATGACCTGCTGTCAGAAAATACTAAAATAAAATCACTTGTTTTATAAATTCATTTTTGATCACTGTGTTCAGAGTCAACTGCATTGTTCTGTTTCCTGTGGCGTCTTCACCGAAGCAACCACATGTCTCACTGCTTCAGTGCTTTTAATGTGAAACAGCAGCAGCAGGATGTTCTGTTAGCGTTAGCAGTAACTTCATGTAGCTCTGACGCAGTGTAAAGAGACCCTACAGTAAATGTGAGACTGTTAGGTCATCTGTGAGATCAATTTATGAATCCCTGAATGTGACGGCAATCTGAATCCAGCCCAGGAATGTCCAGTTCAGCATGTCATAGGCAGGAGTTAAAGTGGACCAGAACAACCCTTCTCCAAAGTGGGAGTGTGCTGACCGCCAGCTTATGAGAGTACCACATACAGCCACAATTCAAAAAACCTGAACTATCCCTTTAATGTAGTCATAATTACATTAATACAGTTATATTAATGTCTTTAGTTATAAGTTTGACTTGTCTGATATATATTTTATTACATTATTTCAGTTTCTTGGATTTAGAGACTTTAAATTACCTGTTTTGTTCGACCAACAGAGCTCAAGAACAGTTTAAATTGTTTATTGACAGAACCAGAGGGAATGTGGAGGTCTGGGTGTGAGGGAAATCCAAAAAGGTGCAGGGCCGCTGGTGGCAAGAATCCAGAAACAGCTTGCTGTATCTGGTGAGTGACTGGCAGAGATCCACAGACACGGGGAGATCAAGGTTAAAAAGTTAACCCACAGCTTTGTTACTATCAAGGAGACCTAACTGATTTGGCCGAGTCTGTGAGGTTGAACCGGTGTTAGATACTGCATGGGCTGATTGGATGATGAGCAGTGGGTGGTGCCCAGACGCCCAGACAAACAGAAACACAAGGGGAGGCTGAGGTTCCCCTACCTGCCAACATCGTTAACCCCTGGTCACAAGTATTTGAATGGTTCCATCACATCAAGTACAACTAAACACCTCACCAGGAGACACGTGCATTGTTTCCTGCTGGTGGTGCAGTTCCTCCCACTCAATCTGGGTTAAGGGTTAAACATCTTCATCTTGTGGTCATAGTGGCCACTGTTCTCCAAATGTTACATCTTAGTTTGACGACCTTTGACTGTGGTAATATGAAGACACTGTGAGGAAGAGATACCGAGGCATGACATGCTCCTCCTCTGGCTGGGAGTCCAGATAAACCAAAGGAAGAGAATTCATCTTGTATTTAATCTGAAGCTGATATCACAGCAGACGCTGGTTCTGAAGAGTTGACAATTAAAAGCATCCCTTTCAAAGGCGCAGCTTCAATCACGGAACGCTAATCAGAGTTACAGAGAGCCCTTCGTGACGCTGAGATCCTGCTGCCATCGGTGCAGCAGGACTCTACTACAGAGACTGATCAGTGTGAGCTGGTGTCTGCCTTACAATATCTTTGGACAAATCACAGACTAATTGCGACGGAAAAAGCACACACGATAATGAACAGAGATGAGAAGGGGAGAAAGAGCAGGAGAAGAGAAGGATGAGTGTCAAATCATTAGTGATCAGATCAGAGCATGGCTTTGGGACACTCACACACTGGCTGCTGATTAATTGTATGCCCACAACCTCAGACACATCCTCACCTCCCCCCCATGGAGCTAATCTGATCTACCCATCCCTCCATGTGTGATACCCTGCGGTTCCTAACTCTTATTCCATGCAAGCCCTGGCAAAAGTCTCACCGGGCCTGCTATTGTGCATGTGTTAGCGTGCATAGGTGTCAAAGGTTGGACAATGTTTGTTATGAAAAGTCGAGCCACTGCTAATACAGAGCAACATTCACTCACGTGTTCATGAAAGATTTCTGTGTTTTGCATCAATCTGTTTCCCAGGTTTGATGCTTATGCTCATGGTAGACAACCAGAGCATAAAAATAAAGTTTTCGCCCACCAAGTGGCATGTCGCCATGCAGATAGCTTTGGATTTAATGCCCAGGTTTGAGATATCCATCTGTGAGATTTTTGCGTCCTCCCACAATCCCATGGAGATGAGTGGGATGCTTGTTTGGTGCACAAAGAGTCACAAAAAGTGAAAGACCTAAAAGCAGTGTCTGATTTCAGAGACATTGTCCCCGCTACTCAAACCTTCCTGTGAGCTTGGATCTAATTTCTACCAAAGACATAATCCAAATGCTTCTGCAAAATTTAAACTTTTCACTTCAGCTCATGTCTATGCTAACTCTCAGCATTTCAACTTCACTTTACATTTTGTCATACAGGTAGAATCACAGTCAAACATATTTCTGTAAGCACCAACAATTTTCACTTCATATACTGTGAAGTACTAATAAAAAAATATAATAATAATGTCAGTGTTTCTGTACTGAAAGTGATCTTGTTCACCACTGTCATTGTCATTATAGTTGTGGTGTGGCCCTCCACTGGACTCTCATAAAATCTACAGATATTCCAGTCTGTAGATTTTACGGTGAAAAACTGCTAAACCATGACAGTAAAAGATCGTAAAATATGCCATGAAATACGGCTGTTATTGTATACAGTCATATTTCAAAACCTTTATTTATACACAATTTTAAAGGAATTTATAGAGAATTAAGTATTTTATATTAGAGACTGTTAAAGGTACAGTGTGTAGGATTTAGTGCTATCTAGTGGTGACGTTGCAGATTGCAACCAACTGAATACTGCTCGCCTCTCCCTCCCGTTCCAGGTAAACTACAGTGGCAGTGAAACAAAAAAGGTCCTGTAGAGTCTGTTTGTCCATTCTGGGTTTGTAGAAACATGGCAGGCTCCACAGAAGAGGACCTGCTCCCTCTGTTTCATTCTCAGATAATAAAAACATAATGATTCTTATTTTCAGGTTAATATACACAAATGAAGACATAGTTATGAATATCATATTCCATTTCTGCCAGGAGATCAACATAAATGTTACACACTGGACCTTTAATTGTACAGTAAAACACAAAATCTATATTTATACTGCATTCATATGGTATTTTCATGTCAATTATATGGCAAAAATGATAAAGAAAAACCTAAAATATGAAATTAAATGCCAAACTGAATGTGAAATCAACAGTACTAATATTCTTTTTCCGTAATATTAGGAAAAAGTTATACCATTACTTTATTACTGTAAAGTTCTGGCAGTCACAGCTGACTTTCCGTTTTTTACCGTAAAATCAGCAGTTATCCGGAACCTTCTTCCTGGGTGGTTGTGATCCATAAAGATTCGTCTATCCTTATTTCTGCAGCGCTTTGTAGAGCACCATCTATTGTTCATTCAGCTGGATGAACGCTCCTTGCGGTCTCGTTTGGTGCTGCTTCTGTACCAGGCAGTGATGTTCTCTCTCAATGGTTCTGGAGTAGAAATTCTTCAGTATTCGAGGAGATACCTGGAAATTCTTCAAGCATCTGAGTTGAAACAGTGTCTGCTTTGCCTTTTTACAGTCTAAGTACCACTTTATCTCCTTTCAGTGCCTTGATTTCGACTGCCACTTCACTCTGTTTAAGTGGTTACACTTCAGCTGTCACTAACTGACCATCTTCTCATGCCTCCCACCTCCACTCCATTCAGTGCTTGTACTTCATCTCTTTTCAGCACTTCCACTGTAATTGACACTTCAATGTCTTTTGGCACTTCTGTTTCAACTGCCACTTCAGCTCATTACAGTATCTATTATCTAGTCTTTTTTATACCGTCATACCTTTCAACTTTATTTGTGTAAATACCGTCATAAAGTTGCAATTCTGAAGTGGAGGTGAGCTCGCTTTTTTACTCATTCTTACTGTTCAAAACTTCACATTACACTGCTGAAGGACATATAACAGATGTTAAATAAATTAAAGATGGCCATCTGAGATGTTGGGAGCTTGTAGGTAGGTAAGTGGAGCCAGGCCTCACTCATACAATAACAGGTAGCAAAAGGAATCAAGTGGATCTCACACTTGAAAGATTGGCAAGCAGGATGGATAGTTTAAGTCTGATTTATGATTATCTGCAGAACTGCACTCATTTGGCTCAATTCTCATCCACCCATCTGTGTTTGTGTGTGAAGAGAAGCCTGCAAGTTCACTGCTGCTTATATCCCACACCCCCTTTTCATAGCTCTGTCGGTGGTCTGCTCACTCTTTCGCTGTTCGTCTGATGCCGACATGTAGCTTCTGTTCAAATAACAGTTCAAACTATATTTATACAGTACTTAAAATAGAAATTACAAAGTGCTTTACGGGAAGAAGAAAAATAAAAGAGACAGGGAAGATAATATGTGAAAACATAGCAGATTTATGTGTACAACACAACACAAAACTGATTTGGCTCCTCTGGGACTTTGTTGGACGTAGTTCCAGAGTCGAGCTGTATGCATGGTCAAACTTGTTTTTCAGCTTTGAGCTTGAAACAGCCAGAAGTCCCCAAAGGACACAACAACCTTTTAAATACAGAGGTGCTTCATGCCGCTCCAGTGTCTTAACCGTTTTGTTTGCATTTTGTTACCTTTCTTTGATTTGATACGTTTTTCTTGATTTATGTGCTCATGTCATGGGTCTGTGTAGGATATAGTGTACAATTGGGAGTGTTTTATTTTGAAGATTGTTCAGCTTCTGTGTTCCATTTCTAGGTCTGACTTCTGACCAGCTCGATCTGCTATGTGCTGGCTGGTCAAACTGGTTGTATTATCCAAGATTCACTTCTGGGGCGGCGTCCGAAATCTTCATCTGGTGGAACCACCAGCAAAAATGGCTGCGATGGCCTCCGGCGTCCATGTCGCAGCCAGAACTTGTCACGGCCGTGCCCGCTGGAATCAGACAGTCGAAGTGACAGAGAGCCGGTGCAGATGTAACGACCGGTGTCATGTTGTTGTTATTAGGTTATCACTGAACCTAGACACCAAATATCAACACTACATGTTCAGTGTGGGTTGTTGACTAAAATGTCAATTTTTCATGTATTATATCATATTTCTGTTTACCATTTACTAGTTAAATGAACACTTTACTCCTCTGCTCTGGATTTTTTTCTCTATTTTTATGTGTGCTACAGTTTCTGTAACAATACAGCTACCACCTCAAAGAATTAATACAGCTCTGTCCTACAGTAAGTGTCCTAACCTTCCCTGTCCCAACAAGCTGCTAACCCACCTACAAGAATTTCATTAGTGTTGGCTCTCAAGACTTTTAGGCTCGAGCCGCACTGTAGCTGAAAGTGTCCCAGTTCTCAGTCCCCTCACATGTGACACAGATCTAATATATATATATATATTTTTTTTTTAATCAGTGTGAGCAGCAAAAAAGCTTCACCGAGTTGTCTTTCATTCTTTTTTTTTCTTTTATTCCATCTGGACCACATGGATGTGTAACACACGGTGCCAAATCTGATCCCCGAGGCAGGTGACCTACATGCAACTTGCATTTGAAAACCCCAATTATAATTTGTCAGCGTTACCATGACAATAAGTCATTCTTCCATCGGTCACTTGAGGCACCTGGCATACTTTGGCAGCTCAGCTGAGCCAAAGAAATGTGTAATAAAATAAATAAATAAATAAACAGCAAAGACGTACAAGAAGCTCTCACTCAGAAAACATTGCAAATTTAGAATATGGGATGCAAATTCTGTTTTACCAAATTCAAATTCAATACCCGCCTTCACACTGTAGGTAATTTAACATTCAGTGTGAGTTCCATCATAACACTTTTTCAGAGGTTTCTCCACCCTGACAGGAATAAAATTCTTGGGGAAATACTGGTGTGTGTAGCAGTGAATGCATCTGTGAGCAGGGGGAATTTGTGTGTATGACCATATGCGTCTACAATACAGCCAGTGTACGGCAGCCAGCCAAGCTAAGGCAGTGCTCAGCCCACAGCAGCTGTTTGGCAAACAAGCAAAATGCCACCACGAAGCAAATAAATAATCCATGCCTTTAATTAGCACCCCTACCACCACCACCACCTCCTCCTCCGCCTCTTCCTCCCCCTCCTCCTCCTCCTCCTCTTGATCTCTTGCCTTTTTTTTTGATGTCAAGGGCCGGAGACAGGATTTAGTTTTCAAAGAGAATACGAGAGCTGCCACCTCTGTAGTTCAAGGGTGATCATAACCCAAAGCCCTTAGCCTCTTCGGTTGGAGCGCTGCAGCGTGTTTGGATCCAACGTGAAGGGAAAAGTGACGGGTGTTGTCAAGTGCTGCAGAGGCGAGGCGGGAGGCGACAGCAGCTCTGGGAAAAAGACTTTGTAAATAATTTCAGCTGACAGCCTCGTGAGGGACGAATGTTGCTGGCAACAAATGTATTGTGACGATGACACGGCGATACTGACGCTGCTGTATGTTTGGAACTGAAAATCCGAGCCAATTTCAGGCTTGTCAGTGATTGTGAAAATGAGACATGGTGAAATATTATGATGAGGGGAAGTAGTAAGGTCACAGGGGACAGACGCAAACCTTCTGCAATGGTCCATATGTTTTCTGGATGTATTTCACTGTATATATAAATATAGAAGTGCACAATGAGAGGAAAGTATGGGAAGGAACTAAACTTCTAAGCTAATCTTTTTTTGTCAATACGTGGTCCTGGATTAATAATACATAACGATCCACAGGGGTTTTACTTTCTGCATTTGAAACTGCAGATACACACAAAATATGAATATTCATAATAACTTAAGACAAATTCTCATCTTCAACATGTTTAGGGCGATGATAGTAGCTGACCAACTGCTACATAACCTTTTTGTAACCTTTCTTTTCACTTCACAGCTCTTGAACGTCTGCTGAACAATCTACATTTTTGCTGCTAACTCCAGTGCACTCCTGTGTTATTGTCAGACTCGTGGTGGGTGGACACGATTAAAACAATGGATCAAAATGAATGCAGTAGAAGCAAGGATATTGTCTTTTTTATCCCACACATTCTTCTTCTTTCTCATAATTACCCATAATGCAAGGTAATTCACTGCACCATACCAGTTTAGGTGCGTCACGCTCGTAGCAGGTAGCCTCGAGATAAGGGCTGGGACACAGATGTCTGTAAGCTCACGTCTTTCTCCACACTGCAGAGTTTTTGTTTTGTTTTTAATGGTCCTTGGGCCAATATCAGATTGATTCATGACTTATTCCGCTTGTCTTACATTTGACATATTTGTGTTGGACCTAATATAATCCTGTGTTGGATCATAATTCTGTTGTTCTGTAGGTTTCTCCCATGAAGCTTTTTCTTCTTGTCTTTTATGAAGCTCGTCTGAGCCTAAATCTGTTGGTTATGGCCATGTAAGGTAAAGCTGAAATATTGTATATTATGTTCACGGACAGCCTTGACTTGAAAGAAAATTACTTTTCTTGCATTTATGGATTTTTTTTTTCTCTCCCCCCACAGTTGTTACCTTTCTGCACATACCATATATATGTACATATAAAGAGGTGTCAATATAAATGTAGTGGAGACAGATATAAGAGCATAAAAATTAATATAAAACATGTTTGCATAAAATGGTGGAACCATGCTGAATGTATAAAGAATATCAATGTCAGATGTGGAAACTGAAGAAAGCATACATCCGTACATATATAGAATATAGAAAATGTGAACATTTTCAACAGAGAGAGACAGAGAGATTGAATTCATATAAAGACAGAGTATTTTTAAACTTACTTCATTCATTTAGCTTTTATAATAAAAGTTTCTCGTTGATATTTCTCACTGAACTCTTGATTGGCAGCCTTCCATAAATGAAGTAAATTCTCCCATCAGGCACGGCTGCAGAATCCAAACTGACACACTTGTCTGCGACGCCTACAAGTTCATCATTTGATCGTTTGAATTTTAGCAGACTGTTCCTGTCTGCACTTCTGTGAGACTGTACTCTTCAAATCCATTCACGGATTGGCCTATTAGCTGTCATTTATTTGAGAATGTCATTAGGATTAGCATTTTACCAAGACACAGTCCATTTGTAAGTATATCTACATAAAAATTCAAAATACAGCCCTTCAGTCAGTGTCAGATATCTCAGAGAGATCACTGCCTACATAAGGAATGACAGGGTCTTTCATAGCAAACTACACAGCCTTCCACATCTCTGAAATCCCCCATGCCACGGCGATTTAGCTCCTTCCAGTTCAGCCATGGGTCTCGAACATATTCACCAACCCTATCATGGCCCAATTCTCCAGGTCTCTCCATCTGACTGAGGCTGTCGCTGATTTATTATTCCACCTCACCAGTGTCAACCTGTGGTCGGCTGCTCCGTAGGGACCATTTGATGATCGATGGGATCCTGGAGGTTACACGGAGCTGGGGTGCCAAAGAGTTGTTTGGTATTCAAGAGACTTCCTGAAACCAGCGTGGTGCTTCCGAAATCATATTTAACTCAGAGGAGAGGGTTGTGAAAGAACATGAAACAGCCTGCCTCACATAACATCTGATGTTGCAGAGAGATGGTGTTGCCACCATCAGAGTTCACGTCACATTAAGTTTACAGCTTTTGTCTCAAAAACCAGATGACTCATAAGGTTTTAGCCTTAGGTTAAATATCTGCTGCTTTACAGATACTTTAGACTGTAGCAGCAGTTTAATTGATGTAATAGCTTACATGGTAAAGTCATTATGTACATTTCTACAGCACTAAATTTCTTTCATATTAACTAATTTGCTACCTCTTTTGCAACTTTTTTGATTTATCTCCAATGAAACTTGTTTTTTTGAGATGTTTAAGTCTAGAGTACGTCCTCTGAGCTGTGATTTATAAGGAAATGTTGTGTCATGGACTGAAGTCTAACACAGATCAAAAGAGCAGAGTGGTGAGCGTGCATTCACACAGGATCAGGCACTACGACGAAACATAGCAGGGTTGTGGTGTGGGGCTGAGGTGGGTTGCTGCGGGTGTCTCTATTTGTGCTGAATGTAACCGCTGTGAAACAATCAGGAAATAACTTTTCATTTCTCTTTTAACCAGCTTTATTGAAGCCGACACTCGCTCACTGTCATTGACTTTATGACACAAATCAAATTAAACTTCTTCGTCTCTATGAGCCTGACTCATAGATTTAGAAGCCAAAGCCAGAACACAACAGGTAGAGTGTCAAAGTGTAGTCCATGAATCCACCTGGACAGCCTTAGTTTCAGAGACAATTCAGGCTGACTATGGAGGGTTGACAGGTCTGAGTGTCTGATTGGTGGCCGGAGTGTGACGTCAGGCACAGTTTTTCCAAAGGCTGGATCTGGCTCAACTCTCGCCGACACTCCTGCGGCACAGACCACCAGAGCCGAAATGGATGACCCCAACTGAAATGAATGGAAAAGCCTCCGCTTTCGCTGGCGTGCCGGATCCTGTCTGAAGGCAGCCTATGACATGGGTCTTCACTAAAAGCAAACAGCATCAATAAAAGCAGCAGGAAAACAGGGAGACGTTCTAGGATTCAATTGGTCAAGTTATAGAAATAAAAACTTGCCGGCTGTCTGTTAATACTTAAAACATAAATATTGCAATACAACAGAAAGCTTGGACCTAGAGCAACTCCACTACGCATCCTGGCTAATGTCCGATAACAGGAAAATGGAATAGATGGAACGGGATTCAGGCTGATCCACATTTTACAGAGATCTAGCATCTCAGATTAAGCTATTGAAAATCAACGGGCAGACCAACCGTGTTCTGTGCGATGTGAGATGAAGGTCAAGGGAAAGCATATTTACACGATGATGCTTGGTGCTCAATCATACTCAGAGTGGATGGTTGATGTTTCTCCGATGTGAAGTCTCTGATGTTAAGATGGTGAAGATATTAGTCGAAATCTTGTTGCTTGAAAGTGACAAAAATGCACAATTATTACGTTATGGGTGTGTGTGTGTGTGTGTGTGTGCGTGTGTGTGTTTAGCATAAAGGGGGCTAAAACCTTGATTTCTTCTCCTCTTAGCTGTAGAGCGAGCTTCTGACCACACCCAACGATGTCTGTTGTCTGCAAGAGCTATTTATTGTTGTCAGCAACGTTGTTGTTGTCAACTCAGATATTACTAATAAATAAGCTAGCTAAATTCTAAGGTTTCAAATTAGGCTTTATTTATTACCCTTTATTTGTTCAACTGTTAAATAAACACTGGCCTAACTCGTACGTTTGTGTAACACATCTTGTACAACCAGAGCCTGGCCAGAATGATGTATGGAGCACATGTTTCAGATTTATGGACTGCACCTTTAAGTTGTGCAGGTTGTTTATCAGCAACATGCTCCGGTCGCAGGTAGCAGCTTCCTGTTCCCTCAGGATCCTCCACAACATGGGGAAGCACAACAATGTGGAGCCCTGCAGTCACAGCAGCTCCAAGGATTAGACTGATATATGAGGCCAATACAGTATTGGCTTTGTGTCCAGCATTTTTATGGCTCTACTGTATATCATCTTCAGAGGATTTCAGGATTTCCTTCAGGCCGTGAGGTTACACAATCACCTAATTGTGAAAAGATCACAGAGGGCAGGAACATCTTCACTGCAGTGCATTTGCAAGTTATTTCTATTGAAAATTATGCAACAATTTTTACGTGATTCTCTAATTTTTCATGTAAATCCAGCGTTTACCCGATGTGTGTCACCTCTGATGCTTGTGTAATGATCTGTCATTGATTTCTAGATTAAACTGATGCACTTGTTGTTAACATGTCGCTCCACAATAAGACTTTTGTCATGACTTTATTGCTTCTACACCATTGTACTTTATGTTTCTGACTGGCTGAGGCCTGGTGAGCACTGCCAGCTGGCTGGGCTGTGTTCCCATGACTATAATTTTCCATCTTTCCCTGGCCATGCTGGTGGACTAGATTTTGCTAATGGTGAGGCTTTCTGAATCACAGTGTCAGTCTGTCAGTCAGTCAGTCTGTCAGCCTAACACTTTGGTCCAGACTGAAATATCTCAACAGCTATTGGATGGGTTGCTATGGAATTTTGTATCCTCTGAGCGGACAGGTGAGCCTTCAGAGGCGATCCCTTGACTTGTCAGCTAGCACCACCAGGTGGTCAAAGTTTTCACTTGTAGTGGATTAATGGTTAATCCCTCTACAATCACACGGAATCAGCAAATATTCTAGTGCATATTAAGACCACTGACCATGAACTGCCAAGTCCCATGTTCCAGTTAAGCTCGGGAACAGTGTTTTATCTCGTTTCCTGTGATCTCTTTACTCAGGCGATCATAAGACGTATGAATAACCCCATGACCCTGATCACAGCTACTTTACAATCCTTCCATTGGTGAGGATGTGGTGGCTAACCTTGGCTTTTGCATGAGAGTGGAATTAGTTGAACATCATCAGAAAATACGAATGATTTTATGTCTTTTGTAAATAAACTGTAGGAAGTCAGTTGCAGACAAGAGACCCACTTTGGCCCAAATATGCCAAATGTGCCATCATCAGGTCAAAACTTCAATTTTTTGTATACTTTATTGATCCCTCGAGGGGAAATTCTTTTTTTCACTTAAGTTTCTTACATGTGTTTTTATATACATTTTAAAATAGTTTTTAAATACAATCACACACACAAGCTGAGCCCTCATAGACATAGACAAAGAGAGAAATGGTGGAGTGATGGGCAACCACACAGAGCAGCGCCCTGAGAACAGTTGGGGGGTTCGGTGCCTTGCTCAAGGGCACCTCGGCAGTGCCCAGAAGGTGAACTGGCACCTCTCCAGCTACCAGTCCACCTTCCATACTTATACTTGAAGTGACCACCCTCCGGTTCCTAAGCCAAGTCCCTACAGATTGAGCTACTGCCGCCCCTTATTTGACAAATAAGCTCATGACATTCCCATCAGCCTCAGCTGTACTCTGAGTTGAAGGTTAATTAACAAATGTTACCATGCTAACTCACTAAAATCCTTGACATGGTAACCTTGTACTTGCCTCAACATCACCATGTTAGCATTGTCATTATGAGCCTGTTTGCATGCTGATGCAGGACCCCCCTGGTATCTCACCTTGTAGATCGTGTGCTCTGTATAGGCTGACATCTAAATTCTACTGCTACGTGTTCTAGCTGTGCTGTGGCCAGCAGAGCTGATGTTTGTGATTCCACCAGAAGCACTGTAGCGTGTTTCAGAAGCGTCCCAGAAGCAGACCTCCTCTCTGCTCCATGGAGAGGTGGTTCATGTTTAAGTTAACAAAGTCTGGTGGGCAAACGCTCCCCTACTGGGGTGTAAGGAGAATGGACCAACACAGCCGTCACAGAGCTCCTCAGTGAAATTTTGGGTTGAGTCCTTACTGCAGTGGGTTTGATCTATTTCGACATCTCCACCCTCCTTTTGTGTCAGATCTTGAACTGTCACTATTGAATAAAGATGTAAAAAAAAACAAAAGACTTAGATAGACGCTGCAGTTGTTCAGGTGCAGGTGCAACACTTTCAGCCTCAGACACACGTGCATACAGATAACCAAGCTGGAGTCCATCCCTCATTCGCATCACATTTGCATGCACCTCATAGGAATAATAGAGAGGAGACATGTTAACAGAGGTTAATTATGTATCCTGCTGGATTTAGAAAAATTATGCAGTTTTGCCGGAAAAATTCTCAGCCTGTGGAAAGTAGTGGGAAAACATCAACCAGGTGGGATTTACAGCAGCCACAAAAGAAAGTTGTTGTGGGAAAAGACCTTTATTCTACAGAAATCTCAGTGACATCAGGTAGAAATATCCAGAGAGCTGCACCATATCTGTTTTCTAAAAATATAGACCCACGACGAAGAAGAAGAGGAACCGTTATTAACATATACAGAATATTTTACATGAGCAGGATGTGGGGGGGCTCGTGTTCATTAAACTTTGAACTTGACACTGATTGTATGATAAAATCACTACAGACTGCGACTGAACTGCTCTGTCTATCGATAAGGCATTTATTTAATATCATTTGACTGCTCTGTGTTTTACTGAAACATCAGCTGCATCGATATCGCCTCCACCTGCTGCTGTGCTGCACCACCTCTGTGCCCGCTTGCAGTTCACACAGTTCTCCCATTGGATTAATATCATGAGTTCTAAAGATTGAAGACATTTCTAAGAAATAAACTGTATTTCTCATGTGGAGTTCACTAGAAGCAAACATTGCGAAATAAAGATCATTATTCGACATTATTATCACCGTTTTCATTCGTTAATTCTCCAAACTTGATGATCTCATAGAAATCCCACTACTGAGCTCTCTCTCCCTGGCAGACTGCATCTTGGAGATTCAGTAGCAGGCTAGCTGATCATATAATGAGCTGCTGTCTTACTAAATCAAGAACTAAACATACACAGATTGTGGCTGCAAATTTGATGGCAACCACTGTGCAAACCAGTAAATCTGGCCTTTAGTCATGTTAATAAGTTGTTTAAATGTAGCTCTTTGCATTACAGCTATGGATCAATGCATGTTGTGCAAACCCTGTTTTTCTTGTGTGGTTGCCCTCTCTTCTTAACTATATTCATGACTCATGTTGTCCATTTTTATCCACACAGCTTCCTCTCTGATCACAGCTTCACAAGCTGAATTGGTTATTCTATTTGGTTTTGGCATCAGAGCTAAATAAATTCGAACATCAGCCGGAAATATAAAATTATTTTGTGTTTCAGCTCCTATTAGCTGTCAGTTTGTTCTCACATTGGTTGCCATAGAAGCTGGTGTAGCTAAAGAAAGTACAGAAGATAAATTAACAAGACAAGAGGCACTTGAGCTGCCCACTTAATCACAACAATAAATAGAAATTAATAACATACTGAATGTTTTAATTGAGCTATTTAGTGCACTGAGTAGCAAATATTTGGATTTCAACACGCTGCCTTTGTCCTGAACTGAATAATAATGATTACATTTAAACGCTGTGATAATATTATGGCAATGGGAAATGAATATGAACATGCATTATTAAGAGAATATCAGATGGAATAGAGGGTTCATCAAAATCTGGTCTTCTGCATTAGTATTCAGATTTATGCAGCCAGGGCTTTTAAATCTAATCAAATAATCCTCTCCATAGGAGGGTCCTGTGGTGCAGCTTCTATCATGTTGTTGAGTTATGTGTTCAAACAGACAGATGCCACCACGAGGACGTTATAGACCAGCGCGGAGGGACATAGAAATAAAATAACAATCTCTCAGCGACTCCTGATTACCATCTGAATTTAAATGGGTCTAGAAAATGTGCTCGTCTTTAAATAATTGTCTAACAGGAAGGATTCAATCATTTCTGTCTGTTAATTCCTGCAAAACTGAACTTAACTTATGATAACTTTTATTTGTTCAGTAGCTGGAATTGCAATTTTGTGAGTTAGTTAGTTGCAAATAAAAGAAAACAATCAATTTCCCAACTTGTTTTATTCTTTAAAAAAAAGAAATATAACAATAAAAGAATCATTTCATGTTAAATTGAAAAAATACAAAGACATTACAACACATTTTAATAAAGCATTTAACGTCATTACAGATGGCATTTGAGTACACAGGTTTCTTTGTCTGCTTTATTGATAACAGTGGCTGATGGGGGAAGTGGAGTTGAGACTCAGCACTCTAGTGTTCCACCACTTTGCTGATAAAAACACTGCAGACACAACTGATGAGCAACATGACTATTAATCTCTGTGACCTCTGTATAACACCACCGACACATGCATGTTTGCATTACCGTGACTAGTGTTATTAAGGACTGATCGATACAACGGAGTGAAGCCACAGATACAGCCCGCAGTATTACAAAGAGAATAATCTTACTATTAAAGGTAACAATGAGTAAATAGAGATGACCTGTGGTGTCATTTCCAGTGGGAACTTTTCAAAATCGTGTTTTTGTGTCCCTCAACTTTACAGCTTCGTGTTGAGCTTTCTCACTAAAATCTCTCTGGCTTCAAAGATGCCAAAATCCAGATGATGGGCTGATAAAAGTGCCATCCGCTCATCTGATCTGTCTTCAGTTTTTACAGTGAGCTCACAGCGATGAGATCAGGAGGCAGAATCGAGTACTTCTAGTGACTTTTACACCAAATTTCACCACCCAGGTTACATCCATTTTGTTCTGGCTGGTTGGGAGTTAGTTGAGGCTGTATCCAGCCTGAGAAAAGGCCCTGCACGTGCTAGAAGAACAGTACAGTTACCTTGATTTCAATTAAATGTTATTGAATGATCAGATGAACAGCCTCATATTTTCATATATCTTCCTTATATTTTCTTACTTATTGTCTGTTATGCACAAAGACAAATTTCCTGGATGTGAAAACTTACTTGGAAATAAACCTGCTTCTGATTCTAAATCAGTAGTCTGTATGTCCACTGTGTCACAGTGTGAACTTGATATTTATGCATTTTCATTACTGCGTTTAACTCCATTGACCCCCTCAGCCTTGACAGCAGAAACGGTTTCTCATATTTATCTTTATTTTCTTCTTGAGAAAACAACATATTTAATAACTTCCTGTTGATTGCACTGATTTTTTTTCAAACATTTCTGTTGCAATGTTTCATTTAGTTTGGTGCTTTGTTTCACTATTAACTTTACCTAATTACACTTTAATAACATAATGTCCCTCTCAAATTGCTGTTTGTTAACGTCACAATGTCTGATCTGGGTCTGTCCACACAGTCAGAACATGAACAGGAGCAGCACACATCTACAACAAAGAAAAGTATATTCTCAGATGTACCATGAAAGGAATATAATGGGCCCTCATGAGACCACATGCAAGATTTTTTATTCACTGTAATGGTGCAAAGAGGTTTCCATTATGTTCTGTTTTTTTTTTGTGTGTGTGCTTTGTCTTGGCAGTACATATCTGTGCAGCAAACATGACACATTCAGGTATGCAATGTAATGTTCATCCAACTCCTGCAGCTTAATTCAAGATTAAACATTTACCTACTACATACTGATTCCACACTATGCATTAGTGTGGATTCAGATTGACAGATTATTTCTTACAAAACAGCAATTATTGACTCAACATACACTTGTCTACTGGCTTCTTTGACTGATCAAATAGTCCTTATCACCAGATGAATTTTGTTTGGTTGTCATGAAACTATTCATCTTCAGTTCTAAGCAGTTATGTTAAGTTCATTAACAATGTATATTGGTAATGTTTCTAAATACAATTTTGAAATTGTTTTAAAATGTTTGTAATGCATTGTAAATGTTCAACAAAGATGATCAATTTACAATATTTGTGTTTGTAGGAAATGTATGGGTGGGTGTGCTGCCGTAAAAATACAGTTTCTATGTAAAATGACCATTTGAATGTAAATTTACAGAAATTTGATGGCTACTGCAACAGCAATAATACAATAAAACAGTAAATTACTGTGATTATGGTACAGAGTTATACTGTAATTTATTTATTTTACAGCAATGTTGTTGTGAACGTACAGTAGTCACAGATGGTTATTACAGTATAATATTATAATTTTACAATGAAATATTGTTTTTACAATAATGATGTTCCTGCTTACTGTAGAAACACAGTACAATACTGTGATTATCATTTTTATTATAGTGAAATAATATATAACTATATATTACAGTTATTTTACTGCAATTATTAGACAGTAATTTACTGTAAAAGTATAATCATATACAGTGTAGGTCACTCTTGACCTTTAAGTATCACAACCTAGTCTTAGTGTTATTGTATGGGGTACTGATCCACAGTCATGGTGTTACCTCAGTAGACGGCAGTTGGCATGTTCTCAGTTTGGAGGAGCAGACAGGAGGTCCAGCATGAAGCTAAGCTATGTATTTGGAATATTTTCACCTTGCTGTCAGACAGCCCTTTGTGCAGGAAACTGGAGCCTTTATATGAATCGATACTCTCTTCAAACCACCAGACTTTACTGACAAAAAAACAGTGATTTTACCTCTCAGAACAGAGGAGTTGATGGTTCATCACTGCCTTGTTATTGTGTAACTTTGGTGATCCAAATTAATGTTAGTTGTTCAGGTCAAGGTAGTCATAGACCAGCAACTCCTGTTTTCTGTAAGGTGACATTACTGTTTTTGTGAAGGGAGTGGGGTGGCTTTAGAAAGAGCAATATAAGGCTTCAGCTTCCCGTTAGAAAGGGCTGTGTGGTGGAAAGGTAAAGTGGCCAAAATATTCTAAACATAGTGTACATTTAACCTGGTTTAGAATTTTTTAGTTGGGCCTTTTTCTCTTCTGTTATTTTGGCTTCTTCCTCCATACACTGAAGACCTACTGTTCAATGCATGAAACTTCAGAAATGTCAGAAAACATATTACTCCCATGTTATATGTCACTATATGTCCTCTTTCATCTACAGTAAATGTGCTTCTTCTTTTTATCACTGGTCTCGATTCTTGAGAAAACTCAGACAGCATCAACCTCCAACATCTGCACTGCAGCAAAATGTAGCCATCACCTCTGTGACACTCAGTCATCTTCAGTGTCTTCTGCTGAGCTTTAATGGAGCTAATGGCCGAGGATCCATCAGGACATCATCTGAATCAGCAGACGACTGCAGCTCTCTCTCCATTGTCGAAGGCTTCACTTTACTGAGAATTTGTGGCAGTGTAAGACAACTTTAACCCGTCCGTCTGCAACATTTCAGCAATGACAAAAAAACTACTTCAAAGACAGACGCAAAGAGTACTACACTGAAGTAAAATAGATGTGAAGGGCACTCTGTTGGAGCTGTTGTTTTCACCTCACTGCTGCCTCTCAGTCAAGAGTGACAGCAGGTCCAGTCCAATGATTAAAGGTACAGTGTGTAGAATTTAGTTGCATTTAGTGGTTAGCATTGTAATCTCCTCACATCACCCTTACCTGCCTAATGTAAAGGAGAAACAACACTTTAAGGACCCTGTTTAGAGTCAGTATTTAGTTTGTCTGTTCTGGACTACTGTATAAATAAGGTGTTTCAACATGAAAGAGGACCCTCTCCCACTGTAGATATAAAAGGATATTTTTTAAGTAACAAACATAAAAAGATTCTTATTTTCAGGTGATTATACATGCATCAAAACATAGTTATGAATATTATATTCCATGTTTGCCTTATTCTGAAAATAGAGGCCCCAAATCTTACACACTGTACCTTTAACTGTGGCTTTGCTCATTTACATTTGTATTAGTAAATATCACGTTGCATTATAAATGATGCAGCTAGTTTGCAGCAGGTGAAGTAAATCTTTAAAGGGCAAACCACAACGGCAGCATTTTTGATCACTTGTCTGTCTCACAGATAAATGAAACTATCCACATCGACATGCTTGTCTTCCTGTTTCTCATTTGAAAACATGTTTCAGTTTTTGTCCATTAAATTATGTCCCTCAGCCTGGTGAAGAAGAAAATCTGTGACTTTACACTTTCCTGCTGTAATTTCTGGCATCAGTCCTCAACATGTGTACAGGAGGAGCATTAAGTCTCTCTGAAGGGATATCCATCATGCCTCGATACCTTAAATCCTGCAGGTACAGGAAAGGATGGCATGTTTGAGCCGCCAGCTACATCTGAACCACATGAAGATATTTTGTGAAACTATGAAATACATGGGCCAGTGCATTGGCATAAAAATACAGTGTCTATGTACAATGACAGTTTTTAATGTAATACACAAACTGTAAATTTACAGGAATTTAAAGGCTACTGAGTTGCAGTAATAATACAGTGAAAACAGTAAATCACTGTAATTATGTTACAGCATAATTCTGTAATTTAACAATATAATAATGTTGTTTTACAGTAATGCTGTGGTTGCATTACAATGAAAACATGTTGTTGTTGTTGTGTAATAACTTACAGTAATTACAGTATAATATTGTAATTTTACAATAATTATGTTACCGTAGAAACACAGTACAATACTGTGATTTTTCATTTATATTAGAATCAGAATCACTTTAACTAGACAGGTATGTGTACGCACACGAGGAATTTAAATCTTATGTCCATATCTGTATGTACTACAAGAGCAGAGAATGTGACAGGCAAACGCAGACATAAACATAAAAACTATGTAGATATAAAAAGGTAAATATATATATAAATATGTGTATTTATCTATGTGTATATACAGTATGTATGTATGTATGTATATAAATAATAACTTTACAGTGATTTTACTTCAATTATTAGCCAGCAATTTACTGTCAAAGTGCATTTATATATTGAAGTAGTTAATTTCAGAGGTTTCAAGCTCTTTTTCTCAGAGTAGAAAAAAAAAGTTTGTCCTGCAATCATGATGGGTTATGATAGGAGTACTCAGACTGATGAATGTGTGTTTGCTTCGGCAGAAAGGTGATTAGTGAAGCTCAAACGGCACACATTCATAACCAAAGAAGCAATCTGGGTCAGTACAGTGATTACAAATGTACTGACATGATGCCAAACAAATGTGAGAGTGGGAACGGGACCAGAATAAATGACATAAATCTGAAGAACGCAGACAAAGAAGAAAAGAATAAGGATAATAACAAAGAATGATCCTGAAAGTGCAGGAGCGTGGCAATTAAAGTCTGTGTAAAGTCAAAATAAATATGTGTTTTGAGTTTGTCAGACTAAAGAAGAAAGTGTTATTAACCACCCAGCCAAATTTGAATGATTAAAAATAACAATAAGTTTATTAAACTAGGTGTCAAAATCAGGTAAAAATGGGCAGTATTCTCAGTTCCAGGACTGTGGGGGCATGTCCGCTGAACCACTCTCTGTCTCTCTGTGTCTTTCTCTCTGTCCTAATGTACATAAGTCATGTATCTCAGTGTAACGCTGTCTGTCGTCACTTTGCGGTTATTGCTCCATTGCGGTGTTTTGATGAAGCGGCGGCAGGGTGGGGGGGTTCGTTACCGACACCCGTAAACCCGTAAACTGCCGGGGTGACCGGCAGCACGGCACACCCGGCAGGTGGTCACACCCAGGCAGGTGTGCCTCGTCCGTGTGCGCCGTTACCGACAAACGTAGACTCAGATCTGACTGCATATATTCCCTGTCATAGCAACAAGCTGCTGGTTGCATATAAGAGACGTCCCGTGTCCCGTTACCGGTGTATTTTCCTCTGGATTCCGCTTAGGAAACGAGAGCAGTCTAAAGTTACATGCAGTGACATTAGATAACACACATGAAAATGATGAGAAACCCTAACGTGATTATGTTAGTACACGATGTAAAATCACGTTACTGTGCACCACGTCACCTAACATTACTGTAATTACTGTATTATTTTCAGGTCTCCATTAATATGGCCCTTCACAATCTACTTCTTCTTCATCACTTGTTTTTTTTTTTTAATTGAAATAAAGTAATGGAGCTGTTGTCACATTCTGGCATCCAGAGAAGATGCATTTTCGGGATGCTGAGGGCAGAGTTAGCTAGCAACGGCTGTACGTATAAGTGTTGCAATTCAAAAATGAGTGGGTGGAGAGGGGGTGTTACTGAATGTATTTATACCACTACAGCAGCAGGGGCGGGTTTATGCTAATCACCGCCACGTTACGTAAAGTGGCGGTGATTTTCAGACCCGCCCACTAAATCCTGACATAGAAATGTTGAAACTCAGTTTGTGAAGCCTAGCTCCACAATTCAAATCTAAATGGTTGAAATGCTTTTTACACATTGTTGAGAAATACATTTATGACCTATTTAATGTGTTTTGAAGAAAATGACTGAATTCACTTCACACGGTCTTTAAATATTTAAATATGGTAAGTTTGTTTTTTAGTTATGACCAGATACTGTAAGTTACACATGGAACTTTTGAGAAGACATTTTGGAAAGAAAAAAAAACGAAGGCAGCTTGCACAGAAGAGAATAGCATCTCGCCACAAGACGTAATGATGCAATGTTGCAACCTCTGTGAGCAAAAACATTCTTTCACAAAGAGCTGATATATATACAGACAAAAATGACAGCTCACAAAACACAGTTAAAAAAAACACCAAAACAGTTTAGGACTTACAGAGGCAGCTTTAAAGACTTTTTTCCTAAGTGACACCATGTGGCTGACATTTTATTCTGTTTGTTTTTTAAAAACTTTCTTGACTGGATGCCATTAAATATGGCACAGACATCCACGATGAGCAGAGGACGAAAGCTAATGAGAACATGTTCACTTATGCAGTGATTTATATCCACATTCTCTGCATCCAACTTTAACTCAGAGCTCAACTTACAGCCTCACACAGCTGCTGATGGCTGTAGACGACTAATCTAATAAGACTAAAAAGTATACAGTGAAAACAAATCTGTGAATAACCAGCAGTGATCTCTAGAGAGTAAGCAAAGTTGAACTTTAAACAGTGTGATGTTTATAGTTTATATAAAAAGGAAGGTCTCATGTTAAATTATTCATTTAAAGCATGAAGTGACTTCATGCAAATGTGTGTTAGACAGTTGGTGGCATGGTCAGCCTGCATCCATTGTTCTTACCCTCAGTTCTTATTTTCATCCAAAGCTTGCTGTGTGGAACAGATGTTTTGCTGACATACAGTACAGTAGGTTTTCTTTGGATGTTGCCTGTAGACAAACAGGGTTGGATGTGCACTAAGGATAACAGAATTTTAGACTTCAATCCAATACAAGTATAAAACAATCATACCTGATACCTCTTGCAATAGCAAAGGATCATTTTCTTCCTTTTTTTAATTAACAACCTGCACACAGTGCTGGTACAGAACATTAAACACACATATTATTAATAATCTTGATAATAATTGATATTGTTATTACTACTAAACTCAACAGTTGAGGACCAGTTAACTGAAAAATAAATAATGATTTTCTTCCTCATTGTTTCAACTGTGCAGCCCTGTGTTTAAAATCGGATTGTAGATCTCTTTTTGTTTTATGACACATGGTAGCAAAAAATATCAAAGTATTGATACTTTTGACAAGTTTAATGTACACTCTATCACCTTCTTAGCCTTTTAGGATAATGCACATATTCCAGGTTCATCATTGGACTTATATAAACGCACAGTATGTCATATCTGCACATCAGGGGCGGCAGTAGATCAGTCCGTAAGGATTTGGCTTGGGGAACTGGATGGTGGCCGGTTCAAGTCCAGTATGGAAGGTGGACTGGTAGCTGGAGAGGTGCCAGGTCACCTCCTGGGCACTGTCAATGTGCCCTTCAGCAAGGTACCAGAGCCCTAACTCCAACATCTCTACACATTTGCGTGTCTATGAGCCCATTGTTTGTGTGTGTGTGGTCATGGTGGGAATTGTTGGGTATCTGTAAAAAATATTATGAAAAGCACAGTCTAGATCTACTCTAAAGCATCATATAACTTCTGTTATGATTTGGTTTTATATACAGTAAATATAGTTGAAATGAATCTATAAAAATACCCAACATGACTCAGGCTTAAATTGTATTAAATGTATTGAACTTTGCTGACTTCCTTTCTCACTCTAAAATGTATCTTGTGTTTACCTGCAAAATACAGCAACTGAAGGCAGCATATGTCACTGACAAGCAACAAACAAAAGTCACAATTATCTTGACAATACAATTGACAACTCAGTAAAATATCTAACAAAGGGCAGGTAATTTATTGACATTTTAATACAGAAATGTTACATATAATACATTGAATGAAAAACAGGTCTGACTCCTGATTTCTAGAAGTCAACACGATGTATCTGCCAGTTCATTTACATACTGAAACATTCTCAACTCTGAGCTCAAACAGTGTGAATTGCATGTTCTGTATGAAAACAGGGAAGAGTTAAAGTGTGTGCATGAGTTCAAATACAGTGAGTGAAAGAACAGAAGGGAAGAAAGGAGTGTGTGTGTTTGTAGTCGGGTATGTTGGAGGCGGGAAAGGTGTCACTACTGAGACAGAAAGGAAAGTCAAACATGTGAATACAAGTTGGTGACAATCCCTTTTTTTTCTGTTTGATGATGGCAAACTCGAAGCGCTGTTCTCATCCTTTGTGAGGTTTTTCCAGGAACGAGTACAATTTCTCAACACAACAGAGTTTGTTCTCCTAATTCACACGACTGTTTGTTTTAGTAGCTTCCAAAGAGCTTTGCCGCTCAGTATCCATTTGCATAATTCAACAAGTTCTTCTGGCGCTGCAGCGTATGAGTAATACCGAGTCAACTAGGTGAAACAAGGATAAATCCATGGGGCTGGATGGAGAGTGGGGTAGACAGAGGGAAGGGCGAACAGAAAGAGAGGCGAGAGTGAAGCAGACATGAAGAGCCTGGGCTGAATAGTGATGCACAACGTAACAGACTGCTGTCTTTGTTACACGCAACGCGTGCAGAGCGCCGCTGTCATGGAAAGTAAATGAACGCACCAGCTGATGGCGTGAACACAGTTACTGGTCATTTTGTTCAATCTTGAGAATAGGAGGCACTTTTTCAATCACTTTGAAGAAACTGTTCCTCTGCTCAGCGTGTGGATGTTTTTTAAGTATTGAACCTAAAAGAAGCACAGACAACAGCCGAGATGGTTATCCAATAAATAACCTGTATCGTGTTCATCATTTCCCATGTTTATAACAAAACAAATTTCATGAAAATCATTAAACAAGTTACTGTTGGTTTTGTCGTTAAATTTCTCAGTACACATTGTATTTGTTTACTAGCGGTTCTTGTCCTCTCAAATATCTATAATCTATAACATCGCCATATTGTACCTAATTAGTATGGAACTACCAGCCATGTACTCCGGTTCAAGTATAAAATCAAACTGACGACAACCATGAGAGGTTGTTGAGCATACACTCATGAATGTGCATGGAAAATATGAGACAGATCTGTCCAGTAGAATGTGAGATTAACAAGCACAAACACTCATAAGGAATGAATGTCGATAGATAGATGCCATAAATGTGAAGATTGAACCCATGCTCCAAACTGTAGGACATACATTGCATTCAGCAAGTTTTCAGACCCTTTCAATTTGCTACGCTGCAGACTTATGCAACATAACAGGCACTCAAGAGGGTAATGGCTTAGAAAGCTCTTAATATCTCATGGCTACTGAGTCATAAAAACATGCCTACATGTTTCAACTTTCCCTCTTTAATCTATAGTAAATAACTCATAACATGATAAAGCAATTCAGGGAATTCAAGGATGTTTTTTTCAAATAGAATATAATATAAAATTGAATGTCACAATGACAAGTACTCAAACCCTTCACTATGATGCTTCAGTAGTCTGAACAACCAGGATTGCTAGAGCTCAACCATCAGGGTAGAAGGGCCTTGGTAAGAGAGAGGTTGCTGAGGCAGAGCTCCAGAGATCCTATGTGGAGGAGGAAGAAGCTTCCAGAAGCACAACCATCACTGCAACACTCCGATGATCTGGCCTTTTTGGCAGAATGGCCAGACAGAAGCCTCTTCTCAAGGAAAGACATCTTGACGGCTTGACGGGCAGACCCTAACACTGTGAGATCCTCTGAAACCAACACTGAACAGGCGCTGCTCATCATCGCTCCATCCGAACGGTGAAACATAGTGGTGGTAGCATCGTGCTGTGGGGGTGTTTTTCAGCAGCAGCAGGGGCTGAGGAATTGTTCAGAGTTGGGGGGGAAGCTGTTTGGAGCAAAACATGGTGACATCCTTCATGATAAACCGGTCCTTGCGTGCTTGAGAGGCTCTGCAGAGAAGAAAATCCTCAAATCCAGAGGTTAGATGGGTATAAATGATGCATACATGCAAAATAATTTAACACACCTTAAGTTGTCAAACTATTTATAAAAGAAGAATGTGCAGTGAGTCAGTCAGTGGGCAGTCTTCCCTCTGGTCCTAATAAAATCCCAATTGCCCCGGCACAGTGACAGGAACACTACGCTGCAGGAGATGCTGTCCTTCGGATGACACATTAAACCAAGGTCCTGACTCACTGTGGTCATTAAGATCCCATGGCACATGGCAAGAGGATGGGCTTCCCTGATGTCCCAGCAGAATTCCCAATCCGGCTGTAAGTGTCTCTGTATTTCCCTCTCTTTTCACCTCATGCTGATGTGTTAGCTTAGTATACAGATAGGAAATAGGGGAAGCATGTTGTGTCACAATCGTTGAACCTGTACACAAATGGATAGTTCGGGTGCTTTATTATAATTGGCTATGCAATGTTGAAAACCATTGTAAAACACTTTATAAACACACATCTGTGACCACGTTTCATCAGTGTTACTTAGTTGCTGTAAAATTTCAGGCTTTGTTGCTGATTTTGATTTGCTGAGTGGGCTCAGTCTGGATGAGTGGCTGAAAGAGAAGGACAGGACGGAGGAGGAAGATAAAAAAGAAAGAAGACACGCTGAGATTAATGAACAGACAGAAGTTTGCAACGCTGTCACTCAACAAACGCACGAGAAAACCCACAGAGAAGAAAGAAAGAAACAAAGAGAACCTAAGAGGATTTATATTTGAACAGGCAGACAGCCTGCTGTGTCCTGTTGCTTTGTTGGAGAAACACCTCTCGTTGTTGTTGCCCATTCCACTGACCTTTTACCTCCATCCAAAACACCCAAACTACACCAACAATGTACCTTTAGCTAGCTTGCAGTCTCCACCAACCACTGCTTGTGAAGCACAAAGACTCCGTAATGCTGCCTGGAGGCAGGAGAAATCTGATGGGGCAGAAATATGGAGCATACCAGCAAAAACTACACCAAGAGGAGATGCTGGATGTCCTCGCTTCAGGCACAGCACAATTAAAACACACCTGTCTAGGCTCAACACTCAGCTGTTCTAAAATCACAGTAATCCGCGGCCTTTTGGGGCTTATTGCTTAGGCATCAATGGCAAGTTACTGTGAGCTTTGTGCTGGAATTATTGCTTAACAGGGCAGAGTCTTGTTGTCACCATCAGGTTGCCAGGCAACCAGGGGAGACTTTTTAACTTTGGACTAAATGTTTCCAGCCTCTGTGATAAGCAAAGCTAGCTGCTTGCTATCTTTAGCTTTATATTTACTGTAAAAACATAAGTCTTCTTATCTACCTCTTGGCAAAACAACAATCTTTTCCCAAAAACGTTTATTAATTTACATTAATTTTAACCAGAAATATGTTTATTCTGTTCTGTGTGTGTCTGCATAGGCTAGCCTTTGCGTAAAACTCCTCCCGACGTGAGGACAGCACGTAACATCGTTACTTGCTGTTTGTTAGTTGACTTCACTTTAAGTAAAAGGACTCACAGGTTTAGATTAGTTTTCTTATTCTGGATTTATTTTGTTAATTATGATTACACGTGCAAATACAAATGTACACACTGGAGTCTTTGAGCCATACTGCTGCATGGTCCTTGACACCTTTCTTGCCCCCACCCTTTCACAGTGGAGGCCAATGAAATTTGTTTTGTTGCTCAGAGCATTGAATGACATTTTGTAAAAGCAACATGCTTTATTTCAAGAAACAGTATCACAACAGTTTTCATCAAACTATTGCATTGAAGTGATGGCAGGCACACATCTCAAGTCCTGCACAGATAAAACCAACTACCTGCATGACTACTGTACTTGCCTTTAAGATCCTTACGTTTGGATTTTAAAAATCGCTTCAACAAGATGTAGCCACGGCTACTGTTGAGCATGCATGTCGCTTCAGGGAAAACAACATCGAAGAGAAGATATTTGTTTTTGATGGTTTTTACTGAGAGTGAAAGTGAGTTAACACATGGTCAAATGTAGAAAGGAAAGTGTGCGCAGCAGAGAAGGTAAGCTGTATCGACTCCAGCAACATGCCGACATCAAACAGAAGTTGAGCCTTCCACCAGAGCTGCGTGTCCTGGGGTGAGAGCTGCTCCTGCCTGTGGTGCCACCCGTTCAAAGCACTTTTGGAAGTGGTTTGTGCATGTACATACGTTATGCGGATACATGCACCCCATTTATGGATTAATGTTGACAGGTGTAGAGCACTGTTTGAGTACACCATGTTTGAATTGAATTCTCAGGAGTGAAGTAATGCTTGTGCCTCAGAGACCTCATCTAATCTGACTGCACCTATCGATTGGCGTTGTAAGCTGAAAAACTTGTAAAGCTCCCCCTAGAACCAAGCTGTTTATATAGAAATTGATTAAATTCTGGGCAAAACAGAGCTTGTATCATAAAAAGAGGTCGATGGCACTGATTATTTTGAGATAAGAACTGCAGATTTAAGTTGCATTGAACAGATGCAGGACCTGGTGACACTGGATCTTTGGCAACACAATGAAAAGTTGAGAAATAGTATTGATGTCGGCCCGCAGGAGTCTTTTCTTTTCATGATCTGCTGCAGCAAACACAGTCAAATGGTTTCGGAGGCAGTACAGCTCAAGTGGAGGCTGTCTGAGGTTGCTCTCTTCATCAGCTGCCTTTTCTATCTTAACACTGGCAGCCGAGACTGATACATGATGCCTGGAGGAAAAAGGGAGCAAAGGGAATTCAGCTGTCACAGAGACCCCAAATATAACCTGAAGAAAGCTCCATTCTACAATTCTCTGCCTGCCTCTGTCTCTCTAACCCTCCCTCTCCTTATCCTCAGTCATACGGCCTCTCATCCTCATCTCCCTCCTGCTCTTTCCAGGTTTAAAACTCGCTTGCAAATGCAAAGAAAACCATCCATTTTAAGCGTTTGACAAGATCCACCTCTCTCAATGACATGCGGCTGAGATTGTGAAAAGCTCACCTATACAACCGCCGATGTAAAATACTTCCTTGGATGTTGCTCTCGCACTCGAAGGCTTTTTTTTTTTAATAGGAAGCTTGGCTTTCTTCCATCTCCCAACTTTCTCAGGCGGCAGATCTTGAAGAATAACAAAACACCAAAGAAAGGGACCGGCGGGGATGCTGCTGCTGATTATTTTTGCCTCCCTATCAGACTTCTCATTTCTGTTCTGCATGTCATGCTATCCGCTCTTCTTTTCCTCACATCCAAGTAGCAATTTGTACGGTCGGCTGAACTAAAATATATTAATAAAATCAGATTGAGGCTTTAATGAGGATTGCACATGATGGCTGTAACTTCCTTTTTTTCCTCTGCTGCTGTGACCAAAATAAAAGCCTCGCAGACAGCCAGTAAGCTGTATATATGTACAGACAGCCAGTAAGCTGTATATATGTATGTGCAAAATGTGTGTGTTTGCATGTGAAGCAAACAGGTGTATAATCAGTTTCCTATGTTGAGCACTAATGAGTTTGCGCTACAGCTCAACTCAAAATGTTCTTTGACATCAGTTCTGCTTGCTATAAGGAGACTCACTAATTATACTGGAATGAGTCACAGATGAAACAAAGGTTAGAAGAAAGAAAGAAAGAAGAAAAGTTGGACTGACTGGTACTCGTATAGCTATTGCCGCTCTCATATGAGCAGTGGATATGGATTAGTGTACTAATCCATGCTGCCACAGCAGCACAGTTGGAGTGTAACGAGCTAAGCATGCTGTTTATAAATCAGCATTTCCTTTTGTAATTTGTGACGCACATATTAAAACCTGTATATGTTAGAGACAATGGTAGTGGACTCAAAGGTGCAAACACAAACCAGAGAACTTGAATCAGGTTTAAACAGTTTATTGAGTTCACAGAGGTGATGGTGCAGTGTAGGTGGAGATCCAGTGAAAAGCTCTCCAGAAATGGTGCAGGGCTGATGGTGGCAGAAATCCAAAGGTGCAGGAGGTGGAGACGAGACGGGGCTGGACGTGGCAGGTGAGTGGCAGAGAGAGTTTTCCTGGAGCACAAGCAGAACCCTCCACACTCAGCTGCTGGTGAAAACAAAACTCAGGAACTCTGCTTGGTCCATGTATTGGTTGACAGATTACAGCTCAGCGTTACATTCACAGCTAACCTGACTTCAGGACATCCAGCACAGGCACACCTACCCGTCCTGAGTGCAGCCACGCTGCCTCTTTTTTGTCCTGTATCGTGCTGACTGAAGTCAAAGTGGATCCAACCTATGAAACGAACACAGTGGTTTAGTATTAAGGCCTGTGGAGTTAGAGTCTTTGGTGAACTTGAATTTGAATGATATCATTAAGTCTTGATGTGAGAGTCAGAATTCTGGTTTTAGTTCCCTTTTGATTAAATGAAGGTTTAGACGAAGGTCTTTTTATAGGCAATTAACTTCCTTAGATTTTAGCTTCATTTAATTTTCTTCCACTTGTGCTGTGTGTTGTTACTTGTTCTTAGTTTGTGCTGCTGCCCATCTTGGCCAGGACTCCTTTGAAAAGATTTAATCTCAGTGGGTTCTTTTCTGGTTAAATAAAGAACAATAAATAAATGATGTCATTAAAATGAAGTGGCACAGCTCTTCTCCAGGACAACGTGCTTTAGTCACCAAACAGTTTGGCTGTCTTGGTCAGAACCACCGGGGAACAAAAGGCGCCTCAAACGAGGGATGATCAGAAAAAAGCACTAACTAAACTAAGGAGCTATTAACGAGATTAACGAGAGGAGAGTTAATTCCCAAAATAAAACATGAAGTCACAAAACAAATGTGGAGACAGTACAAAAACTCAACTTGACAGTACCGGTGTGACAAAAAGGAAGTTTTTCCTCACCACCGTCGCCAAGTGCTTGTTCATGGTGGAACTATTGGTCTCTGTAAATAATATTATAAAGAGTACAGTCTAGACCTGCTCTGTATGGAAAGTGTCATGAGATAACTTTTGTTATGATATGGCGCTACAGTTGTGCTCAAAAGTTTACATACCCCGGCAGAATTTTTGCTTTCTTGGCCTTTTTTCAGAGAATATGAATGATAACACAAAAAGTTTTTTTTCCACTCATGCTTAGTGGTTGGGTGAAGTCATTTATTGATAAACAACTGTGTTTTCTATTTTTAAATCATAATGACAACAAAAAACATCCAAATGACCCTGATCAAAAGTTTACATACCGCAGTTCTTAATACCGTGTATTGCCCCCTCTAACATCAATGACAGCTTGAAGTCTTTTGTGGTAGTTGTGGATGAGGCTCTTTATTTTCTCAGATGGTAAAGCTGCCCATTCTCCTTGGCAAAAAGCCTCCAGTTCCTGTAAATTCCTGGGCTGTCTTGCACGAACTGCGCGCTTGAGATCCCCCCAGAGTGGCTCAATGATATTGAGGTCAGGAGACTGAGATGGCCACTCCAGAACCTTCACTTTGTTCTGCTGTAGCCAATGACAGGTCGACTTGGCCTTGTGTTTTGGATCGTTGTCATGTTGGAACGTCCAAGTACGTCCCATGCGCAGCTTCCGGGCTGATGAGTGCAAATTTGCCTCCAGTATTTGCTGATAACGTGCTGCATTCATCTTTCCTTCAACTTTGACCAAGTTTCCTGTGCCTTTGTAGCTCACACATCCCCAAAACATCAGCAATCCACCTCCGTGCTTTACAGTAGGAATGGTGTTCCTTTCATCATAGGCCTTGTTGACACCTCTCCAAATGTAACGTTTATGGTTGTGGCCAAAAAGTTAAATTTTGGTCTCCTCACTCCAAATTACCTTGTTCCAGAAGTTTTGAGGCTTGTCTCTGTGCTGTTTGGCGTATTGTAGGCGAGATACTTTGTGGCATTTGCGCAGTAATGGCTTTCTTCTGGCGACTCGACCATGCAGCCCATTTTTCTTCAAGTGCCTCCTTATTGTGCATCTTGAAACAGCCACACCGCTAGTTTTCAGAGAGTCCTGTATTTCAGCTGATGTTATTTGTGGGTTTTTCTTTGCATCCCGAACAATTTTCCTAGCAGTTGTGGCCGAAATCTTTGTTGGTCTACCTGACCGTGGTTTGGTTTTAACAGAGCCCCTGATTTTCCATTTGTTAATCATAGTTTGAACACTGCTGACTGGCATTATCAATTCCTTGGATATCTTTTTGTATCCCTTTCCTGTTTTATACAGTTCAACTACCTTTTCCCGTAGATCCGTTGACAATTCTTTTGCTTTCCCCATGACTCAGAATCCAGAAATGTCAGTGGCTGGATGAAAGATGCAAGAGTCTGTCTGGATCCCAGAAACTCACTCAGCTTTTATGCACACACACTGATTACAAACAGATCACAGGTGAGGATGTTACCTTTAGTAGCCATTCAAACCCATTTGTGTCAACTTCTGTGCATGTTATCAGGCCAAAATCACCAGGGTATGTAAACTTTTGATCGGGGTCATTTGGGTAGTTTCTGTTGTCATTATGATTTAAAAAGAGAAAACACAGTCAATACAGACATCACAGACAATAAATGGTTTCACCCAACCACTAAGCATGTGTGGAAAAAATGTTTTTGTGTTATCATTCATATTCTCTGGAAAATGGTCAAAGAATCATAGATTCTGCCGGGGTATGTAAACTTATGAGCACAACTGTATATAAATAAAATAAAATTGAATTGAATCAATGATCAGTCAAATAAATCACCAGGTAGCATGTATCCAAAACAACATCATTATCATCCACTTCTTGTAAGTAATAATAGTGTATATTACTGTTACATGACAAAAGAAGTGAAAGAGAAATATTAAGGACAGAACATAATATTACAATAATCTTCTGACAATATTCTTTAGCAAATATCATCTTTAAACTCGACCTATCGATGGGTATAAAACTGTTAAATATCCATTTTTCAATATAGGGCATGTAATTCTGGAGACTTTCAACCTCATTACTCAAACTAATCTTTCAAAACTGTTTTCAAATCCCTTCCATCAATTTCACATCCATGACTAACCCTGACTAATTTCAAAGTCCAAAGTCCATCTGTGTCTGAACTTCACACATTCATCCACAAACTAAATATCCAGTTGATCTAAAGAAAAAAAAATCTTGTTATTTGAGAATAAATCTGGTAACCTTTTAAAAATAGCTTTTAATTCCTCGGTGAACCCTCTCGGGCTTGATCCAGAATGTTTCCCTCTTGAACATTTTCTCCTAACCTCCTCCATTCTTTGATGAATACACCTTCATAATTCACATTAAAGCTGTGCGAGGTGTCTTCATTTTGAGGCTCACGCTGGTGGCATGTCACATCATTAACACTTGCAAGGTTTCAAACATTATTAGATTTCTGACCTCTTGTACAGGATTGATCAAAGCTGCTCTAGTGGAGCTTCAGATTAAGAATATAGAGGCGGACGTGAGCAGTTCACTTTAATGGCTGAGCAGCTTCAGGAACATAGAACCTGTACCTGAACCTGTAAAGTTTGATATAGTGTCCTATATTATTTCATAATAATTCATTTCACATTAAAACCTGTAGACGAGCCAGCTGGACACTACTAATGACTGCACATTCAGTCACATCAGTGACTGTCTGCACTTTTAAAGGATGGATGATGCTGCAGGAAGCCTTAAAAACAGACAACAGTGCTACATTTCAAAAATTTACTGTAAGAGCAAACCTCCTTTTGTACCTGTGAGTCATTTATTTATTCCAGCTTTCATTAGAAGCCGTAACATTATGCACAGCAAAATGTATCCATCCTGTCGTCTGCTTCCTCCATTAAAGGAAGTCAGTGTTTACTGCAGCTGTCAACACTTACCGAGGATTCTGCCAAAAATTCATGTACATCTACCAGCAGCACGATCCACCCTTTAACTCTGCAGGGAGTCTGTCACAAATGTAACTAAACTTACAATGGAAGTGTGCCACCAGCTGTCCTGCCCGCAGTAAACTGTTTTAATGTGAAAGGATGTCCGTCATGGCTGCCATCAGCTCGTGGCGGCAATGATTAGCTCCGCCCTTAGGCTGTGATTGGACAATTAAATAAAGACACAAAGCCAATTAACTGTCATTTTAACATCTCTCTCTCTCTATGATGACACAGGAAATGCATACATAAAAAGGAAATATGACAACAGTGTGTACTGAGTTTGACTCAGCTGAGCTGAGCAATCAGATTCAGTGCATCTCTACTACATTACATGCTTTTGTTTTCAGTTTTGATTCAAGGATAGACGACAAGCTCTGTGATCGCTCTGAACTGAGTCAGTGTCAGGTGGTCATTACACTGGATTCTGCTGATTTCAATCTAAAATAGTAAAATAGCTTTGATTAGACCAATGTGCTCTGTGGAAACATGGAGGACGGCCTTGATATTGATAGTTTACCAACTGAGGTGGACAGAAACAGGAGAGTCAGGGCTCTGAACCACTTACACACTGTTAGTGGTGGCTTTTATTTTGGTAACTTTCTGAATTTCTGATGAGGACACGTGTAGAAAGGTTGACAGGCTCATCCATCCATCTATGTTCTTGTGGCATTGCCAGTGAGAATGTTTTGTTTAGGAATCTGAGGAATAAAGAAATGAAATGATGTCATATTTTGGGCATCTGGTAGGGCAGGTTTGGTTATTAGCAAAACAAATACATTTAATAAATATAATTATAAACTTAAATACAGAATAATAACAGGACACCACCCTGTAATCAGGGACCAATAACCAAAAATATGCAACAGTCTCAAAATGGTGTTTACTTAGGAAATAATAATTAATATTTGCTATTTGCATTTCTTAAGTGAGCAGTGAGGAAGTGACTCCGAACCATCAAAACCAGCTGTTATTACAATAATATGCACAAATAATCACAGGCAACTTCTCTCAAGAATTTATTTAACCTTAGTGACACTGTATCGATAACCAGTCATACTTCTTTAATAAACATTCATTATACAACTCAAACATTAAAAGAAAGTAACAGGCATGTAACAAAATGTGTGTCTGTGTGTGTGGATGTAGAGGTGTTAATGAATGGGGGCACAAGACATGTGCTCAAGATGGCGGCCTAGGCCACGAGGCTTAACGAAGGGGTGAAATTTGAGGTGGGGGTGTATTACACACAAACAATATGGCATGGAATGAACAATTATTTCCACACCACTTAGCGTGCATTCAGACAGGATCAGGGAAACCGGCAACCGGTGGTAGGGGAGTGCGGTAGGGGGGGAGTGTCGCTATTTGACTCGGCGCGTGACGTCATTTTAGTGACGTTACCGCCCCAAACCAGAAGGTGGCAGTAGTGAGCCCAACTCTGTTTTTCTGAAGAAGAAGAAGAAGCGAAGAAGACGCCCATAAGAACTGACCTGGAGCTTTTCCTTCATTTCCTATCCTCGAACCAAAACAGATGGATCCCAATGTGAAGAAGCTTCTTGCGATTGCTACTCAAATGTAAAATGTTTACGCTCCATGGTAAACAAGGTTTTTCTTTCCGTCTTCCCGTGGACATCTTCTGGTGGGCGTCTTCCGGTTTGACTGCCGTTTTTTAATTGGTTTGCGGAACATGACGATGGGCTCCGGTTTCCAATAAGTTGAATCTGGCTAAACTTCTGTCCCGGACGCCGGTGCGTTTTTTTGCGGCAACCCCTGCACTGCGGGCTGCCGGTGCAGAAACGCACAACCCCCACTGATCCCTGGTCCTGTCTGAATGCCCACTTAGCCCCTTGAAAATCAATGTGTGTGGCTGCACGTGAGGTACACACAGCGTGAGGTACAAGCACACAAAGGAAAATCAAAGACAGATCTGAACCACTTTTATCACACAGCAGCACAGAAGGTGAATCCGGGTTCTCTGATACCAACCTCCTGTCTCCACCACTCAGGGCTCAAGCACCAGACCTGGGGGGAATGAAACTCACCGTTTCAGAGCTGCTTTTAATCTGTTATTGTGTGCTGTTTGATGATGATTTCATTGAGTATCACAAAAAGCCCTCCATAAATAAAATATATTATTATTTTTATGATTCTAAAGGCACTTACTCCTCCCTCTAGAGGAAGGAGGTGGGGTGGATACTTAAATCTCGTCCGAGGAGGTTAAAGTGAGATCTCTTCCTTTATTTCAGTTCACACATCGCTGTGACCCTCCAAATTAACAGCCAAGCAGCTCCACACAGCAGCAGCTGTTTAGCCTCTGTATTGTAAAAGCTCAGCCATTCTGTGTCATCGTGTAGACTACAATTGCATCAGCTCATCTCTGTATTCAGTGGTGTGTATTTTAATGGAATATTACTGCTGAACCATGAGTTTGTCTGAACTTTATTTAAACCTGATTTGCATAAAAGCCCAGGTAAAGGGGACTGCGCACCTCACACGGTGTGAACAGGTGGCATTATCATGGAAAAATACTGTATGTGAACGAGTTATCTTTTACATAATCTCTATAAACAGATATAGCAGGCAGCAAAGGCCAAACGCACTGGTTGAAATGAAATTTCAGAACCCGTCAGTTGTCATCTGATGACAATTTAGCTTTTTGAAAATGTATCTGCTTCATATGTAGATGTATTATTAATATATCTTTCTCATCATTCTCAAGTTTCTAGTTGGACCACAGAGGAAGTCTTGGCCCGGGTTACCGGTGTCCGTTTTCCTGCTATCTGCTGGATGTTTTCCCGAGAGGCTAAACCATCATAAGACGACGGCTGATGGGTTCCGAGATTGATGGCATGAATACAGCTGAAAACAATAACAACAAGCTCAACAAGGTAAACATAAACATTAAACTACTATGTACCATAGACAGTATAAATTATGAATGTTGTATCCGTGACATCACTCCGTTGTGAAGCTCAGTGTAGTGGCTCTGGTCGTCACCACCTTGGCAGTCCCGGCTAATAAAACAGGCAAAGACATGGATTGTGGGGGGAGTCAATCAAAGCGTCCACGCTCTTAATTCTGCATAACTTTAAGTCTTAATATCATTTGAACAGGTGAGTTCTTTAAAAATTCACCCTTAGTACAGTTGTCATGAATGGGGAAATTAGCTATAGAGACCAAAACAGTTTTTTTGTACCAGGCTGTAAACATGTTTATTTCTGCTGTGAAGTTGGACATTTTAACATGGGGATTAATGGAGACTGACTCACTTCTGGAGCCAGCCTCAAGAGGATGTTTGAGGAACTGCAGTTTTCAGCACTTACGCATTGGCTTCACTTCATAGCAAAGTTGCTGTTTGCTATGTACAGATAAAAACATACAGTATATAAATATGTATATATGTAAACAAAATAACATTTGTAATGTCTTCTCATTGCTTCTTCTATAACATTTGATAGAAGAAGCAACAAGGAGTGGCTGGACCGAATAAGAAACTGATTAATAAGGGATTTATAATTGTGGGGCTAAAGATGCTAACTTCCACAAACAAGAGTTTTGGCCAGAAGTTGTTACACAGAAAAGGTCAAAATATCCCCAACACAGTTCATGTTGTTCCTGCCAGTAGACCTCATGAACACACAGCTTCCAGTTACCTTAGAGACATTCATATTTATATACTATGGTTATCACAGGCTGTATATTTTTAGCAGATGTTCTTATTGGTATTGCAGGATTGGTCTCAAATATCAATATGGTTAACCTCAGGGATCTGCTGCTGCTTAATGGGATGGTGTTTATACAACATGCACTTATTTTACCGTTAGCATTTGGCCTCCATCAGATAGTGACATGATTAAGACAGGAAACACGGGGAGGGAGAGAGGGTTACGACATGTCACAAAGGTTCCTGCTTACAACTGAGTGATGCATCTTAACCACCAGGCCACAGGTATGCCACTACACACCTATTTTAGTATTAGCTGAATTTATTTTAATTTATTTTCTTCCTTTTTTACTGATGTTTACAGTATATCACCTTTTATCTACATTTAAAGCAAATAAAAAATAAAAGAATGTTCACTTGGCAAGTCGATTTCTTCAATTATCAAGATTTCTTATCAACTCCAGTGTTGGAGACATACAGAATTGATCTTCCTTCTCGGGCTTCACAGCTACAGTACAAGGGCAATCCTGAGCATCTAATCTCGACAATATGTGGAATCCAGACAAGGTTAATCACAACACTGGACTAAGCAGACCAGTGTTGTGCAGCGCTCTGTCCTGTGTGTCTGCAGCACAAGGAAATGTAGTTCAAAGCTACAGTGCGTGAAGCATTTCTAAGAGCCACTGTTGTCTGAAAGTATTACAGGTAATGTAGCCTAACCTCTAAAACCATGAATCATGTGTCTGTGACAGGCTGCTCACACAGACGTTAGTGTCAACGTCCAAACGTTGACACTAAATCACAGGGTTTCTGCTCAAAGTTCAATAATTTCTTTGTAAATGTACGTTTGTCTTTATCATTACATGCATGAGGCAGTTTAATCGGTAAACAGAATTTAGTTTATTGATTTTTCATTAATAGAATCCACCCTAGATCAACCTCTATCTTAGATTTCATCACTCTAGATCTAGAGATATTTTCTGCACGCCAGCACAATTTTTTTCTGGGAACTGGGGGTCACCTTACACCATCTCAGGGTGTAGCAAAAGTAATCCTATGTTCAGTTGTAATAAAGAAGACAATAAACAGACTGTATCATAGTTAGTAGTGTCAACTTGTATATGTGTATTATGTAAAAGCATGTGTGTGTTTGTGGTAACTGTTCATACTGTTTTATACATTGTGAGGCCCACTGACACTACAAAGAGTGTCATTCTAAAGCTCAAAATCTGTGGCTCTGGCTGCCACTATGTTGGTAGTCCAGCCTCTTAGCTAATCAAAGAATAAGCAAAGACATGGATCATCGGCGGACTGGAGGCTTAATATAAGCCTTAATATAATTGGAACAGGTGAGCTCTATAAAAAGAGAGGGAAATCAGCTATAGAGACCCAAACTGTTTTTTGTACCAGGCTGTAAACATGTTTATTTCTGCTGTGATGTTGGACATTTTAACATGGGGACTTATGGAGACTGACTCGTTCTGGAGCCAGCCTCATGTGGCCGTTTGAGGAACTGCGGTTTTTTGCACCTCCGCATAGGCTTCTCTTCACAGCCATGAAGGTTGCCGCTTGGTCGGGGGCACCCATTACCTCGCCTGGTATAGCATGTGTCCAAGGTACTAAGGCCAACTTTTTTGGAGTGGCCCAGGTTTAATACCAACCTTCAGCCCTTGACTGCATGTTGTTCCCCTTATCCCTCCCCACCTTCCTGTCTGTCTTCAGCTGCTTCTGTCTAATAAAGGTGAAAAAGGCAAAAAAAAAAAAAAAAAAAAAGATTCCTAATCATTCATTGCTGTACTTTTCTGTCTCAGAGCAGACTGACTGACTTCTTGACACTTTGTGCAAGATGTCTGTCAATTAAGAGAACTTGAAATCCCCAAAGACTCATCACAGTTCTCATCATTACTGAGATGCGTCAATCAAAAATTTGATCCATCAGAATGTAAGCTCTCCTAATTGAACTAAATGTTTTACTTTTGACTGGATCATCAACTCTACAGCATCTTTCAGCTCAGCTGTTTTGTTTTTACGCTCTGCAACTTTGCTGTTTGTTTGAGTCTCACGGTGGCTTGAGTCTTTATCAGCATTGTTTCCAGCAGTAGGTGGCAGCTGTTTTCAGAGGAAAGCTTAGATAAACCCACTGTACACTACCTGCCCAGCACCAAACAACAGATATTCACACCACACATCAATATTTCCTCTTAATAGGCTTTTTTCACATGCAGTCAGCCCAATTTTTTTAACAATGCTATCCCAGTAAGCCAGGAGCCTGGAACTAACTCACCTTAGACCCCATTTACACTTCATGCATCTTGGGCTGATCAGATAGCTCTCACATCAGAAGTGTGAATGCATCCAAGAAGCTTCTATGATGGACTGAAATGTGTCTGCTCAAACCACCTCTGGAGGAGGTGATTTCTATGATCAAATACAAAGTTAGCAGGGCTGCTGGGCCATTTATCTGATCTCTGTTAAGTTCATGACCTGTATGGGGGTGAGGGAACAGTGTGAGTTAGAGCACAGTTAAGTTAAACAATGAAACCCACTCTTAGTTCATGATGAAAAGTTTGGCATTTTTGGCAGTTACTGAGTTACTAAATCCATGGTCTTAGTAACTCCATGGTCACCATAATCCACTACTGCACAGAGGCATGAGTTTGTTGTGTTCATCTGTGGGGTGTATGTGGCCAGAGTAAAGTTAGCAAAGTGTTTCTCTACCATTAAGTTGTGAGGTAACAAGTTCAAACAAATCAATGAGAATGTGATCACTCAAGTGTCTCTTCTGCAGTAGATTAAATTTCCTGTATGCTCTGGAAAGAAGTCTTTCTTTGAATCACAGTGACTATTTAAAACTGCTCACGTAAGAAATATGATAATGAGTTTTTATTGCTGCTAAATACTGCAGTTAGCTGAATTGTATTATCCTCACATACAACAGACACGTGTACACCCACCATGTTCTCAGTAATTACATAATGCTACCTGTCCTTCACTGCCGTCGGAAAAGAATGGCTTATTTTGTTTGAAAGTCCTGGGCAGAGTCTAACCTGCAGGTCTTTGTAAATGTGAAATGGTGGAAATGTAAAAACAACCTCACAAACACAGAGAATTAAAAAAAGACAGACAGAGAGAGAGAGAGAGCTGGAGAAGGGTAATTAATTGTCTTATTCTAACTCAAGGCTGTTTCAAATCAGTCATAAGCCCCCAAAAAGAAAAAAAAAGACAAGATTCACTGCCTTGGACTCACTTCATTCAAAAAGGCATTCATTTCATGAAGTGAGGAAGTGAAAGCTTCAATGCTTGAACACAAGATTCCAGACATAATTAGCTGTAAGAGCTGTTAAGAGGCACTTTTTATCCATGCATTTTAGCCTTTTGACAAGATGTTGGAATTAGTTTGTCTCTCAATGGATTGGATCATCCCACTTCATTTCTGTTCTAGGAAGAAATCCATGAGTGATACTAATTTTGACCCAATGTTTAAAGCAACACTGTGTAACCTTTCTACCACAAAATAATGATTTAAAATCATGTTGATGCTACACTGACTTGTAATAAGGTGAAAGGTGACTCTGTCATTCATACGCCTTGCATGTAACTTTGTGCTCTGGGTATGATGATGATTTATGGCACTAAGTCACACACCACCAACTATCTTGGTGGAACGGAATCATATTTTACGGGAAAAAGTTTCAGTAAAGTATACTGCTACCAACTGTAGCTGCTGTTAGCTAATGTTAGCTCAGTTTGTTACAGAGGGGAGTGTTTGTTAAACAGGTTCTCGGGAGGGGAGGGCAATGAAACCATGGCTCAGCAGCCTTTAAGGACATAAAGGCAGAGGCGAAGAGACTGAAGAGGATGCTGACGGAGGAAGCTACAATGAGAAACGGAGAGAGTGAGCAAGCAAGAAGTTGCTGGACAAGAGTAAACGTGGGACTGACTTGTAGTGGTTGGTGAGAGCTTGGTGAAATAAAAGGCTGAAAGACAGACGCTGAGCTGCTGACTGCTGTTGGACTAGTCAGTAATATTAGCTGGCTGCTATGTCTTGTGTTCATTTTAGGTTACAAGATGTATTTTGAGATATAAGTGTTGCTTCACTATCCACTATCAAAGAGAAACTGTACAAAACATGGTGGCAACTGTAGAACAACATCAATTGTTGACATCATAAACAGTTGCTCAGTTACGCATCCAGCAGACATGGAGCAAAATTATCATTTATTTGGAGTCATGCTTGTATCCACCTGATAAATGTTGGTCCAGCATTCACTATGTTTTTGGCCTTCGCCATCTCCTGAGGGAGACATCAGAATGTGTACAGTAAAATTAAAAGAAGGAGTTACAGAAGGCCTCAACATTTATAGTAATGTGATACATTGTCAACATTAAAATATATTAACTTTAGCCACTTTATGTACAGCTTGTGGAATATTACATCATGTTACCCTTGAGAAGATGTGCAGAGTCTAATTTGCCTGTTTTTTATTTATTGTGTTGTCTCTTTGTACAGCTGTTTGTGCTACACCCTCTGTATGAAAAGTTATACATAAATTAAGTTAATAAACAGACTTTTTATCAGCTGATCAAAAGTCAGTTTTAGTTTAAATGCAGTTTCCAATAAACTGCTGATTCTATTTTGCTGTCTCTTGCTCCTGTTTCTTCTTTTTGCATTCTGAAGCTCTACTTACAATATGGTTAAGTTCCAATAGGGTGAAATGCGGATATTAGTAATTTTTCACCCGGTCTTAAGATTTTGATCAGGAGTGTATTATTACATCCAAAAAAAAGTGTTTTTTTAAATAATTTTCTGCACTTTTAATCCTGACTGCTAGATGAATATTCCAAAATCCTTGCTTTGAAATGTTCCTTTCCTTTCCAAAATAATATTTCTATTCCAGGATTAATAAAATTGGAATCAAATGTGAAACATTATTCACACTTCACTGAACATTAAGAATGTTGTTACAGGTTGTCCTCACACTATTTCCCTTCTTAAAAGGAAATACTTAATAAGTATAGAGACTTTTTGAAAACATCAAATTTTATTTTCAGAAAAATAAATTTCTCACTGTATAAAAACGGTTTAAAAGTTTGGAAATATCACAAGACCAGAAGTGGGATATTCAAAAGCAAGTTAAAGCAACATGAGTTCAGTAACCTTTTTTTTAACAGCAGCCATTTTTACATGAAATAGTCGAGTCAACGCAAGTGTTATCAATGATTCTAATTAAGGTTCCGTTCCATTCAGGTCAAACAGAGTCAGGGTGCTGCTGTGCTGCATGTTGCTGCACTGAATGGAACGGAACAATGATTAGTATAATTGGAAACTGCTGTGAAAAAGGTCTATTTGTTGGATGATAAACCAGAGCTAAACATAGTGTGAACCATGTAACATTTTTTTTTTTTTTTACATTCACATTCTACGTTATTAGTGCACGCGTGCCTCTACGAAACAACTTTATCGCAACAACAGTGTTTAAATAAACATCCTGCAAAGCAGGAAACTGCCACCAGAGACAAAGGCTCGACAACCTGACGAGAGCAGGTGTGTGAGTCAGCAGAAAAATGTGAACCAAGCTTTAATGTCAGTGTGTGTCAGGAGGATCAATGGAGCCGGCTTAATGGAGGAGAAGGAAATGCGCTAAAAGTGTCACCATCGATTAAATAACCGTTCTAAAGCCTGAACCAAGTGTGAACTGGATATTTCAGACTTAACTTTATTTGACAAAAAATGATCCAATGTGTCAGCACAATGCAGACTTTTCTGTTCTGATCAGCCTGCAATGGAAAACAAGACTCATTTATAAGTGAGAGACAAAAATGAATCCATCTATTGTCCCATCAGGACCCTGCAGGAATTCATTATTTATTATTCATTATAAACAATTTGAAACAACAGTGTTAAAGGTCCAGTGTGTCAGATTTAGGCAGCTCTATTTACAGAATATGGCAGAACTGACATATAATATTCACAACTATGTTTCATTAGTGTATAATCACCTGGAAAAAAGAATCTTTATATTTTTGTTACCTGATGGATGAATGAACAAGCCTTTTATATCATCATGTTGAACCACCATGTTTATGTATGTCTACAGTAGCACAGAATGGACAAACTAAACACTGGGTCTAGAGAGGGCTTTACACATTTTGCATGTTATGTAGCCAGCATAATTTTTCCTTCATTCTAGAAAGGAGGGGGTGAGGAGACAGTGTTTCAATCACCACCTACACCTGGACCAACACTGACACAAAGTCATGTTTTCAGTATTTTCAGGTATTCTTCATGGTATTTTAAAGTTAGTCATTTCCTGATAATGATAAAGACTCATTCTGCATCCTGACATGTACTAATTTTACATCCAGTGACGCCACTGAGTGGAGTGCTTCCTATTTGATCCAGTCTATGAGTGATTGTGAGGGCTGCTACAGTCATCTATGGCCGGGCCTCACTGATTACTGTACGAAAGCACAACTTTAGAACTTTATTCAGTGATTTTGGTGAAACTGGATCAGATTTTATACACAATATATTTGCTGTTTTCCTTCTGATATGCTCCAGCTGCTCAGCTTCAACTCTCTGTGATTTACACAGTTTCCTGATAGCTTTAGCCTAACTACTTGCTAAAGTAACTAACAGCTAATTAACTAGTGCAGGCAGTATCAGGCAACAGAACTGAGCCTTTGAGACCGACAGAGAATAACATTATACTGAAGTAATTCACAGACTTTACTGATTTAAAGATCACAAAGTAACAAACCGCTAACTTAAGGTAACCAAACTGGCTCAGCCGCAGGATGTCAGGAGCCAAACCTGGCAACAAAAAAACACCTGGCTACTGTAAACATCAGTTATTACTTATCTGCCTGTTTTTACAGGAAACACACAGTTAAAAAAAAAAAAACTGGCAGCTGTGGTTGCCAGAATTTTACCGTAATAAATACAGTATACAGTATAACTTTTTCTAATATTACGGTAAAAGGGTGTTTGTACTGTTGATATCATGTTTAAAGTTGGCGCTTACAACTTCACAGGCGACAGTTAAGTGATCCTGCTGAGATTGCATCCAGATTATATGACACGAAAACCCATCAATGCATCCGTTTATTCCGATGCTGAAAGGGGTTTGCTTGTCATAGGAGTCCGTATGCAATAAATAATTGGGCCCTGGGACACTATAAGATCTTCTTCAAAGTCTTGTTCCTCTCCATTGCTGTACGCCCTCTGGGTCAAGATGCGACTGAACCTCCTGAACCATGTCTCGAGTAACGCGCAGTCCAGCCAGTCTGCACCTCCCGTGCATCATTCAGTAACCATGAAGATGACCCGGTCCTCTTATCTGGTTGCTAATGAAGTTAACAATCTCAGCAGGATCACTTAACCGTCGCCTGTGAAGTTGTAACCGGGCTAGTCTCCTTAAATGACAAGGACTAATCTGAATGCCATCTCTAACAGAAAGGCACAATGCAATTTCTGCCTGTGTTAGACCTTGATTGAAGTACATCCTGATGCGTTGATCAATAATGTGATCTTCCATTTTCACCTCCCTGGGACACACCTGGACCAGACAGTGGCAGCTCTTGTAGGCTGAAATCAGGACGATCACATTAACCAGCGCGCAATCATCAGACTTGAAAATTATCCCACGAAAACAAAAGTCTTTCTGTTATATCGAGATAACTAAAGAATTAATTCTTTATCATGAGAAAACGATCTTTGTTATATCGAGATAATAAATAATTAATTCGTTATCACGAGAAAATGATCTTTGTTATGTCGAGATAACGAAATTAATTAATTCGTTATCACGAGGAAACAATCACGAGATAACAGTGCATAAAAAAAAGAAAAATCCATGGCTGTTCTCGGCTTCCGTAACTATACGTGTAACCACCCAGGTCAAATATAACTGATGCAAACTGTTTGTAATTGTTGCAAAGTTGTATAAAAGTGTCACCTGTATATTTATGTATGTTAAACAGCCAATTTATAAAAGTATACTGACTAATGGACACACTACATGAGTCATTAAATTCACACCTAACTTGTTGATATTTTCTATTTTCCAACTCTTCCCCATTAGTCCTAGCACTCAAATAGCCATTCTAAATTTATACAATATAAATGCATGACACATCACCCGTCATTTTTTTCCTCTTCCTGTGCCCTCTCTGCCATCGCCTTTCTCCACCTACGTAAATGTTAGGTGTGAGTTGCCAACCCCAGCTGACAGATGTGGAAGTGCTAACCATCTCCACTTTCACACCCATCCACTCCCATCCGCCGGGCCCTTGGGTGACACGGCAAGGCATGCCGGCTGCCATCAGCCATTAACACAGAGATGAAGCTGTGTCTGGGCTGCTCAGCCAGGGGTAGCAGGTGGCCACTCGTCCAGGTGAGAGGTAGTTCAAAGCAGAGCCCGGTTTTTGACAGATATGAGATGAGAAGCAGCACGAGGAAACTCGTGCAATGTGGAAAAGTGGAACTGAGCTGAAAACACCACACAACACGGAATCAACACGAAAACACCAAATTATCTCAGCCAAACAAATCCACAAATCCTGCAGCGGTGCAGCCCTGACAGATTGACATCACTACCTCCTTGTTTACTTGTTCAAGGAATATATTGGTGGGGTTGTTATTTCTTTGACCTTTAATTGACAACACTATGGTGAAGACTGGACAGAGGCAGAAATTTCTTAAATCCTCTCGAGTTGGGAAATATTGATTGACAACGCAGTTGAAAGAACGTTGTTATGAATAATGCTTGTTAATGAACAGGCTGTGCTGTAACACAGGGAATCACACGTTCATTTTCTCATCTTTTGCCAAAAACTACAGGGTGTGCTTTGACTGTATAGTATGGCAGAATGAATGCAGTAATAGTCTAAATATAGAAGAAGTCTGTTGCACAATGAACATAGTGCATTGTAGAAGACCGCCACTAAGCTTCTTGTGGTGTCATCTGAATTTAAATGTCATTCAACTACATTTCATGTAAATTAAAGCCCTGTTTAGCATTCTCCATAACCAGTTCATACAGTGGTGTTCCAACATGTTCTCAGTTCATGAAAGCATTTACATGTGTTATTGCGGAGAGCATTAATGCTAAGCAAAAAAAGAGCAATTACTGTAGAACACAAGACAAAGACTGAATGGATTCCTGCATACACTCCGTGTCAGCCGTGGTTATTGGTTGATATTGACACTGGTCCAGAAAAAGCGGCACCAAAGAGCCAGTCGAAGCCTGGATTCCTTTGACAAGAATAGAGTTGCTAGGTGGGTGTAGCTATTTCTGTCGCTCTTTGTCTATGGGAAAAATCTAAAATGTGATATTTACTTCTAAACCAAGCTACATGACTCACAGTTCTACGGTTTGGATTGGCATGTAATTGTCTGAACACTGAAAATATTTTCTAACAATCATCGTCATCATGGAAAGATAGGTGTGGTAATATTCTATATTTTATTGACAATAAATTCCATTAAAACCAATGATGAGTTGTTCCTGCTAACAAATACTGTTCATATATACACAGGTATTCAAGGTTCCCACGCCTTCTTAAACATCAAATCCAAGGACTTTCCAAGGGCTTTCCAGGCTCACTGGAAACACACATGCAGCCAGCAGAATATAGCCTCTTTACAAAGAAGGAACTTTAATTTCATGACATGTAATATCCAAAGCCTGCGTCTTTTAATTTTCATTCTCATTATTTTTCCAGAACCACTTATTTTTATCAAGGTCATGGGGGGCTGGAGCCAATCCCAGCTAGCAATGAGTGAGTGGTGGAGTACATCCTGGTCGCCAAACAGAGACAAGCAAACATTCAAACTCACATTCAAACGTATTGGCAAGTTAGCTAGTCACCAGTTGACCTGCATGTCTTTGGACTGTGGGAGGAAGCCGGAGAGAACCCACGTACAAGGAGAGCATGCAAACTCCACACAGAAAGGTGCCAGGCCCAACTACAAATACAACAGCCCTATATATGCCCCAGCTGGCTCAGGGGTTCAAACCCAGAACCTTCTTGGGTGGAAAACTACCCAATCCAGTGACACTGATTGTTGACCTGTCCAGGGTCAACAATCAGTGCATTCTGGGAATGGGTCCAGCCCTTTGTGAGGAGAAAAGGTGGTTTTGAAAATAGATGAATGCAGTTACAGTGAGAAAAAGTTTCAGCTCTAATTACTGCAGTTCCTTCTGGATAACCAAATCATTTCCACATTACAGAGTCTTGTAAACAGCTGAATGAGACTGCTGCCTTTGGAAACGATGTTAAACTGAACAACTGATGTGTTTTTAGAGTCTTTAGAGTTTTGGAGTATTTGCAGTTTGACTGCTTTGTGTGAACATAGCAATCTTAAATAGACATGTATTTGGAATCATGATGTGACCATTTTCTCCTCTCTGGATGCCCTCTGAGATTCTGCTCTTTATATTTACTGTAATAGCTGAAATGCTGCCAGCTGTAGAGTTAAAGAGAACTCAGATGAATGAAGTCATTCTGAGCCAGGTGTTTCATTTAGAATGGGAGTCGAAGCGAATAATGGCTCACCAAATGAGCTATTTTACTACTTTTTGTCTACAGCGGCATGAGTTCCAATCAGGAACTGAATTGCTCCCAATGGCAGTGACTGTGGCGATGGAAGGGCGCTGAAAAGAGAGAGATTTGCACGGGAGGCTTTTCTTAGTGTGTGGAAATGAAATGGAAAAAATGTGATGAGCACAGACACCTTCACATAGAAATATAATCAGTTACATAAAATAGATGTAATTAAAGGACAATCCCGCTCACTCACTTCCTTTTTTTAGATTTCCAGCGTTCAAACGTTATATTTTTTAGCAAACATTGTCCAAATATTATGAGTAAGGGAAGAAATTGTAAGTCATAACTGGAAAACCAAGCTTTAACTATGCCATGCTTTGGTTCTATTTTCTAACCTGTGACACATTGGTTCACTAAGCATCCAATCGGGTGCCAACTTGCCCTATAAAACACAGGGAGGCTGTCATTCTCCATCCCCCTACACTCAGCATGTATGGAGACACTTGTGAAACATCACGACATCGGACAGCAGAGAATCTTTATCGTCCAGTTATCAGGACGTGACCTGAGTCATGCTTTCTTCCTGTCTCCAACCTCAAACATTAAGCGTAAAGAAGCCAAGCAACTGTTTTTGAATCACAGGTCACAACTGAAAGCCTCGACTTTCAGAAGACCTGCAAAGTGGTGGATCATATTGCCCCTGAGAGGGTGGCAGTTATTATCCATAACCAGAGTTTTGCTTCATTGCCTGAACTTTACAGGGGTGTTACGGTGAAAGACATCTGCTTGGCTGTGTCATAGAAAATGACTTAGTAGGAGATTTTGAATTTAAATCAAAGAGCTTGTTTAAGGAGTCACAGGCCTAAAACAATATGCAAGCTGGGGCTGTTTTTCAGACAACTTAGTTCTAAGAGAAATCTTCAGAATACAATGATACATATGTATGACAATAATGTTCTTCCAATTTCATGTCAACAGGTTGTGTTTGGCTCTCCTTTTTGAACCATAAATTGTATTAACATGGGGTCTCCATGACGTCACCCACAGGTTTCTAAAGAGCCATTGTGAAGCTCAATGTGGTTGCCCCAGATGTCCTCGTCTTGGCACTGCCTGACTTCGTCTAACTCCCAGCTAATTAAATTTTCTTGTGAAGTGAGAAATTACTTACATGACTCAATAAATTTTAACAGCCACAATTCACCCAAAACCCCATTGTGGCATAACAGTACTTTTATGGTGAAAGGCAAAGCATTAGAAGATGAATAATGGGAAAGAAAGGGGACCTCCTCTGTGATGCAGAGGGTTATGATGTCATTCCTCTCTTCACAACCTAACCAGCAAATTTGATTTCCAGATCAGATCACAACTTACAAAATTGGTGGTGAACACAAAACAGTCTCTGAAATAACTAATCGTGAAAATTAAATTAAATTAATAAATTAACTATGATGATAAAGAAAACAGAGAAAGATCTAGAAAAGAACATAGATCCTGATACTTCATCGATCTGGTAGTACATACACAGAGTCTACCTCAGCCTGAAACAATACTACAATAATACATTTTAAGTTTATCATCATGACATATTATAACATGAGAAAACTTCTGAAATTGTTCAATGATCAATTGCATTTGCACTGTCATAAGGCCTTTTTTTTGAAAACTGTATTTTGGAACAAAGTTACTTTCATATTCCCTTATATACTAGGTAATGCATTCTGAATTATATAAATGATAAAAGTTGGTTGTACCATCATGAACTTTGACCCCAGTCTGGTTTGACTTGTTTAAAACACAGGAATTATGATCCAATACTGTGTTTCACCTTGTTAGTCAACTCAATACCAACTCATTAACACCAAACCTGACCCACATTTCTATAATTTAGGGTCAGTAAACATCATTTATACAAAATTATATTGCATTTTTTTGTTTAAAAAAGAAGCTAAAATTCTGACAATAGTTAATATAATAGAAACACACATAAGTGATACATAATGACACTTGTTATGAAGCATAAAATATCCCAGATAGCAGACCAACATTGAATCAACATTGAATCAGTGTTGATGCATCAACGAACTGTCATTGAATCAATGTTGATCAACCCTGAAATATAACACTGATTTTTCATCAGGTTTGCACCCTTAAAAAATGTTATTTCAATGATGAAAAATAGATCAAGACTGACATAAAATCAATGTTAGTTCAACCTAAAATCAATTGCTGTTTTATCATTGAACCAACATTGAAATAACATTAATTAAACCAATCCCCATATAGCAGACCGACATTGAATCAACATTGAATGACTGTTGCCTTTATCACTAATTATTCAACTTCAACCAAAATGATGATTCTGATGGAATTTCAACATTGAATCAATGTTGCTATGCTATCGGGGATGAATTATGATCCAATACTGTTTTTAGTCAACTTACAGTACCTAACTCAACATGATAATACAAGCTGTGGTCATCTCAAGACTAGATTACTGTAACGCCCTCCTGACAGCCTCCCAGCCTGCACAGTGAAACCCCTTCAGATGATCCAGAACATAGCGGGGTGCCTGGTCTTCAATCAGCCTAAAATGCACCAATGTTACCCCGCTGCTCATCAAGCTCCACTGGCTGTACCTGACTGACCTGTAAATTAAATTAAATTCAGATCATTAATGCTTGTCTACAAAGTAGTCTCCGGTTCTGCACCCATTTACTTGAATGCCCTTATACAGGCATATGTTACGTCCTGACTGTTGTCATCCTCCAATGAACGACGCCTGGCTCTGCCACCCATACACTCAGAATAATCCAATCTTTTCTTGTCTGTTGTTCCCTGTTGGTAGAACCAGTTCCTAGCAGATCAGGGGCGTCCCTCTCTACCTTTAAAAACGTCCTGAAGACCTCCAGCTCTTCAGAGAGGACCTCCTCTCCAACACTACCAGTAACTAGACATGTTAAATCTATCCCTCTGTGCAACTGTCACACTACTTGATGCACTACCATGTCCTTGTCACACTGTAACTTGATTGTTTCCTTTTTTGTAAGCTGCTTTAGATAAAAGTGTCAGCTAAATGACTAAATGTAAATGTGACCTGATCTATTGTGTCTTTAAATGACAGCCTGTGTGATGCTTTGTGGTAACACTGTCAGTTAATAATGCCTTCACCCATATCCAGGAGTTAAATGGGACATTCTGACTACACTGTCGAGAAAATTAAGCAGCGTTGTGATCCATGCATTGGTTGTTACCACTGCCATGTAATGGTCCTGTGTAGCTGACCGTGTGTGTATGTGTGTGTGTGTGTGTGTGTAGCTATTCCACTTAATTAGCCGTGATAATTAATCGAGAAAAGAGGCTGTTACCACACTGCAACCTTCCTGTGCTGAGAGGGCATTATACAACCACACATGGACATCCTCCACTCACACATGCAAATGCACACACTCACACACTGCAGGGGAATGAAATTATACACCAACCAATATCAGCCTGCACAGATAGCAGCACTTAAAAAAACAGTTTACTGGTTGGTATCAACATCTGTAATTATTATAATAATAGTTCACAAATGTCTTTGTGTGTGTGTGTTTGTGAGCATGTGGCCTCACAGCTGTTCATGTGTTAATTGTTGCCCTGACAACAATGGACACCATAATCATTTGTTTCTTTCTGACATGACTGAGTGGTGCTGCTTTTTCCAAACGATGCGCTAACACACTGACAAATAAGCTGCAAATAAGCACCGTGACATCGCCTACTGGTTTGTGGACAAGTATTTCTATGGAGCCAGAAGTGATTATAGTTGGACGAGAGCGTGGAGCTGGTGGATGACGCACTGCGAGTTGGTCACACACTTTATCGTATTAGAGCTACAACAGTAAATTAAAATTTATGTTTGTGAAAACATTCAAGGAGAGAAAAAGTCAACGCAGTGACAGAATCTTGATTCATATTGGATCAGCACTGCATAATTTGACGGTTTGATCTAAGTTTCATCAGCCACTGGACTTACTGAAAATGACTTGTTAATCACAAGGTAGCCACACTGAAGCATCCCCTGCTTTATTGTCTATTTTAGTCTAAATGGGACCATAATTCACAAAATGAGCATCGTGCTTTGTGGAGGAAGACTAGAGACCATGAACTCATAAGAAACTGTTTAGTGAGGTAATAAATCAAGTGAGAAGTAAATAATGTAAGTAAGTGCAAAATGTTACATCTTGTGGCTGATATTTTGGCCTGAGGGTGATGGTGCAGGGTGGCAGCGTTGTGCAGTGTCTGAAAATGGAAAACAAGCACAAGAGGGTGGACCGATGGTGCAGTGCAATAGTGATGATGTTGATAATGAATGAATCGGCCGTCCTTTGGGAGCTTGAGTCCATTAATGATAGGCCATTCCCATAACCGTGCCTCCTTTTTAGCATGGATGAATCGGCTTGAATAAACCTAGCAAACTAAACCATGACTAAGCTGTTTCATTAAGCCAACTCAAGCCTAATCAAACCAGATCAAATCAAGTCTGGCTTAAGGACAGACATGCACAGATTGCAAGACAAAACTGCAATGGCCTGAGAGCAACAGTGCATTTTGCACATAATATTGACTGTAATAATTTTCAAATACTTTAAACTGACAAAAAAATTCTAAGACAGGAGTGAGCAATAAGGCAGCTCCTGTCAAAGCATGATTCATTTCACATTTACTACAAAGTTATTTAAGTTCACAGTTCAGCAGGAAGAAAAACTGTCAGGAAATTTAAAAAAAACACATACTGTGTATCAGTTTGAAAAATTGAATGTAACACTGTTTAAATCTGAAAACCTGAAAACTATCCTGAGAAATGTTAAGCTATACAACACATATGTTGGGAACAGTGGACACCTTTTGTGAGCAGCATGGTTAAGTAACTAAACCTCTAACCTGTCCCTGAGAGTGAAACACACATGATGAGAAAGAACACTTGGTTAATTCATTAAAAAATGAGACATCCACTACACGCACACACACATTCTTAAGTAAAGTTAAGTAAAATCATCACTTTCCCATCAGGATGGTGTTACTTTGGCAAAGCAATAAGTCAGAGTGGTGTGTATTACTTAGCTATATTGGAAGGGTTATAAAAATAACATTATGAAAACATAAATGTCTAAAAAAGCATAATTTTGTTGATATAAATAAGTCAAAATTTTCAGTCGACTTTTAAAGCTTCCAGTATATTTCTAACTTGTTGTAGATGATTGTAGAGCTCTTAAACTTAAAACTGCGTTCAGCATATTTAAACATGATATTCAAGAATTGCATTTGTGTCTGACAGTCAAATCAAAGTGAAATGAAGTTTATTGATATCATATTATCCGTGATGGACTCATCAATGTTCTAATAGCTGTTCTATTAGCTGCATGACAGCAGTGTAAAATGAAGCATAAATACATCATCGGGAGCAGTGTGTATCTGCTGTGCCTTCATCATTCATTTAGTATTTGGATGACATACTGTGCAACTTTCACAGATGACAGACGGAAACATGCTAACACCAATTCATCAGCCAACTGGGGAACCAACATGACAACAGAAAAGGAGAGCAAGAGTTCACAGAAGCTCATCAGATGTCATGTCAGTTAGCCAATATTTGTTTACATTTTGGCAAATTGGCACCATTAAACTCTGATTAATTAATAAATGAGAAGTATAACTGGACTGTAAAAACTATAACTTGACTGCTTTGATACTGAAGGAAACTTAAAAACACAATGATTTTCAGCTTCTGAGTCTTTCTTCAGTGATTACTTAGTGGATTTACGGACGTTTCTTCACAGCGGACATCAGATGTAATCATGTCGTCAGAAAGTGAAAGTCACACTGAATGATATCAGTGTTTCATGTTGGTGTGTTCAGATTTGAGTGAGTTGTGGCTCAGAGAAAGAGACCCTGTGGAGGTTTTCCTTTTGTCTCTGTCCTGCTGGATGTCCATTTCTATTACGGATCATATCCTGTAATTTCACCAAAATGCTGTACAGAACTATGAGATAAATCACAGGGGAGCACTGTGAATATTTCATTCCCCACCTCCCCCTTAAATGTTACTGTAGTCTCCCAGCTTGGTCTCTGACCACAGAAAGATGATCTGATCACTGAACTAACAGCAAGGATTTCAAATCACAGGCTCATGCTTCTGTAATTTGACAAATCATTCCACCATCAAGCTTTACATTAATTTTTTTTCAATACTGCAATTTGTTTTATTATCAAGACACAATTTAAGGGGTAATTACGCTTTGGATCAGTATTTTAGTTGCTGAAAAAACAAACCAAAAAAAAAACAGCAGCTTTGTCGAGCCATCGGTATTTGAAATTCACTCTGCTGCCCACTCTGGCTCCGCCCGTATTTATCACTCTGACATGAAATAGATAGAAATTTGATCATAGAACACAATGCACCAGCTCCACCCTTAATTCTGTCACTCAGTCACCTCTGCACACATTTTTCAGCAGTGTGTTAGTGGGTGGAGACGGGCTGAAACAGTGGAGTGTAATTACTCTTAAACAAGACAGGAGCATGTAACCGGAGCCATCTCACAAACACTCAACCCCTGTACGAGCTTTTAAAACCAGCTGTGATCAAAGATGCTTTATACACACACACACACACACACACACACACACACACACACACAAAATCTGGAATGAGATCTGCTTTCATATCAGAGCCAGAACCTCTTTCACACTTCAAACAGACACGGGGACAACTCCTGCTTCAAGGACTCATGTTATCTAATTCATTAAATTCAAACATGGCCCGTCTCAGCTACGCTCTTTCTTGTGTGTCTTCATCTTGATGCTGCTTTGTGAGTTGATTTAACACTGAACTCTCCAGTAGAGCGCTAAGAAATCTTTCAATACTTTTTTCAAGTTCGGTATCTATCATCTATATCACCAAACTAACAGCCAGCGATCAAACCGTAAGCATCTCAACCTCAAACAGTGACGGAAACACACTCAGTGCTGCGTGACAAAGGTTAGCTTACTTTATGTTTTGACATTTCTTGCCATCCTGTCAAGATTAGATGAGAGAATTGATACTCTCATGTCTGTACAATAAATATTAAGCTACCTTTAGCAGATAGAGGGGTTAGCTTAGCATAAAGACAGGAAACAGCTCAACAAGTTTGAATCAACTTACCAGTTCTTTAAGGCTCACTGTAACGTTATATTGTTTCATCTGTAATCAGACAGTTGGGTCATGCATGGTAATTAGTATTTTTCGTTAAGGTTCATTGCACCAAAGTCTGTGCTGATAGCATTAAAGTAAAAGGTTTCAACTGGCTGTTTATATTATTTATATTATAACACAAACATAACTTTTTAGGTTGTGTAATGCTGCATCATTACATCTGAAAAGTCACTTTTACAGGATTATCTTTATGAATGGTTTTGGTGTTCCATTATTTAAAGATCTTTTTTACACTTTTCTAGTGTTTTATTTCAATTGTTGATATCCAGAAGAAGTTATATTTGTGGTTTAAAGTATCAAAATCCATCTCAAAAAAATAAATGAACCTGTTCTGAGTGACGCACGGCCAGGCAAACCACAGGTGACAAACTGTGTCCTCTATCTACGAGGCTTGCTCAATCCAACCAATCTCACCCATGGTTAAATGATACCCTCCGATCACTGCGCACCAAGCTCAGAGCTCAAATGGCTCAAATCCAAGATAGCCAATGAGCTCAAAAGCTACCAGACACTCTTATCCTCCTTCTCAACCAGCATCACTGCTGCATAGACTGCTTTTTGCAATGACAAAGTTAACAGTGTCACTGACACCTGGAAACTTTTCTCCACCTTCAAATCACTACTCAACCCTCCACCTCCTACTTCTTCTACCAGCCTTACTGCTGATACCTTTGCCTCATTTTTCACAGGCAAAGTGGCAGCAGTCAGCAGCCAATTCTCTGACCAGCTCACTCTCTACCCGACTCCTAACACTGTAACATGTAGCAGTCTTACTACATGTCTCTCTGTCTCAGCGGGGCAGCACCGAATCAGTTACTGCACTTTTGCAACCTATCACGGTTGCTGGTACTTCACTTTCTGCCTTTACACCCCTCTCTGAGAATGAGGTGTCCAAACTGCTGACATGAAGTCGTCATGCTTGTTGGATGCTATACCAAAAAACCTACTTCAACCCATTAGCCCAACCAGCTATCAGCTATCAGCTACCTCTACTTAAGAAACCCTCTCTTAACCCTGCTCAGGTTGAGAACTATTGTCCTGTCTCACTTCTTCTCCCTTCCTATCCAAAGGTATTGAACAGACTCTCAGAATTCAACTCACTGAACAATCTTCTTGATCCAAATCAATCTGGTTTCAAGACTGGTCACTCAACCGAAATAGCTCTGCTGTCCGTGAAACTGAAAACTGGACTGCTGGTCCTCCCAGCCAAAAATCGACTCCCTATGTCTTGCCCCCATTACGGTAGTACTTGATCTAATGATTGATGACCAAGTAACCTTCTCTAATCATGTCGCCTCAGTTGCCCAGTCGCTTTGCACTTTACAACATAAGAAAAATCAGGCCTTACTCGACTTAACATGCTACCCAACTCCTGATAGAGGCTGTAGTCATCTGACGACTTGATTACTGTAACGCCCTCCTGACGGCCTCCCAGCCTGCACAGTGAAACCCTTTCAGATGACACAATTAGCATGCTAACACACTAAAGTAAGATAGTAAACATGGTAAACGTTATATTTGCATTAAATCTGCATGTTAGCACTGTGAGCATGCTAGAATTGTGACATTAGCATTTAGCTTTTACCTGCCTCACAGAGCTGCTGGCTGTGGTTGCTGGACTTTTTTAATAGAACCAAAGTCAATCTCTACACATGTTGGTGTGTTGACATTTTAATATTGTGTCTTCAATTTTGCAAACCTGTATCTGGACCATCATGTCTTTTGGATACAGTGCATTCTGGCTACATACACAAGCAGTACTTGAGGGTGAATGTCCTAAAATTGACTCATTAAAGGAGTGAGACTGTACTGTGTTTGAATGGCTGTATGTCACAATATAATTCATGCTTCTATATCAGCATTTCTGTAGCATCCATTAGAAATGCACCCTTGTCCCGTCATCATTCTGCTGCCCAGTCTGGACCCTGCCTCAGTTTTTGAAGTCATAATGTGTCTTTGATGGCACTTTCATCTCAGACTGCCATCAAATGGATTAGTCAAGCAAATGCATCCATGGATCTTCCCCAACTATCCTCACTCACTCTGTTGAACTGTGTTTAATAAAGGCAAGCTGCAACAGTGAGTCTAATTACTCTTTAAAGAAAGCAGAAGCAACCCAGATTTCTAATTCTGAAAGTATAAAACTCAAACAGCTTCACACAAACTGGTTCTCTGAATGTATAAAACTCAAACACACAGATTTACACGTCACAGTCAAGTAGCACAGACCCTATTAGGCTGGCAGATGCTATTTCCAGTGTTTCAACTTATTAACCAACATATTGTTTGGGTCTGTCTCCTCCTGTTCTCTACCGGACACATTGAGCAGATTGGGTAAGCCGAGACATTGCCCCTTTCCGTTCACTCCGGTTTGATCTCTCTGAATCTCTACCCCCAACCCTTCCACTCGCTTCTTATGTGAGCAGCTGTGACTCAGGAGGTACAGCGGGTTGGTGATTAGATCCCCAGCTCCCTCTGTCCACATGTCAAAGTGTCCTAGGCAAGACACTGAACCCTAAATTGCTCCCAATGGTCAGGCCAGCACCCTGCGTGATAGCTCGATGCCACTGGTGTGTGAGTGTTAAGGTAGAAAAACGCTATAAAAGCAGACCATTTACAAGTTGTATTTCTAAATATATTTAAAAAATCATTGAATTTTGTGTACAGCAAACATCAAACTGCTTCTTTATTTCTTTATACGCCCCTATATACATAAAACTATCCAATTAAATGTGATTTGGGGGCGAAAAGCTCCTTAACGCCACCCATCATATAAATCACTTGACCTTGTGGGTAGCAAGCAGAGCATTATCCTAGTAGGAGGTGTGTGTTTGGATTTTAGCTTGCCAAAACTTTGTTTACATTATTTAAAAAATGTGTTTTTTGCTCTGATTTGTTTACATCTCCCCCATCCTCCACCTCCTGATCTAACAATGTGGGTGGAGGAGATGTGGGTTGAGACCAGCAGTCATTTCCATACCTCACTATGGGTCTGTCTCTCTCTACAGCTCTGCATTCACTAACCCAAAGCAAAAACTGGCTTTGGGTTAGAAAGAAAGAGCAAATTAAATTTTAAATCCCTCTCCTAACTACAAAACACACTTGTTATTTTACTCAGGAATGCATCACATTACCAAGGACAGAAAGGCTGCTGTTTTAAACTGTGACTTTGAGGCTTTTTCAGGGCATTTACCTCGACCACACTACCATGAGAGACGTCTTAGTCTGAGTCTAGTTGTTTCTTAATCTCTCAGTCTACTTCAACACATATCGTCTGAGCTTTCATCTGCACTGGACACATTTTGGATGTTTTTCTCCAACCCAATTGTTTTAGCTTCAAAGAGAAAATAACGCATTGAGTAAATTGCTGAGCTCTTGTAATGTAACAAAAGTGTAAAAAGAGGTTTGATGGGTCAAAAACAGGTTGTCAACAATCCCACAAGTAAATCAAGCCTATCTGGAGGAGAAAACAAACACAAATGGTGAACCAAGATTCAAAGACTATACTTGAAAACAATCTCGCCACAAGATCCGTTTATTGGCCTTCTATGGAGCACGTTAAGCACAATGTGTAGGATTGAGTTGCATTTAGTGAAGACTGCAGATTTCAACCAACTGAAACCCCTTGACTCAAACAAACACAAAAGAGAAACTATGGTGAATGTCGCAAAAGCCACTGTTTGGTTTGTCCATTCTAGATAACTGGAAACACTGTAGTTCAACACAGCAGACTCTGTGGAGGAGAATAAAGGATTCATTCTAAGGTATCAAAAACATAATGTAAAGCTTGATGGTGGAATGATTTGTCAAGAAGAGAACCCAACAACAACAATCTGAAACACTGCACCTTTAAGGACGTCTTGTCCGTGTTGCGTTCAAAGTTTGGGTTCAAAGTTCATTCTTGACCTTGACAGCAGCTGACAAATCAGTCTCACCGCAAGGTGTGTTTAGGGGGCACTCTCTAGCTTTCATGTGATCTTCATAATTCAGATGAACAAAAACAAGAATATGAACATAAACATTTCACTTGACCTCCAGAAGTTTGCTGATGATATAGCCATCGTTGGACGTGTGATAGAAGTAACTGAGCAGGAGTACAGGGGGGTCATTACAGACTTTGGCAACTGGTGCAATCTCAATCACCTTCACATCAACGTCACCAAAATGAAGGAGATGGTAATTGACTTTAGAAGGAAGACATCTCAGAACACACCTGTGAACATCCAGGGATTGGATATCGAGATGGGGGGGGCATGCACATGAACACAAGAAGGGTTAAAGTTGTCTCCACTTACTGATGAGCCTGAGGTGTTTTGGAGTGTGCAGGTTAGAAAACCTTCTATGACAATATGGTGGCATCTGCAATCTTCTATGCAGTCATATTCTGGGGAGGGGGAAGCACGGAGAGAAAGACCGGAAAAGACCCAACTAACTGGAGAAGCCAGCTCTGTCCAGGACTGCCCCTCATAGAGGAAGTGGGGGAGAAAAGGATATTAGCAAAGCTGACATCCATCATGAACGACTCCTCTCACCTCCTGCATGAGACTGTGGAGGCCTTAAACAGCTCCTTCAGTAACAGACTGATACTCCCACCATGTAAGAAGGAGCTCTACCACAGGTCCTTCATTCCAACAGTTGTCAGACTCTTCAACACCAGCATAACTTATCTTATCTCATCTTATTTCAGGTGTGCTCTCTTTCAATTTGACCACCAGCTAAATTGGACTGGATGATTTGCAAAAACTGTTTGCTTCTTCACAAGCTGTCTGATTGTTTGACTGTTCATGTTTCAAGATCGTAGCTACTACCTTGGTGAGGACAATGCTATCACGAATGAGCAAAAACAAGAACCAAGTTGTAGTAAACCACAACTGCCCTTTAAGTCTCTCTGTTTTCTACATATGTTTTATTTATGCATGTCATTTTAAATATTAAATATGGATTGTAACGTCAGAGTGTGCCGTAATAAGCTCCTGTAAAGAAAGCTGCTGATGCACTGCATTCATGGCTGGTATAAATGAGGTCTATAGAGGGTATTTAGGTGGTGCTGGAGGAAGATAGAACCTGAGTATTCCTCTTCCTGTGATGAATTAGTGATTTCATGAATAACTGTCCTTGTTCCTCGCCTCCCCACATTATTACTGTCCTGTTCAGATTACAGAACTGATACAGTGGCATTGATCGTTAATGATTAGACACGTTGTAGCATCATGCGTGGACATTGCAAAGTTTATTCATTACATATTTAATATCATAATGGATCAGTGCTGTGGAAGGTGTTTATGAGATGACCTTAACCTAAATAGATTTACGTGCAGTCCGTTGATTGGATTCCACATGCTTTCTCATTACTAATTGTGAGGGAAGTATTGAACGTATTGAAAGTGAGCAATTTCCAGTAAGGTGAACAACATCAGTTATTGGCAGTTGCAACACAAGGAAATATCGCTACCACCTTCAAAAGCCACATAAACCCTGCTCTAATTCCCAGAGCTCTTTGGCAAACTGAGGCTCGGGGATTGCTGTACTCCACTGTGATGTCTCAAGGGATGTGTACGGTGTACAGTACGTCAAAACAGTCTCTCACTCAATCAGAAGAATCCCGGGTCAATCCTAAAGTCTTTGGTTTTTCTCTCACAGCTTCCTAGCTCCATCTATTGACTGTGATCCTCACAGGTTGGACTGTAGGTGAGAGTCTGATCAGTGTTGCAGAGGCAGAGACAGGAGTAAGAAATCAGTCCTTCTGTAACCGGCAAGAAATTCTCAGTGACGCATATATGGTCCTATTATTACCGCAGGTGTTTTATCAACTTTCTGAACTGAGGAAATCATTTATTTTTCTTTAGAGCTGCAGGAGATGGAGGTCAGACACAGACTTTCTGTGGGAGGAGATATGTTTTGAAAGTACCTCTTACAATGAGCTTAATTTGTGGCTGATTCAAATGAGAATGCGGCTGTCCCTGCAGAAATCAAGGTCCTTTCAACCTTGTGCTTTTTGGCAAAAAGAATACAGCTTTCCAACAGTAATGAGTTTGTGCTGTCCAACAAACCATTTTTGGGCCTGTATCGATCAAGTATCTCCATTTATGGCCAAAAATGGTTAGAGTGACGTATTAGTCACTCCACCAGCATTCTCTAGCATTTTATCAACTTTCCTAACTTAACTCTTATCTTGGTTGAAGTGTAGAGGGAGTTCCAGAGGTGTCTGAGCCTGTTTGGGTTGCCAGGAAATGTCATTCAGGCAGAGAGATTCCATGAGATACTCGATGATGATGAGTTATTTAAAGATTATTTTGACAAAATAGAATCACTTTAGATAATGGCCGTGCACAGAAGAGATCACATGATGTCCATTTTGTTCTGTATTCATTTTATAATTAGATAGCAGAGTTTTGAAATGAGATTTGAGATGTGTTATCGATTCTGACTGGGTGACACAACAGATTTCAGTCGATTAAAAAAAAGCACACACAAAAACAGCAACATATGGCTGACAGGCATTTTAACTTATTCCATGTTCAGATCAGATCTCTAGTTTTGGAGATGATACATCAGGGTGGGTTACATCAGATAGAAAACCCTGTCAGAATCAGCAGCTTCAGGAGGGAAAGAAGAAAGAGAGACAGGCAGCCTCTAATACCAAATATTCCAAGTGTCACCGGCCAGCCCTGCCCCCTTTAAGACAGTGGCCCGGCGCGTGTGTGTGACGTTCAGGTGCAGAAAAAGGAAAACAGAGAGAGTAGAGGTAGACGTCAACAGTGACAGACACTAGTTTTTAGTTTGCGGCAGTGTCCAGACAGAATTTGACCAGGCCCGGTGTTGTGTTCTGCCTTTGTAAAAGAAAGGAATTAAATGTGCGGTTTTGCACGAAAGACCCCACTTCGTCCTCCTTCCTTCCCGCACTTTGGTGCGGACACTAAGACGCCGGTTACCAGCAACGAGCCAAAACATTAAACCAGCCCCCAACTACAGTTCGGAGAGAGAGAGAGGGTTAATAAGGTAACACTGGGGGCTCATCCGGGATACAAAGTTTGCCCAAGAAAAAGAAGAAAAATAAAGAGAGAACCGCAAACGCGGGAGAGAATGGCAGCACGCGCTAGTGTTGCTGTTGAGAGACACGGGAAGCTAATTAGCCCAAACGTTAGCACCATTAGCACCATCCGTTTTTAACGGACATAAGAGAGACTGTTCGAGCTGATATGGACTCGGTTGATTCAACGGGTGGCAGAGGTGTTGGCGGCGCGGAGAGCCGCAACCCATTTCTGGTTAGCATGGACCTAACCACCGGAGCGACGGAGGTAGCCGCAGGTGGAGCGGCGGCCCGCCCAAGGACAGCGCTGCTCAGCGGGGCATGGCCACCGACCCCACCGCCTTCAGTACGGACTAATCCCTTCCGGACGCCGGCAAAGCAGGAGAGCGAAGCAGGCAGTGAGTCTACGTTTCCCCCTCAATATTGTTATGATGGCCCCAGAAATATGGTTTCTACCCCAGCTGTAGCCCTACATTATGGCGCCAACAATGACGATTTAATCATGGATCAGATTTTTGATGGCCGGCCAGCTAACCCCTTTTCCCCTGCGAACAATGTGTATGCCGCGATAAACGCCCCATCCACTCTGGCCCATACACTAGCTCCCCAGCCTGCTGTGTCCCCCTTCACGCCATGCACCACTCCCCCGGGGTAGAGAGCCTGACTCCGGTGGATATGGACAGCCTAGCTGGAGAAGGGCCAAGTCCGCACCACAACGTCCCTCCTCCTGCATGGTGCGTGGCGGTGATTGTATGGACAGTTGCGATGATGAACAGTATGAGCAGAGAGAGAGAATCCCCACTTTACAGCCAGGTCGTTTTGATGGATCGGGCTCATGGAAAGACTTTCTTTACCTGTTTGAAAGCTGTGCCCAGGCCAACCACTGGTCGGAGAAGACCATGGCCGTGCAGCTCAGATTCAGCCTGACCGGTGCTGCTGGTGCTATTGTCCATAAAAATCGCAGATCTACTCGATGGAGTTACCAGCGGATTGTGGATGAAGTGGACGTTGCCTACGGGCCATGTTCGGAGCATGCAGCAGCCATAGGCATTGAACTGAGACAGAGAGTGAGAGGGCCGAGTGAAGCTCTGCACAGTCTGAGGGATGAAGTTTCCATCGTGTATGCAGATCGTACAAAGCGGGAACAGGACGCCATCAGCGTGGAGATCTTCACCAACGCCTTGGCTGATGCTGAGGTGGTTCAAAGACTGCTGGAGGAGCAGCCTCGCACCCTGGCCAGAGCATACGAAGTAGCACACAGGTATGAAACAACCAGAAGGGCTGCCAGGGCGGTCACCCAACTGATGCAGCCAGGTCAACGGAGTTCGGCAGAGCAGAGAGCCAGGGCAGCGACGGTACGTGAAGGAACCAGTGTGATGATGTGTGATGAACCAATAGGGGTAGCTGTGGGGTCCACCAATCCACCAGACAGAAAACCAAGATTTTACCAGCGGTGGCCACCAAAGAAAAACAGAAATGTAGAAATGACCTTGGCAGAGATCATCTGTCACAACTGCGCTGGTGTAGGGCATCTACAGAGGCACTGCCCTTCTCCTCGTCGACCCAAACAGCACACCCCGAGTGTCAACCTGACCCCAGCTCCCCATCCTGGCACAGTGGTTACCTGCACCAGCGGCCTGGAGGGTGAGATGAGCGTTAAAATACTGGTATACGGACTGGAAATGTGTGCTCTACTAGACTCCGCTGCTCAGAGGAATGTGCTGCCTCTCCACCACTTTGATTCTATTCCTGTCGAGTCCAGACCTCAGATCCAGCCATCCAACGCGGAGGTCTTGCAGGGCATCGGACCCAAGGGCTTGACAGTCATGGGGAAAGTCACTCTGCCAGTGCACGCGGGGAGCAGGATTACCAATGTGAACTTCATCATAGCCGACTCAGCTGAGGGCACCGAGGTTATCCTGGGGCACCCTTTTCTGCGGCAGGCACGTGCCCACCTGGACTATGGCCGCAGAGAGATAACCCTCTTCAGTGAAAAGGTTCCCCTCTTCAACCCAAACCACCAGCCCGAGGTGCATATTGTCAGAGTGGCCCGCACAACTGTGTTGGCATCGGGTTGTGAATATGTAGTGTCCGGCACTGCCCGCCTCCGCCATGCTGCTGATGGAGACATGATGTTGATCCCAACCAAAGGCTTCATCGAAAAGCACCATGTGTTAGTGGCCCACTTTGTTGTTCAGACGCAGCAATCTACCAACATCCCCATCAGAGTTTTCAACCCTGGCACTGCACCTGTCACCTTAATGCCTCATTTCCACAGGGGACGTAAGTGCCGCGGAACGGCTGCGCTGCGGTCACCGGAGCTGATCGCTGCCACTCTAATTAATGAAACCATCCCCACCGGGCGCGCCGCAGAATGTTTCAGCAGCGTCCCAGCAGCGTCTCTCCACGCTGCAGCGCTATCATTTGTAGCGTTTCTATTTTTGACGGAGCCGTTGCTGAATCGCGTCAAGCTCAACAGAGCAGATTGCACCAGACAGGAAATCCGACACAGATTCAACGTAATACACTTCCGCCCCCTTTCAAAATAAAACACAATACGCAGTTCATATAGCCTATCACAACTTCACATCAACATTACGCCATGACCGGTGGCACCAGGTCAGCAGTCAATCGATCAAAGGGTCTCAACATGGATGACGACAGAGTAATTGTTGAAGTGGAACAACACACAATAATTTATGACACAACAGATCATTTTTATAATCTCTTCCACGTCGGAGAAGCAAAGTAAGCTGTTTGTTGTTGTTGTTTCCTTTATACACACAGTTTATCTCTCGCGTTCAGGATTATCGCGTGATCTCGTGATCTTGCGTGAATACGGCTGGCTCGCAAGGCAGCGCTACGCTGCTGTTACGGATTGACGCCGGGCAGAGGACGGAGACGTTCCGCGGCGCTTACGTCCCCGGTGGAAATAAGGCGTAAGGAAAGGGGCCGTTGCCGGGCTCCTTCAGCCAGCGAAGGTTATGGGAGAGGTAGACCTTCAGCCAAGGGAGGCCTTAACAGTGTCCGAGCCTGTTAATTCTGACTCTGTTTCTGTCCCCAGTCACCTGCAGTCCCTGTACACCGAGTGCCAGCCTGTCGGAGGACGGCCGCGGTAGGGTGGCCCGCCTGCTGCAATCATACAGCAACGTCTTCTCCACGGGGCCCACTGACCTCGGTCGCACTAGCCTCGTGCAGCAGGATATCCTGACCGCCCCTGGGCCGGTCTGTAAAACAGCCCCCACGCAGGATGGCCAGCGATAAACAGCTTGCGGCAGACCAACAGATGCAGCAGAGTTTGGAGAGCAGTGTAGCCCAACCCAGCAACAGCAGCTGGGCCGCACCAATAGTAATGGTAAGAAAGAAAGATCAGAGCCCACGGTTATGTGTGGATTACCGACCATTAAATGAACAGACTATCAAGGACGCCTATCCCCTGCCACGCATCCAGGACACTCTAGATACACTCTCCACTGCCAAGTACTTCAGCACATTGGACTTAACCTCAGGCTACTGGCAGGTGGAGATGACACCAAGGGCCCGCAAAGCTGCTGCTTTCTGCACCCGGAAAGGACTCTTTGAGTGGAACGTGATGCCGTTCGGGCTTTGCAACACGCCAGCCACGTTCCAACGACTTATGGATCGGGTCCTGGCTGGGCTGCAGTGGGAGACGTGCTTGGTGTATCTTGATGATATTATAGTTCTGGAGCGGGATGCTACTGAAATGCTGGAGCGCCTCAGCCAAGTGTTCACCAGACTACGTGAAGCTAACCTCAAGCTGAGGCCTTCCATGTGCTGCCTGTTCTGGGAGTAAGTGGCCTATCTGGGGCACATTGTCTCTGCCAGAGGTGTCGCCACCGACCCCCAAAAGATCCAGAAAGTGGTTGAGTGGCCAACGCCCCAAAACATCTCAGAGGTACGTCAGTTCGTCGGCTTGGCTTCCTATTCATGCAGGATTTCTCCACACTTGCCAAGCCGCTCCATGAACTCACCAAAAAGTATGCACGCTTCGACTGGACAGCTGAATGCCAGGAGGCATTTGAGGCACTAAAAAGCCAGATGACATCTGCTCCTGTGCTAGGCTACCCCCTCGACAGCGGTGAGTTGTTTCTCGACACCGACGCCAGTGATTGGGGAATCGTAGCAGTCCTCTTCCAAACACAAGGGGGTGAGGAGAGGGTTCTGGCTTATGGGAGCAGGCGGCAGTCAGCTACAGAGCAAAATTACTGCACTACCAGACGCGAGCTCCTGGTTCACCTCCCACTTCAGGCAATATCTGCTAGGAAGGCCCGGCACCCAACATGATGCTCTTTGGAAGAGAGATAACTGAGCCAATCGACCTGGTTGCGGGTCTGCCCCCGGATGTTGACAACTCAAACACACATCCACAGTATGTCCAGCAGCTCAGAGAATGACTGGAGCTCTCACACCAGCTGGCACGGGAGGTGCTGGGAAAATCTGTTGAACGGGCCAAACGACAGTACGACAAAAACATTTGTCAGGTCCAACACATAGTTGGTGATGCAGTTTGGTACCTGATAAAGGGCACCAAGAGGGTGAAAAACAAGGTACGGAAGTTCTTACCTTCTTACGAGGGCCCCTACTTCGTTGTGGGACTGCTGGATGACTTGGTCTACCGGATCAAAAAGAGCCCGAGAGCAAAGACCAAAGTAGTCCACCATGACAGGCTCAAGCCCTACCATTCCAGGGCCCCGCTGGACACCAGCTGGGTCCTCCAAAATGCTGACACCTGGGCACCAGTGGAGGTGTTGCCGCCTTCACCATACTCCAGCTCCCTCACTCCAGACGATGACAGCCGTAACCTGGTCAATGCTTCATTAGACGCCGGGGATGCATCCCTGGAGGCCCTTCCGGGTCTCTACTCCTCATCTCCAGACCAGTTGAGCTGCAGCCAGCTTCCTGTTCTTCCTGCTCAGCCCTAGCTGGATGGGGCTGGGACCCAGTCTCCTGCCGGGGGACAGGGTCATCGTCCTCTGTTGAACTTCATGCCTCTTCAGAGACCCCAGAGGGATCGCCGACCACCAGACATGTTTGGTGACTGGGTTAGTCACTGAACTCGGTTTGAAGGAAAGAGAAGAACTTTCCTGACCTGAGGTAGGGTGTAGGCAGATCGCTGCCCTCCTCAGAGAAAAAGAAAAAAAAAAGAGTTCCAGAAATGTTTGAAGCTGTAAATGTTCTGTAAAGTTTGTACATTTTTTGCATACTTTTATGGGCCTATTTAGTTAGTTAGCTGACTAAGTTGAGTGATTTGTCGACACTGTTAGCTGCATATCTTGGTTTTAACACCATGCGCCTTTAAGTTAACTTGAGGATACAGTAGAGATGTGCACAAACAAAAGAGAATTTGATTTGTTTATGTATGTAATTAAGACGTTACCCTAATTTACTTCTCTTGTGTCTGAAGAGTTATGTCACAGAAGGTCCGATTTGAGTAATTTAATGGACAGCATCACTTTCTTTCAGTATGTGTGGACTGTGAATGTTATTTTGCTGTTCGGTTACATCCCTATGAGAAGGATATGCGGCATGCTTCCATGGACATTATATTAACATGGTCCTTCATCTGAAATTGTTTTGCCACAAGAGGAAGGCTCATTCAAAGACTTTGGGAGACAAGGGTTGCTATGGGAAATGTTTGAATTTATAATGTCTCATGTTTGCTCTTTAGATGTAACATGCTGGAGTGATGTTAAAGTTTTAATCATCATCCAGAGTGGGGGTAGTGTCACCGGCCAGCCCTGTCCCCTTTAAGACAGTGGCCCGGCGCGTGTGTGTGATGTTCAGGTGCAGAAAAAAGGAATACAGAGAGAGTAGAGGTAGACGTCAACAGTGACAGACGCTAGCTCACGTTAATGCCTAAGTTTTTAGTCCGCGGCAGTGTCCAGACAGAATTTGACCAGGCCCGGTGTTGTGTTGTGCCTTTGTAAAAGAAAGGAATTAAATGTGCGGTTTTGCACGGAAGACCCCACTTCGTCCTCCTTCCTTCCCGCACTTTGGCCCGGACACTAAGACGCCGGTTACCAGCAACGAGCCAAAACATTAAACCAGCCCCCAACTACGGTTCGGAGAGAGAGAGAGGGTTAAGAAGGTAACACAAGGAAAAATGAAAAGCCAATTATAAATAAACGTTCAGTTTCTAGTTTCTAATTTGTCACTGAGTTGAAAAATGAGGTGTTTCCTTCATTCATTCTAATCCACTCTAAAAAAGGAGTGTGATCAGTGACGAGCAGTGAAGTCTCAGTGATGGACGGAGGGATACTCAGCTCTAATGCAGAGCACAAACTATGAGAGACAGGCTGCTGAACTGAAGCTGTGCTCCAGTAGCCAACACTTCACAGAGCACTTGTTATGGATAAACATATAACACAACACATGAGAGCCGGCTATGACCTGTGATGAATGAAAGACACCCACACATCAGATCAATCATGCCAGTTATTCACAGAAGACACACTCATGCACACACATAGATGACAGGACATTAGAATTTGAGTCGATCTGATGTATTTTTCTTTAATTTAAGCATTTCATTGCAGTGAATATGACCCTTCTGCATCATTTAAATGATTATCTTCCAAAGTCACTGTTGCTTCATTACAATTTTCCTCCTTCTATCCCACTTTACTGTCCCACCACTGCAGCTCACTGAGGACAACTTGTCTGTGGAAAGAAAGAATTTGTTTCTAATGAGACTGATTTGATTTAAGTCTGACAGCTGAAGCCTCAGATTAGCTTTGGCTGAGCTTCAGGATTGTGGATTTTGTCAATCATTCTGTGACAAAATCACTTACTGTCGCGATGAGGCTTCTGCCTTCTCCTTTTCCAGCGTGTTCTGCTGTTTTCCCGTCCACGTGTGTGTGTGTGTGTGTGGGTGAAACCTGTCTGTCTCTCTGTCTGGTTGTGTATGCTGTTGGGCGTGGCCTCCCATTCTCCCTCCCGTCTTCCTGATCACTGCTGCCCCCCATGTTCCATCATCCAATCACCATGCACAAAATAAAAGAACTTCTCTGGGGCCTGCTTTGTGTTTCTTGTCTAAACTTTGGTCTTCTTGTGCTTGTGGATTGCCATTTGCCCCCACCAACCCTGCACCATTCAGCACCTTCACTCAGAATCCAGCCTTCAACTTCTGAGAATTCTTTTGAACGTCGCTACAGGTTTTCATTCTTTTCAATAATGCTCTTTAGTAAAGGGGTGTCTTTGCAGTCAATATGAAAGACATTCAAGTACATAATACAATTATTGCTTTCAGTCCTTTGAGTCAAGTGACTTGCCAGCATTTATTAAGTCTGCTATGTAAACTATGTATCGGTAAATATCATTATGAGATTCAAGGTATTTATTAATTTTTGCATGTATAATCTTGCTATTTAATTACCCACAAACATAACAGCTACACATAAAACATGCTGTTATTTTCTTCATTTATATTTTTATAGAATTTTATATACTCCAAACAGCAACTGTCAGTAAACTATGTCTTCATAACTTCTACTTTACTTGTCTGAGTGTCAAAAACAGCACTGTCACACTGAGCAACTTTGAGCAGATTCCTTGCTGAGATTCTGAAATTTTTGATAAATACGAGCTCAGATTTTTCTGACATTTACTTCGACCTGTCCATGTTCAAATAGAGTTCTTCCTCTCACTTGTTTCTTTCTCTGCGAGGTAGTATATGCAGATGAGAGTGTCCAATAACTGGACTCTGAGGTGTTGGCTGTTCATTCTATTGATTAGGCTGATAAAAATTTAGCGCGGTGTCACTTGAACACACCGTAAAGATTTTATTTGACACTTGCAAGGTGAATTTATAAACATGTACATCAGCAGTTATGGTGGCGGCCGGCGCCAATACACCTTTTCAATTACAACTCACCGTTTAACGACGCTGCAAATGCGAGCGCCGTAAAGTGCCAAACGGAAGTGTTAAGCATGAATTAGAAAGTTGTAGCGTTGTTGTAAAACTGAGCGCGATCCGGAGAATACAAAACACAGTGATGCAGCAGGGCTTCAAATTTTAACATACATGTTTGGGTTCTTTTTTTAGGCATTTTCACCACAGAAAGCACTCTGAGGCTGTCAGTCATGCTCTGGTTAACTATATTCTGCGTGGCCTTCCACTGAACAAAGTGAATTGAGGATGTTATGGAGATGGGGAAGGTTGAGTAAACATACTTTCCCTATTCAAGCCAACGGCAAGGCCTCGGGCTGAAGAGCAACGGCAAACCAGATTCTGTCGCTTCCTCTCTGCTTCCCAAAGGTTGTCACATTTGTTTTATATTTCATACTTTCTAAAGTATACTTTGAGATAAATCTTTAAGTATTAATATTGATACTCTTTGAGACTTCTTGAGATGTTGTGCAAAATAAAGGCCAATGAGAAAAGTCTTGAAAAGTTTTTTTTTTTTTTTTTCTGGAGTGAGGAGCTATAAACGACTAAAGAAAGACTTCAGCCTCTCTAACAGGGCACACAGGGAGAGCAGTTAGCAAGCTGAATCAATATTAAAGCTTTATGCCTCAGGAGCAGAGGGAGGAGAGGAGTGCAGAGACAGCTTCAGAAGGAGGGCTGACGAGTAAGAGGAGGAGGAGGAGGAGGAGGTGTTGGTGATTCATCAGGAGCAGATCCCTTTCCTGGGTTGGATGACTTTTAAGGACTTCCCTCTACTCTGCTTCTTGGGAAAGCACAGCAGCTGTCTGCACCATAACCTCCCATCACAAGCTGTGGGTGTGTGAGTGTGTGTGTGTGTGTGTGTGAGTGTGTGTGTGTGTGTGTGTGAGTGTGTGTGTGTGTGTGTGTGTGTGTGTGTGTGTGAGCCCCTCTCATAGTTGTCTCCACTCCGGTGAAATCTGCTCACTTCAGCGTTTATTACCGAAGCAGAAAAGTTCTATAGAGCACCTGAAAATGGTTATTTAAAGCGGGGCTACCTTTAACTTTCCCTGCAATGTTTTATAATTACCTTGTGCCAATGAAACGTATCTGTTGGTTTCTTTCAGTAAAAATCCATTAGCTCTACCTTAACAATTCACTTCCCCAGCACTTGTTTCTCCACCTATAATTTATTGGGTGTTGTTTCACATCAGCAGTTCCTCTGCTAATGAGCTGCAGCTCTGATTGGCAGAAATCCTGGAGGCCCAGCTCCTTCAGTGTCAGGAGCTTTCCCTAACTGAGACCCTGATCCCTACTCCCTTTATTACACAATGTCAATACATATGAAAGGATATCACTTTTTATATACTAGACAACACCAACGATGAATCTATCCTGCTAGCATGTGTTGATATGTCTTCTTCCTCTGTGCCACAGAGCTCTGTTGCCCAAAAACTATTAAAAACATAATTGACATGTACCTCCATTACCATGCTGCAGTTAACAGGTGAGACACTGCAGGCGAGAACATTGTTTTTTCATGCGATGGTCAATTTTGGGATATTTTGCTTCCACAACATGTCGTCTTTGAGACTAGTGGAAAGAACACCCAAATATTTGAGTGTTTGTCAAACTTTGTCCATTTACATCAGTAGACATCTGTAGAAAGTTAACATTAGACATCTCATTTATGCATATAAACATGATTTGTCAGAAAAAGTGTCCTCAATTGTAGAGTTTCATGGTGATATCGATGAGCTCAAATTTTGACCCTATTTACTTGTACTATCTCAAAATGCCTAAATTTTACAATCTTTAAAAAGTTTTTTTCTCAGACTCTGAGCCAAAAATCTCCACTTCAGTAACACTTATAACCACCAAACCTTGCAGTTTGATCCTATCTATATTCTGAAGGTTTCTGTAGAGAGGTTTGTTCATTTATCATTCAGAGTCTGATTTATAGAAACATTTAATTCCTACAAACATGCTGAAAATGGCTGTTGACAGTATTTTTGGATTTTTTGGAGTGATAAAATGCCAAAATGAAACAAGAACTTTGAAGCCGGCTTCATCCAATGTTCAGATTCTATTGTTAAAACAATCCTTCATTTGTGCATTTCATTATACAGTTTCATAAAACTTGTAATGCAAGAAGAAGTTTTATGGTGACATCTGTTAGCTCACATTTTTCCCCTGTAGTGTCAAAATAATCTGACCTTAAAGAGCATCGAGCAGTTCTGGAGCTTTTTGACCATGTCACATGAAGTTTAGCAGCAAAAGAATTTGACTTGTCCTGCATGAAGGTTTAGTTTTTAAAAGTTAAGTTGAGCAGAAATGGACGAAATCCACCTGCTGATGCTCAGAAATAAGACTGTCCTCATTGCCCATCCTGGTCTACAGGATTCTGCAGGGAGTCCCATTTTAGGACTAATACATTCTGTGATATCTATACCTAATCCAACATTTTAGGCTGTATCAGAGGCATACTACTGATATCAGCATGTTCCCTATTTTTAGCATGTTAGCATGCTAACATTTAATAATTAGAAGTAAACACAAAGCACGGCTGAGGCTCATGGGAATGTTGTTTTGCAGGTATTTGGGCATGAAGTATTGGACAAACTGAAATTTTTGCCAGATGATGGTGCTACATGTAGATGAAAGATCACAATCAAGTTATTACATTTCAGTTTATTCCAAATTGAATGGCAATCTAACCAAAAGTTGGTATTTAAAATCACAAATATCAACCCCATGGTGGCACTAGAAGAAAAGTCAAGAATGAAAGATTCAGCTGGTGACCATAAATGACTGACCACATGGACAGACACCGTTGTATTAACAAGAGTTGTTGTGCCCTCTGGGGGGAGCATCAGTTTTTCAGAGCAGTGATTTTTGGTTGTTCTCAAGCCAAGTCGGACACCTGAAGGTAATCATGCATTGGCTGTTGTTGTGTTGTCAACTTTGGAACAGCCTCCCTCTCAACTTTTATTTGTGAAAGTGGAATTTAACACATTTCCAGCTCTTGCTAAGAACGATTTCATTTGTATAAACAGTTGTTTAACATCTTTTCTGGCTCCAGAGGTAGGCTGATAAATGTCCTCAAGTGATGTCACTCGAGTCAGTGTCAGTTGGCGCTAAAGAGCTTACTCTGCTTGAGGCTCCAGACTACATTAGCTGCTATTAGCGTCACACCCCCAAAACTCAGACCGAACTGTTGGCAGTTGAGCAGCACTGTGGAAAATGTGAGGTTTTGACAAGGAGGAAGAGTGTGTGGAATAAAATAGATGAAACTTCTGGTTCTGTTGAATCAATTTAGTGCAAAGCTAAATCAGTGGAATACCCTTTGAATGTAGCTACATGTGAATGCCTGAATGGAGGCAGAGCTTCATTGTAATTTTGTAAAGCACAGCAACGAAGGTTTGTGACCTTCAACTGAAATGAAAGCAGAACAGTCTCTGCTCTGAGTTACCCTTTCTGATATTCTCCTTCCCCTTCTTTTCCTCACTTGCTTCAGGACACAAGCGGTAGGGATGGAGGAGAGAGAGAGCGAGCCAACGAATGGAACGCACCCCCTGTAGCTGTTTAACATGCCCTCTTTGACTTGCCCTGGGCGCTCCTCCTCCAGGGATGCCTGCTGCCATCTTAAGTGTCGTTCCATTACTCTGAAAACTCTAGTGAATTTTTGAGATCAAGCCTTCAAGGGCAGAGCTGGAATGCTTTGTGATTTCCTCTGCACAAGGCACCATTTAAGATCAAGTGATAAATAGGCCTAAGCAAACAAACGATGTTCCAAGGTTTCAGACTTAAGTGAACTCGGCTGGAAAAGTGTGCTCCGCTTCCTTTGCTAAGTCTCACTGTTGTTCATTACTTCTTAATTCATATATGTACCTAAATGTAAGTGCATTACATATTAATAATAATCTGCTCCCATCAGAACCAGCCCCTGCTGCTCTGCAAGTGGCATCACGCAAGACATGCACTATAACCCTGTGCTGAGGGTGAAAGGAGGTCATGGGAAACAACTGAATGCAATGTGCTGTCAGTGAAACGAATGTTTGCTCGTTTTTTTCATATTAAGATTCAGGTTGACACGTGGATGTCTCTTTAACTGTGGGCACTGCAGCATTCAATTGTAGCATCAGGATGAATCAAGACATGAGTGGCAGAAAAACTAATATGTAAAAAAAAAGGATGTACGTAAATGCACTACATCCTGTGTCAGTGTCGAAGACAAACGCTTACATGGCCATTCACCGTCCCGACACTGCTTAATGACAAGCTATTTCCACCGCGGAACAAAAATAGACCCTTTTTCTCTGGTAGACATCTTGACTTGTCATAACAGGAAAAGCACAGTTGGAATTAATAAGATAAGTGATGGCTGTGTTCTATTTCGGCGAGCTAGTTTTCGGAATCCTTGTAATGCTCATGCTGGCTCACAGACATGTCTTACTGTGACAATTCAATGAAACAGAGCCATAATTTCCTGACTCACATGTGTGCTTTTCCTCTAGAAAAAGTCAGTCAGTGTGCCTATGCTTGAAAATAGGACGCTGTAGGTACCCCACTGCCGTCATTTCTGGATGCCCAGTTATAACTTCACTGTGTCAGTTCAACAGTGACGTATACAACCAGTGATGGGCAAGTTACTCTAAAAAAGTAACTAGTTACAGTTACTAGTTACTTCTCCCAGAAAGTAACTAAAGTACTTACTGAGTTACAAATTATAAAAGTAACTAGTTACTTTGGAAAGTAACTATTGCGTTACTTTCAAGTAATTTTTTAAATGCTCAAATGTGTCAAAGAATTTGGACCCCACCTCCACCCCTCTTTGACGGAACTTAAAATACATGTGCGTGTTCAATTATTTATGATAAATCTGAATATTATAATGAAATGGACACTTCATACAATACATAACAGAAATCCACAGTACACAAATCTAAACTATTTTAACGTTGCTGTGGGAAAGTGAGACTAACATCCAATAAAATGTCATGGATTATTGTAGATATTATAATTACTATGTTTATAGAGTGGATCGATAAAAATAACACAATAGATGTTTTGGAACTTTTGATATTTATTGCACCTCAACAGGCCACAACTAAGCAAAATTAAATTATGCTTGTTAAGCAATGTACCAAGAAATAAATAATACATTCACTCTTTGTAGTTGGAAGAAGCACTACTTTTGGACTATTCCTGTTTCTCGTTGACTCACGTGAATGTCCTGTGTCGTCTTTGTGTGTCTGATCAGACTAGTCACTCGGCAACGCGGGCTTTCGAATATGTGTAAGCAAAGCAACACCCGCCCAACTCCACCTCTGATTGGCTTACCATGGAATTTTACTCAACCTCAGCCAATCGTCATCATTTATGTGATGTCTCGTGCCCCCGCCCTCACCAAGGATTAAGGAGGAACAAGAAAAATCTTTGCCGCTCGGCTTAGAGATCTAGTTGGTCTGATGAAAAACAGCTGCCTTCAATCAGAGTAACGCGCCGCATTTTTTGGCAGTAACGATAACGGCGTTATAATGATGGGAAGAGTAATCAGATAGATTACTCGTTACTGAAAAAAAGTAACGCCGTTACTAACGCCGTTATTTATAACGCCGTTATTCCCATTACTGTATACAACATATTTTAATGTTATATACCGTATCATTAATATCTTTAAAACGCTGCATGATGGACTTTTTTTTTTTTTTTTTTTTGCCCAGAATGTTAGCATTATGCTGTTATTCCAGTGTTGAAGTGCAGCGTCTTTTTGGAGGTTTTGTAAAATAAATCCATCAGTTTAACTCCAACACCGGGGCACTTCATTCACGATTTTTGGGACATATTCTTTCTTTCTTTCATACTTTCTTGTGGAGAGATGAGAGGATCGATGTCACTCTCATGTGTTCATTAGAACAGGTCATTGAGGTTTGAAAGTAGAGCAATGAAATTAGCTTAGCATAACGTCTGGAAAAAGGCATTCATTGCCACTATTAAGATGCCCTTGAGCAAGGCTCTTAACTCCGATTTCTCCAGTGAAGCTGCTCAGCTTGAATGTGTAACTGTGTGAATGTGGGTGTTACTGAAAAGGGGACCATTGATCTTGCTGAAACCATGCACCCTGAATAAATAAAGGTGGAGAAAAAGGAGCCTTTTTTTCAGTATGTGTTGTCCACAGCTGCTTCATGCTGCATGAAAAGCTTCTCCTTCAGTTCATTAAATCTCTGCAGCATCTGAAGGCAACAGAACACACATGAATCTGTGTAAGAGCACAGTGCCATTACACACTGTGTACACTGCTTCATTAAACTGGTAGGTAAATGGTAAATGGACTGTACTTATATATCTCCTTTCTAGTCTTCTGACCACTCAAAGTGCATTCACACTACATATCTCATTCACCCATTCACACACATTCATACACTGATGGCATTAGCTGCCATGCAAGGTGCCAACTGTTCACCAGTTTTAGGAGCTAACCATTCATACATACACATACATACATACACTTGCCCAAGGACACTTCGACATGCAGACTGGAGGAGCTGGGGATCGAACCGCCGATCATCTGATTAGTGGACTACCCACTCTACCCCCCGACAGCGCTGCTCCACACCCGCCCGGTAGGGTGTCCCACCAACATTCCCAGACCTACCATATAAACTTGAAATTTTTCAGATTTATTTTGATCACCATTGAACCATAAAAGCAATGTGTACACTGTGTATGCACTCTCTGCAACAATGTGTTTTTATTTAATTTCAGTTAAACTGTCACATCTAATCATACAGGTCTTATCAGAGACGCGTGTTTTACTTCAATATTTCTGTAAGCTTCTACAATTTGTTCAATTAAAATTATGTTATAGAATAGAAAACATAAATACATGATAAATAATGGCAATTATGGAAGTAATGGAAGTAAATAAGTGAAAAGAAATCTTGCAATGGAACTGAATAATAATAATAATAATAATTATTATTATTATTATTATCAGCAGAATCCAGGTTAATCTGACACTGAACAAAATCTACATTCACATGTCTCAGTGGTTTTGATCCAGATTCAAGTGTCAGAGCTATACAACGCTGTGTTATTAGGTGATTTTTGAACAGCCAAATGGAAGCCTCGTGGCCGTTTCCACATTTGTTTGATTTGAGGTGACTCATTAAGGTGATCTGCCCCCAATGTAGTAAACTGTGTGAGCGTCACACATTACGACTACCGGTGCATCAAAATTATGATCACATGAAGAGCACGTGTCAGAAAGGAGTCACTCTTTATGTTGCAACACATACTGCAGAGCAACTGATCTACTGAAATAGACACAGATGTAAAATAATGACTGAGCAGCATTCCACAGTGAGAGTGTGCAGAGAATGTGACATTCTACAGGAAGATTACTGAACATTGTTTTACAGTAATCATCTCTGACAGACACCTAACTGAATGTGACAGACACACACAAACACACTCCCACGCACACAGTTTGTCACTGCCACATCGATTCTGTGCAGCTCTGTGTGCTTCCAGTGGTAATATAGCAGGTTGCATTGTGGGTACATGCCCTCCACCCATGTCATTTCCACACCAAGCAAATTATTCTAATATGGGAGCGTGAAATTATCCCTTTAGGAAGAAAGTGCATGTACTCAATCAACCTTGCTAAGACAGCAGAGAAGCTGGCTGACCCTGTATGTGTGTGCGTGCATGTGTGTGTGTGTCCATACATCCCTCTGGTTTCCACTACTGGCTTTCTCATCCATTCTCACCAACCATCAAACAAAACACACATCAAGCTGTGATGCTGCTTCTGTCTACGACGGATGTTTTTATGGATGGCTTCGACAGTTAAAGGGAGACTCCGGTAATTCACTGTTAGACATCCATGAAGATGTGAGAATGAATATAGAAATATATTATAATAATTAATATATATAGAAGATATGGTGACTTTTTTTCTGTGTCTCAGTTTACGTACCTTCATACCTTCATATGAAGCTGTGCTCTCTCGTCTCGCAGGTTCTCATGGATCGCTTTTCCTCTCCACTGTCGCCAAGTGCTTGCTCATGGTGGAATTGTTGGGTCTCTGAGGATAATAGACCTGCTTTGTATAGAAAGTGTCATGAGATAACTTCTGTTATTTATTGGCGCTATATAAATAAAATATAATTAAACTGAATTTATACTGGACCCTACTCGCCCTCAAGGGTTGCATTTTGGCAGCTGAGGAAGCTGATGGAGCTGAAGCAGTTGCAGTGAATACAGCAACATACAAATGTAAGTTGTACATACATTTTATATTTTTATAATGCTTTGCCCAGTTGCATGAAAAACATGTTTATATACCTGCTGTAAATGGGAAAATAAAGCTCTGGGTCAGCAGTTGGGTCAATGGACCATTATGGCCTGGTCCTATGTTCTTTTTTCAGCTAATCACTCTCCTCTATTGCAACATAGTAAAATGTTTTTAATCATTGCCATCACCTGTGGTCGTGTCTATCCTGCAGGGCGTCAGTGTTCTTACTCTCATTATAATCCACGCCGCTGTGCAGACTCACACCTCAGTTGTGTCTCACAGGCGTAACTGCAACCGGAACTGGATCATTTATTCACTTCAAGTCAGTCCCATTTGTACGAGGTATGAAGCATGCACACTCATATTAATATGTTGAATCCTCAGTTGAAATTTGAACAATAAATACAAAGTGTAAGGTGGTTGGTCAGTGCATGGACCGTGGCATCCGTCATGTATCTACATCATCGTGTACCCTTTTATATAATATAATACAACGTGAAAAAGGGCTGAGTGAAGGTGAGTATACTCTCTGAGCCAATCACAGTTAAATGTGATAACCTTGTCAAACAGGAAGTTTTACTTCAGGAAGTGTTTGGATGGTTCAGTGTCACGATGTGAACGCACATCACCACAAACCTTTCCATCAGGTAGTTATTATAGTGACAATAGTTAAATAATTAATCTTACATAACAGTGTTTTCACTGCAATGTGTTTCAAGGATAAAACATGAAGCTACTTTTGATAAAAAGAAAGTTGAAGAGGCTATGGTGAGCCATAATAACCAGATACTTTCTCTTCACCACACCACTGGTTGTTATTCTGCTTGTTTGCCCAGTACACACATTAGTATAGCTATTGTTCAGTCTGCATTATGTTTACCTTCCTCTAAATCCCTTCATTTAGTACTGCTCTGAAAGCTGAATCATCATATTTTATTAAACAGACTGGAAAACTGGGTTGGCCTCTCGGGGGTGGCCTTGAATTGGTTTAGGTCACTCGGCGGGACTTCACTGTGACACTGGGTGATTTCTCGTCAGATATAAATACTATAACCTGTGGAGTCCCACAAGGTTCTAATTTAGGTCCTCTTCTGTTTAACATTTACATGCTACCACTTGGCAAAATTATTAGAAGCCGTAACATTGCATTTCATAGCTATGCAGACTACACAGAATTGTACATTGCTGTATCTCCGCACGACCTCAGCCCAATTAACAATGTAGTACATTGCCTAGCTGAAATAAATGTCTGAATGGCAAATAACGTTCTGCAACTTAATCAGGATAAGACTGAAATAATAATATTCAGACCTAAAGACCAGAGATAATACCTATCTCAGTACTTTCAGTCCCTGGCTCTTAAGACAAAAGACCAGGTCAAAAACCTGGGAGTTACTCTAGATTATGACCTCAACTTTGAGGCTCACATAAAAAACAAAACCAAAATGTCATTTTACCATCTTAGAAATATCACTAAAGTCAGATCTTTTATCAATCAGGCTGACACCGAGAAACTAATTCATGCTTTTATCACCTCAAGGCATTACAGTAATTGTACTGTAAAGACCTTCTGTCTGGTCTTCCCAAAAAAAACACTAGGCCTACAACTGATACAGAACTCTGCAGCCCGAGTACTGACGAAGACCAGACAGAGGGCACGTATAACCCCCACAGGAGTCCTGATCATTCTTTGTTTTAGTTTTTATCCCCTGTGCTTATTTACCTTATAGGTTTTAATTTACTTTTAACATTTTATTTGTTTCATTGTTGCAGTTTTTATGTTTGCTATTTTGGTTTTAATTTTAACTTTTCATACTGGCTTTTATTTTATAATGGCACGGCCTAATTTTATCCATTTTATTTCTGTCTTATCTATTTTTGCCGGACTCTCTTCAGTGTTGTCTATTTCTGTTTTATTTTTGCTCTGTGAAGCACTTTGGGCTGCATGTCTGCATGAAAGGTGCTATATAAATAAATAAAGTTTGAGTTTGAGTAGGAATATTTATACTCACTCAAAATGCATAATTATGTAGTTGTTTCTTCCGTTGGTGGGTCAGTATTTATTGTCTGAACCTTTTCTGTGGCTGTTAATTTCATAATGATCCTAACTCCCTGAAGTCAGGCAGCAGAAGTAAAGTGACAATGTGCAAATATGTCCCATTTTTGGAGGCATTACACCTGCAGGAGTAATTTTATATGTCACTGTTTAGAATACAGGACAATTCAGTTTTGGAGCAGACCAGGAGCCAGGAAAACTGTTTAGGAAGATTAATAACAACAAAGATGCTTAAGTCTGATGTCTGGACTGGGCTCTTTCTGCTGAGGACTGTGGTTGGAAGCCGTGGATGGCAGATGGGCTGGTTGGGAATCTTGAAATCCAAAGTGACGTCTGGAGACAAAGGCCGGATTGAATGTGGCAGGCAGACCGGCTGTTTTGCGTGGTGAAATCTGAGGCACAGGTAGGGAACAGAGTAGCAGAGCAAAGCACAAAACAACCACTGGCAGACTGAGAAGTAGGCCGTAGTGTTTGCACCACATGAGAGACAGTCGAATACTGCACAGGTCTGAAGAGTGACTAGACGATCAGCAGCAGGTTCTTAGCTGATGAGGAGATGGGAATCATGAAGCTACACCCAGCACAGACACTCACACACACAACACAGAGAAAGACAGACAAGAGCTTAAAGTACACCCACTCACTCTGGGCACCACTACATCACCGGTTATAAGTCACCATGTCTCAATATAATCACCTTCTGTATAGTTATTGTGTAGCAGCCTGCTGTTGTTTTCAGGTCACTTAAAGAAAGTTAACATGAACAGCCATGTTTAAACTCACAACGCTCTGGACTGAGCGGCCAGAAGATGAGTGTGGTTGTGGGAAGATCCCCCCCCCCCCAAAGAAATGACAGAACTCACCCAGTCCAAGTTAAAATATGTTACTTGATGAGTAAATCAAAAATCCTATATGTAACGCATAATATTACTTAATTTCTGCTAAAATTAATATATGTGGCAACCTCCGTGGCTGTGAAGTGAAACCTATGTGGAAGTGCCAAAAACTGCAGTTCCTCAAACATTTCCACTTGATGCTGGCTCCAGAAGTGAGTCAGTCTCCATAAGTCCCCATGTTAAAATGTCCAACTTCACAGCAGAAATAAACATGTTTACAGCCTGGTACAAAAAACAGTTTTGGTCTCTATAGCTAATTTCCCCGTTCATGACAACTGTACTGAGGGTGAATTTATATAGAACTCACCTGTTCAAATGATATTAAGGCTTAAAGTTATGCAGAATTAACAGCCTGGCCACTTTGATTGACAGGTGGGTGCCATTACAGGTGGCTTGTTTGAGCAACCAGGCTTCATTCAGCCTGCCTCAACTCTCGTCTCATTGCCCATTTTGAATTAGTCAGGACTGCCGAGATAGCTTCGGCCAGAGCTAGCAAACACTGAGCTTCACAACAGCTCTTCAGAAACCTGTGGGTGATATCAGGGAGACTACGTCCATGTTTTATACAGTCTATGATATTACCACGGAGACTGTTTGCATGGTTTCTTTCCAGTTTGTCTCTGTGTGTCAGCCCTGTGATGAACTGTTGACCTCTCCAGGGTGTACCCCAGCTCTTGCCCAATGTCAACTGGGATTAAACTCTTATAAGTGGTGATGGAAATTGAACAAATTACATCTTAAAACTTTCTCAGTTGATTACTTACATTAAGACAATAATTTTGTGCATTATAATTTTTCTGAAAACGTGTTTAAATATGCAAATGATCTTAACATAAACACGCTCATTTACATACATTTTAGGAACATAAATCTGAACATTGGATGGTTCAAAAATTCTTATCGTCTGCACCTTTTCCTTTTCTTGACATATTAGAGTCTCTTTTTATCACTCCATAAATCCAAAAATACTGTGAACAGCCATAAAAAAATCAATTTTCAGCATGTTTGTAGGAATAAAATGTTTCTATAAATCAGACTCTGAATGATATATGAACAAACCTGTGTAGAAACCTTCAGAATATAGATAGGATCAAACTGGAAGGTTTGGTGTGTGTAAGTGTTACTGTAGTGGAGATTTTTGCCTCAGAGTCTGAGAAAAAAAAACAGCCTTTAAAGATGTGGATTGTAAAATTCAGAGATTGTGCTCTCTAGAATCTGCTAGTGAATACAGTAAAAATGTAACTTTTTAAAGTGATATTACCATGAAACATCCCTTACATTATTATGACTATTGTTTTTTGCAAGTGTTGTTACATTTTATGTTTAAATACATGAATGAGCCATTATCTAATGGTCATTTTGGTGAAATCTACAGACAAGAGTGTGGTCAAATAAGAAATTTGACCACACTCTTGTCTGTTATTTTATGTTATTTAAAATAACCCCAAATCTCAAAAGTCACTGGTATACCAGTTTAATATTGTATTATTGATCTCAGCCTCACTGCTCAGTCCTGATACAGAATACCGTGTGTGTGTGTGTGTGTGTGTGTGTGTCTGTGTGTTTCGAATACGCTCATCTGTGTCTTTATTTAGCAGCTAATGTCATGTGACAGGACAACCTTTCCCCCCACCATCCTCCACTAATGTGAGAAATGAGCAATCTGATCTTAATGAACATACTGTACAAACTCTGGTTTAACTGATGTCTGATGTTGATATTTTTTTGGAATGAGGCTGTCAGTAGCTGTTTAGAAGACTTGTGTGGAATCTCAAAGTCACCAAGAAGAATCAGTTCAGGTTAAGAGCGCCTAACATGCAACCACTAATCACTTAATCATAATATAAGAGCCAAACCGTCTTCATCAGAGCTTCAATCAAAGCAGAACTCCAACTCCATGCAGAGAGAGCTTGTTTGACCCCAGCATGAAAGTGTGTCTACAACACGTGCCATGCATTGAACATATAGAACATGTGACATACACTCTCAGGCATGCAGCAGAGACAATGTGTCAGTCTCTCAATGAACACTGAATGTCAAGGTGCCTTTGAATGCGGCTTCCATCTGCTCCAGCAGGACAGAACATTATGTCCATTTCATCTCCACACAGATACAGAGGACTGGGAAACTGCTTCCACGCTGAGGTTGGTACTGCTGTCACAGCACTGCAGAACTCGTTCTGCCCCCCCCCCCAAAAAAAATCTTTTTAAAAAGTTGTTTTTATTCACAGCTGGAGATCTCCTCCATCAACCTGGTCAGCGCGAACGTTCCACCTTAAGCCTGCCGGAGCAAGGCACAGCAGTACTCGGAGGATCAGGTAATCATTATGGAGCATATGGACTCAGCTCTTGATTGTTTGGGAGGATGTTCACCTCTTGAACTCTTGAATTCAAGACGACTTCTCTGAATTCTGCCTTATGTTGCTTTAAAGTTCGTCCCCACACAGTGTCATTATCAGATACTATACATCACATTCCTACATCTCTGTACAGTCAATTGAAACTGTGTAATGTTTTTACTTAATGAAATACTCAAACTCCCAAACCACCTTCGGTATGTCCTTGGAATCATTGTTCAGTCTTAGACATGTTATCAGGAACATTTCTAAACCATTCTGGCCAGAAACAAAAGGACAGAACAAACCACCCAGATAGCAGACCTACATTGAACATTGAATCAATGTTGATGCATCAACAAAACTGTTGCTCAACATTGAAATATAACATTGATTTTTCATCAGGTTTGCACCCTGAAATAATATTATTACAATGGAAAAATAGATCAAGACAGACATAAAATGTTAGTTCAGCTTAAAATCAATCACTGTTTTATCATTGAACCAACACTGAAATAAGATTAATTAAACCAATCCCCAGATAGCAGACCAGCATTGAATCAACATTGAATCAACATTGAATCAACATTAAATCAATGTTGCCTTTACTGTATCACTAATTATTCAACCTCAACCAAAATGATGATTCGGATGGAATTTCAACATTGAATCAATGTTGCCATGCTATCTGGGCAGGAACAAATTACTCAATCCCAATTGTAGTTTTCTACTAGCAGCACCTCTTTAGAGGCCTGCTCCACCTGCAAAAGTCACTGTAATACAGACTAAGGGGCAATTCTGTAACCCCAAAGTGGCTCTTCTTGAAGCTATGAATGGTAACTGTCAAAATTGAGCCTGATGGATCATGTGTGATTCTCAAGACATCAATAATATACCCTAGACTGCCTCTACTGAGTTTTAAATCTCTTCATAATGAAATAAATTCACTCTCCAATATTTATAATAGTTTTGTGAAACTTTAACTCACGTATCACTGTCATTAGATATTTTGTCTAGAAGTAGCACTTCACCTACCCTCCACAAGCACATCCACCTCCCACACTTATCTCGGCAGTCCAGCTGCTGTCGGCCACCATGGCTGAGTGTTGATTGGACATCAGATAAATGTTTTATCTGTCAACTGCAACAAATGCTACTTGCACAGGTTCACCCTCAACTCCTGTCATGTAGTAATCAGTCAGTTCATGAAAAGATGAATCTGAAAGTAATTTATGTGACTGAACCTAGAGTGAGTCGTAACAGGGACGCTTGTCTGTATGAAGAGGTAGTTGTTGACTAGGGCGCTGATGACACAGGCCAGAAGGTTGCATGTAGCTGACTGAAGTCATAGCTAAAATAAAATATTAAAAGATGGCTATAATTTATAAGACATCATAATGAAAGATCATTCCTCTTCAAGGGTGCCAGTGGATGTCTGGCCTGGGGCAGCAAAGTGTCCAGAAACAGTCCTGTTTGCAACCATTCATGTCTTAAAGTTGACTTTTTATGCAGGTTCACCACCCCTAAAATTTGGTACCCATCCAGCCTGAACTGACCTGAGGACATGCACTTGAAATTGTAGAATTTAAATGTAGAAATGAAACATGTATCACTGTTCACACGCTGTTTCCTGCTGTATGGAAAAGACAGACAGTTAAGGTAGCTTGTTCATTCCCCAACCTCGTAACATGAGATGTCTATCTTAGTCCATGGACCAGAGCTGGAAGTCTCAGGTATCAGGATCATCTGAGGTGGCAAAGATCAGTGTTCCTACTTTGTTCTTCACATTTCAGTGAACACTGATTTATGAGCGAGCTGTCAAAAGAGAAGCTAAATATATTTTATAAGCCGTAATAGAAGAAGTACAGAGGACAGTGGCAGTTACCTGGATGGGACGTGGCGTTAAAGGTCCAGTGTGTCTGATGTAGGGGTCTATTTACATGATATGGCAGAAATGGAATATACTATTCATAACCATGTAGAACTGTTTTTGTTATCTTGGAATAACCTTTTATACAGAGGCCACAGGACCTCTCCCACAGTCCACCATGTTGAACTGCCATGTTTCTACAGTACCCCAGAATGGACAAACTCTGGCTCTAAATATGGACTTCTGCATTTTTCATTTCATTTTCATATTTTTTTGTGGTCACTGTCTGAAGGGTGAGTGCAATCAGCACCTTCACCACCTTGAGATGCCCCTAAATCCTACACACCGGACCTTTAACATCACCCTCAACAGAATACACCGCAGTCTCACTCTTCTTGATAAACACACATCGTGTGTATGTCATGAGTTGACTCTGAAAGAAGCAGAAGAAAACTGACAAACTGATTTTTAAAGACTTTTTTGTTTTTATAGTTTTTCCATGAAATCAGAAAGGAAGACAGCACCTAATACTAGTGTTAAGATTTAATTATTATTTGACTGTTCTTATAGATTGATCAATATTAATGTGCGGTGATGACACTAATCCAAAATCAGTAATTAAATGCAACTTTTATTTGAGTTTATTTTAATATATTCTCATTAATTAGACTGCAGGGAGAACAGTGTAAGACTTTTTACATTATCAAAGCATCATGGCCAGAAAAATACAAATCTAATCTAATAAATTAAAACTTTGTGCTTTATTTTGCTCAGTCTTTAGACCGGTCCTCATCGGCCTGTGTTTTTCTCCGCTCTCACATCGTGCACCTTTTTCACCCCTCAGCAGTTAACATGCCTGCACATGATTGTCATATCATTACCTTTTAACTTGATATCATGAACTTGTTAGTTAGTTCATTGTTCATTTACACATCCAGCCCTCCATCTTGAGTGTAAGTTATAATATTCATTCTTTTTCAACCTTTGGTTTTTGTCTTCATCGCTCCAAGCGACCCCTTTCACATTGTTATTATGAAAATATTGATTATAGCAACTTTAAGCCCCTGTGTGTGGATTGAATTATATAAAACATCACTGTTTAAGCTGTTAAAGCTGCAAAACTTATCAGCTATCGCCTGACAATGATTTAACCTCTGGGGCCATCGGCCAACGTTTCTGGGCTTCTGCTGTAGCCAGCAGATGTCTAGAAAAAGGATAACGGATATCCTCTGCAGTCCGATTAGCAATACAAAATATACATTTCTGCTAATGTCTATAAATATATATTTGTATATGAGTGCGGATAAATGTCTAAAAAAGCTAAACTGTCATCAGACTATGGCTGATGGGTTCTGAGATTGCATGTCAACCAGTGCGTTTCACCTCTTTTGCTCTGTTTTAACCAAAGCTCGCTCAAATATGATTAGTCAATACCACTCAGACTACAAAGGGAAACCAGAACACTTTGACTCCAAAGTCTTGGTCCTTTGCCTACAGATTCTGAATTCATAAGCAGATATCTGTTTATTGAGATTAAAGCTGCAGTATATTTGCACTGGGAGTCACTGACAACTAGGTAGATGTGTGAAAGCATATTTAGCCAATAAATCCTGAGGCTAGTTTTCATTCCCTTGCTAAATAGTGGTCACATTATGATACAAAACATCATTAATTGCCTTGTTTGTTGGTCACAGAAACACCTTCTGTGGTTTTACTGGGTCAGACTCTTTATTTCTCAGCTGTCCTGCTAATTACGTATCTGTATTACAGAGAACTGTGGTGATGGAAAGAGCTTTTATTGTTGCTATTTCTTTTTTTATTTTTTATTTTTTTTCGGCCCAGTTATATTGTATTCAGAAGTGGCTGGTCAGTAGGGGACACAAGGATAGGGTGACAATAATAATAGCTTTAAGCCCTAATATAATTTGAACACGTGAGTTGTATATAAATTCACCCTCAGTACAGTTATCATGAACGGGGAAATTAGCTATAGAGACCAAAACTGTTTTTGTACCAGGCTGTAAACATGTTTATTTCTGCTGTGAAGTTGGACATTTTAACATGGGGACTTATGGAGACTTGACTCACGTCTGTAGCCAGCCTCAACTGGCCATTCAAGGAACTGCAATTTGGTATTTCCACATTAGCTTCATTGCACAGCCACTGAGGTTGCCAGTTGGTATGGGCAATGGAAAAGTTTAGCCAGTTACCTGTTCGTATGACATAAAATTCAGCCAATCAGCATCAATAAATCTAATCACCCCCAAGCACCTTTCTAACTACATGACAATGTAGACCAACATTGAGAGGAACTTCGGTGGAGAAACTACAAGTTGAAGAGCTGAAAACTGACCTCACAATCAGACAGCTGGGTAGAAAAAAAGCAAGGCTTCTCTTATAGCTGCTTCACCAGAAAGGTCTGGAGCTGGATGCAGTTATGCCAGTGCGTTATTTTGTTCAGTGTTTGCTTTTTTTTAAATAATGTGGACAGATGCAGCATGGATTATAGGAGTGATGGATATAAAGAGCCTGTCTGAGAAACATGAATGTAACAGGACACACATGGATATTTCTGTCAAGCTAGTCAAAAGTGAGGAAGAGTGAACATCGCTCAGTAGCTGGATGATGGTGAGGAGAACACGGTTAGGAGATGGATGAAAACCTTTTATCCAAAATGATCAATTGTGTGAAAGTTTTTGGGGCTTTGGAGTCAACCTTGAATGGGCATGGCAGGTTTTTCTGGCAATTTCTAGAGATTGTGCTGGATGAGTGCCTTAAGGCAGCTGAAGTTACCGTTTGCACAAACAGAGCTGTTGGACTTCATGCTGTCAGTGCTCAAGGACGATATTCTTATCACCATTCAAACAGGGGAGTCGACATTTCCACCTGCTGCATCGATGCAAGAGCGGTTCTTTGAGTCCATTAACATCCAGAACCGAACTGCCAACACCATCACTATACCACTTCTGGAGATGCTCAAACTGGTGAAATAACAGTGAAAACTCCTCATAGCTGCTTTAACCAAAAATCAGATATGAAGCTGATGTAGTCTGACTGGTTTGTTTGTTCATGTTCAGGCCCTGTAGTAGTAGTAGTAGTGTTTTTTTTGTTGATGTTTTTTGTTTGTTTGTTTTTTTGTTTTGTTTTGTGTGTGTGTGTGTGTGTGTGTGTGTGTGTGTGTGTGTGTGTGCACAGATGACATTTTAAAACAAATCTCCAATAATTCCATGTGTCAGAGGTGAGTTTATATTTCAAAACTGTTTATTATATACCAGCTCTTTTTCATTGGTTATCAAGGACATCACAATTTATTTTTGAACATAATTCAGTTTAATTCTGTAAAGTGATTTTGAAGTTAATTTCTATGCTGTTTGTTGTTTGTATTATAGGATGCTCTGATCTATCAGGTTTGAAATGTTCAGAATTTAGTGTTTCTGTCAGTAGCTTAAAAAAAATTTACCACTTCCGCTGTTTACCAAATCTATACATCATTATCATGAGTCAGGTGCTCTGACGTGTGGATAGCATGTCTGAATAGCAAAGATTCATCACTATTATTCTCCCTATCGGGAGTTAAAAAACAAAACAGGGTGAGTAATACAAAGATTGAGAAAATTGTCCACCAGCCGCCACTGATTGTATGTTAGTCATAGTCGATGATGTCACCTCACAGTGAGAATTCAGGTTTCCTTTCATTCATTTTTGTCTGTTCTGTCAGGAAATCAACTGAATTACTCATTTTAGAAAATAGTTGCATGAAACATGGACTTCTATATTAATTTCTACTTCCAATAATACACTCCATTATCCCAAGAAAATAGGAAATCAAAGGAGTGACAGTTGAAGTAAAGCGCTCACACCAAGAATCAGCGGGAGGATGACTCCGCTGCATGATTTAATGGATTAGCGTATGTGGTTCACCATGGAAAAGTAATTTGCTACTTCTACATGGACACTATAGCTTGATTGAAGTGAATAACAGCAAATTAAAGCAGTATGACAAAGACATTTACATGGCAGGAAGTTCATAATTTAGCTACTTTGCTCAGTTCACATTTGGGTTTGTAGGGTTTGTTTCATATTCACGCTCATGTCTCATGTCAAGGATGTAGCCTTGACTAGCCCACAGGAAACGTGGAGTCTGCAGTCTGCCAGAGAAAAGCTTTCAGATTTGTTCACTGAAAATATTCTGATGTAAAATACACATTTTATAAATGATTCATTCTTTAACAAATCCGAATTGTATTTTTTTAATCCGAAATATTTCATAGAATATGTGCTAATCTAACAAATCTATGACTCTCATAGTTGTGTTCTGGTTGCACCACAGCAGCTGGAGCTGATTGTGGCTGTTCTAAACACAGTTTGCGATTCCACCAGAAGTGCTGCAGCGTATTTCAGAGGTGCCCCAGACAGAACAGTTAAATCAAGGGATGCCAAGTAAAACAGCACAAAGCAGATCGAGTTGGCCTGAAGGCAGACACAAAAAAAACGACACAGAGAATCCGGTCAGTTTTCAAAATAAAACATCCTGTGCAGATTCCTGTTCAGCCTGTACAGCCAAAAGAGACTTAATAATGGTAGAAATGACTAAATCTGAGCAAATTAACACAGTCTTGGGGGCAAAACGCTCTGCTTCTGAAACGCTCCTGGGTTTGAAGCCATGTGGAGAACAGACCAAAACAGTGTCCATGAAATTCAAGAGCAGTTTACATGGTCTTTACCTTAAGGTAATCCCCAAATCCATTTTTATCATCAGTGCATCTTTAAATCCATCTGGTCATTCAACGTATGTTCCTTAAAACTGACTTTCTCAATATAAGTGTTTGCTTAGTGTATTCAAAGGTTCCTGGTGGAGTTTTATGTGGAGCTGTAAAGTACTTTTTTTAATAGACTGATCCCAAATGTTGTTTTTATCTCTCTCATGTGTGACTCCTGCCAATAATTTCCCATTATTTTGCTGATCTAGTGAAGGCAATGTGCTAGCTGAGGCAACTAAGACGAAGTATTCTAGCAAGTAAACAATGTAGGTTTCAAAGTTTTAAGAGAAATTAGCTTTGCAGATGTTTTATGAGAAGGAAATGCATCCAACACCTTAAACCTCAAGAAAACACGCAATATTTTGTTCTTTTGATGAGAAACACTAAGCGTAAATTTTGTTTCCCAGAAAATTTAACAAGGCATCTCTAACTTTGGGTGTTGCACTATGGAAAGAGATGGAAAACTTGTATCGCAGCTTATTTAGTTGTCGTGTGTCAAACCTTTTCATGGTCCTTTACTGGTGAAATGCTTGGTGTCACTGTTTTGTTTTTCATCTGCACTAAACTGGGATTTTCCACATTCTAGCTTTTCAAAAGTTCTCTCCTGAGCCCAATGTTGATTCACAAATTGTAGTGTGAATGGTGAAAATGGCTTCAAAGGGTTCACATAAACACCCCATGCAAGATGTAAATGTGTACAGAATGCATTACAATCAGGATGCCATCAGATCAGCCAGACATCCTCTGGATGTAGTCAGATTGCATTTACAGTGAAAAAAAAATCCCCCCAACAAGTTAAAAGGTGGCTTGACTCTGCCTCTACCCGCTATCTTAAGGGAGTCTTTCAAAAAGCTACAAGACACTGACCTTGTAAAACGAAAAATAAGAGCCCATAAAGCAGCACTTTCCTTCATCTGTGTATCTGCCATCCAGCTCTGCCTACCCAATGTGCACCCTGAGATCCAATCACAATGCAGTCATATATAATTGTCAATATTTAAATATTTAGAAGTCAGAAATTTAAGGAAGTGGTTGGGTGGATGGCGGACCTACAAAGTCCAGGACTGTAACACCAAAGCTCATCGTGATTTTTGCAGTTTGCTAAGTTTGTTAATTAACATTTCTTCCATAGAGAGCATCATTTGGTCAGCGCTATGTTTCCCTCAAAACTTGAATATAAACTTTTGTATCTAAAATTTTTCAAAGACAGAGCTGCATCATGAGTGGACCTTGTGCAATAACATTCAAGCCAGACATACACACTTTATTAAACCACTTGAAACTACATGAAAATACATGAGAAGTCAGAAGCGGATTGTGCATTAAATCATCCAAAGCGTATGGAAAGATTCTGAGAAGAGACAGCTGATAGAAGAACTGAATCAAAGAGAATGCATTTGTGATCAGAGATAAAAATCCTCCAATATTAAGACTTGAGTGACAAGCTCAGGGTAAACACAAGATCAAGGCAATATTCAGAGGCAGCACTGTTTAAGGAGTCCTTAATATGAATATTAAATATTCACCACACAGTTACTCATGTTTGACAACAACATAAGGGAATAAATAAGAGAACTGTCAGTAGACGTGTTGAGGGAGGGGTGCAAAGCAAATCTAGTAGTGAGAACTTTGAACTTACCCCGTAGATATTTAAATATAATCTGGTATTGAGCTATTGTTGGAATGTGTTTATTTGCGTTGAACGTAATTTATATGAAACATGAATAAAATAACTTTCTCGATACCAGCACTCGCCCACTCTCATTCACTGTTTATGTCACTCGACCACTAGTGTTTCTCTTAATCAAATCATCAAACATAAAGATAAGGCAGCTTCTTGTTGTTATTGTTTTGCAGTGTAGACTGTGAGCCAGACACAAATGTAGAAGCTGGGTACATGAAATAAACCAAGCTGAAACACAACAGGTAGAATGTCCTGGTTTAGTTCATGAACCACACCTCTGATACTGATCACCCTCAGTTTCTGTGACATTTGAGGCTATCTGTGGAGGAGTTTGACCAGTCCGATCATCAGATCAGTTGGGTTAGGTCACTTTGTTGGGGTTTTTTCGACATACCCTGCAGCTCGTACCACTGCAGCCAAAATGCAGAACCCCCCATTCAACCTGGCCTTACAGCCTTAGAGACAGGGTAAGGAGCTTGGACATCTGGAGGGAGCTCGAAGCACTTCTCCATTGTATCAAAAGGAGACAGGTGGTTCAGGTATCTGATTAGAATACCTTCCTTTGGAGGGACATGGAGGAGACCCCAGGGGAGACCCTGAACCTGTTGGAGGGACTACATAGCCCATCTGGCCTGGAAATGCCTCGAGATCCCCAGGAGAAGTTGGAATGTGATGCTGGCAAGAGGGACGTTTGAAACACCCTGCTGAACCTGCTGCCACCGAAACCTGATCCTGGATAAGTGAAAGAAAATGGGTTGAATGGAAAAAAATGAATCACACCTAACATAAGACTGTTCCAAAGAAGGAAGAAGAAGGCTTTGCTCTCTCTGTCATTGAGGTAGACACTGCAACAGTTTTTTTAAGTTTTTTCTTGAATCGCAACTCTGCTGCTGCTGCTGCTACCGACTACATGATTCTATCAGTTGACCTTTACCATATACTACACCTAATATAATCTCATAATCGTGTATCTGTAACTTAAAGCAGAATTATTTTCTTCTAATACAACTTCAAGACTGCTTTAATAATTGCCATGTTTGTTCACTGCTCATGAGAAGGTGACTAATTCAGGTAAGGCAAACCTCTGCAACATTGTGTTCCCATGTACAATGTGAGCAACTGCATTCAGATCTTATGTTCCACTCAGAGCATGAATGTTTTTCCATACAACACGACAGCATGGTGAACAGTGTCAACTTTGATGACATGTTTGAGGCGTTCCAGCTATTTATTTCACAACTGATTTCCAGTGTTTCCTCTTTTGTCATCCCTTCCTTCCTTTTTCTTGTGAAGGCCCATTGAACGTATTGAACAATAGCAGTTTGTTCTGACCTTGGTAACAAATTTATTGAATTTCTTTCACAATAAAAAACACCTCATATTTCCTGTTTTCACTTCCATAAACTATCTCTAGCATTGTTCCTTAGACTGACTGGTAAAATCCAATGTCCTTTAAACTAAACACCCTCTGTTTGTTACAAGGCTTTCTGTAAATGTTTTAGGCAAGATAACCCTGATGACATCATCTAGCTTATCTTCTCAGACATGAAAAAGCTCCTCCAGAGACACAGAGCAATCAGTAAGCTGTGAGGCTTTTGACTAATAGGTGAATGTATGGACAAAACAAAAGCTATACTCTGGGAAACATTTGAAAAGACTGATTTCTCTCTAGTCACCTGCACAAACACCTGCCAACCATACAGACCTGGCATGCAATCACTCAAGATCAGAACAGGTGAGACATGTCCTGTCTCCTAATAAGTCAGTGTTGGGTTCTTTTAACCATGAGGTGACATCTCTCCTACATGATTTAATAGTAGTTATTACAACTATCCAACCCTGGAAAGCATCCAACCATCCATTCAGGATGGCATCCTCCAGTTGGCCATCATGTTATTATGGCAATTTGACTCTTTACAATGTAGAAAAAGGTTTATACAGTAACCGTCGCTGTATACAGTGATTGTCATGACTGTGTTTCGACTGCCAGGATGGTACCTAAACAGTATAGCTTCACAGAGCTGCTAGTATGGCTGTAGATGCTGTCTTCTTAAAATTACTAAAAGTGAACCATTCTTATGCAGAAAGACAAATAATGTGCAACTTGTTGACCATAGCGGACGGAGCCATAGTGACATTACCCATCAGTTTGTGGACTACCATTTTGAAGCCTCATGTTAGATATTTTGGCCATTCCATCTTGTTTGTTTGTTTGTTTGTTTTGAGCCAAAAGTGACCATATTTATACAAGATGGTGGAGCTGGAGAGGATATGCATTGCTGTGCCTCTATCATGACTAAATCTGCCTGAGAACCCAAGGGAACCCAAGGGACTTGTCAATCACAAGGTTGCCATGCCCTAAAGCGAACCCTACTTCATTGTCTATTTTACTCTAAATGTGATCATAATTTACAAAATGAACATCATGCTGTGTGAGAGAAGACTTGAAACTATCTATTAAGACCATAAACCCATCAGGATGATGTCTACTGAAGTAATAAATCAAGTGAAAATCACACACACAACAACTTCCTTTTGCAACCAGTAGTTTTGCCCCCTGCTGGTCATTCACTGTCTATCCGTGTTATACAGCATGATCTAAAGCATTATAATGATCTTATATTGTGATGGCAATTTGGAAACTTCAACTTCAAGGCTAGCAAACAACACAGCATAGCAATGGAGTATAGAGTTTAGAGTTTGCTAAACTAATTTATATCGTCCTGTCATGTATCTGGGAACAATTGCAATGTTTTACAGCTAACTTGCAATCTTTAGATTGTAAAGAAACATGAAAAACTATTTGGTCTGTAGTTTCCCCATTTACTTTGCAATGTCATTGGGAACTCCAGTGTTCATAAAATATGACTTAGCAACACCAACTTTTCCATCTTCCATCCCGTCAGCTCATGGTGGAATCCTCTTGCATTAGTTCCAGTGAGGGCTGGCACCTCATCAAAACTGCTGGACACACCAGCGCCAAATCAGTTTTAGGTTGGATAAGTCCTTTCCTCAAGGGGCTCCAAATCCACTGAGTCATATCTCTTGTTTGGATTGCGAGACCTGCTCAGAAGCCAGAGGGACAAACTCCAGACGGGGTGGATACAGTAAGTTTTTCAGAACTGTGCATTGGTATGGCTGCAGTATCAGCGAGGGTTAGTTTTGACTTTTGAGTTATGGCAGAGAATCTTTTGAATTTACTTTTGTGTTCTTGTCAACTTTAAATATCTTGGAATATTGGGAATATGGTCAAATTGATGTGATGTCCATTTTAGTAGAGTAGTCAGATAGAATCCAATCTTACGATCTTTAATCATGGCCATCCGACAGTCATTCATATAAAACTTATTGACAATGAAAATTACCATCTTCATTGATGTATAATACCTCATTGGAAGCTACTATAAATAATCAAACATTTATACAAACCCAGCTGCCAGACATTCACAAGTAGTTAAGCTCAGGAATCCTCCGAAGAGACCAATTCCCAATCAAAGGAAAAAAATTGGGACAGAGATCAAAGTATATATTGTTGGCAAATACAATATTATTTTATATGTGAGATTCTTAAGTTAAGATGGAACATTTGGATGAGACGTTAATGATCCCTATCGGGAAATCAGGCTGCCACTATTAAATTCATTGGTACAGATTGCTAAGCAAATCCCAACATGGCAAATTTTACGGCTTGCCAGGATCAAGCAATAAAATATCAGCAGCATCAGGAAATATCCTGCCTCCTTTTTTGTTTCCACACAGCCATTGTTAGTTCCACACTCAAGCCACTGATATTTTCAGTTTGTCAATGTGTCAAGATGCTTTTTATTGTTCTCACACAATTTACAAAAAAAATACAATTTCATTGCACAAAGATGTTCACCATTTAAAACAAGTGATAGTTGTAAGGAAAGGTCAAGCATGTTCACTGTCAGCATAACATCCATGGAATTAACTCGCGCACTTAGTGGCCCCAGTCTGCTGAGCTGCAGCTTCATCACCAGATCTTTGAAAGAACAACAAGAAAATAACCTGCAGTATATCAATGCAGTAATGGAATGCATCTGTCACATCATTATCAGTCTGAATAGTGGCAATCTGAACAGAAAATATGTCTTTATAAAATAATCTAATCCAGCTGAGCCAGCCATAGATCGAAAGCCTTTTCACTGCAGATATTTCTACTACATACACAGAAAATTACTAAAACTTACGATGTTCCAGTAAGCCATGCCACTATAGGGTACATAGTATCAGGGCCTTGGATCACCATCTAAACAGCAACATCTGAATGGCCTTTGAGGCATTAGTCATTTTTTTAGAGGACTTATCTGTGGTACAAGGTAAACATGCTTAATAAATAATAATGCATGTGTTGTTAGGATTGTTGTTAGGATGATATTTAAAAAGGTCCAGTGTGTAGAATTTAGTTGCATCTAGTGGTGTGATCGCTGCATTGCAATCTCCTCACATCACCCTCACCTTCCTTGTGTGAAGGATGAACAACGCTTGAAAGGCCGTGTCTACAGTCAGTATTTAGTTTGTTTGTTCTGGGCTACTGTAGAAACAGTGTTTCAACATGGCAGCCTCCATGAAAGAGGACCCACTCCCTCTGTAGATATAAAATGTATTTCTATATAATGTATTAGCAAGTAAGTAACAAAATGAAAAGGTTCTTATTTTCAGGTGATTATGCATGCATGAAAACATAGTTAGGAATATTATATACCATGTATGCCTTATTCTGAAAATAAAGGCCCCAAATCTTACACACTGCACCTTTGAAGTGACTAGCTGGTAGCAGAGAGTATAGTGCAGCTGCTGAAGAACCAGATATTTTTATCAGGAGTTCGTCCAGACCAGTCTGAGTATTGTATGTATTGACTAGGTAAACAAAATGTTGTTCTGTATGAGATTGATGTATAAATAGGCAACCCTTTGCTGATAATGATATTAGTCATCATGGTAGTAATATGTTAATATTGTGTTTACAGCTTATTCTTCTGCCCCCAAGTGGCCAAACGAGTATTGCAGGTTTAAAAAATAAATCCAACCTGACTGTGTTTAGATGCTCAAAATAAAGGCAGGTTGCTGACATTTACTATTATTAGTCACAGAATGAGGCTGAATGAGAACAACAAATGAAACCAGATACAGACATATGGAAAAGATTTCATTAGTATTAATACTGGATTTAATTTTAATATAATTGCTAGCTCTGGTGGCATTTCAAGCCATTTTGTTCACAGGTTTATTTAGACCTCTGTTCACAAAGTTAGAGATATCACAGCTGGCATAAATTATTGATACCTCCAGCTAGAAATTTCTATGAGACGATACAGCTTTAGTCTTTGCTGGGAGAACCTTTAGCCTTGCACTAAAGTGTGATGCTCTCACGCTACACCAACAAGTCTCAAGCCACAAAAGAGGAAGTCTCTTCCCTCATGAAAAACATATGAATGTCTACATTAAACAGACTGCACATGTCTGAACATCTGGCTTTTTCCACATTTCAGCACCAATTAACATTACAGAGAGCTTCATTTGTGTGGCTTCAGCTGATGGAGCTATGCACACACGGACTTTTAATACAGTTAAAAGACAGGAGTTGTAACAGGTTAGATTAATGAGGCTGAGACCAATACTGCCTCTGAATGTGATCTGAGTTTGGCAAAACATTAATAGGTCCACTGAAGTTTGTTGCTAACAGCTGTTTGTTGGATTCTTTCCTCTTGTTTATTAAACACCTGTTGAGCATGTGCCAAGTGAGAGAGCTGCTGTGTGCATTAACACATGTGGTACAGCAACCATGACTTCATAAAGTGTTCATAAATATTCAATTTTCTCTGATGCTGAGAGGACCGGACAGCTAATGACCTTCTGTCTGAGGTTGTCCTCACATGGAGTCCTGAGCTCTATCAGAGCTGTTGAGACCAGTTTACTCTGAAAGTAAAACATATATTTCTGTCTTTTTAGGTTTAGTCTCACAGTATTTGTAGTTCTATTATTGTACGCAAGGATGAGATCCCATATGGACGTGGCCTCTCTTAATACGTAAATGACATAAAATGGCAACAGTCAGCTGTTGGTGTTGTTATTGGAGTGAATGGACGGCCAAAGCATCTGCTCTGAGTGTCCCTTACTGCCATGGATGGGTTTACATTTGAGTCAATTGAGAACCCAGTGCATTTCATGAAACGTAGCAGGGCTCCTTGTGCGTCAGTAGGGGCATTCAGTTCAGGGAGAGCTTGGCGTCTATCCTTGAATCAAATCTGAAAACATTATTTATCCAAAGCTCTCCTCCTTCTATCTGTCCTACATACATAATGGAACAAAACATCTTTTCATTGGTCAGTAAGATTCTAAATGCTGACCATGGACTATATATGCACATTCCATATATAGAAAAAAATCAAAATCATAAAGTGGAGACATGCCTCTCCTCTCCTGGATTATTTAAAGGATCAGTTCACAACATAATTACTGTTTTCTTCCATCCAGTTGATTTTGGTTTGGAAAGGCAATTTTATTCATAGAGAACATTTCATTACATGAAAACTCTGTTCTCTGCGTTAAAATACAAATTATGAAAATATAAGCATAAACATTAGAACACAATAAAACCTTGAAACATGTGGCTTAGTATGTAGAATGAGTGGTTCACTAATCAGAATGTTCTGTTCGTTCAATCCTTGCTGGTCTGTATGTTGAAGTGGTGTTAGGCTTATGAGTGTCACACATGGCAACCTTGACTATCTGTGTATAAATGGAAGCCATGCCATGTAAAGCACTTTGAGTGGTTGAAAGCCTTTAGAAATACAGGCCTCCATTAAATCACACAGAGTCACACACATACATAGTGGTTTATCATATCTGTGTGAATAGAAAGGTTTGTATTTCTATAAAGTGGAGACCTGCGACCTCCACACGATGATCTGTCTTTAGAATCAGTGCCGGTTCTGGACAGTTAATCTACATAACCGAAAATCAAATAACCCACAGTGAAGTCTGCTAAAATTTCCACTCTGAAGAAGTTCTCTGAGACACCATCATTTCCAAAACCAGCACAATAAAAAAACAGCTGGTAGTTTCAGCCCTGCTAAGTGTGTCTGCTGTTTGTTACTGAGCAGGTTTGTACAGAAGGTTTATCAAAGCAAATACACTGAAAACAGCTGTCAGTATTCTAGGAAATAACTGAAGACGAGCATGAGGATGAGAAGAATAAATCGCAGTGAAGCTGTTGCTGTAAAACACCTTAGATAAAGACAGAGGCTGAAACTCACCGTAGAGCTGAAGAGAAGGCGCATGCGGTTTCACGGTCATTCTCTGAGGGTGTTTCACAACAAGAGAATCCTTTCACATTACACAAAGTCTTTTCCATTCATCCCTTTTCCATCAGCAAGGATCTGCTGTTAATATAAAAATATTGATTAGTGCAGCTCTAACATGCACAACCCAGATACCCTGATTCAATGTTTCTCTTCTCAATATTAAAAAAGCAAAGAATTATCAACATTGATTCATTGATGTTATCTAGCCTTGGGTGTTTAACTTCAACAAAAACGATGATTCTGATGGAATTTTAACATTGAATCAATGTTGCCCTGCTATCTGGGAAGACACTGGTTGATTATATTAATATCCGGAAATCCTTCAGTCCTTCATTCGGATTTGTACAGGTACACTTGTTAGCTATCCAATAATCAGCAGTTAACTTCTGATTTTTCACCCACTCAGCAGCCGTACCCTGGATTCTCTGGAGTTTGTGTACCTTGTTCACAAGTTCAAGGAAGTAGGTCAGCCTTTTATTTGCCCGAGCTGCCAGATGGTGAGTCTCGTCCATCCAGGTGAGTCAGCACAGAGTGTTGAAAACAGTCCTGTAATTATGCCTTTTGTACTCATGTCATGTCCTCATCCCTGGGAATATTCAAGTGTTCTGTCAAAAGGCTTAATTCATGTGAATATTACAGGTCAGTGGGTAGGTGAGCTACAGATTAATGGTTACTTTAAGATTCATCTCATTTTTCAATTCACACATTTGTGACGACTCTGTAATTGTTAACAACACTGTGCAGTGGTGTGATAAACAAAGTGATTACTGCTGAAATGATAATAATAAAATGACTAAGTAATGTTTTATGGCTTGATAAATGGAGGTTAACATGACCTAATGGCAGATTGCTCTGAACAAAGATGTCTTTTATTAAAGATTTTCCTGCTCTACACTCATACACATTCACTCTTTTCAGTAAAACAGTCTGATCTGTTGACCACTGCTGCTTCACCGCAGCAGTTGGGGATTAAGTGTCTTGCTTAAGGGCACTTCAGCAGTGAGATGAAGGAAAGACAAGACCATTGTTTTGTTTTTATTTTTCCAATTTGCTCACCCGGATTTCTCCCAGACACAAACCTATTCCTCTTAGCTTCAGGTCACCACTGCTCCTTTTCTTATTCATGACATGAGAAGCTCAGAACAGTCAAACAGTCTGAAGAACAGTGATCGAAACACAATGTGAGGTGACTGTATGAGAGGAGACTATATTTGGATGATTTCAAATTCTGGAGCATATGAATGATTTTTAGTTTAGTCTATTCGAGATGACTAGGAATGGACCAAAGAACAGTCACTGCTTTCATGAGTGTAACATCTGTGTTGGCCTCCTACTTAAAGTTGGGCGCAGATCTGGAGACAAGCTGACTGCTGTAACGCGCAAACCTGGACACACCAGTCCAAGTATCAATGCAAACCAAAAAATAAAAATCTTCTGACTTTGGTGGTTCCAGTCCATATAAAACATGGATGTAGTCTCTGTGACGTTGTAAAGCTCAGTGTGTTGGATCTGGCCTGCCTACACCGGCTCCCAGCAAATCTTAAAATGGGCAAGAAGTGGAGCGTGGATGGAGCTGAGGTGGGCTGAATGAAGTCTGGTTGCTCAAACAAGCTACCTGTGATGACACCCACCTGTCAAAGCATCCACACTCTTAATTCTGCATAACTTTAAGCCTTAATATCATGTGAACAGGTGAGTTGTATAAAAATTCACCCTCAGTACAGTTGTCATGAACGGGGAAATTAGCTATAGAGACCAAAACTGTTTTTTGTACCAGGCTGTAAACATGTTTATTTCTGCTGTGAAGTTGGACATTTTAACATGGGGACTTATGGAGACTGACTCACTTCTGGAGCCAGACGAGACGTTTAGGGCATTTGTGTGTTGGCTTCACTTTTCAGCCTTGGAGGATGCTGCTTGGTGATCCCTTGAGTTCCTGTTTGTTTCACAGATGATATTATTATTATTATTATTATTATTATTATTATTATTATTATTATTATTATTATTATTATTATGGAATTTTCTATCCTTAGGTTACACGAGGTCACGTGTGGGCCTTGAGGTCCTCAGCAGTATTAATTGTTTGGCTTTGACTGGGAACAGTAGGTGCCAGTCTATCTCAACACTGTGGTGGCCAGGGTCGAAGAGACCTATTGCTGCCTTCTTAGACATAATAGAAAGCTGGCCATTGACGTTCCAATCTGCGTAAACAGACATCTGTGTCTCCAGACTAGAATATGCTGACAATAACACCTCCATGGGTAAAGACATTCTCTTTGTCTAATTCTGGGCGTATAGTATTTGTGGTGCTATCTGTAGAGGTTTAAAGTCTATCCACCAGGATGAGTTTGGCAGAATGTGAGACCGACTCAGACACTTCTGATGTACTTTGAGAGTGTCTCTAATTCTCCTTGGCCAAGTGTCAATAAATATTACAGCATAAGACATCAGAGGCTCCTGAACACTTTCTTCCCTCCTGACCTCACCATTGACCTTTGACTTCAGCAACTTCTCCACAACAATTATTATTATTATTATTATTATTATTATTATTTTTATTTTTATTTTTATTTTTATTATTATTTTTATTATTATTTTTATTATTATTATTATTAATATTATTATTATTATTATTATTATTCAAATGTTTCATTTTCTGATTAAATACTTGCAAAACCGATATCTTTTAATTGCTTTTATGGCTTTTATTTTCTTATATTATTGATGATATTCTCATGTCATATTAATGTATTGTTTTTCACCATCTTCCTAAATCTTAATTTTGTCTTTGTAAACTCTCTTTTTTAAAAGGTACTATATAGGCTAAAAAATAAGTATTAACCATAGTTTGTGTTTACTACAAATTAGCAAATGTTAGCTAACAAAACAAAACTAAGATGTGTTGAGTTGGGCCCAAGCAGCATGGCTGTACAGTCTTAGTATTGTTTTAATATCCGGTCTTAAGAGAGCACAATATTCTGTCCTGTGACGTTGTGGAGCTGAAGTATAAAGTAGCATTGAATGCAGAATGCTTATGTAAATGTGCACTGTGTGCCCCCCTACATTACATGCTGTTTGTGGTGGACTTGAGTTTTCTGTAGTCCTCTTTGTTAAACGCAGCCTGTTTATGAACCTAACATGAACCTGAGCTGACACAGAACTATTTTTGTCTATACTGACTCATTTGAATTCAGCTCTGCCCTTTTCCAGCAACAGCATCCTCCCACCACTATTTCGCAGCATTACTTTTTGTGCTGTCAGGTGTTATGATGGGAGGTTTAGTGCGTTTCTTTTCTACAATGAGGCATTGCAGGTTTTGCTGATGAGTTGTGGTGCAGGGGAGGTGGGGGAGGAGACCTGCCAGTGAGATCAGATAAGAGAGCTAACATGTACTCTATTGTTAGCTGTCAATTTTACTGCCATGTTGTTAGGACAGTCATCACTGTTATGACAAACTGAACTCTAAAACTGTCAAAGACAGGAGTTGGCTACTCACGGGGTAACAGGAGTGTAACAGCATGCCAAGGACTGTGAGCTGAGCCAGCCACAGGAACTGCCAGTCCACTGGTCCAACCAGTCACTCTGACTCTCCTGTCAGGGGCAGAGTCCATCTGACTGCATACTGTGCAGCTTAGGTCTGAACATGAGGCTTCTTCCTGTTACAAATCAAGAGCAAAAGATGTCACAATTACGTCTGAGCTTTTTCTATTGAACAGTGCTACCTTTATGTAAGCCGGAATTATAAAACTCAAAGGTCATGGGAAGAATCAGTGCAATGCAGCACCCACACATAGCTGGAGGCAAACAAGGATGGAGTCACTGGAGGTAAAATCATGGACAATAGAGTTTGCTCATCTGCCAATCAAAGGGCTTCGTTATTTAGTATTATTAAGATGGATCATTGAAATGGACAAAAAGCAACAAAACAACCAAAGTGCTGTAGAAAATACAAAACAATATAATAAGTCTCTGAGACATGCATGCAGACAAACACACAGCTAGAGCTGAGGTCCTACTTGACTGCTCTTAATAATGTTATCTCTGTCTTAGTGGAATAAACAAAACACAAGCGCAGAGTTGTGCTGCTCTCTGTCTCTCTGGAGGAGCCTGTTGGCTAATTAAAACATCACCAGCATCACATCATGTTTATTCCTGTATTTCTTCTTCTTGTAATGCCAGCCAGAGTTTCTTTGAGGTTATGAAAATGTATAATATTCCTCGTGTAAGACTTGAATGCACGTCAGGTCCTGCAAGAGGTGTTATGCCAGTCACAAAGCACATAATCTGCATATGAATGCAAAATCTGTGTCAAAGGACAGACATTCTGGCATCTGAGGCGTTCTGGTCTCTGTTTGGTTCATAGTGTTTGAGTAATCAATAATCATTACAGTCATTTTTCAAGACAAAATGCCAAATATTCAGCAGTTCCTGCTTTTCCATTGGGATGATTTGCTGCTTTTCTCTGTTTGATATGACTTTAAACTGTAAATTCTGCTTTTGGACTGCTGGTCAGACATTTGACGACCTTGGGCTCTGAAAAAAAATCTGAAAAATTGTGATGGTTATTTTTTTCAAAATTGTTCTTGATAACTAAGTTATTGTGCTCTGTGGTCATATTGTGGTATCTCAGGTACAATTTGTTCGTGCCCTCTTTTTCTGTTGTCCTCCAGGGTCTTCTTTTGGCTTCCGCCTCTGGGCCAATATTCAGCAATAATTGTATTTTCCCCTCTTAAAAGGCTCCATAAATGTCCTTTATAAAAGTAACCCCTCCAGACTTGTTCATGCTGCAGAGAGCAACTTCTTTTGAGGCACACACAGAACTGTTGGAACGAACACGTGTTTCATGTATGAGCTTACATACACTGTTCACTGTGATTTGGGGAGCTGGAATCAAAGTTTTTTAACCATAACCCTAACCATGAGGGTCAGTTACTCTAACCATACTTTAACCATGTCCTTATCTATTACAGACCATATCCTGTAATCTCCCAGTTTGATTAGTTCAATTACTAAATGTAATGTTAATCTTGTCCTAATGGGGCTTAAGTAAGCCTGAGGTAAGCCAGGTTTAGAATAAGTCAGTCTTTATTTTTGCTCCTTAGTCATGTTAGCAATATAAAATATGCAACGTCTGGTTATACTTTAAAATAATGCCTGCATGGTTGACATGAAAACACACACAACTCACACTTAGGCAAAGTTTAGGCAAAGATTATGTTGCATACCTGACGTTACTTCAACGTATTACATAGGTTAACTTATGGAGCTTACGTAACTTCAGGTAAGTCAACATTTACAGTGGTCTGCTGTGTTTGTTTGACTTTCTTGCTCTTTTTACTACTTCATCTGACTTTAATGGCACATCAAACCATTGAAGTTCCCATGAAACCAGACTGAGAGCTGTTTGCTTCCACATATTTATACAGATGGGAAAGCCTTGTTGTGGATAGGTATTGGTGTTTACAGTACCATTACACCCCCCCCCCCCCTCCGCTATGCATTGTAGGTAGCACCATGAGTTAGTATCAGTTTCTACCTTCCAGTAAACATAAATGGACCCAGGACCGAACAGCACCTCAGAAACCAGCATGGGCCAGTTCGGCAGAGAATACAAGTAACCTACCAACATGGTAGCTCTTGGCATTGTGCAAGTTAGTTAGCATGCTAAATGTCTTGGTAAGCTGCACGGCTTAGTAGTGTAAAGTCATTGGCCATAGGTCTCAGAGGCTGTGTTCCAACCCGATTCTGTCTGGCTGCTGTTTTCTTGCTGCTAACAGTAGATTCAGATAGCAGCAGTTAATTAGCAGTTAGCCACTTTAACAAGTAGTAAGGCTAAAACTAAAATCACAGAGTTGAACCTGGGCAGCCAAAGGACATCATAGGGTGTAGCAAGTCTTCTGGCACTGTGGGTACTTTCAGCAAAGGACACAGCACAGACCAGGAATCATTCCAATAGTTCTGTTTATTTACACAGTCCAGAACACACTCTCTGTCCAGGCATTTGCAGACTTCATCACTCGCATGCTGCCTCATAGCGGCTGCCATCTGGACGTGTCTTTGTTCAACCTTCTCTCTCTTGGTCCAGCACGCCACTGTGTTAAGAAGGGAGAGTGATTAGATAACTAGACGCAGGTGTGCCAATCACTCTCACCTGGTGCTGTTCTCCTGAGTCATCCCCACACCTCTCCCCTGCAGCTGATGCACCACGCCATCTCCACATAGGGAAAACTAGCAAATATATTGTGTATAAAATCTGATTCAGTTTCACTAAAATCACTGAATAAAGTTCTAAAGTTGTGCTTTTGTGCAGTAGTCAGTGAGGCCCGGCCATAGATGACTGTAGCAGCCCTCACAATCACTCATAGAGTGATATCAAACAGGAAGCACTTCACTCATGAGAAAGTATTCCACTGGATGTAAAATTAGTAAATGCCCAAGTGCAGGATAAGTCATCAACACATTGTATCATTAACAGAAAAATGATACTCAAAATTTACTTTTTTGTCATTGTTGATACTGGAGTATAGCTGACATATGTGAGAACAACACTTAAAAATCTATTTTGACTTCATGTGGACCTACAGTGTCAAATTTTGAAGTGTAGGGCCACTGACCAAGCAGCAGTATTTGACATGTTGGCAGTGGGAACGAGCCACTGGTCCAAAATAATAATAATAATAATAATAATAATAATAATAATAATAATAATAATAATAAATATATATATATATATAATTTGTGAGAGCAGCATGAGGTTTCAGAACATTCCAAAATACCAGATGTGCACATATTTAATGAGGAAGGAAAGACACTCAGCACATTTGATAGGCATTAATGATACACACTGAGTTTTGGTGAGTCTTGTCAGTCCCTCCATCTGTGAATGTGTCTTTGAAAAATATAACAAGGTACAAATACTGTTGCCATATTTCATGATCAATGTGTTTAAATGACAAATGAGTGTAAACCTTCACTTAAAAGACAATAAATCTAACCCAACTAAAATACAACCGAACAACAACACTGTGTGAAACTCGAATGTTGTCATTTAATTACTCATCTTACTGTTGCTGGATGTACAACATGAGAATCCACAGCCTGAAGGGACAGCCACCATCCCAAACCAATAAGTGACATCCAGCTGGGACAGGATTCCTCTCCATCAACAGCCTGAGGCCACTCTCCAGCGGGGTGCAGGAACTATGAGTTCAGCCCGGCCACTTGGCGACCATGTCAAGAATATTGTCGCTACCATTAAAAATCCAGCAGAGTGCTGACGCTGTCTTTTTTATTTTTGGTCGACATACACATCTCACATGAAACATCGCTTTCATGTGAAACTTTGAGACGTCCGCAGTGGGAAATGCTGCAGGGAGAGCAGGAAGGATTCTGCACAACGTGTGTGAGCAACAGAACATCCCACAGCAGTGGACTGTCACTCAGAGACCACTTCATTCACTTTGGATAAAGTATCATAACATCTACGCCAGTGATAAAAGCGTCTGAGCATCACAGACTTCAGTTTAATAGTGCAGTAGAGCAGAGTGAATACAGCAGTAATTCTCTCTTAGCTTGCACACAATACAATCCAAACACAAGCAGTGATAATGGGATGCTTTTATTCTAAGAAAATGTCTTCCAATGTATTCAGTTTCAAAGAGCCTCTTCCTGTATTTTGCACAACCTGTGGTGTTTTTCTATTGAACTAATTCAAATTTCCAATTTCTTTTACAATCAGAAATGCTGATGGAGCGGCACCGGGCCTCAGGTGAGGGCTGGGAGGAGGGACATGGAGGGGCACGAAGAAGGGCAGCAGCAGCACAGGGAGCAGGAGTGTTGCCGTAAGCACCAATTGAACTATTGGCCTTTGGAAAAGTTAGAGTTCTCAGTACATACAGTATCAGGTGTAGCCAGCATACATCTTTGTTTCTGTCACTTCTGATAACTGGTTAATGCATACATCAGTTATCATATACAAACGCTGAACAGTCTCAGGTTTCTTCTTCCTCAGCTCACAGTCCTTCTTTGCTGTTGTTATGTTGAAGTCTGCCTCCTCGTTCACAGTGTTTTCCCTCTCCTTGTGTTTCTGTCTGTCTTTCTCTGTTGTCTGGCCTCCAGTTTTCCCTCTCACCTGCTTGGCCACCTCACCACCTTCTCCCCATCATCCAATCAACCACCGCAGTACAAAAGACTCTGCAGTCTCCATCGAGGTAGCAAACTCATCAGTGTTATAGACAAGTCATGACCAAGACCAGAGTGTATCAAGACCAAAACAAAGATCAAGACCTTGAGGAATTCAGACCAGGTCAGGACCATGACCAAATCAAGACTAAGACCAGGTAATATATATCCTACTATAATATGTAGATCATGTTTTTGTGTGCAGGATTTACACACTGCCGTGTTTTCCTTTGGACACTGCATGAACTCTTTGTGGTTTAGGAAGTCAAGTCAAATTATATTTGGCTGACATGTCCTCCAAAGGTTCTTCTGCTGTCTCCATCATTCACTTTATTTGAAAGCATGTGAAGAGGGGCAGGGAGGGGTGAGAGCCATCAACAGTACTAAAAGATTTTAAATAGAAATTAGTCAAACAGGTTTTGGACTGTTGGTCAGACAAAACTTGAAGATGTTACCTTCTTCTGCCTCTAAAAACTGTCTTTTGTCACTACTTTATGACATTTTATGTAACAAATAAATAGCAGAGTAACCAAAAAACAAAAATTGACAAAGATGAATGGATAAAGAAAATAATCAATAGCAGACCTAAAGTCCATCATCTTTAACTGAATACATAACCATGAGCAAGTTTTTATGTGGCTCCAGCATCTTTCAAAAATGTCTAATGGCATGAGTTCCTTCTTGTAGGAAAATGAGACAATCCCGCAACAGTGTCTTTTTGGTGCCAACACTACAGTCGAGAGCACGAGAGACATTAATCTTCAAATCCTTAACACGGGGGGCTTTAACCAAACTTGAAGGATGATGCCAGCGTGCTCCAATTGGAAGCTTATAATGTCAGTTTTGACCACTCGCCAAAGTGACTGCTGAGGCCTGGAAGCATGGTGACATCACCACGACAGAAAACAAGCGGTTAGCTTATTCAGCTTAACGATATCACATTGTTTGAAGGTCAAACTGAGAGAGAGCACACCTAAAATATCACTAATGATCCCTCAGTGTAGAAGAAAACTGTGGACATACACATATCTATAGTAAAGTAAGTGCCTGGACCTGGTTACATTCAAAGCTAATATCTCAACAATCAAACCTGCCTACCTGTCTTGCACTGTAATACTGTGTTAGCCTAATTAGTTATTATTCAGCCTTTATTTGTATTTGTTTCTTTCAGTACGGCCTCTTGAGGTTTTGTTTTTAGTGTAGCTCTATTTCTGGTCTGAATCCTTATTCTGGTGTGAGTGGTCTGAATGGCCAAGGTCACACTGTCAACCGCAGATCACAGTGTCTTTAATGCCAAGCTTCTCCCTGATAAAGCCACTATCTAAATGAGAGGTTAATAGTGAAATGTGACATCTATTTAAACCTGCATTAATCTTAATCTCCCTCCTCACTGCTTTTGTTGCTGCATTTCTCTATCCAGAGATCACTGTCCTTTTAGCTTTCTTTTGGTCTTCACAAACCACACACTGCTTAATGCCATGCTATGTTCACCAGCTAGTCTAATGCTGAGCGGGTCATGTAGCTTTTTCTGTAAAAACAGCTTCTTCTGCTGATGGAAGCCAATTTGATGAGAGCAGAGAGTGAAACAAAACAGTGTTTAAAGAGTCTTTAAAAGGTCCAGTGTGTCAGATTTAGGGGCCTCTATTTACAGAAAATGACAGAAATATAATATAGTATTCATATCGATGTTTTAGTAAGTATATAACAACCTAAAAATAAGAACTGTTATGTTTTTGTCACCGAGGAATAAACTTTTTATATTTTCTTTTTTATATTTTTTCTGTATTTGTATATCTGAATTTGTATCTGAATTTGAATTAAATGTAGAATACTAATTACTATAAGCAACTTTGCCAAGAAATGTATATCATTATTTTGGAAGAATGAGTCTCCTCCAACTTTTGAGTTGTTCCTGGGTCAATTAGCAGAATTTCTGCCACTGGAGAGACTAACTTTGGAGCGGCATGGCCGCAGACATATTTTTCAGGATCTTTGGCTCCCGCTAATTTCCCACCTTGAAAATTATTCGAGAGATCCATAATTCATAGGTGCCTCTGACCCTGAGACCTAAATATATATGCACTGTATATAAGCAAGTTACCCTTACTTAATATTCTGTCACTGTTTTTTTTTTTTTTTTCTATTCCTGTTTTTTGTCTTTTATTTTCATTTATTTATTTATTTTTCTTCTTGTTTGGGTGAAAGGGACAAGTGTATATATATTTTTCCTTGTTTGTCAGTTTATTGTCTTGGGTTGAGGATGAAAAGTGTACTGTTATGTTGTCTTATGCATGTCTCTGGTTATTGTACACTCTTTTAAATAAAAAGATGTGAAAACAATACTTAAATAATAAAAGAATAAACTTTTTATATCTATATCTTTTATATCTGTCCTCTTTTATGTTTAACTTTAAACTAGACAGGAGATGGTTGTTGTGGAGAAATTGCTGAAGTCAAAGGTCAATGGTGAGGTCAGGAGGGAAGAAAGTGTTCAGGAGCCTCTGATGTCTTATGCTGTAATATTTATTGACACTTGGCCAAGGAGAATTAGAGACACTCTCAAAGTACATCAGAAGTGTCTAGGTCGGTCTCACATTCTGCCCAACTCATCCTGGTGGATAGACTTTAAACCTCTACAGATAACACCACAAATACTATACGCCCAGAATTAGCCAAAGAGAATGTCTTTACCCATGGAGGTGTTATTGTCAAAATATTCTAGTCTGGAGACACAGATGTCTGTTTACGCAGATTGGAACGTCAACAGCCAGCTATCTATTATGTCTATGAAGGCAGCAATAGGTCTCTTCGACCCTGGCCACCACAGTGTTGAGATAGACTGGCACCTCCTGTTCCCAATTAAAGCCAAACAATTAATACTGCTGAGGACCTCAAGGCCCACACGTGACCTCGTGTAACCTAAGGATAGAAAATTCCATAACAATGGTGATGGGAGAACTTGTAATCTGGAACTTCTGAACACCATGAGATGTCACTAAATCCTACAAACTGGACTTTTAAAACCAAAACAACGAGCTGAAAGAGGCTAAAGCACTGAGAGACAGTGACGAGTTGGCAATAATTCTCTGTGACTTCATCATGAAGAGTGACACCTTTTACATTACACAGACATTTAATCTATTGTTAAAACTATATTATTATCAATTTCTAATAAAAATCTGTATAATACAAACAGCAGAAAGCTTTTGGGAGACCATTAGTTGAAAGATAACATGTTTCATGAAGATGGACCCAGGTGAAGTAGTTTTGTTCCAAATACATTTGAAAACTACAGTTTTTTTTTTTTTTTTTTTTTTTTTTTCTGTTTAAGGCTTTTACTGAACAGCAGTCAAGCAACATTACACCTCATGAAATACAGTTCAATATAATGGACAAAGACAGCATGCTCATGAAACAGTGTGTTGGAGTGTCTGCAATGACACTTGTAGTCTGCAGATTTATACGTGACATGTCTCTTAAGTGGAGGGGGGAATCTTCCTGCAGCAGTCTAAACAAAGAGAGTGTGACATTAATCATCAGCTGTGAGATAAAAACATAATATCAGTAATCTGCTGCTCCTCTTTGACCCAACTTTATTTTGTGTTCACTTATTCAATTATAACAGCACAGCCTGTTATTTTGGAATAAAACTTAATCTGCTGTAATTGCAATGTGAAATTTATGACCAGTTCTTAGTCAGAGTTAAAATATATATAGGTTAGGTTTAGGAAAAGATTGTGATTTCCTTTAAAATAAGTACATTGACTTCACTGAAGTTCTGACCACTCAAGGTGCTTTTACGCCACACGTCACATTCCTCTGTTCATAGACTGATGGCAGAGGCTGCTATGCAAGGTGCCAACTGCTCAGCAGAAAGTAACTAGTCACACTCACACACCAATGGCACAGACTTCAGGGCTAATTTGGGGTTCAGTATCTTGACCAAAGACAATTCAACATGTAGACTGGAGGAGCCGGGGATCAAATAACCAATTTTCCATCCACCCCCACCTTGTCCTCTTCCTTGAGTAGACGTTCTTGCTCTTTATACTAAATTACATGACCTCCAGAATTGACACTAGGGGGGCATCTACAGCATCCAAGCTGCAGGATTTGAAGCAATGGGAATGTTCTGACCTCATAACTGGACAGAACCATTTCTAACCTCATATTGAAGTTCCACTATAGAGCTGAAAGACTTATTTAATGAATCCAAAAGTCGATCAACAATTTGTCAAATGAGTATCACTGGGGTATTGATAATGACAATAACTGCTAGTTGCAACTCGAGCGTCCTTTTCTCCAACTGAATACACGACAATAGTCTCTGATTTCGTTATGTACGTATTTCAGTATTTCATGAATGGATGAACCCTCATCACAAAACATAATGAAACGCCATGCCTTTGTGCTTTACAAAGGTTTCTACAGTTAAATTTAAGACATTTTAAATACCACATGTAATTCAATGCCTCAATGTTTCACAATCACACTGGCCAAGGTGTCAAAGATGTCAATGAAACTCAGTAGCAATCGAAAAGGTTCAGACATATATCCAAACAATTTATTGACATTTCAAACCACAGTCAAGTTGTGTATAACAATAATTAATTGCCAATAGTTTTATTAATTATATACGCGTGATAAGCAGCAGAGTATGGATGGATGAAGCCAATACAAAAAGCTACTGCTACTACATACTGTTGTCATTCCTAAACATGATGTACCCGGGGATGGGAGCTCAAGACAAGTGAAGTGATCCAATCTGGTCTTATGTACAGGCTTCAATGTAAACCTACTCATGTCAGGTGATGTAGTATGAAGAGTGAGAAAACATGGTGAGAAGGATCAATGGCTCCAACAAACATAGGACTTTAACCAAGGAAACCAGCGTCTGTGTCCCATGTAATACTTATTATGGGTTATTTTAAGTTACGTCACATGACTTGTGTCCATGACTGACATGACTGGTGTCACTTAGGTTGTGATTTACATAGCATAGTTATTTAACCCAAACCTAACCAACTAATTTGTTTGCATAAACTAACTCAAACTGTGACTGATTCACAACTTTAACAACAAGTAGTCAAATCCTTCTGATAGAAAGTGTCTGTTGTGTCTGATACAGACGCTAAAAGGTACCATGTGTGACTGTATGAGACACTGAGGGGTCGTAATATAGCTTTGAGTGTACGGCAAAATAAACTTCAGTGTTTGGCATGTTCTAATGGATTAATTTCATTATTATTATTGATTTCTGTTTGCATGTAAATAGAAAGTAAACAAAAATGTTGCTATGCCACAAACTTACAAATGAAATGGAATGAATTGTTTTTTGTTTGTTTTGTCATAAAAAATCAAATCATGTGCAGTATAGAGGTTTGGTCCACACATGAATTTTCAGGTCAGAGGTTTTGAACAATGGTAGTGGAGACTTTTCCATCCAGTTTTTCGCTGAAATCAGACACCCCATTTATTCAAGTAGACCAAACCATGTCAAAGTGATATGAGTTGGCTTTGTAAGTAGGGATTTGATGTGACACTTTGGTCATGCAGTGTACTGAAAGCCCAGTGTACCACGCACCAAGTCTCCACCAGAAAGCTGAATAATCCCATGCTCAGCGGCAAAAGACTCAAATGTGATGCACATGTGATCTGAACATTCTGTGTTCTTGTGTCAGTCAATGTTCTGTTTGCAGCATTAGGCTCATGGCTGTTGAGACAAAACTCTTTGTGGATTTAAAATAAGACAGCAGACCAGATGGCAGAAAAATACTGGATGGAATTTTAACTTCTAAAACATAAAGTTGTGGCTCTCTCTCCACAGACAAACATAAAGCTTAGGGGCTGTCATGCCTGCATGAGTATATACAGCACCTTTACGTGTTATTTTCCCTTGATGTGATGGAATCTGTGGAGCATTTGTTGAGGAAATCAGAGGAAATGCTCCATTTAGCAGTTATTAATAAAGCATCCTTTAGTCAGAAATAGTACATGAGGGGTTGTTCCTCAGACCTTTCTGCACGCTGCTGTTAAATATATTCAAACCCAGTGAAAGGCACAAAGACAAGGTTAGGGATTGAAGCCAGCATGCGCAGGGAGCTTAGGGGACACCTCTGGGCTGTCAGGACAGTAACGTCGCTCGGAGTCAGGCCCAAACTCAAAGTCAGATATAAACCTGTGGCACGCAGCACGAAGCTGTAGGAGTCCTGCGGTATGTGGATGTTTGATAAGGATAGTAGCCCATAGGGAGCACTGCCGAGACAAGACAGAGCCAAATGGCAAAGGACCAAATGTCCTTCAATTTATGGCCAACAGACATCACATGCACATTGGGGAAGTGTCCTAACCCACAAGATTTACATAGAGTGTAAGCGATGGAGATAGAGAGTGAATAGAGAATGGAGAGCGAAGGAGCAGTGGTTATTTTAAAACTAGAACAAGACAGGAAACTGAAAGTATACACAGTAATTGTACATCACATGACATCATTACACTGGATAAAACATCATTGCTAATGTGTGTATTGTTTACTATTTTAATGTGTAATTTAATGTTGTGTTTCAGGCAAGTACAGTGTGTGACTAAGATGCAAATGCTGTATTATTATTTAAATTCATTTTAAATATAATGATCCCTCAGTTGTCAATTTTTGTTTTTAAATATATTATAAATAATTATATTTGATTATTTGAAGTCAAATTGTGTGAAGAGTTAAATGTGGGGCAACTGGACTTGGTTGCATACGCTGACAGTATAAAGAATGGACAGTGTATGTGTGTGTCACCCACAAGTTTCTGAAGAGCAGCTTTGAAGCTCAAAATCTTTTGCTCCAACTGCCGCCATGTTTGTAGTCCTGCCTCTTCCGCCTCCTGGCTAATCTAAAAATGGGCAAAGACGTAGATCATTGGAGGACCTGAGGTGGGCTGAATGACACCTGGGTGCTCGAACACTAGCCATTTGTAACAGCACCCGCCTGTCAATCAAACCGTCCACGCTCTTAATTCAGCATAACTTTAAGCCTTAAAGGTCCAGTGTGTAGAATTTAGTTGCATTTAGTGGTCCAATCACTGCATTGTAATCTCCTCACATCACCCTTACCTGCCTAATGTAAAGGAGAAACAACACTTTAAGGACCCTGTTTAGAGTCAGTATTTAGTTTGTCTGTTCTGGACTACTGTATAAATAAGGTGTTTCAACATGGCGGCCTCCATGAAAGGGGACCCTCTCCCACTGTAGATATAAAAGGATATTTTTTAAGTAACAAACATAAAAAGATTCTTATTTTCAGGTGATTATACATGCATCAAAACATAGTTATGAATATTATATTCCATGTTTACCTTATTCTGAAAATAGAGGCCCCAAATCTTACACACTGTACCTTTAATATCATTTGAACAGGTGAGTTCTATATAAATTCACCCTCAGTACAGTTGTACCAGGCTGTAAACATGTTTATTTCTGCTATGAAGTTGGACATTTTAACATGGGGACTTATGGAGACTAACTGATTCTGGAGCCAGCCTCAAGTGGACGTTTAAGGAACTGCAGTTTTATCACTTCCCCAGTTAGCTTCACTTCACAGTCACGGAGGTTGCCGCTTGGTTGTAGATCCATGAAGACATTTCACCTCTTTGACTTGGATGACCTGGACTACTGAGAACTTCACAGACCACCTCACAGGTGTTTTCACGTTCTGAAAACCGCTCCACTGAAAACTGCATGTTTGATCTTGTGCAGTATGTATTGTAAGACATGTTTAATTCAGTTCAATTTATTAGTCTCATATAATTATAAAGCGATATAAGTATAATAACAAGAGAGTAGCAATAAGGAATAAAAAGTCCCAGGCAGTGTCCTCATTTTGTGGTTTGAGGGTAGAAGCTCTTCCTGAACCTCTGGTCTGGTGTATCCTGATCGCAGCAGGGAGTAAAGGTTGTTATCTGGCTGGTTGGAATCTTTAATGATAGCCTTATTTACCAGTGATTGGTGTAGATGTCTTTTAGGCAGAGTAGAGCACCAGCTATTGCACGTTCAGCTGAACAATTCACTCTTAGCAGGACCTTGTGATCTTGTTTAGAGAGAAGGAGAACATTTCAGTCAATCAAAATCACTTTATCTGTGGCTTAGGAACAGTGTTTGTGTAAAGACATGAGTGGGTAGGCACAAAGTTTGACGTGAGTGACCTGTATCTGCAGCTTATTTATTATTTATGTATTTATTCAAATATTCACTGCAGCTGATTTATCCCTGCAGAGTGACCCTGTGCTGCAGAACTGTGTCTGAAATGTAACATCTGGGAAGCAGATGTAAAATTCAGTGGACACACAGCAGGAGGGAGGCAGAGAAACACAGTAAAAAATGTATTAGAAAGTTACTTTAGCTAAAAGTTACTTTACTGAAGCTCTACACTCAACACAACATTAGACAACAGAGCAACAATGAAACCACCTGTTATTGTTCAAACCACTTTTACCTTTCTGTGTCCAACAGTGGCCTCCTGCTTGTTTTTCCTGACTTTTAATGTTTCACAGCTGCCTGTGCCCTGTGCAAAATGATTCAAGCTGCCAGTAATTTAGCAGATATTTTATCTGTTCACAGACCAGATAAACGATCCAGTCAAAGGAGTTAAAAGGGGAGCACTTTATTTGGATAGTCCGCCTACAGATTATAGATTATTTGTAACATTTCAACAGCTTGTTAGATTAGATTCAACAAAGGTTTCATGATACTACAAAGTTTCAAAGTTACAAATCTCTATACTCCATAGTTAATCTGTTAAACATCTACAGACAAAGTGAAACAGCTGAAATGAAATAAATGAAACAAATATTCTGCAGTCTTTCTGTAGGCAGACCACCAAAAGTTTCACCAAAAGTCTTTCAGTTACTGATCTTTTAGTTGATAACTGAGATAAGACATGATGAGAAAAATACACACCAGCAGCAAACATTGCAAGTTCAACAGCAGAAAATGCTTTCTTTTGCACTCCATTACGTTCAAGACTTACACAACACATCCAAACAGTCCAAACAGCATCAGACCTTATTTATGCAAATCAGATGAAGTGCGGCCGGGCTCATTTACATTTGTACTCTTAATAAAGTTAAATTGAGAAAATGCAGTTGCGCAAAACATTGCAGGACTGATGGCAATTTGCATGAGTCATAGTAAATATCCCCCATTATTCCACTAAAACAAAAATCAAACTTCAACACTGTGTGAAGTAGTCCAACCAAACATGCTACTATTTTTATTTTATTTTTAATAGCACGTGCTGATTACAGGCCTGTTGTAGAGAGTCCAGAAACACAACCCATCTGTGCCAGGGCAAACAGTGCTTTCCAAATACACTTTGATTTGACATAAATCACTTGTCTATGAGTCTGACCGAATGTAAACACAGTAATTAGCCTCCTGGATTAGCTATTGTAGCTAACTGTATGAAGAGTAGATCTTCATACAGTTAGCTACAATAGCTAATCCAGGAGGCTGGAGAAACTTGCAAATTTAGGAAATTCATCTAACGTTTTTTTTTTTTTTATGTCTGGATTCCAGGCCAGGGATCCATGCTGCAGTTGTACCCAGAATGTCTTAAAATGGTCTGGTAGACATCCAGAAGAGAGAGAGAGCTATTAATAATGGAGAGCACATTAGAGCGTATGGCCCCTATTATCTCTCTGGACAGTTTTGTGGAGATAATGTCACAGGGACTGGATGAGGGCCTTATGTGCAACTCAATATTCATAAATGCAAGCAGTGATATTAGCCTGAAGCAGCTCAACACATTTTAGACAGAATTCAGGTGCAACAGAATTTTTTTTTTTTTCACAATTAGAAGCAGAGGAAACGTTTGTGACCTGAAGTTTACTGAAATGAGCGCTCACGCTCAGTCCTTCTGCATGTTCTTCTCATTATACAACCATTTTATGACTAATATTTTTTTCATTTTTATAAGTAACCAACAATGAAAGCAATCAAAGCCATTCATTACATGTATTATCTTACAAAGTATCCAAATACATAGAAAGGAAATAACTTTGACCAACTTTTTTGGTTAGCCTCAACGATCAAACCAGGAAAAGGAAGTGTGACAGCATTCTCTGCTCAGGGCACCTTCACTGGAATATACATTTAAGTAGCAGCCACAAAGCTGTTATATTAATCTATATATTGTATAGGTAACCTTGATACAATCTACAATGTATGCAGAAGTAAGGGCAGATAAAGTGTCAACAATTATAACTTCTTGTGTGAAGGCCAATTTACTCACTCAGTCCTTTATTTCTTTACAAAACACATTAAATACAGCAGCATGAATGTATTTTCATCTAAGATAATGTCAAATATTTGCCTCGTCTACAAGTTTATTGTATCTTATCTCTAATTCTGAAGACATCTGTTCATGTTCAGCCACCCTTATGTTCTATAGCATCTCATCATCATCTGTCTTCTTTCCATAATGCTGGTACTAATCCAATGACAGGATATTTAAACACTGTACTGAATTGAAGTATACAATAAGATAATGGTCTTGTCTTATTGTTTCAAAGAAACTAGGCTTCAGTTCTGGTAACATTTCCAAACGTCTCTTAACGTACCCCCTAAAAACAGTTATCATCGAAACATGTGCAGGTTGGCCAGGATTTTAAGAGTTTCCAGACTTAAATCTTGTCATGTAAGCCGGCAGCAATGAAGTCTGGTTGGATATTTTTACCATTTTGACAGAAACAGACGAGTGCTCTGACCCTGCCACCAGTTTGTGATAATGTGTGTCATAACAGGAATAAAAGTGTGAAGTCTGCCTTGTTGAAAAGGCCAGTTTTGACCTCATACCCACCATGAACTGATCCCTACTGGAGTGGGATATGGTGTTTTTCTCCCATGGTGCATTGGTGCTTGTCCCACTGGGATCCAGCCGTGTTTTTTTGTTGATCCTGTCAGGTAACTGTTGTGTTATCCCTTCCTACCTGCTGAGAAAAACAAGAGCAGCCCATGTGTTTAAGAGCTATGTACCACCTTTTCTCTTACGTTTGAGTGGATGGATGGATGGATGGATGGATGGATGGATGGATGGATGGATGGATGGATGGATGTGTTCAGATCTTGTGTTGACTTTGGGTTATACTGTACAGACAGTACATGGGCTGGCTGTGTCACATTTGGTGTAAGTATTATTTTAGTGACCGTGGAATTCTGGTCCTTATGCACAGGAGGTGAGGCGTCTGCAGGGCTGCAGCGGATTTTTAAAATCCTTTACAAAATAGCGTTTGCTCAACGTTTTGTGAAGGTTTGTCATTGTGCTAAGATCGACTCTGTTGTTTTCAGACAATTATACGACAACCTCACTTTGCCCCCTCCTCTTTCCCTTTCGTCTTTCCTCTCACCCTCTCTTTAGCAGGCAGTGTGGCCTTGGTGCTTGCAGACTAAATGACAATTCATACTTCACACCACTGCTGCTAACTAGTTTACCAGCAGGTGGTCTTGAGACTACTGACTCCAGTGGCAATGGAAGTAAATACTGGACTCATGTTCAGTACGTGCTGTCTAAAAAGACATTTTTGAGACAAAGCTCTGACAGGTGAAGTATCCACTAAATCATAGAATATACGGTTAAATATTAATTGTTGATTACTTACCCATGAATTCCACTGGCATCTGTGACATCGCAGCCTTGATGTTTTGATCCGTTCTCAATGCCGCTTCATATCTGACCAGGAGTGTTTCAGAAGTGGACTGTTTTGCTCACCAGACTTTGTTAACTTGCTCAGATTTGGTCATTTTTATCTTGGATTATCTGCTTCTATCTTAATAGTAAATAAATAAATAAGTAAGCTACATAGTTATTTTTTTCCCTTTTGGCTGTTTTTACAATCAGGAGTCAAGTATTTTGTTTAGAAAAATTGGTCTGGTTTCTGTATGCCGGCCGCTATCACAATCATTAAGACAATCTTTTATTTATACATTTTTATGATTTGCTTTCAGTGGTTCTGGTTTTAAAGATGGGTAAAGTTTATAGTTCACCTTTTTTCACACTCCAGCCCTGCTACAGGTTTCTCTCTGGACTGTTTCCATCATCTATGACCAACATCAGAGTTTGCCCATCCACAAATGAAACACACCTCCACGCATTCATCTGTAGATACATTATTGACATATCCCTAATTGAAGTTGTGGGCTGTTGGCGCTGCACTGATACAACTAATTGGCTGTTATGGCTGCAAGAAACAAATGACTGTCTTAAATTCTGCCGAAAGAAATCTGTGAGATGCTCAAAGTGTTGTAAAGAATAGACCAGAGGAAGAGGTAAAAGCTCATTACAGAATGTGCCCACGACAGGACTAATAGAGTGTCTTACCTGACAAGTTCATTCAAAGTTGGTCCTCTGGATTCAGATTCAGCTTCTCTGCTTACATAAAAAGGTTCAGTCCTGCACCCAAACCAGCTGTTAGAGGTATTTTCAGTGGATTGCTGGTCCGGAATGTCGGTGAAGCATCTGAAAGAAAGTGTGACAGGTGTGTGTGTGTGTAGTCTGAGTCGTGGAAATGAACCTGTTGTCTTAGTCCAGACTGACTCACACCAGTTATCTTCATATCTTCACAGAAACTTCTGAGTGCTTCGCTCCTATTTTAGTCGACACTTCATCGATGCCGGCAAACTTTCATCAAGTTATTCATACTGAATCAGTCGTTCCTGCCCCTGACTGGTGCCAGGCCAACAATGCAGCTTCAGGCTCAGCAGCTCCCCATCCCCCCTACCAATGAACTCCCAGCTGACGGAGGAGGGGCTGAATGGCATGTCAGTTGGTATAATTGCAGGGGGCTCTCTGGGAATTTTATTATTATATATATAAATAAGAAAGTGCCACCCTCAGGCCTTTCTATTTTGTTTTCCATTTTCCACCTTTACAGCTGCTTTTTTTCTAGTTGGTGTGGAAGCTATACTATCTGCTGTTGATTTGAATCTTTAGTTTATTATATCTTTATGTCAATGATAATGTTAATTAGTTTTTATTGAAGAGGTTAATGTATGTGTTATACCGTATATAAGTTATATTTATTTAGAGTTTTTCATTAATGTTAAGAGAACGTTACATTTAAAGATTTTACCATAAGAATTAGACTGTAAAAGACCTTGCAGCCTTGAGCACATTTCTTATAGGGGATATCAGTCTTGCATAAAATAGTGAATTCCACTGTCTGCAGAGTGTTGCATGCATGTCTGCACAGTGCTGTATTTTCACGGCTCACTGTCAGGAAATATTGTACGGTAATTATTGGACTCCAGGAAAGTTGCAAACCTGCAACGGTGGAGTTATTTAAAGCTTTGAATGGGTCGATTGGGTTCTGGAGGTGCGGTTAAACCAAAAGTCTGGCCTGTCATAGTCGGGCCCAATGTGATATTAAATATTCGTTTTTGTTACAGCAGCCTCAGGCTCCAGTTTGCTCTGGGTCTTATGTATCTGATTATTGTTTAGTCAATCAAGACAGGAGATTTAAAGCTATAACTATAATTAACACTATGGAAAGTTAGCTCTAGAAGTTAGCTAGCTTTATTTCCTACCAAGTCACCAAAATGAACAAATAAATGTCAAAGTAAGATATTTTGTTCACTAGATCATTGCGTCTTACCTGATCACTCAAATAAAAGTTGTCAAAACTGTTTAAAAAATGCTTCTTTTTTTCAGTTCAACAGTTTGGAGAAGTACAGAACAGCTCTGATTTTTGACACTTAAAGTCAGAGTATAAAAAAACAACTTTTACTGAACTTATATTCTGATAATAAAGTAAAAACTCAAATAAATTTATCACATGTGGCCCTAATCGTCCTCTGTAGAGAAGGACCAGCACAAAAGCTAAGCTATGTACTTCCATGGACGAGGATAGCAACAAGTATTTTAGCCCCGAAAAAAAAAGAATATCAGTCTAAGTATGTGCTATATTTAGAATATGATCACCGCAGACAGCACTGTCCCTTTTGGGAAACTATCACTCTCTCTAAATCCACTACAGTTCGTCCCAGAACACGGGAGTTGCTGGTCTACCGCTGCCTCGATCTGCAGCGACAAACAGCTAACGTGTTAAAACACAGAAGTGTCACAATAAGACAAACTTACTAACCGATCGAGGCAGAAAAAAATCAATATCAGTCAACAAGGGAGTAACTGGTCCACTGCTGACTGATGCTGATTTTTTTAGCTCTCCCATCCACAGCAGTGAAGTACCAAACGCTCAGAACTGCTGCCTCTATGTGGCTGCCAGCTAGACAGTATATCCATTCATACCATTTCAGACCAGCCAGCAAATCTTAATGGCTGCATCTGTACATTGCATAGCTTCTGTGGTTGTCCTCTTGTGTGCCTCTCCAAACTGGAGGCATTCTGACTGCCACCTACTGGAGGTAACACACTGATTACAGGTAAGTTCCTCATACAACCTCACACAAACAACCAAACTGTCCCTTTAAATCTCAGTGTGATTAGAGAGTAGAGTTATATCAATCTGGGCGATGCATGAAATTAACTTCTCTCCTCTTGTCGATGGCAAGCAGCATCACATCTTCCTCCTCCGTCAGTGCAAGAATGCCTTTGAATGCAAACACACACAGAGGTTAGCTTGATTAAATGTTTGTTTAATTTTGAGCAGGGCAACATTCAGTGCAATCAGAGGATCACAGCTACAGTCTCCATGAGAAAAAAAGGTATTCTCTGGGCTGAGTCACACTTGCATGCTGAGGTATTGTGGGATTGCCAACAGGATAACTGAATTCAATAAACACTTGCTGGAAGGTCTAACCTACAAGCTGTCAATCAGCACTAATGAACCCAGTGAATTGTATGTTTGTCAATGTTACAGGAATTATCCAGGAAAGCAAAATATTTATTTATTATCACTGAGAGGAAGCACACATGGAAATAAAATGCATATTAACGTGTAGTTGGTGTTTATTTCAATTCCATATTGATGTCAGTGTGTAGTGTGACAACCTGCCACTGTCAGCACAATGTGTACCCGGTGAATACTTTATACTGCAGGCAGAGACAGACTAAAGCCTTTGTAAATGTGTAGGTGGGAACTCCAATGCTTGATATCATTTTCTTAATCTGTCCTGTCTCTGTATCAAACCACAAAGAAAAGGTGAGGTACTTCCTGTCCCTGGTTGTCCAGGCAGAAGTAGCCTAGCGTTGCTGTACAGTGGTGATAAGTCATCATTCTGATGATAGTGGCAGCTGTGTTAAAAATAAATTTAACTTCACATATCTTATCAGTCCATCTGCATCAGCAGCTCATCAGTTTGCTTTCCAAACTGCTGATGTATCAGGATCATGACGAAACCCCTCTGCAACCAACTCTGCAAACTGGGTCGTCCCACAGAGGATCTTCACGTGTCAACAGTTTGTATCTGTTCATCTGTCCACCCTCCACCGACTGCTTCTGTGCTGGATCGATCATTAATGATCGGATTGTTGAATGTAACAATGACAAAACAATGAACGCCCACGATTTCTGTGGGTCTTGAACCGGCTTGAGGCCGATCCTGTATACACCAGGTTGATGTACAGTGCATGTGGTGGGGAAAGTCTCTCCTTTCTCTGCTGCACTCGCTGACTGTAGCCTGCTAAGCATGACTCCTACGAGGACTCTGTTGGTCCATGTGGTTCTTTTTTGAGAAATGTCCTCCCAGGAACTGGTGTTCATAGTACTCACAGCAGTGAGCAGGTGTAGTCGTATGTAGGCCTGTTTGATCCCAGCAAAACCTACATTTACATAGCAGCAAGCAGCAAAGCTGTGTGAAACATACATCTGTGGAAACTCACAGAGGGAATTTTGTTCTAAACAGACTGTAACTTTGTAAGATCCACACTTGAACTCAGATTGCTGGAGCTGAACTGCCTTTTTGCAAAGAACAAGAGCTTTGATATTTTTTTACAGCCTGTGAAGAGATCGCTTCATGGCCAGCCAGTATGAACAGAAGAAATAATTATACTGACCACACTGACTCTTGCGATTCACTGCAGGAATGTGAGTGTTAAGTTATACTTTAAAGCAGTACTTACAGTTGGTGTATTTTTAGTAGTCATAGTTACTACTGTACAATTAGCAGTACTGATGTACTGATGAGGAGTAGATTCTTAAGCGTGGAAGTGTTCACATTGGGATCAACTAAATATTTTTAACTCAAGGTCCACTTACTGCCTTTTCAAACCATTCAGAACATCCAACGTGAGAAGATGTGAGATGTGATGGAAAGCTCTGAAGGTATTTTGTCTACTTGTCTTGATTCTAAAAAAGTTGTGACACTGTAAAATGTAAATTTAGCCCAGAGGACACGACTTCCATGATTTCCAAAAACAGTTTGAAATGTGGACTCATCAGATCACAGTACACTTTTCCTCTTTCCACATGGTAGAGTCTTCCATTTGTTGTACTGACAACAGTTTCTCAAGTGTTCCTCAGCCCATGCAGTAATATCTTTTATACAATCATGTGGGTTTTTAATGCAGCGCTGCCTGAGGGGTCAAAGGTCACAGGCATTCAATACTGGTTCTTGGCCTTGACCCTTACGTGCAGATGGTGAAATCCATAAATGTCTTGTATTAGTTATTAATAACTATCAGTAGTTATTCTTGTAATAGTATTAGTAGTAGATATAACAGTAAATTACTGATGATGATGGTACACTCTAAGAAAAACTGGTTTGCAATTGTAAAATATTTGGTGGTTTGAAGAACCTTTTTATGTTTAATAATCATTTTTTCCTTCTAAAGGTTCCTTGGAATACTGATCACTGATTCTTTAAGTCAAGTCTTTGCTGGTTCCTGAAAGAACCAATAGTTAGAAAGTTCCTTATAAAAATGAAAAAAGGTCCTCTATGGCAGCGCCATGAAGAACCACTTTAGGTTCTGACTCAAACCTTTATTTTTAAGGGTACAGTAGCCACAGGACTGGTAGCAGTAGTAGTAGCGGTTGTACTAACAGCAGGAGAAGCAGCAGGAATATGAAAGCAGTAAGAGCACCAGTACCAGCAGTCATACTAATAGTTTTAAGGGTTCACAGCTGTAATATTGATAACATGATTATTATTATTAGTAGTAGTAGTAGTAGTAGTGTTAATAGTATATAATAATAGAATTAGTACAGTAGTAATGCTGGCAGTAACAGTAAGTAACAATAGTTTTAGTAGTATTAGCAGTAGTTGTACTGATTAAAAGTACTTAGCAGCAGTTGTGCTTAGTAGTTGTAGTTACAACAGTAGTACTGGTAGTAGTAGAAGCATCAGCAGTAATACTGACAGTGATAGAAGTAGTACAGTAACAGCATAAGTAATTTTAGTGGTAGCAGTCGCACTAGAAGTGACAATAGTTGTGGTGGTACTCAGAGCAGTATTAGTAGTAGTAGAGTAGTGACAGCATCAGTTGTAGTAAGAGTATTAGTAGTCTGTTTTTCAAAGCGTCATCTTAACATTGCTCTGAGCCTTTTAAAGCTGCTATCAGTGAAAGCTTGTTTGATTGTGTCACCTTCACAGCGACGCAGGATTTGAGAAAGAACAAGACAAACACAGAAGAGAGAGCTCGGGGAGGAGAGAGAGAGGAGAAGCTGGTGCTGCTTGAAGATGTTTTGTTCATTGCAGCAGATGCTGTGTCTCTGTGCCGCTGGCCAGTACAGACGAGGCAAACCAATACTGCGACTAGTCACACTCACACACACACATACACATACACACACTTCCTTCCTTCTTATGTAAATACAAGATTGTGCACTGGTGTGAGAGAGGGAGATAGATAGAAGCACATGATGTTACAGAGAGCGTACAGCGAGCCTTTTCAATACTTCAAAAACAGCGAGGGAGAAAAAAAGCTGCAGAGTGTTGAGCCGTGGAGAAGAACCACACTGCCCTCTAGTGCCGGGGAAGGTGGAACATTGGGAACGTTGCAGATGATTTCATCCCTCCCACTCCAACATGATAGCAAGTGGTTTCTCTCTATGACACTTTTTTTTGTCTGCCTTGTTTCTCTCCAGTCTTATCTTCTAAGGCTTTAAAAGTGTGACATCTTCAAAGGGATGCTTCTGTTGTTGGACAGAGCTTCATGATGTAGAGACTTTCCAGGATGCAGAGTCTGTATCTACACTATAAAAAGTGTCACAGACTGTTGGGTTTATTCTTATGTATTCGTTTACCATGTAGTTTTATTGGAGCGATATGTGGCCCTGCAGGCAAAGGACTATAGAAATGGGATACAGATAAGCAAAACACCAAAGTAAAGTATCGTCGGTGTGACTGTGAAGGCCACATGATCACATCATTTTTATCATGGTCACACACCTGTAGATACTGCACTCATTTAAAGCTGCATGTCAAAGTGTAATCCAGTTTATGATTGAATTGCCTGATTAATTTAAAGCTGTTCTAATCAATATATCGACCAAAGTGTCGGCCATTCATGGTGACGAGCCCAAAGAGTTTTCAGCCTATTTTGGATCATTATTTTGCTTTTCCAGCCTGCACAGTCGTCTCTCTCATCAACCCTCACTTCAGCGGCAGCAGCAGGCAGCAGCTCTCAGTGAAAAAGCTCTGATGAATCCTCTGAATGCTTGCCTAGTTCCCAATCTCTGAATCACCAGCCACGTCTTTGATTTGTTCTGCAGAATGAGTTCTTTTTGTCTCCACAGTTGGAGAGATGTTGGATAGCCTAGCAAACTGCCGAGCCGCATTCATGAAAAGTGACGATGGGAAAATGGCAACAAGCGTGGATGAGACCAAGTCCACTTACAGAAATAACAACTCTTACATCAACATTTTTGATCAATATGAAATATGTTTTGTAAACTGCTCCTATTAAGGTTGTTAGGGTCTCTTCAGTGTCAAGTGAAAATGATTCATTACTTGCTGCTGAAAACATAACAAAATAACGCCCCTCTGTGACATGAACATGATGTCATGTTGAATTAAAGAAATGAAACAAAGTGGCAGTTCAGTGTGATTGTCAGGCTAATGTTACGCTACTTGCCCATCACCAAAAAGCAGACAAAGTTAGCAGTTTGTGGTGAACGTAATGGAGCATTCAGCAAAGAAGAGAGACCAAAGCACAGCTAACAGAGAGAATACTGGACTTCAATTTATCAGGTGGACTCAAACGAATGAAAGCGAATGTTGCTCTGTGTCTGCAGGATGTCTGTGCTAACACATTCAACTTTATAGAATTGCAGAGTGGGAGAGAAGTGTTTTTTCCCCATTTCAAACACATCAATGCTGCTTCACGTCCAGGACATGGCCAGTGTGTCTCATGTGCGGCTGCAGCCACAACCGTTCTCAGAAAAAATCCAGAGTGGAAGTCATGTCAGCGCCACACGCAACATATACACCTTTCACCAGAGTTTCAGTATTTATGTCTGGATAATATGTGACCTACCTGACAAACATATAAATATCTTTTTTTTTAACTCAGATTGAAAGCCATCTAAGGTTTCTGTGGACACAATACATTCCTTCGTTAACGAGGCTTTTATTGCAATTCGGCAAGATAGCTGAAGTACGTAGCATGGCCTGGGTGTAACACAGAGACACAGAACACAGGTTTAGAAGAGCTCCCACTATGAGTTACATAACACTGTCTATGTGAAAAAATGAATGGTACTTCTAGAACCAGGGGTGCCAAAAATAGCTCCTCCTACTATGAAAATGTAATAATGCAATAAAACAACTCAATAACGCTGCAATGTAAATTCATACCACCCACATGTTTGTCCTATTTTACACATAAAAACTGTAATGCACGTGTATGTCACAAAATAATAATAATAATGGGGTTTTCGTTGAAACACAGCTTTGAACCTTTTAAATCCCCTAAAAATAAATCTGAAGTTTCTGACTTTAAAGCTCACTTCTTTTATCAGTTTTTGGTTTAGTGCTATCCCCAGGTGCCCCTTGATGTTTCCACAAAATCTCTGGAGAACTGACTCTCTAATAAGGAAGAAAGAATGCATTTTAATTACTCTGCACGGAGCTTTGCATCACCAGCCCAAAGCAGAATTTACTGACGATAGTGTCAGTTTAAAGGTAAACAGACTGAGAGATTTGGCTGCTTTAACTGCAGTCAAATTAATGTCAGTGCTGTAATTAAACCCCCCAAAAAACAGTCTTCACATCCAGGGCCTTCTTCACCTCACTGCTGTTAAATCAGGATTTTAATTAATTAGGACATAATAATATTTAACTGTCAATAAAAGCAATGAAATGTGTCTTCATAACTTTTTAATGTGACCATATACTTCATACACATAATGTCAAAATCAATGCTGTTTTATCCCTCCCAAATCACTGTACATTGTCACCCTTACACTGCATACAATATATATTAGCAACATAAATATTTACCCACGTAAAAGGAGGTTATGTTGTCTGTCAGCAAGATTATAAAAAAATCTCCTGATCCAGTGAAAAAAAATAAAACACAGCCTGTATTCAGAAACCTTTAAATGAACTGTCAGGACTTACGTACGGTTGTGATGTCACAACTGTACAGCCACGCCCCCATTACAGCCCACTGTCTGGGCAGACTACAACCCGTTGTGTGGTTGGTCTGGCTGTGCGTCACTCAGAAAACAGTCAGCCAATCAGATGAGCAGCTGCTTAGTATTAATGAGATAAAACGCAACACAAAACACAGGAAAAGCGTCAAATATGGGACCTATAACGAAACTTGGTGGAAGGATGTTGCATGGGCCATGGACGAACTCATTCAATTTTGGAGCAGATCCGAATCATGGGGCCGCGTTACCATTGCAAGGGCGATTGTAACACCAGTGTCTATGGCAAAATGAACTGATTTCATGCAGGTACAAACCTGTCATAATTAAAGTGAATGGTGTGCTGTGACTAAGCATACAACAAAACATAACAGCCTCAAATATCACTGTAGAAACAAAAAAATCTTGGCGGAGATCGGTGATCTGTGCTCTCTGAGTGCCTTTCTACTTCTTTATCCTGTTAAGTTTAAGCAATAAATCGAGCTTGGCGGTGCTCACAATTCTGTGATGTATTATATAGGTGCAGCATTAAGGTTCTGGATTGGTTTGATGTATTTTCCACTGGATAACTGGCCAAAAGGAGATGGCATGACATCACTTGTAGCTACAGTGGAGTTTCGTAGAAAATGTTTCATTAATAAAACATCATGGTAAATGGTTGTTGAAAGGCACTCTGGGAAACACTTCTACTGGAGTAGATGTGTGAAGCAGGTTGAGGGAAAGTGGATACACCAAATAATTATCCCACTTAATGACAAAATAAGTCCTGGAATACGCTGATGGGTGGTAGCAGTGTATGCTAAGTTTTCCTTCAACACTCTGCTTGCTATCTGCTGGACATGTAATGAAACATATTGATCTCATTCTACATTAATATGCGTGCATGAATGCATTTATTATCAGGAAGTGTCATTAGTAGTAGTAATGGTGGTCACCATCAGTGTAGGCTGATTGTGATTTAAGAATGTACCTTACCCATCTGAGATCCACAATAAGACCTTTCAATTTTTGCATAACGAAAAGGCAGATGTCTTTTTCTGTTGTTGGAAAGTACTTGGAATTTGGGGAAATATTATAGTTTGGTAATGGGTGAATAAACATGTAAATATTTGGCAATGTACTGCATGTTTAACACTGAATCTTAAAGATGAACTGACTGCTGAATCATTGCTCTTCACTGGTGACTGAAAACATCGTTGTCAGATTAGCCAGCCACGATAAACAGAACATTCCTTCTTCCTGGTTAAAAAATAAGTCTGGAACTAAATGTGACAATTTGAACCACCAACACAGTGAACTGAACTGTACTGCTGAACTGAGGACAGGATCGGCACAGAACAGCACAGTGTTCAAGTTTTACATGTTCATTTGTATGGTCAGTTAGCTTGTTAGCTCAGCAAAAGGTGAATGACCGATATAATTGGTGAGAACTAACTGACTATCATCAGATGACTATTAAACTCTGGGGTCAATGAGCTGTGCTTTGGTGCTTCGATTGTAGCCAACGGATATATAAGTAACAGATATCCAGTACAGTGGTGCACTGTCGCCTTACACCAAGAGGGTTCTTGGTTCGAATCTCGGCCTTCCTGTACGGAGTTTGCATGCATCTCCTCGTGTCTGTGTGGCCTTCCTCCCACAGTCCAAAGACACTGAATTGGCCTTAGACCTTGAATGGTTGTTGGTCTCTATGTGACCTGAGATGAACTGGTGACTTGTCCAGGGTGTCCCCCAAGACCCTTTGGGTCTTGCCCAAAGTCAGCTGGGATTGGTCATTGATGAGAAAGATACATTTTAGCTTATCAGATATCTGCATATAAATGCGGACACATTTTTTAGAAAGCTAACTAACAGCTAAATTGTCGCCAGACAATTGCAGATGGGTTCTGATATTGTCTTTTGACCAACACGTTCCGCTTCCTTTGCTCTCCATATGGACTCAAATGTGGCTGGTGATACTACTCAGACTACAAAAAGAAACCAGAACGCCTCCAATGCCAAAATCTTGCTCCCATGCCTACAGATTTTGCATTCATATGCAGATATCAGCAGAGAGATTAGTGACTGAGAGTCTTTGAACTGAACAAAAGTCTTTGAATCAGCAAAATGATTCGCAATTCCAAACTCTTATTTCTTCCAGAATGAAGAAAAACTCTCAGCTGAATCAGATCAAGTTTTAAACAGAAAAAAGGTTGACACTTATGATGTCTGTTTTTATGGAGTTATGGATGAAATCATTTTAATAACGGTCACAAATTTGTCTCCACAAATATAACACTTTGAAAGCATTCATTATTGATATAAAGTGCTTTTTTTTTTCTCACCCCCATGACACCTGCTGGGCTCTGTATCTTTTTAATTGACTGCTGGCTGTACAACAAATTGCCTCTTGAGGGCAGCTCATAAATGATAATCAGCTCCTCGCCATGATAAAATAATTAGGACAGTATTTCAGAGTCACCAACCCTCCATCCCAGATATTTGTGTATCAGTGCTACTCAAAGCTCAAGCTGCAGTCCAACCTCTGGATCAACCGCCTGTCCTTATCTCTGCACAAAATCAAACTGAGTGGAGGAGTAGCAGGAGTAGGTGTGATTGTGTGGTTATTGGACATCACAAAAAAAAAAAAAGCAATCCTGACTTCCCCTCCCTCCTCCTCCTTCATGTCACACTCACTGGAAAGATGAATAGGCAGCTGTTGCTCCTTGTACTTCAATGAATCAACTGTAATGGAGAGGAGCTGACGGAGGGGCCGGGAAAATGAAACCAAGAACTGGAGGTAGGATGGGGAGGGAGGAAGAGGAGGAGGAGGAGGAGGACATGACAGTGTAAGCCTGAGGAAGAGGAAGCTGGGAGAAGACAGTGAGTGAGTGGAAGTGAGGAGGAATAAAAGGGAATAGGAGATAATGTGAGGGGGTGGACTGACAGGGAGACAGGGAGATATCAGGGGACAACAAGCGCAGCCAACCCAGGAAGATGTAAATTACATAAGTTACTCATTTACATTCATATGGGCAATTTCTCTCTCTCTCCCACTCTATCCTCCCCTTGATCTCCCTTCTGCCTCCTACACAGAAGCACAGGCAGAATATAAACGGAGTCCTTGCACGGTGATCCTGTATGCAGCCATTGTAAGCCTGCATAACACAGTTAATCATAAAATGCTGTGTTTGCTGGAAGACTCCACTTATATTGAGACTTCTCGTGCACTCTCATGAAGTGATTCCTGTGGAATCAACAGAGCAGACATTCAGTGACGTCACACAGAAGCATTAACAGCTCCTGTCCAGCAGAGGCCACCAGAGGAACAGTTCACCCTCTGATGTCTGCAGTGTTGACTACAGAGTTAAAGACCCAACTAATCAGATGATCGGCAGTTCGATCCCCGGCTCCTCCAGTCCGCATCTCGAAGTGTCCTTGGGCAAGATACATGAACCCCAAATTGCTCCTGAAGGCTGCACCATCAGTGTGTGAATGTGTGTGAATGGTTAGCTCCTAAAATGCATTGCATGGCAGCTAATGCCATCAGTGTATGAATGTGTGTGAATGGGTGAATGAGATATGTAGTGTAAAAGAGCTTTGAGTGGTCGGAAGACTAGAAAGGAGATATATAAGTACAGTGCATTTACCATTTACTAATTTTACATCCAGTGAAATGCTTTCTCACATTTGATGCTGTAGCAGAAGGACTTTCTCTGCACATACAGACAAGTGAATGTGAAAGGACATACTAGTGCGTGAGTGGATGAAATAAAATAATATATTATGAAATATTATCAAATTAAATGAAAGGAAACAAGTGAAAAAATTCCATTAATGTCCATTAATCTGTCCAACATTAGTGAGTCTGAGGGCTGCTACATGCATCTATGTATGTGCTTCACTGATTACTGGACAAAAGCACAACTTTAGAACTTTTTTCAATGAATAAAGTTATTCACTTTATTTTATACACAATATATTTGCTGCTTTTCCCTCCTCCAGCTGCTTAGCTTCAACACTCTGTTTCCTGATGAGAGAAAGCTTTAGCCTAACTACATGCTAAAGCAGCTAACTGCTAATTAACTGCTGCTAACTAAATCTTCCGTTAGCAGGCAACAGAACTGTGTCAACGTCAGCCAGGCCAGACCGGGTTCAAACAAGTCTCTAAGACAAACATGGTTACACTACCAAGACCCTAAGTGACAAAAAAAAGTACTTTTTAAAGCTGGTTTTAAATCTGCAGAGCTGGTGAACGACAACATTTGTGTATGAAACAGAAATAATCAGGACACTAGAGTCTGCGTATATCCACCTAAATCCATACCATGGGGCACTACACCCCTGGAACATTGTTCATGGCATTAAAAAGTTTTTTTGTGTTCTGGTATGTTGTTTGATGACCATCATCTGATTTCCTCTTTGAGCTTACATTTTCTTTTTACTCTTAGTGTAAACTTTCTGTAAGCATTTTGGTGTGGAAAGGAGGAGATTGAGGGGAGTAGCTAGGAGGAAATAAATGCATACTAATAAGAAAATATCACTCCGTGTCAATACGTGTTTCAATGCCAAGGTTTTCTTTTTCAGTTCAGGTTATGTATTTAATGCCAAGTTGTATCTTCATTGCCAAAATTATAATGTCACTGTTCCAGGCCTGTATTCAGAGTAACACAACACTTTGATTTATCCCCATTTGGTGCAAAATGTTCAACTTGAGGATGAGAACTGGGTCAAATACATAAAATGTTAGAACACTGGACACAATCCATCAGCTCTCCAGCAGCTTTACAAAGACTTGTACTTGATTACATCTCTCATGCAGAGTCATTATATGTACAGTAGTAGACTTTAAACTGACATCAGCTCCTCTGCTGTCTATCAGATCCAAAGCCACTCAGGTTTTCAGCTGTCAGCTCCTGTCAGATGAGTGCACTGTCACTGTCAGAGTCTAACCTGGCCTTGGTTTGGGTGAGCTGGAAAAAAGGTCTACAGTATATTGGAGGAAATGTGGAGAAGAGGGGGAACATCCGCTTATACCGGCAGGAGGTAGTACGACCGGTAAAGGACATCTTTGGAGATGGAGCTGACTGCTCTTTCTCTACAACTTATGTGGGCAATGTTGCAGCTCATTTATCGGTGCAAGACAAATATCAATTAAAGATGCTAGCAGCCAGCAAGGAAGCTGTAACACCAACACTGACTGGATAAAGACTCTGACTATTGTTCAATGTATGGTTTTGCTAAATCTAATGATTGATAAATTCTGGTTTGTGGCCTCACAGGATAATTCTTGATCCTGTTGTAAAGTTTCTTTAAAAATAAAGTACCAAAAAAGGAAAGAAAATCTCCTCTTTTAATGATTGTAATATTAGAGAGAGAAGGCAGTCTTAGATATTTTTGCTGGTTAAGTTGATTTTGGCATCCTCTAACAATAACAAAACGTTAAACACATGACTTCAAGTTAGTCTTTCTAACTTGAAGGACACAGTCACCAAGCAGCAACCTCCATGGCTGGGAGATGAAGCCAATGCGGAAGTGCAATGTACCAGGCTGTAAACATGTTTGTTTCTGCTGTGAAGCTGGACATTTTAACATGGGGGCAAATCGTTTTCTTTTTCACCAAAGAGAACCCATAAAGATTTTCACCCAAAATGAGAAATAACATAATTTTTAATGTAGAGCATCAGATGTGTCCATGTCCCCTTTCCATGGCCTCTGACTTCCCTCCATGTTTGCAGACAACAACACAGGCCTGACAGATCAGGACTGATAGCTGACTGAAGAACTGTGCAGAGTTCCACACAGATACATTAGAGATTTCTAATTATGCAAGTAATCAGTATCATCTGTGAATAGATGATTTCCTTTGTTAATCTAGTCAACTTTTGGGTCTCTCTGTGAGAGTTGTGTTAACTGTTTTTAAAAGCGTGTGAAAGATGTGTGAAACCAATGAACAAGTGTTAACAGATTTACAAGAGACTTCTGCTGTGCTGAGAGGGCGATGATGAAGATCTGTTCACTGTTTACTGCGTGACTTGATGCCTTGACTTACTTAACGATAACATTTCTGCAGTGCTTTTATTTTTTTGATAATACAACACATTATTTTAAAATTTATTCAAATCATTCAGTATCTTATTTTTCCATGACAGTAACGATATTGCCAAGTCAGATCACAACATTCTTTTTCATGTTTTCCACATTTAATAGTGTTATGCTATACATAACTTTGTATGACTAACTTGTTTATATAGGCCATGAGACATTTATTTTAGCTTAATAATATGATGTATATTATATGATGTTTTATTTATGTATCCATTTAAGTGTAGATGTGTAGTTAATTCAAGATAAATATTGAGAGAAAAAACAATTTGATGATGAACTCTGCCTTGATAAAACTCATAAATAGAGTGTGACTGATCGACACTGTATTTTTGTTTCTTTGACAAACAAAAAAACAAACAAACATTTATTTTATAATATTTCTTATCCTTTATAAAATATTATTATTCAATATTAAATAAATAGAACAGTAAAAAATAACCATATAAATAAAGAAAACATAAGCATGACATTGTTAAATCATTTTGATTTGAACAGTTTGTTACTCCCAATCGCAAAGTCTGCCAAAATAGAGTTTACATGTGTTTAAATGTGTAATTAAAAACAAAATATAAATATATTAGTAGTGTAAACCACTTTGGGCTGAGGTGAACAGTACCACTTGATAAATGAAATAATTTATTTATTTAATGATATTAAATATTAAAAATAAATACAATAAATAATAAATTATTATTAAATATTAAATCACTTCCAGGAGTAGCCTATTTACTCCTTTATGCCTGGAATGAACAGTAGTCGGTTCCATTTAGCGAACTGAGGTTCTTCCTGTAATATCTACCACATTACATCTACGTTACAAGTATTTACCAAAATAAAAGCTGATGGTCATATTCTCTCCCAGCACAGTATTTACCTCCTTGTTGAGCCGAACATGATTACACAGTATGCTGAAGTGGACGGTGTCTTCCTGCCTCCTCTCCTCTCCTCTCCTCTCTTCATCAGCTGACAGCTCACTGGAAGAAGAAAGCGACGCACGAGAGGGCAGAGTGGTTAATGACCGTGCGCGTGTGTAGGCTACGTGCGTGCGTGTACGTTGTTAGGTGGAGGAGGGGGGCAGAGATAAGGAGCCAGCGCACGCGAGGAGAAAAACGCGTTTTCTGATTGGCTATGAGGCATTGGTACCCAGGTCTGTCAAACACAACACATTTAACTCGAATACGACCAGAATTGGAACCTTCAAAATAAAAGTATATTTTAAGTTGCAATTACGTGAAGAGTATTTCAGATACAATGCATCCTTACAGACGTGTTTAGCACATGCTAATAATAGTAAATGTACTTTTAATCAAACGTATAGACCAAAAGCGTGTACTCCCTTCACAAGTCACGGTTTTGTAATGGTTAATTTTGAAGGCCACCGGAACATGTATACTGTATTTGAGCTAGCTTGACTTTGGTCCAGAGACAGAGGAAAGGATGTGACTGGAGCCCCTCTCTCTCGCGCGTGCCTCATCGGCCCTTCTCTCGGTTCACCGTGTGTTTGTGTCCCTCCTGCCTTTTACCGTCGAAATGGAGCTCGGTGGAAATTAGCAGGCGGGTACCTCTTCGAGTTCTCATCCATACTTTTGGAGAATGATCCACCGACAGATTATTTTATCCCAGGTAGGTCGTCTCCATTGTTGCTGTGTAACGTTGGGTGATGTAGCTTTATCATGTCAGTCTCCAGCAGCGGCCCAGCTCGCATATGTCATTCTCTCCCGTGTGAAGGAAACGACACGCTGAATTGTGTCAAAACATCGAGTGGTTAAGTGGTTATTTATCGGTAAGAGCACATAACGGGAAATTACTTCAAGAACATATGGCTGTCCTGGTTTCTTTCTTCGGCATGGAGCACATATAACGAGCAACACTTGAGTGAAATAGTATTTTAAAGGTGATTCACCTCACGGACACACACGGTTCTCCCGTAGCTTCATTTCCATCGTTGCTAGCAAACCACATACTAAAAGTTTGAATTTTATCAAATAATATGGTTATATTGAGATACTGTGAGCTGTTGGACGTGTGCCGAAACAAAGAGTGGACACGAATGTGAGAAAATCTTGAGTCATCTTTCTACAATTGTAACATTTGCCGGTCAGCAAACGCGACGTTAAAGTAGTAGATTTTGTGAACGGGGTTTGGCGTGATGTGTCGGAGCCGGGGGATGTCAGGGTCATTTATCATCGCCCTGCTTTGGGATGTACTACGAGTTCTAATAATATAAGGAGAGGCTCCCCCCCGCCTCCCTCCCTCTTTGTGTGGGGATTCCCATCCTCAAAATCCTCTTAAATACTGGAGCAACACGGCTGTGTCCCTTTGTTTCCCCTCTGTGTTTTGGTGTCATGAAATCAGCAGGTTATAATAAGTATAAGCGTGATATAAGAACAGCTGCCGTTTTCCAAAGAGCAACGCACAGATGTGACTTTGGGTTCCATATCACAACTGATGGTGGCTGCCAAGTTGCCAAGAAGGTGAGTAAATCATAATGTCCTTTATAATATTTAATTTGATTCTTCTTAACTAAAAAACTTAAGCAGCATGGACTCAGTTCTGCAGACTGGTTCTGTGGTCTGGGTTTTGGTGGTTTTCTGTTCCACTTCATTCCTGGATGGCAGTGATTTCCCGATAGCTATTTATAACACTCTCATAAATATGCATGCCTCCATTTGGTGCCAGTTAAAGATGATATTGTCCAATATATGCTGCACAACTGTGATTTTTGGGGTTGCTGTCAATGTAAAGTCGGTCTTGTTTATGAAGACACTCAATGAAGCTCTGCAGTGGTTGGCTGACGTCCTAGAGGTGAACTCAGGTAGTCTATGAGGACTAATCTTACAACAATACCGAAGGCCCAGAGCATCTTTAGTTGGATGCTATTCTTGTAACCCCCAAAGCGACTTGCCATTTATCTCCCATGTAACCTCGAACATGGTTTGACCTTTTACATTGTTCATTATCTGTGAAATATAGGAAGATTTGGCACGCATAAATCTCTTAAGCTTTTAAACTCAATCGTTTTGTCCTGAGCTCTGTGGGTTCGATTTTTTTTTTGTGCTGGTGCTGGCTTTCTCTGTGCATTGTGAAAATTAAAATGAGCAGCAATTTGACATTGACGAAGACTATTTTGGTTTAGTGACTCAGCCTCTTGCACAGAAGATATGAGTCTGATATTTCTGCCACACTGGCCCTGATCAGACAGATGCAGACCAAAGTGACAAAGCTGTTTTTCTGTGTTAAAGGTCCAGTGTGTCACATTTAGGGGGCTCTATTTCTCGGAACATATAACAGCCATATATAAGGAATATAATGTTTATTACTATGTTTTCAAAATAAAAAAATGTCAGAATGAGCCTTTTATGTCTACAGACACTGTGGGTCCTCTTCCACAGACTCCACCATGTTTTGACAGTAGCCCAGAACAGACAAACAACAATGGTTCTAGATATTCACATTTCTCCTTCACATTAAGAAAGACGGGTGTGAAATAAGTTGAAAACCACAACTACATTTCCAGATGCTACTACATCATTAACTTGTCAACCAATGGGAATATCTTTGACCAGTTAAGCATGTCGGTCCATACAGTTATTAGCATACACCCTCCACTAATGGCTTTGCTAGCTAACTTAGCAATGAAATGTGCTAAATAAATAAATGATATATTTTTAAAATAAAATAAAATAAATTTCTTCCAAATGTAAATCGTGTGATGCTACAAGCAACTAGCTGCCATGTCAGAGGCATGCATCATTTCGCTGCTAGCGGCCAGAGAAAATATGATTGAATGATTGAGTCCAATCAGCGTGGTAGAGGGCGAGGGATTCAAAGAGCTGTACATAGAGCCTGAGTAGATCATACTATCAACACTAAGGACGGGCTAAAAGTCAAGCTAGCCATGGCAGACAAGCAAGTTCTCATCATCGACTGCTGGACGGCTCTCACAAACGAAAGCTACATGATAACTATGTCCAGTTAATTTTCTCACTGAATTTACAATAAGTCTGTGACCTGTCAAAACATTGTGAACATTTTTTTTAAATAATCAAAAACCAGCAAATTCTCACTTTTAGAGAAATTTTGAGAAAGTTTTACATTTTAATGTTTTAGTGTATGATTTCAGCTTTTCAAAAATAATAAATATTTTCTGTTTCATTAGTCCTCTGCCATTTTAAGATATTTTATGGACCAAACAAACTAATAGATCAATCAAGAAAATGATCAACAGATCATTGCACAGTGAAAATATTAGTTGCAGGCCTACAGGACAGGATGGTGTGATACTGGATGGATAGTTTCTAATGTCTTCATCATGGTTGAAATGCACTGATTTTCAATGTTCTCAAGTATCAGAATTTTGTTCGAGATCAAGGCACCAGGGACACCTGACGAATAGTTAAACCACATGTTAGTGTCAAGCTGGAAGAAACAAAGGGCTGCTGGAGTGTCAGACACAACAGTTTGTTACTTTGTAGTATGCTGCAAAATAAACATTGTCTGCAGCTGCTCTAGTAAACATTTTCTTCAAGAAGCAAGTAGTCACACATCTGAATCTTATGCTACTTTTTTGGCAGTGAAATGTTTTACAAAGTTAGAAGCCCAGCAGGAACCTAGTGCAGTTTGACTGAACATCAAAGCTCCAACACACAAAATCACGATACTAGAATTTAAATTGCAGTTTCTGTTGGAAATAATGAGTAGTGAGCAAAGACATGGATGGGCTTTGCCAATAGTTTTATAAATGACCTGAAGCAGTGGATCAATCACCTGGTGTGGAGTTAACTAGAGTGTACAGGTTAAAGTGATGAGTGTTGAAAGGAGCACTGGTGACAAAGTGAATAGCAGTGTGGTGGATGACGTCCAGTTTATTGTGAAGATCAAATCTGCAGTATTAAGCAACCATAATGAAAGATTGCCCTTTTAACCAAGGTGTGCGCCTCACAGTGGTTAAAATATACTTTATTATGAAACAAGAAAACAGATCTTGTTCTGACTTTGGAGAACAGCATGTTGATGTGCACTGATACCCAGGTATTTTACAAATTTGTAAGGTAAGTTCTAGTTGTATTTTATTATCAGTTTTTAGGTGAGGTTGAAGGTGGGAGAAGGCTTATTGGATACTTTTGAAGCTATATTGCAGAGAAGTCAGGGCAGTGTTCAGGGAGGGATTGGATGTGTACCTAATGGTGTCATCAGCATACAGATTGATATGAGAGCTATAACATTATTTATGTAGATCCTGACTAGGGTTGGATTTAGGATGGACCCCTGAGGAACAGTTGGACAGAGACAGTTGGTCAGACAGGAAACCCTCAGCTCTCACAGATTGTATATGAGCAGATATGTCACATTTCTCTGTGACTCCTAAGTTCTTAAGCTGGCACATATGATGTCATTTAACACTTTGAGTGCTGCACAGACATGGCCGGTTCTAATGCCAGACTGCATGGTGGTGAGAATACTGTGGGACTGTGAGTTGTTTGTTGATCAGTTTCTCAAAGACTTTAGAGAGGCAAGATCATGCTTTTCTGATGGACTGGGTGCATTTGTTCCTTATTTCCCTAAAGGATTGCCAATCAGATGTGATCTTTCTGATGTTTCTGACAGATCAGCGCAGACAGTTGATCGCTAAACCAAGAGCTAGAGCAGTTTTTGATTCTACTTTTTCTTGAAGGAGCATGTCTGTTCAGGATGAACGTGAATGGATTTTAAAATGGAACCAAGCATCCTCAACAGTGGGGATGCTTGGTCCCATTTTCATTCATTGTACAAGACGTTTACGGATGATCATGGGAAGATGTTTGCCATGGGTTCCATCGTGTACAGCCGTGGTGGTTGTAATAATGACGTAGTCCAGCTTTGAATTCCCATCTCTGACTGGTCTGCTTGTTGAAAGTGGTGGTGAAGAGTGCTGACTCTCTCTGAAATAGTATTCTAGTATTCTTTCTAGAATTCTAGTATTCTGCAGATGTTCATGTTTAGCTCTTTATATACAAGAAATGTGTCCATTTTCTGTGCACTGAGGTTTCATGTTGTGCTGGAAGCTACACAGGATGTATGTCTAACAGACAAGCCCCCAACACATAGTTTTTGAAAATGATACAAAAGAAAGCAGTGCATTATCTCACAGTAAAGGCCTACAGTCAAATAAGAAAGAAGCATTATTTTGTCCACGACAAACCAAGGTGCAGAATAAATGATACACAATAACAGCGAAGAGCTATGCTTCCCCTTCTCTTAATCCTGTTCTGTTATTCTTGGTCACAACTGAGTGGCAAAGGTTGTACTTAATCAGAGGTTTTTCACCGTGAAGTGCACCTCTCCTGATGCTAAGATACTGCTTGAAAGTGAAACAACAGGATTAGGTTATTGTAGTTTGACCATCTGATGTTAGTGATGTTGCAGCAGTAGCTCATACATATCTCATGGAGGAAATGATGGTCCTTTATCCTCAGTGCACTGCTTCTCTGATTCATATCACAGTCAAATCTAAACACACTGTGGAGATTCATCGGCTCACAGAAAAGAAAATCTGTATTTGAGTATTTATATTTATATATTTATTTGAGATTTAGGCAAATGGACATGTTGAAGTAACTACAACTGGATGAAAGACCGTTAGCGTAGCTTAGCATTAGGGATGCCCAGATCAGTCGGCCGATATTCAGTAAAAACATGGGATCAGGAAATGCTTCCTAGTGTTGCAAATACTCTGTGTGATTCAGGCGAGTGGAGGTCGCCTGGATCACATCACAATCAAGGACGACTCATTCGAGTCTCAAAACCACAAAACTAACTGTGATGGAAGGTGGGGAACATAAAGAGAATATCAGCCTTCGCTTGAAGTGGAAGGTAGAGCAGCCGCAGAGTCAAGGGTTCATGAGGACAGCGCATGTTACCCATCCTTAGGTGAACAATGAGCTGAAGGAGGAGTGGTCAGGAGACCATTACTGAGCCATAGTACGGGATAATTTCATTTCCAGCTGAGGCTTTGCAGTCTCTTCAGTTCTGCCTGCTCTACATGTGTGCTGAATTAATAATCATGTCGTCTTGAACACAATTATAGTAGTTAATTATGCGAGTGTCAGAACAAGTAGGAAGGACAACTGGGGATATTTCCCTGGAGATCACTCTGCATGTCTGTTAATGTAGCTAGCTGGGGCACCGTGCTAATAGGCACTACATGAGTAATGAGGACTGTAGGGACTGAACAGGACTGGAAAATGTGAGTTTGTAGAGTTTTTGTTTGCGCATATGATCTTAAATATTTGCATATGTGTGTCATTTATTACACTATGACTATATACATCTGAAGTCCCACCTCCTTTGTTAGGTATGGCTACGAGAGGACCAAGATATCTGAAGAGATGTATTCATAATAAATTAATAGTTGGTCACTGTGTTACAGTAGGCAGAAAGTACAAACATCAGAGAAGGGATCATTGTTTCTGGGATTTAAACCATTGCTATTCAACAGCTGACTCTCAAATCTTAGATGTCAGACTGTCCTTGAATACAGCACCAACAAAGGAGTATTTATTTCATGTGGAGACAGAAGAGGGTAAAAAAATCTGACATGAGTGTGTTTTCCAAAGTTAACCTCCACTTTTATAAAACTGAGTAAAAAAAAAAAAAAAGGTATTTGAAGCTCACCTGAAATGCAGAATTTCTCTACCATTCATTTCAGTAAAAATAAACAATCTGACCAAAAAACACAGACACACATGACATACACTCCTGATCAAAATCTTAAGACCGGGTGAAAAATTACTATTAAACACATTTCACACTATTGGAACTTAACCATATCGTAAGTAGAGCTTCAGAATGCAAAAAGAAGAAACAGGAGCAAGAGACAGCAAAATAGAATCAGCAGTTTATTGAAAACTGCATTTAAACTAAAACAGACGTTTTATCAGCTGATCAAAAGTTTAAGACCACAGGCCAAAATAGCCCAAAAATAGATCTAAAAGTGTAAAAATGGACTCACTAGTGCTCAGTAGTACTCAGTAGTACTCAGTAGTACTCAGTAGCCCCACCATTCTTGTTTATCATTTCAAAAATGAATTTAGGCATGCTTGATGTGAGTTTTTCCAGAAGGCTGGTGAGAACATTGCCCCATGTGGTGAAGATGGCTTCAAGAAGGGCATCCATGGTCTGGAACTGATGTCCATTTTTGTAAACTTCCCTTGACATCCATCACCAAACGTCCTCAGTGGGATTTAGATCAGGGGGACACACAGGATGGTCCAAAAGAGCCCAACCCTAACCCTGGAAGAAGTCCTTTGTCAGGCGGGTGTTGTGAACTGAAGCGTTGTCCTGTTGAAAGACCCAGTCATCACTGCACAGACGAGGGTTCTCAGTCAAGAGGGGTCCCTGCTGCAACATCTCCACAGAGCCAGCCGCATTTTGAAGCCCCTGCACAAACTGAAGCTGCATTTTTACATTAAAGGAAAAAGCACGCCAGATCATGATGGAGCCTCCTCCACTGTGCCGCGTAGAAAACATCTCCAGTGGGATCTCCTTGTCATGCCACTAATGTTGGAAGCCATCAGGACCATCCAGATTAATTTTTTCTTGTCAGAGAATAAAACTTTCTTCCACCTTCTAATGTCCCATGTTTGGTGCTCCCTTGCAAAGTGCAAATAGGCAAGTTTGTGGCGTGGGAGGAGACGTGGCCTTTAAAGACATTTTTTGTTTTAAGCCCTTCTGTTGCAGATGCCGTCTTATGGTGATTGGGCTACAGTCAAAAAGTACAGTACAGTAAGGGTCTTAGTTTGGGTCAAGAATCGGCCTGTGTCTTCACGGACAGCCCGTCAGATCCTCCAGCTCAGTGCAGGTGTTTTTTTTTTTTTTTTTTTTTTTTGGGTCTACCACTTGACTTTTTTTGTTCCATAACCCTCAGGATCTTTTAAGAAATTTAAAATGACTGCCTTACTGCGTCCAAGCTCGGCAGAGATGGTGCGTTGCAAGAAGCCTTGCTTGTGCAGCTCAACAATCCTTCCATGTTCAAAGACAGAAAATCTTTTTGCCTTTGCCATCAGGGGGTCATGACAGCGTGAATGCCCAATAGAAAATGACATGAAAGCCAGATTTTTGCACAGATTTTGACATTTTAAGGCTGTGGTCTTAAACTTTTGATCAGCTGATAAACAGTCTGTTTAGGTTTAAATGCAGTTTTCAATAAACTGCTAATTCTATTTTGCTGTCTCTTCTTTTTGCATTTTGAAGCTCAACTTACAGTCTGGTTAAGTTCCACCAGCGCGAAAGGCGAATATTAGTAATTTTTCACCCGGTCTTAAGATTTTGATCAGGAGTGTATATTGATCAGGGGTGTGCGGTACTACAGAATTTGGTATTGATACCAAGTAAATACAGTATTGGGCCAGTATTGCCGATACTGATTCTTTTTACTTAAAAAAGCAGCTTATCTACTTTGGTGTAGGGGAGAGCAATGTGTCATAGTTTATGAAGTGAATGCATCATCAATATGCAAATTTGGAATGCAAATATATGAATACTAGTGTTCCTTTGACAGTTAACACAAAAGGGTTATTATATTCAGCCATGTTCACATTTCAGGTTTGAGGTATATATCTTTATATAGGAATATATTTTTTTAGTTCCAGTAAAATAATTCATTTAGATTCATTTCAACTGGCTTATATTATTATTATTATACTGCCATATATTATATGACTGTCTGCTACAATTACAACTCTAATGAACAATTACACTTGGGGAGTTGAACTACTGAATGTAGAAAAGAGAAAGTGAAACTTAAATATCGATCTCATCACGCAAGTATTGATCAATACCAATACCAACGTTGGTATCGATACTACTGATATTTTAAATCGATCTGCCCACCACTAATATTGAGATAGACCATTTTTACTGAGCAACCACTAATCCTGGTACTGGAACCATTATGACTGCACTTATTTGCTTCCTTGGCATACATCTTAAAATGTGGAGCAGCAGCAGGATGTGAATTCTTGTTTATTAATAATAAGCCAACTTTACTGCACTTCTGGTGGCATATGAAGTAAATAAGATTAGATCGACAAACAAAAAATAAGGCGGCTGTGTGGTGGTTGAAAGTAAGAAGAGGAATATAAGTGTGGAAGTTGCGTCATGTTTAGTTGTTTTTTTGCTGAGAGTTAATGGTTTAGACTGGGAAAAGCCAACACATCTACAGAAGACATAACTTGTCCTAACTTTATTTTCATTGTAGGCACACAGCAAAACGATACTTGGTGATTCTAAGAGCCCAGCAGCAGTGTGGTGGCACAAGAAACACTGAAGAAGACTTAGGATTTAGTACGATATTGCAGCATCCCGTCTTCATATAAAGGACATTAGCAACCCAACACAGGGCACTGTGGGTGGTAGCTTGTACCAACAGGAAAAAGAATCTGATAGTTTGTCTTACTGGTGTTGTACCTGACACCCGACACAAGGACTCTTTTCAGGTCTTTACTCGGTCCACCAACACGCCTGTTTTCACTTTGTCTACCTGATCAGAGCTCTCCTCAGGACTGTGCAGACGTATACGGACTGTACCTGTCTGACATCTCCCTGACTCTGCTGTCGGATTGGTGAGATTGCCATACAGCTTGGTCACAATTCTGTAATAACCAAGGAATCCTTCTCAAACAAAGAAGTAGTAGTCAAGAAGGTAGTGGATGATTTCTCAATGAAAAATGACATTTCTGTCATCTGATTCTCAGTTTTTAGGCTTCAGTTGTAATATTGTTTCTTCATTCTGAATATCTAAATATCTAAATCTGAATATCAAAGGAGCACAGTTAATTATGGTCTTTATAGTTCTTCAGAATTTAGGCAATATCTATTTTGATTCATTTCACATTCTATACTACATTTCAGGTGTATATTGCAGAAGAATTCAGCACATACTAAATAGATCGATTTCATTAAAAACTTGTAATGTTAACAGTAACATTAAAGGGCCAGACAGCTAAACAACTCACTCTAAACTCTGTAAAGCTGAGGGGATTTGCTTTAAATCAACTAAGCGTTAAGGTCCTCTGGTAAACAATCACTGTATTGATGAATACCACACGGAATGCAGACAACAAACTGTTCTATTGCATCACATCCTTTTACCAGAGGTGAACGATCACATTCTAAAGAAAAAGACATACACCATATTCCTGCTAATATTTTTTTCTTCTCCAGGCTTGCAAACCATGTGACCATCCGTCGATGCACATGAAAACTGATGAGATGATGTTTTTGCTGCTGCCTTGAATATGAACATCATTGATGTTTTGTCTGCTCATTGCTGTATATCTCTGTTCTCCATATTTCTGTGTGGAGGTCACAGTGTCTTTGTCTCTCTGTTTCTTGTCTGTTTGTCCATCTGTGGTTCTGCCCCTTCTCAATTATTCATATTTTTATCTGACAAAGATGAAGTATGAAAGTATGATGATGTTGTTGCTTGTTTTTTGTCTTTCTGACATAAGTGCACACAAATGCCATACTTTGACTTTCACCTGCTGCATTCACTGCCTCTGCTTTTTGTTTCTATGGTTTGTAACACACCGCCCTTCTCCTCCCACTTCCCTTCAGGTTTTGGTCTGCTTTGGGTTGACTGGTCATTATGCTGATGCAACTCTGTAGTATCAAGGTCAGTGCCCCCCAACCCTTCCCCCATCTGCCACCACGATCACCCACCTCCTTCTCCATTTGCCTGCTTACCACCACCCATCACCCAGTTTGTCTGTACAAAAGGGATTTTGAAGGCTGGTGCCAATGCAAACACATATTTCTGTATATTTTAATACATTTTGTTTTGACATTCTTTAAATGTGATCATGTTCATGCCAAAAATCGTATCCTGTTTTTCACAAAAATAAACATTTGCCAAATCAATTTAAAATGCAACATATTGGTATAACCCTAGGTATAATCAATAATGATGTCGGCTTTTCATTAATATTCAAATCCTTGTACAAATTGTACTGCGTGTGCAGATAACCTTCTCACATCACCAACTGCACGCACAAGTGCTTCAGCATTTAGACCAATCCGTCAAGGCTGGCTGAGTCGTGCCCTGGAGCTCCTTTCTAACTGGAGCATTCTCTGATCTGATCCGAGGTCCCAGGATGGAAAATTCTCCCTCACATTTGTAGTTGATGGTAATGGTGGTGCATCTTGCGGTAATCACAGCATCCATGCTGAACAGACACTGTACACCTTTAAATTATGTTTATAGGTGCTGAAAGGTTCAAGGGTTCATGTTCACTGGCTCATAATTTTATGAACTGAATCCTGGTCTCTGCTGTATGTTCTAAATAGGATTACCAACCAGGAAATCTCCCTATACTGTAAGAAATTACCTTCATTTTATTGTCAGTGGACAGGAGGTGGACACAAGGATATAAACATCTGTAACATCTCATTAAAATCAATAAAATAGCCATGCGAGAAGTGTTGAATCAACATTATGGTGATTTTTAGCGCGGTATTGCGGTTATTGTCACAGCTCAACTAGTCCCTTTACAAAAATCCAATTTTGCCCTTCAGTTTGCTTGACAGATGTACAATATTATTAAAAGCAAATCTGGTTTCCAATCAGAGTCCCAAGTATTCAGCATTCAGCAGTTTCAAATTCAGACACCTGAATGGTTTGAATATGGGCAGTAGGCGGGTGTTATGAATAGCATACATTTTGTTTTGGCAAATTTAAAACAAGTTAATGTTTGATGAGAGAGATCTGAGATGTATAAAAGCAGACAAAAGAACCAGTCAAAATGGTGTCATCTGCATAAAAATGTACATTACAATTTGGTGTGGCAGAGATGATGTGATATGGTGAATAAAAGAGGACCAAGAATGGAACCTAGTGGTACACCTGTACTGCCATTAAGGGGACTTGACTTTGAACTGTCTACTGCTTGATTTCTACCTGAGAGATAAAGTTAGCTAATGTTAGCTAAATGCTAGCTAACTAACTAACAATTGAGATAAATTGGCCAGCTAGTTAACTAGAATTTTAATAGCCAACTAAAGAAATAGCTAACTAATTATTGATACAAATTATTTAGCTAGTTAGATAGCATTTTGCTAACATTAGCTCACTTTACCTTTGAACCATCTTCAAAATGTGGATGTCTTTTCAACATAGACGAGCTAGCACCTAACATATCTAAATACAGGAAAGGAGAAAGTTGACCAAGGCTCTGACCAAGGCTTGTTCAACTGTGATTGGAGCACAGCAAAAAAGGTCAGTTAATCCTATACTAAGCTCTGTTGACCTGCAACCCCCAGCAAGATTTCCACTTTAACTCAGCAAACATGCGGTTTGCGATAACAATAGAGGCTGATCTGCTCTCAAAATCCTTAGTAATTTTTATGGATATTTGATTTCATGTAATTAGCAAAATACATTTGAGCAGATAAATACATACAACTCAGTCAGTTTCTTACACTTTTACGCTCTTTAATTTTGCACCCTTCAAACTCATTAAATGCAGAGTATGTCCCTTACTACAGTCCCATGCACACTGCTTCAACATTTTGAAAAATCCAAATGCGTGACAGACGTGCCATCCCTAGTTACTGCTGTTAAGCTATGATTGGGCAATAGCTGTTCAGTGGGATAGTTTATGGTCATTTTCAATGTAAATACAAATACAGTGGATATCTATTGCTGAAATGGTGTTTAATATACTGAAAAATAACTTTGAGCATGTCTATTTTGTTGAATGAATCAGGAGATACCTTATCAATACAGCCTTTGCAGAATACTTGTCATTTCTTGAATGAAGTGTGGACTCGTCCTTAGTCATCAACCATGACCCAGGAATGACAAACCAGTGCTCCACTTAAAGATCTTAGAGATCATATAGTTTACGCAGGTGTGTAACATCATGTAACCAGGTCAAACATCAACTTTTGGACATTCAAATATCTTCATGAAAATACACAAAAATCTGTTCAGAATGTAAGAGAGCAAATGGATGGCTAAAGCAGAGGTACAATGTTATGGTCACGTATCTGAGTACAAGAGGTGAACATTCAGAATGTTATAAACAAATTGATCATTTGGATCCATGTCCCCTCCCTCCCCTGCTACATACCTACCATCCGTTCCACTTCCATGACAGACCAAGACCTGTTTATTTAAAATGTTCTAAAACTTTGACAGAAAAAATGCAGCTGTGAGGAATGAAACTGATTCAGATGTACTAAAGTTGTGCCAACGTTTGTTTAAATCCATGCCATCCCTCCATATTACCATCATGTTTCACCAGCACTTCTCTAACTGCCTTAATGATTGGCTTCTGCCAGTTCAATAGTTTTTGTGTGCATTGGTCCAACACATGCGTGTTCTGTTTGTCTTTGTACAGTCAGTGTGATTGTCCACATGATTTCTCTGCCAGTTGTCATGATGTGATGAAACAAGCCTGAAAAATGTTTCCTGTACTGGATCTAATATCAGATCTGATCATTTTGTCATTCTTTAGACTGAGGCATTAACGTTGCATCACCTTATTTAATGTTATTATGCTTCTCATACCTTTTTACCCTCAAAGCATCAAATATCAGCAGCCAGTGTCATTGTGAACGACTGGAAACGATACCGCACTCTGATATTAGATGTTTCCACTGAAAAACAAAGTACACAATGACAATGATTTCCTGTCGTATCAGCACAGGGTATCAGATTCATGGAAGAATACACCCTTAAACATTTTAACACTTAAAAACAAGACTGTGGATGTCAAACTAGAACATCCTGTTGACATATTTCCAGAGCGGCAGCAGCAGAGGAATTTAATAGACAAGAAGAAGACTTTCTATGTCCAACAGTGGGATAAAAAAATGTAAAAGATTGGAAATCTGAAGAGGCTTGAAGGATGTACTGATGGATGTTTGGGCATATCTGACATTTTTATTGATTATGTATTTTTCAATCATAGATGTGACTGCTTAGGACTAGGTCACTAATATAATTCCTATAATAAGCCTATAGTGACTTAAAACATGCCCCATGAGTTTTGTACAGTTCCACTGTGACAGAAGTATTGTATTTATATCTCATGACCTTATCCACTTAGTTTTAATACATAATATTAGAGCTGAAATGAGTTGATTTATTGATCGATTTGTCAATCGGCAGAAGAGTAATCATTATATTTTTCAAGCAGAAGAAGTGAAACATCACAAACAAATATTCTGCATGAGGTGAAAGGGAGTTAGTCATTGTAGTGTGGTCAGCAGCTGCAGAGGCACACGGCTCATGAAAGGGATTGAAGTACTACTTTAAAACACTCGGTGCCCAATTGCTGCTATTTGCATAAAAAATCTCACTCCTCATGAGTCATAACTCAAACAAAACTGAACACAGACATGATGCACATATGTTTAGATTCAGTGTGATTTACACTCCCCGGGTGTATAATTATCTCTACCCACTGTGAATAAACATCCATAAATCTGCTTAGAAACTGCAGAAAATATTTTCTGTTATAATTCCAGAACTCGCCTGTGAATTGTAATGTTTTAAGACAGTTGTCTGCCTGGGTACACTGCAAACATGAACTGCTAATAGTTATCAATAAAAATGGGAGCTCAGGCTTCATGTTAAATGATGTTTTGATCTGTCATCAGGTCCTGCAGTGGGTATCAGGCCGTGGCGTCATAAATCTACAGAACACTCTGACAGGCAACACCATTTCCTGCATTTATCAAATGAGTGTGGCAGAATAAAGAGGGGTCTGCATCCCTACAGCAGCATACAGTAGGATGACTGGGTGACTCAGCAGTGGTTTAGCAGCTTGATTTTTAGCAGCTTGTTGCAACCAAAATGTGAGCTGCTAAATCATTTAGATTCACACATCATGAGTGGACTGGAGTGAGAGACAACATGGTCAAATATTACCCGAAGGAAGCTGCTCTGCTTTCAGCTAAAAACTCAAACATGGGTGAAAGGGATGTCATTTGAATGTATATTTTACATATTTATTATCATGAAGATGTTAAACGACAAATGATTCTTCTCTCATTTTAGGGGGCATCAAGTAAACAGAATAACTGGATTTCTATTGAAAAAACGTGTATTTAGTTCCTTTCAAAACTACAGTGGTCTAAAATTGGCTCAAACAAAATTGTCACTGTTAACCAGGAAATCCAACAGAAGTTATTTCTTTGTGCTCAGAATAAAACCTTCAGTCTCTTTGTCTGTCTAAAAGCTTCTCGCTGTGCATTGTCCTAGAACTTGTACCAGAATCGGTTCCTGGGCCTGGCTGCCATGGCCTCCCCAACCCGCAGCAGCCAGACCCGCCAGCGCTGCAAGGACGCGGTTCGTCACAGTTACGGCCCAGACACGTACGCCGTGAATGGTCTGAACCAGGACGCCTTCATGCTGGGGCTGTCACGGTCCACCAGCGACACTGATCTAGTTTCCCCAGATGCTCGCTCCACCCTCACCATCAGCTCCTCCCACTACACCATAGGCCAGTCTGAAGATCTGGTGATCACATGGGACATCAAGGAGGAAGTGGATGCTGGAGACTGGATCGGGATGTATCTTGTCGGTAAGACAATATATGACATGATGCCACAGAATGTCAGAGTTTGATCAATACAAGATAAAACAAGTATATTTAAAGCCTCAAACGCTAAGCTAAAACAAGCACTGTTTACTTTAAACGTTTTCAGATCATATTCCGGTTGTTCCACTCTTTTACGTATGATTTACTTTTACATAAAATAACAGTGAGTACATCGTGTGAAGGTTGTTACAATATGATTTATATGACAGTTTCACCATGTATATGTGGCGGCAGAATCCTCAGAGGCGAATACATCAAAATCTGGCCTAATAAAACAACGAATATCTGCGTGGCTACATGCTATTACATAGAAATTATGTTTTTATTATAATTATAGTGAAATGACAATTTACTGATTTACAAGGAGGACTTCTTGTGACCTCACCAACACCCTAAATTTCATTATCCAACCTAGGCAAAGTGCTATTTTAGTTTCCAGCCAAACTAAGTTTTATATGACGAGAGTTTAACCACATTAAGTATTATTCCAAAGACATTAAAACAAGCTCACTACAGTTTGTAACAGATCTAACAGCAGCCATGTTGTGAAGTTGGACCATAGAACTGCTCAAAGTTTAGAGAGCTGACTCAAATTTTTTGATTAAGGTCTGTGAGTCAGGTCATTGGTGAATCATTGAGACAATTCAGACATGACCCGCCCCAGCCAGCCCCTGTATTCACTCTGAGTGACAGATGGTGGATTCACAGGTTGTTGGAGAGGATCAGACAGAAGCAGAGCTGTGGTTCTGTGATTAGTGTCACTGGTCCAAACTGACCTGCAGTCAGCTGAGTCCTGCATCAATACCAGATTTGAAACTAACTTGACTCAAAGCTTTCTGCTTGTGCTGCGATGTTGTCCTTCACACATCCTGGACTGACTGACTGACTGACTGAGCCTTTACACACCACAACCAAACGTATGATGTCATTAGTGATCAATCAGTTGTCACCTGAGCTGAATCAGATCATGATGCGAGTCATCTGAGTAAATAGAGAATGACAGAGGTGAACACTCATATCACTTCCACATGATTAAAGCTGTTCCACTGTGAAACTCCTTTACTGCAGCAATGTGACATTCACTGTCACACATGTTGTTTCTGCTCTATGTATTCATATTAAAAACACCTCAGCACTCCACAATATTGTAAATATGGATACCATATATGACACTATAAATGTTTATTACATTAATTTGTAACGATATTATGATATGACATATGATATGATCTAATATATGATATGATATATGGTATGATCTGATATATATGATATGAGACATGATATGAGATATATGATATGCAATATATGATATACGATATGACATTTGAGATACGCTATATGATATATGATGCAATATATGATATGATATATGATCTTATATGTGATATATGATATATATGATATACAATATATGATATACGATATGACTTACGATATACGCTATATGATACATGATGTAATATATGATATATATGATCTTATATGTGATATGATGTGAGATATGATATATATGATGATATATATGATATGATATGATATGATATGATATATGATATGAGACATATGATATATATTACCGTAGTTGGTGATTAAGGACATTTCTCCATGAAGAATTAGTTGCAGTTGTATGTTTCACTTATGAAATGTGGTTTCTGAAATGTATTATAGCAGTGATTGTAAAATATTTCGTACCACACCAGGAAACATCAGGCTTTGCAAGTTCCACCATTCTGACAGATGTTAGTTTCATGGGCCGACCCTGTTCAGCTACAGACGGTTTACACAGGTTTATTCCTAATATGGTTATTGATTGTTGACTGAGCTGGTGTAAAACCTCCACTTACTAACTTTCCATCACAGTTTAACAAGTAACTAATCATGGATGGATGTGTGTGCTGTGTGTGTGTATGTGATCATGTAGCAGGCTGATACTGAAACAAAGGAAGGAAATGCAAAATGTATTTTAAATTACATTCCAGTGATCTCAGAGTTTATTTTCGTTCAAAATATTGTATTTTTACAGTATAATATGAGTTTAGTTGATTTCATTAAAGACACTTTAGAGATTCCTCTAAATACCACTACAGGGAGGGCCACAGTTTGAGAAGCAGTGCAATGGTTATGGTTACAGCATCACAATTTCAGTTTCATATTAAGAATAGATTAAAATGAACCTGACTCAATTTGAGTATAAAATGTAGAAGCAATGATTCAACCAGTACCCCAGTTTATAAATAAATCTGCCACCTCATGACTCTTCTTGTTTTTGTGTTTGTTCCTCATGGTATGTTACTGTTGTGTAACTAAATGATTTAAATGTGATCACATGGCCTAAAATGTGGCACATTCCATAAAAGATCTGATAGTTATGTCACACTTGGTATGTAGCTTGTCTTGTTAATGAATTTAAAAATGTAAAGATGGCATGTTAGTGCAGAGAAAAAAAAAAGTTGAATCATGACCATAAAATCTGGAATCAGATCAAATGGTGACACCCCTGGTTGAAGTAGCAGTGTGGTTTCATCAGTTGGATCTCTCTTCCCAGATGAGGCTTTGTCTGAGAACTTTCTGGACTACAAGAACCGCGGCATCAACGGATCTCACAAAGGACAGATCGTTTGGAAAATTGACTCCAGCTCCAACTTCAGTGACTGTAAGTAACAAAAACTCTCCCTTGGCTTTTTTGTTTGCTTTTTTTGAGCAAAAACACAGTTTTCTCCCGAGGAAACAAGTCTCGTAGACGGTATGTGGTCAAATATAAGTGGTCATAATTACAGTGAATTCACTGCTTGTCTCCAGTTTAGTGCCAGGTTGTCTTCACTGTGGTGTTTTTTAGATTCTGCCTCAAAGAACAAAGTGGAAGAAGTGGATCGAGGCTGTAAGCCTGCATGTGAAGCAGCAGTCTGTGGAAAAGGAACAGAGTTGCTTACAGAGGCACATCATTAGAGGGAGGGAGAAGAAGAAAGTGGGTGCAGGGAGACAGTCACAAATGGTGCACAATTTCTGTGTTTAGGGACATGGGGAATTGTGATAGAGACTACGTGGATGCGCACATGAAACAGAATACATTTATCAGCATGAAGCCATCCAGGTGCTTCCATTTAGTAACACCACACTGTAACAGAGGTGGAGGTGGCTTTTTTTAGAAGCTTCAGGCTTTATAGGACTGTAGCAGTTTTTAAACTATCAACTATTCAAACTTTCCCCAAATAATGACTCGTCAGCACGGGAAAGCCTCTGAAACCAATTCATATTATATTTAAACTAATACTAACAACACAGCTGCCTTCACTGCTACAACTACACCCTAACAGTGAAACAATACTGCCACTGCTACTTATACATCTTGTTTATACATTCAAATGAGTTCAGATGAAGCCTTCCAGTATCACTGTCAGATAAAAGAAACTTCTGTTCTACTGGTTTTCATTCTTACCCAATTAGAGATAAATCGCACATACAGAAGTGACAGACTCAGTCCACAATCAAATGTGAGCAATACTAACATCCATCAATCTTTACATAGCAAGTCCAGCCTTCTGAACCACCTTTTATTACTGTGCATAGACTAAAGCCAAAACCCCACCGGGCACATCTGTCACGTCATGGCTGTAACGCTGTTTTGGTCCGTTCTTCACTCGACGTCAAACCCCACCGAGAGCGTTTTGTTCACCAGACTTTGTTAACGTGCTCAGATTTTCTCTTGGTTTATGTGCTTCTACATGTGTAAATATGCTATGTAGTTAAATTGTTTCCACAATCAGAAGTTTGCACTGGGTATTTTATTTTGAAAATCCACCAGATTCTCTCGGCCGTTTCAGTGTATGACTTCTGTCCAGCTCGAGCTGCTCCGTGTAAATTGTCATGGACCCGAACAGAGACCCGGTTCGGGGGAAACTTCTGAAACGGACCACAGCGCTTCTGGTGGGGTTTGAAACATTGACTTGAAGGGCTGGGATTAGCTCTCGTGCTAATGAAATTTGCTTCGGCTGAAAGCTTTGAAAAATATTTTATTTAACAGTATGTGATCATACAGTGGGGTTTTATAATACAATGTGTCGGTGCAGATTTTTATTGTTGACGTAATCGATTACTTCGACTGATCGTTCCAGCCCTAAACAGAACACACATTTTCATATATTTGGTATGCGAGATCTGTTGAATAATTACCATAAAACGAGAGTCAAACAAATTGCTGAACCAAACTAATGACCCAGAACTTTCATAACTTTGACCCATCCTCACTAATGCCATAAACATTGTTGGAAAGTTTCTGTTCATTCTGGACTTCAGCACAGATTATCCTCCTCTGTTGAGTCTTACTGAAGTTTGATTATGTAAGAGGTAATGTACAGCGGGTTGTCAAAATAAACTGACAGGGTGATGCAGTTTATTCTGATAACAATGCCCTGCTCACTGTACATTATCCACACATTACAGATACTTATGAGGGAAATCAATATTTTGTCATATTAATTTAAAAATAATTTTATCTCATCAGCTGTGTTTCTCCAGAGTCCATGATCACATCTGCGTCCATAGCAACGGTCTGTCATTCATAACAGTCTGTTATACAGAAATAACAGACCGTGTCTCTTTTACATATTCACCAGCTTCTGTCAAGATATAACCAATCGTCATCTTTAGATTCTCATGAGATGAGTCATTCTTTATGAATGGCTTGTTAATTGATGAAATTGTGACGCTCCCCCTGCAGGACATCCAAATAACCCACAACATGTTTGTAACTCTATGGAGTTGTTGCACAATTTCTAATTTGTAAATATTCCAAAAATGTTCTTGAACATTGACTTGATGAATTAAATGTACATAGGACATTAACACACTGTCTTCATACAGATCTCCAGTATGACAAACAGCAGGGCTATAATGAAGAATATTTATGTAAAACAGTGTGACAGCGTAACACATTTGGTGGATTGGGGTAGGACTTCTTGCGTTATGTGACCGCTGATAGAATCTGTCTCACCATTTAACGTCTTTCATGTCTGTCCAAACTGACTCCATCTTCTGCTGCTTCACAGTGCATTATGGCCAATGTTCAAATGACAGACCTTTTGTCTTAACTACTGTTGTCCTACACATCTGGTTTGTGAATGAAATCCCTCTCAGAACCATTTTAAATGGTGCCAAAAATACATAGTCATCAAGATAAAACATTAAAAAGTACAAGATTTTTACCCAGGTTAGTGTATTATGTAACCCATCTTCTATAACACAGTTAAGAACCTAAATGGAGCTTTGTGAGGTTACGGATTGCTTTGAGCTAAACGCTAACATGCTGATTGTTAGCAGGTAGAGGTTTAGCATTTCAGCATGATTATTAGCATGAAACACAAAATCCAGCTGAGGCTGATGGGAATGTCTTTTTTTTTTTTTTTTTTTTTTTTTTTTTTTTTTTTTTTTTTTTTTTTTTTTAGGTATTTAGTCAGAGTCAGACTATTAAAGTTAGTACCACTCATCCTCAGGGATTATTATATATGTACCAGATTCCACTGCAGTCCATTAAATAGTAATCAACATTTCACTGAAAGTCAAAAATGTACCTAACATACTGACGTAGAAAAGTCTACAATGAGGGAAAACACAGAAAATGTTGTTCAGTGATGTATCTGGCAAACCAAAAATATTGATGTTGAATATGTGTTTAAAAGTTTTACTGACAAAGTATTTCATTTGTTTTTCACTGGAATATTCAGTCGGCTAATACCCACTCGTAGTCTCTGCCACGTTATTAATCATTTTTTATGTCAACGTCCTGTGCTTTGTACACCCACCATCCATCCTTTGTACCTCTCCACAGGAGGCACACAAAGCACTTTATTCACTACAAACAAAATCCAGGCAGCAATTATGTTTGTCAGCACAGCATAATTGGGAAAACAATGAAGTAATATGTAAATGTGATTTCTTGGGGACAGGGTTTCCCTGTGTTGTAGCTTTATTTCCCTGTGTTGTAGATTATTAGCTTTAATAACTAAAGCAGCTAACCAAGCTGCTCTGTGTCTCGCTCCAACTGCTCTGAATCTTAGTTTACTTCACTTTGTTAGCTGCACATACAGTAATAAGATCTGTCTGTGTAACCATTAACAGTGTTTTCTAATGGGCTTTTCTATGTACTTGTCCTCATTCTCATTTAAAGGCTACTTAAACTGTTTGCAACCTCATCTGAGTGTTGTTCAGCCTTTTAAGGCTGCACAAATACAGGATGTGACTGTTTTAGCCTCTGCTAGTCAGACTGCAGGCGTACTCACTTTCATTCACTTTTATGCACTGTTGCTGTGTGTTCCCCTCCTCTTCAAACCATCCGAGTGTGTCTGGCCAAACAGGCAAAAAAACAACACAGCTTTACTATGACCTTAATCTCCTGGTGTCCCCCAAGCCTTCAGCTTGTTTGCTCCACTTCCCCCATTTTCACAAATGATAAATATCACCTATCAACAATCACTGATGACTTTACTAATAGTTATTTTGGCCATTTTTTGCAGCTTTAACTGATTAAAGTATTAAACACTGAAAACATGTTATGTAATGTTATAGTCAACATTAATAATTAACAATGTTCCATCTAAAATTTTGTTCTATGAATCATTGAAAAGCCACTAAGGACATGTCAGAACATCTGTCATCTGTCTGTGTAATGATTATAATTATTCACAGACGTGGACATTTGTCTTCATCTTCACAGGTTAAAGGTTAAAACATTGTAGTAAATCACAGTACATCCAATAATAAACAGAGCATGCACAGTACAGAATGCAGTAATGGATATGTTTCAGTTTATGAATTTGGCAATATTTGGGTATGAAAAACTTTATAAATGTTCTTGGTTGCTAAAGCGTCTTCTGTGGACGGCTTCATGAATTCTTTTAAAAAAAAAAAAATGGAGGAACAGGATCAGACACAATCTGTCGTGCTTCAGTGTCAGTGTTTCCTGTACCGCAGCCTTTGTTTCACCTGCATTTTATTTCCATCTTTCAGTCGTTTCTGCTCTCTACCAATAATGTTATTAGTCTATTTTGTTCTTAACCCCCAGGTGTCCATGTACACATTAAAAGTTAAAACTAAAACATTCCTGCTTATGTCATGAATCCAATTTCATGATTAGTTACAAGTGCCGCATTGATTTTTAAAAAATGGATTGTGTTGGCTGTAAAACTAAAGTGCTGTCAAAGGGTTTTTAACACAGTTCAACAGGCCGACTTCTTCAAAACGGGTGGGAAATGAAAACATGCATGGTCGGTGTGACAAAGTGGATCAGTGCACCATTTTGTATCATCAATACCACACTGTTCACTTTAACCATGCTTGTCAATTGTTTGTTTTAGCCATATTTCCATCAGTATTGAGCATTATGCAGATACAGACTATGGCCTGTTTGTTTGTTTTCTGTATTACGTTTGGTTAAATCTCACATTTCTACATTTTGGTTAAAATAAACATTTAAGTATAAATTGTTTTATTTAGTTATAGTTTACTTCTGCTTACAGTAAGTTCAATTAGCATTCATTTTGTTACTTACCATACCTACCATGTGGTGCAGAGACAAAAGGAGAAACACCCCAACTACTTCCTGTATTTATACCCTGGCTGACATGATTACTGATGTCACTGGGTTAGTCCAAGTGTGTGGGGTGTAAAGAGAAGTTAGTTTAGGAATTATTTAGGTTTATTTCTGATTTGATGTAAGTATGGTTGCAATGTGGATTAAAGATAAACACGGTAAAAGTTTTTATATTTTAAACTTTGTAAGAATGGAACTTTATAAAGTCCCTGTATCATGAGACCCAGTGGAGTGACCTCCACTAATGGTACAGCCAGAGTTAATGCCAGTTAAACAGAGCCTATTTAAGCAGAGAACAAGTAGCTATGTGCATGTGATATTTAGATGATATAGTTTGTGTTACTATGAGTTGAGTTTACCGTAGTTTTTTTATGCATATTTTTTCATTAAGTGTAGTCTGTTAGCACTTTTTGTAAATAAACATTGCAGTGGTTTTTGAACAAATTGCCTGGAGTCTGCCTCCACCTTCAGCTATTCTGACCAGGCCTTCCCAACATGGTGACTCACAACCATCTTCTTAGTCTTCATACCACTTAATAAGCTCACCAATATGGTGTAAATATGTAGACTGTTAACTGTATCCAATTACTGCTGAAGACCAACAGACACGTCACCATGTCAGTGCATATGTCAGCTTGAATTAATTAATGAAAGCCTTGAGATGCTCGTGTATCAGAGGTAATACCACTGCACCTCAGTCTTTGTGGTCCATCTGTGAGGACTGTATAATGTGGCTGTTAAATCAGAGTTCATTTAAATTGCATACATTTAAAAGCCGTCCATCCTACACGTGACTTCAAACCCCACCGGGAACTTTTCAGAAGCGTTTAGCCCGCCAGACTTTGTTTACTTGCTCATATTTGGTCATTTTCCTGGTTTATGTGCTTTTAAATATGCTTCTAAATGTACATGTACACATGTCATGTGTAAATATGCTACGTAGTTAATTTGTTTCACTTTTGTCTGACCGGCAGTTTGCACAGGGTGTTTTATTTTGAAAATCCACTGGATTCTCTATGCTGTTTCTGTGTCTGGCTTCCGCCAGCTCAGGCTGCTCTTGGCATCTGTCAAAAATAGAAAAGCCACGTATTCAACGCAGAGCCGAGTGGAGGCCCGGGACGCTTCTGAACCGGACCGCGGTGGGGCCGGTGGGGTTTAAAACATTGACTAGAACGGCCGCGTATTGCTGCGGCGACCGCGTCCGCATCCGGTGGAATTTGGGGGTTAGACTGCGGTAGATATTTTCTATCAGTATTCTTCAGAGTCTTTAGTACCTCAGCCCTTCGTGTATGCTAACTGAAGTGGGTCAAACCATTCTGGTCTAAAGTCACTGAACAGGAATGATACTGCTGAGTTTCCATGTTTTTGGAACAGAATATTCATAACATAATAAAACTAAAGAAAATCATTGAATGACAAGATGTATCCAACCTTTTGACTCTTCCTGTACATAACTGTGTGCAGATTCACTGTATAGTTATTCCCAACTCTCATTAGTGATGACATGGGACAGCAAGCAGGAAGTGTCTGCTGGAGACTTGTTCTGAATGTACACAGATTCATAAGTCATCAGGGCGTGTCCTTTAACAGCCTCTCCACTGTGTGAGTCAGAGTCAGTGTTAGTGGAAAAAAACTAACCCTTGTCTGATTTTCTCTCCATCTTGTGTGTCCTCCTCAGCTGAGACCCAGGTCTGCTTCAGGTACTATCACGGTGTCACCGGAGCACTGAGAGCAACCACACCCAGCGTGACCATCAAGAACGGCCCCGCACCCGTGAGTCCCACCACGCCTCACGGCTTTTATTTTGACATCCACAGCTTTCTGAGATTTGTGTTGCTTCATTGATCACTGGACACTTAAAGTCAGTCAGCCTCAATCAGCCTTAATGCCAGGCTCCAAGCTACTCCTGAAGAAGCTCTGGTGCAGCTACACCTCTGAAAGTATATTTCAGGCAGAGTACATAAAACAAGTGGTGGAAAAGGGCTCTGCTCTTTAAGGGAGCTTTCAAAGAATCTGAGCAGCAAGGAGGATTCTGCTGAGAGCTACTCCCCCTAACACTTAAAGTATCACATATACAGAAATATATGTGAACACGGTCAGCAGAGTAATCGTGAGCTGACAGACAGTAAAAAAACATGTATGTAAGACTGTGATTGGATGATACTGGTCAGCTGGTAGCTGGATATATGGGACATCAATAAGCTAATGATAGCGTCAGCTGAGGCGAGCACAACATCAGTGCTCTGCCTTAACTAACACTTTGTTTTATACACTGACAGCAACTGTGACATTGATGCTGCTCATCTGCTTCTTTGATATTGATAATAACTTTTCATGCAACAGTGCACAGTAAAGAACAAACACACAGTTCTAAGATGAGTCCTGACATAGTGCATGAGAAATATCACACAGGTGTGAATGTGTCCCCACTTGTCGGGATACATGAAGGTTTCCATCAGTTCATTTCTCATTGACCTTTCAGGGTGAGCTGTCCCTTAAGAAGAGTCACATCAAATGTGGTGTGAGTAATTAGCTGTCCCTGATCTGTGGAGACAGAGTTCGAGCCACTAACAAGTAATATTAATAACCTCCTACATTAAAATGAAAAATGCGGTGTACCATACAAGGCCTGTCGATGTTACTCACTGTTGTGGCTTTGGTCACAACCATCCTGGCTGCTGTGGGATGTCTCCATGTTAGATGAATGAGGTGAGGTGAGGTAGTGCAGCAGTGTTAATCACCTTCACTTAATGCAGGTTGTCAGACATGACCATGATCACACCTTTTCTGTTTCAATTCAAGTTCATATATGAGAAGAGGATGGAAAGAAGTGGAGGAGCTTTTTAATCCTCAAGACAAAATCAGATATAGCAACATAGTGTTTGGTTACACTATCACACTACATAATGGAAAAATAGCTTGCTACTGGAGACATTTTTTGACATTACAATACCAAAATGCTGCTGGAGTGTAACTCAGCAACACTGCTAAGCAGGAAAGGAACTCTGAAAGTCTTCACTGCACTTGCTTTAGCTGTGACAAAGACTGTTAGACTGCATTCTAACTTGTGAAAAAGTTGCCATAGATTTTTAGAAGATCTAGTCGAGTACAGGTCTTTCTCGTTGAGTGGGTGTGGTGAAAAAAGTGCTTATCTAGAGCGCTTAATGTGGTGACATAGAATTAATCAATCAAACTGAATTTTTATCGCAGATAATAAGTACAAATATATGAACACATATAAACACAAATATACATAAAACCAATAATCTAGATAAACAAAACAATGAAATAGAAAAAAACAACAATGTAGATAAATTAAATTATTATTATTAAATGCAATATTTATTGTCTATGAGACGTTTAAAGGATAAAAAGGTAGAGTTTAAGATTTCTACAAGATTCACATAATATATAGGTTCCCATGAAACAGATATCAGTTTCCTGCATATTGATTGGCGTTTACAGTACCCAATAGCCATGAGTGCCCATGACAACCCCCCTAGTGAGCATATTAGCAAACTCTTCCCAGGCCAAGCTGAACCGGAACCATACACAGCCTCCAAGACTGATGGAGGCCAGTTGGACAGCAGAGAGCACAGCACCTCCAATGTGCTTTTCTTGCAGAGTTTGGCTCCTGGTGCCCCCGGGCTGAGTCAAGCTAGTTAGCACGGCTAAGCAGCTGTTGACAGCAGTCAGAGGTTAGCTACTTTAGCAACAAGTAAAGCTGGCTTCTTCAGTACTGTATTCCCTGTCTGTCTCAGAGGCTGTGTGTTAGTCCTTGTCCTGCTGTGTCCACTGGGAGGCTGCTCAGTGCGGTTCCATTGCCTGCTGACCACTGATGTCCAAACCACGGCCTCTACTATATAGATAGAGTTATCTGTAACTCTCCCATGCTGCCATGTGGTGCCAGGCCACTGGATAATCAGGGTTTCCAGTGCTAATGGATAGTGATCGCATGAAAAATTGCCATGTGAAAATCTTGAGATGAAAATCTTTGGAGCAGTAGTACCTGAATCACTCATCAGCATTTCAGTGTTGCCGTTGCCCTTCTAAAGCCTACACCAGTCAGACCCTGTTATCAAGAGGGTGTCCAGCTGAGTGATTGGATTTCACTGTTTGCCTTCCCTTTCTGCTGCTGTGGGCCCCTGGAAATGCTGATGGGCCCAGAACTTGATCTGTGCTTGCTTCCTGAGGACAAAGGAATAAAAATAACCGCCATGGGAAGGGAGACAGGGAGGGAGGGAGGAGTAGAGCTAGCAGAAGAGAGACCACTCCAGGTAAGAAGTCATTCAGGTTTTTTGGAGGCGAGAGGTGGCAAGCACCAGGTCAAACTCAGAGAGGCCGACAAAGGAGAGGAGACCAAAGGAGAGGAGACCGTGGATGATGGACGGACAGGACAGCAGTGGAGGGAGATTTGTCCGCGTAGCCTGTTGTTTACTGTAGCCGGTCAGAACTGTCATACTCCGTCGAAGGAGAAGACACAGCACTTGTTTTTGTATGCATGTGATGGACGGCATGTGTCTCCAGCTGGGACTGCTGTCTCCCAGTCATCCTGAGAGAAGGAGAGGGAGGAGGACGAGGCTCAGCTGGATCGCCTGGGTAACCATAAATATTCACTGTCTGTCTTTACACATACACTCGTGACAGTTCATTCAGTCATCTTCCTCTTTCCCTGCAGCATCTTGAGAGACACAAACTGCACGTCATCATGTTAATCAGTCTGTTAACTGTCGAGTTGAACTTTTCAAGTTTAATACAAGACATGATAAGACACATTAGGTTGATATTAAAATACAATGTTACACTCATTACATGTTGGTGGTGTGCAGAGATTATTCTGTAGTATCTAATGTAATCTTTAACTTCTATTCTTCATCAGCCTGATGTATCTATGTGCTAATGTATAGTCATTGTAAAAAGCAGCGTTTTCCAAACTCAGAGTCAGGACCCAACATTGTTTTGGGTCCCTAGTTAGTTACATCCAGTAAATTCAACAGAGGCTGGTCTGCTGCCTTGATCGAAATTGAATGAAATTATTTCATTTAAAAAAATGGAGGTGGTGAGTTACAATTTGCTGGTGTGAAAAAACGTTTGGCTCCATGGAAACACCAAAAAGTCTGTGAACCCCTGCATTAAAAGAATAGTTGAAAAATTTGCCAAACTTTTATCTCTGAGATGAGAATAACAATATATTTGTGTTAAATACACAGAGTTAGGATGCAGTTGGTTTAGCTTAGCTTAGCATAAAGACATAAGGCAGGTAGAAACAGTTAACCTGGCTCTGTTGGGGTGCCTACCAACTACTCTAAAGCTCATACATTCATATGATGTGTTTGATTGGTTTAACTCAAACACAGGAGTACAGGTGCAGTGACTGTACGTCTTGGCCTGAAAGAGGTCCTGATCATGCTCTGACTGCATGTCAATCATATGCATGACTCACTGTTTTACAGTCTTATCTTGTGTAATAGAACACAAACATTTATTCTGATGGTTATGACACATTTTATGATGAAATTATGTGTGTTATGTCTGAATTCAAACATCATCATACCACCAGAAGAGAGATACTTGGGGTCGTCAACAGAGCACACAAAGAAATCTTCCCCTGAGAGTGTGTGATACTTTAGATTAGGACCCATGACAAAAACAAATAGTAAATAGTTCCATATACTGGGTGCTTTTAACCGCACATTATTATGATATTTTGTAGCTGTGCACTAGTTCACACATACATTTGGACTTGGTGTTAGACAGTAAATAATGTAACAGTGATGAGGCAGTTTGGGCTCATCACTGTTACGAAGACTCAAAATTATAGTCAAGCTTCCAGATAGTAAATACTCAAGGCTTCATGGTTATCGCCATTGAAGAGCATACAGCACTACTGCTCACTGTAGTGCTGTATGTAAGTGATGACAATTGTCAGTCCACCCCCATCAGATCTCCTCTCAGCACTGAGCTGACATGTCTGTGTCTCTGTCCATCCACACTAACTGAGTTAGCTCACTCTGCCTCTCTGTCTTGGGATGCATTGAAACATCTTATAGGCACTCACACAGAGGTTGGAGCCGTGGTGTATCTGACCTGTAATCAGATGTGAATCCACTTTGTAAATGCAGGCTGTCAGGCTTGCCATGGCTGTGAGGGGAGGGCTGCTTTTATTGTGTAAAATCTCTCTCCTCTTACATCATTTAAGATTCTTGCAACACTTGAGGGATGCTCATGAATTCTACATACTGTTCTTTTATATTTTTTTAAAGCGCCTGAGTGTTTGGTTTTCTCTGCTGTCTGCAGCAGGATGGAGGATTATATAAAGTGTGTTGCAGATGCAGATGAAGTTGTCATTTGTTTCATCTGTGAGATTAGAATCATCGAGAGCCACGCTGGCACTTTTCTCTCTCACTCTACTCCGCAAGGCAGATTAGAATCTCATTTAAATGGACCAGTCCAAACATCTGTTATTTCCTTTATCCCTTTATCTTGTTGTTTCCATTGTCAGTTGTTTTTTTTATTCCCAGCCAGTTGCATAAGCATTCAGAGCTTATAGAGTTTTCTGAGGAAATACTGCAGCATTGTGGAAGACTCTGACACTCTGGCTGTTTACATGTTCTCATACTGTCTCCATTTCACTGCTCAGCTTCCTGCATCACACAGTGCTGATGATGATTAACCAATTTAGACCATTAGCAGTGTCTAAGATGACATCAGTCACTATGAAACAATGCAATAAAAATGAATCCATTTGTCAAATTCATCACTCAGTCATTTTGTCATTACCACGGCGAAGACGTTAATGTCGCTTCATAAGTCTGTACCTCATCCACCACTGGGCAGATTGTGATGATTTTTGGTATGAATATTAGCATGTGTATCTGCAGGGGTAGTCCAGCTTCCTCCCACAGTCCAAAGACATGCAGGTTAATTGGTGACTCTAAATTGCCCGTAGGTGTGTTAGGCCATGAACGGTTGTCTGTCTCTATGTGTCAGCCCTGTGATGAACTGGTGACGTGTCCAGGGTGCACCCCGCCACTTGCCCAATGTCAGCTGGGATGGGCTCCAGCTCCCCATGATCCTGATGAGGATGACTGATTATGGAAAATGGTTTGATGGATGGATATTAGCTTCCCTAGAGCATCATTTCTAATACTGTGGTGATCCCTGACTTTACTTGTAGTACCTGATAGCATTTTGTTCCACTCTGTGGACGTACAGTATTAGGGCTCTTACTAAGGATTCTTTGCACATTGATTTATGCTAATGACAAATTGCCTGGAACATGGAACCAGATTTTCTTTCAATTTCTTCTTACTCCATTTCTAATCATGCTAGTTGGATGGCTAGGGATGGCAATGTTGGCCAATCGGTTTCCCTTCCACACTGAAATTTATTCATGTTCTCCACAGGATGAATAGTAATGCCTGACTTTTCCTCTAGAGCTACTTCAAGTCAATAATGAAATACTTCATGACCAAATACCTGCAAAGCTGATGTTATTCCCATCAGCCTCAGCTGTACTTTGTGCTTAATGCTAAATGTTAGTATGCTCACATGCTGAATAAAGATGGTAAATATGGACAACATCATATCTGCTGAGCAACAACATGTTAGCATTGTCACTGTGTATTGTTAGCATTAAGCTCAAAGTGCAGTGCCTAAGGAGCCTCACTGAGCTGGTCTTGCTCATGAATGAGGTCTGGTCTCTGTGCTATCTAAAGCACATTGATGCTTCTAAAGAGATCAACCTAACGAGGTCTTGATTTTAATAGTGCCATAATCGTTCCCCTGAAACTAAGCTTGGAAAAAGGCGTCTCATCACCCCTCCTTAGTTTACTTGCTTAGTTTTACTCAATTCCTGGATGCCTATAAGATCGTGATTATTTTATTTGATCCCATGGACACTCAACAATTGAGCCAAGATTGTCTAATATTGCTGTTTGATATAACTTGATACATAAATAATGCATAAATAGGTCTGTAATTCAGCATTTGACACTGGGTTAGAAACAGTAATATTCCTCCATATTATCTCTGAATTAACTCTTTAACCAAACCACGCACGTTTAATCTACTCTCTGTGATCTCCTTTGGATAAGTAATATATTATTCCATTCACTGAGCCTCCCCTCAGACTGTGTGGAGCCCCTCTGTGGGTGCTCACCTTCCACTTTGAAGACCTGCTTTAACACCGTCCTGAAGACATTTACATGTATTTCCTTACAACCGATGAAGCTCCAAGAATACTTGAAGTCAAGTTTTAGCTGCATCCAAAAAGGTGTGTACTTACAGAGGTAAAAAAAAAAATCCATAATTTGTGAGACTGAGGATTATAAATAGTGCAATGTCCCTGAGACTTTAATAATTCAACAAGCATCCTCTGAGATACTACACACCATTGCCTGCTCATATTCGACTGGGTTCAGTATGCAAAACATTTCTACTGTATGTGGAGTTGACACAACACAGCAACATTTACACTCTCCTCCACTTCCTCCTCTCTCCATCTGCTCCTCTGCCCCCTCCCCCCCTCCACGCTCCTCTTCTTCCTGGCTGTAGAATCAATGTCAGGATAATGAAGACTGAGTATTGATCGCAGGACGCTGTCAGGCCGACTGAAAATGGAGCTTTAAAAAGCTCTGCTGAAAGGAGACTGGATGTTTTGTCCCTTCTCGAACATACGAGTGTTTGAAATCATGTTTTAGAGAGCAGCTCGCACATTGTCAAAGTTATATTCCTAAATGAATCATAAATGTATTTCATTGCTCATGATTGTTGCGATTCTTACCTTTACTTCATTCTTTCTTTACTTGTGTTCTTTTATGTTGCCGTCATTTGGCTGCAGTGACCCACTCTCCTCGTGGGCATCATTAAAGTTTCGTTTTACAGCAAAGGAAGGAAGACGCTGGAGTGGAAGAGAAAGAAGGACTGAGTGTGTTTTCATGTTCTTTTGATTTGAGGACAGCTCTTAACTCTTCATGTCTGTCTGTGTCCTCAGGTATTAAAACCAGTGGTTAGTCCTGAGGTCAACCATGGACTGGGAAACAGGAGACTCATTAACTTTTCCCTGTCAGGTACAATACAGACATCTGTCTTTTTTTTCTTCTATCCACTCGTGTATTTCTTTCCTCCGACACTCAGTGCGTTCACACACATTGTCCTCACCTGACCCTTCCCCTGAACCACAGCGCTCTTTATCAATGTCTGTCGCTCTCTAAAAGCAGTGGTACGGTCAAATCAATACCAGAGACTGAAATCTGTTATACAGTTTTATGTAATCCCAGAGGAGACAGCGACTGGTAAAGATCAACCACAGGACATTTTCACATTTCTTTTCTTGGACTTCAAAACAAGACTCAGACAAGAATTCTGTAATCTCTCTAGATTCAGGAGCAGTTTACCCTGTAAGAGCTCTACATACAGTATGTAAACCACCAGCATTCCAATACAAACAACATGTGAATCTACTCTACTCTGTCACTGACACTTTTTGACTTTTCATGATGACTATTCGATTTTGGCAAAATTGCATTGGCTGTGTGCAACAAGGAAAGAACACAACTTTCAGTTTCACAAATCAATTTACACACACAAACATATAAATTAGGCTACTTGTTAGTTCTTAGATCTATTTACATCTATTTTTCCCTTTGCCATTCCTCTCCCAATCGTCCTAATTACACACACACACACACACACACACACCACTTTCCTTGCCCTTTGTTTACTACGTACGCACTGGCTTGAACTCATCGTGTCCTCTTTGTATTTGTTGTTTGACTTTGCACAATAAAAAGGAAACTATATAAATAATAATAAACCTTTTTTCCGACACTGACAGCTAGATTGTTAGTCAAATCTTATTTATAACCAGTTCATTAGTTTTAAATGCTCAGACGATTTTCATTTACATTTTCAAATTCTTGTTTAAGAAGCTAAGCTACGTGTAATCAAGTATGATATGATGGCCATATCAGGGACCATATGCTCAAATTTAAACTGTTTATTTAAATGACAATAAGTTAGAATCTGTTAAATACAAAAACAATAAAAACACTTTTCTCAAATGTAGCAGAAACATTTACATGCTGCTTGTTGGTCCCATTTCATTCACTTCAGAAACTGACTCATCTTTCATATCCAGATGGAATACTTGACGCTTGAATCTAATGCACATTTACACATATACATGTAAACATCACATATCACCTTAGACTGGGAGACAGGATCCTTTCCAACTCAAACAACCAAAGACAAAACAAGCTCCACACAGGTAAAAATGAAATAAATGAATAAATAAAGGGATGTTATAGCAATTTCAATGACGCCTGTACTCCATGAAGACACACAGATCACCACGGCAACATTTCTAGAAGTATTCTTACAAATTCATCCCAGCTACTGTGTGACAAACATATGCAGTCACACATGAGGGGCTTTTACAGTCAGCTCATAACTACTGACTGTGTCGATGGCCTCATGTACTTTACATTCACAAGCACTTCTCTCCAGCTGGAGGCAGCCCTCGGCTGGATGAAGGAGCTGGATTCATCTTTCTGGAAGAATGACTACAAGTGAAATGAAGTGGCTCCCTCAAAATCAAAATATAGAGATGGACTGGAACCATAGCAAAGTACAATAGTTGAGATTAAAATACTAAAGAATAAAGTTACAGATTCTTAGCTGCAAGTTATGAATCACATCCTGACAGTGTATTTACATTTTCCCCGCTCCTTCTTTGCTCTTTTAGACATCCAGGCAGTTGGTTTGAAGAAGGGGATGTTCTTCAATCCCGACCCCTACCTGAAGCTCTCCATCCAGCCTGGAAAACACAGCATCTTCCCCTCGCTACCACATCACGGGCAGGAGAAACGCTCCGGAGTGGTCTGCAACACAGTCAACCCACAATGGAGCGCAGAGGTACACACACACACACACACACACACTTATTTCCACACTATATTTAGACATTGAAGTGTTTGAACTGCATTATCTGTATCCATACTGTTTTTGTGTGCCATCTGGGATCTTGGCTGTGCCAAATCTAAACTGAAAGCCTCACAGAGCGTCGCTTAAATTCACGTGCTGATACTGAGTGTAGAGTGGAGAAGGGTTTCACTTCACAAAGTACAGTTTCCCAGGATAAAAATTGAAGGTTATGGAGGTAAGGTGTGTTCTCTAGTCTGTAGTCAAGGATTGTCTCTGACTTTAAGGTAGAGTGAAAGCAGACACTATGCAGTGTTCTTTTCTGATCCTTGTTTTAGTCTTTTCATCATCACCATTATCATTTCATAATGTTACCTTACCTTTTTATAAAAGTCAGCGTGCTGGCTGCATGTTTTTTTCCTGTCTCGTTTCCAGTGGGATTATAGATTAATTTAGTCCAAAAATCAGTTTTCCTTCTTAGAACAGATATTTTTCTGAGGTATTATACACAGCAGAGCGTATTAGTGCAATAGGCCAATCAGCTAAATGCTGTGACTTTGCAGGCACATGCAGGTGAATAATGCACTGAATAAGATGTAATATGTTTCATCATAGTTTGTACTTTCAGTGGTTATCTTTTATTTGCTTTTTGTCCAATTTTTGTTGCAGAAAAATTTAGTTAAAGTAAATAGTTTCTTGATGTTTCTATGGTTCCATGACATGTAATGTGAACCAAGGTGTTTTAAAAACCTTTGTATAGATGGTTTTTGTACATGGATGAAAAGCAAACAATGGTTCTTTACAATACAGTAGTCCGGGATAATTGCTCTCAATATTGTATTGATATTTAAATGATTTTTGGAAGAGAAAGAATGTGCTAAAATTTCCATTTTGATCCCCGTACAAAAGACTGTACAGCACAGAAATGAAACAATCGGGTGCTTCTTTGGTTTCAGATGCAGAGTAAGAGGATCAATGTGATCCATGAAAATCATGTTTGCTGTGTAGAAAATGAGATCAGCCAATTGATTTTCTCATTTAGAGACTTTTTCTTGGAAAACCACATTTATCATACGTGGAAAGTTCATCACCGATCAGTTCTGTGTGAATGCAGAAGAGCAGCCATGCAGCCATGAGCAAGGAGGCTTTAGGTGATTGTACATTTCATATACATGATAGATACATATAAGTACATAAAATCTTAAAAATTGAATTTGTATCTATTGATTGCAGATTTTATTTCCCCTGACACCCAAAGTATGATGTTCCAAAGTCCTCTTCCACAGAGTCCACCATGTTGAACCACCATGTTTCTACAGTAGCTCAGAACAAACTGAACACTGGCTCTAGATACAGCCTTTCACGTTTGTTGCTTACTTCATAGCAACCATAGTTTCTCCTTCACGCTAGAAAGGAGAGGGTGAAGCGAGGTGGTTGCAATCAGCATTTATACCATTACATGCCACTATATCCTACACACTGGTACTTCAGTGCTTATTTGACAGCTGACATTTCATCTCTTTCATCTTTAACTCCTCAACCAACAGTTGAACTACATTTTCAAATGCTTTCAGAGATTACCCTTTAACAGACATTTCAGCTGCTTCATTGCTTTAACCCTAAACTGCAGTTGTCATACAGTATTCCACTTACAAAGGTTGAAAATTTGAAGACATTTTAACTTGTTTAAACCGTCGTTTTCAGAACACACATAAAACTAAAATGCTCATTTGAGTTGATTGACAGACTTGTCCAGCCTTCCTGTAGGCATTATCATCAGCATTCATTTATTTGAGGGATTTATTATAATGTCCAGTACTCCTGTGTCAGTACCACTTTATTTCAATCAGCCTGGTTCATTTCCACCATTCCTTAATGATCTTTTTATTTAAAACTAATGGTTCATAGTTTGAGGCTCAGCATCATGAGCATGGCATTTAAGGTGAGTAATGTCACTAATGTCAGCTCCTGTCAAGTAACCTAATAAAGTGTTCCTCCACACTTTCCAGTTCATCATAATCAGTGTCATGAAGGGCCACTGTCATTTATGCCTCTGAGTATGTGCTATTAGAACGAATCACGAGGAAGACCAGTTATCTTAATATTATACCTTTGTAGACAAATGTGATTGAAAATCTGTATTAAAGATTAAGTACTTCATGAGTGACCTCGATATACAAAGTGTTCCTTCACCAGAAACCTCCTGACAGATTAACAGTGGCAAAAGAGAGTTTATGTCAAGCTGTGTTGTGAAATGTCCTGAATGCAATGAACACTACAAGCTCAAGATTCTGAAAGTAAAGTAAACGATTGGTCAGTTTCCTGATTGACAGAAAATTAACCATTATTCAAGGCTATGGTTGTAGTTTAAGATATCACCAAGATTTCTGCCTTGGCGAAATAGTGGGACAGTGAACTGAGTTTGAATTCTGCAATAATTAGGATCTTTGTTTGATTTGTATTTAACTGTAGGAAATGTTGGGAAAGAAAGTGCTAATTTCCTTTTAGACTCTTAGACTCACAGTTAAGATATATCTGAGTATCGTCTGCATAAAACTGTAAAACAATATTGTCTATGCATAAAAAGACATGTAAATAGAAAATAAAAATGGACCTAGTACTGACTCTTGAGACACTCCACAGCACAGATTAGATTAAATACACTGATGTATTATCGCATATAATGTAATGTAGTTTTGGCTAACCTGTTGGCAAACAACACTTAGACATCTAGTAGCACTCTGCTCAGAAAATGATCTGGCTCTTTAGGAGCTAGATTTTCCTCTTTTTTTTCTCCATTCGCTAACTGCGTCTTGTCTGCTGTTGTTAATGGTCAGATAGTGTTCAGTGGGTTTAACTGCCTGCTGCTGTGATGAGACTGAACTATGAAACTAAAGCAATAGACCTGAAAATCTCCACAAAGAGCTGCAAAGTTGGGTCACAATTATCTGTGGGATTATCAGTGATGACCCTCGCATTACAGGTCCTCTGTAGGGATTCGACTCAGTGTTGATTTAAAACGTTTAGAAAATAAGATTTTTAAGATCTACCCATTCTGTAATTTTCCAAATTTCGATCAGATATCGAGGCAGAGCGTGACATGGACAGGCTGAAACACAACAGCAGTTAAATGACTCAATGCTTTGTGCATAAAATAATCTGGAAGCTGTTTTCTCTCTGTCTGAACTGTCTCTCTCAGAATGCTATACAGCACAGTCTCTACCTTTTATTATGTCCCTCAGGAGACTCCATACACTGATTTAATGCAGAGTCCCTCTTGGCAGCATCCGCTCAGCTCAAAGCCACTTTCTTTTTCCAAACAGCTCCCATGTTGAGTGGAGCTCGGCAATAATGTACAACTCTAATGGGTCTCCATAGCATGCTAGCTCAATCAGCATACTTAGCATACTGCAGTCCAGTACTGTGCAGATTTATGAGACAGTTCTGAATCATTATATCATGACATAAAATGACTGGATGGAATGGAATTGCATTCTTTTTGTATCTTCTATAAATAGTGATGCAATAAAGCATGTTGAATAATAAATGTAGGGTTATATTTATCTTTGTTTGCCAGTATAGTAGATCAATGTTGACCTTGATTAATGCTAAGTCAGTATGAGTGAAGCTGTGTTGCTGATTGTGTGGTGGTGAGGCCCTACCAGTTGTCTGACAGCCAGATTGGAATCACATAACTTTTCCATGTGTGTTTTCTTCACTGTGCCTATTTTGCCTCAGGATGCAATATGTTGACCTAATGGTCAGATTTGCAATTGGATTTATTTTTTTTTTTAGAATGTGGTCATTTTGGAAATTGGCTCAGCACGAAAAGCCTGCTACACCGTGTGACCGGTGAACCGCAGGAGCAGCTACACCTCACACAGGTCAAAGCTGATTCATCAGTGGAATTTCTCAGCCTGAATTTCATCATAACAATGTCCTTGTTTGTCCAAGTAGTGCAAATAACAAAAACATTAAAGAATTTCAATGAATATATAAGTAAAGTCATCAGTGCTTAACCCAACTTTGGCCTCAGTTTTCATCCTAACTGCTTCCAAGACTATACAGTTTACAGAAGATGTAAGGTCTTGTGTTATCGGTCATATATACATAGTGTGTGAAGATACAGGTAATGTTGCCAGATCAGTGCCCTATGCTAACCTTGTAACTGAGTCCAATGCAGTCAGTTTTTTAGATAAATACACATTCACAGTGTGCAGTATGCATAATGTGAAACGTATATGGAACAGAAGAATATGATTCTAAATACTTTGTGCTCATTTTATGAACAATAAAAGGTCAAAATTGAATAGTAAAATTAGAAGCTCAACCAGGATTAACCAAATGATCCCACTCCCACTGACACACAACCTCTTCACCTTCTAATAAATGTAATGTTGGTATAATAATGTAAGTCTGAGGTACAGCTCAATGAACATGAGCTTTATTACTGTGTGAGGATCAATACCTTTTACATGGAGAGAGGCATGCAAACTGACTGTCTCATTCTGTGCCATCATACTGCTCTATGGATGGCATGTGGTGCTGAAGTGAAGTGTTATTATCTACCTTTCTGCATGTGAGAGAGAATATCATAATAACAGATCCTGGCGTGGCTCGTCACAGTAATCGAGTGATAATGTTACTGGGCGGCAACAGGGAACTGATCCTACTGTCTGTGAACCCTGTAATAATTCAGAAGCCAGCTGCTGCTGACCTGACTACAGGAACATGTGTGCTAAAGTGATTTCCTAATGTCAGTAGCTCTGACCTTTGAATGTAATCATGTTTCCTGTAATGTTAGGTCAGAAAGAAATAGAAGCAAAGGACCTATAATACAATGAAGAACTGAGGAATCTGTGGAAGAAAAAAGAAAACATCTCTGGTTCTGCTGCATTGATTTTGGGGCTCGATGTGCCTTCAAGCTCCAAGATCCTTGAAGGATGTTATCCAGAAAATATCTTGTAGAAAGAACATCGCTGGTGGCTCTGACTCTGTGACGCTAGATAGCTAGCTAAAGACAGAACTGCAGTGAGACAACAAAGCTTCATAGTCAAAATTGTGCACCAAAGTCATTTAAATACTTAGTGATGTCATCGGGGTCACCTCAGCGTGGGACTACAAAACCTTTAACAGAAAGTTTGTGTCGCCAACTAGCAGAGGTGTGAATCTTTACTGGCCTCATGATTCGATCCTAATACAATTCACCTGATTTGAACGCACAATTCTTGATGCTTCTTCATGCATCTTGTAGTATATTTTCTTACAAACATTTCATAGTATTTCATTGTTCTCCTGAGGAAGCAGCTGAATGTGAGGTGTGTTTCTAAAAGAATTTGCAAGGTGACCACACTCTCAGTTAGGAATAGGCTCTTGCTGACCTGTTGTCTCTCTCCCTAAATAGAATATCTTGTGTCCTTAGTTGGTAGAGCCTGAAATGGAAAAGTCAGCTATGAAAGGCGACAACAGATATTCTAGGATGTTTGTTGGTTTGTCCATTAGTATAAAGCTAGCCTGGGAGAAAAGAAAGAGATTCGGCCTGGGGAATTGGATCAAGGGATCCGATCAGAGGATGCATCCCAAACTCACTTGTTTCTGTGAATAAAGTCCTAATTATTCACTGCAAGATGAGTGGCGGTTCTTTTCTTTTCAAGCAATCCACAAACCGACTTTGGCAGCCACGGAAATTCACAACAATCTCAATCAGGGTGGGAAATTAGGACCAGCCAGCAGCTAACACACCACTCATACTGCTGCCTGTGAGCACGGAGCTAGAGGGGAGGGAGAGACGACCCCTGTTGGCAGAAGAGCCATGCAGCAGGCATGGGTGTGAATTCTGATTAGTTTGTGAATATCACGTGTTCCCTGATGGTCTGAATACGTCACTACAGTTGTTGCTAGTCACTTTTTGGAAATAAAGTCGCTAAGACAGTCTGAAAAGCTAAAACTAGTGAGAAAATCTCAATGTTGGTAACACTGCATCAGGGCTTGGTGACCACGCCCATCTAGAAGACAGGAAGCGTATACCATTTATTTAATATCATTGACACAGATTTGAATGTGTTACTCCTTTACTTTGGTGTTGGACGCTTGTCTTATTCTTTATGAGTAAGGAACTCCTCCTTTCTACTCAGCTCAATTTCCCTCATTCCTTTTGCTTCTCTTCTACCCATCCTATCCCCTTGTCTCCTCATACCTTTCCTTCTCCAATTCGCCCTGTCCTCTGTTTCTCCTCTGTGGCTTTATTTCTCTCCTCTTCCTTCAAATTAACATTGCACTCTGCTGCAAGAACACACACTCCCTCCTCCTCCCAGCATTTCCTCTCTCTCTCTCTCTCTCTCTCTCTCTCTCTCTCTCTCTCTCTCTCTCTCTCCTCTCTCCCTCTTTATTTTGTCCCGCATCCTTCACTCACAAACACACACTTTTGCTCTGTCTGCTCCCTTCTGACTCATCTTGTAAATTATTCACTCAGACTCCTTTTCATCCTCCTCCTTTATCACCCTGCACTCTGATTTCCCCAGCCCAGCCTTTTCTTCCCCTCCCCTTCTCATTTCTCTATCTTCTTAGTGCCACAGTGTCATTTCATTTCATCCCATGCAACCAGGTGCACTTTTTAAATTCCAATGTGCTCCTTTCTTTCATTTCAATCCCCTTTCTCGCCCCGTCTCCTGCATTTATGTTTCCTTTTATCTCCTAACATCTGTGCTCCAGCAGTAGGATTGGAAATGAAATATCACAGGACATACAGTAAAACACAGCCAATATGATGCACACAGCCACTGACTGTAATGCTGGCTGAAGTGCAGCTCAGTTACAAGGTTAGCATAGGGCAGTAGCTAGAATATACTGTAGCTGCTGCAGCACATTCACACATTCACAACAAGTAGCCTCCTTTCCTGTATGTATACATGAGACATTTTAGTGAAAAGAAAACCAACTTAAAGGTCCAGTGTGTAGCATTTTGCACCATCTAGTGGTGAGATTTCAGCCAACTGAATACCTTTTGCCTCACCCTCTTCTTCCAAGTGGAGGAAGGAGAACCTATGGTGGTCCTATCCAGAGCCAGTGTTTGGTTTGTTTGTTCTAGACTACTGTAGAACAATGGAGGTTCAACACATGCTAAAGTTATGTAGTTTCATATCAGGGCCATATCGTGACACTGCTTCGGCTTCAGGCTTATTCTGTACCCCAGCACGACCTGTCTGGTTCTGTAAAAAAACTGTTTCAGTCAGGGTCTCTAAAGCAGCACGCTCACATGTTTACACATTTATGATGCTGTAAGAACACTTGTAAATGTTCTCAGACGAACCTTGTTGAAGTGCCATTTTAAATCACTTCAGTGTGTTTATTGAACTACGTTCTACACCAAAATTCTTTTATGATTATAAAATAGTTGGTTTTGGTCTTTTCATGTCATTTGTTGATATTGAAGTGAAACCATGGAACACTATCTTATGAATAAAAAATCAATTCAATACACTCAGGCGATTTTCTGCTGCAGTCTAATGTTAGAAATAGAAACAGTTTTTAAATTTTGCTGTGTAACAGACATGACTGAATCAATTTTCTTCTCCAAGTGTGTTACTGTTAGTTTTTGTGATTTGATTTTAGTTCACACCAACAAACAAAACAAACATATTTACAGTGTAACTCACCTCAGTTTCTAGATTCAGTCCTTCTGATCGAAATGAAAGATTTTTCTCACATAAGGTTCGAGCTTTACGGTTCATGGTTCATTTATTTAACGCAGGCTTGTGCAATGAAATGCAAGCTGTATTCCCTTCATGCCGCACGCAAAAACAAAAAGCTGTTATTTATGGTGGAGTGCGGAGGATCAATTGAGGAGTCTGAGGAAAGCAGCTGCCAGCCACATCTATGGAAACACCACAGCAGGAAGCTGTGTCTCCGTGTGGATGGCATCACAATGTTTGGTTTGCTGTAGATGTTCAATGGTTTTAAACCAATGTGAAGACATGGACACAGATGTTACTTTTCACCGCAAAAGTAAGCATACAATAAGTCCACATTATGCTATAAAGCCCCTGATACCTCCGTGAACTGTGAGCACAACTGAACTCATTCACTGAAATGACGTATGTATGGGTTGGTGGTACACTTCATGTGTCTTTCATTTCATAAATAGGAGTTGATTTATGGATATTTTTGGATCTGTTGCTAATAGCTTATTATTAGCGTCAATATTCATTTAAGCATTATGAATTTGATGCACGATGTGTTTCTGTCTGAATATACTGGTGAAAGTAGAAAACACTTTGGAGGATTTAGACAGTCGATGTTCCTTGTTCTAAAGCGATACAAAAGAGGCTTGGACAGCGATTAGACCCCCGCTGAGAGAGACAGAGAGAGAGGGGGAGGGGACAGTGAACACAAGAGGGAGATAATTTATTTCAACCAAACTAAAAGCAAACACAACTCCTAATTGAGTTGGAGAAAGAGAAATAAACCCTAAATTAAGTGGGCATAAAACTGGATATTTATTAACAAGTATAATGCTGTAGCTTCAGTAAAAGAGTGGCAGTAAGAACAGAAATGTCAATGTCAAAACTTTTGTGGATTCCCCACAAAGGCTTGCACACACTATCATTATACATTGTACAACAAGTTGATTTGATTTGAGAGTTTTGAATTTGGTTTGGTTACAGTGTACAAGGATGTCTCCTCAGTTTCATCTAAGATCATTTCTAATCTAGACTGTGGTTCAGGTTGAACCTCCTCCCTCTCTAGGCAAAAGCATCTTTCCCCTCGTGGTCCTTCTCTGTGATGTTTTAGCTTCATTGTGCAAAATGACATATAGACTTTGTTATCTGCTGAAGGGGCTGAAATCCAGCATGCATTTTACAAAAGTACAATGTGGAAACTTAAAACCTTAAAATAGGCATTTTGTATCCATCACTTTAAAAATGAACAATATTCACTGGAGTCCATAGTTATGAAATTGAATTTGAAATTAACTTTAGATCCAAATTGTAATTCAAAGCAGAGTGTTTACACGTCTGGAGGGTATGTTGAAGTAAGTTGTGCACTGACTCTTCAGCTATGGTAGTGGCATGGCTCTATGGATGTCAGTGGTCCAATAAATATTAATCTAATATAGACTTAAGAATTGAATCAAATGCCATGAAATTTGGTGCGTTCATGTCTTCAACAGGATGAATTGTAATCACTGCAGCCTTAACTTTTCATTGATTACCACCATCAGTTTTAAATTTAGTGACTTACCAACACTTAACCTTTTTAACTGGACTTCATATGAACCACATGTGACTCATCCACATTAAAGAAAGGTTCTTTGACAGTGTCATAAATAAATACAGTGTTTTTTCCCTCTCATTGAGAAAGTTGGGTGCATCCAAATTTTGTTTGACCTACCTGCAAAACGAATGCCATTCTTATCAACAGCTGTACTTGAAGTGATAAGTAGAAAGTGTTAGAATGCTAACGCACTAAACTAAGATGGAAAGCAACCGTTCAATATTTCAGTTGGTGGAGGTATGTTTTTTCCAGTACTGGTGAGACAAAATATGTTCCAGAAAATCCAGTTAGAGCGACAGATCCATGAGTTGAAGACTTGTCAGATGTCAGACTACACACAATGATCTCCATGGAAACAGCAGAAAGAGTACTCTACCTGTAATGTGTGCTAGCACCACACTAGATTTGATTGGCCGACGCAGCACCCTGTCAAATGACCTTGCATTGCATTGAACTTTTTTTGCCGGGTGACCTCTGTGTCAGCACCGCGCTGCATCGATGAAGCGTGGTCAACATTACCTGCTGATATCACTACTGTGTTAGCATTGTCATAAATAGATAGACACCACCATCGTCACTCAGAGTTCATTTGGCACATCTTCCAACTGTAGCAGCGCATTGCACCACTGACACTGACTTGGCCAGTGTACTGATCCATTCTGCTCCACACAAGCTTCTGTGATATCGTTTTCATAACAACATGCAAGAGCTACGTACGGCTATTAAATCATCTGTGATCCAGTGAGCAAGTTTCATCTCTAGGGCACTGATGATCAAGTTATGTTGGTCTTTTTATCAGTAAAAGTCATATCACATAGTCAACATACATTTTTGCATTTTTATGCAGCATTATCTTTTGCATGAATTCAGTTTTTTTAATGACAGGCTGCTCTCCAAATGTACGAATGGCTGCATACTGGGCTTAATGCCAGCCAAGACCATTGTGATTAGTTTAAAGGAATACATAAACAAGCCAGAGCATTTTTTACCTATACCAGAATGATGAAGTGTTTATTCAACCAAGACCCCATTAACCAAGTGTCCATATGTTAATACGTCCCAAGTGTACTGGCACACAGATTTTATGACCTAACTGTAGTGCATAGACCTCATCCCAGTCCACTGAGTGAGTGGTTAAGCATTACAACGCTCTCCTCTGTCTCTGTCTGTTTCTTCAGAGATTTACCTTTGTGTCTCTGCCCACTGACGTCCTGGAGATTGAAGTGAAGGACAAGTTTGCCAAGAGTCGGCCAATCATCAAGCGCTTCCTGGGGAAGCTTTCCGTCCCCGTCCAGAGGCTCCTGGAAAAACACGCTATTGGGTAAAACACACACACCATACACACTGATGCTGTGTGAGTGTTTGTCTTCAGTCCAAATGCCACGCTAGTGCTCAATGATTCAAGTCTGTAGAGCTGTGGACGTTTTCCCACATACACGAGCCCACACAGACAACGGAGAAGATGAAGGATGTGGGTGGCAGTTTGAATCTCATGTGACTACAGTTACAGTACTACTTTTTAGTACTATTTTAACTGTGATATCATTATTAATCTGTACAGACAGCCTGCATTTCCATTAGTGCCGGTTCTTGCTTGTCAGAATAGCAACTTCTACCCTGTACTTGGACTTTACACACTGTGTCTTTGTCCGCAGGGATCGGGTAGTGAGTTATTCACTGGGTCGCAGGTTGCCGACAGATCATGTCTGTGGCCAGCTACAGTTCCGCTTTGAGCTGACATCATCTATTCACCCAGGTACGTAAGGCTTCATGCCATTTAGCAGCATGAACAGACATATTATCTCCACCTTGGCCTTAAAGTAATATTATGTAAGAGTGCGCTTCACTTATACACTGTAAATATGGACAGCTGTAGATGTGCATTCATGTTACCATTATGTTACTTATGATCAAAAACTATCGAGTCAGCAACTTTGCTAACAGCCGAACATCAAGCGAGGTCAACAACACAAGACATCTCCTTCTGCTCGGTCACTTTCTCTGCAGACACTCTCTTTGGTCTTTTTGCCTCTGCCATGTTCTCAGAGGCTGCTGAGTCCAGTTACACTGCCCATTGCTCGCCCTGCTCCAGTTCCAGCACGTCACTGGTTCCACTCCCTGTCATCAGTCCCCACTGATTCCATCTTGCCCCAGGCCTGAAAGCCTACTCCTCTGAGCAGTCCAAAGCTGTTCACTGTGGATGTTAACATAAACACCCCCATGGTGCTCTGAGCTCATAGTCTGTGCAGCACTGTCTGAGCTTAACTTAATTTAGCAATAAGTAAAGTTTTACTGTCCATCAGGAAACTCTGTGAATTACAGAGAGTTGAGCCGGAGGACATCAGAGGGAAAACCAGTTTCACCAAAATCTGTCAAATAGTTGGTAGTTGTAGTTAAATTGTTTTTCCTTTGGCTGGTTTTCCGATGAGAAGATCAAAAAAGATCAGCTTTGTATTCTCGGCAGAGCAGAGCGGAGGGTCGCTTCTGGAACAGACTGCGATGCTTCTGGTGGGCTTACAAACATTGACCAAAATGGCCGCGATCAGATCAGGTGGCCGCGGCTCACCTGGCACGCGATGCAGCCGTGAAATCTAGCAGTCAGTGTCGCATCAAAATGATAGAGAAGATGTTATTTCCAGGAAGAAAAGTTCTATAATGTTGCTTAAAAAATCTTGCATCAAGTTATCTGTCTCTATAGAGGACAATTGCAAACACCTTTAAACTTATGCTCTATGTTATTATTATGCATGTCATGAACTGAACTGTATGGAATGGAAAAGACAGATATTTCTGGTTCTGATGCATCAAATTTGATTTCTGTCCATCCAAAGTCCTGCTAGTAATGCTATAGCAGTGCAATGCTAAGTAAAAACTTCAGTGTACACAGCCCAACATTGTGTAAGTCAGCTGACATGAGTTCAGTGGATATCTAACATTTCCATGTGTTCTTGTCTCAGATGATGAGGAGGTGTCTCTGGTCATCGAGGCAGCCTGTCCTGAGAGGGAAAATGCAGCAAATGAGAACCATGCTGCTGCCGAGGCACCTGATGATGACACGCTAAGCGTGGGACCCGACATGCCTGACCTCCCCCTGGATGCCCCGCCAAACCCTGAGACCTCTGCACCACTGGCCTCCACAGCAGAAACCTCCACACCTGTGGAGGTCCAACCTGCTGAGAAGGAGGAGGCTGAGGCAACAGCAGAGGAGGAGCAAGGAACCGTGGAGGAGGAGAGCACAGTGAGGGAGGAGCCCCCGTCGACGGAGCCCCAGGTAGAACAGGAGGAGGGGACATTGGCTGAACAGCAGGAGGAGAATAATGGAGCTGAGGGAGAGGAAGGAGGAAGGGAGGAGAGGCAGCAAGTGGAAGAAGAGGACGAGCAGAGAGCAGAGTCTGCACCACAAGCTGAGGAGGAGGTGACGGTAGCAGAAAAGGAGGTTGGGGAGGAAACAGAGCCAAAGGCAGACTCTGACACTCCTGCAGCAGTAACAACAAACGCTGAGGCTGCTACTGTGGAGGCCCCCACAGAGGGAGACATCACATCCCAGGAGGCTGATGTAGTACCAGCTGAAGCGGCCCCACAGGAGGTGACAGAGGGAGGAGAAAGAAGCTGCATCCCCTGCACCTGCCAGTCCCTCTTCTCTAACTACAACTCCCAAGCTCCCTCACGCCGCAAAAACCGCCCCTGTTCCCTTCCAGTGTCAGAGCTGGAGACGGTGATCGCATCGGCCTGCGGTGAACCAGAGACACCCCGATCCCATTACATCCGTATACACCACCTCCTCCACAGCCTCCCATCAGCCCAACAACGAGCTCCCAGCCAGGAGGAGGAGGAGGAGACCGTGGAGGGAGAGAATACAAGTATCACTCAAGATACCACCTCCACGTCACCAACACTTAAAACCTCCAAAGAAGAGGAGGGGCAGGAGGAGGAAGATGAGGAGGATACAACCCAGTCTCCTTCTCAGGTACGGCCTGCATCGGCCAGATGGGTAGAGTAGACAGAACTGTACTCGAGTTACTAAGTACAAAAGTTATAAAAACTACAAAAAATACAAATGCTTCGACTGAAAAATGACGCAAGTAGACAAAAGAAGAAGGAGAAGAGAGAAAAGTAACAGTGCTCTCAGACTGTAGCTTAAGCCATGAGGAGGCAGAAGATACATAACTGTATGTAATAAGAAATAATTATGCATAATTAATAATAATTCAGCTCAGTGACAAGATCCAGCTGACCCTTCCTAGGTCCCTTTTGCTCTCTGCTCCAATCACAGTTGAGTAAACATTTCTTTGTGGGTCATATAGTGACGGATGAAGTTTGATGATGTGCTTTGTGTGTTTATTTTTTTTTGTTAAATTTCAGTTTTAAAACTGCCTTTGAGAAACAAATGGGTTATGTACAGAAATATGTCTCTCGTTTGGGAAAGTTAGCAATGTTTGGCCAACTTCTATTTGCCCAGAAAGACAATAAAAGCCTGGTTTAAACATTTTTTCATATACGCGTGTATTCCTGTAGGTCCCAGAGTGTCCGGGCCCCTGCTGCCGTCGCTCCCTACCCCGCAGCCTCTCCATCGAACGCCTCTCTGAGCTGAACCAGCTCCTGGAGGGTGAGGGAGTAGGACACGCAGCAGTCAGGAGGATCTCTCCCTCCTGCCTGGAGAGCGAGGAGGGGGATTCCAGTAACGGAGGAGGAGGAAGAAGAGTTGGTGGGAGCACACACAGACATCCGGGCGAGAACGAGTGCGAGTTTTGCGACACCTCCTGCTACAGCACCTCCTGCTACAGCACTTCCTGTTACAGCACGTCGTGCTACAGCAACTCGGGCTACGAGGGGAGGAACCGCTTCTGCAGCCACACTCGCCTCTCCTCAGTGGACAGCAACAGACTCTCCGGCAGCACCGTGTTCTCCTCCCAGGACGAAGACGAAGATGAGGAGAGCGCCTTCGAGTCGGTGCCCGACGTCGGCCAGACACCGGAAGGCCAGGAGGCGGGCGGGGCAGGAGGAGAGAGGAGGACAGGGAGGTGGAAGGAGGCCAGGAGAGGAGAGCACGGGGAGCCAGCTGTGGCAGGACCCAGCGATCGGAACAGCTTCGGTGAGATAAAACATGAGCTTCTTATCGGTTGTCTGCTGGAGTCTGAGCTTCATTAAAGCTGCATTCATTACAACAGTTGGAGCTTCATTTGGTCATCTGCTGTGCTTTGGCAGTGTGACCACACACACTTCTTCTACTCCTCTATTATTAGGTGGCACACTGCTTATAAAAATGGCCTCCATTCTGAACAAGCTTCTGTTAGAGAGCCTTTTATTCCAAACTCAAAACCTCAACACTTGAAACAAGTTTATTTGTCTTGATACATTCAATTACATCAATAATGTGAATCATGTTATACTAAAACTTTAATGTTATGTCATTTACACACATTTCACATTTACACTCTCCACACACACACACACACACACACACACACACACAAGCAATCCCTCTAACACACTCCCTCCATAATTGTACATGTAGCACAGCACAGTCTTATTTCACAAGCATGATGGGATATCATATGATGATAATAACAATAATAATAATAATAGTAATACAGAGAACAAAACTTCTCCTTTAGCATTTAACCATCATTCCCTGCTCTATGAAGCACCTTCAGAACACATTACATGTTCTACATCGTACATAATCAAGAAACATAGATGATAAAATAAACCAATTTTTCCTCTGGACCGTGGCAGATGTTCCTTGGGTAAAAAGTCGAATATTATTTTATGCCAATAAAAAGACTGTTGGTCGCTTATTTAAAATCCATTTCAGCTTTTACGTGCAGCATACATGCACACATTCAACATTGTTTGTCTGTGAGACCTCTAACTAAAGGCATCCTGGGTCCAAATCCAGCTCTTCATTAAAAATCAAATCTAACTTAAATCTACTTCCACCCAGAAATGTTGAACACACACACACACACACACACACACACACACACACAGAGGTCCATACAGTGTGTATACTGTAAAACTACCAACTTCCTCATTACACTACAATTATGTCCGAGTTCAGGTGATACCTGAAGGTGATGCAGCAACCTGAATTGTGATTCCTTTACTCTTACATATGGATATATTATTAGCATACTCAAATATATCTATCTCTGTAGCTTCATCTATCACCACCCCAAATATCTGAGCCCAGGTCTGCAGGGTTGGATCTTTTAAAGTGCCTCATCGTCTTACTACACACACTTTGTAAAGCAGATGCTGTTGTTGACGTTTCCAGAATAAATTTTCCTGAATTCACCATATGAGCCACTATAGTTCAGGTTATTCCACCACAGCATTTATGTGAGACTTCCTGTTCATGTTCACGTCTGTGTGCTGTCAGACTGTCAGCAGAACTCTTTACTCCATTTAATAAATAATGATACTGATGAACAGTGAGATGAGGGGGTGTCCCTCGTGCACCAAAAGGTCGTTCATTAATTGAGATCAATGTTCTCATACCCTGAAGCCATTAATATTTGATAATGGTGATGAATCCAGATATGTTACATATTTCATGTGTGAAAAGGTAAAGGACAAACGTATGATCAGATGTTTATAGAAGCTGCTGATGCTGATTTCATTTTCACACAGCAGATCACATGAAATACCATTCACAGTTATACACAAATACACATTTAAATCTTTGTTATATATATATATATATATATGTATAAAGAGATGAATTAATGATGCTGAAGAGGCTCATCACTGCTTCATGTAGCCTTGTTTCACAGGATACGGCAACATGTTTATACTGTATTTGTGCATTTTACATGATGACTGTTACAGGCTGTGATAGAAAAGTAGGTCACACACACACACACACACACACGCAAAATGTAATTCCCCTCCTCTGAAATGCAATCAGCACATTGCCAGACTCCCTGCCAGGTTTATTCTTTCAAATGGTTTTCTTTCTTTTCCCTCCTGGTCTCATCAAAACACACAGCAGATCACACTCCATCCACAGGTTTTCTGTTTGGAAAATAACATGTTATGACATGTTATTTAGCCATGTTTAAAATCAGATCTGGTTCAGTATTACTGTACACTATTACAACTGTATAATGTCCAGTATTATGATATGATTCTGGTTGCTCTGATGATTGATTTATGTTTACAGGAAGCCCTTCATGGTAGATTTGGTGTTTTAAAATCATGTAGAAGACAATTTTTGTATCATTTTGAGATTCTGTTCAGATTTCCATCAGCCACATCATTTCAGAGAATATATTTTATTGTAAATTTTATTGTAAATTTAAAAAAAGACTATCTGCTCAGCTGAGTCCTTTTTAAATCGTAAATGTCATTTATTTTGAACGTGCGAGGAAGGAAGATCAGATTTGGGTCTTCTGTCTCCTCCAGCGTGACACAAACACGGCACAAAATGCAGCAGAGTAAACAAGGAAGTGAGTGAGTAATGCTGGGACAGGCTGAGTTGTAGCTATTTAAAGAGATCTGCAGAGTGAGTGTTGTTGGGTTGATTTTGGTGGTGTGGGTGTGCACTGGACAGCAGGAGACATTTAAACTCTCTGCTGAAGTCAGTCAACATGTACAGTCTGTCTGTCGTTATCGTGGCGAAAATGACAATTAAAAAGCCTGAATATTATAAGAATAAGAATTCAAGTCATTATAGATCATGCATATCTATCCGCACATGTTTTATGTCACTAAAGCAAAAATCTGAATTTTTTAATACAAATGGCAACAACAAACAGAATCATGTAATGATCATTTCCAAATTGCAGATCACAAATATTCAATACAAACTTTCTTTCTCCAAAGTAGATTAGCAGCTCCAAACTGAGCACAACATGTCCCTTTTCTTTGACTAATTATAAAATCATGATTTTCACTAAAATAATCATATTTGAATTCACACGAAATGCCCAACGTCAGCTTCTCATATTCCTCACAGTCATGACGAAACATCACCACGAGTTTTACTTTGTCCAACATAAAGAAGTGATTTACAAACCTGTATTCACGACACAAATCATACATGTTTGATTAAAGATTTTGATTTTTTTCTTCAGGAAAACAATTATTTTAATTTTGCTAGTTATTAAATTAATACTACTACATAATGTTAGCATGCCATTATTATCATGTTTAATTAATGAGGGGTTTGACAGTAATTTCCACTGTAGTTCTGACAAATTTCACATGAACTGATTAACTATATTTAAATGCATAAAATGAATCATCACAATAAGACATTGGCAGGCCGTCTGTTGTGAATATGTCAAGGTGGATGGTGACAGCTGGACTGACTTCAGCTTCCAGTGTTTAAAGGCGTATTTCAGATCATTTGATAGGTACTTATCCACAGTCAGTGTTGATGGCGGTCTCACGCCTCCTGTTTGGAGAAGCAGACAGGAAGACGAGCGTGAAGCTAAGCAATGTCCTGCTGCGGACGGGGGCGGCAACAAAAAAACATTTTACCCACCTCGCACAGTCAATATGAGTCTAAGTGTGCGCTATATTTAGAATATTTTGACCGTCACTGTCAGCACGCCTCAATATGAAAGTGTTCATGTCGATCTATGTTCTGATGAATTACATTTTTATTTTGATGCATTTAAAAGAACCTGTGCTGCATCATAAGTGACTATAGTAATAGCAGAGAACACCTCGGCTCTGTGACTTCAGTCATGAGAACCTGTGATGTTATGATGTTTCCACACTCAGTGATGGCGTTTGTGATTTTTCTTCCACATGTCTCCGCGCTGTGATTACAGTGATGTTTCTGCCTGTTGCACTGATGCGCTGTATCTACTCATGTCAACTCATTTTTCAGCTGCTACAGCAGTGTCCTTACTGATAATGTTTGTACCCAGTGGGGGTAATGCTCCCTCATTAATGTGATATGGATTACATCTCCTCCAGGCTGACTTCACTTGGTCTTATCACACCCTCCTCAAAGCATGCCCTGTGTCTTTCCATTTAGCATTAATGCACATTCCCCTCATCCAGCACAATTATCATTTGGACTGCAGATATAATATACGTCAGCTTCTCAAAAGAGTCGACGAGTAGCCAATCAGAGTGCATCTTCTAGTGAGGTGGTGGTCTGACTTTGGAGTGTTGTTCTAATGACGTGTCAGGAGACAGCTGATCAGTGTGAATTCTGTCAGACAGGACGTCAGTGTTGGATTCTGCAAAACTCTTTTATGATTATGTTCAGTCCCATTGTGTTACAGTGTGTTACAGTGTGTTACGGTAAAGGCTAGAGCTACATTAATCAGTGTACTTATATTACCATGTGCTTGTGTCATCCTCATTTCCAGCAGCGTAAGAATGCAGCACAGCTACTTTTCAAATCAACTTTATAGGTTGATAGTATGTCATTGTGTTTACAGCTTGTTCTGCTGCCCCCAAGTGGCTCAAATGAATCAATTTAAACCGCTTTAGGTTAGGCAGATGTTGAGGATAAGCTACATAAACCATGGGTATCCATCCACCACCCCGACCTCCACACTCTGACTTTCCACCTTGCTAACAGAAAAAGGGCCATTTCCTGCAATGGAATCCAGGACAATATGAGAATATGAACAGAATATCAGGGACACTAGTCTGGAATTACACGGTTAAGTGTGACAAAATCTCCACGAGTTTCCACATGCCAAGTGGGCAAAGTCCAGTCCTTTCCTAGCCTGATAGGTGCCTTTTGGTAATTGATACCGTACTGTCTCTCTGATGTCCTGTAGGCTCAGGCTTCTCCCCTCCTGTTGGCCATCTTCCAGTCCTGCGACCCAGCCATGACCTAAACCATTTTCCTGCTGCCACTGACCAAGCCTTACCTCCAAGTAAGAACCAACACCTCCCAGTCTTACTCTGGAGTCTCATCCATGCACCTTGGTTTGCTGTGCTATGTTTTCATCATTTGTATGCCGCCTTCTATGTTTGCTTTGCAAACATATTTCATCTCCTCTGTGTTCACCCTCATCATCTCATCCTCCCTCCTTTCACACCTCTTTAGGTTTAGATGTACAGTCTTTACACTGCTCGCTGCTGCTTGGTTTATGGTTGGGGTGTTGGCTGTCCCAGAGCATGATAAAAATGTGCAGTCTGTTTTCTGGTTCTTTGGATTTATAGAGTGGTTTATAACCTTCAAAAATATTCCCATCAGCACCTCTGTATGTTTAATCCATGCACAAATAGAAAAGTCAAAGAAAATGTTTTTGCTTTTAGTGGCAGTTTGGGAAACAGTCAGACGCAGTGACTGTGTGCAGCTTCTTGAAGCCTTGTCAGTTTTAGTACTGCTGTGCCTGAACGCAGACTGAAACCTGCACAGAATGCTGAGAGGACGGATAAACTGTTATTTGTCCTGAACTATTTCCAGAACTTCCAGAACAAATGATCCGTTTTTCTTTTCTGAGATACAAACAGTTAATCAGTGAGTTTCTGAGGTGTTGATAGGTGGATTTTAAAACCTCAGACAGAGCTTGGCTAACCATAGTGTAGATCCTCCTGTATATAAAACAAATAAACGTATTCCCCAAAACGTTGAACTTGAAAGCAGTAAGTGCTTCTAACTTTATAGTTCACTATAATGTATAATGTATAAATCCCTGTATAGTGTGTTCTAGTGAACAGTTGGGAGCAGTATACTATGATATGAGTAAGAAAGTAAGGTAAGAAACAGGAAAGTGGAAATGATAAATCTTCTTCCTGCTGCCACTTTTCTGCGACAACCTCAGCACAGATAACATACTAACATTCCCAAAGGTCACCATGTTTATGCAAAATCAACATCATCAACATCGTCAATGAAGATATTCCACTGTTGGCCAGAGATGATTCAGCTCGGATGTCACGACCCAGCTAAAGGGGTACGAGGAAGTAAGATAAAAACAGGTTTTCTTGGTAGAACAAAGAGATTTATTTAAAGAAATTAGAGATTAATTGTAACAAAGGGAGGTGAGGTACTAAGGGAAACAAAGGGTAAGCGGGTGCTGTTCAAACAAACAATAAATATAACAAAAAGAGAACTCTGTAAAACAGAGCCTATGCTAAGTGAATGAAAACTAAATGAGAAAGAAAAACCTCACTAACACATCAGAACAGCACGTCTAAAACTAGTTACTCAGTGACTAAATAAAGGTGAGTCGGTAGATTGGCTCCCTCCGATTGGTGGGTCGGGGAAGGTGCCGCTCAAATCCTGGACCTCCGGGCTTCCAAGAAGGGCAAAGTCAGGTGACCACGCCTCCGTCAGCAGGAGCCAATCAGGCATTGGCGGCCACACAACTGGATTTACATACAACACAACGCTACACACAAGGGTATACCAGGGGCGAGGCTGCGGTGGCTGTAACACCTGATCAGCTCACTGGATCAGTGGTTTTCAGACTCTGAGGCACAGCTCCCCAGAGTGGAGCACTAGAGAGTTGCATGGGGGAATGAAGGGACCAGTGTAAATACAAAGATTTCATAAACCTATTTTTATATTCAGTGTTACAATTTCTGGACAGCATTATCTCCAATGTCCATTGGGAATAAATATCTATAAGTGTCCATGGAGGTCATAGAAAAATGAGCTGTAAATTCAGATATTTGTTTGCACATTAATGAGTACATTGTGAACGGGCACTGTCTGTTGTTGCACAATTCCAATCCATACAATCCATAAAGAATATAACCATAGAGACATAGAGTGCATTCAAATTCAGTCTTGACTTTAAGTGTGTTGAGGTCAATGGCAGTACAGTTAAGTCAAGCACTTTATATAAATATATATGTATTATAAACCTGTATATAATATAAGATATACAGCATGCACAATCGTCTGACACCATGGATCCCATCCACTTACTACACATACAGGCAGAGGACTACATTTACATCATGTGACACTCTGTGTTTGCACAGATCACAATCACCTCCTCATTTCTGTGCAAAGAGAAACAAGTGAGTGTCATTATTAAACACCTAAAACCACCTTCAACCTGATCAAACACAGAAACACAGCAAGGCTGCAAAGCCAAGGTATGAATACTGACTTCCAAAATATGGTCAGGACTGCCAATAAGAGGCTGTTCTGTGTGTGTGTGTGTGTGTGTGTGTGTGTGTGTGTGGGCAGAGTCGTGACAGCCAACAGAGGGTTTTTCTTTCCTGAGGGGGCAGTCTTCATCTTCCTCCTCCTCCCTCGGCACTTAGTCAGAGCTGGGAAAAACTGCTCCAGTCTGTTTCACACATTCACACTGTGGATATTTATGAGCCAAATGAAGTCCTAATGGTGACATATCAGATAGTCACAACAACAACAACAACAGCTTTCCAGTTTCAGTTCCAAGCAGAGATCTCTCTCAGGCAACAAAATGAACAGAAATTACAGTAATAACACACAACACTGAACTTTTGACCCAAATAATCTTTCATTCATCATTTACAAGCTACAGACATTTTTTTCCTGAATAAAAATACGTACACAGTGTTAGTATTTGTACTTGCACTATTGCTGTTGATTGTAGTAGTATTAGTACTTGGACTTGTACTAAGGCTCTTATTTTTCCAAAACAAAACGTTCACACAGTCCCTAAAATATTTTAATAATTAGTGTCCTGAATCTAGAAATATAAAATACAGTTCTTTTTTGGAGAGAGTTAAGGATCTTAATGGAAACACTTTTTTTAATATAAATTCTGCTGTAAGTCACATGACTGATCAGCTGTCTCCTCATGGCTCTATAATCCACCCACGATGGCTCCACACAGATCTCACCTGTTGAGCTTCCATTGGCCAGCTGAAGAGCCACATGTTTCTCTCAGCAGAGCCAAAGGGTGAATATTAGATTTACATTCATCAGGTGAATGAATGAATTGTAATGTTATGTCTGCTGGATGTGTGAATAAATAATGCAGATGTTTGACAGACTGTATTATCATTTCATAAAGTCGGTCCAGAATGACAGAATGATGGAGATCCAAGATGTTGCTCTTGTGTTTGACATGTTTTGTTGTGTTACAGTAGAATTGATCGCCTCTCTCAATTTGTAGTTTTCACCAGCGGTGGACACAAACGCTGTCTTACACTGGCTGTTGCTGTATTGTCAGAGTGTCTTTAAGATGTAGATTTTTACAAAATAAAGTGATAAGCTCATATTAACCAATCATTTGCTCCATAGGCTTGAATCCTACAACCAATGAGCTTGTCAGAAAAGACCTGAAAGTCCTGGTGATCTTCAAAGCAGGCCTAAGACCATGAATGACGAGATTAGACCATCAAAGTAGAGAGAAAACACCCTGCCTCCCGTTTTCTCTTTAAAGCAGAGACTGAGTGGGTGGTGATAAACTGAAAACTGTGTGTGGGGCATACTGTACTTCAGAGTGATTATGAAAGAAATAATTTATATGCTATATTAGTAATATATGAAGTGTACTGATACTAAATACTGTCAAAATATATCGATATAACAGTGTGCCTTGAAGCTGTGTGCAGATACGATGTGTCTTGTTGTGTCTCCAGTTGAAAGGAAGCGTTAGAATTATTGTTATAATTTAAGTGATCAAAAAAGCCTTGAAAAGTCTGGGGCAGTGTGAATGTTGGTCAATGAATACCAACCAGTTCAAATCAGTTCCTGAGCTTCATCCGGCTGACAGACGAACACATTCTCTTCGTCTAACTGTCCTCGACCTCTCTGTCGTCACAGACTGGGAAGCGCGTATCGACAGCCATGGCAGAGTTTTCTACGTCGACCACATCAACCGGACCACGACGTGGCAGAGGCCGAACCAAGGCGGCAAGTGTAACCACGGCATCCCCCGCTCGGGATCCACCCAGCAGATGGAACAGCTCAACAGGAGGTCAGACTGTGTGAATAGTTTGTCATGTTGGCTGCAACAAAATAGAACCAAATCAGATCAGATCAAATCAAATGAGTAGAATAGAACATATGTACATGAATGTAACAGTCTATGGCTGATTTAAAACACACTTCAGTACCAACTACCTACATTTTTGTCTTTCAATGCACACCTGAGTATTCATTTCTGTCATGTTCATGTCGACCAGACAATCATTTTGAAGTGAAACCAAAAAGTGCTGAAATAAGCGAATGGAGAAAACATGAGGCAGTCTCAGTCAGTACAGTGTTCTCAGCTGCATACAGCTGTGGTGGAGTTAGGCTGACATCTGGTGACCGAAAAGGAAACTCATAAACATCAACATTTGTTTGTGAAGCACATTGTATGTAGAGGAGTTCAGTGCAGTGCAAATCAAAAAAGAAGCTCAGGGGAACTGTTCAGTGACATTATACAAACGCTCAGTAGTGCAAGTGACTTTGTGAAAAGTGCAGACACTCTTTATTAACTCTCTCTGCAGGTACCAGAACATCCAGAGGACCATGGCCACAGAGGAGGATGGTGGGAATCAGAGGTTAGAGCGGAGCAGCAGTACAGAGACTGATCCGGATGCTCCTCCATCAGGTGCAGTGCTGAGCCGCCACACACACCACCTCAGAACAGACGACTGATTTCACTCCTCTACTGTTTCTGAGTGTGTTCATGCTCATCTGAGGGACTGCTGACATGATTTCACTGTTTGTTGTTCTCTTTTATTTTCTAATGCAGTACTTTTTCTCACTGTATGAAGTATTATATTTATTAATTGTACATGTAATACCTCATTCCAAGCCTCCTTCAGTAAACTGCTTAGACATACTATAGAAAGTAATTCACCTGCTGTGTGTGTGCAGGCCCCGCCTCCCCTGTCAATCATCAGAAGATCAGCCATCTCCTCCAATCACCTGCCGTCAAGTTCATCACACACCCAGAATTTTTCACGGTGTTGCACAGTAACTATGTAAATACTACACACACGCACACACACACGTACACATCCTCATACAGTATATTGTGCTTTATAGTTATTATAGTTAAGCGTGGATGTTCTCTCTCCAGGCGGCATACCGGATGTTCACCAGCAGCAGCTGTGTGAAACACATGATCCTGAAGGTGCGTCGCGATGCCAGAAACTTTGAGCGCTACCAACATAACCGAGACCTGGTGGTGTTCCTCAACAAGTTCGCAGACATTCAGCTGGAGCTGCCGCGAGGGTGGGAGATCAAGACTGACCCCCAGGGCAAGGTGTGTTCCATGTGTGGAATGAACACTGGGGTTGTATGAGATACTTAATTATAGTCAGGACCAGCACAGATGCTAAGAAATGTACTGCTGTGGACGGGGGCAGCAAGAAAATGTATTTTATGCACCTAAAAAAACATCAGTGTCAGGCTGCATTTAGTTATTTCACAGCTTCACCTTGCTGTCAGACAGCCTTCTCCTAAGTGTTTAAAGCGACCTGTGCTCTCTTCAAAACCACTTCACTGACAAAAAACAGACTTTTATGGATGGAGATGACAGCGTCATACCTGGAAATGCTCGCAAAAGCAAAATGAACTGAGGAACACTAGACTGATACTCATGTTCAACTGATTGATTGTGATGTTTTAAACAGTATGGACCCCAGAGAAAGTCAATCCATCATGTGTAGCTCTCATGAATATGAAACCAGCAAATGCACATGAACTCTCAGATGCAGCTTAGTTTAGATGGTCTGTGATATTCTGACCTCATACAAACATTTTCATATTCTTAATTTTACCTCTCTTTCTGTGAGGTTGCCCTGAAAACATAATAAAATAGGAAATAGCTGATAATAAATAAGTTATGGTAATTCTGTTGTACATTAGGTCAAATTTGATCCAGAATCTATTCACTCAAACATGGCAGAATATTCATATTTTACATTTACATACTGTAGAATTTCATTTCATATTTTTTCGTCTCGCAGTCTTTCTTTGTGGACCACAACAGTCGAGCGACGACCTTCATCGACCCTCGCATCCCTCTGCAGAACGGCCGGCTGCCTGGCCACCTCGCCCACAGACAACATCTGCAGAGACTACGCAGCTACAGCGCCGGGGAGGTACTAACACACACATCTGTACATCTGTACTGTCCATTCAGAGTTTGACATCACATGTGATCCTGGAGAATAAAAAGCAGCACAGTTAATATTTGGAGATGCTCTCCATGCACTGATGTGGTCACAAGCCCATCAGTTCTGACTGAAGACATATTTTCAAAGACAGCTCATAAATATATAGTTCCATTTTTGCAGCTCAAAGAATAAAACAAATAAAGATAAACACAGTTTGAATGATTTCAGCTTGAATACTAATGTGCAGTGACACTAGCAGTGCTCAATAACGTGCATATCAGATGCAGTGAAAAGTCGACCCTGATGGTGAGGTGACCGTTCTGCCAGTACGCTAATATCATAGAAACATTTATGTATTAGTCTATTTGGTCGCTGCAGCAGAGGCTGTGACACACACCTCAAGGAGCCAATTATGGTACTTAAGCTACTTCCTCTCTGAGTCATAACTCAGTCAAATCAGAACACACAGACAAAGCAATATGGGTGAAGTCGACTGGAGGGTAGTGTCTGACTCAGAGTTCCAGCTGTGTCTCAGTGGAAACTGTGTGTTGTTCCCAGGCCTCTGATGTGTCCAGGAGTCGTGGGGCTTCTCTGATGGCCAGACCCGGAAACAGCCTGGTAGCCGCCATACGGAGCCAGCATCACGGTGACTCACAACAACTGACCGCTCCGTGTAGGCAGTCTACAGCATAATAACCTCTCGTCATTCATTTGAAGCCCCGATGCAATTGTTTTAACTCCAGTACTAATCAGACTGTGTAAATGTCTGTTGTTGTTTCTGTCTCTCTCTCTAGCTTACAACGACAAGATAGTGGCGTTCCTTCGACAGCCCAACATATTCGACATGTTGCAGGAGAGACAGCCGAGCCTGAGCAGAAACCACGCACTGAGGTACGCCTCGTCCTTTGATTTGGAAATATAATTCTTCTTCTTTTTCTGTCAGGTTTTTGTGTATTTACTTTATGAATTCAAATCAATATGCAGTATAAAAGTGTCTTGTCGACTGTTCAGGGAGAAAATCCACTACATTCGGACAGAAGGCACTCAGGGGGTGGAGAAGCTGTCATGCGATGCAGACCTGGTCATCCTGTTAAGGTAAAGAACTCACTAAACCCAGCAGTAACGTCAAATGAGCGCTTGGACTCCACATTATGCAGAGAAATGATGTCTCCTATGATTCGTTTGTCCTATTCTTGTAGTTTGTATGAAGAGGAAATCATGTCGTACGTTCCGCCTCACCCCATCCACCCCGGCTTCAGCTTCTCTCCTCGCTGCTCCCCCGCCTCCTCACCACAGAACTCTCCTGGTAGGTCCTCCAGCCCGCCAATCACGATCAAACATTCCAGACTTAATAATGCAATCATCGTTGTTGTTGTCAAGAGTTAAATTTTTTTTTAAATATCCATTCTACAGACAAATGAATGAAAACTATGGAAGATTTAAAATGCCTCAATTGCAACAAAGAAATGTGCTGAAATACAGAACAAAATCAAATCACAGCACAGACAACAACGTGAAGAAGGTTTATTCCATTTCAGTGTTCATCAGCAGGGAGCAGCACAGACACACCAATCAGAGTTTTCATGAAGAGATGCACAGAGATGGAAACTGAGCTTATTATTGCTGACACGAGCTGATGGCAGCCATGACAGACAGCCTTTCACAATAAAACAGTTTCCTGTTTGAGGCAAGAAGATGGTGATTGTAATCATGTCACAGAGGAAAACTATTCATTCTGTTGTTAAAGAAAAATAATTCTTTATTTAATTATGACAATAAATGAAATGTAGATTAGTTTTAGTCATGCAGTTCTTGTTGAATGAGTGAAGATACACACTAATGTAGCAGGCTATCTGAAGCACACTGTGGATTTTGTTAGACACACACACACACACACACACACACACACACACACACACACACACACATAACGGAAACCCCATAACGGTAATCATTGCTGTTTGACAGAGCCTGCTGTGCTATGTTAGGATGCACTAATGTTATCTTAATGAGCTATAGTAGACTCAATCAATCAGGCCACAAGTGTGTGTGTGTGTGTGTGTGTGTGTGTGTGTGTGTGTGTGTGTGTGTGCGTGTGCGTGTGCGTGTGTAACAGTCTATGCTGTTGATGGGAGGTTCTATAAAGAGAAATCGGGTCACAGCGGGGAAACCTGGCTTGAAATTGTGCTTTATTCGTCAGCTGTGCTGTTGTCTTTGTGAGAACCTGAACTGAGCTGAACATCAGCCTTCAGAGGTCTCACACACTGTTACACTATGTCACCACTCTAATGGGAGCTGCAGAGTGAACAGTGTGAACTGTGGTGACCCATCAGAAAGCTTACCAACAGTCACTTATGGACCTGCTCAGCCTTTAAACAAAGGCTGAACTAAGTGATTCACTGAGCTGCTGATTCCATTTCATTCTATACAAAGTCAGTTCTGTTGCAGTAGTAAAATAAACAACAGTAACATATCAAGTCATTTCTTATAAAATTCCATTTTAATGATTAAATAAATGGAATTAATGAATCAGGCAATAAAATCTAAATAAATGAAAATGTATAAGTGAGTCAGTAATTCAAGTTTTTTATTTTAAAATCTAAAGAGATACTTGTATTCATTTCATAAAAGTGTATTTGTTTATTTGTTTAATACTGACTTAAATGGCATTCAGTCCCTTCTAGGCTAAAGGTGAACATGTACCAGTTATCTTAATGAGGGCTGTGTTTCATCTCAGTGACCGTCACTGTGCCAGTATAAACTGCAGACATGGCCCCAAAACTGCTGAACCTTTAAATGAGATGCAGCCATTATTAATGATGATAATTATGATCATTTCACCTCTGCTTTTCCTGCTGTGACGTGTCAGAATGTCTGCTGTTCAAAGTGTCAGTGTCATTGGTCAGGCATTTTGATGGTCAGCTGACTGATGGTGTCATCACCTGACACCTGACAAGCTGATCCAGCTTCCAGCTGATATGAAATGATAATCCAATAATATGATAATAAAACCCTCATCATTTTATTGTTAACACCCCTGTACTTTAATTAAGACTACATTTTAAGTATGCTGCGCTGTGGTATTATATTTAAAGCCTGTCAGAGTCTGGACCCTAGTTACATTTCAGATGTTTTGTTATAGACCTCGATGTATCCTCGCGTCCTCAGGCTGGGCCTTCCTGGACCACTTCAGTTTATACAAAGACCGCTGACAGTGTTCTGTCTTCTCTCATCTGTTCTGTGTGTGTGTGAAGGCCTGCAGAGGGCCAGGGCTCCAGCTCCTTACCGCAGAGACTTCGAAGCCAAACTAAGAAACTTCTACAGGAAGTTAGAAGCCAAGGGCTACGGCCAGGGACCGGGCAAGATCAAGTAAGACTGACACACATGAAGCAGCTTATTGTACCATCAACAAAGAGGGGAAGATTAGATTGTAGCAGTCACAGTAGATGTATTAGTAAATGTGACGCATCTCCCACTGAAGTCAGAATATCCTGGATACAGCTGCTGACTACTTGGTGACATCATTTGGAGCTGCAGTAGTGATCCAGGGTTGAAGTTTTAGTATCGAGGTTACACCCATACACCCGGGAGACTCAGTTGCGAGCACGGCTCAGCTGTCAATCATGTGAAACCCCTCTTATAGCATCAAACCACTAATTTTAATCAAGCCTATCAAAAAAAAACAACTGAACAAACATCGCTGTGATAAGTACGACCTAAAACGACAGAAGCCATCAAAATGTTTTGACGTTTTTAGTTTGGCCAATGAACCAGCATTATGGGGGCGGAGTTTATGAGCTACAGTATACTGCAGCCAGCCACCAGGGGGTGATTGACATGTTTTGGGGAGCTGTCATGTCGTCCATCGTTATATACAGTCGATAGTCAGTGACACACTGCGTTCTCCTAATCATAAATAAATGTTTCTGATCTTCATCATCTCATTCATGACATTAGACTAATGTGAAACCACGTATTTTATAATATAGTAGCAATAATTTAGTGTATGTTTACTGTGCTCTATTATGAATACTTTTAGGTAGTGACTATATTCCCAGCAGAATTGTATTCCGGTATTATTCTAGTGTGATGTGTGAGCTGCCCTGCTTGTTGTAGGTTGCTGATCAGGAGAGAACACCTGCTGGAGGGAACCTTCAACCAGGTGATGGCGTACTCCCGCAAAGAGCTGCAGAGGAACAAACTCTACGTCACTTTCCTGGGAGAGGAAGGGTGAGACACACACACACACACACACACACACACTCTCATGACGAGTGATGTAACACAGCTTAATGTTCAGTATGTTCACTTCAATATGTGATGTTAGTCTTACAAGCTTATGGAGCTCAAAACTTTGTTATTGAAACTGCCAACGTGCATGTTTTTGGTATTCCTATCGGGCACGGCTTTGTGACATCACAGCCGCGATGCTGTTTTGGTCTGATCTCCATACGGCTTCATACCCCACCAGGAGTGTTTCAGAAGTGGAGTGTTTTGTCCAACAGACTTTAGTAACCTGCTCAGATTTGAGTTTGATTTTGAGTTTGCACATGGTATTTTATTTTGAAAACTGACTGGATTCTCTATGCCGTCTCTGTGTCTGACTTCTGGACAGCTCCATTTGATCCATGCTGCTTGACATGGTTGGTCACGGCATCAGCCGGTGCAAAAGCTGCCAGCATCACAGTCACGTCCAGTGGGACTGAGTGGTTTGAGACTAGCTGCTGAACAGAGATATTTCTCTCAGGAGTTGATGGAGACCAAACAAAGCTGAAAGGAGAATGAATATCAGATTGAGATTCATCGTGTTTTCTGTCCCAGTTTAACTGTTAGTTAACCGTCCACGTGTCCCCTCTCTGTCCTCTTGTCTCCTCAGATTGGACTACAGTGGTCCCTCCAGAGAGTTCTTCTTCCTCTTGTCTCAGGAGTTGTTCAATCCATACTACGGCCTGTTTGAATACTCGGCCAACGATACGTACACCGTTCAAATCAGCCCCATGTCCGCGTTTGTTGAAAACCATCTGGAATGGTAAGCTGTGGAATAACACAAACACACACACACACACACACACACACACACACACAGTGAATCACTGAAATTACAGACTATACTGACTATAACAGGTGAGCACTGAAATGTGAGGCAGTGCAAGTGATGATCTTCAAGGTGTGAGTTTGTTTTGATGTGATTATCCGACACAGTGCTCTCTCTCCTCATAACACACGGGCTCTACTTTACATCACTTCAGAATAACGAGGGCAGAACAGCATCACCGATATGTTCGAACTGAATATTCTCTGTTCCAGCTCAGCTAAAATCACACAATCCATCAGAGTGTCAGCGTGTCGTTGGTTTTCAGAGCCTGTTTGTAACCCGTACTGACACCTCTGCTCCGCCCTGTGACCCCGCCCTCTGTAAAACACACTGTGAGTGACAGACAGCAAACAGAGCACAGACTCTGAGCTGCACATAAACCAGGTAAATGACATGAAATGTTTAGTTTCAACACAGATTTGTAGCATCATCAGGTAACCCTGGACATGTCTTTACCTGAGTGATAAGTAACATCGCTGAAAGCCTCAGCTTCATGAAAGAACACACTGATATGACTGATATTTATATGTGATGCTGTAATCTGTGAATTTGGACAACGCTGTGTGTGCTATCAGGCCAGCAGCAGCTCATGTAGTGCCAAAGTTCTGTTTAACTGATTCTATTATTGACTCCCTGTGTGTGTGTGTGTGTGTGTGTGTGTGTGTGTGTGTGTGTGTGTGTGTGTGTGTGTGTGTGTGTGTGTGTGTGTGTGTGTGTCCAGGTTCCGTTTCAGTGGTCGTATCCTGGGCCTGGCTCTGATCCATCAGTACCTTCTGGATGCTTTCTTCACCAGACCCTTCTACAAGGCCCTGCTCCGACTGTCAGTACACACACACTCACACACTCACACATACCACAGCTACATTTTGATCATTCACAGCTCTGGATTTATTTTTATCTCTATGTCAGTTCGCAGGTCAAAATCATCCTTTATTTTTATTATAGCTTTACTTGTTAGTGGTTACTTTAGCTGCTAAGTCCTGAGACCACCATGGACTCACTTGTTTCACAACATTTATCTTCATTTGTAAAAGCTGTAACACTCTGGTCTTTTTCTTTCCTAATATCTGAACTCTAAACATCGATTATGATCATTTTCAGGAGAGCCAGCTAGCTGCTGTGTCTGTTTGTGTGTTGTGTTTATGTGTGAGCTCTGTGTGTCTTCAGGGCCACAGACCTGTCTGATCTGGAATATCTGGACGAGGAGTTCCACCAGTCTCTGCAGTGGATGAAAGACAACGACATCACTGACATCCTGGACCTCACCTTCACCGTCAACGAGGAGGTCTTTGGCCAGGTCAGCGAGTGTGTGTGTGTGTGTGTGTGTGTGTGTGTGTGTGTGTGTGTGTGTGTGTGTGTGTGTGTGTGTGTGTGTGTGTGTATATCATCTGCATGTAGATGTTTCATCATGACAGAGAAAGTATTGTTCAACCGTCTTAATTAGACTCAGTATTTCTTGTGTTGCCAGGTGACGGAGCGGGAGCTGAAGTCGGGTGGCTCCCACCTCCAGGTGACTGAGAAGAACAAGAAGGATTACATTGAGCGAATGACCAAGTGGAGGGTGGAGAGAGGGGTGGTGCAGCAGACAGAAGCACTGGTCAGAGGCTTCTACGAGGTAAACAGTACTGTTGCAGTTCAGACATTATACACACATGCATGTACACACAATGCAAACACACACACGCACACACACACACACACACACATATGTGCAACTGAGCGTGTTGCTGTTTTTCTCCATCTCAGGTGGTGGACTCCAGGCTGGTGTCTGTGTTTGATGCACGGGAGCTGGAGCTGGTTATCGCCGGTACAGTAGAGATCGACCTCAGTGACTGGAGGAGCAACACAGAGTACAGAGGAGGTGTGTGTGTGTGTGTGTGTGTGTGTGTGTATATCTGGTCAATGCTTGACTTGTGTTTGCAAAGTTGATTCCGGTGTCACATGTTAACTCCCTCACTCCCAATCAAAAGGTTACCATGATGGTCACATAGTGATGCGGTGGTTCTGGGCCACCGTGGAGCGCTTCAACAACGAGCAGCGTCTCCGCCTGCTGCAGTTTGTCACCGGGACGTCCAGCGTGCCCTACGAAGGCTTCGCCGCGCTGCGGGGATCAAACGGCCTCAGACGCTTCTGCATTGAGAAGTGGGGCAAAGTCACATCCCTACCCAGGTATCTAAGCCAGTCTCCCAGAAAGACATATTATAAATATTTGTAAACGTCTGAGTGTGTACTAATCCGCCGTTGAGAATAGTGCCCAATAAATGCACTATTTCCTCCAAATGATTAAAGAAAGTGAAAACATGTTTTTTAATGGGTGATAGTGATAATTAATTAAATGCATTATCTAAGCCAAACCCCACTGGGCACGCCATGGCTGCAACGCTGTTTCGTTCAGTTCTCCACTCAACTTCAAACCCACCAGGAGCGTTTCAGAAACATCAGATTTGGTCTTTTTTTTTTTTTGGTTTATGTGCTTCTAAACGATTAAGCATGCTGTGTAGTTCAATTGTTTCCTTTTTGTCTGTTTTTACGACCGGCAGTTTGCACAGGGTGTTTTATTTTGAAAATCGACAGGACTCTCTACGCCGTTGCTGTGTCTGACTTCCTTTCAGCTTAAGCTGCTCTGCGCAGATTGACACGGCATGTCTACGGCCGCTTCTGAAATGGACTGTTGCATCTGTGCCCGGAATTTAGCCTCTAGAGTTCCATCTGACAATTATTTTCATTATCAATGAATCTGCTTATTATTTTCTTGATTGATCATTTTGTTGTTGAAAAATGCCAGTCAAGGTTATAAAATACAGAACTTACACTTTTTGTGACATGTCTGTGTCATGCAATTATTTAATGGTCTCTTGTATAAGTATGTTAGGAAAATACTGTATGTAGACACAATGACACTGAAATATTCCTCCTGCCAAAATAGAGAGATCTTTGTCCCATGACCCTTCCTTCTCTCTAACAGTCTGCCTGTCTCTTTCTCTCTCGCTCAGAGCTCATACCTGTTTTAACCGTCTGGATCTGCCTCCATACCCTTCATACACCATGCTGTATGAGAAATTGCTGGTCGCGGTGGAGGAAACCAGCACTTTTGGCCTGGAGTGAGACAGACAGGACAAACAAATCAACTCTGCATCCCTCTCTGTGGAACACTGGCTGGGCTACAACGCGAAAAGCAAGCAGCAATCGTGGGTTTAACACATCGTAAAGATACCTGGATTGTACTCGACAAAGTTTTTTGGTCATGTGGATATATGTACGTCACTGTTATGGTACTTTTGTGTTCAAGTCTCTCACTTAGCTATGAGGATCTTTATGACAGCACCACAGCAGGACTACGGTTATTTTTATATTTCTCACTGAGACTGGAGAATATGAAACAGAACAACAGCGTTTTTTAAAAATATTTATATATATATGCATACAAAAGGGTATGTAAAATGGTATCAAGATTATTTAAAGTTGCATGTAGCAATATGCATCATCCATCCAATGATAAATATACTTACAGTAATAAAATGCTAAACAAAAACTAACAGCAACAAGTAAAATGATAGCTACACAATAAAACAAGACCTTTACATCAAATGTGAGACATTATTATGACATCCAAATACTTCAGAACTTTTCGGAATTTATCTTTAAATTTATTCTGCGTTGAAATGTTGAATTCACAGAAAAGATTTAAGTAATAAAGAAGTAAACGATATAATCTCTAGAATGGTGTGAAATAATAAAAATAAAAGAAGTACAAATATTTCATAGAAGCAAATGACTACTGCACAAATCATGCACTTTGTGCAGCAGTGCACGTGCAAACATGAGAGAGAGATTTGGAATGCACCCAAAGAGAATCAGAGATGTTATAATTACAGTTATCCTGAAATATATCAAATGTAGTCTACTCCAAATAAAAAGAATTTGATTAAACATGTTACAGATTAGCAGCTTACAAAAAGTTCATGTCTTGACGTGCATCTTCTCTGTGATTTCAGACTTTAATGCGAATGATATGCAAATTCCAGCACACAAATTCTCAGGTGGTCTGCTGCTCTTATGAATTCAGATAAAACTATAAAAATATAAAATACATGTGGCTTTAAAAAAAAAAGTTGTTCAAATATAATGCAGATTTTAAAAAAGCTCATCAGATGGATTCAACGTCTGGTAGCCCTGATGCCAAAGGAACAGTCATGCCTGAAAATTAGTGGACAGCCTACAAGGATCATTACATATTTTATCTGAACTATGGCGAGGCCAGTAGGAACCTGAAGATTGGAGACTGGGATCTGGTACATAAGGAGTTAAATATGAGTTGTAGCTTGGTCCCAGACACCAGACGTTTCAAGGCCTTAGGAGGGAACAAGTATAACCAATGTAAAGATCTTGTCTAAGTCAAAGTCTAAGCAACAGGAGAAAATTGATTAAGATAGATTACTTTTTCCAAGACATGATGATAATTATGAAATCCTGCACTTTACAATGGGATTAAGAAGAGAGGCTAGACAATGAGGATCACTATGTTTTAATTACAGAAATATCTAGGTAAAGGTAAAGAAGACAATTTAATAAAAAGCTTGTACATGTACAAGAAAATAGGGCCCAAATCTGATCCCTAAGGAACTGTTGAGGTGACTAATATGATCTACTGGGAAAATAAGAACTAAACCACTAAAGGGGATATGTCCGTGTCAATAATAGTTAAGCCATCCATGCACATTCTCTTGTTGTGCTCTCAACTATAGCAACTATTTCTTTTGAAAGCAATGTCAATAATTTGAAAGCCAGTGCCGTTCAACAAGTCAACAAGCTCCTCAGCAATGAACAGACACAAGAGAAGTGCTAAAAGTCTTTCAGGAATTAGACAGTTTGCTTGGAAACAGGAGTGGTCTGATCACACTGAAACTTGGCAATGAGTAATACAGGAATACTCCACGAACAATGCTGATTCAGATACAGTATACTGACAGCAAATCCAGGTAAAGGTTGTAATGTACTCCCTTAAAAAAGGAGGCTTTAGTGGGCTCTAGAGGCCTAGATCTGGACAGCTCCTCATTCTCTGGCTTAGTCCAGAATGAGGCCAGCAGCTGGGCGCAGACCTTTCATGCTCTGAATGGACAAAAAAACTCCAACAGTCTCTCCAAGCGTTCTTGCTCTGTGATGCTTTCAAAAGCAGAGACAATGATGTCACATCTCGCTGATCAAAGTAGCCATCAATTCCAACAAGGGCTCCTGGGATTCCCTCTGTGGAAACTGTTTGTGATATATCACATCAACCAAGCCAGCAGGTAGTTCCCGATTCCTTGACAACAAAGAATGCACATGTGGACATTGTCTCCAGTTGATGAAAGAGGACTTCCTGTGAATCCTGTTGGACGAATTGGTGCTTCAGCTTTCGGCATCTCTGGTCCTGCTGTTTGAATGAGAGCTCCTTGTAGTCTTATTCACGTCCTCCACTCATGAACTTCTTCTCTCTGACTGGGTACCATCACTTTGGTGTTGCTCTTTGCACGGAGCAGGTACTCTAAAATCTGAACCTTTACCCTTCTCAATCAATGTGACTGGTGGAAAAACAGCCTCCAAGGCTCATTGACGTGGCTCCCTGAACTGATCCAGCCCTTCATGTGTACTGGAGCCCTTGGACAAACCAGTGTAATATATGCAATAGTTAAGTTAACTCCAATCTGTTCCACAGTCTGCCATGTTATTTCATACTGTACATGAAATGACCGACTGCAGTGTACCATCAGCATCCTTAGCCCCTTCTACATTTCTAGTCCAGTAATGAAACTGTGCCTCAGTTTTTACTGCCTCATATGTAGCCTGAGGGGTGGGTGCGCTTAGAACTTCTGAGTCCTGAGTTCAGATATTTGCTTTGGTTCTGTTTGAAAACTGTTTGCATGTTCTCCTAGTGTTGGCGTTGGTTTTTCTCACACTCCAAACACAAGTCAGGTTCATTGGAGACTCTGATACCCCATTTACACGTTGCCACCTCATGAGGTTTGGGCAAATATCTGATATCTGAAGACTACAAGTTTAAAACTGAGCTCAGCTCCGCTACTACCAGAACACCGGAATCCCCAACTAAACTGTTGGCTGTCAACTTGCATTGTGATTACTGTAGGTAGATAGTTTGACAAGGAAAAAGAATTTGTGGAATACAAAAGACAAAAGATATCTGCTATTTTTCTGCTGTGAGTCCAACAATGTCACAGCAGTGCAATGCTACGCACTCTAATCGGGGCATCTACTGTAGATTGAATATACTGCATGAATGTATTAAATCACATCTGGAGTTCATACAGATATGCAGTCCATTATCCCGAAGACTTATTAGATGTTTCAGTACCTCACAATTTATGTCCAGTGCCAAAATTCATTACCCTTTATGCAGCGAGGCAGAAAGTGAAGGCTTGGAGTTTGGGGTGGTGGAAGGTGCTTAGTGTGTCAAACTTCCATGCAGGACCATCGTTTGCATTGACCAAATACTCTGGTTGCCTAGCCCTGCCCACACCTTAAACATAGTTTATTTGCCATGATGACAATCTACCCCTGACCATACCATCACTGCGTAGTAACCAGGTGATGATACTGGACAAATCATCCAATGTGAACATTCTTGTCTGGTAATGGAGTTAAGTTTGATACTTGAAAGTGTAAATGGAGCCTCAGATGTTTCAAAGTGTAGAGGAAGAACCTGTCATTCAGCCAAGGCATGCTGGGATAGGCTCTAGTCCACCGCCCCCGTGACTCTGGCCCTGAGTAGAACCAAGAGGGTGTAAGGAACCGATAGATGTAACCTATGAAGTATTTTACATGCATCCACATGTTTGTTAACTGAGAATTTGACCCCAGTAGAACTTTTGACCATCATGAACCATCAGCTGCCTGTCAGACTTTGACATGATCTCTTACTTTTCTTTAAACAGCAGGTCCAATTTGTTATCGTCCTTTTCAATTGAAAAAAGAACTGCGATAAACATCTGAAACAATGTCTGATATCACCTGTATGGTGCTTTATTTGCTACTTATCCCGGTAAAGTCTAAAACTAGCTGTCAGATCACTTGTACTTCACTCATCCTTGGCAGTGGCGGCTGCCAAGAGGACAAGGCTGTGATTATGTTGCATCTTACATGTCTTTTGTTCTAAAAATCTTTTCTACTGTTATTTCTACTCTATTGTATTTATAAGTAAAGGGGAGTCCTGAAGCTTTCCTTGAATGTTTGGTTTGTTTGCAGTTTTTTGATGTTGTGGTAAGAAACATCGGTCAAAGAGTCTGCCTTCACTTTTTGAAGCCTTTGCGTTTTGATATGTACGTACATCTTTTCTATTATCTATGAAGCTAACTGGTTATCTGTTGCTCAGTGCAGGAAACGTGCTACTGTGGTGTCTGTTTCTTTTTCCTGTCGGCTCACAGTATTTCTCTTTTTTTTTCCGTCCACCTCTGTCTCTGGTGGCATCGTCACTCATTCTCGAGGTTCTGTTCATGTTTTCAGGATTACTTTTTTCATGTCGCAGATGTCTCACCACGTCATACATTTCAGAGCTGCATGTATCCAGCAAGTAATCTGTGCTTTGGACAGTTTATGACAAAACTAAGAGATGTTTGTATTTAATTGTTTTTCTTGGTTGATATGTTGATCCCATCACACTGATATGTAAGTGCATTGATAGCAGCTAATATAGAAATATTTAAGTAAGCTTTTGGGATGATGACAGAAAGGTAGGTGGTGACAAACTGTAGCAGCTGTTTGGTATTTGTATCTTTTCGAGCTCTTTATTTATCTATTTATTTTCATTTTTAAAAAGGGAATCTGAATGACTGGATGGATGTATGTTGTCAGCTTTGCTGGGAGGTGGCCCTGAAGCATGCATACTTTTCTCTTTTGTTTCTCGTTTTGTGTGTGCAGATTATACACATATGTACATAATGTTAAAAAGGTACAGTTCTGATTTGTCTGAGAACGGGTTGCTAAATACTCAGGCTGTGCTGTCGCTCCACCACACAATACAACTGTTTATGAATCTGAATAAAAAGGTCACTTTATTACTTTTATGCCCTTGTGTGAATATGTTGTACAGAAACTAAAGAAGACATCAAACAAAAGTTTGAGGTTCATTCTCGAGCTTGGAGAAACCTAATATGTTTTTAACGTTTTATCAACACTACAGAAACATTAGGTAACATAAGTGTGATAAGTTTGACTGTTGTTGGTTTGATTAATGGTTGTGTATTGATTACTGACGATGGCTGATCGGGTTTATTATCAGCTATTTGTATTGACTTTCTAACAGCAGTATGCAGGATATGTTTTAGACTAATAGAAATATGTTCATCTTTGTGGTGCAGAGATTGTTCTGATCTAATATAGATAATAATAGTTTATGTAACATGACAGTGACAGTCATGAAAACGGCTGTAAAGCAGGTACATGCAGTTTAAAGTCCCAGTGCTGTTGTACTCTGTATCAGCGCTAATGGGCTGCCTAGCTTAAACCAACATGGCACTGCCTGCCTCATCACTGACGACCAACAAAGGACGTTTAAAAAGACTAGAATTGATCTCATAATGAAAAGACACATCAAGCACAAGTTCAGTTTTTACATATTTAAAGGTCCAGTGTTTAGGATTTAGTGCCACCTAGCAGTGAAGTTGCAGATTGCAACAAAGACTTACCTGTTCAAACCTGTTCTGGACTACTGTAGAAAAATGGCAGTTCAACATGGCGGACTCTGTGGAAGAGGACCCACTCTCACTGTAGATATAAAGATGAGCGTGGTCCGAGCAGAGGGTGAATAGCGCCCCAGCAGGTAGTACCGCAGAGCATCAACCGCCCAAAGGACGGCCAGGCACTCCCTCTCTACTGTGCTGTACCTGGCCTCCCTTTCGGACAGGTGCGGTGGTCGACGCCCCGCACCTGCTGGGACAGAACGGCCCCCAGCCCTCTGCCCGACGCATCAGTCTGCAGGACAAAAGGGAGAGAGAAGTAAGGTGTGTGGAGAAGAGGCTACCCACAGAGGGTCTGCTTTACCCTCTCAAGCAACACCTGGCACTGCTCCGTCCACTGGACCAGCGGCCACCTGCTGCGCATGCTCCACCCAGGTGTTACTATGGATGATAACGTCATCCAAGTAGGCGGCAGCATATGCAGCATGTGGATGCAGCACTCGGTCCATGAGGCGTTGAAATGTGGCTGGGGCCCCGAACAACAGAAGTGTAACAAATTGGTAAAAAACGTACGGAGTGGAGAAGGCCGATTTCTCCTTAGACTCTGGAGACAAGGGAATCTGCCAGTAGCCCTTGGTCAAATCCAGCGTTGTAAAAAAACGAGCAGTGCCCAAGCGATCCAGGAGTTCGTCGACCCGGGGCATAGGTAGGCATCAAACTGTGAAACATCATTCACCTTGCGATAGTCCACACAGAACCGAATAGACCCATCCTTCTTGACAACAAGAAGGATGGGGCTACACCAGGCACTGTTGGACTCTTCTATTACACCCATCTCCAACATAGCTTTCAATTCTGCCTGAACCACTTTTCTCTTGTGCTCAGGTAACCGATAGGGCCGTGAACGCACCGTCACGCCTGGGTGAGTCTCAACATGGTGTTGAATAAGGCTTGTGCCTCCTGGCAGGGGGGAGAACACATCAGCATAACGCTGCTGCAACCTGGCTATATCTGCTCTTTGGGACGGCGAGAGATGGTTTTCACAAAGGAGCGAGGCAGGATTGGTCGATTTTGGTACCTCAGGCCCCAACTCATCTCTCTCTGCAGTTGTCATCACCAGGGAAACAGATTCAGCCTCTCTCCAAGCTTTAAGGAGGTTGAGGTGATAAATCTGTGTCGCACCTCCCCTGTCAGATCACAAAACTCATAGTCAACGTCACCCACTCGTTGTGTGACCACAAAGGGACCTTGCCACTTAGCGAGTATTTTGGAGTTAGATGATGGGAGCAATTCAAGCACTTTATCTCCCGGTGAGAATTGTCTTAACCTAGATCCTCTGTTGTACAGCCGCTGCTGACGTTCCTGGGCCCGGAGCAAATTCTCACGTGATAAAGGTCCTAGTGTGTGGAGTTTTGCTCTCAGGTCCAGGACGTACTGAACTTCATTTTTACTGGGACTTGGACCGTCCTCCCAGCTTTCTTTAACCAGGTCCAAAACCCCACGTGGTTTCCTGCCGAACAGCTGTTCAAAGGGAGAAAAATCCCGTGGAGTCCTGGGGTACCTCGCGCACTGCAAACAGCAGAGGATCTAGCCATTTATCCCAATTACGACTATCATCGTGCACAAACTTACGGATCATGGACTTCAAAGTCTTATTTAGGCGCTCAACGAGGCCGTCAGTTTGCGGGTGGTAAACACTGGTTCGAATAGACTTGATGCCCAATAATCCGTAAAGTTCTCTCAGTGTTCGTGACATAAATTGGGTGCCTTGGTCAGTCAGGACCTCTTTCGGGATCCCGACTCGGGAGATAACTTGAAACAGTGCCTGCGCCACACTCTTCGCAGAGATGGTGCGCAGCGGCACTGCCTCTGGATATCGCGTTGCGTAATCCACAAGAACTAACACAAAGCGATATCCACGTGCACTCCGGTGAAATGGCCCAATGAGGTCCATCCCAATACACTCAAATGGGACCTCAATCAGTGGTAATGGGCGCAAAGGCGCTCTCGGGATGGCCGGTTGGTTAACCAATGGCATTGGTAATTGGTAATTGCAATGGCAATTGGCATTCAGGGCAGGACGCACACCAGCGGCGCACGTCTGCCCGAATGCCTGGCCAATAGAATCAGGCCATTACACGGTTCAGTGTCTTCTCACACCCTATATGTCCAGCCATCGGGTTATAATGAGCTGCCTGGAAAACCATTTCCCAACGGCTTTTTGGCACCAACAACTGGGTAATTATTTCATCAGTCTGATTGTCACGACTCACTCTGTATAGTCTGTCCCTGCACAATGAAAAGTGTGGATACATTAACGCTGTGTCAGGGCGCACCATGTGACCATCAATTTTTATCACTTGGTCGAAGGCAAAGTGTAGAGTATCATCACGAGACTGCTCAAGTGGAAAATCTTCCGTGGAGTCAAACACGGGAACCTGCGGAGCCTCTTGTGAAGGCACCGCCGGCAGGTCTGCCGGGTGGTGACAGCGCACCCAGTCCGAGGTGGCCGCTGGGAGCCCCTCCACGAACTGCTCCGAGATGATTTTTTCCAGCAGCTGCCCCTTGCCCGCAGAATTCCCCGGTTGCAGCCACTTGGTCACCGCGTCTTTCAGCTGCTGGGCAAATACGAATGGCCGATCAGTGGGTCCCAGCTTGGTCCCCCGGAACCTGCGGCGATGGTCTTCTGCGGAGAAACCCATTCAATCGAGGACCACCCTTTTGATTTCTCCGTACTGCCATCAGGAGGGGCCAGGCAGGCCGAGCGCCGCAATTTGCGCTTCCCCTGACAGTAAGGGAAGCAGCTGCAGGCGGCATACACACTCAGCCAGCAGAAGTTCTCTGCTGAGTGCAACACAGAGAAGATCAACTTTCTCCAACGTGAACTGGACACCATCCGTGTTTCATACTGCCAGATCAGACAGTTGTACGACACTGATGTCGTCACTGTCAGACAGCAGGCTGAGACCCTCCAGCGTGAGCTTGACAGAGAAACCAAGTCTCATGCAGACGCGGTCTCAGAGGGCTGGCGTGTGATCAACACACTGAGGGCTGAGCAGGACACCCTTTGTCAGAAGATGGCCGAGGAGGTCAATAACATTCAACAAAATGCCTTCAAAAGGGAGAGGACTTTTGAGAGAGAGCTGGAGGAGCTTAAAGCCCAGCTCAAGGATCAAATCTCAGTTAACCTCAAGCTTTCCACCGAGCTCGAGGCTGAGAAAGAGGACTATGGGGCTCCCCGAAAAAGATGCAGACGTAAGGAGGAACATGAATGTGAGCCAATGAAGCAGCAGGCGACCATCAACCCTGGACCATCCCTCGGACGCATACAAGACGTTGAAATGTCTGAGAAGAATCCCCCAGCCCACTTTCTGGGCCTGAAGTAGGGTGACATAAAAAGATGTAGTGGGTTTCCTCCGGGTGCTCCCGTTTCTCCCACAGGTGTAGTCACACACACTACTCACATACACTAAATGAAAAAAAAAAACCCATCAATGTGGACGGACACTAAGATATGAATCCTGTTTGTGCTCTGTCTGTCAAAGAACTTAATTAACATTTAAAGGTGCCATATAAAAGTTATTTATATTATATTATACTATATTACGGATCTCACTGAATTCACTTACATTTAATTTTATTCATATATCCATATCACAACAAAAGTTATCTCATGTCACTTTCCATACAGAGCAGGTCTAGACCGTACTCTTTATAATATTATCTACAGAGACCAACAATTCCACCATGAGCAAGCACTTGATGACAGTGGTGAGGACACCTTGAAGCAGCATGATAAAAAAAAAAAACAAACAACTAATAAACATCTGCATATAGTTTATTTTGTTTATTTTGGTCAAAAAAGGAAAAAAAACCTTTTGTGAACCTGGTTTGAGGTAAATGTTCACTGATTCACTGATTCAAGTGACATTTCAGTTTTTGCACTGTTGAGGTGCTGTTGAGCAAGGTAGCAAATCTCTAACTGGTGCTGCTATGTGGCTGTCCATCACTCCACTGTCTCTCCACATTTGTGTGTGTTCTTCCTAACAGCCAGTAGGGGGCAGCACTAGATCCAAAAAAACTGTCAGATTGTATTGCGCTGTAGAGAAACATGAGCCTATTTCTCACTTGATTTTTAAATAATAATTAATATTTTAATATAATAATAATAACAATAATAATAATAATTATTATTATTATTATTATTATTATTATTATTATTATTATTATTTAAAGTCATTGTTCACACAGCATGGTGTTCACGTAAGTTATGGTCCTAGACTAATATAGACCATAAAGCAGGACATGCTTTAGTGCGTGGCTACGTTGTGATTAACAAGTCATTCTCAGTAAGTCTGTACTGTCTTATCCTGTGAAATAAGATTTTGTTACTACATATGTCTCATCTCAAATGTTTTCATAAACATGTTCTAATATATTATTCATCTGTAATACGACATATAATGCCAAATTTTAACTGTTTACAATGGGAGACATAACAGCAGTTTACACTTGGTTAATTACTATCTGAAAGTAGTTTAAATTCAGTGTACATGTGTGCAAATATGCTAAAAACAAAAAGTTAAAGGTGTGTAAGTGTGTAAGATTTAGGAGTATCTATTGGCAGAAATGGAATAATATCAATTAGTATAAAATAAGAATCGTTGTTTTTATTGTCTTAAAATGAGCGCTCTATATCCACAGTGAGAGCAGGTCCTCTTCCACAGAGTCCACCACGCTGAACCAGCATTTTTCTACAGTAGCTCAGAGCAGACAAACTAAACTCTGATATAGATATGATCTTTTTGCTTTCAATGTGAATTTGGCAGCCTGAGTTTTTCTCAAGCCTTGAAGGTGAGGGTGAGTATTCAGTTGGTTACAGCTTTCTTTCCAGAAAACTACTTAGCTTCACAGCTAATCTTATCTAAACTAACCTTAATCTTAATCTTAGTTTAGATAAATTAGCAATTGCCAGATAGACAGCCAAGCTAAATTTAGCTTAGTAAGCTCACTGTTCTTGTTGATGTAGTGTGATATATACAGTGAATAAAATAAAAACTGCTGCAATCTTCACCAGCCAACATTTCTAGCATGATGTTCAGCTAAATAACAGGAGAGGTTAGATACAAGCGGCAACCTCCGGTGCTGGGAAATGAAGGCAATGCTGTAGTGCTAAAAACTGTAATTCTTCGAGTGGCCGCTCTTCTACGGGCGACCAGCTGCGCATATTTTCGGCTTCATAACAGCGCTCAGGAAACCTACGGGGGACGTCACTCAGTCTCTGTCCATTCTTTTACTGTCATGGGTTAGTTAGTGGCTTTGGATTGTTGCTGTGTTTAATTAGAGCACCAGCTAGAGTGGACTCTAGCCAACAGCAGCTCGCTGTCTACATTTAGTGGCACTGTGGCAGTGCTTGCTTGTTGGCCCGCTTGCTTCATCTTCTACATCCTAGTGTAAAAGAGAATTTATGGATGTCATACAATATGTAAAAAATGTGAACGGTCCTATCTAGAGCTGGTATTCATTTGTCTGTTCTAGGCTCCTGTAGAAACATGGTGGACTCCATGGAGGAGGATCTGTGGCATCTGTAGACTTAAGAGGCTCCTTCTGAGACAACAAAAATGTTCTGGTGATTATACACTGAAGAAAACATAGTTATAAATATTATATTCCATTTCTGTCATATTCTGAAGCTATGATGAAAACATAACATTCAGAAATAATAAGGAACATGAAATAAAAAATGTCATTGAAAAAAAATGACATCATACAAAGAGACAAACAGAAAAATGTATGTAATATGAAAGAAAAAACTTAAATGGCTTAAGCTTAAATTATTGAACTAGTTATTGGTTGATTGCAGTTTCATGTCATTTATTCATCTCATTTTTATTCATCCTATTTTATCATCATTTATTTAATACTGACTGACTCTGAACAATGCTGTGTCCGTTTTTTTATGATGAATGAGGCACAACGCTCGACGCTCCACTGTCGGTTCATCTAATTGGCCAGTACGTCTGTCAATCAACACAAGCTTCCATGGTAACTGAAAGCACAGCTCCAGTCCGGTTTGTCAGAGGAGTAAATGAGGAGCGCTCACAGCCGACAGCCAGTCACTGACTGAATATTCAAAATGAGCTTATCACTCGTGATATTTGATAGAATATTAAACTGTCCGGATGATTTGAACTCTTCTGCCGTCAAACAGTGATATTTCTGTCGCACGAATGTTTTCTGAAGTCGTCGTTCAGCGTTTCGTCATTAGTGTAGTTTAATATCAGTGTGCCACCGTGTGTGAAAAGTTATCTGGACTTCAACTCAAACGACCGCTCCAATTAAAAACGACGCCATGATCCCCGAATGTCCATGCGCTGGGGAGTCGAGAAGCCGAACCCGCTTCCAACACAGCCCGGCAGCCGAACCGAGCCAGAACCGCAGCGCCAGCGGCTTGTTGTCCGAAATCAAAACCAGCGTAAACAGCGAACCTTTCACCGACCACTACACCATCATCCCCGGCAAAGAGCTCGGCAGGTAAGAGCAGCTGTTGGTAAACGGTCGTGGCGCGAGACCTAGAAGTCGTTTAAAGTTTGTCACTTTGAAGTGTTTCCTCACGTGCCTCAGAGGCTCGGCAGACTTCAGATCAGTTCAGATGTTTGTCAGCGCTGTTGTTCACTCTGCAGCGCAGGTCACTCACTGACCCGGGAACAGTTCGGCTGTCTGCCAGGATATCTCACCCATACCTGGTTAGTCTGATAGGTTTGTTACAGCAAACTGCGTTTCTCTGCTGCATAAAGCCTCTCTGTTACTAAGTTACTTTTTTTTATTTAGCTTAAAACACTGTGTCCGGCAGAAGTGATGAGTCAATACAATACATCATTATTATTAGTTGATTTATCTTTGGCACTTTGGCAAATATAACTTATTGTTTGATTCCAGGGAGCAGTGTTTGAGTTCTTGAAGGTTCATTATCAAAGAAACTGTTGGCTGAACTCATCTGGGATATAGACTCTAACAGAGTCACAAGGCCAATCCCTGTTTGATTAAAATATGCTTTTACGTGACTAATCACCCACAGAATGACTTGAGTCACATTGTCAGTGTTGACCTGGTCCTCTGTCAGCTTTGTGACAGTGCTGACAGGCCCAGTGTGTTGACCCAGGTACAACCTTCAGATAAGAGCTGACTTTAGACTGGGCTCAATCACTTACTGCAGCCTACAGCTGTATATTAGCTATGTATGAGTCGTAGAAGGGCTACAACAAAGGCTGTGTGTGTGTGTGTGTGTGTGTGTGTGTGTGTGTGTGTCTTTGTGTCGCATGACCTGCCATTGTGACTGAGATTAGTTGCCACAGAACAACATGAAAGGTTGGTTACATTAATCTCCACCAAGTGCTCTGATCTATGGCATTATGGTGAGCAGATCAGCTGACATTAGTTCATGTGTTCAAGTTCATGTACACCAAAGTGTCACATCGGATCAACCAATTGTCTTATTGTGCTGTTTAATATCACACACTCATAGACAGTAAGGGTTTCTTTGTGTTCCTCTTTTCCGTGTATGCATACTTATAGGATTAGGATATTTATTGACTTTTTTCTCTATATTTCTTACTTTGAGTCATTTATGTACACGAGCTGCTGTGACTTGTGAAGTGAATTTTGTCAGTGTGGGATCATATATCATATCAAATTTCATTCAGTCATTCCATACACTTCACACTTTTCCATTCAGTGTTCTATCATTTTGTTTTGTGGGGAGGAATGTGCAAAATTCAAGATTTAGCATCACAGCTTCATTCTTCTGTGTTGATACTGATATCAGTCTGTATGAGTAGAAGTGCTGCGGTGTAAATGGTCAAAGGCAGACCAAGGCAGGACATTTCCTGATGGACAGTAAAGTATACTGCTGCCAACTGTAGCTGCTGTTAGGTAAGGTTAGCTCAGTTTGTCAGCCGGACTGTGAGCTCAGAGCACTGGGGAAGTGTTAGTGTTTGTACCACAGGCGTTTTGGACCACCGGGAGGAAGAAGAAGAAGAAGAAGAAGAAGAAGAAGAAGAAGAAGAAGAAGTAGTTTTCAGACCCGGGGCGTGGGGGAATGCTGACGGGGAGCAGAGCCGGCGTCATGCCAGAACCAGAGCCAGTTAAGCAGGTACCATAACCAGGCTCAGCAGCCTCTATGGACATAGCGAATGGTGGAGAGACTGAAGAAGACATTGATGAAGGAAGCTAATACAAGAAAAGCAGAAAGTGAGCGAGTAAGAAGCTGCCGGACAAGAGTAAATGTGGGACTGACTTTTAGTGGTTGGTGAGAGCTTGGTGAAATAAAAGGCTGAAAGACAGACGCTGAGCTGGGCTGACTGCTGTTGGACTAGTCAGTAATATTAGCTGGCTGCTATGTCTGCTGTTGGTGACCTTGCTTTAGCAAAGTTGTCAACTCTCTAGTTTTTCATCATAAGTAATGTAATCAGAACAAATTCCTGAGTACAGCTGTGCATATTTACCACAGTGGGATTACACTCTGGAACTAGGGCTGCTAAGTACAAAAAAAAGTATATCCAATGTTAAGTCTGGTTAAGTCTAAATGAAATGTTTAAATAGTAATGATATGAAGCAGAGAAGTTTCATCCATTATGGGATGGCTAGCTTGAAGACTACTGGCTTCAGCCGCTGCAGTTACAGCCTGACATTCTTGAGGGAAGGTAACAGAGCTCCTACAAAATAGACTTGAAGCTAAACAAACCAGTTTGGGATCTGGTCCCCCCCCCCCCGTTGTTTTCAGCAGGGACATTGTTCTAGTGGGTAATCGGTGTAATAACAGATGAAGGGAATGCCGCTCTCTGGCCATACAACTTGTGTTCATTCCAACGGCTGACTCGTGGTCAGTTTGCTGGTTGAGCCCTTTGAGCTCAGTGGTGGAATTCCATCCATGTGGCCTTTTCAGATTAAAGCCTTAAACTTGGCTTTTTCTGCCCATCGAGCTGCTTTTTAGCTGGACTACAAACAGCATGAAATGTACGAACGAAAAGAGATTTAGTGTGAGCTAGAACAGAGACTTCTTCATGTTCTGAGATGTAGTGTGTATTCATTCAGCTGGAATTGAATCTGCTCTTTTCCTATGGACAGTTTGGTCACGATATTCCTCTCTGGTGAAATTAACAGCCGTACAGCAGAGCCGAAAACTGAAGCAGGATCATGAAACGATCAGTGTGTGACTATGAAGTGTGGAGTGTGATGTGCATGGTGGATAGATGCTGCCCAGCTCACATCCCTCCGCCCAGTTGCCATCCCAGCAGTCAGAAGACGAAGAAGAGAAACATGGCAAATATTTGAGATTATTTTCAGCTCCATTCTGCTCTTCCTCTGCCAATTTGAATCATTTTTTATTTCATTCATTTATATCTTGCTTCCCCTGGAACATTAGCTGCTGCATCAACCCAGGTTTTTCTTCACCTTGTTTATCAACCACATCAGCTGCTGTGACATTGTGTGACAGCAAGGCTATGTAGCAATATAGCCTAGTAAGGAGATGGCCAGCTATACAGAGTACTAGACTATAGCTAATTAATATGTACACGTGTGACCTACTGGACAGTGTTGCGTGTGACTGATGAACCAAAGTATTTTAGGGCTGCAGCCAAAGATTATTTTAACTTCAGTTTACAATAAACAGAGAAAAGCAGCAAGTCCTTCCATTGAAGAGGATGCAACTACAGAAAGTTTGACATTTTGAAGTGAATGAAATTACTTATCAACTACTACTACCACTGTCCATCGAATAATTCAGTTCTCAGTGAGAGAACTCAGTTTCCAGTGTCAAGATGAGATTTGGCTCCTGGAAAAAACAGTTGGAAACTGTTTCAGGATAGAGACAAACCAGAAACTGGATATTGTAAAGAGGACACTAAGTATTTGCTGTAAACAGCTTGCTGTTTGACCCCCTCTAGCTTGCTACTTTTCACATTTAGGCTGAGGATGGGGAGTTTAAGGTAATACCCTCTGTTACGTCTCTGCAGTGGGAGTCCCAGATGGCCAGCAGCCAAGCTCCTTTAGTGACTACGACAATGAATCAGTCTTTGAATTCCATATGGTTAAGACCCAAAGCTTTTGCCACGATGGGTCTTAGTGACACAAATGGCCACTCTCTTATTAGCCCATATGGTCCTGGGCAGAGCTCTTTAGTGATTACACACACCCACCCATGTCATCTGGCAGGGATATCTCACTAAAAGCCCATCGTCATGGCGATGGCTACAATCATTCTTTTAGACTCAGTCTGCTGATAGCGGACGTTTTTATTATTTTTAATTTAGTTTCATTTCCTATCCAAGGAGAGACTTTTCCACTCAGAATTGAGTTCTTCTCAGGAAGTTTAAATTCTGAAAAACAAAATCTCTGCTGTCATCAAGGATGATAATGTACATGTTGAGTACATGATGATAATAATAAGTACATGTTAAGTGTCTTAAAATTCAAAAGCAACACGTGAGGCAGAGGTGAAGAAATCATTTTCTTTGATCAATTAATAGATGAATTGTTTGACCCCCACTGCTAAATACAGAGCACTGGATTGACAACCCGCTCCTGAACTATGAGAATAAGAGCGTAATGATGGGCGATATGACATTTATTTTCTCTTCACATCTCAGTAGGTGTCCTCCAGCCTTTGTGGCTTCGAGCCAACCCTGGTGTGCACATGGGGAATCTATTGATGCCAGTGGTGAGGGTGTGTGTGGCCCACAGCCAGCGAAAATCTTTATTTCATTAAATGTATCTAAGGCTGCCGGACAGCCTGCCACAGAGCCCAGCTATGAGACTGCATGCAGCCTCCACAGTCCACATGAGCAGACCCAGTGACCACTGACTGCTTTAAGAAAGCTCAAAGTACTGATTACTAAGATTTTCTAATGAGTACACAGAAAGATGAAGATAAGGAGGAGCTTCCTATAGCCTTCCTATGACATGGTCATAATCTTCATGCCGTTGTCTGCAATATAAATTCTGCTTAAAGGTCCAATGTGTCAGGTTTAGGGGGCTGTATTTACAGAATATGACAGAAATGGAATATGATATTTCTAACTACTTTAACACACATCTAATCTTTAATTAAAAGCTGCAATCTAACTTCACAATCTAACAACACACAGAGTATCGCACATCATGGGACTTTTCCTCCATGAAGCAGCATGACACACATTAGTGTCCTTACAGGAGTCATTACAGTGTACTTCAGGGCACTTGAGCAGGGCAGGGTTTGAACCTGGGACTGATTAGTTCAGATATCTGAGCATGAATGTCGACCTGCTGCAGCTCACATTACATGTATTGTGTTTAAATGTTATTGGTGTATTAATGCACACACAACAGTGTGAGGCTCTCTGCTGCAGCAACATCCCAAACACTACCCCATCACCTCTGGCTTGGTCTGTGTGTACACACACACACACACACACACATATATATATGCAAACACACACATACACACAAAAGCCATCTCTTTCAGGGTGTAGTCTGTGAATGAGGCTGCTGGCTTTGGAAACGTGCTGACACAGCTTTAGAAAAGGCTGTGGTGGCCCAGTATGGTTTCTAAAGAGCAGGCCCAGACTCCCAAACCAAACGGCATCTATCTGCTGTTCCCATGGCGTGACCACACCCAGGCCAAAACACACACACACACTGCTCCCAGGGGTCTTTGAACCGCGATGGCTTAGAGAAGGATGCTAAACTAAAACTGAAATATAAAAGTCCTTACTTGTGACTTTTGATAACTGTGCTGCCACCACCCTGAGAACAAATGACTAGCTGCCCAGGCACGTCTGTAGACAAATTGATTTGTAGAGCAAATTTTAAATGGAAAAATCAATGATGGAACACATTCACTGTATTTTATGTATGCCACAGTCCATAGTGTCAAAGTGTGTGACCTCTGTATACATGGATCAAATCCAGGACTGTCACTCAATCCCCCCCCCAGTCAGTTTTCTATGAAAGGTCTTCTCCACTTTCACCATCATTTGTGAGACACCTTAAAATTAAAAATGGTGCATTAGATACAGGAGAACTCTGGGAATTGAATCTTATCTCAGGAGATTTGACTGTTTTGTTGTGAAACTAAATTGTTTCTGACTTTTTACCACAAGAATTCCCTTGATGACATCACCATAGACCTTCTCTTCACCTGATTGGACTGACATAGAAGTTGCATCTGGGCTGTCAGTGGTATAATTTTTCTATCAGAATACATGGAAGCTGTTCTCTAATATTTTCTCTAACTATTCAGCAGATTCAGTTTTGAATACATTTACTAAATTTTTATCTTCAACACTCAGCAACCATTTACTCACAGTGTAAATGGTTGCTAGAAATGTCCAGCCATCTGCACCTGCTGCTTGGAACTTAAGACTTAATGTGAACAGAAATCTCATCAGCAAGTTAAAAAGTGTTGTATACAAGCAGCAACCTCTGTAGCTAGAAAATGAAGCCATTGCAGAAGTGCCAAAAACCGCAAACCTTCCAGTGGCTGCTTGAGGCTGGTTACAGAACATTTCAACGTCCATAAGTCCCCATGTTAGAATGTCCAACTTCACAGCAGAAATAAACATGTTTACAGCCTGGTACAAAAAACAGTTTTGGTCTCTATAGCTAATTTCCGCGTTCATGACAACTGTACTGAGGGTGAATTTTTATACAACTCACCTGTTCAAATTATATTAAGGCTTAAAGTTATGCAGGATTAAGAGCGTGGACGCTTTGATTGACAACTAGGTACCGTTACAGCTTGTTTGAGCACCCAGGTGGGAGGTGGACGAAGCAGGACTGCCAACATGATGACGGACAACAATGAGATGAGATTTAATTTAAAATGACTTAAGAATTTGTTATTTTCCTGGACAAACTCTGCATTTGGAAGGCTCTAAGTTAAGTTTTTCAAATTTATTTTGAAGATGGAGAAACCAGTAGCACCAATAAACTGATGCAAGCCTCTGCTGTGATGTCCGATCTCATGTAGGACTATGAATGTCGGGATCTGTGGCTCGGGCTGCGTCAGCCCCATGACTCTCACATGGGACCAGCTGAGGATGAAGCAGCCCAGTCCAGTGCTTCAGGCCCGGAGCTGCTCGTCACGCTCTGTACTCTGATATACAGGTCCATGACCAGCACACAGTCTGTTTCATTGTGTGTTAATGTCACTGCTTCTGTTCTTGCTCTCAGCTATGGTTTCACAAACAATACAATCAGTTACTCATCTCAGATATCTGTTTTGCTCTTGTTGTACAGACCGGCTAGTTCTAACTATTATTCATGTTTGAAGTGCCCCTGTAGCACCGAGCTATGATAATGCTCTTCTTTGTGAAAGTCCTGAAAACCTTCAGGTTTTTGCTGGTTTTTAAAACCCAGTCAGAACTTTGAATGAGTCTGACTGTATGCCAAGCACAGTGTTCTCTCCAGAACAGAAAATGAACTGAAGATATTTATTATAAAGTCTAAATCACATTTAGCCCCTTCCTTTCCTCGTCATACCTCCAGTATATGTGCTGTAGGGTGTGTTGGTGTTTGACTGACAGCAGCTGGCAGACTGCCAGATGCTCATGTTACACTGTAGTGAACGAGAGACAAAGTAAACAAACCTGAGCTGCATGTCATGAGCAGACAGTGTCAGTGGAAGAGTGAAGACCCCTGTGACATTCACAGGTATGTTTACATGCTGTTTAATGCTGCAGCTGAGCAGCTAATTACAGATCCAGCCTGCAGTGCACCTGTCCCCAGTGAGATGTTGTCTGGTCATTGGTTCAACAAGCTGAGTGTGTTCATGTTAGTGAGTTTGATAAGAAGAAGACAGAAAAGCTTATCTGTTGTCAGAGTGTGGCTGTTGTGTAGCTGCTGCTGCCTGTGACACTGCGCTGATGTTACTGCTGATTGGCTGTATAGAATTATGGTCCCCATCTGTGCAGAGGGACACATAACATCAGATTTTTCTGTCTAAAGAGAACACAAAAAGAACAGATATGCTTTAGCAGACATAAAGTTAGTTAGTTTGGCACTCAGAGTGTAAAATGGTGGAAAGTAACTATGGTATGTACATTTGCTTAAATACTGTACCTAAGTACAAACGTGAGGCACTTGTGCTTCTTTAATACCATTTTACAGTACTGTTATAGTCTTATAGTAACACCTGATGAGCATGTAAGACATTGTTGTACAGTAAATGAAACCACAGCATTTAGCGCTAATGCAGCCAGTTACAATATTTAAACACCACATTTTGGATACAGAATGAGTATACGTGTATGTTTTGCTGATAATACTTGTGTACTTTTACCTAAGTATTTTGAACACAGCACTTTTACTTGCAGCAGAATATTTTTAAATTGTAGCACTGCCCCTTTGACTTCAGTAAATGATCTGAATACTTCATTCACTGTCGGTCAGTTGAAGTGTCTGTTCTATCCTCTCTAGTGATTATACACTAATGAAAACACTTTCATATTCAATTTCTGCTGCATTCTGAACATAGAGCCCCCTAAATCTGACACACTGGACCTCTAAAGTGTACGAGATGAAACCAGACTGAAAGTGAAACATTTTAGTGCACACTCACCTGCAGCTGTGTGGAATATGTTTAGTGGATTTGCGTGGAATATTGTACTGTCATAGTGTCATTTCATTCAGAACATATGCAGCAGCAGAGAGTGATGGGTGCTTTGTTGTTTACCATACTGACACACCCTCATTGCGTTCTGATTGACGGAGTGCTTCTCTGCCTGATTGGCTAAGTCGAACATGTTCAGCCTGTTTAGAGCTTGTGAAAATCAAACAAAGGTAGAACAGGTATAAATGAACTAATTTCCCACTTCCGCAATGCTGTTTGTTGTGTATGAAAAAGTGCTGCAACACTTCCTCATAATTTATGTTAATGTCAGCTGTTAGACCTCAAGACATGCCACATTGGCACTGAAGTTGAAGCCTGGAATATTATCTCAGTGTATTGTGTAAATGGATTGTACCAAATGTACTGTACCAAGGTCAGATTGTAGTCGATACGTTGACTGTATAGGAGGTGTGTTTTTCAGTTATCAGTTACTTTTTCTGCCCTGGTAATGTTTCATCTTTGTCTTTCCACAATTAAACAACATTCTCACCCACAGAGGCTTTAAGTGTCGAGGAGAGAAGACGCTGACTCATACTGAATGTAAAAGGGTGTGAAAATTGCCACTAGATAGCTGCTCAAATATCTGTGGAGAATAACTCAGTGAAGCTGATAACTGGTGTTTTATCATTTAAGACTGTGTTATTTTCTCTTGGTTGAGGCGTTAGAGGGTGGCCAGCAGAAAGAGACAGCAATCAAACCCAACCAGACCAATCAAATCAGATTGGAGCAGTGCCTTTGCATCCAGCAGAGTCTTAACTGGCTGCCTGCTGTGCTGCTCTACATTAAACTTCATGGCGTCTAACATTTGTTGAAACATATTCTCTTCGGTGGCTCATCGAGCAATAAAAAACATTCATAATTGATAGATCAAGTTTCAGCCTCTTCTGTTTTTTTCTTATCTTTACTTCAAGTCACAGAATGAACACTAGCCACGTTCAAAGAAGCAGGGAGAGCAGTTTTGGTGTGTCAGTGTGTGTGAGTCTCGGCTCTGGATTGGTCAGTTTCAGGCAGGGTGCTGCTGCTGATTATTGGAGCGTGGACTGTCAGCAGTAGCCAGAGGGAAAGCGCGATGTGGGCTTGTCATCTCCATCACCAGCTGCATTTCAGAGGATTTCCCCTGGGCAGCATGCACATGTGTGCGCGCCCACAGCGCTGTGGTCCTCACACGGGAACACCTCCGAGCCTGAAATAGAACTGGGTCAGGCCAGACGGCTGTGATAGAAACAGAAAGGGCAACGCTGCCAACAACATCCACAGTCCAAGTCCATGAAATGCTATTAATTTATGAACTTAAACTCAGCATTAACGCGAAATAGCTATCTGTGAAGCTGAAACTTAACTGGACTTCTAGCCAGCCTCTGCCTTGTTGGTTGGGACTCCTTTAATGCCACACTGCTTCCAAGCAATAAAAGTTAAGTTAGTTTTTGGGTTCTTAGGTTCTGATGATGTGTTTGATCAGAGCTATTTGAATGCTTGTTTCCTACGTACATTAATTAAAGAGTAATTCCAGTGGACTTGCTGTTGCTCCACAACTCTCAAACCAGTCTCCCAGAAAGTCTCAGATCAGTTCTCATCTTAAAACCTCTTTGTTTTCTTTGTAGATTTCAGAACTTTAAATGTGGTGAGTTGTTTCTTTTTACTAGTAGCGTGGCTCTAGGGTTGGCAAGATTGGTCGGGCAGTCTACCACTTCAGTCCAGACTGAAATATCTCAACAACTGTGTGATGGATTGGGCATCCATAGTCCCTAGAGGACTTTGGTGATTCCTTGACATTTGCCCTCGCAGTACTTTTTTTAGTAAAATGTCTTGACGACTATTAGATGGGTTGTGATAAAAATTTCATGTGGTGATGAATTTTAGCATATACAGTACATGTCACGTCTGAATTGTGATCAGTTAGGTGATTCCTTAACTTTTCATCAAGCAATCATCATCACGTCAAAGTTTCAGTTGTCCAGAACTTTGGTTCATCTAATGGAGACAGCAGAAGTTTGTCTTCTGCTCTCCTGTTGAAGTAAAAGCATGAAGTTTTATTAAAATAACTCTGCATTAATGTACTTGTTAGTACAGTGGGCGTCCACAGTTCCATCCTTACTTAAACATGACCATTGTGTATACAGCACTGATGTTGTTCTTGTCTTCCAGGGGGAAGTTTGCCGTGGTCAGAAAGTGTGTGGAGAAATGCACGGGTCACGAGTATGCCGCAAAGTTCATGAGGAAGAGACGGAAAGGCCAAGACTGCCGGATGGAGATCATCCATGAGATCGCCGTCCTTGAGCTGGCCACGGCCAGTCCCCGGGTGGTCAACCTCCACCAGGTCTATGAGATGGCTTCTGAGATGGTGCTGGTCCTGGAATTGTGAGTATCCAACCTGCACAGGACTCCAAAAAAACACATCACATGAGCCAGAAATATTGAACATGTGCCAGATATTTAAAAGCTTAAAATCCTTTGGACATTCCCAAACTGGTTATTGGCATTGGAGTTGGAGTGGAGTTGGGCAATGCTCATTGTAGAAGGAGAAAAGGCCTGCTCCCCAGTCACAGACTTTCTCATATTACAGCGAAACCGTACTAAAATAAGTTTAAGGCCAGAAATGCAGTAAGTGAATATGATGCATTTATAATCAGCACTGCCTAGTTTGAAGTTTTGATCTGCGTTTTGAATGTTATACTGGACCTACTCACTGAGAATGACCACGCACTAAAGCATCCTCTGCTTTATTGTCTCTTTTACTCTAAATGGGACCATAATTTACTGAATGAACACCATGCTGTTTGGAAGAAGACTTCAAACTAGTGATTATGAACATAAACTTGTGAGGAAACTCTTTACTAGATAATGGGGGGGTGGGGTGGCTGTGGCTCGGAGGTAGAGCGGGTCGTCCACTAATCAGAAGATCGGCGGTTCGATCCCCTCCGGTCTGCATGTGGAAGTGTCCTTGGGCAAGGTACTGAACCCCAAACTGCTCCTGAAGGCTGCACCATCGGTGTGTGAATGTGTATGAATGGTTAGCTCCTCAGACTGATGAGCAGTTGGCACCTTGCATGGCAGCTAATGCCATCTAATGCCACTTCTACATTGGCTTCACCCAGAAGGTCCATCAGTGAATTATATACTGTCAATGAGCTGACCCTGCTATGTTGTACTGCAGACCTTTGTCAGAGCACACATTTGCATTTGGACTTTCGACTGGTAGTTCATTGTATCGTCTCACTACGATGTGCTAGTGAACCGAAATGGGATGCAGCTATCATTAATGTTAGTGCTGCTCCTGCTGTGACATTGAAAAAAAAAGCGTCTATTGTCAGTTTGTTTTTCTCTCCTTCCTCATAAACACTGTCATAATCACTTCCTCTCAGCTCTCGTGTCTGGTTTGTGAATATTGGTTGTGATCTGTAATTATTGGTTTATAGTGTTCTGTTTTGAGTTTTGTATTCTTAGCATCTCGAGGTGTTCTTTAGAATATGGGAATAAATGTTTGTAAGTGGTGAGTACACTGAGGTTTGGTTTGCCTGTGACTAAACATAGAAAACCACCCACAGGACATAAACAGTGTGTGAGAGGCAAAAGATTGTTTTTAGTCCTGCAGAGCTGCAGGCCAAACTTTAATGCTCCAGCAAACACCAGCTATTCCAACAATGTGCCTTGCCTGTGTTCTTTTGTACACACGCACACACACACACACACACACACACACACACAGATTGTGTTGTAGAATATAGGTGGATTGGGTTTCCTGTGTCACAGGCTTATGGCTGAGAGGTGAAGGGGATGTCAGACAGACTGACAGCAGTTTGATGCGTTAAATCCAGTAATACTGAATTATGGAGCACAGCTTGGTTTGACCCAGTATGTGAGGTTCACACACACACACACACGCACGCACGCACGCACGCACGCACGCACGCACGCACGCACGCGCGCACGCGCGTACACGTGATACTGTATGGTGTTGACTACAGTAGCTGCACCAGTTGTCGATGATCTCATCTCTCTGGTCATGCCCATGCTTGACCTGGTTCCCATAGAGAGAGTGTGTGTGTGTGTGTGTGTGTGTGTGTGTGTGTGTGTGTGTGTGTGTGTGTGTGTGTGTGTGTGTGTGTGTCATTTCATGGCGCGCCAGGCTGATCAAGAGGGTCTCTCCCATTTCCTCTCTCCTTCCCTCTTTCTGTCCTTGTCTCTCTCCTTCCGCATGTCATATTGGATTTTGCCTGCATCCCTCACCATAGTGACAACCGGAATCCCCACTACACACACACGCACACAGACAAGAGTCTGTGTTAAACAGTTGAGGGAAAACCACTAGATTAGATGGTATTGACACATGGATACAGATGGATCAGCTGTCAGCTGTTGTTTATGACCTCTAAACATACAGACACTGTCCTTTACAGTGCATGAGCCTCTTCAATGGTTTATTTCAAGCAGCAGATCATATTAGAGGTGGTGATGTTGGAGGCCAGCTGGATTTCTGTTTTGAAAGGGATAAAAGAGGACTTTCCACAGGCTGAGTAGGATTCCTCAAACTTTCAATATTCACAATTTGATTCAGAACTTACTTTTTTAATTTTTAAGGTAAAAAACAGCAGCTGATTGCCAGAATTTCCATAATAAATAAGGCATACCTTTTTCCTAGTACCACTATTTTGCCATATAACTGACGTGAAAATGCCACATAAATAAAGGTTATAATATATTAAAACACAGTCATATTTAATGACATCTTTCAGTCTTTTACTGTCATGGTTTGGCAGTTTTTCACAGTAAAATCTGCAGATATTTTTTACAGCATATTAATAAGCAACTATAATGATAACCGATAAACATTTTATTCATATTCATCAAAATTTTCTTTTTGTTTGATCTTCACATTTTATTTGCTAAACGACTAATCTATTAATTGAGAAAATGGATAGAGATAAATGAGATAAATAGATAGCTATAGGTTTAAGTTATGACCATGACTTTCATCTGAGTTCCTGAGAAATCATGTTTTTGTCCGTTTGTCATATCTGCACCAGATTTTTTACTAAAAGGGCAACATCATCAAACTTGTTTTGGGTTTTATTGCCACAGTCTGAGTCCTGCAGATGAATAGTCTGGAGAGGCTGCCAGTGTTGTGAGGATTGTAGTGTTTTACAGGATTATGTGCTGTCAGCAGCACATGCCACACAATGCAATCTGTCCTGTTAGGGAGATCCCATAAACGTCCCTTGGAATGCTCCAGTCGGCCCAGTCCTCCCCCACCTCGCTCCATAATCCCAATCCCAGCCATCGTTCATAAAAAGGATAATCCCAGAATGAACTGCTGCCCTGAGTGAGGAGAGTTCTCCTTGTCACAGACACACACAGTCAGCAGGCAAATACTCACACACTTTGACACACATGTATTTGTTATAATTACGTTACTTACTTCTTGAGTCGACAACTTTGCTTCAGCCCAAACATCAACAAGGTCAACAACAGCAGACGTAGCAGCCAGCTAATATTACTGACTAGTCCAACAGCAGTCAGCCCAGCTCAGCGTCTGTCTTTCAGACTTTTATTTCACCAAGCTCTCACCAACCACTAAAAGTCAGTCCCACATTTACTCTTGTCCAGCGTCTTCTCGCTCACTCACTTTCTGCTTTTCTCTTCCCAGCTTCCTCTGTTAACATCCTCTCCGATTTTTTCTCCTCTGCCATTAAGTCCATGGAAGCTGCTGAGCCCGGTTACATTTACCACTTGCCCAGCTCTGGTTCTGGCATGACACCGGTTCTGCTCCCTGCCAGCATCCCCCTGGGCCTGAAAACCTCCTCTTCTTTTTCTTCTTCTTCCCAGTGGTCCAAAATGCCTGTTGTACAAACACTAACACTCCCTCTGTGCTTTGAGCTCACAGTCTGGGCAGCCTGGCTGACATACTGAGCTAACGTTAGCTAACAACAGCTACAGTTGGCAGAAGTTTACTTCACTGTCCATCAGGAAACTCTGGAAATCACAGAGTTGAGGCAGAGCAGCCGGAGGACATCAGAGGGAAAACCAGAAAACATTTTCTCCATAAAATATGATCCAGTTTCACCAAAATCAGTCAAATAGTTGGTGGAATGTGCTGTAAAGCGTTGCGTACTTCTCACAGGTGATCGTACCTGGAACACAAAGTTACAGTGTAGCATCAACATGACTTCAAATCTGTTCTGCCGGGGTGTTGTTGCTGCAGCTAACGGTCATCTGTGGTCACATGAACCAGATGTGTACGGTCATGATGATAGGGAGGGACATTCAGCTCGTCGCACACTTCCTTCATTGTAATTCACCAAAATAATAATAACATTGTTCCCAAGTCTTTTGAAGACGAGGCTCAAGTCCAAGAAATGTTATCATAAAAAAGAAAAACTAACAACAATATTAATATCACATGATACTCAACCAAAGGAAAGAAAATCAGTTCAAGTGTAATGATATGGTGATAATCTGAATCATATGAATGAAGGGATGAGTGTCGATGGAAGTGATCCCTGTGTGACTGCAGCATTAAATCCATCGAACCACATGACCCCCTCCCTCCCTCCCCCCATCTTTTTTTGATATGAAGGGGAAATAGAGCAGAATGCTTTCATTCTTTCTGAGGAGGGATGTTGACAGCATTCTCTTGCCCCCCCCCATCTTTTATCTGGCTGACAGCTGACAGATATTTCGGGCAGTGGGGCAAGTGGTGATGATGGAGGATTGAAGGATATATGGAAGGAGGAGGGGGCAGATACTCTACGAATCAGGGTCAGCTCGACATAGAAAACTATTCATGCCATGATGAGAGGGAGGGGGGAGGGAGGGGAGGAACTGGTGGGCAAAACAGGCAGAGGGGCCAGAGCTTTTTTTCAGGCCGGACAGAAGAGAAAGAAAGAGATGAAGAGTGAGGGAGTTGAGAAAGGAGAGGAAGAAAGAGAGGCAAGAATAGTGTGAGTGAGAGGGTGATGGAGAGAGCAGTTAAACAGAAAGAGGAAGGCGTCCAGAGAGAATGAATGAGAGCGATAGAGAGCTCAACGGCCTCGTTGCTGGCTGAGCTCCAGCTGGGAGTTCATTATGTCAGTCGAGCCACACGAGCGCACGTGACCTGCCAAAGCATGGCTGCTCGCCCAGAGAGAGTCATGCAGGGAAAAAACACGAGTGACCTGACGTTCAGATCGACACACTGCTTTGTAACTGTACGGTATAGATTTTGTTATTGACATTTACTGTTCACTCCTAATCAGCTTTGACACACATGAAGGATGAGGTTGATGTTCTATATTCTTCTTACAATCAACAAACAGATGACCGAAGAAAAAATGATAATTTAAAAGCAATTTGCTAAAACAAATGGAAATTATTGTTTTATTCTGTGGAGAGATATCAAATATCTTTTTTATACAAGTATTGTTTCAAAGTTTAGAATTCTGGTACCGTGCACCCTGCTGAAATGAAATAAAACTAAAAGATAGTGTGTATAAATAAGGTTAGGAATCAAATAAAATTAAAGGACCAGTATGTAGGATGTAGTGGCATCTAGTTTGGAATCCAATGCAATACCCCTCGCCTTACTCTCTCCTTCCTAGTGCGACGGAGATACTATATTAAAAACACCCAGGCCCATATCTAGAGCCAGTGTTTAGTTTGTCTGTTCTGGACTGCTGTAAAAATATGGCCATGCATCAGGGCAGACTCAGGCTTTTACATACATAGGCACAAAATACAACTACACACTCACACAAAGGGCTCATAGACATGCAAATGGCTGTCCAAAGAGATGGACAGCCACACATAACTCTGGGAGCAGTTAGAGGTTTGGTATCTTGCTCAGGGGCACCTCGGCAGTGCCCAGGAGGCACCCTCCAGTTCCCAAGCCATATCCCTGCAGACTAAGCTGCTGCTTGAACTCGAACTTGAGCTGACTCCAGTCACTCTTTTGATAACTTGTAACTTGACTTAAGACATGATGACTTGAATAATTTGTCTGTGTTTTTTTTTTTGTTTGTTTGTTTGTTTGAATATAGAATATTTCAAATGTTCAACGTTGACAATGTTGTCATTACAGATGTAATGTTAAGCTGGTTGACATCAGTCAAGCTCCTCGCAATGCTACCGGGGTCTATAGATCAGATCAGTTTAAATTAAGAAATACATAAACATCTATTAAATTACTTATTTTGTGCTTGATTACATTTATTTTCCTGAAAGTCAGCAGGAGCAGGTGAGATGAATTGTCCAATAACATCATTGCTAGACAGGATACTAACTTTGGACTCCTCAACTCGACCAAGAAAAATTACTTGAGACTTTGTTGCAGCTTGACCCAAGTGACTTGAGTCACATGTCTTAAAATGGGTCTTGGGGGATCATGTATGGTGTTTTTCTCAATAGGGGCCCACAGCACATGTTTGCCCTGGCACCCCGTAGCAGGTTCATTTGACTAAGTGTAACGGTGATGTCAGATTTCAGGCATTTGGGCAAACGTGGGTTCATGACCAAACTGTAAGTTGCTGCAGCAGTAAATGGAGCCATTACGCTGTGGGAAAGTCCAGTTTGCTGGACATGAATAGATTCTGAGTGCAGCATGAAGGGCCGCTCCGAGGCATTCACTTGACCTCACTCTGACTTTCTCATTCCCCCTCTCTCTGTCACGCACATTTGTGTGGAGACATGTTCCTCCCCTGATGTGTTTCTGTTGGTGCATCTCTTTCCACCTTAATTGTCCCTGTGAGGCCTCCTCGTGAAGGAATACCCAGGACTTTTATAGACCCTCCCCAGCCCCCCCTTTGTTTGTAGTGTATGTTTGTGTTTATGTTATGTATGAGTGAAGCATATTATGTAGGTCAGCTGACGTTCATGTTTCATTTTTTTTTTTTCTTTTACTAAACCATCTGAGGTTAAGCGTGATGGATGGCTGATCAAAGCTGAATTGATCCTTTTCCACAGTGCTGCACTGACACTGATTTCATTATTTACATTAGCAACTCGCCAATCAAACTCTGGACTGTGTGACCCTTCAAAGCCACTGTCAGGTCTCAGGGCCAGCACACAGGCAGCAGGCCAGTCTGCTTTAGTTTGAGATCATATCAATGTAAAAGTCTTTTTTAATTTTTCTTCCTCTGCATTAAACAAAGTCCTCCCATGACAACGAATTCTGCTGTCATCTGGAATACACTTAACAACCATTGCCCCAAATTAAAGTTTTTTTTCATTCTAAATATAGTTTTGTTCTGCTAGTTGTTCCCTGCACTTATATCTGAATAAAAAATTGAAATCATCCTGGGTGTTTGGCCCAAACTGGTCCCAGACTTTGTGTCCCAAGTTCCTTTTTTTTTTTTTCTGTTCGGGACATTGGGATGACACGCTAACATACTGACGGATTCTGTGCTTTTAGCTGAACTCATCCGGAGAATCTTCAGTTAAAACAGCTGAGTATGTATAGATGCTGCAGGTCCTTTTCCACATCCTTCTTTAACCGCCATCTTTCTACAGCAGCCCAGAAAGGACAAACCGTAGAGAGTATAAAACATGGACGTTGTCTCCATGATGTCACCCACTTGTTTCTTAAGAGCTGTTGTGAAGCTCAGTGTGGTGGCTCTGGCCCACCACCATCTTGGCAGTCCTGTCTCCACTGGCTCCCGGCTAATCTTAAAAAATGGGCAAAGAGATGGGCAGTTGGGTGGAGTTGACGTGGGCTGAATGAAGCCTGGGTGCTTAAACAAGCCACCTGTAACGGCACCCAACTGTCACAGAAAAATGAACGGTGGAATTAGCGACCAGAGACCAAAACCATTTTTTTTGTTCCAGACTGTAAACATGTTTATTTCTGCTTGACGAGCTCACGGGGGCTTATACAGACTGATTTGTTCTGTAGTCAGCCTCAAGTGGCAGTTTGAGGAACTGCAGTTGTTGGCAGTGCACACAGCCACAGAGGCTGCTGCGTGGGATAAACTAAACATTGTTTATAGACATTTTGCATTTTTTGCAAGTTTTATGGCCACCGTAGTTTCTCCTCTACGCTAGGAAGGAAAGGGTGAAGCGAGGGGTATTCAGGTCTGGATGCCAGACTAGATGCCACTAAATCCTACACACTGGACCTTAAAGTAATCCTGTGCATCTGACCTTCCAAAGCTAAGCGGGTCCATGAGGAAGTGCTTGGTGGTTGTTTTGTATTAGTTCGAAAATCATTTCCAACTGATCCTCTGAGGAATGAACTCTCATTCCAACAGTTTGAAGCACGTGCAGAGCGCAGCCGTGTGTGTGTGTGTGTGTGTGTTTGCAATAGTGACACAGTTTGGAAACCATCACTTAACACACACACACACACACACACACACACACATCCCTTCAGCTGACCTAGTTATTAATCATTATACTCTTACTGTGCTCTCTCAGTTCTTTGAAGCAACAGGCTGTGATTTCTGGGTCTACACCAACAACTTAAACGTAATTGTGATTGGCCCCAGTGTAAATATATATATCACTGTGTCACCATGAAGAGGAAAACATAACTTAAGTAAACTAACTATTCTATAAAATGCTGAAATACAGAGACATGAAACGTGCCTGCACATTGTGTTAATGACAATAAAGTTGTATTTAATTGAATAGAAACAGGTTCTCCTTGCTTTTGTTGAAAAGGGGGAAAGGGTGCCATAAATATATGACGTGTAGTGACAATGGAAGGAGTTAAGCTCAGTGATACTTATGCCACTGGTTTACTACATATAGAGCCTATGTAAATAAGGGCATGTGTCTGTGTATGTATGTATGGACTGCTTCAATCTGCTTATTCTCAGGACGTTCAATAAAGCAGTTTAAATGAGTCTGTCACCTTCCAGACTAGCCTGGTCAAAGTCAGGGGAACGTTCAGGTTAAGCGTCACATGTAGGCATCAATAATAACCAGAGGGCCTGGGATGTTTTCTATCCGCTATGATAACATCACTTGTGTCCAATCACAGTTGTTCACACCAGTCAGCGTCCCATGAGGAACTACTGTCAGCTACGGCATGAGCTACAGGTGTGGTTTAATGCTAGGTGTGTGAGAATAGACTTCTGAACAACAGTTATGACTGCTAAAGAGGTTAGCGTGATGCTGCTAGCATCAGTTCTATTAAAATGTCATTGAAAGAAGAACAAAGTCACACTGAAGGATTCTCTGGATAGGAAAGATGTTTTCACTCTTCTCCCCACTGCCTTCTCTAAGAACTTGACTACATCATAGTTAGTCTGATTGGTTGAAGTTCATCCACCATAAGCAGTGATAAACAGATCATCCAATCACCTGCCCTTTTCCAAACAGTTTCCAACCATGACTTCCCAGATGGTTCTGTGTAACAGAGCATAGTGGGAACCAACCAAGCACTGATACAATATTGAAAGAAGTCAGTGAGCACTGACGGTATAAAGAATGGACAGCGTATGTGTGATGTCACCCACAGGTTTCTGAAGAGCTGTTGTGAAGCTCAGTGTGGTGGCTCTGACCACCGCCATGTTGGCAGGCATGCCTCTGCCACCTCTCAGCTGAGGCGTGTGCTGAATGAAGCCTGGGTGCTCAAACAAGCCATCTGTAACGACACCCACCTGTCAGTCAAAGCAGCCACACTCTTAATTCTACATAACTTTAAGTCTTAATATCATTTGAACAGGTGAGTTGTATAAAATTCACCCTCAGTACAGTTATCATGAACGGGGAAATTAGCTACAGAGACCAAAACTGTTTTTTGTACCAGGCTGTAAACATGTTTATTTCTGCTGTGAAGTTGGACATTTTAACATGGGGACTTATGGAGACTGACTCACTTCTGGAGCCAGCCTCAAGTGGACATTTGAGGGACTGTTTTCAGCACTTCCACATTGGCTTCACTCCATAGCAAACATTGTTGTGTTTAATGTTTAATAAGGAGACTGACTGCTCTGAGCTGTGTGTGGCACAGGTTGTCACACACACTCTGTGTGGAGTGTGTAGAATGGAGGTTCTGTGGGGAACTATTTGACTTTGATTAGTATGCATCAGGTGTGACCTCCAGACTGTTTCTGACTGTTTTTATTCTCTACAGTTGCTTTAAAGGCTTTTTCTCGTCACCTTGAAAAACCAAAACACACTCACACCTCCACCTCCTCCTCCCCACCCTCCACCTTCCTCTGAGATAAAGCCTAATTCACCAGCACCCTGAGGGGACGCCTTGTCTATTCCTGACTGCCCTCTCTTTTTCTTTCCAATCACACACCCAGTCTAATTGAGTTTATCCATCAGAGTTTATCTCAGGTCTGAGGAAATTAAAGGTGCTTTAAGGAGGCCGGCAGACTTAGCGTTTCCAATTGGTTCAGACCGTTTTCATTTTGTTGTTTGTTTTCTAACCACACGCCTGTTTTCTCATGTGGAACAAAGTGATCAGTCAACAGTACAAATGGCCTCATTCAAGTGAAGCTCATAATTACTTTGCTATATTTGGAGTTGCTCTGCTATTTCTGCCTCCACCTCCAGCTAGTCATAACACACACACACTTTTATTCTTTAAGGCTGGATCGTGATTTATTTCCACGGTGTCTCGTGGGATAGTCCATAAAAAAACTGACGTTGGACAAGTCTCCGAATCATTTTGGCGACGTTGTGGATGAAACGGGGGAGCACAGGCTGTAGTTTGGGTTTCCTGCGGGTGCTCCAGTTTCCTCCCACAATCCAAACACAAACTCCAAATTACAGATAATTGTGTTTGTCTGTCTGTGTGTGAGAGTGCATGCTGGGATACGCTGCAGCCCCCCTGAGGTTACCCACAGGTGAAGCAGAGGATAGATTTTGGCGAAGCTGCTGATTGATGCTACGTTTGTATTATAATCTGATGTATGTCCTGTGTGTGTGTGTGTGTGTGTGTGTGTGTGTGTGTGTGTGTGTGTGTGTGTGTGTGTGTAGTGCGGCTGGAGGTGAGATCTTCAACCAGTGTGTGGCAGATCGGGAGGACGAGGCCTTCAGCGAGGAGGACGTGAAGAGGCTCATGAGGCAGATCCTGGAGGGGGTCTCCTTCCTCCACCAGAACAACGTAGTCCACCTCGATCTGAAGGTCAGCGGCAGTCCTTGAAATCCTTTTAAAGTTTGTTCATTTAATGGGGAAAATCAAGGCCTTGAAAGATTTTGAAAATGGACATAAAAAGACATCAGTGGTTATTGGTAGTGCTTGCATTTTCAGCATCTTGTAAAACAGTGTCTGTGTCTGTTTCTCAACTTACACAATCTATTGTTTTGTTGTGTTTAAATCTTGAAGACCTTGAATTTGAGGGAATTGGGCCCTGGAAAGTTCTTGAATTGTGCAGTTCTTGTTGGGTCTCATAAAATCAAATGTTTGCTCACATACTGTACATGTATAGATCCAGATAAACGCGCTGTAGAACTCAACAGTTCAAAATGACATGAATACAGACTATGCACTTCTAAAACTACAAAGAATATATCTTGTATGAAACTAAACAGATGATATGTGTTTGTGTTTCCTGACTTATACTAACGTGTGCCATTGTGTCCCATCAGCCTCAGAACATCCTGCTGACCAGAAGCTCTCCTCTGGGTGACATTAAGATCGTGGACTTTGGTCTGTCCAGGATGGTCAGCAGCCACCAGGAGCTCAGAGAGATCATGGGAACTCCGGAGTATGTTGGTGAGTCGGTGCCTAAAACTACATTTACCACCTTGTACTTCTATGTGCACTGATTTTAATCAAGTAATTCAGCTACTAACTCATGTTTGTGTTGTTGTTTTCAGCTCCTGAGATTCTAAATTATGAGCCCATAAGCACAGCAACAGATATGTGGTAAGAAAACTGGAGGGATAAACATGAGTGACTTTTTGTACTGTCACTTAAGCATAAAGCAACCCTAACCCTAACCCCGCCTGCTCTGTGTCCATGTTGTGTTTAGGAGTATCGGTGTTTTGGCCTACGTGATGCTGACAGGAATCTCTCCGTTCCTGGGCGAGGACAAGCAGGAGACGTTTCTCAACATCTCCCAGCTCAACGTGAGCTACACCGAGGAGGAGCTGCAGCAGCTGGACCAAGCCGCCGTGTCCTTCATCCAGACGCTTCTCCGCAAACATCCACAGTCAGTCCACAAGACACATAAACCTCTGTGATACGAGCCAAACCATTTGACCCCTTTTATATGCGAGTACAAAAAAACTGGACCATTTTAAAGGCCGGCTGAAAGAGTGAAAAAATCAGAACACTTTAGCTCCATTTATTTCATCATGTCATACAAAGACCACACAAGCATGGCAGAAGTCACACAGTTACAATCAAAGTCTAAAACCATCCAGAGCTATGAACACAATAAACAGTAAACATCTTTAGTTTTAGCGTCTGCTGGTAGAAACCACATGCAGCTCAGGTGACCTCTGACCCGGTCACCTGAGGCGGTCAATCTGACATATTTTATGTATGTTGTTATTTATCAGTTTATGTTGTCAGACAGGCAACACATAAACACTGCGTTGACCATCAGCTGCTGCTGAGCTGCAGATTTAATGATTTAATCATTTTATGACTCCAACATCGTCAGACAAAACAAACAAATCCAGGTTAATGACAGCAGCTGTGCTGAAAATGAGCAATGACAAAGTTAGAAGCAATTCTATTTAAGTCCAGCCACAGAGCATCTGTCACTGTGTGAATGCAAACCTCAGTATATTTATGTTCAAACTGCCCTAAACTGCATCATAAACATTTCCAGTGGACACTGACACCACAACAGAGCCGTGACTGCGCCGGAGTGTCCGAGAACTGCAGACAGTTGCTGTGTACATCCTGCTTAAGACTCTCAATCATCATCTCATCTCCTTTAAAATATTTATACTGAAATATTTTAAACTACTGCTCAAATAATATATTAGTAATAATAGTCAGTCCATGGTGTGTTCAGCTGATATCCTGAAATCCAGTTGCAATAGTGCTAACCCCCAGGCTTGTTTGACCAGTGACTGCTGGTTTCTTCTGTTCTTATTTAACTGTTGCTCAGAGGGCCTTTGTCTCTCTGTGCTTTCACTTGTCAGTCTGGTTGAACTGTTGTACAGCGTTTTGTTCTCCATGTTCAAAAATAAACCCTTCACACAAAATGACATCTGTTGGTAAAGAGGACTTTCTACCACGTAAAAGCATGAAAGAGAACATCCCAAAGTGTTCTGTGTCCTAACACTTAAAAACTTTGGTGACCTCTAGTGTCAGAACAGGAGCTTCATGTGCCCGTGTGCTGTACTGATGTGTGTCTCTGTCTGTGTTCAGGGATCGGGCCACAGCGGAGCAGTGCCTCAAACACCCCTGGCTTCAGTCCTCAGAGCCTCAGGAGACCCAGACGGTGGAGGAGATCCTACCAGCAGAGGACCAGGAGGCATCCAGCTCCACCACCAGCAGCTCCACCAGTAGCCCTGAACCTCCTGGGAGCACGACCACAGCTGAGGAGGATGACGAAGAGGAAGAGGGGGAAGGTCCGGTGACGGAGGAGCTGATAGTCATGGCTGCCTACACCCTGGGTCAGTGCCGCCAGTCCTCCACCTCCACCTCAGAGAAGGAGGTCCTGGCTGCCGAGCAGAAGGCCATCTCCAAACGCTTCAAGTTCGAGGAGCCCTTCAGTGCCCTGCAGGAGGTCCCCGGAGAGTTCATCTACTGACCCCACCCACCGCACGACAATACTGTCCGAGGAGAAAAAGTTAGTGTTGTCACGGTAACAAACATAGGCCTTCTGATTATACAAACTCCCCTCCATAGATTCTGTATGTGTATAATCAGATGCTGTTCCACAGTCAATCTGATGTTATTTAAGCAGCTGGGTTTTAAGTGCATTTTTAAGTACCTGCTCATATTTTTCTCCCATAGTGCATCACCCAAGCAGCCCACCTACTAAAGCACAATAGGTTCATGTCTCTTGTATTTCATTTGGTTTGCTGTTGTATCCCCCACCCACATCTCCACCCTAAACATGAACAGTTTGACACACTGAGATTTCCCGAAGTTCCAGTAGAGCTTAGAGAGCGAACTTTAACTTTTATTGTTGAGCCGCAATTTTTAGGCCAACTTTTAGCAAACATCCATCAAAGAAGTGGCAGAGAAACAGAGGGGGAGTCCAATATATCCACCGTCTGGACTGGTGCCAGCTCTCACTAGATTCCATCGATATGACCACTCTGAAAATCTTGATGTGTAATCTGAACAGAAGTCACAGTCTGAGTTCACACTGTGTGCAGTGTCAACAAAGATATTTAAATAAATTTAACAGATTAAATTCAAAACATTGATTGAGATTGAAAGTTGATTTTTGACCTTAACAACAGAAGTTGAATAAACAGTCTCATCACAAAGTGTTTGTGGAGCTTTCGATCAGGTCACACAAGCTTCTTCATCATGTGGAGTTTGTCCAGTGTTCATAGAAGAAATAAAAAAATGAGGGGGGAAAATTTTTTTTTACATATTAACTCCAATTCCATGTCAACTGGACAAAAGGCCTCTGCTGAAAGAGATTGCACGATTATCAAAAGCTCCATAAAAGCTGCTAAATGGACCTGTCCCTCAAAAAATGGACCAGAATGAGCCGCTAGACTGACACAGACAGCAAGTGCTCGAGTGTACACACTGTATGAGGATGTGTATTCTCTTTACACACACTCTGAGCTGTACATTGTGCCCTGGATGAGGAGGTTCTGAGCCTTTGTGTCATTCAATAAAAGCTTGGAAAGTACAGAGTTTAATAATAATATAAAAATAATAATAATAATCTTCAACATTAAATATTCACAACCTGAAGAGCAGCAATCAAAGTTAAAGTTCATTAGTTGTTCTAAGTTGAGTTTAACAGTCATTACCTCAGCTAACCTGCCCGGTCAGGACTGTGATGGTGTGCTTTGATTGGCGTGGCCTGGCAGTTTGATCTAACAACCCCACAACTGTCATCACATTTTGTTTTAATGAAGATAAATCCTGGTTGGGACTGTGGATGCATTATATGAACTGGATACGGGCTCAAAGATGGAGTCTCACTCAAAGGTCCAGTGTGTAAGATTAAAGGCTGTTGACAGAAATGGAATGTAATATTCATAACTATGTCTTCATTAGTGTTTAATCACCTGAAAATTAGATTTATGTGTATGTTACTGTAGAATGAGCCTTCTATATCTACAGAGGGAGCAGGTCCTCTTCCATGGAGTCCGCCATGTTGAACCACCATGTTTCTACAGCAGCCCAGAAAGGACAAACCAAACAATATAGTTTCATGGCCGCTGTAGTTTCTCCATGGTTGAAACAAGAGAGGGAGGTGAGGGGTATTCTACAAATTCTACACACTGGACCTTTTAAAGGTGGAGTAAGTGGTTCAGGAGAAATCCAAAAGAAGCCAGCAGACCAGCTCCAGACAACAATACTTACAACTCCTCTGCTACTATAGCTAACATCACAACAACAGCAAAGTGAGCTGAATGCCTTTGAATGAAAATTGCTTGCAGAGCCAAAAAACTTTTCTGGCTTCCAGGTTTACTTTGACGCTGTGAAGTTCACTGAGCATGCTCGTAGACTTTACATTAGACGTCACACTTGTTAAAGCTCTTTTCTCGACTCTGTGAAACCTTCCTGGTTTTAGTTAGAGGTGTCCTGTCAACAGTCTCCAGGTCTAGAAGGTCTTTTTTTTTATTGTGATGGTGGCCACTGGGACGAACTGGTGTCCAACTCTTTTAGTACTGTCTGTCCATTGTTTGGGACACTTCAGTATGTGACATCACCATTAGAAATGTTTTTTCATCACTCATAGTAAGAAAATAGTTTTCAGGACCTTTAATGCTGTCATAGCTGTGAGCCAATCAGAACGAAGAAGTATGAGTCAGGCTTCAATTCTAGTCCTGATCCAGCAGTTTGAGCTCAGCTCATCTGCGAGCTTTAGCACTTAGGAGGACATGATTGAACCACCATGTTTTGATTATGAGGCAAAGGGCATTCTGGGAATCCAGAAATCACTTACTAATGAAGATGTAGACAGGAGAGGTCGAGGGAAACTGACAAACTCCTGCCACAGACAGCTGATGACTTCCTACAGTGTGTGACTAACATACACACTTTGAGCAATAACTCACTCTCTTTCATGATTTTTGAATTCAGAAGCCAAATCTTCATTTCAGTCCATTTCCTCGTCCGTGCTGCTTCCCTTTGAACAGAGCCAGCTCCCGATCTCTCACCACATTTGTATTCTGTCTGTTTGTGTATTTGGTGCCATGCATGGAGAAAATATTTGATTCTAGCTCTTGCTGTTTTTTTTAATTATTATTATTATTATTATTTCAGGTGTTCCTGTTGAATATTGCAGATATTTCTGAGGAGTTTTCTCATTCTGTGTACATAATGCCAATGTGTTGTTTTGAAGAGGTCCGTTCAACAGTACTGTTTAAAGAGTCATGTCACGTTACTCCTCTCACTTTGCTGACTGACTTTAGCGTGGTTCAGTTCTCTCTGAAGCAATAAACACAGATGATTTGAAACTGTACATGTAGACACTTCCAGTGGGTCTGTACTGTAAATTTATGTTTATGAAACAATAAGCTCTGTTACTATGGCAACAGATTTGTACATTGATGTCTCGTACTGTAAATAAACATTTGAAAAGTGAGTTTGGAGTTTTCATTTGTGATCAGAGTACAGTGTGTTTCAGTCAACAACATAAGCACTGAGTTATTGATTGATCCTGTGGTCAATATCATCGTTATTTATTAGGAGCTTATTATATTTTTAATTAACCAGAACCTCATTTTACAAAGTTATCTTGAATAACTTTGACTAAGTTTGAGTGTTGTGATGATTGGCTGATTGGTCGCTATGGTTACAGCAAGGCTGGATGACAAACCGAGCAAAGTGGGAAAACTCAGGTGGCCTGGAACGACGCAGACAATTATGTGATGATGCTCAGATTCTGTGTTTTTTAACTGATCGTAAAACCCTGCATGAGTTTTAGAGATTTAATGACCTAATCAGCATAAACAAGTTCAAACTATGAAATGAAATATCAAAGAAGAAAATCATTTTACAGATTGAACTGGATGGTTACAAATGCTGTCAGTCTTCTGTAATTGACCTTATGAAATGAACTGAAGTAAAATGAATTTTTAAAGAAATACTTTTTATTTTCATAAATGTTTAAATAAGTCTCCATCCAAAAAGCTTCAGTTGAACACAATATATTTTCTGTGCACAGAGTAAACAAATCTCACGTCATGTACTCATTTAAAATCATAATGACAGTTATCATTTTTTCTATTAGTCCATATGAGGAAATAAGATAAGAGCTTTCCTGATCAGAGGTGTGAACAAGGTACGAAAACAAATCCACAACGACTGGATGAAATCAATTCAAAATAAAATGACAGAGGTGCCAACCAAAATTTTAAAAAAGCTATATATAATATATACACTGGTTCCCAAAGTGGAGGTCGGGATTTTCAGAAATCAAGTTAAATTTTAAAACTTTTAGAAATAACATATTTTAGCCATAATTGTACTGACCAGGGGCGTAGATTGGGTAGGGACGCTAGGGACACGTCCCTACAAATATCCAGCCGCTACTGTGTAGTCGCTATCAATACAACCGCTGCCCGTAGTCTAGTCTATGATTATGGCACACAAAGGGTTAACAGTCGGTCTCTGCTAGAAGTCCCGCCTCTAACTTAAATATCGCTCTCCGATTGGCTCTGCCGGGTTCTCGCTAACGTACATGTGATTGGTCGTCCCCGCTGGTTGGACAGCACAGGTGGCAGTGCATGTGTCTGAAACCGCGAGCGTAAGTTGTCAACATGTTTGGCATTTGTTCTGCCTGGGTCACATCAGCTAGACGGATTTTAATATCAGTGGTGTCATTTACATTTACATTTGTATGTGTGTTGTGTGCGTGCGTGTGTGTGTGTGTGCTTGTTAATTAGGATTTGAAGGATGTCAAAGAAAAGAAAACTGGACATAAGACACTTCTTTAGGAGTCAAAGTGTAAGTTACTTCAAGGGTATATAACTGTAGAGGCTCAACAATACATATTGAATAAAAGACAATATTTAATGCCAAAGAGATACACTTTTTTAAAGTTATTTTTACTTATTATTTTCATGTATTTGTGTTGAAGAGAGCAACTGTTTAAAAAACACAAATAAAGAAAATGTGGGGAAAATACAATAAAACCTTATACATCCATATTTTGGGGGGAAAAAATACACGTAATAATTGTGTAAAGTAAAAGCCTTTTTTGCTCAGGCAATAACTGTACCATCAAACTCTATGATCATTGTATCCATAATCTGTTCATATGTCATGCATCAACATTGTAAGGTGACAGACAGTAGAGAGGCTGGGGGAGATGGAGGAGGAGAGGCCAGAGAAGGTAGAGGAGGAGAGGCTGGAGCAGATGAAGGAAGAGAGGCAGGAGGAGGTAGAGGAGGAGAGGCTGGAGCAGATGAAGGAGGAGAGGCAGGAGGAGGTAGAGGAGAAGCTGAAGGAGAGGCTGGAAATTCACAGATGAGGTTAAATAATGATGGAAATGTTAGTCATGAGATTCTGCATTGTGACAAATGTTAGTGTGATGATGATCTGAATAACAATGCTTCACCAATGTCTACATGATGTGAAATTATGATTGCAAATGCGAAAAAACATCAACTTTCAGGAGTGCTGTGTTGGAGCACTTTTGTGTCCCCACCAATGTCAAAATCAAACCTACTCCCTTGGTACTGACCCCTGATGTGATTACGACAGATTAACAATATTAGCAGCAACAACAACATAAGCTAAGGTATATTTGCATCGTGCTAAACATTACAACATGTAACAAGGACAGATCATGTGACATCTGGGGATAGTGGGGCTCACAAATCACTGGTACCTTGTTTTGGGGGCCGCGGGCTGAAAAGTTTGGGAAACCCTGCCTTAGACTGTATGAGTAAAATGTGCAAAAGAAATCTGCCAGACGTGCACTTCTGGCAGCCATGATGGCTAAATGGAAATATATAGTTATAAGATAAGCATGATCTAAATAATAATATAATAAAGGTCCATATACAGGCGAGTGACAAATTAAAGGCAAAGCTAATAAATGAGTGGAAAAACAATGAATGCAGATGTTTGGTGCACTTCATGCTCCTTGTTCTGTTTGTTTGACTGAAGCCTCACTCTGAGACCCTGACAATTCATAGTGCTGATCTGCAGCATTACCTCAATGACCACTAGATGGAGGCAGCACCATGTATATTAGAGGCATGCTCGCGATGTCTCGAGTTTGAATGCACTTTGCACTGAGGTGCAGATGAATTTTACAACTCAAAAACCTTTCATGGTCATGTGTAATATAGTAATTAGGGTGTAGTTACATGTCCAGTGTAAACTAAACTAAGTAGTGAAAATGATAAGCTGGCTTCATGTGTGTACTGGAATGGAGGAAACCTCAAAATGACACATAAATGCACTGTTCAGCAGCTGAGAGCTTGTTGAGAAGCACGAGTGCCAGGCAGGAGGAAGTTACCCTGGAGGGGAGCCTCTCAGCACTCTCGGTTCCTCTCAGATGGAGCTCCCTGGAGCTCTTTTGGCGCATTTTCAATCCCACGTGGTGACTTCAGCTTCAGAGCTTGTCACAGATGTATCCAAATCAGCATCTTAATTCAAACCTTACGTTCTTTTTTTATGATTAACATCACATAACATATTAATAAATGTGTATTATTTCAATCCTGTACTGCAAAGTCACTTTCTTTGTTCCTTGTCCCTGAGCTCATGGAGCTGTGTGCTGACAGGTATGTTAGGTCAGTTTGAGGCTTGAGGTCTTGAAGTGCAATCTTTGCGTCCTCACAGAATCTACTGTGTGACCCGAAGGTCAAGTGAGCAAGAGGTTAGTAGAATTCATCAGTTCTCTGTGGAAGATGTAAAATTGTTCATCAATCATCATCAATCATCATCATCACACTACAAATGCAACTACAGTTTTGTGTTTCTCATGTTTCCCTCACACTCTGTTAGCTCTTATGTTTCTACGACCCATCGACTCCTCAATGTGACAAACTGAGTCATAGAGTCAACGGAGGAGATGCTGAGAAAACAACACATGTGTCTTAAAAGAATCTATTTCTGTCTCTTCAGCTTGACTTTCTCCTCAGACCCCTTTTTGTTTCTCAGAGCTGCTCTGACCTCTTTTGTCAGCTGTTACCTGATGGCCTTGCTCAGAAACATTCTCTCGGCTTGTCTGCGGCTTCAGCCTGGTCAACCGGCATGTTCTCATCCCACAATGTCAAAGACGCTGCTTTGCTGTGCCGTGCAAGGTACCCTTTGACCTGTACGAGATGCCTTTTTAACATCAATGTTGTGAAATGGTTGCAGTTTGGTTAGGTTTCATCTCATTTCAACTAATTTCAACAAAACTGCTTGGTTTGATTTAAGAACTGATCATGATTTGACCTGCGTCCCATCATCCAATCAACCTGCGCAGTATAAAAAGACAGATTCAACCACCCGGAGTGACTACTGACAACTTTGTTCTGTTCAGAAACCTTTGTGAACACCTGACTAACCTTGATCTCTCAGCGGATCAGGAATCGTGCCTGCTATATCCAGTCCTGTCTCGTCTCCATTCTGGTTCACCCTCACCTCAGAATTCATCCTGTCAGTCCAGCTTCTGAAAGTTGTTGCTTTCAATAAACTGTTCTACTGGCTCTGGTCTCTGGCTTGTGCTGACATTTTGTGCCCACTACTGTTCAACATAACCCAAACCCCAGTTCTGCTGGATGAAAGCCCACTGTGTGTGTTTGACATCCATCTAACTTTTTTGCTCTTGATGTTAACGGGTTACATTAAAGTAGATGTAATCTCAGTGGGTCGGGCAACTTGCGTGTCTGTTTAAGACTCTGTGGAGGCGTGACAAAACTGAGGTATGTGACGTACTTCATGTACAATACAGCATTTACCCTCGTGTCAGTAGGAGTGATGTTGCCAGGCAGCCAGGAAGCCACACGCACTCGGTGTCATCATGAATCTCCAGCAGAGACAGATGCTGCCACTTAATGTCTATAAATGCTCGTCCTATAGTGCCACTAATTCAGCAACACTACAGTGTCAAGTACAGAGTCACTAATTAAACCTGACACCAATTACCCTCCTGTGTCATGGAACTCTCTCCCTCACACACACACACACACTGTATGTACATACATTACAGTGTGTTTTCAGTGTTACAGGATGACTGTTTCTGTCTCCTGACATATCTGCTGTTCATTAGTGTGAAAAGCTGCTGCACAGATACAGCTTTAAGATCTGGCAGCTGAACACCTATAATGATTCACAGCGGATGTTTAATGAATCCATGACTCATCAGTTCCTCTTTTAAAACACCAGTGTATTAAAAATCGCTTCAACACTACTTAAAGCGGAACTAAACACTCAGGTGGATACTTAGTATTTAGCAGGTCCATCACATCGTGACAGTTTAGTGCAAAGTATATCAATTCTACATATTGTGCTATAGATATGCAGCGAGACGTGGCTATTGCATTTGAATGTCAATATCGGCTGATCCGGAGGCAGTTGACATGTGGTGGAAGATTTTGTCCCCTCTCCAGCTGTATTCCTGCTGCACTGAACGCTGGTCAGCCATGAAGCTGACAGTCCCTTATAGTGACGGTGCTCTGGTGCATGTTTTAAATCTGCTAAGAGAGAGGTAGCTAACAGAATTCGGGGGTTTAGTTGCACTTGAATGGATATAGTTTAAATTCACTGTGTGTAGAATCTTATGTGATCATATCTCCAATTATTGTTGAAACATGAAACACTCCTGGTCTCAGTGTCCACTGGGCATGTCTGTAAAAAAAAAAAAAAAAAAAAAGTAGCACAGCATAGCAATAAAGTTGTCCAGATATTTAATTCTAGACCAAAGTGGTGGGCAGATTCACATTCACTGTGTTCAAAGCTCCAAACAAGTGCGTAAGTGGACCTTGGGTTAAGAATATTTAGCCAAAATGAACATGAATTATTTTAAGCACTTGAACAAATTGATATTTAGGGCAGGCTTGGACAAAAAAGGGAAAGATCAAACTTTGAAGGTTGGGATTGACATGTTGCCTGGCTGTAAGATGACGTGTCTCCAGTCCAAACACATCAAGACAAAAACTGTTTGATATTCAGCGTCAGTTCTTAGGAGTAAGTTCTGGATTGCAGCTATGTTTCAAGGTTGAATTTTTACAGTACATACAAACCTGGCCATGGTGCATTTTTAATGTCTGTGAGGAGGCTAGACTACAGCAGCAGCAGCAGCAGCATGCTGAATTACAACATCCAGAGAAGCCAACAGGCAGGCTCAACAACACACTGAGATGGAATCAGTCTGACAACAGAACAAAATGAAACACACTCACATACAAATAATCCAACGACATCCAATGACACAGAGAGAGATTGGACCCGCAGCAGGACCAGGACTGTTTCTGGACATTTTGGTTCCCTTAAACATCCATTATTAATTCAAATGTAATTGAATTCTGTTTACTCAACATGTTTCATGTCATCAGCATCCTCTGTAAATGATTATTATTATTATATTTACATAAACACTAGACACGTCCTATTCTGGTCCACGGTGTGATATGGTTATTCATATCTCTGTATGATTGTAACATCGTCCAGATTTCTGAGTGTCTGACTCCTCCACACACAGACAGTCTGTCATGTCTG